>JAXCHO010000006.1:5000-1205000 GCA_036630365.1 Acanthiza pusilla | reverse complement strand
AAGGTGAATTGTTTCATTTCCAATACAATAATCCTGTTTTTATAGATCCCTGTGTGTGTCTGCTGTGCCTCAGACCGAATTGACAGCACACCACCATGGCTCATTTCTGTAGTCCTGAAATATGGATAGTTAGTGAAATTGCTGAAATTTGCAATTTCTGCTTTTGCCTGTTTCCTTGAGTTTGTTTTTCGTACATTCATCTTTTTTTATATCATTTTTATGAGTAGATGTGCTGTTCTGTTTGCCATTTGAGCTGCTTCTCTGTTGAAAAGCTTATTATCTGCATATGAAAAATGGTAAAAATGATAAAACCCCACATTTTATCAGTGATAAATCGTTCCTCATTGAAATATTAAAGCTGCCTGCCTGGAGCAACTGGTGAAGGTGTGGGGGACTGTAGTGTTGGTTTGAGTATAGATGAATGAAGGTGGTGCTTAAGCAAAATTGAGTTTTTCTTTAGGAAATTTCTCATTAATTCTATTTAGGATATTTAGTGATCTGTTAGTAGGTGTCACTTGTATAGGCCAGATGAATATTGTTAACTGGCAATGGTTAAAAATATCAAATTACCTACAGAAAATAGCATTTCAAGTAATGTCAGGTTTTATAGCTTGCTAAATTATTAATGAATCAGCTGATGAGAAACTGAAATAGCTGTTGGTAAAACTTTAAAAAGTCTGGTTTAATTTCTTATAGTTGGCTCTTTCCATGCCATCTGGACAAAATTACAATTTTTGTCCCCTTAGTGAACTGTGTGTAATAACAGCAAATTTTAATGCACAGGACCTACCATCATAATTAATCCAATTAGTTAATTTGAGCCTTCTCTTTTCAATCTGCAATTGAATTATTTTTCGTTTCCATGATCAATTTGGAAGTTCAGTGAGTAAGCACGGAAATGCTTTAAGGATCACGTCTCTTATTTTTGAGGGATTTATGCTTTGGGATTGAAAGGAAATAACACCCCTTCATTAAATTTACCTCTTAGCTCATCTGTGCTTACCACAGAGCCACATGCAATATTAATAACACTTGTAAAATTTCCTCTGCCTCGGTCCAGGTTTAATTTTGCCTTTTTTTTTTTCCCCTTGGGAGTAGCATGACCTTTCTGTTTTCTTTTTTTTTCCTGCCGTTCCACCTGGTGAGCCCTGAGCGTCCCTTCCCCCTCCACTCCTACCCTCCACTGCGATTTGGGCAGCCAGGGAGAACAGTTTCCCATCAGTTTTGTGCATGCAGGTTCCTGCAGCAATGGCACCTTGCAATGTACTGTTGCTGATTTCTCCTGCTCTTGCTTCTTCTAGAGAAAATTGCCAACAGTGCCTTGCAAGGTCTGCCATTGATGGTTTGTGGTTTTTAGCAGGCCGTGTAACAAGTGCTGGGTGTTACCTTGAGTTTCTCCTGCCTTGCAATACCTGTTTCTTCTTTTATATTAATGAAATCATCTTCATTTCTCACGCTGGTAACAGCTGACTCCATATTCATGTTGTAACTTTATCTAGAGACAAATTTCTTGGCTTGCCACGAGTGGTTGTGACTAAGTAAGAATCAAATTCATTTAGTACTACCTGAAATTCAGTAGTACTTACAAAAAATCACATTCCAGCCCATAAATTGCTGATCTTTGCTTGCATTAATATTGGGTACCAATATTTTAAGCAATATACAAGTAATGTGTAGCATGAATAGTGACACAGAGAAATGCAAACACTTCACAGTTAGTTTATATGCAGTGTGAATCTGAAAAAAAAGATGTTCTGGGAAGTTTTTCAGGTTTTTATGTTACATAATTGCAAATAAAAAGCTTCCTAGGCTGCTGTAAAACATTAGAAAAGGTATTTACTTACTAATTGTTTTTAAAGCAATGCTCAATTTGCCTGGAAGTGTTTTAACACTTGTCTAAGTGTGCTAAAATCATTCTAAAGTTCCAGTTTCTATACTTCCATTTTCCTTGTGACAATGGTAATTTCGTTGGGTTTTTTCATTATCAGATACTTAGGAGCCTAAATACATTGTATTCCTACATGACAGTGTCAGAGAAGGGCTTAAATTTGTACCTGGAATGAATCTGATTCTTTGAAGCCCTTAACTGACAGCTCCTGTAAACAGAGGTTTAAGGCCTGTGATCAAAAGTTGGCTTTTATTTTTACAGCCTTGCAAAAGTAGGTATAATGATAAAAATAATGCACAGAATCTAGAAAATACACAGAGGTGTGTAAAATGCTGATAAATGGACAGTGCCAGAAGCCAAAGTATAATTGATATCAGAAGTATTATCCAGTTTATCAATCTGACTTTTAAAAGGTCATTATTTTTTTCTTTACCTGCTTTCCCCACTAATCTTTTCTGGCAAGACATTAGGTACGTAGTTTTGGAATATGAAAGGAAGAGCGCAAATCTAGCAGGAGCTGCAGAATTGTGACTCTGTGGTATAAGTAATTCTTGGACAACTCAGAGGAAAGCAGAGTATTCCCAGCAGGGCTGAATCTCCTGATCATTCCTGGTGTTGACCTCACAGATGCATCAACATAAATTCTCTGAATTTTGCTGTGAGGACAGCTGTGGATTCATGTGGTTAAAGCCAAATCTGTAATTACCCAGTTCATTTAACTTTCAGTTAAAGTATGGAGCCACCTTTACTTTGCCTTCCTTTCCCTGCCTGTGCTGTGCTGTCTGCTTTGCATGGAACGTGTTGTTTCCTAATCTTTCCCCCAAATGTGTTTTGTTGTATCACAAAACAGATGGGAATGCACTTCAAATGACAGATCATTTCTAACAATGAACAGGATGCATACCTAAGCTTTCATATTCTCAGTTTACTCAGTGTGTTTATTTCCTAGTGATTCTGTATTTGTCTTAAAGAATGATGTTACTAATTTATGATAAGATGGTTTGATGCCAATTTGCAGTGTAACACATGCTTGTGACTTCCTCAAGTGATCTGGCTTTAGAGCTCGTACTAAAAGTTTCTATGAATGTGATTGTTGAGATTAAAAAGGCATCAGCTGGAAAAGCTATGGTTTTCATCATACAAATTAGGTATGTTTGAACCTGATAAATTGAATTGAGATGTAATTTGGCATTTTAATTGATTGGCTTTCCTTTTTAGTATGGTATAACCTCACCCTTTCCACTCTCCTCTATAAAGTCTTCCTTTAGAGCTGATGAAGAAGTGAAGTTAGACTTGAGTTTGCTTCTTCTTAGTGAGATACTCAGACTTTATGTTCTCCATAGCAATGCTGGAGGGAAATCACAAGGTGAACGCAGTGGATTTTAATCTTTAATCTTGTTGCTGTCCGTCATCCATAGGGACTTCACCCTGTCCCTGGTCTTCTTTTCATGTAGTAGTGTCTGATATAAATGTAAATGCTTTCCTGTGGCACAAAACTGATTGAGGATGACTGGTTCTTTCCTGGCTGCTCCGATCCAGCCATAGTCTCAGGGCAGCAGGAGCTGGAGGAGGAACTGGCCACAGTTCAAGGAATGGGCAGGCTGCAGCAGGCAAGAAGAAAAGGCAGTCAGACCAGCAGGAAGCTGCAGGTGGGTTCAAAGAGATGTGAGTTGGTTTTTACCTGTCTGTTAATAAAAATATGGAAATTACTGTTATTTATGGGGTGCTTTAGTCTTTAAAACATTAAGAGCTTAAGAGCATAGATTAGAACTGAAGACATTGATGAATTTAATGATCATGTATGTAACCAGAGGATGGGAAATTCCAATGGCATCACACCTCTCTCTTACTCCTTTCCACTGAAAAATCACAAGCTAAAAATCACTCTGGTCTAATTCTCATGCCTGAAGCCATGTGCATGCTTCAGATGTTAAGGCCATTTTTGGTTTCAGTAAAATCTTTACAAATCTCTTTGCTGCTGGAGCTTTACTGAAGTGCTAGTGCCACTTCATTCAGGTGGACTTAGAGTTGGTGCTGTACCTTACACAAAGAAATAGTAACTTTTGTAAGAATTAGGAAGTCATTGTCACATTAACAGATCGTTGGAAGAATAGAATTAGTTAATTGGTACTTCAGAGAACTCTTAACTGTAGAAATCAGGGGACTAATTAAGGTATCCAAACACAGTTATCCATTAGCCTCTCAGATAGCTGAGGGTGTTTTTAAAGGCTTGCAGATACCTTAAAAACCATGTGGGAGGCTTGGCTTTTCTGGAAGTAATAGCTGGAAGCTGGGCAGGCCACTCTAGTCCACAGCAATCCCACATACTTGCATTTAGGCACCTGAACCACTTGCTGAGTTTGAGGATTTTTGATTGAAACTGGGAGTTTAGTAGCAGAACTATTATACCCTTCTTTTATTTAAACTTCCTTCTCGTGTTTTTTGTGTAGGAAGAATTCCACTTCGATGGCAAACAATGCTTCCAAGAACTGAATGTGGCCTTGGATAGCACTGACCCAGCTGAAGGAGAAAACATGGGAGGTTGGTGGCCAGAGTACCCTTCACCTAATGCAGGTGTGAGAGCGACTAGACAGTTGATGAAAGCATGCACACAGCATCTGCATTTTGTGTCTATTTTTGTTTTCAAATTCAGCTAACAGCCCATTTGTGGTGTATTCTAATCTTCGTTGGATTTTTTTGTTTTGGCTTGTGTTTTCTTCCTTTTCATTTCCGAGCATGTGCGTGCTGGATGAACTGCCTAGTTCTGGCTCACAAGTGCAGCATAAATATGGCTGAGCACTGGGATTGGATGAGCCTTGATGCTCAGCTGATATCCTGTGTGGCAAGGTCATGTGTTTTTTTAAGTTACGAGTTGTGTTCCTGTGAATGTGTTACCAGTTTATGTCACAAGTTATGTTGCAAACCAGAATTCCATTCCATTGCTGTTGACTTTTCATTTAAAAATACTATTCTCTGTTTTTATATCAGTGGTAAAGATTGTAAATACATCTTATTGTTAGGATGGAATAGACTCACTTGCAAATTTTCAATCCAGACCAGTTTATTAATAATTACTTAAGGTATGACCCTGCAAATACCTAAGTGACTTGTGGTTAATGTAGCATGAGCCATGCTATTGTTTGAGCCACAATAGTGGTGGCTCAGTCTCAGAATATTTCTGAGTTCTTGAGCTCTGCAACTTTATTTTGGTTTTTAAACCAAAAAAGGGGTTTTGCCATCTGAATTTTGGGGATGTAGTGCCTTGGGCATTTCCTCTATAAATGGGTGAGATTTTATTGTGCCCAACACTGATAAGAACTTTGAAGAAAGAGCTGCAACCATTTCTAGACTTCTGGAATTTTGGTAGACTTCTCTTGAAAGAATTTTTCTTCCTTGACCTGAGTAGGTTTACGGAGTGTGGTTGAAGAGTTGGAACTGGAGAGAAACCAACTGCAGGAACAAATACTTTTTCTGGAAGAGCGTTGTCAGGATTTGGAAGACAGATTTCAGCTTCAAGGTAGAATGGAGGCTCTCCAGGTGAGCTTTTGAGTTGGGTAAACCTGATGATGCAAGGGAATCATTCTCAGTTTATGTTCTTTATATCATAGCCTGCAATAAGACAAAACCATCAGTTTACAGCTGACAAAAATGGCTGAAGCCTAATTTGCACTCATTAATTATGTTGTCAGTGTGCACATCCTATATTTTTCTTTGAGGTTGAAGCCTGTTTCATCCGTTCAGTACATGGAGAATTATGATTAGGATTAAGCTTTATTTCTTTTAGAAACATTGTAAAAAACAACATGATTTTCATTCTTCTTTGTGGAGGCCTTTGCCAGAATGTCCAGAATTAGATTTTGTTACAAGTGGCTTGAATCTCCCACTTCTTATATCCCTCAGGTTTCTTTTCTGTAAGTGCATGTGTATTTAATGTGCCATATGTGCACGTTTTTAGAAAAGAAACTGCTTATAGAAAAGTGATTAAAAATTTTGTATATATATGCACACACATGCAGTCTAAACTTCAGATATTAGCTAGACATATATTTTTAAAGCCATTCAAGGAAGGCCCCACAAAGAGCAGTCAAGTTCTTTTCAAAGGAAAAGCTGTTTTTAATATCGCCTGACTGACAAATTACTGTGGTAATTTGTGAAACTTATTTTTACTGTGTGACGCAACTGATCTTGTATTCAAACTCTTGGTGTATTATTCATAGTTCTTTATCTGTTAAGTTGCACATGTATAAAAAAATGAATGGTTTTAAGATGAAAGACAAGCTTACATTAATTATGACTTGAGAATCTTGTAACAAAGCCTTTCAATACAGGTAACGTTTGGTGTAGAGGAAGAAGGGCAGCTATTGAGGGCGGTGCAGGTGTGTTCTGCCTCCTCCAAAATGCCACCTTCTTTCCATGAATGGTGACAAGTTTGCCACGTTTGTCCTACTTGCTGTTGATTCTGGCTGTGTTTTGCTTTTGATTTTTGTTTGCCGTTGTATGACTTTCTTTTTCTTTTTCTGTTTTCTTGTGGTTTGATTTTTGAGTTGGTGCTGTGGATCTGACTAGAGTAGGAGGTTTGTACTGTGTTGAAAAACCCCAAAAAGCTGTGTGAAAGAAGCTTGCTTCCTTTTTTCCCCAGTTCTCTCATGTTTCTCTGGGTGTGATAATGCTCTTCATCATTGCTTTGTTGCAGAATGAAAATGAACGTTTGCAAACTCAACTCACCCAACTGCGCAACCAACAGATGCGAGATGTGGAAAAGCATCAAATTCTGATCTCTGGCTTGAATGAGCAGCTTAAAGGGTAAAATGAAAGTTCTTTACAACTCCATACACCGTTGGGTTTCTTTGCTTTAAGCTTCAATTTCTAAATGAGGAGGATAATCTCTTAAAACACTTGAAAAAATAATTACTTGACTCACTTTTCTATTTGCAGTTGTGTTATTTTTGTACTTGGAAGTTTAAGTGGAAAGTGTAAAAATAATGATTCTCATAGTTTGGGGTTAATAAGTCTAGAAAACTTAAAGCAAGCTTTGTTTTCAAAATGTCTAAATATGTATTTTCTTCTTCTTAGATTAAGTGACAGAAATAGTTTCCTTGAAAATTCACTTGGAGAAAGAGAACAAAAACTGGTGAGCACGACAGAAAAGCTGGAGCAAATTGAAACTTTGAGGAAACTGCTTCAGGAAAAGGATGTTTTGAACAAAGAGCTTGGTGAAAAGTTTATGCATGCTGAGCAAAAGGTAAGTTAAATTTAATGTTAGTATTTCACTTATTAGAACTGATGAGCTTTAACCATGAATTTCTGTTTGTGTCCCAGCAGAAATACTGCTCTTTTCTCAGTCTGAAGGTTTTTGCTGTGTCTTTACAGTTTTGTTCATTTATTTGCTTTAAGTTTGGTGTAAGAATTTTCTAGACCCAGCACAGCTTTACATGAAAGTATTTACATTTTATTGGGGTGATAACTTATCCTTGTTTATTAATTTCAAAGTATAAATGTCACTGTTGTGTAAACCCAATATTACAAGATCAACATTTTAAGAGAATTCTATGTATTTCTATGACATGAACTTTTATTTTTAATACTAAGCTGAATGAAGCCTTAAAGAAATGCAGTGTGTATGAAGCGGAGAACATTGAGCAGAAAACAGCCATCAGTGATCTCACAGAAAGAGTGGCTACACTGAAAGAAAAGGTAATTCATGAAAATAATGGAAAAAATTTGATGTTCATTTTTCATGGCCCATTTAAATATCAGCAAAAGTGACAGCATGAGGTGCTTTAAATTTCATACACCAAGCTATTTGCTAAAACAATCTAAAGAAGAACATCATTATCTTGTGACTTTGTGGTTGGGTATGGGCTGATTACCTTAAATGCTTGTTCTACCTGTGGGGGTAACATCTGTTCTCCCTCTGACAGGTGTTTGGAGTGTTCTTGTAACATTATTGTCTTGCTATTTAGACTCTGAAACAAGACAGCGTGGTGGAGTCCATGCAGCTGGACCTAGACCAGACCAATGAAGAGCTTGACAAGTTGAATTCAAGCCATTTGGAGGAAAGGTCTCAACTCATTCAAGATCTGCAGAAACGCGAAAGAGAAATTGATAATCTGAAAGAAGCAGTGGCAGAAAAAGACAGGGAGATGTCTGTCCTCTCTCTGAACATGACAGAATATTCTGAGCAGGTTATGATCCTGAAGCATCAAGTGCAATCCAAAGAGGAGGAGATGCGAGGTTTGGAAGAGGCTTTATCAAAGGCTGAAAGGGAAATGCATTTGCTGAAGGAAGTACAGACAGCTGATGTGAGAGATGCCAGCGTGAAGATCTCTGCCCTTTCTGAGCAGAGTAACACCATGAGACTGGAGCTGGAGAGAGTCAGAGTCGAGAATGAAGCTAAAACCAAAGAGAACGAGGAATTAATAAGGCAAAGTACTGAGAACAGTGTGACGATTAAGGATCTCCGCTCCGAAATCAAGGCCAGCAACGTTGCGTACCATAACAAGCTCGCGGAGTGCAAGTCACAAATTACTCTGCTGAAAGAGCAAATTGCTAAATCATCTGAAAAGCTGCAAGAAACAGAGGATAAACAGAGGAAAGAAATGGAATATTTGAAATGTCAGCTTGAGGAAAACAATGCTCTGAAGGAAAAATGGGACAATTTGCTTAAAGAGAAAGAGAGTGAAGCACAGACTTTGGAAAATGAGTTAAAGTCAGTTAAAGATGCATACAACAAACTGGTTTTGGAAAATGCAAAAAAAGATGAGGAGTTGGCTGAGTTTTCCAGGAAGCTTACAGAACATACTGACCATGATGAAACAGCTAAAAAAGAATTGCAAGAGAAACAAGAGCTCATTATTTCATTAGAGCAGAAACTTGGGGCTTTGGAGAAGCAAAATGAAGAGACGAAACTTAAATTAACTGGGGATCTGAAAGCCAAAGAGACGTGCTGCAAAGAACTTAATGACCAATTAAATGAAATACATAAACAAATTAAAAACCTGGAGATAGAGACACAGGAGAAAACTTCAGCTAATAACCAATTACAGGCAGATCTTGAAGGGGAACATGAAAAATTGGTGGAGCAAATAAAAGCAAATGAGTATTTGAAAAAAAGTATAGATACAATGGAAAAAGAGAAGGAACAGCTAATCAGAGAAAATGAGAATTTGTCCAAACTCCTGGATGTAAAAGAGTGTGAGTTGTTAAAGAAAACCCAGGCTGTGGCAGAATTAGAGAATAAGTTATCTGTTAGCACTGCTGAGTACGAAAAGACTCTTTCAGGACTAAATTGTGATAAAAACACTCTGGCAAAAGAGATTGAACAACTTTCAGCAGTTTCCAAGCAAAAGGAAAGTTCAGTTGCAGAACAGCTGGGGAAGAAAACAAAGGAATGTAATGTGCTGGCTGAGCAGTTGTCTGAAAGCAAGGAACAGACCCAGCAGTTGAATGAGCAAGTGCAATCACTGCTCATTCAACTGAAGGAGATTAGAGATGAAGAAATAAAGAAAGAAGAAATGTTAAATAATAAATTATCTGAATGCAGTGGTCTAATCCAAGAGCTCACCCATAGTAAGGAAAAGAATTTACTCCTGCAGGAACAAATTCAAAGCATAACTTTGGATTTTGAAACTGCAAACAGGTCTCTAGAAGAGAAAAACCTTCAAAATGATTCATTACGTAGGGAAATGGAAGAGAGTAAGCTTTGTGTTGTAGAGATGCAGAATGAAATAAAAAACCTGAAAGATGAAAAAAATAAGTTGTCTCAGTTGGTAGAGGAAAGAGACCTGGCTGTGAAAAATCAGAATTCAGAAGCTGAGAAGCTTCAGAGGCAAATTTTTGAAAAAATAGAAGAAAATGCAGTGTTAAATAATCAGCTACAGCTATTAAACAGAGAAGTGGAGGTGCTTAGGCATGAAAAGGAGGACTTTTCAAACTTGTTGAGTGAGAA
The DNA here is from genome assembly GCA_036630365.1 of Acanthiza pusilla. NCBI lineage: Eukaryota > Metazoa > Chordata > Aves > Passeriformes > Acanthizidae > Acanthiza > Acanthiza pusilla. The sequence goes on along the minus strand of JAXCHO010000006.1, from coordinate 1,195,164 downwards.
ATCACATGAATGTAAATGTCTCCAGTCTGAAATTACTTCAGCAAGGCACCAAGCACAAACAGCAGCTCTAGAAAATGAAAAATTGAAAGCAGACATGGAGACAGTTAATGTTACAATAATGAAAAAGTCAGAGGAAGTAACTGCTTTAACTTCACACTTGTCCCAACAAAATCATAATATTTTAGATTTGAAGGACCAAATTGACAGCCTGTTGATTGAGAAAGAAAACTTAAAAATTGCCTTTGATGAAAAAGAAACTCTCCTTTCGGAAAAGGAGGGTTTGATTCAGGAAATGAAAAATAAAATGGCAGGAGAAGGGCAATATGTGGAAATCATTTCAGATCTGCGAAACCAAATACAAGCCCTGAGTGTTGAAACTAATGAGCTCAGACATGCAATGCAGGAAAAGGAAAATGAATGTAAGAGGCAAGCCCAAGAATTAAAGTTATTAAAAGATAAATCTGAAGAGTCTGATGTACTTAGGGTTCAACTGTCTGAGAATATGGAGGTTATTTCTGACCTTCATCGTCAGCTCAAAACTGTGACAGAACAGTCGTCCCAGTTGAATGATTCCATTGCACAGAAAGATGCATCTTTAAAACAAAAGGTAGATGAATATGTCAGTTTAAAAGCACAGCTTTCTGAGGTACAGGATTCTTGTGTTGTGCAAGAGAAACAGCTACAGCTTTTAGCCTCTGAAGCAGAGCAGTTAAAAGGACTTGTTTCAGAAAAAGAATCAGCAATCAACAATATGTCAATATTCACTGAGAATTTAAAGATGCAACTTCAAGAGAAAGAGACTGAGTGTGGTGTCTTAAAGAAACAGATGGTGGAGCTGGAGGAAATGAAAGAAAATTTCCAAAAGGAAATAGAGCATCAGAAGAATATAATAATTGAGATGGACCAGTCCTTATCAGAGAAGGAATCGTCTCTTACAGAAAACAAAAGCCTCCTTGAAACTCTGAAGGAGAAAGCAGGGAAGGATGAAGAGAAGACCCATTTAATTTCTCAGCTCCAAAGACAGGTCCATGAACTAACTCAAGAACTACAAAACTCTAAAGAGCTAGTCCATGAGAAAGAAAATGCCTTTTTATCTCTTCAGGAGAAAATTGAAGCACAGTATGAGCTGAGAACTGAGTTGAATGTGGCTCTTGGGCAAAAAGAAGAAGTTATTGCTGATCTCCTTAATTCCCTAAAGGAGAAAGATGCCAGTGTACAGTTGGCAGAGAGCAATGTTAATGCTCTTTCTAGTGAGATTGATGCTCTCAGATCAAAATTAGAGGAAAGTGGAACTGCCATGAAGAGCCTTACTGAGGAATTTCAGGAAAAGAATGAGACGCTGGATAAACATCAGAAAAAAATTGATTCCTTGACTGTTGAACTTAACTCTCTCAAAAATGAGTACCAAAAAGCGCTAGACCAAATAAATACCCAGGAACGGGAACTACAGCAGAAAGACTTGACTGTGGAGTCTCTGCGTGTGACGTGCACTGAACAGGCAGAGAAATTGGAAAGTTGGAAGTTGAAGTTGCACAACATAAATTCCAAATCATCTCAAGCCTGCGTCAAAAATTCGCTTTTAATAAACAGTCTGCAGTGTCAAGTGGAGTCTTTACAGAAAGAAAAATACCTGCTGCAAGATAATGTTGGTAAACTGATGGCTGAAAACACACAACTTACTGCATCTCAGAATGATCTGCAAAAGAAATTGGAAGAGCTCCGGGAAATCCATGAAAAGCTAGAGACCAGTGAGAATTATTCAAGGATGCAGATAGATGCTGTCAGACTGCAGATGAAGACTGAAAAAGAGAAGTTACAGATGCAGGTTAGTGTGAAGGGTGAAGAACTTTCTAAATTAGAACTTAAATGTGAAACTCTAGAACAAAGTCTGCTTGAGTCAGAAAACAAATGGGTGACAGAACTTGATAGGGCAAATTCACAAAATAATGATCTCAATGAGCAATTGAGCAGTTTAGAAAGTGAAATGAAATCAAAAGATAGTGAAATCCAGTCTTTGCAGCAAGAGCTGGATCTTATAAAAGAGAAATTAACTCAGAGCTTATCTCCATTACTTAGTAGTAGGCTTTTATGTAAAGAAAAGAAGGCACAGACTTCAGATTCTGAACTGCAGCCAACTGATAGTAAAACTCAGTTGGAAGAATTCTCCACTCTGGTAACTGCTATTCTGAGCAAAGAAACAGAAGGAGAACATTTGCAACTTGTGCTTTTAGAGAAACAGAAAGAAATAGACACCATGAAAGATGAATTAAGAAGTATGGAGGCACTTGAGAAGCAGAAGGAGGAGCTGCAGAATGACATGGAAAAGATGAAAGGCAAATACACATCTGAAATGGAATGTCTGTCAAAAGAAATGGTCTCGCTCAAGGAAACATTAGGCAACCAACAGTCTCTCCTGAAAGAAAGGGAGGAGTCTTTGGCAGAAATAAATAAGCAGGTTGAATTTCTTCAAGACAAGATAAATAAATCAGAGGAAATGGTAAGAACCAGTGAAGAAAAGCTGCAGGCTGAAGGTAAAAAAGTAGCAAGTCTCCTTGAAGAAATGGGGGAAAAAGATCAACTCATCAAAAACTTAAATTCCCAGGTTAATCAGCAGAAGGATTTAATTTCTGGTCTAAGCCACCAACTGAGGGAAAAAGACTGTTCTGTTACCCAGGTCATGGAGTCATTGTCTAATGAAATGCTGAATTTTTCTGAAGAGAGAAATACATTAAATGCCAAGCTACAAGACCTTGAAGCTGCTCATAGTAGTTCCATTGCAGAGCTAAACCGAGTTTTGCAAGACCTTGAGGTGTGTAAGAAAGAATTGGAACATAACCAGGTGATGTTAAGCAGCAGAGAAGCTGAGTTCAAAGATTTGATGAATGAAAAAGAGGAGATGAAATCTAATCTTGAGAAAATGGGCAAGGAAAAAGAGAATCTGAAAAAGAAACTTCAAGCAGCGCTGATAGTAAGAAGAGATCTAATGCAAAAAGTTGGCAAATTAGAAAAGAGTGGACAGGAAGAAATAGAAAAAGAGCAAAAAAAAGCTGAGGAGCTGTTGAAGCAAGTTAGCGAGTTAACAGACAAACTGAAACTAATTGAAGGACAAAATAATGATTTTGAGTCTCAACTCGGAACTTTGAAGCAACAACTTGTAGAAAAAGATGCCAAGATAAGTGATTTAACCCAAACTTTATCTTCAAGAGCATCCTCTTTAGAGGAACTTCAGCACAATATTGCAGAACTAAATGATGTCATAGCTGAAAAAGAAAATGTTTGTGAGCAGAACCTAAAATCTTTGGGGGAAAAGGACTGTATGCTCGCTCAGCTGCAATCTGTGCTTGATGAAAAAGCAAGGGCATTTGAAGAGGAACGTTCTCAGTTGTTCCTGACTCTCGAAGAGGTGAAGTCTGAACTTAAAAAGAAGGAAGAATTGTTGAAAAATTCGAGTGTAGAAGAACTTGGTTCAAGTGCTAGAGACAGGAATGAGTCTCTAAATCCCAACAATGACATTAATGCCATGAATCAATTACAAAAAGAAAAAGAAGCTTTACAGAGAGAGCTTTTGGCCGTGAAAGAAGATACCAAAAACCTCCAGCAAGAAAGGGAAGAGCACATGAAGCTGGCAGCAGATTTTGATGAACAAAAAGCCCATCTTGAGCAGCTCAGACAAGAGCATAAAGCACTCTGGGAGGTTCTCCAAACAAAATGTAAAGAGCTGGGCTTTAACCAGTTGGAAGGGAAGGAGCTGGTTCCACCCAAGGCACTGCTGGGGGAAGAACAGGCTGACCAAAGGAATTTGGAATCAGACAAACCAAGAAACAAGGTTCAGGTTACATCCTTGAAAGCGTCAGAAAACGTGATCACTTCAGTGCCAAGTGAAGACACCGAGCTAAAAGAGCTAAGAAATGATTATGCAAAACTTCAGGAGGAAATGGAGATGTTAAGGAAAGAGTTGAGAAAAATATTGGTTGAATTTGATGATGGTAAAGAAGAAACAATCAGTTTAAATTCTTTGAGACAGCAGGAGCAATGTCAGGGCAGCTTGCTGGAGGACATAAAGCAACTACAGAAAAAGCTGAAAGCACACGAGACTGAAACTATAGAGCTCAAGGCAGTGCTGGAACATGTGAATAATGAGAAAAAAGCACTTATTAAAAAAAGTGAAGAGGATTACAGGATGAGCCAGGAGGAACTGCAGAGGGCAAGAACTGAAGCTAAGAAGGAGGTTGCAGGAAAGAATGAGGTAATAGAAGCACTGAGATGTTCAGTTACAGATTTAAAAGATAAACTTGGTGTGGAAAAGGAATTATTAAACAAAGCTGTAAAGGAGGGCCAGGAAGAAGCCCACCGATACCAAACAGCATTTGAAGACCTGAAGAGTGAAAAAGAGGAACTTCTCAGCTCTTTGGAAAAGTCCAATTTGGAACTAATTAACATGAAAAAGGAGGTAGAACATTTCAGTGAAGAAAACAAAAACCTTGTGGCAGAGCTGTGTATGCTGCGTGAGAAGGCCAATATGAGTAAACCTGTGGTGTCCAGCAAAGAGCTTAAGGAAGAAAGTGGGACTGAAAAGAAATTGGGAGAGGTCGGTTCAGAAAGTAATTCCCTTCAAGGGAATTTGGAAGGAAAAGGCACCGCTTTTCAACTATCAGAGACTGATTACTCTGGGAAAACTAAACTGAGAGAAGCAACAGAGTGTGAAATCCAGAAACAAATACAAATTATGGAAGAGCCACTGGCAAAATCTGCAGAGTTAAATGATTCCAAAGCCCAAGAGCAAAAAGCTGCATCAGAAGAGAAATCCAGAGAGCGCCTCCAAAGGAAATTACAGGCGGCTTTAATATCACGCAAAGAAGCCCTGAGAGAAAACAAATGTTTGAAGGAACAGATCGATCAGCTGATGTTGGAAAGAGAAGAGCTGGTGAGCAAGACAGGAATGCTGGAGCACTTGCTAGAGCTTGGCAGAGAAAAGCAGAGTTCAGGTGCTGTTGCTCCCTTGTCCGGAGAGGAGAGCCTTGCTTCGGAAAATGCGAGGCTGCTGACCGAGAATGAAAACCTCACTGCGGCGTGTGAAAGTCTGAAATCCACCATGGAGTCCATAGTTCAGGAAAAAGAGGCCTTTTCTTTCCAATTAAATACCTTAAAAGATTCTCAGACAGTTGAATTGACAGGATGGAAGGCTAAACATAGCGAATTAAAGCAGGAGTACGAATCTCTTCTTCAGGCCTATGAGAATATCAGTAGTAAAGTGGCAGATATGAGGCAAGTCATTGATCTCAGTAGAAAAGAGAAGCAAGAGGCTGTTCAGAGACTCAGGGAAGGGCAGTCTGAAAAGGAGGCTCTGGAGAAGCATTTACAAAATCTCCTTGATGAGAATGAGGTTATTAAGAACCAGCTGAAGCAGCTCGGTGAATCCAAGAAAATGGAGGTTGAGGAGTTACAGAGCACAGCAGAAAGGCAGATCCGTGAGCAGGAGGCGAGGATGCAGGAGCACCAGGATCGTCTGCATGAGCTCACTGAGCAGAACCATCAGCTGATGGAGGAGAACGAGCAGCTGAAGCAAACTTCTGAAAACCTAAAGCAGGCTTTAGAGAAAATTCAGAATGAGAATGATGCCCTTCATAATAACATCACTGTAACTAAAGCAGCCTTGGGAGAACTGCAGGTTCAAATGGAAGTGTACCAAAACGATACACAATCTAAAATCAGTGATGCATTATGTGAGAATGAATCACTGTTAAAGGACATTAATGTGTTAAAGGATAAACTCTCTGAAAAAGATCAAGCTGTGCTTGTCCTAGAACAAGAAAGAAAGTTAGTTTCAGAAAAAGCGCAGGAAACTGAGAAATCTTTGCTCCACAAAACTCATTGTCTGACAAAGCTGGACATGGAATGTAAAAGTCTAACACAAGAAATTGTTAGTCTAAATGAAAAAGTTAAGATTTTAGAGGATGACAAATGTCTGTTACAGGAAGAATTAGAAAATGTACAAGAAAGTTCTTACAAAGTCAAGAATGAGAGAGAATTTCTTGAGACAGAATTGCTTAATCATGTTAAAAAAATTGATCATCTTACTGATAGGATGAAATCAGCCCAGGTACAGAACAACTTGCTGTTACAGCAGCTGGAGGAGTTAAAGGCAGAAAAATGTAACATGGTTAGAGAAAAGGAAGAACAACAGCTCCATCTTGTAAAGGTGTTTGAGGAGAAGGTGAAAAGTGCTCAGAGGGATAATAATGGGACTAAAAACAAAACAAAAGAATTGCAGGAACTCTTAAAGGAGAAACAACAGGAGATCAACCAATTGCAAAAGGATTCTATAAAGTTCCAGGAGCTGATCCTGGATTTGGAAAGATCTGTGAAATTGTCAGAGTCAAAAAGTGAAAAATTTGAAAAGGACTTAAGTAATGCATCAGAGAAGCTGGCGAAATCAAATGATGAAATACTTCATCTCAAGGGAAAGCTTTCTGCCCAGATGAACCTGTTGGATCAGTCAAAGAGGGAAGTGGACAGGCTCAAAGACGAGAGTCTAAACTGGAGAAAAGAGCTGCAGAAGAAAGGAGACGAACTGCAGCTTCAAAAGAGAGGATACGAGAGAGAACTGGAATTTCATCTTCAGCAATTGAAACTGCTTCACAAAAGTGAACTTTCAAACCTGGAGGAAAGACACGGTGCCCTCGAGAGGGAAAAGGATCGCGTAACGAGGGAGGTTGAGGGTTTGCAGGAGGAAGTCAGCACTAAGGACTCTCAGAACAAGCAGCTCCAGGCAGATCTGAACGCAGCTCTGGCACGATTGGCTGCTTTCACAAAGTGCATGTCCTCCCTTCAGGATGACAGGGACAGGGTCGTCACTGAGATGAAATCCTGGGAAACGCAGTTCAAAGAGGCCATTCAAAATAAGGAGAAGCAGCTGGAAGACAGCAATAAGAGAATAGCGGCCTTGCAAAATGAATTGAAAGATAAAATGACTCAGATTCAAGAACTAAACATCAAATATTCTGTGGTAGAGGAAACGAAGGATGAACTGTATTTGAGGCAAAAATCTGTTGATATGCAGCGCTATGAAGAGCTCTGCAGGATAAAGGAGGAAAATACCTTTTTTTTTAATAGACAGCAAGAGTTGGAGAGTGTTCTTCAGTCCAAAGAAGAAGCTTTGCAAGCACTCCTTAAAGAAAATAATTCTCTTAATCATCTCATAGAGAACAGTAAAAGTGCAGGAAGAGAGATTAAAGCTCTGGAAAGTAATTTTACGAGACAGGAGCAAGAACTGCAAGAGCTCCTAGCAGAGAAGGAAAAGATGAATGCTGAATTGCAAAAGCAGATAACCATTTCTGAGCAAATGAAGATCATGCTAAATAATAAAGACAAAGAAATTTCCTTACTAATTTCTTCAAAAGGGGATGAAATTTCAGATTATCTGGTTCAGGTACAGACTCAACATAGAAACCAGATCAAAGAGTATGAACTCCAGTTGAGGTCTTTGCAGATGGAGAGACAACAAGCTGAGGAGTCGTGTCAGAGGATGGAAAACGAGCTGAGAAATCTCCGGGTGACAGCAGAAAAAGCAGGTCAGGATAAGGCTGCGATTGCCAGTGAAATTGATGCCTTTAAAAAATCCATGTCATCTCTCCAGAATGACAGGGATGATCTTTTCACCAGATACAAGGAGCTGCAGCATCTTCACCAGGATGTCTTAAACCAGAGGGACAGTCTTCTCGTTGGCAGTGCGAGTGAGACGAATGCTTTGAAACAGGAATTAAGGATCCTCCTCAACAGGATCGATGATCTGCATTCTGAAAATGCAATGCTGAGTGCACAGCTGATAAAATACAGGGAAGATCTTAACCAGGTTTTATCTCTGAAAGATCATCAGCTGAAGGACTTGCTTAAGCAGAAATTGGATTGTATTAAAAGCCTTGAACATGAAAAATACGATCTTCAAAAGCAAATAAAAGAAATGCAGCTTTCCAGTGAACTGCAGAAGGACTCTGCTGTGGCTTTGGAACATGAGAATAAAAAATTGGCATCTAAAGTAAATGATTTAGAATCTCTAATTGCATCACTAAACAAAGAGAAACTTGTTTCTGAATCTGGAGGGAAGCTGCTAAGTAGTGACAGTATTCAGAAAAAAGAATCCAATGGGCAGCATGGAGGAAAGCTTCAGAAAAAGGTTCAAGAACTTCAGAAATCCAGAGGCAGAAATGCAGATGAGGAGAACAGTGGGACTGTTTTGATAGTTGAAGGTGGAGATAAACCCAGTGCTTCTGCAGAGAAGATGCTGCTTGAGGTTCAGTCTCAAAACAGTGAGCTGAGATCCCAAAACGAGGCCTTCGGGAAGGCAATGACCGCTCTGCAGAACGACAGAGATCGGATCATAGAGGACTTCAAAGTCCTTCAGAGCAAATACGCCTCTGAGCTCAAGGCTGAAAGAAAAAAAGGAGATGAGCTTGCAGCTGAACTGGAGGGGTTTAAATCCCATCTCATGAGGATCCTCAAGGAAAACTCTCTTCTGCACGGGGCTGTGCTCGGTGCTGCTGAGCAGGTCACCCTTGCTCAGGTGGCTGATGGTGTTGGAAGCCTCTGTAGGACTTTAGTCAGTCGGGAGCTGGAGGTGAGCAGGCTCTCAGCAGAGTGTGGCAGTCATGTCCAGCAGATCGAAGCGTTTTCCAAGGCCATGGCCAGTCTGCAGGATGACCGAGACAAATTGCTGCAGGAGCTCAGCCATCAGAAGGTAACTGCTGAAGCCAAGCAGGGCACAGCTTCATTTGCCATTGATTGCAGCAGCATCAGTGAGAGAAATGCTTTTAAAAGTAGTTTGGATGTGCCTCAGAACAGTGGGGAAACTTTGGTAAGTTTTCATTAGCCACATCGCTCTGTAATTTTACTCTTTGTGCAGAGAATGCTTAGGGACATTATGGATTCTGAAGTTTTAACTTTGTAGGCTGTGTGAGTGCTAAGATAGCACTGTGTGCCCAGAGAAGATGTGTTCACAATTTTGGGAGTTAAGGTAATTACCCCTGTTAAATGGAGCATGTGGAGAAAAGCCTTATTCTTTAATTAGAATTTTAGCACTCATCAAACTTCACCCATCTAATTTTCATTGCAGTTCACTAATGATGTTTATTAAACCTAGGCTAAAGAAGGAGCCAGCCTTGCAGCTGTTGAAATATCCAAACTGAAGAGCAAGGTTGACGATCTGGAGAAGGCTTTGCATCAGACAAAAGCCTTCCAGGCAGAAACCGAGAGAGAGATCACATCGTACCAGAACGAGCTGGCTGGATTAAGGTATAAAAGTACACCTTTATCCTTTTCACTGATCTGTATGTAGTATATCATGATTTAACATCTGATGTTTATGCTCAGAATGGAGAAAAACCTCCTCCTCTCGGAGTCCCAGGCGCTGAGGAATCAGTGTCAGATCACAGTGGCTGAGAAAGACCGACAGATTGCAGAGCTCCAGAGGCTGCAGCAAGACATGATTGGGAAGAAGTCACTCCCTGCTGGCAGCAGTTACCCAGTCCAGGTAAAGAAATGGAGTGAAACAGCAATGTGAAGTGGAAGGTAGCAGTTTATTGTGTGAAATTCGCAGCCTGCTCCTCAAAAGAGAAGTGCACAGCACTCTGAAGTAATCCTGTAAGTCACTGTCCTAAGCTAGTTAAATCCAGAATATGAAAGGAAGAAGTTAAAAAAATAATAAATGGGTTTATTCAGATTTGTTCTGGCTGTAACCCATTTTCAGGGACATGGTTTTTAAGAGGATCAAGAAAGAGCTCGTGGTTTACATGGACAGCAGCTTTCATGATTTGATGATGCAGAGAAGTTTGAACCACCTAATAAAGTTGATTCTTCGGAGCCTAAATCAATGTCTAATTACTGCAGATGAACCTAACTGGGGGAGAAAGGGGAATGGAAGTGCTCTTGTCCTTCCCCTGAAGCAGCTAGAGCTGGCTTCTGCCAGGAACAAAACCCTGGATTTAGAAAGGCAGCAATTGCTGTTTACTTTTGAGACTGGCATTAAAGATCCAACGAAAGTGCTACTGTAGTGCTAATAAATATTCTTATTTACCTTTTCTGTGCCAAGGGAAGGAAGCAGTATTCATTTTAATTTCATTAAAACCAGCATTTTAGTTGCTGAAGTTTGTATGCTGTTCATTTTCTGTGATTACAGTAATGAATAAGAGCTATTGACCACTAATGTCTGTGGCTAATGGAGTATTTTATGTGATAAAATTTTTTATTTCGTGATTGTATGGGTAAATAGATTCTATAAAGCATTAGAGATGGCACATATCCCTCTGTTATTGGAGATTAATATAAATATGTTGAGCTGCCAGAGATAAAGAAGGTCAAAGCTGTAAATTGGTAATGAATTCAGGAATTCCTTTTCAAAATGGATTCTTTCAGCTTCAAGTTCATATTTACAAAATAGCTGTTTTATAAGTAATGAGTACAATACATTATTAGCTTGAAAATAATTTTTGAAAGGTGTTTTATATTAATCCTTTGGTATTTTTCCCCTTTTTTATGCTTCACATTATTTGCAAATTAAAAATAATTTTTTGGTTTTTTTTTTTTTTTAATGCTAGTATTAACTCTGCATATTAAAAAATCCATCTTTTATTTAAAGTGTCTTTCAAATGTGGTATGAAGTTGTGAGAAGAAAATGATCTTGTGAAAAGGGAATTCTGTAGTCCATTTAGTGTTGGGGCTGTGGATTATTCCGAGAACTCCTGTACCATTTGCCCTGAATATCCTGATATTTTTAAGGCTTTGGAAAGTGCCTCCCTTGCTGGAAGTGGAGATGGAGGAGAGGAAATCAAACGTGTCATGGCTGAGAAGAAGCAGCTCCAGGCTGAGCTGCAGCGCTGCCTCCAGGAGATGCACCAGAAGGACCTGCACTTCCAGCAGGTTAATTCCAAGGTAATTTGCAGCAGCTCTGAGCCTGAAAAGCTCAGTGAATCTGGGCTGGCACCACGTTGGAATATTGCCAAAGTGGTGCTGAGTTGCATGACTGAAAGGTCATTTTACTTTGAAACTTAGGTATTTTAAAACAACCCTGTTTGCTCAGATTGGAAATTGCAAATTAAATGTCAGTTCTGTCTTTCTGTCTGGCTCCCCTGCTATTTTCTTGTTATTTGGGAGCTTTATTTGACTCCTCATTCTGAAGACATTCAGGGGCCACTGCTGAACTTCTCAAATGTTTTTCTTCACAGCCAGGAACAGATGTCTGTCTTAGCTGGAAGAAGATTTTAGCTTCTGGTTTGGCTGTATTGATGACAGGGGAAAACACTGCCCAACTTTCATTATTTCCTCTGCTCATAAAACACCTAAATCCCAACTGAACTGCGACCTTGCCAAAAAGTTGATGCAATTTTGAAACAGCAGGCCTCAAATCTGCAGGGATTTCCTGGGAGAGATAACTCCTATTTTTTAATGACTTCAGTATGAATTGCTCTCAGGTTGTGCAGTCAGCAGAAGAGAATGCTGTCCTGTCTGCCCAGCTGAAGACTCTTTCCCAGACTCTGAGGGACAACCAACTTCATTACTCTGATCTGCAGAATCGTTACTTGAGGCTGGAGAGGGAATATCAGGCAATGCAAGTGACTTCTTTCCAGGGCTCTGTCCAGGTAGGCACATACATGGAAATGTCCTTAGGTTTTTTCCTTCTATGCTTACACTTCTCTGGTTTTATTGCTGCAAATGAAATAAGTACTTTTTGTTGTACTAATTGAGTAATTTGCTGGCCCATGATGTGCTGAAGAGAGCTGTCTTCATTGCTGTTGAGCTGGTTTCATTGGATTTTTCACTTAAGGAAGCTGTTTCACGTAGTTTTTTGTTTTGAAACATCTTTTTTGCCACATCTGGCAGAGATGACTGGGTGCATGATCACTTAGCAGTGGATCAGGAAATTCAGTGATAATTCCCATCAGTTGTGGATCATTTTACAAGGTGTTTGATGAATATTTTCAGAAATGAGATCTACGTCACCAGCATTTCAGTACTCTTTGCCAACCCATCATTCACATCTGAAAGATTATTATTTGGGGGTTGGAACTAGATGATCTTGAAGGTCCCTTCCAATCCAATCCTTTATGATTCATTATTCCTTTATTTTTAAAAAGCTTTCCTGTATGCCTTGGTCATTCATTAACAATCATTAATAGAACACCCTAAAATAGCATATGGATATGTATAGAAAACAACTCTTGCTCTTCTATAAATCGAAATAAATCCAAACAAGAACCGTAAATTAAAAATAAATGCATAGCTGCCTTGCTTGTGGCACTGTGGGCAGTGCTGCATTACTGTGTGGATGTGTAGATGCATTTCTTTCCCCTCAGTCATTGCTGAGATGGAAATGAAAATACTAAATGGCGAAAAGAATTATCTGTTCCACTGTTTTGTGGTGCTTATGGCTTCCTTAATTGAAATAAAGACTTCTAGCAAGTAGAAAAATGGTCACTTGTTTTTGTTTTTTTTTTTATTTTCCCCTTAATATTTTCTAGGATGAAACCAGAGCAGAAGTTCCCCCTGGAGCACCACGGGAGAGATCTGGGATTATTGTGGATATAGACAATATGGAGCTAAATGAGCTCAGGAAAAGGTCAGCACTCAGAGCATGTATTAGCAATATTGTTTTCCTGACAGCTGTGTTGTGAGTGTGAAAGTAATGCTTTTCTAGCCCTCTGAGGCATTTCTGTGGGGAAGGGGAAGAAGTGGATTTGCAGTGGATTAAATGAATCATAAGCCATTTTCTTATCATCTGGTAATACTTGTGGTTTGTTTTTGTACATAAATGCACTTATTGGTGACTTGGTCTCAATATTTAAGCTAAAGCATCTCATTATAATTAAGTCTGTCACAAAAAGGAAGACTAATAATAAAAAAAGAACAAGTAAGTAATTCTTTGAGTGCATTAAATACTGATTTTAGATTTGATTTTGTCCCAGGCTTGCAGAGACTGAGCAGCAATATGAGTCAGTGCAGCAGGCTCTCTCCCAGCTCACAGAAACACTGGCAGAGGAGAAGAGGAGGAGAGAAGCTGCAGAAGAGGCTCTTGGACTCTCTGAGGAGACGAGTAACAGGTAAAACACAGATTATTTAGTTGCCTTTTCTTTTTAGTGAGATCAGTGAGAGGTTTGCATGTGGGTCTTAGATTTTTTAAAGCAAATAATAGTAGTAATAATAAACAAACCTGTTTGGGAGCCCTCAATGCCTGAAGCAGTGAAAATCCATGTGTAAAAAGCTACATTTAACTCTGGATCAAGAATGTTGCAGTCTTTGGGATTTTCGTTTTCTTTCTTTAATCTATTGGATTCAGTAATCAGTGGTATTTCTTTTTTTCCAGGGGAAAAATCTCCCATATAACAGCTTTAGCACAGCCACTGCTTAGATTGAACATATCATTATCCACCTGCCTAAATAAAGTCTCACCTAAATAAAAGTGCCTAAATAAAGTGTCCCTCACTATCACCTGAAAATCACTGTTCAGTCAGCTGGTGATGGTGGGGGTTAATTCTGAATAAATGAAACACTTTGAGAGTAGATTTTAAATAGAGACTGAAAAGGACCTGGCAGCATAAAGTGAGTCTGCTTTTTGTGGGGCCCTTCCCCCAGTGGTGTGAGTGTGCAAAATAATGGGGTTTTGTCAGTTCAGCACTTGCAAGAGGAGCTAATTCAGCGCTCTATGTCTCTCTCTGATTTTTCTCCAGGTTTGAAGTAGGCAGTTACAGGTCTGTCCCCAGTGACTACACTGTCCAGATGGACACTGAGGAGGAGAGGGAAGCCTTAATCATCAATCCCAGTGAGCACGTTGTTGTGAGAAAGGTAAGGGAATGAAAGCCTTTAAAAGCCCTGAATTATCAGCTCCTTAAAAGTGGTGGAAAAATATCCTTAATTTCTTTCTGTGTGGGCTGGGAATCAAAGACCAGCAGCTGTGTCAACTGTGTCAGAAAATACATTGCATATGTCCAGATTAAAAAATGTATGTAATCATATTTATAATACACATGTGGCCATTAAATAAACTGTGTTTGCATTTAATTATGCATGCCCAGAATGCAATATGCATATTTATGTTTATGGAGTTGCATAGTACAGCTTGTATTTTTTTTTTATCCTCTTCTTGGTGCTGGGGTTTGGGCCTTTAAATCACTTTTGGGATCGGTTGTGTTTCGGTGTTGGCTGCTGTGTCAGAGGCAGAAGGTTTGCAGTGCCTCAGGAATCCAAGCTGCTGTGGAGCTCTTTCAGATTTGTATTTGTGATCTTTAATTCTTCACGTGACACTTCCTGTGTGTCCCGCAGATGAAAGGAGGAGCCCTTTCCCTGCGCCGCTGGCTCCGCGGGCGAAGCCTCTACTGCTCCAAGCTGCTGACGTCCCGAGCCAAATCTCGCTATTTATTCCTCACCTACCTGCTCACCCTGCACCTCCTGCTCCTGCTGTGCCTCTCTGGTGTGCTGTGAGCCCTGCATCCCAGGTGGATCCTGTCCCTGGGGTGGAGCCATGCCAGCCCAGGATCTCACATGCTGCTGTTCAGCTATGCACTGGCCACAGTTGTACAAATCCCTGGGACACTACACGAATCTTGAGCTTCTCCAGTGACATTTGTGCATATCACACTTGCTCCAAAGTTGACTTGAATTGCTCTTTACCAGTGGGGTATTATATTTGCTAAAGGAGAAAATATTCCCCCCTGCCCTCTGAGGAAACTGCTGCATACAAGTTATTTAATATTGTTTGTGGGTACATAATGGGTGATTACTACTGAATGGGTTGTAAATGATATCTTTTCTATACAAATTTTATTTTAAGAGTTAAACTATAAATTCTAAAGGAATATCAAGCTATTACTGTATATTGGCTTCTTGATTATGACAAGAAGTTTTATAGAGTGCAATAAAGGAAGAACTACTGGATTTTTGATTTTCTTTGGTTGGTTGGATTTTTTTTTTTGGCTGACAATAAAAGAATTAAGAAGGTCCTTCTTTCCCATTCAGTTTGTAAAGAGTATGTCAAGATGCACAGATCTGTGTGGTAATGAGGTAAGCTGATGATGAAAGATTCACAATTGAGATGACATAAATATCTCCAACTCCTTATATTCTTTTTGTAATTTTTTTCTGTAACTTGTGGGTGTTTGGTATTTTTTAAATTTACTTGCACTTTTCTTGGTGGGGTTTAGTCTGTCTTGGAGGCAAAATATTCCTCAGCTGCAGAACACATGAAATTCAAGCTTTTAAAGATGCAACCTTACATATTTTACGTTTCAGCTTCAAGGTATGAATCAATCAATTCAACTAAGAGTCTTGTGGGGAAAAGGAAAACCCAGTGAATATGGAAAAGGAAGGATTCCATTGGTTTTACTGATGAGCAGAGACAAGGTTGACTTGGAGATATTTTAGTGAAGTGACTTACCTGCTTAAGAGATAGTTACTGCTGCAGGTAAATACTGTAAGCCACCTTCTTTTGATGGCCTTTAGTATTTCTTAGTCTGGTTAAAGTCTGCATTTTTATTCAAATCCAATCTATTCTGCTATAATTGATTTTTTTTTTTAAAACCAGTGTTGACTCACCTCAGCCCTGGTGTCGCCCAAGTGGTGAGATAATGATAAACCCCAGGTACAGCAGGAACGTGTCCTGAGCTGATTTTTCCCTTCCCAGCCTGGAGATGAGCGTTAGCAGGGTGATAATGAGCTGCTCTTGGCTAATGATGTTCTAATGAAGCAGAATGTTTCCCAGCGGCAGCAGTGAACTTTCAGTCCTACTCATCCCTTGTGAGGGATTTTTGTGTTGGGGAGAGAGAACAACCTTTTGTCTTGAGGCTTGGTGAGTGGGAAAGGATCCAGAGGTGTTAGAAATTCTGTCCTAATTTATCCAGGCCTTTGTGCTGTCACTGTGATAAGCACAAACTTGGAAAAAAAAAAGCCAAATGGCCTGACACGTGTAGATATTCTGTGAACTCCATTCTAGAAGCTGATAAAATGTACTGGGAGGTGAGCTCATGTCATTTATGAGACAGCTTTTCCTGGGTAAGTATTGCCCTGAGTGTATTCATGTCACAGGTAATGATTTAAATGCTTGGCTTCACTTGCTCTGAGATCAGGCAAATTGAGGAAATTTGTTTAAAACCCTCTACTCTGAAATTCCAGTGTTGCAGTTGATGTAATTCCTGTATTTAAGAATGAATTTTCCTCTGGTTTGTGGTGTTGGAGCCAGAGTCTGAATGCAGTGCTGTAATGTTGGGTGCTGCTGGTAAATAATTGCTTTATTGCACTCCAAAGCCTTTTATTGAAGATTTTGGAAGAAAATAACAATTCATGGCAATATGAATGTTTAAAAATACCAGCTACTAGAACGAAGGGATAAACATTCCTAAATTAAAGCTCCTTCCAATTTTATGTGATAAAATCCATTTTTGCCTTGTTAGGGACAAGAATTTTGCTGGACAAGTGCTGTTTTTCATTCCCATTTCTGAAGTACCCTTCCTTACCCAGTGAAGTTGCCAAAGAAGGAAAAATAAAATCCTCCTCAACTGCCTAAAGAGGCCCTTTTCCAGTCCTAAAAATAACCCAAACCCTAAAAATAACCCAGGGCTCCAAAATCAGTCCTGCCCTTGGGAGGTTTGCCATGAATTTCAGGGAGACCAGGACTGGAGGTGTTGCCAAGATCCTGAAGTTTTGGGGTGTTCCTGGGCAGTTGTGCCAGCTGCCTCTTGTTCTTTTTCCCAGAATAACCACTTCCATAAAGTATTTTTATTTTTATATATATATTTTTTATATATATATATACACACACACATACACACGTATTTGTGTGTGTGTGTGTATATGTGTGTATATATATATTATATATATATTATATATATAAAATATATATTATATATTATATATATTATATATAAGTATAAAAATATATAAATATATATATTGTATATTATATATAAAAATATATATTATACATTACATATTATATACATTATATATTATATTAAAATATATAAATATATATACACCATGTATCTACTATATCTATTATATCTATTATATATATTGTATATATTATATATTATATATAAGTATATATATAAAATAAAATATATATAATATATAATATATATTATATATAATATATAAAATATGGATATGATATAATAAATATTATATATATAAAATACATAAGTATATATATAAATATATATATGTATGTATGTATATATATATAATATTTATATATATAAAAAATATTTATATTTATATTATATATCCACTTAAAAATATGGACTAGGCCCTGGAATGAGCTCTCCACAAGACAGAGTGGCTGTCATTTAAAAGCACATGGCAAATGCTTCCCCGAAACTTTTTCTGGGGGTTATTTTTAGTTGGTTGAGATTGATGATCACCCTCTTAAAAAAAAAAAAAAAAAAAGAGCAAATTTCAACATTCAGTGAGGGGAAAACGGCAGTCTTTGAAGTAATGGATGTTCTTGGTGGTTTATTTACCATTAACTCCTAATGTTCCAGGTGGCACGTGCTACAATCAATAAATTTGAACCAAAGGAACTTTCCAGAAGATGGAGAGGAGGTGCATTTGTGCTAAATCCCAGCAGAGCCCAGGGTGTGTCCTGCAGCTGAGCTTGCCCACGAGTGTCAGAGCAGCCTGGAGGCTGCAGGAGATTTCCCCTGGGGATGAGACAAAAGGCTGCCAATGTCCTGATTAAATGGCTTTGTTTAATCCTGTTCAAGTGGGAATTTATGTGGATACTTCACATGCTTTGTAAGGTCGGGGTTTTAGCTTTGACTTTGCTATTCAGGTTGATTCTTTCCCAAAATTAATGTGTTTCAATGATAGGAAGGTGTCCTGTGGAAGAAAAGCCCCACTTGTTGGATTTTATTCATATCATGAGTCAGATTTTGATTTTTCTGGACTGTCAAAACCCTCCCCTGAAGTTCTGTGTGATGAATAATATTTTACCTCCTATGTGATGATATTATTTGGGGCAATCCTGACAGGCTTCCTAATGCAAGTCTGATAAACTTGGTAAAATCAGCATTTAATAAGTGTTTTTTCTTTCAGAAAATCTGCCTCTGCTTTGGATTAATTAATGATTTTTTGTGAAATACATGGTACCTCCAGCAAGGGGGAATCTCACTGATTAAAGGCAAAATATTGGAACTGCTTAGACAGAGAGAGCAACCAAGTAAGTGAATCTAGAGAGACTATATCTTCACCTTGAATTTTTCCCTTTATCGCTTTGTACAATGACAAAGGACCCATTCCTTGTGGAGAACCATGAGTTTGCTGATGCCCACCTTGCCTGGGTTCCTGTGTGGGCATAAGCAGCACTGCCTTCATTTCTGAAGCTGCCTTGGCCTTTCTGGGTGGTGTACAGAAGGAATTGGTCAAGTGGTTACCCACGAAAATTCCCATTTTAGTTCCTTGGGGCTGCATTCTTTGAGGGCAGAAGCTGTGCAATGTTTCACATGAAGTTTTAACCTCAAAATGGTGCTCTGTCCCTGATATTCCTGATACTCTGCACTAATATTGGAATAATATCCTTTGCAGGGTGTTATGGTTGGAATGGGTCAGAAATAGAGCAATGCAGGGGATGAACACAAAAAAAAGAGGGATCCTGACACTGGAATAGCCCACTGGGCATGGAACCATCACTGACTGGGATGACTTGGGGAAGGTGGGTGTTTTATTTTATATTTTCCATGTACTTGTCAGTCATGAAGTTCCTACTGAGGCAGAACTTTTGACAGTGATAGAAAGCAGCTAAAGTTACAAAAAAAAAAAAAAAGGTTAGAATTGATCAGAGAGGAATTGGAGAGACAGTAAATGATTGAAACTGGGAGCAAAACCTGTGAGGTGCAGGTGCAGGTGGTGTTTCCTCCTCCATGAGCAGGATGGTGGTGGTGCCCACATCTCACATTCCATGTGCCATTCTCCCTGCCAGTTCCAGAGGAGAGGACAGGCTGGGGTTTGTATCCCTATACCGAGCCTTTGAGAGAGGGATTTTTAATTTTTTTTTTTCCTGAAGCGTGTTTCTCTGTTGCCAAAAGTTAGCTTTGAATGTCTGGCTGGTGAGAAGGCATTCCCCACGCAGCACAGCTTCCTTGGCACTGTGCAGTGAGCTCTGGGACATGGCACTTCCAGGATGTCCCACGGGGGAGACCAAAGGGCACTCTCCCTCTGCTAAATCCTCAAATATCCCCCATGGCCTGGCTCTTTGGGAAGTATGTGGGTTTGTATGAAAATACTGCACCTCCCGTTAGACAGTGTGGCACTTGGGTCCCTTGTCTCCATGGTTTGGGGGCAGCCCTGCAGGGAAATGCTCCTGGCACTGTTTTCCTGTGGAAAAATGGCACTGAAATCCCCCAGGGCTGGGATTGTTCTGTGCTCTGCCTTGCTAGGGTGAGGTGCAGTTATAACCACAGATCCAAACTCAGTTACTGTGCCACTCCATGGACCCAAACTGTTCCAAAAGAACAGACCAAAGTTGATCCAGGAGCAGTGGGAGTTCCTCAGTTCACATTTAGAAAAAAAAATTGCTCACCTACTCCTCTAGATGGAAGCACAGGACTTGGATTTCATTCTCTCCCTGCTTGCTGCAGGAACACTTTTCTAAGTACATCCCATTATGTTTTTCTTCCTGATAATTTTCCTGCTGCCTGCATTCAGCAAGAAATAACATCTCCCTGTAGGACAAAACGTAAAAATAAAATCGGAGGTCACTATTTTATGTTCTCCCATCTGCATGTGGCAGTTGTCCTGTGCACAGCACACGGTGGTGTGTGTTCCTTCTCTGGGTGATGCTGGATCCAAGAGCAGGCCGTCTGAAATTGAGTTAGAAAAAAGGAATTAGAGAAAGTTAAAAGGGTGGGATGTGCTTTCCTGTAGTGTGAACTCCTGGCTGGATTGATTATTTTTAGGGTGTAATGTGATGGAGGCCTCAGGCAGTGCTGAAACTCAAATAATGGTTGGGTACTAGATAGGCTCTAGCAGCCTGAGCTTTACTTCTTTTTGTCACTTAGATGGACGCAGGAATTCCTTGTGGGAGCAGCTCCCTAGCCCAAACTGGCAGGGAAGAGACAAGAACCAGAGCTGATACCTGTTGTGATTACTGCAAATTAGAAAAAAAGGGTGATTTTGATCCAAGCCACAGATTTCTTCCCAGAAATCCTCCTCCTGAAAGCAGCAGGATGTAGAGGAAACGAGAGAATTCCTGGGTATTGTGCCAAAAATGGGACAAGGCACACACAGGGTACAAAATGGGGGTCCCCAAAGGCTGAAGCTGGGGGTATGGGGGGAGCAGGAACGGTGTGGGGTGCACAGGGGGCTGGGGGAGCAGGGGGAGCAGGGGAGGAGAGCAGCCAGCCATGGAATGGAGCATTCCTGCTCTCCCCTGCTCCAGTCTGCAATATTCCAGCTGGGAATGGCACAGGCCCTTGTCCATCCCTGGCTGGCTGTTCCCAGGAGCTGACAGCCATGGAATGGAGCATTCCTGCTCCAGTCCATGATATTCCAGCTGGGAATGGCACAGGCCATTGTCCATATCTGGCTGGCTGTTCCCAGGAGCTGACAGCCATGGAATGGAACATTCCTGCTCCAGTCTGCAATATTCCAGCTGGGAATGGCACAGGCCATTGTCCATCCCTGGCTGGCTGTTCCCAGGAGCTGACAGCCATGGAATGGAGCATTCCTGCTCCAGTCTGTGATATTCCAGCTGGGAATGGCACAGGCCCTTGTCCAGGCTGGCTGTTCCCAGGAGCTGAGCTGGCACTGATGGGAGGGAAGGCTCTGGGATCGACTGTTTTCTGGCCCTGGTGCTGATGTGAATGCTTAACAGAAGTGCTGCTGTAATTTGGGCTAATTCCTGCTCAGGAATTTCTCTGTGCTCCTGTGCCTGCTGCTCACACTCAATTCTCATGACCTATAGAATCAACACTGGATTATTTTGCTTTTGTGGAGTATCATTATCCATTAACATTCTGGTTATTGATAGGTCAGATTTAATTGGCTGTGCCCTGCCTGACTGGACCTGGTTTTGGGGAAAACCTGGGAACTGCAGCCTTCTGCTTTTAGTCCAGGCTTGTTCC
The DNA here is from genome assembly GCA_036630365.1 of Acanthiza pusilla. NCBI lineage: Eukaryota > Metazoa > Chordata > Aves > Passeriformes > Acanthizidae > Acanthiza > Acanthiza pusilla. Next base: position 1,174,063 of record JAXCHO010000006.1, on the reverse strand, counting down.
TCACTGCTGAGACCCCCAATACTTTGGGAATTATGTAAGCACAGAGGTTTCCTTCTCTTCCCTTATTTCTTTTCTGTCTGAAGTGGCAGTAATTTTCTTCTTACATCTGATTTATATACATTTTTTGACTTTTACACAATTGCTTCCTGTTTTTTTTCTGTATTACAAACCTTCAAATGAAGGGTGGCCTGGCATTCCAAAGCCCAGTTCTGGAAACAAATGATTATTTCATTTTCTTAGAGGAGATATAGAATTGAATTTTTTTCATACAGCTGATGATTTAAATGAATAACTCCAACTCTGGATAGCTGTTGACATTGTAGGTGCTTTTAAATTTAGAGAGGATCTCTTTTCCATTGAAGTTCATTTTGGAGCATAATAATACTTGTTTCTATGATATAATACTTGTTTTTAGGGTATTCCTCAAATAAACTTACCCATAAAAATATCCTGATGTTTTGTGATCAGAAGTAAGTGTGTTTGGTCAGAAAAAAATGGAACTAAAAACAGAATAACCCCAACCCAGTGAATTTGGTCAAATTTGGTGAATAGATGTGAATTTGGCAGATGTGCTCTTGCATGCTTTCTGTCTATTTTGATATGGCTGTAAAAATATTAATAAATTTTTAAAAAGCAATTATTTTCATGATATTAAATACATTTAATATATTTAAAATATATTATTATTTAATATAATTTAAATATATCACTAAAAGTGATATATTAAAAGTACATTGCTCAGGCTGTATTTGAAAAACTTATGGCTTTTGGCCAAAAGTCCACAGGGCAAATTTAGCCAGGGATAGAAGTCAGTGTGATTTAAATACAGAATATAGATTCAGAATCACCTGGGGAAAGGAGATGTGGCTCTGCCCTTCCCTTGGTGCCCACTTTCAGCATGTATTTAATGGCAAGATTTTGCATCCATTTAGCAGCAGTGTAAATAAATTAATTAACCTGTGAGCTTGACAGCAGCAATGGCTGGGAGAGAATACAGCTGGGAGATAAAAACCACCAGCAGAGCATGGGAACAGCCCAGGTTTGACAAGCAGGGCTAGAGCTCCCACAGCAGACGTGTCTGGGACTGTTTATCTCTCATTACACTGCAGTGATAAATCTGAGTTTCAGGATTGTTTAAAGGCTTGTTGTTTATTACTGATGGCATTAAATTCATTACAGTAATTATGAGCTGTTGGTAATTCGTGTGCTCTTTAATGGAAAGCATACTTTTCATTAAAAGTTGACTTTATTGGTGAAGGCATCAACTTCTGAAATGCAAGATCTGAGTTAAATCTGCAGGGATTTAACAGCCACGGGGGTGTGGCACTTGGGGACATGGGTTAGTGGTGGCCTGGGTGGTGCTGGGTTTACAGTTGGACTCGATATTGGAAGGCTTTTCCACTCTAAATGATTCCATGAAATGTAGTCTGAAGTTGCCGTGGAGAGAGAAGATGAACTGCTGTGTTTGCTGAGGGCAGAACGAGATGGAATGAGTTCAAACTGGACCAGGTGAGGTTCAGCCAGACAAGAAAGCCCTGAAATGGTAGGAATAGTTTATCACTGGAGGAATCTCTGGGTGCTCCAGCAGAGGAATTTCTGAGACAGAACCAAAGCTGATTATTCCTTGAGATGAGAGTAGCCAGATTATTCCTCATGGCTTCTTCCTGCTGTGTCTTCTGCACATTTTGTGTGTGTTTGTATATATACATAAACAAACCTTAGATTGCTGCATTGCTGCAGCCCTTCCATCAGTGTTAAAAAAAAAAATTATCCCAAGGTGTCATCTCCAATCCATACTGTCAGTAAAAAGCTGACCTAGGCTAATGGAAAGACATCCACTGGCTTTGGTGATTTTCCTTTTAAATGAAATCCCAAAGAAAGCGTAACGTGCTGTTCACAGGAGAGCCATGGTTCAGGAGGGGACTCAGGAGCTGGAACTGTCAGTATTCATTTAAAAAAACCTAATATTGGCTGTCCCTTCAGATCATGGTCAGTGTAGATCCTCAAGTTTTCCTATCTCTCCATTCTGATCCTGTTTGAGGTGTTCCATGTGCCAGCCAGGAGTGGCAGTGCTGACTCTGTGCCCCTGGAACACAACCCATTCAGTCTCTAATGAAAGATTTCATTTAAATGTTGGGTTTCCATCTCATATTGATGCCTGCTGGTAAGGGATCAATAGAATGGGCATGGAGGCCTCTTATAAATTACTCTTTAGCAGCCCTTGAGTCTTCACATACTTAGAATAAAAATTAAAATACCATCTGCCTTTGTAGCCTGATGCCACCAGAGAATTCCACCTAAAAAATGGGCAGCTGACAGGAACTGACAGTCACAAATACTTGGTTTATGCTGAAAATCCAACTATTTGTGTGCAGGTTTGGTATCAGAAATTCACTGTGAGTGGAAAACCTGTACTTTGTGTTATGTGGTGTTGGATTTGGAAATGAAACATCAACTTCTGCTTCCTCCTCCTGTCTTGGAAAGGCTTGGAGCTTCCTGATGGTCAAGGGCAGGAATTCCCCATTGGGAATTAGTGGTGCTGATGCCCAGGCATCCTCCCAAGAGTATTTTGCTTGTGTGATTAGTATGCTGAGATGCCAGAGGAGGTGAGTGCAAGGTCCTGTCCTAGTCCTTGCTCTCCTAGCCTCACACAGCTGTTTTCCTCCTGGAGTTTTCTTAGGGATACAGCTTGGACTGGTGAGCCTTCCTCTCATTTTAACAGTGAGAAAAAGAAGGGGATGAAGGGAGAAATAACATGCGGAAACTTCTTTCTGCTCAGGAATGGAACCCACAGGTACAGCAGTGCTGTGGAATGTGACCGTGACTTCCACAAGGATCTCAGTGACAGAAATGTCCTCTCTGGAGAAACCACGGTGTGCCCTGGGATTTGGGATCGTGTGCAGAAGGAGATGACAGCTTTGCCTCCAAGTGCACTGAAGATTAAGGTAATTTTTAACAACATTACTGCTGCCAATTTCATTTTAAGGTGATTTCTCCTTATTCAAGTGGTCTCTTCCTGGTACAAGCTACAAAATCTGTCAAAAAAGGATTTTTCAAAGTTCTGCTCTAGCTACCTAAGAGAGGCTGATCTTACCTTCATTCCCTCCTTTGAATGGCAGTCAGTTCAAATTACCAACATCCAGATCTTCTCAAGCAAATGGAAATCAGAAATTCCTCAGTCTCTGAGTGGATTTTACTTTACTGTTCTGGTCTCAGTGAATTTTACTTTACTGTACTGTCTTCTATGATTGCTCACTGCTCAAGCTGATAATAAATCACCTTACACAAAGGAATTGCACTATGAATTGGCCTTATCACCTGCCTGATCGACATAACTCACATTTCAGTCTTAATCTCTTGTAGGTTAATACAGTGTAAGAAAAGAAAATATTTAAAGGTGGCAAGTGGGGCACATGTTTTGACAGTATTTGCATATAACCAGAAGAGTTTTTGGGTTCTTCTTCTTCCCTCCTTTCTCCAAGTTTCCTTCTCTCCTCTCCACAACAAAATTCTCTTCAGTCCTTGGCTGGGATCTCCAGTTCCTGGCACAGCTCTTAAGAGCAGATGAACTTGGTTGAGAAAGAAGAAAGAATTATCTTCTACAATGAGGCTCTTAGGTAAGAGCTATTTGTATTTTTAATATTCTCTTGTTTCAGTAAATAACAGCTTCTCAGCAGATGAGACACTCCAAAGGTAAAACTTGCGTTCTCTGAAATACAAGATAGCAAATCAAAGACCACAAATAACCTTGTGTGACTGAGGATGATCTGCTTTGTTCAGTCCATGACTGTGATTTAATCACATTTTTCTCAAGGGCAGGTGGGCCATCACCAAGTGAATGTGTGTCACTATTTGACTTCAAGGTAAGCGTATCAAGGTCATTTAGAATTTACCTTAAATCATGGAAATATTTGTGTCTTCAGAGCAGAAAGTTACCTGGAACTGTCAGGGAGAAAGAAAACTCAAGAGCTTGCTCTGGCTGGACCAAGAGTGTCCTGTCCAGTGGGGAGAGAAGGAAAAGGGCAGGGCCCTCCTGCTGTTCCCACTCCCTTTGGGTGGCTTGGGCAAAGAGTCTTCTCCAGCTTCAGATTCCATGTCTTTGGGTTTTCAATGGGTGACTTTTTTCTGTATATTTGCAAGGTAAAATTCTTAAAATTCTCAACATATGGTTTGGTTAATACCACGTCCTTTCATTTGACCCTTTTGGTCAAATGACTAATTTGGCCATTTGACTCATGCAGCCTTGTGTATTTTAAAAATATTCTCCTTAAAGGTCATTTTACCATCATTGCCCTTGACGATTTTCCTTCCTTTACCCAAGATATGTGCCTTCCCATTCAAGCTTTAATCTGTTCCCTCTTTTCCCTATCAAATGGCTGATTTAGGCTTCTGATCAGCTTCTTGTTCAAATCAAGCAGGCTGTTCCTTCTTTTCTTTTTTTTCCTTTTACTCCCCTGTGGAGCAGCTCCCTGTAAACATCTCCACAACTTCAATCCTCTTAAATGCTTTTATAAAACTTTATAAGGCCTTGATGCCTCTGAACCTCCCCAGACTCAGAGGCTGAGATGGTTTTTACCACACGATATTTTCTGGACTGATGTTGTACTATTTCTATTTATGTGGTGTCCTTCTATAGTGTATGAGGTTTGTTTCAGAGCCCTGCTGCTTTCAAACTCTTCAAGAAGCTGTCTCATATGTATTTTCTTTTTTCTTTTCTTTTTTTTTTTTTTTTTTTAAACTTCACAGTTGCTTCTTTTTAATTTGGCAATAAGCTTCCATTAATTCTCAACCTTGCTTTCCTGGGAAGATGTTAAATAATGTGTCACTTCAAAGCAGCCCCTATATTCTTATATTCCTTTTAACAAAGAAAAGTTGTCATCATCATTTAAGTATTATTCCTTCTCAATGGAAGAAAAATCTATCCAATACAAGAAGAAGCAGGCATTCCCCCTCACTCATTTACTTTTTTTTTCCAAGGAGAAATACCTTCTTTTCTTAGGATTAAATTGTAGGGAAAAACATTCATCCATATGAAGGTTACCTTACATATAAACCTGCAATGGCTTCTGTGGGTGCAATTTATTAAATCCACTGAATATTTGACACTGAAATTCTAAATGAGGGTCCTGGAAGTGATTGCTGAGCCTTCATCCTCCTCCAACTCTGCAATTCAATTCTGCATTTCCCATCAGGGGTGTTTTCCTGGGAAGCAATATGAGATCTGAGGGAGACACTTTCCATCAGTTCTGTCACAGATCTTGATGTTCTCTCAGAAAACACAAAGAGCATTTTGAAGGTTTCTTTTGGGGCAGTTTCCCCTCCATTTTTGCTTCCAAGTTAGATGTTACATCTGTGGTGAACTTTTCTTGGAATTAGTGAACTCTGTATTTGGGCTTTGCTGACATTTTAAGAACCTCTAGACACAAGAAAAACTGTTTTATAAAAGCAGCAGCATTTTGGAGACACAAAATGGAAATGAAAAATCCCGAAACTAGTCATTAACCTTTCCTTAAAATGGTTGTTGGTCATGTTAATTGGGGATCATGGGCTTCAAAAAGAAATGACACCTCATGTTTGCAGAATAGGGAGGGAAGAGAGACAAATAGATAGTGGTGAGAGCAAATCACTTTGGCAGAAAATTTCCTGAGGTCACTGAGGACGCCATGCTTGGGATGAGCTGACCCCTTTTTCTATCTGGCAAACTTTTAATGAAAGAGGAGAAGGACCCTGGTGATCTTTCACTGCAGAGGTTAACAATAGGTGAGACTGATGAGCATTTCATGCAAAAAGCAAAGCCTGCACATCTCATTACCTGCGCCTCCTGATTGAGCATTCCCATCCAACAGGAGGAGTGCCAAATCCACCTGACACAATTAAAAGGTTGTAGTGGACAGCATTCACATTTCTGATTCCACTCCCAGCGCACTTTCCTTCCCAACAGAGACAGAAGAGGCCCCGAGGTCACCCAGGCTGATTCTCCTCACTGCTGAGACACGTGGCTGACTGCAGGAATGGCAAGGCCAGAGCAACATTTGGGTCTCAATTCATCCATCAACAGTTGCTGTAACTCTGAAATGCTAAAATTCGCTTTTGCCTGCATTGGTTTTAGGTAAAGCTCTTGATTTCTGTTGCAAATATTCAGCCAGAAGCTCTGGGCAGAGGCGCTGAGCCTTGTCTGGAGTGTGACAGCGTGGCTGAGTCTCCATCACCCAGAGCAGTGAAATCCACCCAAATTCCCATCCCTCTGTGCTGGTTGAACGGGAGACCCCACAAAACACCAGTCCTGACACAAAGAAGACCAGAACTGTGAAGTGGTGACAAGCAGCAGTGCAAGCTGCAAGCTTTGAGGTGAATTAAACGTGCAAAGGTGGAAGCTGAGCCCAACGACGTGAGAAGCTGATGTGGAGGAGAATGAGATGAACAGGGTAAAATATCTCCTGTTTAACGCTGGCCTCAGGCAAGAACGAGTTTGTCAGTGTAATATGTGGTTGAATTTTAATATGGAAATGTCTCCTGGCATGTATTTCACACACACTACAAACAGTGATATTGATCTAACCTTCAATTAATGGGAGAGGTCCTCTGTGAAAATCGGCTCTGGGTTTGAATGGCAAATAGCTTTAATATTCTGAGGAGAGTGGATCATTTGCACAGCTCAGTAAGAGACTATAAATCACCAGGATTAGGGCTTTTTAAAAATTATCATTTTAATGCAGGCTTGCTTTCCCTGGAGCAAGGGACCAGGAGCATGGTATGTCATTAAAAAATCACGGAGATGGTGTCAGTAGGGAGGGACAACAAATAATCTGCTTGTGCTAAAAGGAGTTATTTGAAATCCATTCATTCCTGCTCTCTGTGGCCATGTTTTTCAGGTGTCTCTGTGGCTGTGTTTTTCAGGTGTCTCTGTGGCTGTGTTTTTCAGGTGTCTCTGTGGCTGTGTTTTTCAGGTGTCTCTGTGGCTGTGTTTTTCAGGTGTCTCTGTGGCTGTGTTTTTCAGGTGTCTCTGTGGCCATGTTTTTCAGGTGTCTCTGTGGCTGTGTTTTTCAGGTGTCTCTGTTGCTGTGTTTTTCAGGTGTCTGCTCTCTCCTGGGACAGAGTGAACACTTCTCCTTTAGCCTTTTCACAATCCATGGGTGTCTTTCCACTTTCCAGAGCAGCCATGCTGAAGGCCATTTTTTAGAGCAGACTTTTTCCAGCCAGGCTGTTGGGAAATAACCTTCTTAGCCTTGAAGGTTTCACTGAAGCTGATGCAGCTATTGAGCAGTTTTCTGGAGAGCTGTTCATGATCAGGCTGTGAATTTAGCAGGTTTGCTCTCAATTGATTTCCTACCTGGCCCAGAGAAAATGATGTTCTTAAAGGACTTGGAAGCCTCTAATTAAACCAAAGAATTTCAACCAGTCCTGGCTTCCCCTGGACTGTGAAACAGCCAAAATGAGAGCTCAGGCTGAATGTGTGCAATTCCCTGTCCAGCTGGGGATTGGCAGGAAGGTTTTCCTTCTGGAACCTCCTCCACTCTGGTTGTCCTGTGACGTGGATTTTGCCGTGCAGGGTGCTCACTAAATCCTCTGCTCGGCTCTGCCTCAGAGCTGCTGAATCACCACGATGTGACCCAGGGGTGCAGAGGGATTTCTGTCATTATCAGGCCAGGATCCTCAGGAGAACACAAAGATGTGTTTCCTTGACAACAATTGATGTCACTGGCAACTGGGAGAAGGCACAGAGGCTGGAAAGGGACTTTATGGAGAGCAGGGAAAAAAAATCTGAACAGCAAAATTAGAGATTTCTACAAAATATAAAATTCATCATAGAGATCAGAGCTGCTTCTAAAGGCTGGGAAACAGCTCTTGGGCTATCAGAAATGAAGATTCCCTCACAAAGAAATGCAGTTTCAAACACAAGCACATTGCCTCCTAAAGTCTCTACATGCTGCAGCCTCAAAGTCACAATCCTCACTGAACTTTTTCTGCCAAAATAAAACAATCCAGAATGGTAATCCTGCTGGAGCAAACCCAGATGGCACCTTGCACACGATTTCATTTGGATGAAGTTTTACTTCCAATTCTGTGCAGGATAAATAAACCATCTCTGCTCTGCTCTGGCTGTGCTCACAGTGGGAAGGCTGCTGCAGATTCTGGTTAATATTGAAGTGGCACTCCTGACAGCAGAGTTCTGTGCACCAGCCTGACAAACCACCCTGAGTGTTCACTGCTGAGAAACAGGTTGGAAACTTGGCTGCATCTGTGGCTAGAGATTTCCTGGGATTCGCAGGAGCTGGCAGAGAAAACAGGCAGACGAACCCAAGATGGCGAAAGGAGAAACTTTATTTACAGAAACTTCTTTATATATCCATTAATAATCTGGCAACTATTGGTCAGCAGGGAATCCACCTCCTCAAACCATTGGGCACAGCTATACAACACCTAGTACCAAACACAGAGATTAGGAACGTACAAGAATGCAGCTTATCTCTATTCTCCCTGAGAAAGAGGAGAAAGATTTCTAAAACAGTGCAGCTACATGCATCATTCGTCTGCATCAGCAGCTAGGGGAGGATTACATTTCCTCCTCTGATAATTTTAAAATTATTTTTAAAATTACTGTTCTGTGCTTAAAACAGCAGCCCTTTGGGCTAACCATTGCTTTGGGGCACAGTTTTAGGATCCCAAAGGTTTTGAGGTTGCAGTTCCCAGGCTTCCCAGCTGATCAGTTGGCTCACTGCCATCAGCAAGGCAGGGGCTTTTCCTCTCCATCACTTCTCCTGCCATTCCTTTTGCCTGCTCTGCTCCAACAAAAACTCTGCTTTTGTTTCACGGTGACTAATTAGCTCCGCGATGGGTCAGTGAGGGGAACTGTCTCATGGACAGCCCTGGCAGCCATCAAGGCTGATGCCAAGCAAAAGGAGACCCTGGGGGTTGGCTGTCCCTTCCCTCGGCAGGTTTTTGTTGCCTTGGCCTCCTGCTCCAGGGAGCATCAGCAGCAGGGAGGGAATTTGGTGTGTGCTGAGAAACAGGAGCTCTCACCTACCGCCAAAATTCACCTCTTTCTGAGCTCCTGGACCAGACTGCTGCGTCTTTCACCTGAGGATTTTGTGACCTTTCCAATAAATTCCCATGAGTGAACTAACATGGCAGGGAAAAGGAAGAAGGGAACCTGGGCTGCTCATCATCAATAAATTCTCATGAGTGAACTAACATGGCAGGGAAAAGGAAGAAGGGAACCTGGGCTGCTCATCATCGATAAATTCTCATGAGTGAACTAATAAGGCAGGAAAAAGGAGGAAGGGAACCTGGGCTGCTCATCATCAATAAATTCCCATGAGTGAACTAACATGGCAGGGAAAAGGAGGAAGGGAACCTGGGCTGCTCATCATGGCCTCAGTCCTTAGGAAGATCATGGAGCAGTTCCTCATGAAAACTCTTCTCTGCCACATGAGCACCATGAACCCCAGAGGTCTCTTTCAGTCTAACTTTTTTCCTCATCTGCGATTGCTTTGTCTCTTTTACAAATTCAAGGTAACTTTGGCCAGTGCTGCTTTCAGTTCTGTTCATTAGGAAAAGAAGGAATAGCACTAAACACCTCTGACTTTGTTGTTTGCTTTTCATTATATCTTTTTGTGTCTCAACACTGTTTCTTAGGCAAGTATCACTCTGAGGCTCACGTTGGACAAATGTTGGTGAAGTTTGCTGGAATAAGTTAGATAAACTCAGAGCTCTGGGACACTGCAGTTTACTGAGCTGTTTGCTGGATCAATTTTCCTCTCCACTACCTGCCAGTGGATGTCACACTTACACAAAAAAGTTGCAATAAATGAGCCAAATTTCTCCCTCTTCCATTAAAAAAAACACTCTTGCATTAAATCTTTACAGTCTCCTCAAAGAAAGCTTTCACTTCAGCAGGAGGGGAGCCTGAGGAAGGGAACAAAATTCAGCCTAGACTGTGTATTGAGTGAGGATTTATTTTGTGCTTTATGGACCTGGACTGAAGGCTTCCTAACAGATGTGAGAGATTTTACAGGAGAGGAATTGTCAAATCCCCATGAGAAAACAAATCTCCCTGCTTTTATTAGTGAGCTGCAGCCATGCAAGGGAATTCTGCTGCAAACAGAGCTCAACTTGGGTGTCACAGAGCCACAGCAACAGTTCCATCAGGATTTGATCATCAGGGCCATGCACTCTTGGCCTTTGCTTCTGATTCTTTTCGTTGTGACTTTCTGTGCTCTGTCCCAAGGCAGGGAGGTGCTGCTCCTGGGCTGCTGTGCCCTGGCAGAAGTGGGGCCAAGGTTACTGTGGGAGTTGTGTTTCAATTGTGGAGCATTTCAGAATGAGCGCTGCTTTCCAGGGGTGCTCCCTGCGAAAACTGAAGTGTGCAAAAGGAGCTTCCAAAGGCACTCTGAGGGCTGGAGAGATTATTGCCATTCCCCCAGGCACAGGAAACTTAAGAGGCTTAACCAAAAACTGCAGGAGTTCATTGTGAGAACCCTGGGCTGCTGCCAGGAAAACTGAGCCTTGTTTCTTTTTTCCTTTTTTTTTTTTTTTCCTTTTTTTTTTTTTATTTTTTAAATTTCATTGCTGAAATCTCAGGGATTAAAAAAAAACCAAACGTAAAACAAACAAAAAAACCCCACCAAGCACAAAAGAATTAGTGGCTAAATGATTTCTATTGACTTTGCTGTCCAAGATACTCACTTGGAAGCTGATTCTCAGAAGCTAAAATGAGATTGGCATCATATTTAAAGCGCTGGGATTTGTCTTGGTCACTAGAATTGAAATAAAAATGGTTGGCAGCAGCCTTTCTTTCCTTCAGAGGTATCCTGCTAAAGTCTACTCAATTATACATCTATCACTCATGATGGTGGCATGGTTAGATTAATTAATTAATTGCTAGGTTTAGTCAGACTAAACTTTTTATCTCTCCAAACAAAGAGCTTTTTTATTACATAAAAATCAATCTCACTCGTTAAACTTCTGTGTTCAAACGCAGAAAGTTCTCTGCTGTTTTTATTTTTCCTCCTACTACAGCTCAGCATTAACACAGAGCTTTTGGTCGTCATTAACTAATACAGATGTTAATTAATTAATCATGCTTGCATAGTTCTCTATTAAATTGCCAGTCTACTAAAATTCATCCTTTCTATTCCCTAAGGGTATTTGATATTTCAGCGAGGTCTTCTGTTAATTTTCGCTTTTCCACAGCACGTTTAACCTTCTTTTGCTATCATTTAGAGGCATTATTATCTCAGTTATCCTCTCTTGAACCTCCTGTGTTGTCCATTTTTTTTTCCTTCCTCTAACCAGAACTGTGTAGTTGCCCCAGATTCTTCTCTGATTAAGTGTAAAAAAATCAGGAAAAACTCCTGAATCAGGGTTAACTCTATTAGAAGTCAGACTGTAGAATTCAGACCTGATTTTCTGGTCTATATTAAGATGCAATTGCTTTGATTTGTATTTATTTTTAATGAGATTTATCACTGTGTGTGATTAGGCATTTGCTAGTAAATTGTGTCTAGTTTATGTGGAGAGAAAAAAAAATTGAAATTTGGAAAGATTAAGAGAAAGAGATTCCAATGATGAGTTGGAATCTCAAAGTCATGATTGGTAATGAGAAACTAAAGAAGCCCAACCTCCTCCGAGAGAAGGAACTTGGGGTAAAGCTGTGGAGCCTCCAGGGAGAGGAGTGCAGAGAGCTCTGAAATCAAGGAAAATGCAACAGAACCCAGAGTTTGGGAGCTGGAGACAGAATAGTCCAGGGTACATTGAAGATTGACTGAGAGTAATTAACCATCAGAACAATTAACCTATGGACATAGTGAATTTGTTGGAGTGTTTAAATTGAGACGAAGAATTTTTCCTAGAGATGTGGTTGTTCAGCCAGGAATTGCTGGGTGAGATTCCTTGGCACTGCCTTCTCTATGAAGTCAAGATAATTCATCACAGAATCTGTCAGCCTTGAAATTTAAGTCTCCAAATGTCATCTGCTCAAAACCTAATTGTATTTTATTTTTTCCTTCGAAGTGTTTGGGGAGGAGGGTATGGCTTATTCCTAATTAAACACAAAACATCTCATTTCTTGGGATTTTTGTCTCCCAGCTGTTTTCCTGGCAATAGTGCTGAATAAACCTTGTCATTCAAGGCCCTTCACTCCTGTCCTGTAATGTAAAATCTCTTTTAATTTATTCCTGTTCTTTTTAATTTATTCCTGTTCTTTGCTATTGTGCTGGCTGGAGTTTGACTGTGGTGGTTACTCGTGTTTCATTTCCAGCTGGTTTTATATACATATACATATAAATATGTACATCAAGAAAATGTTTCCTGCAGGCCATGTAATTAGACCTGCAGATTTCCTCTCTGCCAAACCTTTCCTGTTTATTTTCTGCTTCCTCAGTGAGGCAGTGGGAGATCTGTTAGGCTAGCTCTTCATGGATAAATCCATGCTGACTGCCTGCAATTTAGCTATCATTTGTTAAGTGTTCCCTGCCAACGATTTCCAGCCATTTTTATTATTCAAATCATGCTTGTAGAGCTATCTGTTTTCTTTCTTTTTTCCTATTTTTCTTGATATCTGTAATGAATGTAACACAGCTCCTGCTTCTGTTGTTCTGTCAATCCCAAGGAATCTTCCTGCTCTTCCAGCTGTGCTTTGGCTGATTTCTGCCGAGTCAGAAACTTGCATTGGCCAAGTCAGAAACTTGAATTGTCATTTCTTTGCCTCTCCTCCCTCTTGGTGTTGTGTGCAGCCCCTCCTCACTCTCCTCTCGTGAACCAAGTGAAGGGCAGTGAAGTTTTATGCCTCTTAGATGAACTTTCTTCTGTTTCTACCTCTTTTTGGTAAGATTTATTTATCCCCAAGCCTGCTCTTCTCATCTACCTGTTGCTCCCAGCCTGGGAGCACATCCTGTGTAGCATTTCATTGCCCAGATCCCCTTATTTCCAATATCCTTGCTACAAAACGGTGTTTTAGTGCTGCCTGTGCAGACAAACAATGCCCACCCAGGGATGGAAAGCTCTGCCATGAGCAGCTGCTTGCTTTTCCCTCTGCTCAAAGTGTAACATCTCTTCAAGGAAAGGATGCTGGAGCCTCTTGCTGAGGCCCTGATGACCCATTTTTATTTTCTCTCGTGCTGCTCAAAGACAAAAGAAGGTGAGAGCATCTGAGGGAGCTGTGATGATTAATTGGTCTGTGCTACCTGTCCCAGAAGGCAGAGTGAAAGTGGAACGCGCCGGCATTCACAGAAAGCAGCTGGGGGCTTTTCTAGCGAGCACAGCAGCACACACCTGCCACTCCATGGTGAATGGGCCTGAAAATGCTGCCTTGTTGCAGCCCCAGCACAGCAGATCTGGATTTCCATGCAGTTATTTGCATCCCCTCCCTTGTTGTGTGTGCCAGCCAGAGAGAGGCACTTTGAGAGCGATGCTTTCCTGTGGGTTGTGTTCGTGTTTCAGTTGAAAGCCACAGGAGGTGCTCATTTCCATTCTTTTGATGATAAACTGATCCTTTGGCACATTAATAACGGGGAATCGAGCGAGCTGAGCCCTTGTGCCATCATTGTGGTGCTCCAGCAGCTCACTGCCAGTGGGAATTTGCTTTCCAACGCTTAGGAAGTGAGGGAAGTGATATCCCCTCCACATCAACAGGGAACAGCAGCACGGGATGGGGAAATGCATCTGTGTCCCTGGGAAAAGGAACACTGGGATCAGCAGGCTCCAAGTTTAGCTCTCAGCTGAGTGTTGGAAGAAATCAGAGTAGAGCAAAGCCTGCTCTCAGCCCAGGAACATGGAAATGATTTGGACAGATGGGAAAGGGATCTCCAGAGCCACTTCCAAGGCCCTGCGGCCAAATGGAAGGATGTCTCACTTAAGAGGATATCTGATGGGAGGAGGGACAAGAGGAGATACAGCCACGGCTAGGGAATAATTAACTGGGCCCTTTGAAGTCTTTAAAAACATGCTTGGTCATTTGGTTGAAAAATACTTCGGAGTGACTTAATCTGCTCTGAAATGAGCCTGTTCTTTGATCCTTGTTTATGCGTTTGCTTTTGGGAGGGGTGAGCAATGTAGGGGTCCCGATGGCACTTTTAAGACACTTTTACTTCAATTTCTGTTCCCTTTAGAAGCCTCCAAGCAAATAACGTGTGGTCATGCTCCACGAGCGTCCCCAGCTTAGCAGATGTTGGCATTTGCAGCACATTGACTCAGGGCATTGTAGGAAATAACATAACTGTGTTATGCTTCCCTCAAAGCCTCAGGCTTTGTGCTGCTTCTGCTGCTTTTATGCCTGGGGGAAACTCAACTTTGAGTCAGAAGTGCTGGGTCACCAGGCTTTGAGTTCTTCCTTTGCATGGAGGAGTGCCTGGGTGAGCAGGCTCTGATTTTGGGGCAGATTGCCCAAATTGCTCAGTTCTTGCCCTGTGATGTGTGGCTGTCAGCTGCCGCAGAGCTCCACCCTTTGCACTGTTCACGTTTCACAATGGAGCACTGATAGCCACCCCAGAGCCTCCTCTGGGGGTGTGGAGACCCTGAATTATTTACGGTGTGAGGTGTTCTGTGGGTCCAGCCTGGCTGTGCAAAGCCTTTCCTGCTTTGTTTTCAAATGGGTGAGAAATATAGGAAAGCATCATACAATATATTATATATTATATATTACATATTACATATTATATTTTATATTTTATATATTTTATTTTATATGTTATATGTTGTATGTTATATGTTATATGTTATATGTTATATGTTATATGTTATATGTTATATATTTTATAATTTATAATTTATATATTGTATTTTATATATTATAGGCTATTCACAGAATCATTTTGCCTGGAAAAACCCTCTAAAATCAACAAGTCCAGGCATCCCCCAGCCCTGCCAAGCCCATCACTAACCCATGTCCCCAAGTGCCACATCCACATGGATTTGAAACTCCTGCAGGCACGGGGACTCCACCACGGCCCTGGGCAGCCTGTTCCAATGCCCGACCATCCAGATGTTTTTTAATATAGATATAAAAATGATCCATGTGGCACTTCAGTAGCTGCAGGTGGTTGGACACCGTGCTGCCATGCAGAAATACTCAAAGCCTGGCTTCAAATGGCAGCACTGAGACAGAAGGGGTGAGTGAGTGTGGCAAAGGCTGTGGTGAGCACAGAGAACACCTCAGGATGTTCTTGTTCTGACACTTGGGGCTGTGTCAGACCCTGAGCAATCCCAGCCTGGTGCAGCCCTTCAGAAACTCTGTGCCAGGGCTCAGAAATTCCCTTTATCCCTAGCACTGACGGGTGATATGCAGCACTCCTGGGGCACCGTGAATATCAAATATTCACCATATTTCCTGTATTTCCTACAGCCCAGACCCTGAGGAATCCCAGTCTGGTGCAGCCCTTCAGAAACTCCGTGCCAGTGCTCAGAAATTCCCTTTATCCCCAGTGCTGATGGGTGATACGCAGCACTCCTGGGGCACCGTGAATATCAAATATTCATGACATTTCCCATATTTCCTGGAGCCCAAGCTCTGAGGAATCCCAGCCTGGTGCCGCCCTTCAGAAACTCCGTGCCAGGGCTCAGAAATTCCCTTTACCCCCAGTGCTGATGGGTGATACACAGCACTCCTGAGGCACTGTGAATATCAAATATTCACCATATTTCCTGTATTTCCTACAGCCCAGACCCTGAGGAAACCCAGCCTGGTGCAGCCCTTCCAGAAATTCTGTGCCAGTGCTCAGAAATTCCCTTTATCCCCAGTGCTGATGGGTGATACGCAGCACTCCTGGGGCACCGTGAATATCAAATATTCATGACATTTCCCATATTTCCTGGAGCCCAAGCTCTGAGGAATCCCAGCCTGGTGCAGCCCTTCAGAAACTCCGTGCCAGTGCTCAGAAATTCCCTTTATCCCCGGTGCTGATGGGTGATACACAGCGCTCCTGTGAATATCAAATATTCGCGACATTTCGCGTATTTCCTGCAGCCCAGACCCTGTCACTGTCGTACAGAGCAGCAGCGTGGGGATCACAATCACGGGGAGTGCTCAGCTCCTCGTTTCTGGGTTAGCACAAAATGGGCTGCTCTGCCCTGCAATCCACAGACAGACAATCTGGGACAACAAGGCACGTAACATCGTTTTGATATTTTGAGAAATGGGGACAAAAGAATTAGAACAGTCATGTTGGCTGCCTTCAAAATTTCTTCGTGACAGCCAGTAAGAATTTTTCAGCGGGGAAAAAATTCTAGCCTTTTTAACTGCATTTTTTTTTTTTTTTAAAGCAAAGAGGCACTTTATTGACATTTTTAGCAGTAAATGTAGCTATAAAAAAGATAAATTGGAAAAAGGTACTCTGAGCCTTCAAGCAATCAAACTGTATGATTGCATTTCCCTCATCAGTATTATTTACTGCAAGGACAATGTTGCTGAAATTTAGACAAGATCTGAAATTTTCTGTAGTGCTGGCAGGAATTTAGTGTCAGGTTTAATAGTATCACACATCCCAGCTTTGTAACACAAATTTAACTATAGAATCTGAAATCACCGTTGGATATAAGATGAGCAAAACTTAATAAACAGATAAATTCAGTTGGACTTAACAAGTGACTTGATGTCCTGTACACCAAGTTTTGAATTACAGAAAAATCCAGCACTCTTTGGGAATTACTTTCCTGCTGCTTTTGCTTTTAATCCACTCTGCTGTTATTAACTTTTACCAAACATAAAACCTTATGACCAGCATGCAGACAAAATATCCCTTGCAGGCCTAAGCTGTCTTTACAGCATCATTTATAAAAATAATTATTGCTTTAAAACACACAGAAAACTGGGATCTGCTGTGTTGGTGATGCAGGAAAACTCTGAGATGATAACTAAGATGAGGCTTTACATCTGAAGCTGGGTGACCTTGGTGATGGAGGAGGATGGATGTGTCCTGTTCTCGCTGGACTTGGAATTCTGACCCAAAAAACCCAACTGGTGTGAGCCAGACTCTCCCAGACAGCTCAAGGACCTGTCACCTGCACAAAAAGTAAATTGTAATTTAATTGTAAATTAATTTTGTAAATTAGAGGGCATTCCTATGAACAGCTGTACCAGTTTTATCCTGGCATTTTGTGTGAAGACCTCAAAAAAACCTTGGGTTTAAGACAAAAATGACCTACTTTGCTGCTGCCTTACTGTTTGAGACCCAACATTGACCATCCCAGAAGTATTCTCAGTTAAATGCTGTGTCTGCCAGCTGGGATAAAATAGGTGTTCAAGATGATACCAGCATGATTTATAAAGGAATATGTAAAACTAGGGAACATTTTCAAGGCAGTTGGATTAAATTGACTAGTGGAATATTTTGACATTGCCATATTTTACTTGGGCAGAGAAACATCTGCTGAGACACAGAAATTCTCACAATTGGCTTTTCAGGATGTTTTTCAGTTTGTTACCTATAGGACAATTTGAATGTGATTTGCAAATTGTCTTTAAAATCTGATTTTAAACAGAGTGCAAGGAAGGAGCTTCCTTAGCTCTAACAGGGCAGTTTCTGCTCGGTGTAGCTGCTGTTGATGCTGAGATATTTGCTTGGTCACCAGATTTCCTTTCTTCACTGCCTCCCATAGAGATTTCAGCTGGAGATTTCAAGGGTCAGTCAGTCAGTTAAAATCTTTAAGATCAAAAGCAACACTGAATTGTTGTAATTATTTTTTAATGGCTAAATGAGTTTTATCTTCTATATCCTTGGAATAAGCCAAAGCACATTTTCAAGCTGTTCACAACAATCTGCAGTGGGCAACGACACAAAAAAGCAACCCTATGAAGAGAGAAAAACAGAATTGAATTTAAAAAAGGAATGTTTCTAGTATAAAACTCTGTTCTGAAGGAAGCATATTGGAAATTTTGTGATTTGAAAAGACAAAGCATGGTATTTTAAAATTATTTATAATTTTGTGGTGGAAATGGAATCCCTGTGGATCTGTACTCAGTTTTAGGCAACCCCTAAAGCGGGGAAAGTTTTAAAAGCTGTGCCTAGGGTACTTATATATAACTGTGTGTTTTTATTTACTTACATCTTATTGTCCTTTACTGGGAAGATACGGTGATCGCTAGGGGAGGGACAGGGAAAGAGGGAAATTCCATTGCTTGGGAACCTGAAGTGAGGACAAAGGCAATTATTTGTTAAATTGGACTGCAAATAGCAAATCAGAGAATTGCTGCTAACTCTGGAACTTACATTTCATTCCTCCCTGCTGAATTTTCTTGCTCTTACATTACAGAACTGCTCTGAAATGGAGTCTATCACTTTTTTCAGCATGATGATTATTCATTAGCCATGAATATTCAAGATTTGAGCTATTATTTGAATGCAGTTGGCCAGATACATTGTATGTAGTGCCTGCTTCTTGATTGGAGACAAACAGAGCAATTCTTTGTTCAAATATTTGCATCCACGCATTTCCCATTTGTTTTTAAACAATATTCATCCATTTGAATTTCAAGTGATCACGACATGGCGTGATATCCACTTAGGAATAAAATTCCCTGGAAGGATAACTGAGTGGTGAATTTGGAGAGCAGATTTTGAAGTGGCACAAATGGGGTTGATAAGTTGCAGAGTCTTGTTTTTACTGCATTGTATTCCCTTTAAGCTCATAATTCGTAGAAATATTTAGGTTGGAAAAGACCTCTCCAATTATCAAGTCCAACCACTGCCGAGGCCACCATTAAACAATGTCCCCAAGGGCCACATCCACATGGATTTGAATTCCCTCCAGGAATGGCAACTCCACCACTGCCATGGGCAGCTGTGCCAGGGCTGGACGAGCCTCTTGATCAAGAAATTCCTGAAAGCATCAAAGGGGAAAGCAGAAATAAGATCAGGGCCTATGGAGAACACGACAGAGAAGTTCTGCCCACGCCAGGACTCCCGTGGCAAAATAAGAAACCTCCTAAAAAATGAATCTCCCCATGTCCATGCATGTGTGTAATGCTGGCCTTGCAGAGGTGGGGGAAACTCTTATTTTTTTTTTTCTCCTTTAATACTGAGGATTCAGGGCAAATTTTATTTCAGCAGCTGTTTTGAGGCTTCGTTTGATTTTTCCCTGGATATTTTGGTAATACACGTCTTGCTACCACTCCGTCGGGTTTGGTGCCTGGGAAGGAACACCCAGAGTGTGCCAGCCTGCTGTGGCTCCTCACTTAGGGACAAGGCTGCAGTTTCAGCTTGGATGAGCTGAGAAGGGAAATTCTCAGGCTCCCAAGGTGCAGTGGCACTGGAAATCACCTGTCACCTCATGAGCCACGCTCGGATTCACTCGTACCAGTGCCAGCGGAATTTCCCAGCCTCTCTCAGGCAAGATCGTGTTCCTTCCCTCAACACTTCTTGCCTCCAGCAGGAGGGGGAGGCCTTGTGGGCTCCCTGCTGTCCTCCAGAATCGCTTGGGAGCAGTGCCACCCATCTCGTGGGTCCCTGGAGGGCACAGCTGTGTGTCCATCCCCGTGCTCACCCTGCAGCAAGGGAGATCCAGGTGTGGATCTCTGCGCTCTGGAGAAGCTGTCCCTGCGGTGATCTCTGCCCCAGCTGGCCCAGCAGGGAGCTGAGGCTCCCCAAAACACCTGATGGATGCTCAGAACCACAGGATCTTCATGGCTGTGGAGTTTGTTGTGAGCCATTGCTCTCAGTACAATGATCCTGTGCTCAAGTTCAAGTTTTCTTCCTTAGCTTTCCTTCTTTTCCTGGTGACCAAGTGGTTCCTAAAGGGAAAGGGAAATCAGCCTGCTCCACACACTGCCAGTTCTAGCACAGCCCATATGTAGAACAGCATGGTTTTTTTTTTTCTGGGGGCAATAAAAACTGTATGAGATTGCAAAAGGTTTATGTATGTTTTATAGCAGGAGCAACCATTAGAGCAAAACGACATTGTTTTCCTCTCTCATGCTCCCTCTCTGCTTTCAGACCACATCACTGTGAAGTCAGGCAGGAGGTTCTTCAGCTTCAGAGCATGACTCAGGGAAAAAAAACCAGCAGTGATGTGCTGGATGTGTGCAGTGGCATTAAGCAGGTTGTAAATGTTATAAATCAAACGAATTGGAGGGTTGGGTGTGTTAATGCAGAGAGTTTCCCATTCAGATCCCCTCATCAAGCAGGAAACTCAAGGTGTAAAACTTCTGGTGGAATTCACTGAAGTCAGGGCTGGTCTTTCCCAGGTTTCCCTGGGTGTGTTCCACCACTCACTCACTCCAGCTGATTTCCAGGACAATGGGTGTGGTTGCACTGTTTTAGAATCTTTCTCTTCTTTCTCAGAGAGAATAGAGATAAGCTGCATTCTTTTATTTTCTTAATCTCTGTGTTTGGTATTAGGTGTTGTATAGCTGTGACCAATGGTTTTAGGAGGTAGATTCTTTGCTGACCAATAGTTGCTAGAATATTAATGGATATATAAAGAGGCTTCTTGTAAATAAATCTCCCTTTTCCCCATCTTGGTTCGTCTGCCTGAATTCTCTCAGCCAGCCTCTGCAACCCTCGGGGACTCTAAAGCCACACAATGGGATTTTCAGCAATCATAGAGCAGTTCAGATTGGAAAAGTCCTCTAAGATCACCAAGTCCAACTGCTAAGCCATGAAATGTAAAATTACACTCTGGAAATGCTCAGTGACAAGCCCAGAGGTGATATAAAGTGATTCAGATGGAGTTATGCAAGTTCCATGTCACTGCCATTATGGATGAGTGGTGGAAAAGCAAAAAGTTTAATCTCTCTGAATGTGGTGGTTGTGTGTTTTGTTTGGTTTCTTGCTGGGAACATTGCTGGGAGAACTGACATATGTTTTTTTTTCAAGAATAGTGAAATGATTTGCAAAATGCTGGGGCTGCCCATCCTTTGTGCATGGTTTTTTTCTGTAAGTAGATGTTGGACCAAAATGGATCTCTCAGGTTAGAAAATTCAGTGTGTTGCTGACAAGTGCAGACATGTTTGGATGGTAGGAAATTTTTTAGTTCCCAATTCTTCTGGAAGACTGGTGGGTTTTTGGTGCTGAGAAATCTCCTGTCAGCTGCTCCTTCTCTGTTTCCTAAAGCCTGGATTGGACTCCTGTCCTCCCTCAAGGTAGGGTCAGTTTACTGCCTTTGAAAATAATAGGAAAAAAATCACAATTTTAAATTAGGGAAGAGCCAGGAGTGGAATGTGTGATCATGCAAAACATACACGAGACAAGAGCAAGTCAACTGCTATCTCCCCCCAAAAATAAAATTAAAAAATGGGATTTTTGCTAAAAACAGAACCCTACAAAGACCTGGCTGCACCACTGGCTCAAAGGATTGATGTTATGTAGATAAATCCCCATGGGAAGCTGTCAATGTTGCTCTGCTCAGCATCAGTTGAGGACAGTGATGTTCTCTAAGTGAGGTGAGGATGAGTTTGTCCTCAGGCTCTGACTGAAGGAATGTATTTCCTAGCCCTAAAGTCACCTGCTTTGGAAAATTAAAAGCCAAACTAAATTTGAGGCCTTTCCCTATCCCTGAAACAAACACTGTAATAATTTACCTTGCCTTTAACATCCTAATTGCAGTTCAGTTAAAATGCTAATTAGCATCGAAGTACTAATTAATATTGGCATTTTCCACCAAAGAGGCTAAAACAGAACGTGTTCCTGCAAGTCAGTGCTGAATTTATGGGAAACTGAGACTTTGCAGTGGCCGATCATCCTCTGTGACAAAACTAGGTAAAAAATAAACCCATAAAACACCTGCATGCCCATTTTTCTTGTACTAATTCCGAGGAGTTCAATGACACCCAAACCATTCTGTGACTCTGTCCTATTCTGGGATATTTTGAGTATGTGCAGTGCTGAATTGGTGTTCTGATGCTTTGGTAGTTTCAGGTTCATCTTGTGCTGCCTCTGCTCCTATGTGCTTTTTAAACAGTAGCAAATCACTCCTTCAGACTGTAAAATAAACATTTAGAGGTCAGTTCATTTACAGTTTGCCCTTTTGGAAATATTCTTACACAGGTCCATTACTTCACGGTATTATGGAAAAACATCCTCAGCAGTCCCTATTACAACTTTAGTTCTAGCATTGTTTGTCCTTCCAGCCTCCTCTGGGACTTTCATTCTCCTAAAAAAGAAAAATATTCTCTATAGACAACTAAACAAAACCTTTGGCTCCATGGAGGGGTCGCTGAACCTGATACAAATCACTCTACAGCCAGTTGTGGCACCCAACTTTTGGCTGCTATGGCAAAAATGTTCAACTTGTGTTAAACTTGGAGAATTGTGCCATTCCCAGAGCAGTGCTGCAGCCTGTGACATCTGGGTTTCCTTTTTATGGCTCTGAAACCCGGCTGACACTACCAGGAGCAGAATGCTGTATATGGACCTGAAAACTTGTCCTTCAAATTCGCTTTTTCCAGGGGAAACTCGTTTGTAAATAATATAGAAAAGATTTCATTTCACTTCAGTGTTTCTACTCTCAAAACTACAGAAATCATTGACCAGGTTGGCCTTGCCTGTATTTCAGATTTCTCAATTTCATCCATTTGGAATAGTCCCAGGAGTGTCCCAGAAAGAAACTTTTAATCAGTTTCTTGTTTTGACATCTTAAATTCCTAAACGTTTTGGTTTCTCACTGCCAGTATTTGGGGTTTGCTTTGTTACTGCTCCTTCTTGGGTGTTTTCCTGGAAACCTGAGCCAAGCTGAAACTGTGGAGCTGTTCCTCCTGGAATTTTTCAGTGCAGACCTCTGGCTCTCTTTTGGCTCCTCCATATTTTCTGCCAGGATAGGACTATTCATGTTATGTCCAAACAATTCTATTTGCAGGAAGTGCATAGAATGCACTAACAATAAATAACAATATTTTTGTTTGCAGTCATTCCACGCCCAGGGATTCATTTTCACACCGAACGATTTTTCTCTTTCTTTACGTTGCCTTGGAAAAAGAAGTTCTTAAACGATGATTTGGCTTAACCTGCTGCTGGAGCCAGGAGCTGGCAGAGTTGTCAAGGTGTCTCCAGGAGATGGTTGGTGACATTTTGAAGCTGCCACATGCGGGAGCTGAGTTTCAGAGGGCAGAGAGCTCTGTGAGCAGCTGCAACTTTGCTCTTTTAAGCTGCCTTTTACTTGCTTGAATAACTGTGGTTTTGATGAAACCAAGGAGAGCAGCGGTGAAGGGAATTCGATGTAATGAGTGTGAAAAGAAGTGAAGGAGAAAGGGGACACACATGGCTCCGGCGTCACTTAGCTTTGCCAAGCTGATCTGTTGTTTTGCGCTGATGGAGAGGTTAAATCCATTAACTGGTGGTCTTCACTGAGGACAGGGAGCTGACAAGGCGTGAAGGGCTTGGGCCAGCAAGACCACAAAGCACTTGATCTTTGAGTGCTTGGCTTTTATTGTCAGCAGCAGGAACGCCTTGACTTTCAGATGTTCCCCCTCGGTGTGAGGAAGCGAACATAAATTAATAGCTACAGTAATTTCCTCTGGGTAAATCCATCTAAATGATCAGAAACACAAGGATGCTGAAAGGCTAATGGCTTCCCTCCCTGACATGATGAACATCTACAGCTGTTTGTGGAGCCAAAGGCAGGTCTGGGTGCTCGCTGTCTTTCAGAATCAGGTCACAGCACCAATCATGTCTTTCTACACAAAATCCCCTTGATTTCAGTAAAATTTACATGAACTGGATGGCAGCCTGATGTACTGATGCTATATCTGAGTTCCTAAAAATTACAAGTCTTGGAAATGACTGCTCTGTTTGCCTTCCAAGAGATGTGAGACTACAGGTGAGTGTTTTTATCCCCAACTGTTGAACCTATCAGTGTTTGGCACTTACTCTTCTATATGCAAGTCTGTAGTCAGATAATCAAAGTGACAAATTAGCAAATTTGAGAGACTAGCTGCCCGGTAATGGTTATGTACACACATCCAGTCTTTCCCAGCAACAAATAAAACAGGTCAGCCATAGAGTTCTAATTATGTGGTTAATAGGTGGCTATTTAAATTAATGAGTTTACCTGCCCTTACCTGAGGTGTGTAACCATGTGTGAATTCCTGAACCACTGCAATGAGAGGTAAAGCAAGGTTTGTGTGAACTCCCAACCCTTGTAAGCCACAGACAGAACTCTTGCTCAGTGACTTGCTACCAGCCACTGTGGTCTGTGTTGTCAATTCCAATGAAGGACAAAAGAAAAATCAAGAGAGGAAAAAAAAAGTCTGTTTTGTGTCCTTTCTTTTTGCCCTGGGTCTCTGTGATGTGGCAGCCATCAGACAGCAGTCACATATATTTCATTTTTTGAAATTGATTTGCAGTTTGCAAGAGGCTGAGAAGCAATAAAATCTAAGCTTACCTAACACCTGGTAGCATTAACTACAGTTCAGAAACTTCCAACTAATATAAGAGGGAACATAATTTGGATTTAGCAAGAAGCAGGATTTATGAATTCTTCTTTCACTGTGACTAACTCATGCCCTTGGGAAAGTTTCTCCATCTCTATTTTACCAGATCCGTGTGGAAAATGAACTTGGCACTGAAGGTATTTATGAACTTCGGAAATTCTATGTAAATAAACCCAAATAGCCAATGATTGGTAAATACATTTAACCTTAAATAAAACAAATGATCTGCTCAGAGGCTGCTGAGATGTCCCTGGGGCGGTGAATGCTGACTAGAAGAGGGAAGTACTTTGCTTTGTTTACAAACTGGAGATGATATTCCTGCATAACAAAAGATGGCTTTAGCAGGGAGCATGCCTTCCCCTTGTTGAGCAGCCTCCTCTCTTGGCAGAAACAAGCTCCAGAAAGATCAAATGCATGTTTAGTCTGACAGCAGAGAGCCCTCATGGGTTTGCTGAACTCCATCTTTAAACAACAAACTTCAACAAACTCTTATTTTTAAAGACGTGGGGTCTATGTAACCCCCACTTTGTATAACTCAACTCGGTAAAAATCTTGTTGTGTAACTTTCAAGCAAATACCAGCCTTGGCAAATGGGTATTTATGGCTCTGAGTGGTTAAATGTGGCATATTCCTGATCCCGAGGAATAAGTTTTGAGACAGAAAACCTTAACACGAAAACAAAAATGCTAGTAAATATTCCTATTGGCAGGAAAAGGAGAACATCTGCTCAAGTCACGAGTGGTTTGTTGCCTGAGTTAGCAGCAGGGCAGCCTACAGCTAATTAGCTATGGCTTGATAAGAGAACAGGAGTGCAGTGGATAGAAATGTTTGTCATCTGAAGTTGCTTGAAATCCCTCTAAAAGCATTAAAAACGTGTCACTTCACTTTCCTTTTGAATTCTTTCCTTGCAGTCTTTGGAAATTGCTGCCATGAGTGCAGCCCCCACTGAAACTCAGATGCATGAAATGGCTTGGCTTGGCTTGCATTAAAGCATTGCAGCAAGCACTGTCCATTCCTACCCACAAATGCACACAAGCACTTGCAGAGCACTGAGCACGTCTCCCAAACCCAAATTTAAGCATAGATTTTTCCACGTATGCTGGGGCAACACCAAGATCAGGCAGAATATGGAATAATCTGCATTCTTTTAAGATTTTATTGAGGGTTTGGTCTTGAGAACTGCAGAGCCAGTCTGGATTTGGGACCACAGGCTCCGAACACCTCTCCTGCTTTTTTTCCTAAACTCACCTTGTGCAGGGATCTCTCAGATTTGAAAGGGATCTGTCCATTCCAGCACCTTTGAAACTCAGCTATCTGCAGTTGGGTCGGTGTAAGGTGAGGTAATTGTGGGTGCCAGCATGATTAACCTTGCATGTCTGTTGTGCTAATTCCTGAAGACAGGCCTGCTAATGTGTGGAAATAGGAAAAACCTCCAGTATGTTTCACTCTTCCCCCAGTTTCTTGCAAGTCTAAGTCTGTAATTTATATTTTGTGTAAGATGCTTCATTTTGGCATAGCTCCTGTGAGAGTTAAATGCTAAATTCTCTTGAGAGGAATATATATTTTTTTAAATGATACCTATTTTTATAGGGAGAGAAACTTTATGCATTTGAACAAGGTGAGTGACACTTGTTTTCCACTGTGTTTGTGACTGACACACTCCTCTGATGAATCCTCTTCGGTCATTTGCACTCACTCAGCTTTTTCCTCATCAAAAAATGTGGTAAATGAGCTGCTTCTCTGATTATTTCTGAGTATTTGGAGGACTGCTGACTTCCAGTTTTATTACTGCCCAGATACAGTGAAGAACAGAGGTGAGTTGGGGAACATTCAGCGAATGCCAGAGGTACCATTTTTAAATTCCGGTTTTCCTTTGTTGTGTTCTATTTTATTGTTCTCATTGATTTCAATTAGTTCAGACAGTAAATGCCATTGATTGACTCAGGGAGTGCAGGCTCCAAGTGAAGCACAGGCACAGAAGCACAACATCTGCTGCTCACAACAATAAAATGAGGAGATTAGTTAAAAACTGCATTTGTAGCTGGAGGAAGATGTGCAGGGATGCTTGGGATGGTTGGGATGCAGCTGCCTGTGCTCAGGAGGAGCTCCAGGGAAGAGGAGGAGGAGGAGGAGGAGGGAGGCTCAGCTCTGGATTAAGCCACACTCTTCCTCCTGGGCTTCAGATTAAGCAAGATGCCTCTGATAGTGATGTGTAAAATTCTTGGGTCACATTGCCAAGCCAATTCTATTTCTGTTGTTTGTCGTCCCTGGAAAAGGAGTGGCAAACCACTGAGGGCACTGGAGAGGTCTGGGAGGTCGTGGTGATGTCCAACAAACCTTAAAATAAACCATTGTGCCACTGGGTCACTGTGCACGTAACCTGAGGAGGAAATGAATTAACCAGGGAAATCAGAACTGCCAAATGACAAAACCATCTGAACATAAAGGAGAGGCACCCAAACTTTTGGTACAGGAAATGCAGGTGATTTATGGTTTCATTTTTGCTGCATAATAGCAATTTTTGCTTTTGTATTAATTTATGGAATAGTTATTTTCTTCAACATGAATGAGGTAAGGAAGGGAAGCCTTTTATTCTCTCCTTTAAATAGCAAGAAATGACTCCATGGTATTTTGTCTGTAATGGAAAAGGAACAGATTTCTTTCCTTGTCAGTCATTAATTTAAAAAAGTATTTTATCTTGGAGAGCAAGGAACCTAGTAAAAATTGACACAAAGTTTTTTATATTTAAATGCCTTATTATCTTAAAGGGCACGATAATCTTACATCAGGGGACGTTCATGTATTTTACACCTCTTCCAGATCTGTGTCTAAATGGTGCTTTTAATGACTTCTATTATTCTTGAAGAACATAAAGAACTGCTAGAGGAATCTATTCACAGACACAGGAAAAAAATTTCTGCATTAATTTAACTTTATATTGGTTTAAGCTTAATAAGCTAGCTTGTTAAGGCCAACTGATGAACCATTTCTGAATAGAAGGGGGAAAATAGTTACTGAAGAAGTATGGAAGCAAAGTACAATCATGGGATAAAGATGTCAAAACATCCCACCCAAAAAGAGCTCAGGAAGTCAGAGATATTGAGGACTGGGAATTCAGTGGTGAAGGTCATGTGGGCCTTTAGAGTGAGAGGGTTGAGATCTTGTCTTGTAAGCAAAAGCATCCTTCAAAGTTATTGGAGAGATTTAATTTGGCCATGAGAGTACTTCTTATGGGGTTTAGAAAAGGTGCAAAAAAAGCAAAATAAAATTCCCAGCTAACTCGCTCATTTTGAAAACTTATAAAATGCCATGGAATATGTAGGTGTTTTTTTTAAACAATATATTTAACTTTTTATCTCTTGTGCAGAAATCTGAATTTGGATTCAGGTACATTATTGCTTTAGTCCTACCTCAATTTCTTGTCATTCAGCTGATGCAAGGTCTGTTTGACAGAATTTTAAAAATCTTATAATAAGCCTAGTGCTGGACTTGCATCCAAAATTACCAAAACGCACTGAAAGCAGGTCATTAATCTAAAACAATGAGAGGTTAAAAAGTCCTTGAAACTTCCTTTGCCATGAATAAGAACCATGAGTTTCATCCCACCTGCCCCCCTCAGCCTACAAAGTGCTCGTTCTCCAGTCTGGTATAATTAATAATCAACCCTACCCATGGAAGGAAGTTCTCTTGAGTTGCACAGTTGTGTAATTTCTGTGAAATATGGAGATTTGATTTTGCTGTACCTGCTTTTTTAGAAGGATAAATTGTCACAGACAAATTCTACTGCCACATCCCAACTTTCCAAGTGTTTCAGGCCATTGGTTGTAGTCAGAAGAAGATGCTTTGTCCAGGTTTTCTTGGCTCAAGAAGCTCCTGAGGGTCATCATCATGGTTTTTTAAAGGACTAAACATCTGGAAACGGAAAATTTACTGAATTATAGATAAAGCTTTGGCAGGACTTAACAAGGAAAAGTTTTAGCCATCACAGTTAAAATTTAGGGGATGTGAATTTGTGCTTTCCTGTTGTCTCCAGCAGTATTTAGAACATACTTGAAGGATGCTGAGTTTCTCTTGCATCTCAGGCAAGGCAAAGATAAGTACTGTTTAATTTGGTCTTACTTTGAGGCTTTTCAAGTGGAATTTCATTAATTAGATGTCAATAAAAATTTTTTTGTTTCCACTTTTTGTACACTGGTAATTGGATACAATACTGAGTTTTGAATTAAAGCATAAAAATGAATGAAAAATTATTGGTTTTTTGTGTGGGGTTTCCCCCCTTTTTTGTTGCTGTTCACTGTTTGCAAGTTTTTAATTGTAAAAGATGCTGTAGATGAAGTGTTTCTCCTTAGCACTGCTGTCCTATTTTCCCCGTGATATCCCCGGGGGATCTAACGTGAGTTTAAGTAAGTCCATTTTTTCTCGACTGACAGAGCAAATGTTCAGATGCTTTAAAATTTAAAGAGCAAAATGTAGGGATGGGTAAATTAGCTCAGAAGAGGTAGGAAGTTCCCATTCAAGCCAAATAGTCTTCTTTTGGTTTGTTTGCTTGCTTAACTCTCCTTGGTTTTGTTTGTTTTTAATTTCCCATTAGGATGTTGCATTTTGAGAGCTTGGCATTCCCAACATCCTTCACTGTATCTAAAAGGAAAGACCTCCATGTTTCACCAAGGGAAAAAGGGAGAAAGATGTGTGAACTTCGCCAGTGAACGCACCTATGTGCACAAGTCCTCTTGCATGAAAATGATGTTGAATGTTCATTAATATTCATGAGGTAACAGAGTTGCTCTGTATCTATTAAAGAATATTCTCCTTTTCAAGGACGTTTCTTCTTTGAAAAAGAGCGACCATAGTAAAAAGTTTGGTAGCTGTACAAAGCGGTTCAGAAGTCCAAAAGTGACTTACTGAAATTTATGTGCATTTTCTGTTCTATGCAGTTTGAAACGGCTTATGTAGGAAAAAAAATGTAGTGAGGGTCATTGCGCCTAAGGATTGACACCTCCAAGTAGTCTAAAATCCGTACTCTGGTGTGGAGTAACTTGAGACTTGCTCTAAATGGCATTATTGATTCAAAGTCGGTGTCATTCGGGGGAAAAGGAGTCCAAGATGTTTCGAGGATGACATTTTACCGCGGTCCTAACTTTGCTGCATCCACCGAGCGCTCGGACCGTGCTTCTCCCGACTCCCAGTCCTTCCAGCGTGTGGGCACAGACCTGAGCCCGGACCGTGTGTGACACCCAGCCCGTGCCGCGACAATCCGGCGCGTTTGGGATCCTGCCGAGCCGTGTTCGCCCTGGAAGCAGGTGCGGGATGCTGGGCAAGCTGTGCAGGGACGGCAGCAGCAGCGGCGCAGTCGGAGCGTGTGGGATCGGCACATCCCTGCCCACAGCTCCGGCCGGGATCGCCCCCGGCTCCACATCTGTGCTCGCCGCACCCTCCGCACGCTTGTGCTGAGCCTGGCGCCTGCCATTCCTTAGGAAAGCGGCGTGTCGGGAGAAGTTTCTGGCGGCGCCGTTGATCCCCAGCAGCAGCAGCAGCAGCAGCAGCAGCCCCCGGACAGCCTCCCCGTGCCGGGACGTGGGATGCTCCCGCCCCGCTGAGCGTGCTCGGGCCGCTCCCGGGCACAGGACTGAGAGCCCCCGAGAGATGGAGCGTGCGGGGAGCGGCGCTGGCTGAGGGGCCGGGCTGGGGACAGCGCTCCGCGCCCCGCCGGACGCGCAGGTAGCCCCGGCGGCCGAGGGGACACGGCCGGGGCGGGCACGGGGCGGGAGCGGCCGCTGAGGGCGGCGGGCGCAGGGGGCGGCCCGGGCGGCGAGGCGGGCGCTGCCTTGGGCGAGCCGGGGGGCGGCTCCCCGGAGCGGCCCCGCCGGGAAACGCGGCCCCGGCGAGCCCGGGCGAGCTGCGGAGCTGGCGGCGGCGGCAGCCCGTGCCGGGGGCATCGCGGCGCTGCCGCGTCCGAGGGACCGACGCTGCGCCCGCCTTGCAGGTGAACCGGGGCGAGAGGGGAGGGGCGGCGGCCGCGGGACCCCCGGAAAGGCTCCCCTGAGCTCGGCGGCGGAGTTTCCGTGGCGCTTCCCCAGCCCGCGGCTGGAGCGGGCGGTGCGGCTGCTCCTTCCCTCCGAGCGGCACCTCCTGCCGCGGCTGCCGGGTGGGCACGGGCGGGGGGCGTGAGGGGTCGGGCGGGGGGCGTGAGGGGACGGGCGGGGGCCGTGAGGGCACGGGCGGGGGGCGTGAGGGGACGGGCGGGGGGCGTGAGGGGACGGGCGGGGGGCGTGAGGGGTCGCGCGGGGGCCGTGAGGGTCGCGCGGGGGGCGTGAGGGGTCGCGCGGGGGGCGCACGAGGGCAGGAGGCGGTGGGAACCGGACGGGCCGGCGCAGGTGGCTCCGGCGCTCACGGCGCTCACGGCGCGGAGCATCCCGGCTTGTTGCAGGGAGGGAAGGGGGCAGGAGGTAAGGGATGTGAGGAAGGCTAAATCCTCGCTCAAACGCAGAGCGAGCTGCTCTCACGCTGTCTGTGGGACCGCGAGCCGCAGGAGGAGGTAGGAGAAGGAATATGAGTGTGGGTAGTGGGAAGGTGCTTCCTAAGGGCTTCCCGGAGTAGTGAGAGCCGTGGGAAATCGCATCAGGCCTTGCTCTTTAACACAGGAAAAGTCACAAAACCTCCCTGCAAGTGACTGAATGTACCGGTGAATTTATTCTTCTGAAAGTTCTTTACATACTTTCCTTTCTTGCATCTTCCCTTCCTCCTTCCCTGTGGTCTTGGCTCTGTTTAAGTCCTCTCAGAATAACCTGCCTTGTTGGAGGGACTCTCTGTCAGGGGAGGAAAAAAAGAAAGTTTTCAAAAACAAATGCCATCTTTGTTTAAAGCTATTTGTGGATCAAGGTTGTGACTTAACTGTGAAAGAGAATGGCTCTCCTTTGCTTACATTGAAAACACAATAACGCATTAAAACAATCCAAGTCTGGGGAGGTGACTGGGCTGAAATGCAGTTCAGCAGTGTGAGACTTGAATGTAGGTTTTACAGTACCTCATCTCTCTGGTGAATAAATAGATAATTAGTCGTGGGGCTTTTCTTTTTGTGTGTTATTGGAAGAAGTTCTTCAGGAATGGTAATTGACATGGTAATTGACAATACCTTTAATTTCTCCCACTTTCCTCCTGAGCTCTGTAGCTATGATCTTTAAAGTCCTTTTCAACCCAGGCCATTCTATAATTCTATGATGGGTTTAGATGACAAGACAGCAAGAAAAGGGTAAAATATGGATCCACCCTTTCCAGGTTTCTGTTCTTTTTAGAAGTTGCAGCTGCACTTGGACACTTCCAAACGACAATGCAGATTTGGTGTTTCTTCTCTAGCCACAGTGGCTTGGTCTAGAATAATTAAGCTGAAATAAGGAGCAGCTGAGTTTAAGTAGGGAGGCTTGACGACCGACCAAATGCAGCATTACACCTGCACACCTTTTCTAGGTGTCTGGCTGTAAACTGGAATTAAGAGCCCGTGAAAATACATCTGAGGGTCTCCTCCTTGCAGTGTACTCCTGGAGGGAGGGGTCCTGCAGCTTTAGGAAGTGTCTGTCAGGGGAAGGCTGGGAATTGTGGTGCTCCTTCCTCAGCCCAGCCAAGAGCTCTCCAGAGAAAGTGAATTATGCAAGAGACTCCACTGGCTTGATCAAATTTCTTTCTCCAGTTTCATTGGTGGACTTGAGTTTCACGGCTCCTGAGGTCAGCCTGTTCTGCTGGGGGCTGGAGGAGTGTTCTCAGTGTGACAGAACTGTGAGTTTCCAGAGAAGCCCCTCAGAGCCCCAGCGTGACGTAGGTCTTCCCATCAAACTAGTTTTCCATTAATTAAGAAAGTATGCACCCTAGATAGCATGAACTCCTTGCTGAGGATAGTGGAGACAAGTTATTTATGCTCAGCCTTTTAATCCTTCTCTTTTTTTGACCTTTGCTTATTTCTTCTGTGTTAGTTGTTCGTGTCTCTGGCAGACCTGAAACAGCTTTGCTGAGACCTACAGGAGGATCACTGCTCTATTTTCTAACTTCTCAATCTTGTCCTAATCAAAAATGTAAATACATGCATAATGATTTGCATGTCATTAACTTCCAAAAAACACCCTCGTGCTAAAATCAATGTTTTTTGAAACCCAATTTTCCTGCCTGCCTGAGAAGTTACACCTGGAATTCACAAACCATGAATTCTGAGAATATAAACTGCTTTCAGCATGGCTGTTTACTTTCTGCTTCTTTTTTTTTTTTTTTCCCCAGTTCATCTGGGGAAGAACAATGAATTAAAAATATGGTGATAGTCATTTTTCTAACCAGTTTCTTTCTTCAGTCTTCATATTCCCACAGAAAGTTTCAAAATTAAAGATGAACAAAGTTAGTGTAGTATATACTCATTTTGCCAGCATCGAACTCATGGTGATCCTTTATGACCACAGCATCTAGCACATTCCAGAAATTCCAGGGAAACGTGGATGGGAGCGTGCAGATTTCGAGGAATACAGGGAAAGCAGGAGGAAATAATGTCATTTGGAGGCAGGCTGGCAGTGTGGCTGCCCCTGGATGTCACTGTCCCTGGCACGGAGCTGTGTGTAGCTGAAGGATCTGGCTGTCTGTGTGCAGCAATCAGCAGCCTGGGATACCACGCGGGCGCTTTGCCAGCAGTTTGCAGGAGTGCGTTTTTGCCTGATGTCAGAGATGCTGGCAATGAGAGTTCTGGGCTCTGCCTGGGCTGGGGGAGGTGACTGTCACTGCCATCTCAGAGAGGCTGAGTGTGTGTGTTTGACACAGGAGTCGTTGCACATTTCAGGGCGAGCAGATGAGGCTGAATCCGCGTTCAAAACGCAGGGCCTGGAATGAGCCTTTGCTATGCATGGCTTGCCCACAACTCGGGGCTTGCTTTAATCGGCTGCCTTCGAGTCAGTGAGTCTGGGAGCCAGCGCGGGGTTACCCTGGATCAGATGCCAGAGCGTGTAAGGGCTCTCCCTCCCTGGAAATGCTTTGGAAACAGGATTAGCTGCAGTGCTGCAAGCCCCGTGTGCTGCTGGATGTGTTCTGCTGTGGTTACAAACACACATTTGGGCCCCCTTGGGAGCAAACAGAAAGTGCCACTGCTGTTCAGTGGAGCAGCTTGAACATGTCCCTTCTTTCAGCAAGGAGGGGAAACCAGCGTGCAGCAGTTCTGTTGACACAAATAAAAGATCTGCTTCTAAACAGCGAGATAAAACGTAAGGCAGACTGGGGATCAGATTGACGTTCCAGTGATATTTGAAAAAGCGTTCTGGTTTCTGTGCTAGGACACGAGCAGCTGTCTGATGCCTGAGATATATTTCACACTTGACACTGCTTCTAATGAATTTCTGTATTAAAAGTAAAAGGTGCATGATCCCCCACTTAGGAAAAAAACGCAAACAAACAATTTATTTTAGAAACCAGTTAGGACACTGATGAGAAGAAGCAGGAGAGGGCAGCTCATATTGACTCTTGGGCATGGACTGTCCTGCTGCAGCATGAGGAATGTCCCTTGTGCTCCGGACCCTGGGAGCATCCTGGGATCATCTCGGTAGCTGTGCATGGGCAATGGGATGGTTAGTGAGAGGGTGCTGAGCTCTGCACTCAGCATTGTGCCAGCACCTCTCACAGGCACCAGAGACTGTGCCTCCACAATTAAATAAAATAGGCCAGCGGCTCTGCTCCCTCCCCAGGGCCAAAAGGCACAGCTCCCTCCCACGCGCTGAGCTCGCTCCTCTCCCAAACCGAGTGGGACTGACCAGGCTGGCTCCTTCCGAAAAGCAGTGGGAGCGGCCAGGCTGGCTCCTCCCAACATGGAATGGCACTGACCGGACTGGCTGTCAGAAATGGGTTCTGGGGTCTCTGAGTGCCCACTCTGTGCCCATTCCCTCACTCTGGAATCCTGGGATCAGCAGGCAAAAAACTGTAATGAGAGTATAGACAATTAAGCCCCATAAATAATCTCTGACCTGTTTAGTTTAGTAAATCTGTAGCTGTGATGTTCAGGACTTCTGACATCATTCATCTGAAATGGTCATTGCAGTTTCATGTAGAAGAGGTTGTCATATAAAATTGGCTTAAACCACATAATTCCTATGTTTGGATTCTAATATGACTGATTTGGGTTTTGTTAGCACCGTTGCACCTCACCTTGTACAGCAGCTTATCACTGCAATTTCAGACTCACAGTGCACGAGTGCTGTTGTTTAATTAAACTTTACTGACAAAATATCAGCAGTGACAACATGTGAGAATTGTAATGAGGACGCTGTTGGAAATACACTTCTGGGACTAACATCCTTTCAATTACAGAGGATGTTTACTCTGTCTGAGTAAATTTTGAAAGTGAACCTCAGAAAACCAGTTAGTTAGACTCTGAAGCTGTGAAACCAGAAGCTTAAGCTTTAAATTTAAAGTTCAATCACCAGAGTGTAAGAGAAAATATATTCAATAGTCCTTAATCTGGTTATCATTATTCCTCTGTTAATTTTTGTTATCTCTTCAATACAAATATTTCAAATCATCCAACCATTCCACTGTAATGAATTTTACCTGGGGATGTGAGAAAAGACAGCATCTTCAATAGTTTGAAATCTGCAGATGATCTTTTCACATCCTTGTGTCTCAGGTGGGGAGATCTGTTCCTGGGTCATTTCTCACAGCTGGTGCTCACTGATGGGGTGTAGCAGTTGGAAAGAAGCCCAGCTGGCGTAGTGAGGGGAAAATGTAGGGGAGGAAAGGAGGAAAGAGGGCAGATTTTAAAGAGAAAGAGAAGTAGAGATGGAAAGAAACTGACCAAGAGTTAATCATAACCAGGGAGAAAGTGTTTGCAGTGGAAAAGAGAAGTGGTAGAAAAGGTCCTTAAAATGCCACATATTTAATCCTGATGGTAAAGGAATCACTGTTTCTAGTGGAAAACTGATGTCTCTGTTCTCCACTCCTTAAAAAATGTAAAATTCACTCCCAGTACACCCTTTGGCTTCCTGCGTTTCTGGTTGAACCGGTGCTCTGTTTCTTCATTAAGCTGCAAGTCACAGTCAATCAATTTCGCCCCTCCAAATCTGTAATGTTGACTTAGGTGTAAAGGATTGTCTCCTTCTTGGTGAGCATTTAAAATGTCTCAGAATTTCTTTGTAAAAAAGTTGGACCTTAGTCGTGGTAGCTTGAGGTGTCATTCATGGTGTGTTTATACATCTGCTCCAACCTTATTTTTAACCAAAATCTTCAGTTAAACAAGGCATAAAATTAAAGAATTTGAGATAAGGCTTTTCTGGGTAGAAGGAGAAGCTTTAGTAATGGGAAAAGCCTGTGCATAGATCCCATGAAACCAATATTAAATGAGGGCTGATGGCAGAAATGGCGATGTGCAGTGGCCTGGTAGTGAATTGTGTTGATGTTCCTCATATATTTTGAAAGCAGCTTTTCCAGGGAAAGAGAGTGATGTGAATAGGGTGTATCACTGGGAACCATGCTGAGTTTTGATTAGGTCACATTTTGATTAAAATTGATGTGTATCAACATTTTTTCATTTCCCTGCTATTTTCAGAAGTTTTACTGGCCACTGTCACATATGGAGATCTTTTCAATTGATCAAAAAACCCCAAAAACTCAGTGCACTGAGTTCCTCTACCATAAAACACCCCTTAAGGTGGAGGTTTCCCACCTTGAGTCTTTCGCACTGCCATGCTGCAGATGGAGAAGAATCAAACACCTGCCCCTACTGATCACCTCCTCTCCAGAGAAGGACTTTCAAAAGACCTGATCTGATCAAAAACTAAGTGTAATAAAACTTGTGCCACTTGCCAGCCCCTGGATTACTCCCAGCACATGTCCTCACAGCTCTGATATTTCCAGAAAGAGTAAATTTGAAGCTGGCAGGTAAGTGGCCTGTGGAAATCTTCCAGCAGGTCCTTCAGACCAGCTGCTTTCCTCTAGGATCCCCTCAGAGCATGGCATTGCTGGAGCCAGCTCAGCAATTTGGCCTCTTAATTTGGCCTGGCGTGTGTTCGTGTCTGTGGCCATTCCTTGTGACAGCAGATTTGGAAGCACACTCCGAATGATCCTGGCTGTATGAAAGCATCCTGACTTCGGAAATGATCTCTATCCAGTTAGACAGCATTCTCGTAGGACATGACTGGGTATGGTGTATTGCTATTAGTTTTGTTTCTATGTATTACTTTAATGATGCTGCCATCAGTGCAGTGGACTGCACAATTTCTGTCTTCTCCAGAAAATATTAGGATGGGGTTTTCTGAAGCATGGTACAGCCTGAAAAACATAAGCCAGATGATACTGCTGCTTACCCACCCTGTGTTTCCCTCTTCAGATTAGACCTGGCAAAGATGAAAAGTTTCAAATGGAATGGCAATGTTTTTTGGTAGTCAGGCTGGTCTGCCTGCCTGCTGCAGGTTACAAGGATGTAATTCCTGTTAGGATCAGCAAGATGTGCATGCTGTGTGCTCCTGAGGGAAGGAATGGAGCTGTTCTGCTTGCCATCATCACCTCTCTGAAATGGGTCTGAAAGCTGCTTGGGCACTCAGCAGTACCCAGCAATGTAACCCTTTCTCCTTTTTTTGCTTCCAGCTGTGTTGGATCTGTTCTCTCCCTGCTGGAAGGCACCATCCCACCAGGACAGAGGAGCAGGCTCAGCCTTGTCAGTTCCTTCAGAACAGCTCCACTTGGGACACAAGGTGAGCTCACAGGGGGCACAGGGGCTGCTCACAGGGGAAAGGCAGTCTCAGGGTCAGCACTGCATGTCCCTCCTGCCCTTTCACCCCACAGGAGTTGTCTCCTGTAGTTGCACTGTTTTAGAAATCTTTCTCTTCTTTCTCAGGGAGAATAGAGATAAGCTGCATTCTTTTACTTTCTTAATCTCTGTGTTTGGTGCTAGGTGTTATATAGCTGTAACCAATGGTTTTAGGAGGTAGATTCTCTGCTAACCAATAGTTGCTAGATTATTAATGGATATATAAAGAGGTTTTTTGTAAATAAAGATCTCCTTTTGCCATCTTGGTTTCGTCTGCCTGCTTTCTCTGCCAGCTCCTACAAGTCCTGGGAAGCCTAAACCCATAGTCTCGCACCTGTGGATGCTTGTTTTTCCCTCTTTTCTGCAAAGCTGAACTGGACTCACCATTTTTCATGTGTTGTAGAACACAAACATGCATCACTTTGCCATCAGGATAGCATTTATCATCATGGAGCAACTTAACTTTTGACAAATTCTGCTTTTTTCCTCTGGCCTTTGCACTTGCACAGTCAGGTCTGAAAAGGGTGTCGCTCTAGATGCCACCTCGCCTGTCAGCCAAGGAAACTGAATGTGCAGAATAAAGCCAAGTGAAATTTTTACACTTCAAAACCCAGGGAAAACATTTGAGGAATGGAAGTGTTTATTTTCCATACTTGGAGGCCCTCAGCTGGTGTCAGGAGCTTGCTGAAATTGGTAATTTATGCCAATATCCAGACTTCAAAACTGCAGGTGTTAATGCAGAGAGCAGCCCTTCAATGCCACATGGAAGAAAATAAGTCAAGGTCCCTAAAAAATTCATACCACAAGAAAGTAGTCCAAGGTAGTATTTTCTTTTTTAACTCTTTTCTTCTGTTCTCTGCCTATGCTATGCCAGTAATGCTGTGTTCCCTGTTTCTCTCCTGAGGAGAGGGCCATTTCCCACCCAGCTGAGTGGTGTCAGTGCAGTGCCTGATATCCCATGGAGCTGGACCACAGTGCTCTGGTTCTTTGTTTTCCACTGGATTATGTTTTTAATCCCAAATGTCTGTATATGACAATGTTGGTGACTGGTGGCTTTTGCACCTTGCCTTCTACAGAGGGTGTGATCTTCATTTTTAATGAGTTCCCAAAATAAACACCTTCTTGTGTTTCAAAGCAGAAAAGAGAAAAAGGAGCCTTTTTCAAAGTTCAGCTGAAAACTTAAACATTTCCTTGAAATTTTCTCTCCTGTGGTAATCCACCTGTTTGATATTACTTTCTCTTTTGTCAACAAAGCTGGGCTAAAACTTTGAGGAAGCTCTGAAACTTTCCTCCCATGAGACTTCAGATTGACAGAGAAGGTATAAAACCTCATGAAATTACACTCTTCAAACTATTCGTTGCTTCCCTTTTTGCAAAACTCCTTTACTTGCCAAACCAGATGGGACAAAAATACAGTGCAAATTATGCTGAATGCAGCAGCTTGGCTCTCAGTAATACCCTTTTAGGAGAAAATGCATATTGAATTTTTTGGTTCAGTTTGCTCATGCTTATAATTTTTATTCAGAGTGAGAGAATATCGTGTAGTACAAAATGATGTGCAGTAGTGTATTCATTGAATTGATATTTATTGATACTACGAGTCTATCATTTTAAACCTAAACTGAAAATTATATCCTATTGAGATCTTCAGATATCAGCATTTCCTTACTGGTTATCTGAAGTGTGAAATGGTCCTGTGAAGTGTAATCTAAATAAAAACTTTTCATGATTTATACTCCATATCAGCTTAATCATCAACCCAAGCCTTGTTCCACAATGTTGGTGCAATTGCTGTTCTAATTTGTTTTCGTCTTAGCTTTCTTATAATTTGGCTAATTGTTGATGGAATTGTTTATGGAGTTACTGTTCAGTTTTTCAGCTTCTCTCCAATCTGTCATCTTCAGCTTCAAAAATTATATCTTTTGTATCTTTCATTGTATCTTTTTAAAATTAAAAAGCTGTGCTTGAACTACATGGTAGTTTTAGCTTTTCAGTTTGAAATTTGGATTTTTTTTTTCTTTTAAACAGTTTATTCTATTGTAATCTCTCAGTAAGTAACTGCAAATGATAAATTTTATTGTGACAAAAGAAATATTTAAGTTAGGCTTTAGTTTGTCTTACCCACAGCACTGACATGCACTTTATTCCAAGGAGAAAAACTTGGTAAGCTCTTAATTGAAAACACAGCACAATGGGTGTTGGAAGACTCTTAGGAATTGTGCTTTTTTGGGGAAAAGAGAAATTGATTTTTTTTTTTTAATGTTCTCTCTATGAAATGATGTCTCAGTGGATGCCAGGTTTTCAGAGCTTCTAGGAAGTCCAAAAATAAACCTCAGTGCATTATGGGGAAACTTGGTAAGCTCTTAATTGAAAACATTACATCTCAGGTGGGGCTTTCACTGATAATGCTGTGTTCTAATCTGTTCAAAATATTGTTTGCAAATTGAACGCTGGGTAATGAGCATGAATATCCAATTTGCTAATTAACGCTGCTAATAGGTTATTAACAGCTGATCCTGTTTGCACTAAGTGATGATACTTGTTTCAGGTTGCTTCCTATTGTGCTTAGCAGTGTTAATGAGGCTCACGAGGTGCTGGTGCCATTTGGCCTCTGAAGGGTCTCCAGTTTGTCTGCACTGGCAATGCCACAGCATTCGTGATGCCGATAGGAAAAACAGAAGGATAAGGCTGGCTGGAGCTGTGGAGGTGCAGCCACTCATCCATGCTGCTGTTGGGACAAGAGAAGGGTAGGGCCAGGACCTGGGTTTCACCTATTTATAGCATGATTTAATATCTTTGACTTTGTTCTTTATTTCTTCCCCAATATCCCAGTTATTCCTGTGAATGCAGCATGGAAAGCTGACCTTTGCACAATACTGTCTTTCTGCTTTGGGTATAATTAGCTCCATTTCCAGTGCTGTGTGTTTGGAATTGGTTTTGCCTGTGTCACTTCGTGGTAATCAACTTGCTATTCAAAATGCCTGTTTCTTACCCAGTCTTCTCTCTCCTGCTGCTCCCTGTTGCCAGCTTCTCTCCTCCCTTCACATTTCTCCTAACCTTGCTGGAAGTTAAGCTGGAAACACTTGAAGGTGATGTAA
Source organism: Acanthiza pusilla (assembly GCA_036630365.1). Taxonomy (NCBI): domain Eukaryota; kingdom Metazoa; phylum Chordata; class Aves; order Passeriformes; family Acanthizidae; genus Acanthiza; species Acanthiza pusilla. Next base: position 1,133,850 of record JAXCHO010000006.1, on the reverse strand, counting down.
GTTTTGCTATTTGCTGCAGCTCCACAGACAACTCGTGCTTCCTTCCCTCTAGGAAATAGGAGCCAGAGCTGTTCTTTGGAGGAAGAGCACTCCTGGGAATCCCCCAGGGTAGCTCGGGTTGGTCGGGCTGCTCAGATCTTACTCTGGATTATTGCCAATAGTGGCTTTTACAGCTAGTCTGTGCTCCCTGCTGTTCTTTCTTTCTTTCACATAACCAGAAAAGCATTCTCTGTCACCTGGAGATTAAACAATTCCCTAATGGAAGCCTTATACATCTTCCAGCAAATGAATGTTTTTGTATTTCACACACACAAATGGGCTCTTTGAAGTTCCAGGGACTTTATTTTCTTTCTGTGGTGCACCTTGGCATTAATTGTGTCTCAGGTCAGGGTGACATGGTGCACATTAGCATTGCTTTGTTCCTGGCAGACGCACACCTTGTCTTCTCAGGGCAGGGCTGTCTCTGTCTGAGGCTGCATTTGAATAAAAATCCTCTGTTTCTTAAGGTAATGTGACTCAGAGGCTGCAGCTACCCTGTGTATAAGAACATTTGAATTCACTGAACAGGCTGCGTGGCCATACACTGCTTAGGGGCACATTAACATTTATTTTTTCAGCATGGAAGGTCAGTTCTCCTCACAGCACTCTCCATAATTGTAGAGCTGCTCTGGTGATCTGTAATAGCTGAGTGTCTTTTTATAGGTGTGTATGACTTCTTCAGTACTTTACTTTTGGGGGATAAAATTTCTTAATATTACATTATTTCATTGTTTTTATGGGGTTAAACCAACAACTTTGTGGACAAGAAAACTAAGTCACATGGGCAGGACTGACTAACCTGTGCCAGGGAAGGGAACAAACTGTGAATGGAGGAAATACATGACAAAAGACAGAGTGACCCATATTTGAAAGTGTGAGAAAGGATTATGTATTAAGTATTTACACTTTGTGTACTCCAGGCAGTGCCAAGTTTGTAAAAACGGAAGACTTTGAATTACATTGATAAAATGAGAATAGATACAGTGCTAAATAAATCCCCTGTGGAAAGAATAGGGGGTGTTCTGTGTAGGAGATCCTTACTGGAAAATCCAAACAAATAAATTGAGACCTGGTGTAACTCTGCTGCAATATGTTAGGGGAGCAAGGAATTTATGTATCTGTGGCTCAGATGCTTTGGTGATATTAATAAAGGAAATTTCACTCTGTGGTGATTCAGAGAAGGGACAGTGTTTCTCACTTCTCCCCAGACCCCAAGACAGCAGACCTTAAATGGAGCACTTTGATTCAGCAGCCTGAGCCAGGACAGCAAACAGCCTCAGTGCGGAGTGAAGCCAATGCTGGGCTGACACACCAGTCCCGAGCTCATCTCCTGGCACTGGGGGTGTCACTCCAGCCCAGGTGACACTCTCGGGGAGATGATGTGCTCGGTGAGGGGCAGTCAGTGTGACACAGCTGTGTCTCATGGATGCTCCACTGGAGACAGCTGGAGTCAAGTGTCCTTTGCATGAAATGTCAGGAGCTGTCTTCTCAGGGGTTTCTTTTCCTGCTGCAATTCCCCTGTAATGAACATTTCTGTGTGTTTTCAGCAAAGGTAAATAAGCGTTGCATAATTTCCTTGATTGGCATGGGTTTTATTGGTCTAACTTGAGCTCTCCATTGAGATTTGGGTACATCTGTCAGTTTTATTCTCTTTTCTCCCGTCCCTTTATCAGGGATGCACTTGCCTGGGAGCAGTGGCTTCCCTGGGGATGGTGGGTTGTTAAGGAGACTCAAAATTTATACCTGGGTGTTTTGAACCAAGATTGTGATCTTAATGCATTGCTTGCGTGGGGCTGTCCAAAACGTACATATGCTTATGAATTTCCAAGTTGGGAAAGCTTTTATATTCTTCCATTTGTTGTGCTTCCAGTTTCCTTGAACCTTGGTTGTTGCTATCTGTGCCCTGAGGGAAAGAAGAGAATCCTGTCTCGACTGGGATAGAGTTAGGAATCCATGTCCCAGATCCTGTTGGGCTGGGAGAAGCTGAACAACTTGGATTTTGACAAGCAACATCCGTAGTTTTTAGCTTGTGTGTGGTTTTCACTTTCTGTTCCTTGTTTTGCTTGTAATTTCCTCCAAGGAGAGCCTGTGTGCCATCAGCTTAATTAGGCCTGATGAATTTCTTGAGATCACATGGCTCCAGCTCTTAACCTTTGTGGCTTGTTATGTGCACGGTGATTTCCTTGCTAACCTTCACCAAATTTTAAATTAGCACAGGTGTTTTCTTTATTATTGGGATAACTGTCATGGTGTTTTTAGTAAGAGCAGTTTAATCTTCCAGGAGAGATTGATATACTAATTTGGAAATTATTTGAAATATTGCACTTTCTCTTGAATTTCTCTCTCACTTAAACACTTGCTAGAGTGATAGAAACTGTTTTTTAACTCGATGCCCCCAAATACTAACCATCCTGTCCACTTCCCCCAGCCCGAATGTGTTGCCAAGAGACTGAGCAGGATGGGGCTGGGCTGACCTGTGTGTTCACTCCGGTGGAGGTGCAGGCAAGCCGTGGCAGCTGAATAATTCATTTGGGAGCAGGTCACCGAGGCTGTCCTTGCACATGGCAGTCACGACGCTGCCTTCTCTCCTTTTCATGACTCCATCTTTCATCTCTCTCCACTTAGCATAGCTCAGGCAGCAGCGTCAATAGATTCCCATCCTTCACTAGAATTCCTGGCTTGAAGGGCATGATGAAGAAGCAGAGGCTGCAGCTGCCCTCGGTGATTTGTGATTTAGAACTGAGGGGAGTGATCTCCCTCCTGTTGTCACAACAGTGGCAAGTGTTGCCTCAACGCAGCAGTGATTGTTTAGATGGGACATGTAAATAAAACAGAGCCATCTGGACTGCTAAAAACACAGCGAACACACAATTCTGCTACTGGGAGTGGATTCAGGCTGGCTCTCCCTTTTAGGCTCTCTGAATGTGTGGATTTCATTCACTGCTTGGAAATACTCTGTTTCTTTTTGGTCAGCAGCTGTTAACATTTACAACCCTTTGAAAGTGCTGAGGTCTAAAAAACCACCAGCCTGCCTTTTTTGGGTACTTACAATCAACAGGTTTTTCCTTTGAGCTAAGGCTCAAAATCCAGTTCCAGGATAGGTGGGAAATGTGTATGAGATTTCCTGTGAATCTGAGTTTCAAAGTTCTGCACCTTCGTGTAGAACAAAAGGCCAGAAACTATTCAGTGCAAAATTTAGGATTGAATTCATTGAGTTGGACAGAGCTGGGCAGTTACATGAAAAATTACATCCAAGGTGAGCACCAATAAGCTTTTATTATTTAGCAGTTATCAGGGATTTTTGGGGTATTTAGGAAATGAAATAATTATGAGCCATGAACTGAGGGCACATTTTTCTTTCACCACTGATTGCTGGTAATTTGCAGTAGTCCTTACTACTTTAAATATATCGCCATTTTATGTTTAGATAAGCATAGGAAGGATGAATTTTTCTTTCCATATCTGAACATTTTTCTTAACCTACTGTGATCAGGCAACCAAAAATGCAGTACCTAATGCTAGACCTATCTGGAATTACATTATTCTTTATATGTTGTGTCTTTAAGTGCCTTCAAAGAGGCAATGTGTGGGACTGTGGAAGTTCTCTGTCTTTAATGTATATGAAATTAGCAGTGCATATTTATATTGTTGAGATTTGGACAGGAATTTAATTTTGGGATTTATTTTTTTGCTGCTAGCATGAACTTGTTGCCATAAACAGTGAATAATCTGAAGCCACAAAGCATCTGGTGTTTCTGAAGATTGTTCTTTGCTGCCATACAATATACAAGCATTTAGGCCATTATGTTTAGGCTGCTGAAGAAAAAAAGATTAGAGTAGTGGAGCATAGCAAAAACACCAAGAGAGATACAAATATGTGAGTTCATTCCAGCAAGTGTTTGAGCAGCTGTAGACTTCATATTTAGTTCTGAAAAGCTCCATGTGGAATTCTATTCAGAATTTTAAATATGTGCCCAAATACAGTGCCTCCTGATGAATAAAATAACTATTTTTCCACTTCCTTGAACAGTTTTCCTGATTCTGTTCGCATTTCCACCTTGTGACCGGGCTTTGTTTGCTCTGGCTTTACATAATGGCAGGATTAGCTGACAGTGGTCTCCCAAAATCTCAGGTAGCTCTTCCCTTGCTACACTCATTTTTCAGCTCATTGCCTTGTTCTTTGCTGAGCTGAAATCGAGTTAGGTTTGGTTATTACCTCTGTCCTGGGCAGGATTTGAATCCATCATGTGCTGGAGACACAAACCTTGGTCTTGGTGCTTCCCTCAGTATTTGAGCTCTCAATTTAACTTGGGGGAAAGTGCAGAATTCAGAGTGTGTGTGTATTTGGGCTCCATTAGTGTTAAAGACATCTGGGAGTGTCTGAGAATTGCTAAACTAATGGACTGCCTGCAGCCTGACACTGCAAAGTGCCTTCAGCTGCCTATAAATTACACGAGTTTTCTGTTCAAGCAGCAGTCAGGACTGCCCCGCAGCGTACCTGGGCTGCTTCAGCAGGTTTTTCACTAAAATGGTCGTGTTAAGGGTTCTGTAGTCAAATGAACTCCACTGCTTTTCACATTCTGTAGACATCAGGTATAAATTACCTTTGTTTTCAGGGGCTGCTAGGAAAAACATGAGCCTGCGTGCTCCTGAGAGGGTCTTCAAGGTGGATGACATTTTGATGTACTTGACAACAGGGAAAACAGGGTGCTGTGGTAGTGTTTGTGTTCAGGAAAGTTAGGGTTAAATGAATGAAATGTGGCATTTGAAGTTGTATTAAATTAGGCATGCTCATCCTGTCACTGGATGCTCCCCAGTGCTTCATTTTTGAGTGCTCAGTGGATCCCTTTTCTGTGCCATCCTCATAAATTAACAGAGATGGATGTTTCTGTGTGGCTGTGCAGGCATCTGTGCAGATGAGCTGGCTGGTCAGCTGGGAGGCAGCTCAGAAACAGAAACTGGGGATTCTCTGCCTTTGGAAGAGAATGAAGAAGTTAGGCAGAAATATTCACTCGAGATTGCTGATGGGGTGGTGTGATTTTTGTTGACTTGTTTGTATGAGTCAGAATAAGTGCATGCTTGTAGTTGAATTTACTGGAGCTTTGCTCTTTTTAGTTAACAACTTTTACTTTCCTGGGTGTGCACCCGGGCATAGAGAAACACCCACAAAAAAAGGTTTGTGTTTTCCTGCATGGAAAATTCCTTAAACTGTGGGAAAAGGAATGGGAAAATCTCAACATTTTCATTCCGCTTGCTAAAATCCATTCAATTATTGGAACGTTTTTCTATTTTGCCGGATCTGGGGGAAGGTTTGCCCCGTGTCAGATCTTTTGGGAAGTTCCCTCTGCAGCACAGTGGTCCAGCAAGGGCTCTCCTCCAGCAGTGGCAGCAGCTGGGCTTGGGAGGCAGCGCCGTGGCTGATTCGCCGGGGGGAAAAGAGCAGGGACAGCGAGCTGAGCAGAGAGGTCTATAAATACTTCATGGCTGCGGCTCTGCTGCTCCCTGAACCAAGTTACCACTGCTACAGTGCACTCTGCAAAAATGTCACATCTCTTCACCGCTCAGCGCTGAGTCGTGTGGAAATCACCAACTGCACTCTTTGCTCGGTTTGGCTTGGAGTTAGCCTGGCGTTTTATAGATGGGTTTGATCAGGAAAATGGCTTGTGTGACTGTCAGCCTTTGCTGCCCTCCTTATCCATCTCCTGCCACTTTCCAATGGGTCTGGTTAGAAACCTTTCTCTTCTTTCTCAGGGAGAATAGAGATAAGCTGCATTCTTGTACTTTCTTAATCTCTGTGTTTGGTATTCGGTGTTGTATAGCTGTGAACAATGGTTTTAGGAAGTGGATTCCCTGCTGACCAATAGTTGCCAGATTATTAATGGATATAGAAAGAGGTTTTTGTAAATAAAGTTTCTCCTTTTGCCATCTTGGGTTCATCTGCCTGCTTCCTCTGCCAGCTCCTGCGAATCTCAGGAAATTTAAACCCACAGTTTACTGCTCAACTTCAGCCAAAGTTTTGAAAGGATCAGAGATCCCTGAAGGTGTTTGTTCCTACAAGCATGATAGAAATGGGTGATTAGGTGTAGGAGAGACCACGCTGGAGCTCCCCCAGAGGGAAAAGCACATTTTGTGTCGTGGTTGATTTTTCCTGCGGGATGAGCCTGTGCGTGGCCCTGCTCTCTTGCCCAGTCACACACAGAAGAGATGTCTGGGAGGGAAACCTCGGGCAGCAGGAGGTGCTGGGGATGTGCAGTAACCAGGGATTTCACAGCACTGGGATTGATTTATTCAGGGATGATCAGAGGCTCTGGCAGAAAGGGGAGCTCCTGCTCGACTGATGCTGTGCTTGAGGAGAGGGAAGAGCAGCGTCTGGGAGGGGACTCAGTTTTTGTCTGCCAACGGGTGTTAAGAGAATCCTTTTGCAGAAACAGGAGAGAGGACAGTTGCTCACTCTTCCAGTGACAGTGCCTTTCTCCACTGTGTAATATATTCTGCCTCATTAAGAAGCCAGGATTGGCATAATTCTTTTTTTCTATTAATTTGCAGTTTATAAATACTCTCATTTAAAGAGCTTTTCCCAGCTTTTGGCAAGCTGTGGGTTTACAAGTTGATTTGCTTATCCTTAGGGTTAGCTCTGGAGAGCACAGTGAAAAATAAGTTACCATCCAAAATGCCAAGTGGAATCATGCTGCTGGGTAATTTTTGTAAATAGAAGAATTTGGCCTCCACACAAACTGCTGGCATTTTCCTCTCTTCCACAATCAAGTGCAGAGATTCTCTGCACTGAATTTATTTGTGTAGGGTATTTAGTAGCTGAATGCTTAATGTTTATGTTGCCTTTGTTATTTCTGTTGTTTTCCAACAAATTCCAAAAATATTTGCCTAAGGTGCAAGCTGTTGCTGTGGTCTTACCTTTAGTCAATCTTAGCAATATCTGTCCCAAACTGACCAAGTTGTAAATCTTTTCTGAAGCAAACAAAGCTTGGTCTTGGAATATGTTGAGCTGATGTGTCAGCATTTGAGAGCAGTTTTGGAAAGTTTTGTCTCTGATACACCCAGGCCCGGGTTATTCTTCCTCCCTCTGGATCCATTTAGAAACTGAAAGCTGGTGTGTGTAAAGGAGAGTTCAAAAGCAGAAGCAGTTCATCCCATCTCAGAGATTAAGAAACCTGTTAGGTCAGTTTATTTTGCTTTACTTTCAATCTGCTGCCTTCTTTCCTTGCATAGATTCTGGTTTTTGCCTTGTGAGAAACAGCTGCTGAATTTTTCACTTACCTTTCCTGGAGCCCCAGTGATCATGGAGATCACTTTTCCATCTCCCACCCTAAAAGCACAAAACCTTCCAGGTTTAATCTCAAATGCAACTGACACTGGTAAAAAATACAGTAGTTCAGTGTGGGAAATGTCCTTCAATAGTTTCTTTTGTCGCTGCTGTAAGAGAGTTGTGCACAATCACACAGGTGCTGCAGACAGATTTGCAAGTATTTTCTTCCTACTCAGAATATTTTGGATAAGGAATGTTTATTTTTAGTGGAATATGTCAAAGTCTATCTTTAAAATAAAGAATGGGCTTAAATACACTGCAAGTATAATAATCTAGCAGTATTTCCTGATGGAGAGCCATACACCAGAGTACAACAAAGAGCAGAGTTTGTCAAACTTGCTTTTGCAATGGAAATACCTGGAGTTTCCCTTCCATTTATTTCTGTGAAAAGAGGAAAACACATCACAGGAAAGAACTTTTTTCAGCATGATCTTCCAGCCATCAGTGAAGGCAATAAAATTTGAGTCCAGTCACACACACCTGGGAGCACAGCAGGGTCCAGGCTGTCCCTGCTGTGCCCAGGGCTGGTGGACTGCGATGCTCAGCACCTTGCTGATTTGGGGAATCTCCCCCAGCAGACCCTAATTTCAGGATCTCAGCTGGACTAGAGGGGGAAAACCCGAGCATCTTACTGCTTGTATTTGGGCTGTTCAGCAGATGCACATTCCTGGGATGCTCAGAGCTTTGGCAAGACTTAAATCAAGGAAGATGTTTGTGGGAAACAACAGGGCAGCACCTTTCACCTTCTGTCAGATCTGGCCTGAAATTGTGTCTTTCTTGATAACCAGAAGAGCCTATTTTTGTCTCAGGACTGACTTCGTGCTGCCAGAAGCACTCTGGAGCGAGTGAAGCCATGGCAGGCTCTGTATTTGCAGAACTATGCATAATATTTATGTTACAGGATGAGGAATATGTTGGCAATCTGCAACGCAGTGAACCTTCCTCTCTTTCTCCTATCAAAATCTCCTTTGTGGAAAAAGAAATCTCCTTGAGCGTTTCTGCTTTATAGATTTTAAATAGGGCCATTGGGTCACTTAATTTCATTCTTTATGTACAAATCTTTACATCTTTCTGTGTTTTTTTCAGGAATCTGAGATGAAGGAGAACTAGATTCTGATGATCATCTTGATGCTGTTGCTGTCACCTGCATTGACAGGTAAGCGTACCAAGCTGGTTTTGGAGAGAAAATGTTCAGATTATTTGTGTCAGGTGGGCAAACCTACTGTAACAGCCCAGCACCTCAACCCTGGGTCGTGCTGGATTCTGCTAAGGTGAATTTTTCAAGAAACAGGTGGTCAAAAATGCTTGAAAAAGCTGCTTGATCTCCAGGAAGGAAAATGTTCCTCCTTCTGCTTTGAGGTGTTGGGTGGGTTACAGAAATGATCTCAGAGCAGAGGAATTTGCAGCTTAGCTGCAGCCTGCAGTGAAGGTGGCTGGAAGATCTTGTTTGAGTTTATCCTCCTCCTCCCCAAAGTACTTGAGATATGAGCTAGCAGGTAGGCTAATGTTATCATGCTGCTTGTATTGGACATGCCAACCCCAGCTTTTATCTAGGAGGAGTTTATTAATGAGTTTTCTGCAACTTGGCAGCTGATGGTAGAACTGGATGGAGAATTTTGTGGGTTTTGTACTGTCATACAGTTAGGTGAGACCTGATGGACTCGAGCCTCTTGTGATACAGCACAACCATATTTCTTTTATCTCTTTTACCTTATCTAAATGCTGCATTTTCAGTGTTTCCTATTAATAAAGCCTTCTAGTCTCTACATTTATTATAAATGTCTTTATCTGTGCTTCTCTCTGATTCTTTTAAAACACAGTTCAAAACGTTTCGGCAGCATTCGGGAGATGACTTAGAGCTTTTTGTATAAAAAAATTTCTGAAAGTAAAATTATTTTCTCGTCTTCCAGTTCAATCATTACAAAATAAATAGAAACATTAAACTCAGAAAGCTAGAACAAAAATGACACTGATTGAAAATTAGGTTTCCTTTGGTAAGGCTTGATGCTTCTGTATGATGTGAAAACTAAAAAACTAATTTTTTCTGTGATAAGAGGAGCTGAAGGTGCCTTTTCTTGCACAGGCTCCTGCAGGTGTCTGTGTCAATGTGCATTTAGGAACACAGATCAAAGATTAGATGGTGAGTCCTAACAGTACCTTTGGATGAGCACTGGAAGGAGAGTGAAAATACAAAAATTATGTAAAATGTGTAAGATGGATTGCTGTGAGGTGTGTGGGGACATGAAGCAGTATAATTTGGAGCAGTAGCCTGTAAAAAATGGAAAAAGGAGAAAAAGATTTTAAAAAAATGTGTGTGCCTCAAAGCTCAGTCCAGCAAGTTTCTAGCTCCCCAGGGCATTTAATAATTGACTGTTTGCTTCTTTGGTAGGGCCACTATCAAAGCTAAATACACCAATCAAAACAGAAAGGTGAAGAGACAGGTGTGCAGATTTGGATTTTGAATATTGTGTTTGACAATGTGTTGAGTTGATGGGAAGAACTCTGTTTTATTGGCTGCAATGTTTTAGTTTGCAGGGACACCTTCCACCATCCCAGGTTACTCCAAGTGCTGTCCAGCCTGGCCTTGGAGCAGCCACAGCTTCTCTGGGCAGCCTGTGCCAGGGCCTCACTGCTCCCTGAGTCAAGAATTTCTTCCTAATCTAGTTCTTTCCTCTTTCAGTTTAAAACCATTCCCCCTTGTCCTGTCACTATCTGCCTGTGGGAAAAGTCACTCTCCTCCTTTTATATAAGCTTCCTGTGGGGAGCATGCATGAAAATTCAACTGATATGCCAGAATGGTCATTCTCCATGTGTGACTGGAAAACCAAGTGGAGAAGTTTGGATTTATTAAGAACTGCAGAAAACTTTTGAGGTGAGGCAGCTAGTGATGGCAAGTGTGGAAAAACCCAAAACGAGTTGTCAGGGAGACTAAATAAAAGCTGTGGGAGAACTTTAAGCAGACATAAAACTTAACAGCAAATTTCTTTTTAATGTTTCTTTTCTTTAAAAGTGTGAAAAAGTTTATTTCTAATTTTATGTTAATGCTGAAAAGGGCTTTTCTCGTGTCGGCTCTGCCTCCTTCATTCCTGAAACAGCAAAGCAGAGAGAGGGTTTTTAAAAAATCTCATTAATGGGTATGTCCTGAAGGATGTGGTTCAAATGATGGGCTTCATTATTGCCTTCCCTGCTTGGCTGCATTGCAGGAAGGCAGAGCTGCGTGCTGCTGCTCTCCCCTCTGAGCTGCAGGCACAGGTAGCTCTGGCAGCAGCAGTGTCAGGAAATAGCTTTGCTCAGCTGCACTGCAGGAAGGCAGAGCTGCCTGCTGCTGCTCTCCCCTCTGATGAGGTGAGCTGCAGGCACAGGTAGTTCTGGCAGCAGCAGTGTCAGGAAATGATCTTTGCTCAGCTGTGTTGCAGGAAGGCAGAGCTGTGTGCTGCTGCTCTCCCCTCTGAGCTGCAGGCACAGGTAGCTCTGGCAGCAGCAGTGTCAGGAAATGATCTTTGCTCAGCTGTGTTGCAGGAAGGCAGAGCTGTGTGCTGCTGCTCTCCCCTCTGGTTAGGTGAGCTGCAGGCACAGGTAGCTCTGGCAGCAGCAGTGTCAGGAAATAGCTTTGCATCGCAGTTGTTCACAGCAGCAGCGCACCTGGAGGCACTGGAGCAGCAAAGTGAGGGTGCCTCTTACAGGGTCACCCCAACCCCCAGTTTTACAGCAAACCAGGAGTCCTTCCAAGCACAGTGTTCCTGGGCACTGCTTTTCATTCCTGGGAAATTATGGTCACACATGGCTGTCCCTCACAAAGCTTTCTGTCACATCCTGTGTCATCAGCTGCTCCTTGGAACAGTTCATAAGATCTTTTACTAAATACTTTCTCTGTGGCACAAACCGATAGTAGTATGCCTGGGGTGCAAGTGATACTGGTTTTCTTATTAGGATTATTTTCTATCCTGATTCAATCAAGATTTTTTTTTAAGTGCTTTTATATTCAGTTTGCATATCTTGATTAGCCTGTGATAATTTCCATGGCTGGAATCTCCAAAGTGTGCTGTCAAGAAATTATAAATGGTAATGAATTCACTTAATCAGGACTTCCAGGAGTACAATCAACATGAAATCTAGTCAATTAGAAATAAATCTGTTTAAAATATTTCTGGTTCTCCAGCAGCCTCATTTGAGGACTTACGTTACCTGTGACTGAATTAGAGACCTACACAGACAGGTGGAAAATACACTTAGTAAAGAAATCACTGCCAGGGTATAAATGAATCCAGAAGCTTTGGTGATGCCAAAACTTGCCTGAATTTCCATTACAAACTAAGTTGCACAGCCACCAGCTGGAGAAAAGCTATGCTATCAGTTGTGACTTGGCATTCTGCAGAGCACATCTTGCACATTGTGTCCAGTTTTGGACCAACCACAGTACAGGAAAGATATGGACAAACTGGAGCAGCTTCTGTGGAGGGCCACCAAGAAAAAGGGGACTGGAGTTCTTGTCCTGCAAGGAGAGGGTGAGGTGAGCCTGGAAAAGAGTTGGCTTTGGGGACGTTTTCAAGGCAGGCCTGGATAAAAGCATGAGCAGCCCAAGCAGATGTGATTGCTGGAGCTGCTCTGAGCAGGAGGTTGAAATAAGGACCTCCAGGGACCCCTGTGACCCAGATGACTTGATGGTTCCCTGGATCCAAGGCACAGCAAAGCATCCAGGTCGTTGTGTTCATGGAAACTGATTTTATCCTGGTTCTGCACTAAGAGAGGGGTACTTCAGAAAAACAGCCTTGCTGGTATTCTAAACTGTCCCTAAACTGAAAGTATCGTGAGCAGTTATCAGGGTGATTTAACATGCTGTTTATTTTTAATACTGAATTCCAAACTACGCCTGGCATTTAAGTAGAAAAAGCTGGAAGACTTCATGGATCTATATTGTCACACAAGAACATTCTTTCTATTTTTTGCTTCCCTTCTTTTGCCTAGTGGTCAGAAACGTGGATCTCATTCTGTTTTCTTCTTGCCTAAGAAGTGTTATTTTATTTCTCAAGCTGTTTACTGAAGGTAATAATTAAATCTTTGTAGTCAGTGAGGGAATTGGCTCTGTTAATCAGTTTTATTGTCTTGATTGCCTAAATTTGGTCTAGCTATAATTCAGTAAAAATGAGTTTTTTATCTACATAATGAATTGAATCAAAAATCTCAACGGTCAAGAAAATAATTTATTTTTCAGTTATTCTACAGAGCCACTGTGCTGCCTGGGTCAGTTTGGCAGATCACTTAGCCCTTCTAAGCTTGCAAATATCTTGCCCCAGTCTGTCATCACCGTCATTCACCTGCAGAATCCTAAAGAATGTCCTTGCTTGTGCCACGAGCACAGGCTGGGGTATAAATGAAAGCCTAAGATATTCTTACCTCAGGTTGGAAAATAGCTGGGGAAGATGCAGGTAAGGTCAGCAGAGTTCCTTTCTCAAAATGACCTCTGCAAACAAAAAGCCAGGGAGGTTTTTCTGCGATGAGGAGAAGCCTGGAGAGCATCTGGGCAGCAGGAATATTTGCTGCAGGCACACACACACGGGGGGGCAGAGGGACAGTGAGGACAAGGCACGTGGCTGGGTTTGTGCTGCAGTTGGGCTCAACCAAGGGCTGCTCCCTGCCCTGCTTCTCCCCCACCCTTTCGGGGTCACCGTGTGTTTGTTGCTTCCCCCTGGACTCAGGGAAGAAAGGAAGTTGTGAAGGGCAGGGAAAGCCTCCCACTGTGGGCACCTTGGCAGGGACTGGCCCAGAGCTGGAGAGTCTGAGCTCTGTGCCCCCAATGCCACCTGAAGACACTCGGTGTCCTCTGCAGGCCTCAGGGGGTGTTTCCTGCTGACTTGAAACACAAATGAATTCGTTGAAACTAAACAAGAAAAAAAACCCCAACAATATACAAGGAGAAAGGGTAATTGATTTTATTTTTTCTGCCTGCCCTCAACAAAAGATAACTCATCCTTTTCTAAGAAGAACAGAGCACCTATTTGAAACTTTGCTTTTTTTAACTGGCTTGTTATTCCATTGATGAAACTAAAGCAAGCATTGAGACTATTTCTGTCAGCACAACAAATAAAATGGCATTGTAGCCCCCATCAGGATCACATCTGAAGAAAATTCAGGTTAAACTTCATAGCAAACTCTAAATGCTAACCTGTGTGTAAGGGGGAGAGGGAATCTGCCTTATCTGCTCTCAGGGCTTGATCTAATCTGCATAATAAGATACCAGCAGTGCTTCTCTATTAATATTTAGTTCTGTTTGTATTTGAATTATCAGAAAAAAACGTTTTATGGGTAAAGAGGAAAAAGGTTGATAAGCGTAAAATGCAAATTAACAAGCAACAAAGCTGCTTTGTCCATCAGGGACGTGAAACGGAGGTAAATATGTTCAACAAGCTTTGCTTTTTTTTCAGACCACTGTTGTCAATCTTTTAAAATTCTCTTATGTCCTTTCTCTTCCAACCTACCGTAATCTTTTTGATATTTACGTAGCTAAGTGCAAGCAGAGGCTGGAAGCAGAAAGGCTGGAAGATAAAATGGCTTGCCCTGCATGCTTCTGTTTGGTAAGGAAATTCGGTGGGGATGCCAAAATGACTGTTTTGTCCATCTTTTTATAAATACACAGTGACTTTTAAAAATTGAAGTGATGTAAAACTTCAGTATTACTTCAAGAACGTGTCGTAACTACTCACATTGTTGTAGCATTCTTGGTTTGCTAAGGGGAATTTATTCTTTCAGTCAGTGCATCTGCACATCTCTTTTGCCATAGAAAACTCCCAGGGATGAGGCACCCACAGCTGCTCTGGGCACTCAGTGCCTCACCACCCTCACAGTAAAGAATGTCTTCGTAATATTTAATATAAAAGCTGTCGTGTTAACGAAGAAATTTCTGGATCCAGCACTGGATTAAACTGGACAAACTTTTCAATGTTTCGTGTTGGCTTTTCATACCTTGCCTGTTGCTTTGCTCATGAATACAATATTGAGTCCAAGAAGATGCATCTCAGATTTGGAACACAAGCCAACTTGGGTATCTGGAACAATCTGCATTTCTTAAAAAGTTTAGTTGTTTTTTGCACTCTCTTTGAATTAGTTACTTAGCTGCTGCTTATTTAGCTTTTGTTTTTGGTTTATCATCTGTTCAAAGTGGTTTAGACTTCTGGATCAAGACATCCTAAACAGATGAATTTTCAAGTGGAATGTTGCTTTTACAACTAAGTGCATGCAGTTCCTGTAAGGATCCAATCTCTTATTTAATACTTGAAAGTGATTATTATTTTGTCATAAGTAAACTATAGTTTCTGTTGCAAGAAGTACTTAAATCATGACTTAGGAGTGTTGTTGTCTGTCTGTGGGAAAGCAGAAGTTGTAATAAATGTGAAAATGAGAGGCCATGCTGAAAGCAGCTCTGGAAATGAGCAGAGCCTGGACACAGCCCCTGCTGTGGGGCTCACGGGGCTGGATGTAATTCCTTGTCTGGAAGAAGGACCTTTAAATAAAGGTCAGCCAGAGTTGCACTGTGAACCTTGCAGGGGCTTAAAAGAAGCCACTTAAGAACTTATATTGCCACTGGGAGTTGGCCTTTGCTGTAGGGTTCCCTGTGCTGGTTAACATTTATAAATACTTGCTACATTTTCCTTATTAATAGGTTTGAATCTTTTTTTAAACATTTTTAACCATTTTAACCAATATTACTGCTCCACCCTCTGCTAAACCTTTATACCTGGTTCCTCCTCCTGCCAGCAGGTTCTGTTTTTTCATGTTGAAATCCTATTACAAACGTTTTTCACGTTGAAATTCTACTTCAAAAAGTTTTTCAAAAGCTTTTTCTACAGCTGCTTCTCTGCCTGTCTTCCAGCCTCCCTCATTCAGTACAATAAGTTGCTTGTCTCCTGTATTCTTTGTACCTATCCTTCCCCAAAATGTCTCTTTACATCTGCCTGGCTGAACTGCAGCCTTTCCATGGAGATGCCATGACCAGCTGAATAGTTTACAAGGAAAATAAATGCTAAGTAGAAGAGACAGAGAACAAAGAAGAAATTTAACATCCAAAGCTGATTGGTAACAAAAGAAACTTTTAAAGCTGCTCTGTATTTGCAGTAGTAGGCTGCTTGTGTTGATTTTGTATATGTGCAGCAGTGATAATGGTGAGGTATCTATGTTTAAAAATATTAAAATTACCCTCTTGCAGACCCACTTGGATCACATGATGTTGGCATTCAAGACTCTGAATACCAAAAGTTAATGGGGCTTAGCCTCTTCTTGGCAAGTCTGTGCAAATATACATGAGCAAGAGAACTCAGAAATAAGAGGCAGGTTCAACAATTTCTTCACACAATTTTTTTTTTTTTTTTTTTTAAAAAAGTGGGATGAAGTCTTACTCTTGAGCCCTTTTGCAAAAGAGTTTGGTGCCTGTGCAGATCACCCAGCAAAGAAATCAAGGACTACATAAATCTGCTCTTTAACAGAGCAGTACAAACCATCTCCTGGTGGTGCTGGTGAGAGCAAATGGATATGACCATTGACTCTGAATATTGATTTCCAACCAATAATTCAGTTTGGAAGCACGAGATGCCACACTGGCATCAGCTTCAGAGAAAAGTACAGGAGGAATTTTGCTTGTCGTTCTGGTACTGTAGTACTTGTGTCAGCACTCCTAAAATATTTATCTGGGTGTTTCAGTTATTTAACAGAAAGATCAAAAATACATTACCAGGCAGTGTAACCAGAGTGAATTTAAGCGAGGGAGTGCTGAATGGGGAATAAAAGTGTAATCATGGGGGTTGTTGTCCCTGCCTGGTGGCGCTGGGAGAGCAGGGGTAGCTCCGAGTGCCTCGTCTCCCCTGAGGTTTTGCTGTGGATGGTTTAGCACTCCTTGTGCACGCTCTGCTGTTCTTCTTGTAGAGATTTGCTTTTGGGCTTTGCGTTTGCCTAGCTGACTTTTGTGTCCGTGGGTTTCAACGCCGTGGTTGGAGCGGTGGAATTTGGGTACTGATAACATTTTCATCAGGGTTAATCAGTTCATGGGCATTCCTTGTCAGTGGTGTCTCAGATCCTCCGTGCTGGCAAACATTAATGCTGCTTTTGGATGGGGTGGCTGTGCCCTTTTCAAGCCCTGGCAGTTCACTTCTGGCCCCGTGCCATCTTTCTCCTGCTGCTTCTGCAAACATTTGCATAGTGATCCAGTTCAGAGACGTGATGGATGTTGAAACTAACCTCCCAAACAAAAAAAGAGCTGGAGTTTGACCTGGATCAGTGCTCTGCCCTGCCTCACTGGTCATGTTAAAGCAGTCTGGGGGCACGAGTGGAGTGCTCTGCAGTGAGGGGGGGTGGGGTTGTTTTTTGGGAGGCAGTGCAGGTTATTGCCAGCTTTAAAGTTGGAGTGCAGAGGGAGATTGAACCCATCAAATTGCAAATTGTCCTCTGGAGCTGGTCTTCAAATTTTCCTCTGCACAACCTTTTCTGCCCAGCCAGGGGGAGGTGTGAAATGCATGGTGTGCTGGGACTGAGCCCCCCACCTTCAGCTCTGTCTGAAATGCATTTTTGTTTTCATATTATTATAATTAGAAAAGAAAATGCTTGATCTTCTCCAGCGTTTTAATTTAGTAACTCGTTGAGCTGCTTCTTGAGCTGATATATATAATCCTGAATACAGCCACGGAATCCAAGTGTTGGGAAGCCTGGCAGGTTTTACACAGAAATCCCATTCCTGAATAGTTTTCCTTCAGAGTTAATTATTAAATACCTCTTTTTAGCAGTGGCTGTTCCTCTCCCAGCACACTTTTCTCACAGTCTGGCTCATGGCATTACTCAGCCCATGACAATGCTCACTCTGTATCCCAGATATTCCCACAGGTAGGTTTTGAACTGCCCTGACAGCAGCAGTCTGGAGGGCTTCTCCCTGCAGGCAACAGGGCTGCTATTGTGCACATGGGTGTTTATATCAAAATAGATTGTTCTTATCTTGACGGGGAGCCAGTGACCCCTGAATTTGAAACCTTGCTCTGGAGCCTGGCCTTGGTGGCCTTGGACAAGGCACTCGGTGCTCGTGGGTCAGCTGTGTTTTAGGGAGAAACAAGACCAGGAGCGTTTGTTACTTTGCAGGGCCAACAAAAATCACACAGAGCCATAAGATCTGTGTGATTTCTTCAGCCATCTTCAAGCTGAAGATTTTAAAATATGATTTTTTATAGCGGGTTTATCTGACACTACGTGTATGTTCAGTGAGGATCCCCTGTCCAGTGGGTCTCTCCATCGGTATTTTAAACTCTTTCATGTCAAGGTTATAATATTTAAGATACAAATAAATGTGAACATATATATTTAATAAATTCATTTTTTATGAGGTTTAACAACCTTAAGCCTCCAAAAAATGGTTTAATCTGTTGCTGCTCTTGGTGTTTTTCTCACTTGGTTTTTGTCTGTACTCAGTGGAGCACACCTTTCACCCAGAGAATGAGCTCTGGGAGTTGAATTTTTTCCTTTTGATAACCTGTGCACTGTTTCATTCCAGCCTTTTATAATGTTCTTTCAGGCTTTTTAAAAAATATTTTTCAAAGAAAAAGGCAGTTTGATGGTCATGGTTTAGACCGTTTTAAACTCTCCTTAATGGTGCAGTGGCAGGAAATGGCAGAGTAAGAAATTCCTGCAGATTTTGTGAAAGCTGCGGGCTGGACAGAGAAAATACAAATCTAAAAATAGCATCTGTAAGAGGAAAGCAGCAGTCTGAGCTCCTCTCATTTCGTCTGGCCTGTTGGTCTGAGGAGCATCACCGGGCAATAGCCGCGGTAAACATCGCGGTGCTCCCGCCGAGCGAAAGGGCAAGGTGCTGAGGGACAAGCCCAGGAACAAGGGAGCACGCAGCCATCCTCTCAGCTTCCATCTTCCAGCTTTTCTGTGCCAAAAGGGGGTTTCACCAGCTGCAGCTCCAGCTTGCTTTGGTTGGGGGATGTGCAGAGCGCAGGGCAGGACAGTGCCTGGAGCTGGGACACACTCAGTGTCCAGGAGTTGAGAAATGTGGGCAGAGGACTTGAGGTGGAACAGACCCTGTTGGGGTGATGCTTTTCATTGTGTGTTTATTCCCAAGATGATTTGACATCTGTTTTTGTTCATTTACAGGGAAACTTCTTGTAGTTGCACTGTTTTAGAAACCTTTCTCTTCTTTCTCAGGGAGAATAGAGATAAGCTGCATTTTTGTACTTTCCTAATCTCTGTGTTTGGTGCTAGGTGTTGTACAGCTGTGACCAATGGTTTTAGGAGGTGGATTCCCTGCTGACCAATAGTTGCCAGATTATTAATGGATATATAAAGAAGTTTTTGTAAATAAAGTTTCTCCTTTTGCCATCTTGGTTTCATCTGCCTGCTTCCTCTGCCAGCTTCTGCAAACCTCGGGAAATCTAAACTCCCAGCTTGTCAGCACTCAGCCCTTCTCTACACCAAAAGTGGCCACAAACAAAACGCCATCAGTTTAACTGTAGGAATCCTATGATCTTTTGGTTTGGGGTTGGGGTTTTTTTTTTTTTTGGTAAGAAAATGAGAAAAGGCATCCCAGACAATCATGTAAGATAAACCTAATCTATATTTCAGCTGTATTGAACCAGTGAATTGCCAGCTAGGAATTAGGAACCTGGGATGCAACATTTTCATTGGTTCTACAAGTATTAATTAGTAAGCCAGGCAACCTGTCTTATTTCCTGACATAATAGGTTTGGTCATGGAAAAATTTTTGAAATATCCTTGGGACAAAAGTGAACCAGTTCCTGCAAGAGAACACCTTCCCTGTGGGAGCTGTGATAGCCAGTATCTCTGGTTAGCAAATGGTGGCATCTTCCATCTCCATGCAACATGAGCCAAACAAGTTGAGAGTTTCTCCAGTATTAGAGTAGTCTCGTTTAAAAAATGGTGTTTAAATGATCTGCTTCTCCACTGTGCTGATGGGGCCCATGTCCTGTTCTTTTTGCCACTGTGGATATAGACTTTCATTATCCTTTCCATGCTTACTTGTGCATTATTTTATTTTAATACATCTTCCAGAAGATGAGGTGCCTTGTGCCTTGTTAACGAGTCTCCAAGGAGTTCTTTGTCCCACTGTTTATTAAACTTCAGGGCTTGATTCCTGGGAGTTGCTTCTTCAGCTAGAGATTTCCCTTTCTTATTCCAGAATGAGATATTCCTGGGTAGTTTTTGCATGAAAATCTGCTTGCCAAAACCTGGGGAAGTTTTTTCCCCCTAACTCAACTCTTTATTTGGCTGCTGTATGACTGCAGTTTCCTGCTCTCTGTGGAATCCATTGCCCTGGGATGTGTTCAGATGGCTTTAGGGACAGACCAGCCATATGATGGGCTTTGTCTTTTTGCTCACATTCACTGGCCTGTACCCCTTGTGCCCTTAGACACTGTGTGTGCTGTTTTTTGGGTTCACATGTTTTAGCAGAGGTAGATAAATAGAGAAGCCATAGAAATGTTTATGCTTTTTATTGACTTAAGGTGCTTTGCAGAGCAGCATTAATCTACAGTTCAGTGAAGCAGCAAAAAAATGAAATACTCCCTGCAGAGTTTCCCTTTGTAAATAGAGCCTTGCATTAAGCTGCTGTGAACTGGCATGCTTTCAGATTTCTGAATGCACTGGTTTTGTCTTCATTAGTAATTATAGCTGAGGGTAATAACACTGGAATTATCCTTCATCAGAAACAACAATAAGGCTTGATGATGTGGGGATGTGCTGTGCTCTGGGAGTGCTTGTCCTTGACCTCCAGCCTCAGGCCTGGCTCACCACTGCGCTGCCAAGTTATGGGCACCTGGGAATGGGAGTGACAGGGACAGCCTTTGGTCCCTGCTCCGGAGTCACTGCCGGGACAGTGACCAGGCAGGGAGGAGGGAATGACTTCACCTAAATGGGCTTCCACTAAATTGTTAGACACAGTGCTAAAAAACCTTCTTTTACTCCTTGCAGTTGGTTGACTTTATTTGCTTTGGCCTGATCTGGGTGAGAGGCCATTACAGAAAATGTGTATTTGGATATCTCAGTACAGTCACCTGCTTTATGAGTGACCTTGGGCAAGTCACTTTGCCCTTCCGTGCTTTACTTTTGCTTTAATGTCTCTTTTTAAATGTGAGCTGACAGTAGAATTGCTTGTTTGGTTTTTTATGTATATATTTGTAGATTTATTTTATTTTGCTTTTAACTGAACTTTTATTTTTCGTTAAAAAGCATAGGAGCTGTCTTAGAAGATTTCTCACAGAAAAAAAAAAAAGAAAAAAAATGTTTTTCTGTCCTCCTAAATCTGAAAAATTGTATGATGTCCAAACACGGCAAGGTTTATGTCAGTCTTTTCAGTTTTTTCCGCTGTAAATTTTTTCTCTGTTTTTCCATAGAATAATAATTTTCATATCCTAGAGCAACTTTGAATTTATGGGACAGGAAAAATTCTTTTGCTGTTGTAGCTGAACAAACCCAGAAGGAAAATGTTCTGCTGTTCTTAGTGTGAGACTCCTGATTACAAATGTCTTTAGTTTGGAATAAACATGACTTTGATTTTAGCCTAATCTATATCGCAGATCAAACCTGTTTCTAAACTCTGAGTTTGTATAATGGACAGATTTGGGTGCTGTTGATACAAAAGGATGTCGTGTGAGCCACAAACCACAGAGCAGCATCTGTGCCTGTCTGGCTCCCTGTAGGATTTCATTTTTTGTTTGGTTCCACTATTTGGGAGCACTGACTTTTATGAAAGCCTCACGTGTGTAGTTTCTTGATGTGCAGGATGATGTTAGTTTAGCACTCCTGTTAATTCCCTGAAATGTCTTTTCCCTGGGGGGAGGAGGCTTCAAAGCCAGGCCTAGCTCTAAGTACAGTTTACAGCAGTTCTGGTTAGCCCAGGACTGGGTAATTATGCTGTTTTTTCTGGATCCTTTGGGAGGTTGGGTGTGCCTGGGAAGAAGGGTCATCTTCTTTTTTATTGCTCTTTTTTCCTTCTCCTGCCCTTCCTCTTCTGTAGTAAATTGGTAGCCAGATTTATTTCTTTTACACTCTGCCTGCTCACATAATTGACAGAAAGAAATAAAAGCAGGATAAACCATAAAACTTCCTTGTTAAATGCATGTTATTTCCAAGAAGGAAAACTTGTAGCTGATTCATTTTGAAGACTTGAACTGTAACTTATTTTTTTTCTTTTTCTCCTTTGTGTTGGCAGGATAAAAAACTTGAACATGCCTCGTAGCCCAACATCAAGTGAAGATGAAATGGCACAAAGCTTCTCTGACTATTCTGTTGAGTCTGAATCAGACAGCTCCAAAGAAGAAACTATTTATGACACAATTAGAGCAACTGCAGAAAAGCCAAGCAGCAGAATGGAAGACAGTCAGAGCAACACTTTAGTGATTCGAATTATCATACCTGACCTGCAGCAAACGGTAAGGCAGAGTGCCCTGCAATTTAAAAAAAAAAGTGGAATTAAATGATTAGCTTTGCTGGCTTCAATCTGCAGCAGACCTGTTCCCTTTTCTTAATTTCTTTTTTGACACAGGACAGACAAAATTCGTGTTTTCTTTTAATGTCTATGCTTTGAACCCTAGTTGTTTGTCTGACTGGTTGCCTGAAGTAATGGCACCATCTCTTCCAGGAGAGTGGTTTTAGTGTGTTCACTTGATGAAAGCCACGATCATAAAGCAAAATATCTGTCTGATCTGCATTCAGAGACATTTGGGTAGGAGAAAGAGAATTAGGAGTCTATAACCTCATCAGAAGATGGAGATTGAATCAAAAAATCCCATGTTAACTCCATGAAAGCCTCTAATTCCTCTTCTTAGGAACAGTTTGTGATTGACACTAGACTGGGGTCCTGCAGGAGGTCATCAAATTCTCTCTCTTCACCATATTTGCTCTTTCTCTGCCACCCTGCCACACAAAAGACATCCTTTTTAGAGAGCACGTGGCTTTTAGAGTGTAAAGATGAGCAAAGAGAAGCACAAATAAACCCTTCCATCCTCCTTTGCTGCCGTGTCTTTACCACAGGGTGCTGTTTGTCAACCTTCAGCCGGAGAAGGCAGCACCAGTGCTGTGACAGCAATAACAGTGTCAGCCTGGAAAAGCTCTTGGGGGATCCTGGTTCTGTCTAAAACACTTGTCCAAGTTTGTTATTAATTACCCAAATCGCCCTGGCTCTCTTAGAATGCTGCTGTTGGGATTTCAGTAGCGCCACCAGCCTTCTGAAATTCCCAAGCTGATGATAAAAACACATCCATTTTATGGATGTGTGCTGCATACATCACTCTGTGCTGACATGTGCGATCTACATCATCCCCTGCTGCCATCCCAGATCCATCTCAGATGAAACTCTTCCTTTCTTCTTAATTAAGTTCATTTTTGGGATGATAGAGATGGGCTGGCTGCAGCCTGACAGGGAAGAGCTGTTTTGACAGTGTGCCCTCAGGTGTGGTTCTGAAGCTCTTTTTTGATGATCCTACCAGCTTGCTCTATCTGTGACCCTGTCAGTGAATAGATCCATGGAAATGGAATGGAAATACCTGCTTTTCTTGCTAGGTTTACTCTGCTGTTAAAACCACAGGGATCTTAGCTTCCTGAAGCCCTCTTATTTAATTGCCCTGTTTTTTAGACCAATAATAAGTTCTTTATTGACACTATGGAGACAATTTTTTAAAATTAATTTCATTGTTTGTTCATTTTTATTGCTTTACTTTTTGTATTTCTTTTTCCTTTCCAATAAACTCTTAATGAAAAGTAACAGAATTGTTTTAAGCAGTTCTATAGCAGCTGATGTATTTCTTATTTAATGTATCAGCTCACAAGCTCTTTGTACTGGAAAGGGAAATCTGGATTCATGTTAGCAAACAGGAGTACTGATGGATTAAATGTAGTGGAGCAAACGGTGGAGAAGATCACAGTTTGAGCTGTTGTATAGCTACAAGCCAGAGCAAACATAGACCTCATTTCCTGTATAATTATCATTAATTTAACATACGAGGTGTTTAAAATTAGTCTGTTTAATCAAAGAAGCATGAAATAACATAATTTAATTTTGTGCTCTCCTTTTGGTTTTTAGGAAGTATGATCAAGACTATATTTGTTCAAAGGAAGACAAGTTTAGGGTTTTAGATAAAATTCAACCCACTGGGAAGCTTTAAAGCCTTAGCCAAACTCCCTGCAAATGAAGTTTACTCATCTGCAGTGGCTGTGGTACAAATTTCCTTTATTTCATTGCAGCTATGAGAGAAGCACCAAGCACCATGAGTAGGATGTGCTGCTATAGGAAACTTTATAAATTAGCACCCATTGTAGGAACTCTGTCTTGTTGCCCTTTTATTCTCATCTGAGACTTGGAAGACAATGTGAACCTTGACAAGTTCATACAGAGCGCTTAAGAACAATTGCTTTTCAGTTCTTCTATCAATTCATTTTTGTCTCCTTTTCAGTTCAGGTGATAACCCAATTTGTTGAAACACTACTTGGGAGAAATGGTAATTTCTTACTGCCTTTGTGCATGACCTGTATTCAGTAGGTGTCATCCTTCCCACAGGAGGGTGGAGAATATTTCAATGAGAGACTGAAAGGTTTCCTGAGCTCAGTAAAATTCCTGAGGGAACAGAGGGTGTAGAAAGCCCCCCACAGTCACAAGGGGTTAAAAAGCTGTGCTATCTGGCATACATTATTTGATCTGAATCCAGGCCCAGTGATCTCCTATCCATTTCCTTTTCCAGCCCATGTAGGAGCAAATCACAAGTGATGCTGCCTGTGAGTGAAGTGAGTCTGGTTCTGCAGGAGCTCTTGTCAGGAAAATCTCCTTTTGCTCGGTGTTCCGACAGCGATGGTGTTTGGTGCTTCAAATTGCTCTTCTCCACAGACACTGAGAACAATTCTGGCAGCCAAGGGCTGTTTTAAGGGCTGTTTTCATCATTTTCTTATCAACAAATGGTGGTTGTTCTGCTCCTATTTACCCTCTACTTACCTGCTCCCTCTGGGTTATGTTTAAATCAAAATGCTCAGATTCATACATTTTATTAAATTCTGAGGCTGGGATGGGTTTGGGTCTGCTGAAGACTTCACTGAGATGCTTTCTGCCCATCTGTTTTGCTGCTCCACTGCAATAATGAGCATTTACTGATTCTTCCCCCTCTGGTTTTTGGGGTTTTTTGAATTATATCCGACTTTCCGTGCAAAATGTTTGGTAGGTGACAGTTTGATATAGCAGCAGCTGAAGTTGTGGCTACTTTTTGGTGTTCCATTTCTGCATTGCTTTTTATCCTTTTGTATCCTTTCTTTACTAGTTTTCTATTATTTGTAGGATTTTAGGATTAAGAATCTTTTCCTTTAGTGCTTTTCCTTCTCAGATAAAACACCTTGTTTACCTTATTCAATTTTTACCTTACCAAAGTAGGAACCCAGTTGTCACAACTGCAGCTTGAGTCCCATTTTTGATTAGGGTGCCTCCATTTCCACTTATTTCCAGCCTGTGCTGCCTCAGATACATCCCAGATTTTCTTTTGCAGCTTCTCACAGGTGTTTTTCCGTGTCCTGCTTTGTGCTGATCGTTCATTGCCGTTTCTGTTGGTAGGTTCTCTTCAGTTTGATAACAGGAGCGTTGTGCTGCTGCTGTCTGTTCACATGCCCTTGGTCTGGGCAGCTGATCTGCTGACAGCCTGGCCAGACTGGTTTCTCTGAGCTGTCCTCTCATGGATTCTGTGTTTCCTGAGTGCGTTCTGATGAAGGAGGGCAGCGTTTCAGGAGAGAATCAAGTTGAACACTGAGCACAAACCAAAATGAGTGACTTGCTCAGTTTTCTTTTTGTGGTACCAAACTCTCATTTGCATTTCCCACTTTTTGGCTGTCACATCTTGAATATCAACATCTCCTATTGACAGGAATAACTGATATTTTGCTATCCTGGCAATCATATTTCAGAGGCAGCTGTACAAACCGTACTTGTCGTGTCCCTCAGCGGCAGCACAGCTCTGTGTGATTGACAACAGTGTTGGGCTGATGGATTTTAAACAGATAAATGTTGTCCCCCAAAAATTCTCTATCATGAGCATTATTTCCACTGAAATAATATCTTCCCTTCGGCTGGGGGAGTTGTATTTTTCCCTGGCTTCCCATCCTTGTGTCTCACCAGTGACTTGCTCTCGGCAGCGTGCAGGAATGCAGGATTAGAACTGACTGTGTCTGCTGTGATCCGAGGAGGATTTCCAAGGAGCTTTCCCAGCCCAAACCCAGGCCTTGCATTTCAGCAGCCAGTGGTGGCTGCTGTCCTGCTGCTACACGTGCATTTGGAGGGCCCTGCTGTGCTTCTGACAGTGATTTTGAGCCACTCAGGGCTTCTTTTTCTCGGCTGTTCTTTGAAAGAACGGTTGTGATTTTTACAGTGAATGTATCTCTCAGTGCAAAACATCTTTCTCTTGTGTTTCTGTAGTTCTTTGTCACTAAACTATCCCTATTTTAAATTTTTTTTTTGCTGTTGAAGATTAGAAAAGCTTGTCCATTTTTTGGACTCTGCTGCTGCCTCCTTTGCTTGTGGTCACCACGCCGCGTGTGCCTCATGAATTGCTCCTCATTTCATAACTGGAGCAGGCAGTGTGCAGGTCCTGCTGTGATTTAGCTGATGTTTCCTCAGGGTGCAGAGTGTGGCAGTAAGTAATGACTTCTCTGCAGGGTAGAGGGGTGCCTCTGGTGCTCCCTGCCTGGAGGGCTGCCAGGAGGACACAGAAGCAGCACAGAGGAGTTGTTCCAGGGACAGGCTGATGGAAAATGCAACTTATGCAGCATCTGAGTGCTCCTTTTTATCCTCTTGGGCAGCACCTGCCTCCGAGAGAGTGGTAGCAGCTCCACTTCTATCCTGCTTGGCTTCGTGGGAAGCATATAGCATCACTTTTCTCACTAGTTTCACTTTTCTGAGCCTGAAACGTTTTGGTAAGAAAAGATTACCCAGTTATTGATTTACTTTTTATGTAACTGATCTTATTTCATTCTCAATTTCTAGTGGG
Organism: Acanthiza pusilla; assembly: GCA_036630365.1. Taxonomy (NCBI): domain Eukaryota; kingdom Metazoa; phylum Chordata; class Aves; order Passeriformes; family Acanthizidae; genus Acanthiza; species Acanthiza pusilla. The sequence goes on along the minus strand of JAXCHO010000006.1, from coordinate 1,107,483 downwards.
ATCAGCATTTTTTACAATAAACCCATTTTTGTTTCTTGTGAATCACTAGAAGCGCTGGGGCTGTCACTGAGTTAGTGAAATATTTGCATGCAGTGAAGAGCAGAGAGAACACAAGAATAGACTGAACAACACTGAACATGTTGAATTCTCCAGGTGCATTAAAAACCAGCAGCCTTAATTAAACTGTGATCAGAAGTAACTGTTTGGTATTTTTAAAATCAAAACAGTGTCATTCAAGTCCAAAATTAGTTAGGTTCATGTAAGAAAGACTTTCCTGGGGGGGGAAAAAGGTATACATGTAATTGCAAAATTATCTTCCATTTTGGTAACACTTCTTGTAGTCTTTCAGGATGTGTGGATAATGTTGGAAGTTAGCTCATTACACACCTTGTGAGTGACAGTTCTGCTGCAAAATGCTGATGTTTGAGTCAGACTCTTGTATTGAAGTTTGGGTCCATGGAGTCATGGGGCAAAGGAGGTTCAGAAGGAGCACAGGCATATCAAACAAGTTGCCCTTGCTGCTAAGTCAATACTGGGATGTTTGGGAAGGAAAATACTCTTTATAATCTTCTTGTGTCCCTCTTACCTTTGGGGAACATATAAAACACCCCAAAATTTCACAAAACATCTTGAAATATAAAATGAGTAATGGAATGAAAGCTGCTCCCTAGCCAGCCTTATTTGTGACAAAAATCCAGCATCTCATTTGCTTGCATTTTTATATTGAAGACTGTCAAGGATGAAAGCAGGAGCAGCATCGTGTGCTCAGGATGCACATCAGAGGTACCAAATTGGCTTCTAGGCATTGCCATCTGCTGGTACCTTGTAACCAGGGACTGCAGTGTAGGCAGAGTTCCTAAATTCCTCAGATCCCTGACTTCCAGCTTGGTAAAATCAGAGAACTGGAAAGGATTGTCAAGGTTGTCAAGTCATTTGCTTCACATCATATAGTTCATCCCGTAAACTGACCCTAAGATAAATGTGGCTAAAAGGGAAGTAGAATTCTTGCCTGAATATCGTTTTTTGGGTGAAATCCTTGTGGATCCAACTGGTATTAGAGCAGCCAAGAATCAAGTGGATAGTTAAACATCTTGTAACATCCCTTTTACGTGGCTTTTTGAGCAGGTTTTCTGTGGAGGTGCTCTCTCTCTGAAGAAGGATGAGTGTGTTCCCTGATGTTTGTGGAAGGACTCAAAATATCCTGTGTTTTCACAGCACTTGTGCACTAGATACTGTAAATTCACATCTGAAAGAGAATTCTTTTGATGAATGTTTTGTCATGGAATTTGTAGATTCGTTGCATATATTCCTAATTGTTTCTGACATAAGTAAATTTTAGAATGTAAGACACTGTTTAAACATTTTTTCACTGATTTGGTTTCTTAAAATAACTTCTCTTTGCAGAAATGCATTAGATTTAACCCAGAAGCTTCAGTGTGGGTCGCAAAGCAACGGATTTTGTGCACTTTGAATCAGAGTTTGAAAGATGTCCTGAATTATGGACTGTTCCAGCCTGCAAGCAATGGGAGAGATGGGAAGTTTTTGGATGAGGAGCGACTTCTGAGGGAATACCCACAGCCAGTGAATAAAGGAGTTCCTTCACTCGAGGTATTTTTCGATCTAACATCTGAAACATTTGTGTTCTGATACACACTGTGCAGAAAGCTGTGTTAGAGGTGTCTGCATGCACCTGAATTGCATCTGGGAAATGTCAGCAGCACATCTGAGCTTGAGCCCTTGCTCACAGAAGTGCTGCCATTCCCTTGTCGTCGAGCTGGACCATCCCCAAAGTTTGCAAAGAATGAGTCCCCTCTGAGACAGACGATTTTGGAGTTTTCCTCTGCTGAGGACACAGGGCATGGATCTTGTTCTGTGATTTATAGGTGAGGCTGTTGGGTCTTGGATTAGGTAGTGTAGCAGTTGCTGGATGACCAGCCTGAGCTTTCTCCCAGAGAGATCTGTCTCAGTGAAGCCTTTTTTCCCCATGTGGTTCCCTCAGTGCCATCCTTCAGAGAGCACAGATTGCCTCTGTGTGTCTCCTGGGAAAGCAGTGAGGGAGGAGAGGGTGTGTGTTGGAATTTCCCCTCTCTGCTGCTCCTGCAGAGGCTCTGCAGCTGGGGATAAGCTGGACAGAACTTCTACGGTGCTGGACAAACTTGGAGCAGAGCCAGATCACACAATATAGCAGCAAACTGGGGCATGAAACTGGCATTTAATTAGTTTGGGTATTGCCTGTGTGGTGGCAGATCAGCCATTAATAATGTGCAGTTAATAGACTTACTCCACTATAACACAAATTCAAGAGAAGAGAACCAGGGTCCTGACAAAGCTTCAGGTTTTGCCTTTTCTAGGAGTTTATTTCAGAGTTTCAGTCATTGATGTCCATATTAAAGCAAATTAAACAGCCACTTTATTTTGTTTTTACCATTTTTCATGAGTGTTGGCTGCCAGCAGCTGAGGTGTTAAAAGTGATCTTGTGAAAAGCTGATGGCAAAGCCTCGTTCAGCTCAGTCCCTTGTCCAGCAGACAGGCTGCATTCCTGGAATTCTGCACGGGACAATGAGTTAATAGTAAATTACAGCTTTGGAAACCCCCAGGATTTTTGCTACAGATCTTGCTACTGCATCCAAGCTGTTCAGGAGAAAATGTGAGAGAGTTTCAGCCAAAAAGAGAGGCAATCCTCAGAACCTCATTCATACAGCCAGTTCTGTTCAATATCAGGAGGACTATTCCCGTGTGGAAGTTCCTTCTACTTTGACTAAGGGATTTTCAGGTATCATTTTTTTTGTTTTTATATTTCAGAAATACCAAGCTGCTATTTTGATATATCTATTTTTTTATTTAACATGCCTTCCCGGTACTTTCTGCCTGAGACTATAAATGAAAGTGCACAGAAATCCTTGGGGGAAAGCTCTTTTCAGTGTAATTCTTGCTTTTTTCTGTAGATTCTAGAGGCTGATCTCATTTCCCACATACCTCCACTGATCTCAGCAGATTCATACAAGATACAAATTTTGATAAAATGATGTAAAACTATATGAAATACTAAGCCCGTTTTAATTATTTTTTTAATATTTTGCCTAAATCTAAATCATCATGGATGGTACTTCCTGGTAAGGTCAGAAAATGATATTATGAGTATTACGTTTTTAAGTTTCAAAATTTATTCTTCTTTTCCTCCCTCAGTTTCGCTACAAGAAAAGAGTGTACAGACAGTTCAACCTCGATGAAAAGCAGCTGGCCAAGCTTCACACCAAGGTATCCCAATTTCCTGCAGGAGTTAGCAATAATGATCATCATACACCAGCCTGTTCTCTTATGGAAGAAATCTTTTACTCATTTTTCCCTTAAAACTATAAAAACAAGACTTCCTGACTTCGTTTGACTTTTCAAGATTATAAACCACAGGGTTGATACTGTCAGGATAAAGTCAGGTTCTCCAGGAGTTAATTACATTCAATGAATATTTCACTTTTAGTCAAAATTTTATTTTTAAAATCAGAGGATGATTCATTTTTCGCTCTTTGTTTCAGGCAAATCTAAGAAAATTTATGGATCATGTCCACCACCTCTCTGTGGAAAAAATGACCAAGATGTTGGACCGAGGGCTGGACCCAAACTACCACGACTTAGAAAGTGGAGGTCAGAGCAGTAAACCTCAGCAGCATAGAATTTGAGTTTGCTAAACTTAAGTTTATTATCAGTCTGAATTTCACACTTTCCTTCACAGCTCTGGGCTCATGGAAGCTGTAGGGCTTTGCTGTCCTAAGGACATGATTGATAATTTATGATTTTCTTTGAACAGCATTTTTAACGTCACATTATTTTACAATTTAACTTTATTTTCTAATTTGGCTCACCTTTTCCAACTGCATCCTATTCTTTTCCTCAGAAACACCCCTAACTTTGGCAGCTCAGCTGGACAATACAGTAGAAGTGATAAAAGCTCTGAAAAATGGAGGAGCACATTTAGACTTCAGAGCCAAAGATGGAATGACAGCTCTGCACAAAGCAGCCAGAGCCAAGAACCAAGTAGCCCTCAAGGTAAACACTTGCAATAGCAAATTATGTATCACCTCATTAAAAAAATGCATAAAGGAGATTATTTTCAGTTAATTACTGTGTTGTCCTTAATGGATCCTTTAAGATGTGCTTTCTCGTGGCTTTCAAATCTTAGCATTTGCTTTCAATAAAGGGCCTTTTAATTTCTGATTTATCTTTTTTGGTAGGAAGAAAAGTGGTAAAATTTCAGCTTATTCATTGGTACACTAAGATGAGGAAATAGGAATAGCATTATTGTCTCTTAGCTCTTTGAAAGCAGTTTCCAGTGGCACAGATTGCACATTATATCTTCCCACAGTCTCTCCTGTTTTCTTTTGTGTTTTAACAGCTATTCTTAAATCACACTGATGGTCTAGATTAAGTCTTAGGTTTATGGCTTTTGCTTATTCCCTTTTGGACATATTCAAATTGCATGACCTTTTTGATAAAGAGCCTTGGAACTGAAGAGGTGAATGTGTGGAAAAGGTGATGCAGTGTTTTCAGAGCTGACATTTCTGAACTGAGTCAGAGGATGGAAGTTGGACATTGCCACTCTTCTTTCTGTGCCATCTCAGTAGATTCCTTTAGATCCTAATTCTTCCAAGGTCATTTTGTGCTTAACTTTGTGCCACGGCCCACTCTATCAGCTGATAAATAGATTAGCAAAAAATATGTCAGGTATCAACCTTATAAATACTTTTTCAGGTATTTTTTTAGGTAAAGACCCTTCCTAGGTGCAAGTCCCTCCCAAATCTATTTTTCACAGTCTGTGATTGCTTTCAGACCCTTTTAGAGCTGGGAGCATCTCCAAACTACAAGGACAGCTGTGGCCTGACCCCACTGTACCACACAGCCGTGGTGGGAGGGGACCCTTTCTGCTGTGAGCTCTTACTCCATGAACATGCTACAGTCAGCTGCAAGGATGAAAACGGGTGGCAAGAAATTCATCAGGTAGGAAAGATTGCTTTTTTTTGGAGTTGGACTTGCATGGGGAAATGTGCCATGGTTGTTCTAGAGTCAAATGCTATGTCGAAGTCCCTGCACATTCAAGTAGGAAATTTCTTCCTTTTTCTATTTGCTTTTTTAACTTCTTTTTATTTATCCACTTTGCATCCTGCTGTGGCAACTTAGAAGTACAAAACTTCTAGTGGTTCTAGTTCTATAACTTTGAAATCCTCTGGCTACTGTGGATTTTGCTGCAGCAATTGCAGTGTTTGTATTTATGTCATGGACCCTTGGAAGTTTAGCATCCTGTTCGTGGCCCTTCAGTAGAAAAATGTAGCTCATTCTTTTTGTTAGATGCCAGCGTCAGTGTCCTTGGTAATGCTCCTTGTGTGTTTGTCAGGGTGCTTTTCCCTTTGTCTCTGCTGAACTTTCCGGGAAGATTTGGGTTTGGGATTCTGCTGCTGGGGTCCATCAGCCTCTTACTGTCCTCTCCAGAAACAACTGTGAATATTACCCAGCCATTGTGTAAAAATGGTTTATTAATTTCCCTTTGCATAGTGATAAACTCAGCAATACACAAAGTTTAAAGATTCTGATAGTCCCAATGTCATTGCAGCTGCTTTGTCATTTCCCTGTATGGATGAGTCTGGATGATTAGAAAAACTAGAACTGCTGCAGCATGAGATAAATAAAAATACAAGTAATCAACCTTACAGGCCTGCCTAGGTCATCTTGACTCACTTCATTTTCTGTGCACTAAACTCTTCAGTACACAGATTTTTTTTCTTCTTTTCTTGGAAAGAAATGGAGGTAGCTTTGGCACCCAGATTTGGGCAGGGATTGGAGCTTTATCACCAAGCATGTCCAGGTTGAGGTTGTTTGGATCCATCTCTAGAGTAGGAGAAAAGAAAGGATTAATTTAGTACCACATTTTCTGAGGATGTGGAGGAACTGGCTTGTCTAGCTCAAAGCATTACCCCACCTGGACTCCTTGAAAATACAGAGTAAATGTGCCTCTTTTTAACCCCCAGCTTCATACACCTAAGGTTATTATTGCTTGTAATGAAATCGAGCTTTCCAAACCCCCTGTGTTGATTGTAATCCTAAATAAATCAATGTTTGCATGTGGATTAGGAGCAATATGTTTTCACTAATCAATAATTCAAGCATTCCTTAATGAATTAAGAAGGATGGGGATTTAATTTGTGTACTGAGCAATACACTTCAGTTTTCTCATCCAAATTGTAGATCCAGCCCAGGTGTGTCAGTCTGTGCCTCCCACTGACTTCAGGTGTAGTGAGGTACCTCAGACAGACTGAATGGATTTCTATACCTGCATTTCATAGCTTAAATCCTGATTTATATAGGAATGATGCTGATCTGAGATAGCACCAAGTTTAAAACATTAGGAATTGAGAGGTGCTTGGTCAGTGGACCATAGAGAAGAAGGTAGTCAAGTGAAAGAGACGGAGGACTAGAATTATTATGATTTTTCTCAAGCTTATTTGCTAATCAGAAAAGTTTCTAATTTCTTTAAATCTTATTCATAGACACTAATTTCCAAATATCCAGGGTCTACTCTTTTATTTGTGTGACAGATAAAATAACTTTGGAAGATTTCCCCTCTTTCGGAGAGTGCCCTGTGTATGCTGTGTGTCTGCTTGACATCACAGAACCAGGAAGGTTTACTTGAATTTTGGCCAGATTTTCCTTCTAAGGCATGTAACCACTTTGGGAAAAAGCTTTGGCAATCTGATCATCTTCAGTGCCATCTGGTGGGCAGCGTTCTGGAGACTGGCAGGATAGAAAACCGCTTCTCACATTTGAGAGATGAATGTTAGTGGATAAAAAGTTCCAAAGGTGGTGTTTTCTTGATCCCTCAGGCGGCCATTCCCAAAAAAAGCAGATGGTTGAAGTCAAGCACAGAGTTGCTGTACCTGAAGTGTCCTCCCTGGAGTTGGGGCAGGAATGCACATCTGGGTGTTTGTCCTCCCATCTGAGGACATGGGGTGGTGCTAAAAATCAGACCCTCGGTAAAAACAGCACCTTCTGTGCTAAGATCTTCCCCTGGAGCTCTTGCCTAGGTTGTGTAATAACCAAAATCTCGATGATCTGTGCCAGGCCTGCAGGTACGGCCACGTGCAGCACCTGGAGCACCTCCTGTTCTACGGCGCCGACATGTGCGCGCAGAACGCCTCGGGGAACACGGCCCTGCACATCTGTGCCCTCTACAACCAGGTGAGAGCCCTGCCCCTGCACATCTGTGCCCTCTACAGCCAGGTGAGAGCCCTGCCCCTGCACATCTGTGCCCTGTACAGCCAGGTGAGAGCCCTGCCCCTGCACATCTGTGCCCTGTACAGCCAGGTGAGAGCCCTGCCCCTGCACATCTGTGCCCTGTACAGCCAGGTGAGAGCCCTGCCCCTGCACATCTGTGCCCTCTGCAGCCAGGTGAGAGCCCTGCCCTGCCCCTGCACATCTGTGCCCCTTACAGCCAGGTGAGAGCCCTGCCCTGCTCCTGCACATCTGTGCCCTCTACAGCCAGGTGAGAGCCCTGCCCTGCTCCTGCACATCTGTGCCCTCTACAGCCAGGTGAGAGCCCTGCCACCCTCCCTGCCCTCCTCCCTGCCCTCCTCCTGCACATCTGTGCCCTGTCCAGCCAGGTGAGAGCCCTGCCCCTGCACATCTGTGCCCTGTACAGCCAGGTGAGAGCCCTGCCCCTGCACATCTGTGCCCTCTACAACCAGGTGAGAGCCCTGCCCTGCACATCTGTGCCCTCTACAACCAGGTGAGAGCCCTGCCCTGCCCCTGCACATCTGTGCGCTCTACAACCAGGTGAGAGCCCTGCCCCTGCACATCTGTGCCCTCTACAGCCAGGTGAGAGCCCTGCCCTGCACATCTGTGCCCTCTACAACCAGGTGAGAGCCCTGCCCTGCACATCTGTGCCCTCTACAGCCAGGTGAGAGCCCTGCCCCTGCACATCTGTGCCCTGTACAGCCAGGTGAGAGCCCTGCCCTCCTCCTGCACATCTGTGCCCTCTACAACCAGGTGAGAGCCCTGCCCTGCCCCTGCACATCTGTGCCCTCTACAACCAGGTGAGAGCCCTGCCCTGCCCCTGCACATCTGTGCGCTCTACAACCAGGTGAGAGCCCTGCCCTGCACATCTGTGCCCTCTACAGCCAGGTGAGAGCCCTGCCCTCCTCCTGCACATCTGTGCCCTCTACAACCAGGTGAGAGCCCTGCCCTCCTCCTGCACATCTGTGCCCTCTACAACCAGGTGAGAGCCCTGCCCTGCACATCTGTGCCCTCTACAACCAGGTGAGAGCCCTGCCCTGCACATCTGTGCCCTCTACAACCAGGTGAGAGCCCTGCCCCTGCACATCTGTGCCCTCTACAACCAGGTGAGAGCCCTGCCCCTGCACATCTGTGCCCCCTACAGCCAGGTGAGAGCCCTGCCTTCCTCCCTGCCCTGCCCCTGCACATCTGTGCCCCCTACAGCCAGGTGAGAGCCCTGCCCCTGCACATCTGTGCCCCCTACAGCCAGGTGAGAGCCCTGCCTTCCTCCCTGCCCTGCCCCTGCACATCTGTGCCCCCTACAGCCAGGTGAGAGCCCTGCCCCTGCACATCTGTGCCCTCTACAACCAGGTGAGAGCCCTGCCCCTGCACATCTGTGCCCTCTACAGCCAGGTGAGAGCCCTGCCCTCCTCCCTGCCCTGCCCCTGCACATCTGTGCCCTCTACAGCCAGGTGAGAGCCCTGCCCTCCTTCCTGCCCTCCTCCTGCACATCTGTGCCCTCTACAACCAGGTGAGAGCCCTGCCCCTGCACATCTGTGCCCTCTACAACCAGGTGAGAGCCCTGCCCCTGCACATCTGTGCCCTCTACAACCAGGTGAGAGCCCTGCCCCTGCACATCTGTGCCCTGTGCAGCCAGGTGAGAGCCCTGCCCCTGCACATCTGTGCCCTGTGCAGCCAGGTGAGAGCCCTGCCCCTGCACATCTGTGCCCTCTCCAGCCAGGTGAGAGCCCTGCCCCTGCACATCTGTGCCCTCTACAGCCAGGTGAGAGCCCTGCCCCTGCACATCTGTGCCCTCTACAACCAGGTGAGAGCCCTGCCCCTGCACATCTGTGCCCTCTACAACCAGGTGAGAGCCCTGCCCCTGCACATCTGTGCCCTCTACAGCCAGGTGAGAGCCCTGCCCTCCTCCCTGCCCTCCTCCTGCATATCTGTGCCCTGTACAGCCAGGTGAGAGCCCTGCCCTCCTCCCTGCCCTCCTCCTGCACATCTGTGCCCTCTACAACCAGGTGAGAGCCCTGCCCTGCTCCTGCACATCTGTGCCCTGTACAGCCAGGTGAGAGCCCTGCCCTCCTCCTGCCCTGACACAGCTGTCCCCAGCGGGGGCTCGGAGCTCACAGGAGCATGGAATGGTTGGTGTGGAAGGGATCTTGAAGACCATGCAGTTCCAATCCCTTCCACTATCCCAGGTTCCTCCAATCCCCTGCCCTTGAACACTTCCAGGGTTGGGCCATCCACAACTTCCCCAGAGCCTCACCACCCTCTCAGGGAAGAATTTTTCCCCAATATCTCATCTAAACCTTCTCTCTTTCTGTTTGAAACCATTCCCCTTCATCCTGTCACTACATTATTTTATATGCAATGAAGTGCTTCAGGTTTTAAAAAGTGGTCTTGGAAACTGGAAAGAACATAATTAAATATTTTATTAGTGCTTTATTCACTGATTACAAATAAGGCTGTGCATTGTAGGTAGCAAAAATATGGATATTCATTAGAAAATAAAACATTATGCTCTACCAGCTTTTTTGGGCTTTGATTCATATCTAAATATTTGTTTCTGACACGAATTTATTGCTGTTATTCTGTAATTTAATTTAGAATTAAATAAGAAATAGCTGTAAAGTGCCTCTATGTCTCTATACAGAAGATACTGGACTCTTTGCTGTTTACAACTTGTGTAATCATTTAAAAGTGATAGAACCATTTGATTTAATAGCATTTTATACCCTCTTTGCATGGGGAGGGAATGAATTTTACAGCTGTGTGAAAATTCAGCACCTAAAATATGACATTGAATTCTGAAAGCATGAGATGTGCCTGTAAACAGTGAAACATCTGTTAAAGCATCTGCTTCTCAATTAATTACCATCTTAGTTTATTTCGAAAGTCTTGTCAAGACAGATTCTCCTCAATTAGGTCTAAAATACCCCCAGCATTTAAAAAAAAAATTTGGGGGATAATCTGACATTTTTCAAGACCATACACTTTTAGCAAAGGTTCTGCAGTATGAGGTTGAAATTAGAATAATCCTGTAGGATGACAGTGTTTTTCATGCCCAGATGTGTTCCCCTGACCTCAGTGGAAGAAGTTATTCTGTAGGAGACTTAGAGACTCTAACTGAAACTGCATCTACAAAATTGCAAATATTTGGAGTCCCTAAGCTTGGCTTTGTGAATGGAACTTTAACATCCTTTGCCTGCACTGTTGTCCTTCTGTTTTCCTCCATCCAGTGTATGTGGAAATGAAAGGTTTTCCTCGGGATGCTGTGAATACATACATTTTGATTATGATTTTAATCTGTGCTGATTTTAGCAGTGCTTTTGCATGGAGAGTTGTTAGTGGCTCGTGGGGAAGGAGTGCTGCTGCCTTTTCTGGCTGGAGAGGATGGCAAGGACAGCAGGATCCTTCTTCCCTCCAGATTCCTCTAGATGGAGTTGTTTCCCATTTGATTTTCCCTTCCAGTCTTCCCTGGGGAATTGTCTTGGGTTACTTTCTGAAGTTGGTCAATTTGTTCTCCTGGCTGCCAGCAAAGTCCTCCTCTGAATAAATTCTTGGTTTTGGAAGTTATTCCATGGCCAAAATTTGTTCTCCTGGCTGCCAGCAAAGTCCTCCTCTGAATAAATTCTTGGTTTTGGAAGTTATTCCATTGCCAAAATTTGTTCTCCTGGCTGCCAGCAAAGTCCTCCTCTGAATAAATTCTTGGTTTTGGAAGTTATTCCATGGCCACTTTGTATTTTGCTGGGCTGAAATGTGCCCTCTTTCACTCAGAGGATTGGATTTGAGATGAAAGCTGTTGTAGCATGAAATCAGGTAATTCGCTCCTTTACAACAAATTGAGTATAATCTGACAGATGGGGAGGAAACAAAAAGGAGCAGGAGCGAGGGTCAAGTTGGGAATGCTTCTTTTTGTTTCAAAAGAATACAAATAAATAAATAAACAAATGCAGTACTTAATCCAAATAAATTTCCTTGGATTTTTTTAATGTTGGACAACTCTTTGACAGCTTTTGGCAAAACTTTTCTAATCCAAACAGTTTAGTTAATAAACCCCTTTGCATGTTTTTGTTGCACCACAGACAGCTCAGTTAAATTTGTAGAAGGCTGTTAAATATGTAATTTTTTTTTGTTTTGTAATGTTGAATGATTTATTCTGATAACCAAATGAATTATCAGCCAATAAATACAGCATGTTTCTCAATCTAATTATTTATATCCTCAAGTTCATGATTAAAATTGGGCATTGATCAATTGTTTTGACATAGAACTCACCTAAAGTCCAGATTGCAGTGTCAGCAAATGAGACTGTTTCCTTTAATTGTGGATCATTAAAAATTATAATCAGATAATTGGCAACTGACCATCTTGATCCATTCTGTTGTTTTTAAGTTAAGGAAAAGGTAGGATAAGCTCCTTTCCAGATATCCTTAGGGCAGCCCTGTGATGGGGACACTTAATGGGATCAAGATGCAGTGTGGTAAATTACAAAACACAATGACAGAAATTAATTTCGATCATAATTCCTTCAAATTAACCTGTGACTCAGAGTCTAGTAAATAAACTTCATTTTATGTGTGTGGCTAAAATACCTAAATGATGCAATTTGTCTTCTCTGAGTGCAAAGTTACTGTTCAAAGTGAAAGGTGGCACATCCAAATACCTCATTGGGCAGAACTCCACAGCACAACAACAACAACCCAGAAATCACAACAAAATTAATAACAAACTTTGTGATGAGGAAATATAAAACCCTTTTGGAATATGAATGAATAACAATCTTTATGATGAGGAAATACAAAACCCTTTTGGAATACGAATGAATAACAATCTTTATGATGAGGAAATACAAAACCCTGTTGGAATATGAATTAACAACAATCTTTATGATGAGGAAATACAAAACCCTGTTGGAATATGAATTGGTTTGCATAGGACCCTAAGATGAACATTAAAGATGACAGGTAGGAAACAGAGTCCATATAGGAGTCATCAAAAATTCTGAGAATCCACTCAGAACCTTCAAGAATTTCTACCAGATTGTGGTCAGTTGTGTTTAAGAGCCATGGAGAGCAGTGATTTAAGCAATTCACTGTATTGGTCAAAAGAAATTGTTTTTTAAGGGATTTTTTTTGCAGATTTCCTCAGTTTGGAGGGTCTGAAGCCAAATTTTCCTCCGGCTGCTGTAATCGTGAGCTTTTTTTAGGGGAAAAAAGAGATAATAAGGCCATGTATATAGACAGATAAAATAATTTAATTTATATTAAAAAAACTTCATACATTTAATATTTAAAACAGAGGCTAGGATGAAAAAATCCCACAACAAAACAAGTGATAAAACTGTTTGGTTTAATTTTTAGCAGGAGGGAAGGGTATAATTCATGCCAGTACTGTGATCAGTGCTGTTTTTCCCACAAAATAGGCAAAGCACCCATGTATGAGTCAAATTTCATTTTGAACTAACATGTTTTCTGCAAAATCTGATTTATCAAGTATGGAACTTTGTCAGTAGAGTTGCTTAAAAATTTAATAAGGTATTTACTTCTTGCATTCCTGCATGGTTTTTTACACTTGCAAATTGTTTCTAATCCAAAGCACTTGAAGCCCTGTCATATTTAAAACACTATTTTAACAATTTCAATTCTCAGGTTATTTATTTTCTTTCTTTTTGAATCATGAACATACAGACCAAACGCCTCATAGCAGTCATAGTTTCTTTAGTGCCTAAGGATCCTTATAAACAAATTTCCTTTTCCATCATTTTCAGGAGAGCTGTGCAAGGGTGCTGCTGTTCCGGGGAGCCAACAAGGAGATTAAGAATTACAACAGCCAGTCTCCATTTCAGGTAAAAAGGAAATCCCTCTTCCCCCTGAAATATTGAGAGGAAAATCTCATGTGAACTTGGGGTTGGGGAGAAGTCAGACTGCACGAGGCTGAGCACAGGTGTGGAGTGAGTGAAAACTTTGGCTTTTATCTAACTGACTAAGTGAAGATGTCCTGGAATAATTAGGAATGAGAAGAGAGCACCCTCTTAGCTGGCCTGCTGTCACTGCTAGTGGGTTTGAGGGTTCTGTGAGATATTGGTGATGAAAAATGAAATCCTGGGTGTTCTGCAGACAGATGTGCCTTGCTCTGTGCTTATCTGCAGTCCCGTGTGAGACAGATCTGAGACCCGTGGAGGAGGATCCAGGGATGGACTGGGCACTTGGGTTTTTGGGCCCCTCTTGGTGTAGCCTGAAATCCTTGGACCCTTCCTTGGATCCTTCCTTGGATCCTTCCTTGGATCCTTCCTTGGATGCTTCCTTGGATCCTTCCTTGGATGCTTCCTTGGATCCTTCCTTGGATGCTTCCTTGGATCCTTCCTTGGATCCTTCCTTGGATGCTTCCTTGGATCCTTCCTTGGATCCTTCCTTGGATCCTTCCTTGGATCCTTCCTTGGATCCTTCCTTGGATCCTTCCTTGGATCCTTCCTTGGACGAGAAGCCAGAGAGCTGGGCTCAGTTTCAGGGATGGGATTGCCTTATTGCACTGTCAGTGTTCGAGGTTGAAGCTGTCACCTGTTATCTCCAAAAGAAAATGGAAGTCTTTCTTTGCATTAGTCAAAATTTCCTAGACTTTTCCCCCCATTTCCTGGTGTTGAAGTACTTTCAGTAAGCCTAATTCAAAATCCAAATGGAAGAGAGTGGTTTGTCCAGCGGGTTGTCAGGTATGGCTGACAACCTCAAGCCTTTATTTCTGCAGCAGGCTTAATTAGCCTGGATGTCAGAGAAACATTCCTAATGCAAAGTGACATGTGAAAAATAGGAGTGGAAACTGCAATATTTAAGAAAAACCCCAAACCACAAGAATTTTTTTTGAGTTACAAAAATCAGTGCTTCTGGAAGGATAATGGCACAGTGCCATTAAAAGGAACTGTCCTCTAGTGAGAGAGGAAAGGGCTATTTCCCCAAACCAAGGAGTTTTTCAACTAAAAAAATCCTGATTTATCTTTCCTTGGTGTGTTGTCCCCATAACCTCCTTGACCCACTTTGGATAACGCTGGCAGAGGATTCAAGAAAGAATGCTTTGGCAAATGAAACAGCTGGAATTTTAGCTGTATCCGTGTGGGTCTCTGAGTTCACTCCTCCAAGTTTATGAGTAGGGCTTTGAAAAAAACCTCAGCCCAAATATTTCTGTATCAGTTTAATTCCCTCCATATTTTGAAGGTTTTCTGGGCCTAAGTTGTGCATCTAAAGAGCTTAAGAGTTCTGCTTGCAAATCCCAGCCAAATCATTGTTTACTTCTGGGACCATTTTCCCCAAATTGGGGAAACAGTGCATTAATAATTTAATTCTAGGCACCATTTTCAGACTGCTAATAATTTGCCATCTAAATACGTGATAAGCAGAAATTAACTAAGTACTGGCTAATCCCTATCTCTGCACCTCAGAATTATGAAGTGATCAGAAAATGGAGCAAGACAAAAACCCTAATTATTGGAGGGATGTGTTCCAGGGTAATCTCTTGGATTAGATTATTTTGTTACTTTATGTTTTTGAGATTAATTTTTTGTTTCAGGATTTTTTTGGGGGGAGGGTAAATGTCACACAGAAGAGTTTCTATTTGTCTTTGTGCTGACTGCTCCAACATTCTTGTTCTTCCTCTTAGAACAGGAAAAGATGTAGGAAATGTAGAAAAAGTTCTGTTTTTTCCGAGAGGAGTGAGTAGAGGAAATCCCAGTGCTGCAATAAAGCAGCCTTAGAATTAATTCTTTGCCATCTGTCTGTTGCTGACCCAGTCGATCAAACACCACAAGTGGAGCTGTTATAAAATTATGCAGAATCCCCTTGAGTTAATAGGATTTTGCATACTAAAAATGTTTGCTCATGTAATCAGCAGGCAGGAGCATCAAGGCATCTCGTATGTACATAGTGAGAGTGGTTGTAGCTGCAGCATCTATTCCTTTGAGTCACCTCCATTATATTCCTTCCTCAGCAGCTGGAAAGGAGGATTCTTTGGGCTTGCTGCTCACAAAATTGATGATATGAAAGCTGTGCTGTTCTGTAAAACCAAAGGATCCAGACATGGAAAAATTCATGTGCTGCTTTCAGGGCCTGCCAAGGCTTTGTTTCTTTTGATGAAGATGAGGGGCAGAGTTTGTATCAGGCATCAGTGTCTGGTGAATGTGGTGCAGTTTTGCCACCAAAAGAATAAATGTGCATGTGCTCACTTCTTCCCAAAGCACTTGTTAAACACGCATGGAAATACAGCTTCCAGGAAGGAAAACTAATCTGGGCTGAATTCTGCACCACTCAATTCGGGGATCCCACGCTGTGCCCTCCTGGGATCAGGGTGTCCTTTTTGCCTTTTCAGAGTTAGTGGTGGTGTTGAGGACATAACAAAGGTTGGCTCTGTTCCCAATTAGGCACCTCACTGTGTACTACCTACCTTGGCAGTGTTATAAATGAATTCAGGGGCCGAAATTTTAACTGTATAATATTGAGTATTTATTGATCGAGCAAAGGCAAAACAGCGCTGGGTGCTTAGCGATTTTGCCAGAGGCACACCCATCCATCGTACAGTGAGCTTAAGTACTTTCTTCAACTGTTACATATTCATTAGGCCTCGAAGGTAATTTACACTTCACCCAACTCCCCCCCTCCGATCCTTGCCCCATTCTGCTAGCGCAGCGCCTGTCTTGGAGTCTCTGACCCTCTGGATTGTCTCAGAACTGAAGGCTGAAATCCTCCCATCTATGTTTCCTCAGTTCCAACTTAATTTGTAGGTGACAGTTCCTTTGGGAGGTGTGAGTCAAGATAACAGATTTCCTGGGATGCCTGTGGTTATCTTCTTTGTTTCTTTAGGATGTCTTGATCCCTGGCTCTGTGTTTTATCAACTTAAAAGACATTCATTACCATGTATTTATTACTCCATTTTCTAGCATATTACAACTATCTTGAAGTTACAATTTACCCTAACCTTGTTTCTACTTAGTTATATTTTATCTTAACATTATTTTTTTATACAGTACACATCACTTCTAAATATTAAATTCATCTATGCGAAAGCCAGCATTTATCATTCACTCATTTATCACAGCAGGAAGGTGTTTCACCCTGCCCCACCCTGGGGTGCCCTGAGCCAGCAGTCAGCGCTGGGCCCAGCTGGTGGCACCCATGGCTGAAAGGCTGCAGAGCATGAGGACAGCAGAAATGGGCCTGGAGTTGATTTTTAGCAGTTAAGGGTGAGATGGAACCTGTGCCACATCCTTATATTGCATTGGCAGTTCTGTTTATTAATCACCCAACCCATCAAAGTACCTTACACACTATTTTATTAGTTTTTATTTTATTAGTGAAACCTCCAGAAATACCTTTTCAGAAAAGCCGTGGTATCCCATCACTGTCCACAGCTACTTCGTTTTCCACACATTTATGGTGCTGCTAGGTTAACATAAAAGAATTAATTGCTTATCTAGCAAATATTATTCCAATAGCTCAGAAATCAGAGTTTTTGCAGTGTTTACAAGCTGTTGGAATGAATTGTAAGTTAAAATGAACATATACCTTGTTTATCATGTCCTTCCTTTCTCTTTTAGTGATCGGCAGCTCCATATGAATAATTCAAATGGGCAATAAAGCATTTATTTTTAATTCAAATGGGCAAAAAAGCATTATATTAGCTAATAGTGCTAATAATTAGTCAGAGTTTTTAGAGCAAATGCGTTCGAATGGACAGAACAACTATTCTGAGGTGGCATTTAGTGCCCCCTTTTAATGGCAGAGTTGTACCTGGGAATGATTTGTGTCTCAGGTGTCCCTTATGATTGGCCTTTGCTGTCCCAAGCCATCCTGGATTACCAATGTGCCTACATTCCATGGATTGCAATCCTCCAGGTCTGCTGCTGGTACCATGGCTCTGTTCAGTGCATTAGCCCTGCCTCTATTTTCAACTGCTCACATTATGTTTGCCAGATTTGAATAACTTGAACTGAAATTTTCCATGCCTGGCATCTCTGTTGCTCAGAAAAACAAAATGATTCAGCTCTTTTGGAGTCTGGGTGAGGGAAAGCATGTGTTGTTTTTGTCACACTGAAAAACTCTGCTGACCCACCCCTCCCTGTCCCCTCTCCCCCGTGGTGTTGTTTAGTTTTATTTTCTTTAATTGCCCTGTGTGCTGTTGGTGATCTCCACTTTAATAACCTGGCAGTGGGAACTGCTTTCTGGACTGACTCAAATATAGGAGCTCCAAAACCAGGAGTGGGAAATAAAACCATGGATCTAGGTTATTGGAATTTTTAATTTCCCTCTTTTGGATGAAATTTACAGGCAAAGGACAAGAAGTTCTTCTCAGGTTTTTTTTTTTTTTTTTTTTTCTCTGACTTTTCTTTTTCGGAAAGGGTGAGAAAGTTAATTTTAAACCCAAAAATCTCTATCAGGTGCCTCAAAAAGGCATCTTCACAAATATAAAATTATGCCTTCTGTCATGATGTTAAAATATAGAACCATTGTGTTCATGCAGCATATGAATTACAGAAAGGCTTTGCTTTTTCCAAGTATTTGTTTCCATCCTAATTCCTTTCCTGAAGCACCTGTGTGAAGAATGAATCACTGAATATTGGGTATTGTTGGCAAAAAATACAGCTATGAGTTCATGATGCATTCTGCCTTTAGTCAGATTTCAAGCTTTTTCCCACTTTTCTCCTGATTTAAGTCAAATTATGGAACTTATTCATACCTTTTTAAAAAAAGAATCTATACAAGTGACCATTCCAGAACAAACTGTGGATTTTTCCTTTAAAAATAAGAAATGTTTGTGTATATGTAGGTGCACTCAGCACAATTTCTTAAAAAGTGAATAAAAAAATAATAATTAAAAGGAAGGGGAATAACTAAAAGGGGGGAAATTGGTGTTGGGGAAGTGGTGGCAAATGAAATATTCCTGAGAGTTTTAAGAGATACAGGAGCAGAAAAATATGTATGGCTAGAGAATGGAGTTAAATCGATGCTTCCTGACTCAGGGATGTTTTCTTAGTGCTGGCTGGTCACTCCTGACCTTCGTTTTAACCCTGTCATTTTTCAGAAAAGCAGCCAAATGGAAGTAATGCAGCAAAGCATAAAAGAATTAAATTATATGATTACCTTTATTGAGAAAGGCAAAATATTGCCATGCTTGGAGATGCTAAAAATACTTAACTGCAGGATGTGTCGTCTTTTTTTTTTTTCTTTTCCAAAAGCAAACTTATGGAGGAGTCTCCATGTGACCATCTGTTGTGTTGTGTTCCATGTAAATGATCCAAGACCCCTTTTTTCCCCTTTTTCCCATTCTTTCCCTGATCAGACAGGGGTGGCCAGACATGCCTCAGTCCAATTTCTCTGGGGGAAGTGGAGTCTGTGAGGTAGTTAGGACCCAATCTGTTTGTTTTTCCACCAAAATAAAAAAGCTCAGAAGCAACAGTAACGAAGTTATAAAAGGGAACGAGTTAAGCAAACTGAATTGTAAGGGTCACCACCAGCTTTTGCCTCAAAGTAAGAATGGCTCGTGTGTGATTCAGACACGATTAGCTGTCGTGGGTGAAGTTGCAGGAGGCAGCGGAGATTTGTAAAATCCTGATTTGAAAACCATGCTGTTTTGGGATGCTAATACCATTCAGTTTGTCTGTAGGATAAAATAACCACGAGTGGGACTGTGGGCACTCCAGGCCTGCAGGAGTGGATTCACGATTGGAGTTGTGATGGTTGGGTGCTGTGGTGCCATCATCTCTTGCTTTTGCATTTCTGAGCAGGCTACTCAGCATTCTCTTCTGGCAATATCCAGGTTCTCCTTCCTCCTGAACATGTGGGATCTGTGCCTCTAGGGCAGGCTGAGCATCTGCTTCCAGTGCCATTTGGAGGGAGCACTCCTGGCACGCTTGGCGCTCCCACCTCCATCAGAGTGTGTTATTGGCATTGATTATTGCTAGACTGCTGTTTCCAAAGGTTTTATTGTAGTTAACCCACAGAGTTTGGAACGGAGCCACCAAATGTATTAGGTAAAATAATCACAGTGTCTTATTCACCCAATGCATTTTATCCTGAGGGCTTTCCAAAAGGATTTCCAGCCATTTGGTTTAGCAGTTGAGGCAACACTGTATTATTAAGTGTTTGCAAAACTGAATCCCCTAAAGTTTCTGCTGTGAAATAGTGGGAAGTGTCTGTCTGCTGTGAGTAGGAAGACATTTTTTCTGGAAGTGTTTGGGGAAGAAGCTGCTGACGTGGTGGGTTTTGGCTTTTCCATGAGGTAAGGCTGCCTGGAGAGGTGGAAGCTTTCACGCTACAGCAGCACAGACCCATAAACCCTTAAGCTGAATTTTCTGCACAGCCTAACATTTCCTGTAGTGCCAAGGAAAACAAAATCTAGCAAATAGCACACGTTCTCAGCCTTTTTCTTGGAGAGTTCAGCTGGAGAAGATTGCATTTCATGGCTTTTTGATTTAGCATATTATTGGAGGGGACGAAGAAAATTAAGTCAATTTGGTTGCTGGCTGTGTCTTATCTGATTCATCCGATGCTGCAACCTGGCTTTATCTGCTTTTAGTAAATACTCCTTTGGAGCCGCTGCTCGCCCATGTAGCAGTAATAAGGATTATGTAATAACTGCCTTTTGGTGGCTCTTTCCAGCCTGAGCTAGATTTTCCTGAGGAGCGAGTCTGTAGTTGTAAATATGTGTGCGTATCACACTTAGCTTTTTCTGCTTCGTTTTAATTATTAAAACACGAGTGTAGAGAAGCCCATCTTGCTTGAGGATAACTTGCTGGGTGGCATTTCAGCAGAGAAGCAGGAATAAAATGGAAGGTTTTTTCTCTACTTTTAAAATAGGTAGAAACATGAAATTTCCCAGTACATGCAGTGACCGTGGAGGAGGCTCAACACAGCCTGTACAAAGCAGGATAACTTAAAAACCTGAGTTACTTTTCCTCGCAAGAAACAGGAGGAAATAAAAGCACGTCGTGAAGCAGCAAAGTTGTGCCTGGGATGGATTTGCTTGCATGTTCCTTTTTAGGCTTCCTGACATATTTCCTTGTAACTCTGCTCGCCTTGCTGGTGTATTCAGTTCAACACTTCCTGTCAAGCTGGTTCTTGCATAACAACGACTCCTTTTGTCCTAGGAGTTACGTTTGCATTTCAAAGCTGAGGGAGCGAGATGATTTCGAAGTGATCTGCTCCCATGTTGAGAGGAAAGGGCTTACATTTTTTATCTTGGTGTCCACGCGGGCTTCGTTTAATCTGGAGGTATTCAGTAATGGCTAATTCATGAATAAGAGTGGTTAAATTTTAAGAATGCAGTTGTGTGTGTTTGTGGAAGGACAGTGGAATAAAACACAGGTTCTACCTTTTAAACCTTAGTAAAGAAGACTGAAAAATGAAGAAAGGTGCCTGCAGGCATTTTAGATGTTGTCCAGTCCTTTTAAAACAGTGCTGCAGGACCTGAAAGAGACCAAAAAGAGGTCATTCAGAGCGATTGCCCTCCCTTAATTTTGACTGGAATTCACTCAGCCCTGGCACAGCTTCATGGCTACTGAGTGTATTCCAGAAGACCCATGGGGGCTGTAAAATCTCTTGCAAGCAAACCCAGCATTTTAGCAAGGAAAATGTGCCAGCTCCGTTATGCTTGCAGTGTACTTTTTTTTTATCAAGTCCAGCTGTATATGGCTGCACGTTGTTGTGTGTTTGCTTGTTTTAAAAATATTAATTGCTGAAAAGTATTTAGGTTAAAATCCCAGATCCTTTGAAGTGGATGAAATCCTGTTGATTTCACTGGGGTGGAAGTGTGTTCCTCACACTTGAGATGGTTCCAAAGCCATACTATCAAGTCTTCCTATATAATGTATTCTGCTGAATATGATTATTTTAAATTAACATTTCCTCTTCCTGTTTAATTAACATTTTTAGTACAGCACTGTTCTTTTGAGTTGTACAAAATTGCACTCTGCATCACCACGAATAACTTGGGTTATGCAAAGTCTTCGCTGCTAAGAGTTAACTCGCTGCAGCTGAAAAGAAGATGCTGTATTTTCTGAGTGCGAGCTTGGTGAGAGTTTTGGGAGGCAAAAGCACTGCTTGGGAGGCTGTGGTTGTAAATTTTCTTGCCGAGTGTGGCATATTGTTGCATTTCCTACGGCAGAAGTCCTTTTGTCTTGGCCCAGCTGGGACAGTGACCTCGTCCCACCCACCGTGGGATGCTTCCCATGAGCCTGAGGCTTCCAAGGGTGTGAGAAACTCTGCGATCTGGGAGCTTGCAAAGCCAGCCTATGATTACTATTAAAAATAGCCCGAGTACCAGTGTGAGGTGGTCCTCAGCAGGGAAGCCTGGGATTGCTCAGAGGCTTACGTCAGCGGAGCCGCCGATGGGAAAAGCGGGAATACCTTGCCCTCAATATCGAGGCGAAGCGCTCGTGGCGAGCCTTGGTTTGAACGGTGCTGAAACGATCTTGAGGAGCCTCAAAGAAATATTGGCCCTCTCCCCATAATTTATATTTTCAGATGCTAAAACTAGTTGTTGAGCAAATGTAAGGTGCCTATTTTAGGATGCTGCATGTCAATATCTGACTACAGATGGCTCCGTGAATCATAGTTGGAAGAAGGGAAATGTTAGACACTAAGATATTGTTGCTAAGAGATTTTAGTACACAGTATGCTAACATGTGCTGGCACATTTGGGAACAGTAGCAGCAGCATGCTCTTGGAGAAAAAAAATTCAGTGGCGAAGAAACTGTCTTCAAAGGACTATTTAAAGGGTAGTAACATTATTGTGCTTTGTTGTATCGAGACCTGACGAAGATGAAATTGGCTTTCGAGCAGATAATAGACAGAAAACATCCAAAAGGTAAAGCTAATCCTGCTCTCCAATGAAATAGAAAGTGGATATTGGAAACAAACAAAACAAATTACTTCGGGGTTTAAATGAATCAAGTGTCAAGATTAAAGGTGGTTGCTGATATTTTGCCATCTGCTGGACATCAGCAATATTAATATACACAGTTACTTTCAAAATGCATAAATCTGAGCTTGTATTACATTACAGAATTAAAAATGTTAAGAGTTCTCTTCTGTCCAGGAAAGGAGCATGTAGAAAAATGCTGACTATGATTTTTTAAACTCGTATTTCTTCGTAAGATTACTATAGAGTAATTTAGGAAAATTGTCAGCATTTTATTGTCCTGGTAGAGAATGTGGGTTATTTCTGCAATTAATATAAACCTTTGCTGGCTATTATTTAAAGAAAATAAATTAAATTTTACTGCTTTTCTTTATCCTACCTTACCTTATTTCAGTGAGTTTTGCCAAAACTTGGAAATGCTATACCTGAAATAAAACTTCAAATGGATAAAATTAATTTTATTTTATAAAAGAAAACCTTTCAGTTCTGATCTCTTTTCAGCTAAACTTTTTTTTTTAATGTACAAAATATTGCACAACTGTAAACTTCTTAAAGGAGTGATTTGCTTCTGACATATTTCTAATTAGATGTATTACATCTCAACTTCAGAACTGATTATTTTTTAATGAAGTTTTGGAGTGTAAATGCATGTCTCCATAATGTAAGCATATGTATCTCCTTGAGGTCATGTTTTATGTCATCCATATTCTATGTATTCAGCAGCACTCTTAGATAAAGACAGGGAATTAGTGATATTAATAGAATATTAATCAAGCATTTGGTTTTATTTTTTAATGAGGTGAACCAAGAAGCTTCCGCTACTTTGATTTTGCAACCTCAAAGTCAAAAATCAGCTGCGATCCGTGCAGCTACAAAATGTGCGACGATTCTTTGCCCTTTGATTTTTTGCAAAGTGACATAAGGAATTCATGATTGTCCAGCAGTTTTCTGTTAGATTGTATGGCTGTGGTAATTGTGTAGGGAGAAAGAGCCATTTGGAATTCTGATGGAAAACACCTGAATTTGTGTTGTGATTCGAGCTTAGGGCAGCGTCTGCCAAATTGTCACATTTTGCTCAGGCATTACCAGGGAATGCATTTCCTTAGGAAGCCGAGTTCAGGTGTGTCCTGGTGTTCTCTGAATCGATAAACATCCTTCAACGCAAGCTCCCTGCGACTGCGTCAGGCACCAGCCGCGGGCGATCGATCGCTCCCATCCCACACCTATGGAAAAGAGATTTGGAACACAGATTGCTTCCTGCTTTTCCAAACTGAACTCCATCTGTCCCACTGGGGAGAGTTATAAAATCCACACGCTACATGAGAGCAGATAATGCAGATCCATTTCGGATGGGATTTGTTGGAGCCTGCTGAGCGCGCTGGGTGATTTTGTGTCACCGCTTGTCAGGGATGGAGCCTCCCGCTGCCGTGTCCTGCACGGGCACACAGGAGAACAGGGTCTTGGCACTTAACAACCTAAATTTGACTTTCTGATGTTCTTGCGGGTGACTGCTGTGGGCTTGATGGTGTGCTGGGACTAAATTCAAAGTGGCTTTAGACTCCAGATAACTCTTTGTTTTATTAGGGAGAGCTTTTCTTTCCGGAGGACGCAGTAGAAAATAAATACGTCGAAGTTTAGCTACATTGCCTTTTCATTGCCCCACAGTAAACACCATTAGATTTTTGTATCAAAGAGGAGTCAATCTCCAAAAGTTGTGGTCATTGGAATGTGGTGGTATATTTTTAATACTAGGAAAAATGCATCCTAATTAGGATATGTGCAACAGCATCTCTGGAAATCTTCTAATTAAGGAAGTGATCCTAACCCTTCCTTCTAAATTCCTTTGTGTTCATTTCTCACGTGTCTCTGCTGATAGTGGTTTGAGTGGTGTTTTTTCATTGTTAAAATAACATAGTCCTGGTGGAATGAGAAATATTTTATGGTTTTGTGAGTCTGTGGTTTAAGTGGAAGGCAATTTCTGGCGTGTGATCGTTGCAGTCCCATTCACAGGGTCTATCACCTCTTTCTTGTAGTTCCCTCTGAAGATGGGAGCATGTAGGCAAGGTACAGCTCAGAGTGTCCTGTCTGTCCACCTGCATTTCCACTGACGTAATTCGCATTTTGTGCTGGGCTTGAGTTTCCTCCTTTAATGTACAGCACCGTCCCTGACCTTATTGCCATTCCAAGCTTTCTGGAAAAGCCATCATTCAATAAGCACTGCCGGGTGGCAAAGGAAAGGTGAAACATCAGCCCTGAAGGAAAGAGTAATGAAATGCAATTTCCTCAGGAAAGGGAAATTGTCTGGAAGGGTGGAGGGATAAAAGGCAGGTGGGGAGTGGTGATGTTTTGTGTGCTCGCTGTGAATGGCAGCTACTGCCATAGCTCCCTCTGCTCCCTCCAAAGGCTCTGCATTTCAGAGCTTTGGGTCTCTCCAGTTTAAGCATGTGAAGCAGAAAGTCTGGACTGAGCGGAACATAAATGAACTAAGATGCTCTCTTCAGTCCCACACAGAAAGTTTGTCAAAGTTCATTGTCTGCATTTGAGAAGGGACAGCTTCAGGTTCTGTCTTTTTTTCTGTTGTTTCTCCTTGGGTGGGGCAGTTTGTTCCCAAGAGTGGTAATGTTATTTAGTCTGGGTGTTTGCCTTTCAGGGACTAGCCCATAAAGCTCTAAAATTGTATTTGTTAACAGGCTACAAAATCATGCTCTAATTTAACATAATCTCAACCTGTGATACATTTCAAGAGCAGAAAAAAATCAGTTATGAAAGGTTAGTGCCAGGTAAAGTGTTGATACGACTTCCAGTTTCCTGAAAGGAGGAAAAAAACTGCATTAATCCTCATAAAAAAATGTAAACACTCAAATGTAAGCAAATTGATATCTTTAGAACTGCATTTATGGGGCTAAACAGGGAGATGGTGGTGACTCAGTGCTACTTATGTCTGCTGTGGAGTCTGCAAACACTGAGAAACTCTGTCACACTGAAACCTCTAACAGGACATCTGGCCAGTCTCACTGTTTACACAAAGTACTTCTATTCGCCATTATTTAAGGTTTTTTTGGGAACAAGATTCAGGAAAAGGAGAACTGACCTGATGCCTCAAATATTTAATTTCTGAATTTTCTTCTGAAAGGCAACTTAAACTGTGCCTTTATCCAGAGGGAATGTTTCTGACTGCGAATATCAGACAAGCAGAATGAGGTGAGAATGATCTGTCAGGGGAAGGAGAGCCACTTGTGAAGGTGCCAGTTTTGAGGGCGTTATTCCTTGCCCAGTGCTGGAGTAGGAGTGATGGGATGCTCCCAGTCCTGCCTTGCAGCCTCTCATTCATTCATTCATTCAGCTTTCCGCTCGGAAAGCTGAGCTGTCCCTTGGTTACCACCCATAGCAACTCGCCAAGTGTCACTTAAACTGCTTCCCTTCTTCCTTCACTTGGCAGCAGAGCATCTGGCGTGGCAAACCGAGGCCCTGGAAGCACAGTTGCATGGTTTGAAAGGAACATCTGTCTGTGAGACAGCGGGTGAGGCGCTGGGGTGACTGTGACAACTCTGCTCCTCTGAGGCACCCAGTGTCTGTGCAAACAGAGCTGTGGTCAGGCTCCCTGTGACACCCCCTGAGTGCCAGCCAGCTCGTGTCCCTGCTGCAGGGCTGTGCCCAGGGAGCTGTTCACCCCATGGCCTCACACCCGCAGGCTGTGACCTGTTCCAGATGCTCCAGGGAGTTTTGTCGTGCTGGGGGCAGATCCCTGTGGGAGGAGGAGGTGGTTCCGCTGTCCAGCCGCTGGCTTTATCCTCTCTGGTTGTTTCATAAGAGTTGCCTCCTACAGATCCATCTTTGTGCTTGGCTTTGCTCTCTGCTCACTGCCCTGGTGTAGGCTTACCCAGGCCAGACGTGTGTGTTATCAAAGGTAATTTGGTAATAATTAGGTGCCCGTGTTAACTGCCTTAGTGGGGTCAATTAAGCTTGGGAGGGAGCTGATAAATGATTCACTTCGGTTACTGTCACTCATGTAAAATTGCCTCTAATGATGATTAAAAAAACCCCAACAAGATAATTTCTGCTCTCTGTACAGCAGAGTGTGGCAGGGATCCCAACCAAGTGTCTGCAGCAGACAGAGATCCTGGTTTGGGTTTAAAAGCACCGAATTACTGAGTCAGGCTTTTCTGCTGGGCTGTGATTGACACCGTGCTGGGACCCTGCAGGTGAACTCTTTCTGATTCTGGATGCAAAGTAAAGACACCCTTTAGAAACAGGGCAAAACACAAAGCAGGTTTTAGTGGAAATTGTGTGTGAGAGGTGTTTTTATTTCATACGAGATGCGTAACCAGGTTTTATCAGGTTTGCAGAATAATATGACTGAGGACATGCAGACTTTTGATGTAAGATAAATGTCAAAAGGACGACATGAAAGGACATTTGCTGCAGGAATGAAAGAACCTGAATTATGGCAAGACTGCTGCATATGCAGTTTTAAAAAAGCTGAAATTTTTGAAGCTTCAGCATAAGAGAGTCAATAGATAGCCTCTAGTTCTAAAGTGCTACCTCCAGCCTTTCCTGGTGATGTTTCTGTCCGAAAACACGCACGTGATGCGTTTTGTTGACTGGGATCCAGTTCCTTCTGGAATTGGAAGCAAACTTGCACTGTAGTTTTGCTGGCTGTGCTACTTTTTCACTGCCAAGAGGAGATGTCTTGTGATCAAAAGAAACCTCAAACAAAACCTTCTTTCCTGCCATAACCTCTTAATTTTAAATCGAGCATTTGTCTACAGAACATCCTGAAAAGCAAACTATGGCTATTTAAAACTATGTAAATTATGAAGCATGGAGAGAATTAAACTCTAGTATCTTCTGCCAAGACACTACATTACTATCTTTTTCAAAAGTACAAAGAAATATAGTACAAATATAGAACTTCAGTTAGTCTCTGATTTAGGTACTTGATCGAGGAGAGACTTTGCACCACCTTACTTTGGATCAAGCTCTGGGCCTTGTGAAGGCCCTTCACTTGTCCTAATGCATTCACATTTCTATTTTCATGTGAACTCAGTGTAATTTTGGTTTAAGATACATTTGGATGGAATAGGGGCTGAGGTTGCCGTGCTTTGTAGTTTGCAACTGTACAAATTGAATGAGCATAATTTTGTGTCTTTCCGATTTTGCTCTGACTTCACTTTCTCCCACACATTTTACCCATCAAATTCAAGTGAAGTGGATTGATGTTATGCCAAGAAATATTTGTACTTTTAAACTTTTACTTGCTTTCTTTAGATCTTAACGTGTCTTTCCTTCATTTTTCTGTAAGGATTTTACATACTGTTTTTAGCGCATTGAAGTGAATTAAATTGAGGAAAATGGTTCCTTGAGCTTGCTGAATCTACTGCTTGGTTCAGAAGCAAATACAGGAGCAATTCCCTGTCAAGCTGTCTCTTAGTTATCTGGAAATATCTTTTTTTTTTTTTTCCCGAGTAATAAAATGTGTTTATCACTTCAAGAGCATGTTTATACTTGAGGTTTAAAATCTGCTCAGTATCAAAAATTCTTTCATTTGAGTACTGTGGCTGCTGTCTAGCAAGCTGCCTGTCTCTGCTGAACTCCCCCCTGTTGGAATTTTACTGCTAATTAGGGGTGATATCAAAGAGCAGTATTATCACTTGCTTACAATGTAGAGAAAAGCTCAGAGCTGCACACAAATGTTGCTGTTATGAGCCTGGAGCCAGCCAGGCTGCACAAGGGGAAGGTAAAGAGAGGATTTGTACAGCTCTGCTGCTGCTTGGCTAGTGCTGTTTGCCAGGGACAGCCATGATTGCTCTTCAGGGCTCTACAGAGGAGGCTGGGGGCCAAATTCTGAGTTGTTACCTATGCTGAGAAGCTGTTTCTCTCTGGAGTGGTTCCTGGAATGAAGGTTGGCTCACTAGTTGTTAAAACAGGGATTTTCAGAGGGATGGTGTCGGTGCACCAGCGTGCCTGAGTCTGACCTCCCTGGTCACAGAGCCCCACAAAGGTTTGGGTTGGAGGGACCTTAAAATCACCCAGTGCCACCCTTGCCATGGCAGGGACACCTTCCATAGCCCAGTTGCTCCAAGCCTGTCCAGCCTGGCCTGGAACACCTCCAGGGATGGGCAGGCACCCTGTGCCAGGGCCTCACCACCCTCCCAGGGAAGAATTTCTTCCCAAAATCCAATCTAAACCTGCTCTCTTTCAGTCTGAAGCCATTCCCCCTTGTCTTGTCACTAAATGGCCTCGTGAAAAGTCCCTCCCATCCAACCTGGCCTCGAACACCTCCAGGGCTGGGGCATCCCCAGCTTCTCTGGGCAGCAGTCTGAGTGTGCAGATGCAATGACATGCACCAGCCTTGTGGCATGGCTGAGGAGAATTTTTTCACCTGCAGTCTACCAGCAGGAGCAGGATTAAGTTGAACCAGTGGTGTTGATTCATTGTAATGCATTTTGCTGCCAGGAATCCATCAACATTTGATGTAACATGACTGAGAGGTGCCCAAGCAAAGCACTTCCTTACTGGTTAATATTGTAGGGAGGAAATAATTAAATTATTTTCACTAGTAAGTATGGTAATGTTATCTGTGTGTTAATTATTGAAGGGACAAAAATGATTATAATGCCCCTGCCATGGTCATGGCTGCTGGGGATTTAAACTTTGCCTGGTAATCTAAAAAAATTTACTCTGATACAGTATTATGCTTAAAAGATAGGAATTTCTTTAAAGTCTTGCTTGTACTTAAACTAGCCAGTAGACTTTACAACCCAAATGAAATCAATTTGTCTCTCTTTAGATCAATTACTGCTTATTTAGTGCAAAGTAAAAATCAGAGATGACGTCAGTGTTTGGAAAATTTGGAAACGTTTGTTTGGAATGAAATGTTTGGAAATGTTTGTTGAAATCTTGGTCCTTCTGCAAGGGTTTCTGAGGCTGCATCTGGGAAGGATTCAGGAGTAATGGCTTGAAGCACTAATACTGTGGGAGTCCTGCATGGCATCACTTAGGTTGGAAAAGACCTCCAAGATCATCAAGTCCGTCTGTGAATCAAGCTTGACATGCAGGAGAAGCACAGTGCAAATAAGCCATGCTGAGTGAAAAGTGTGGAAAATATGTGCAATGATTTTTTATCTTTGGGTGAAATGGATGCAATGGTCATGACTCGTGATTTAAACCTGCTCTGAGTCTAGCACCGAAAGCAAGGTTGAAAACTGAAAACTTAAGTGCATAATAATCCAGGTTTTCTGTCTCTAGTTTGCTGCTTGTGTGTAAAGACTTCAATTTCAGGATTTCCATATTAGTTTGTTCTGGTTGCTGGTAAATCAACTTGTCCATTCAGTTTCCTGTGCTGAGTGCAGAAATAAGTTCTTATGCTTGCTACATTCAGAGATGTTACTGACATTAACTGTACTTAGACACTCCCTGAGACTGTTTCAGCTCTTCCTTTGCATCATTTTTCATATGTGGAGGGGCACAAACCAGCAAATAATTTTTCTTGGTCATCAGCTCCCAAATTTCCTTGAGTTTTCTATTATTTCTGATGTCTGACAGTAGTCACATATCCAAGAGAGTCCTAAAGCAAGATTTTAAATTTCATTTTTTTTTAAACTTGCACCCTGTAGATGCAGAAGTTTCTGTGAGAAAGGTGAGCCCAGCTTACGTCTTGTACGTGCATCAGGAAAGCCACAGTGCCATTAGAGAACAGTATCTGTCAGAGCTGCAAAATGGGCCAGAAAAGGCAATTCCTTGATATTCAGGGCAAAAAGATGAGAAGAGGAAAAAGGGAGGAGACAGCAATGGCATGACTGAATCACTTCCCTCACACCTGTCAGAATTGTTTTTCTTTTTAAGTGCGTTTGGATGAGAATTCCAAAGAGATAGTTACACATCTGTGTTCAACAGCCAGGAAATAAATGAAAAAGAAAATAGTTACTTTAGAACTCGATGTGTTTAGACAATTTAAGCGCTGTACATCTGCAGAAACTTTAGCAGTCTGGTTTTTGGTGCTTCAGTGGTACCTGAACGCTGGTAGCTCTCGGCCCTGGTTCTCTCGTGTCCTTTGCATTTCAGCTGCTGTTGTTATTGCTCAGCTAAGTGGCGAGGCAGGAGCCATTAAAGGGAGGCAATATCTGCGGTGTGTGTCCTGCAGCATTCCCCACTCACCTGTGCAGCTCCCAGAGCTCTGGGGGTGCTGTGCTCAGTGCTCACTGCTGCCTTGGGCTGCCAGCACGTGAGTGTGGCTTCAAAGTCCCCAAGGGTGCAGGGACTGGCTGAGAGAATTCAGGCAGACGAACCAAGATGGCGAAAAGGGAACTTTATTTACAAGAAAGGTCTTTTATATCCATTCATATTCTGGCAACTATTGGTGAGCAAAGAATCCATCTCCTAAAACCATTGGTCACAGCCAAATAACACCTAATACCAAACACAGAGATTAAGAAAGTAAAAGAATGCAGTTTATCTCCACTCCGTGAGAAAGAACAGAAAGGTTCTAAAACAGTGCAACCACACGTGAGGAGCAGCAGCTCCTCAGCAGCCTCCTGAGACTGCCACCATCACTGCATCCCCGGGAAATGGGCAGCTGGGCACTGCCAGGGCTCAGAAAAAGAGATTAAGAGATCATTTCTCACTGCTGTTTCAGATAGGTGTTGAAGGGTAAAAGTAATAGAATTACTCCGCTTTGTGCAATGAAAATAGGTTTGCCTGATGTTTGTCAGTCTTGCATGTTTTCCTCCTCCGTAAGTGATGGCATCAGATTAATTGTACCTCTTTCACCATCCTTTAGGTGGCCATCATAGCGGGAAATTTTGAGCTTGCTGAGTATATCAAGAATCACAGGGAAGCTGATATTGGTAAGCAGAATGTTTACAGACTCTGAAAATAAATGTTACTTGTTTGTGCCAGGCATTGCAAAGATGTTAAACCTTGATTCGATGTGAGATAAAACTATGGGGCTGGTGACATTTGAGGGAGGTTTGAAAAGTAACTCTTCTAAAAAAAAATGAAGATGGGGAAAAAGCTGAAATGTTTTCAAAAATATCCTCTGAAAAGGAAAATGTGCTAAGTGGTAGGTGCTTTACTAAATATAAATCAGTCAGTTTGTAATAAACTGAATGAAGATCCACTTACCTGGAAGAGCCAAATTGGCTCTCGCAGGTTGTTTTGGCCTCACCTAAGGCAGCTCTCAAATAGGAGTAATTGATCAGAAGAAGCAAATGGAGAAAGATGCTTCTCTAGAATTAAATGGATATATGGCAGAAGCACCTCCCCAGATCCATGAAAACATTCCCTCTCACTGAGTTTGGTGTGTGGCCCTTCAGGGCCTCCGACAGCAAAACCTGAAGGCTCTTTAAAGGTCTTTTTACACAGAGAGATTTGCCACTAAGATAAAAACCAGTTTGATACAAGTGATGCCTAATGCAGTTTAATAAAAATGAGTTAAAATGCTTTCATTCAAGTTAATTAAAGTTCCACAGAAACATCCTGAAGTTGGACAAAAAAAGGCACTTCTTTTTGCAGCAGGAGGCTCTGTGTAGTCGCCTGCACTGATTTAACTCAGTGAGGCAAATCTCTGACTTGACAGTATTTCGTTTATATGGAAAATTAGGCCAGCTCACATGAAATATGAGACTCAGAATTGCTCTGGATTAAGGGCTCCCTTCCCCTTCCCCTTCCCCTTCCCCTTCCCCTTCCCCTTCCCCTTCCCCTTCCCCTTCCCCTTCCCCTTCCCCTTCCCCTTTCCCTTTCCCTTTTCCCTTTTCCCTTTTCCCTTTTCCCTTTTCCCTTTTCCCTTTTCCTTTTCCCTTTTCCCTTTTCCCTTTTCCCTTTTCCCTTTTCCCTTTCCCTTTCCCTTTCCTTTTCCCTTTTCCCTTTTCCCTTTTCCCTTTTCCCTTTCCTTTTCCCTTTTCCCTTTTCCCTTTCCTTTTCCCTTTTCCCTTTCCCTTTTCCCTTTCCCTTTTCCCTTTTCCCTTTTCCCTTTTCCCTTTCCTTTTCCCTTTCCCTTTCCCTTTCCCTTTTCCCTTTTCCTTCCTGATTCCGTATGATCTGCAGGGATATGGTTGAGAATTCTGCGATAATGGGAGTTCTTGTAGCACTTTCAGCTCGTGCAGTGTGCACTGAGAAAACTGAGGACACACTGCACTGAAGTCACAACTTGTGCAGGAAATTTCAGAGGGAGTCTGGAAGGGTTTTTTCCCTGGGATAGTGGGTTAATTCCTTTCCATGTAAGAATTCTTTATCCTTCTGTATTTATTAATAATCTGTAAAACATGAACTAAAAATGAACCTGTTATCCTTATTAGGCTGAGCATCTTGTTGTTTATATTTACATATGGGTAGCGCATTTTTTTTGGCTGACTTGTAGGGTTTGGTGATTTCTAGAATACTGCTTAGAAAATACCTTCTGTAGGAAGATGCTCCAAATTTTCTTGATGCTTTGACTTTTGCCACTGAAAAACAGAAATATTATTACTTCCATGATTCACTTTCATTTTTTGCAAGATGGTGGTGGATTGAGCATGACTCTTTAAATTAATAGATTTGTCTTGAAGTGTAAACATTACATTATGTTATTTCCTCCCGCCTAATTTAATTTAGCTGGACATTTGTCATTTAAGTTTTATTGCTTGTAACAAATGAAGTTGTTGAAATATTCATTTTTGGAGTGTCTCCCAGTGTGGGGGGAAAAAAAAAAAGAAGTAAATCAAAGAACCAAATCTTGAGCAGAAAACCTGAGAGCTGCTGTGATGATGAATGTGCATGATGTCAGCATTTCAGCTTCAGCAAATTGGCTTTTGCTTATCGTGCTTGTCTGGTTATCCTCTCTGCTCCTGTGGTTTTGGATGTGGTCCAGCCTCTGTCATTTGTGTAATGCACCTCCTTAGAGGCAGCCCAGGGGGGAGGAGCAGTGAAGAGCTTGGGAAGTGTCCTCAGGAAGATGAGCACAAATCATACTATCAGGTCTCTTGAGAAACATTTCATCACTCATCCCTCAGAAAGTGTATTTTTGGTTAGATACTGAATTTTGATATCCAGCCAGTTTGTTAAACCTTGTTATTATTCGAAATTAATTTAATAATAGCAATCTCTTTGCATTTTGTAATTATTTTAGACTCCGCTTTAGCAGTAGAAAATTCTGATTTACAGCAGAGCCACTAAATCTTTGTCCTACACATCAAATCCCACCGAGATTGTTCTTCCTTCTTCTTTTAGTTTAATTGTAAAGCACTTATATCAGACAGATGTGAAAATTAGGCATATATAAAATAAGCTTCTTTGCAATAGTCATAAGTCTTCCAGCTGTTCTGGAAAAGAAGAAAAATATAAAAATACTCATTTTAGAGCCAAAGAATAATGACCAGTGGAGGAATGTGACATGTGACAGGAGGAGCACACCTTCTGAGGTGTGTTTGGTTTTCCCACTTGGATTTCAGAGATAGAAGTGTCTCCTTAGGGTCCTCCCTTCCTTGCCATGCTCCTTTTCCCACTCTCATTGCCAGTCCCTCTTTCCACCCCAGGCTGTACCTCAGGTTTTGGGCAGATCACTTGGTTGGATCCATGACATAAAAAACATTTAGCACAGATAAACTTTTTTTTTTTTTTTTTTTTTACTCTGTGCTGCCCTTTTCAGAAAAAACCCTAAAAAAAAAAAAAGGCCTTGCAAGGGATTCCAGTGGCTTTAGTCCAATAAAACCCACCTGGCTTTTACTACCAGGAAAGTTTACATTAGTCTTGCTCCAGGCTGGGATGGTGCAGTTCTGTAAGACTGAATCAAACATGAAAGATAAAGGATTCCAAGGACAGGAAAAAAGGATACCAATAAAGGATTAAAAACAAAATCCAGATTTCATTGTATTTGTGTCTTTTGTGAGGGAATCCCTTTTGTTTTCTTGGCAGATGTTTGAAAGGTGAATGGAAATTGCCATATCCTTTAAAAAGTAATCCTATTTGAAACAAATTACACTAGTATTTTTCATAAAGCAAGAAGCCCTATTACCATAAGGTACTTAGAAACTTGTTTTACGAGCACTATGAAATACTTTGTGTAGCTTCCCAGATTATTTCCATTCATCATGCCCCCAAATTAGTTTTTCGAGGAATTAATAACACCATCAAAGTATCTTATTTTAATTATTGCTTATTTTGGAAGTCTTTGGGACCCAGAAGTGTATCCCAGCTCCGTGACTATTGTTGCATCTTCTTTTCTGCATTGAGGAAGACCTTATAGATACTCCTCGTGTACAGCAAATACACCATGAAAAACAAATAATAATAATAATAATAATAATAATAATAAAACCCCAACTTTTTTAAAACTAGCCATAGCACATTTATAATTTATTTAACTTTCTGCCTTTATTTATTGCAAACTAAGAGAAAGTAATGGATTAAAAGATGTGATGAATAGAAAAGTTAATCCCTGATTGTTTTCATCCAGCCTGCAGCTGTCTGTGAGTAAATGAGCACAGCAGATTTAGGAAGCATTTGCTGTACAGAATTTACTATGGCTTCTATAGGATGGAGGTACAAAACCCAATCATATATGTAAGAATTTTGAAGCTTTCATTAGATACAGATATGCAGATATTAAGTATGTTGCAAGCTGATAATCCCTTGGCTTGGATAACCTATTTTTAAATCTCCCTTTTGCCTTGGTTCTTTGTGATGGGATGAATTTTCAGATGGACTAAATGACATGGGTTGTTCTTCTTCAAGTGAACAAGGTTTGTTTTCTATTGTGCATCTTCTCCTTCGGCAGCTCTGGATCTAGGGGTGATAGGATCCTTTTGTTTGATTTTTTGTTTGCTTGAGGAAAACGAAGCCCATTGAGCTGGTGTGCGAGTTTTTGGTAGTTGATTAGCAGACTAACTAATACTTGGATACTGTTGCTAGGCTTCAAGTCAGAGTTCCTGTATTCCTCTATAATTATGCAGAGAGATGTGCGTGTGTGACGGTTTGTCTGTGCTTTCACATGGATGTTTTTATTTTTATAATTTTGAAAATCTGCTAGTATAGTCTCTAGACGTATTCCACACAGGGGCATTGCTTTTAAATTAAACATTTTTTCAGGTATCAGTAAAATATGTGTTGTTTAAATTGGCATTGTGACTGTAAACATAAGGAATGTGTATTTTATTGTAGAATAAGCAGAACAGGTATTTCAGAACACAGGGATATTAGTTGGTTTGTGGTAGAATTGCTTTTCTAACTCATTTTCTTTAATTAGATGAGAGTGATTGAGGTCAGCAATCTTGGTTTTTCAGCTGCAAGTGTTGCTGTTAAATGCTAGCCAGCCCAAGGAATATTCTGTTTGTTTATGTATTTATTTGGATTTGGGGAACCGTTCAGTTATTTTGATTTTCATCAGTCAAATGCGTGCAGAATACTCCTCAAGCTGGGGGAAATCAGATTGAGACAGATAACAGCAGAAAGAGGAAAAGGCAGCAAAGCAAAAAGAAAATCTACAAAACTGTCGGCGGTGTGCAGTGACTCGTTCTATTTTTATCACTTGTTATTTAATAGAAGCAAAAGGGACAGAAACATCTATTGTAGCCCTGTGGAGTTGTCATTTGGGAGTAACACTAACCTGTTTCTAATGTTAGTGAGCATTTAACAGGAAAAAGGGTGTTGTCAGTGTAATCAGGATAGCAAAACCACCGAGATCTGAATTTCCCCATGTTTTGAATGCATGTTGTGTGGTAGGATATCATAATCCTGTGTTCCTTTTGCAGTTTCTTTCAAACACCTCTGCTAAATTAATAATTATTTCCTGCGTCCATAGAAAAAGACCTCTTTGCATTAATGATGTTTAGGCTGGGTTAAAAGCAAACAAATATTGGTCCGTATGAAATAAATCTGTTGCTGTTATTTCTCTGTTTTCCTCCGAAGGGCTGCAAGAAATAGAATTTCTTGTGCTCAGTCTTGCTATGTGGCAGCAAACAAATTGGAAAACTGGGAATTGTGTGTTAATGTAATTACATACCGAAATGTAGGGCACAGCTTGAAAAACTTACAGTGGTTTTCCTTTCCCCTTTGATCACAAGTTAGTTATTTCTCTGTGCGCACCGCTACAAAATCGTGCAGTAATTTGCTTTATTTCAAAGTTTAAACTTTATTTCCGGAAGCTGGTCGCTCCTGGCCCTTGAATTTGGGTGTATTCTGTGCGTAGAGCAGGGGCTGCAGGCAAAATTCTGCAAATTCTGTGCTGTGTGGCCATTTGTGGGTTCACTGGGAGCTGTGAGCAGAGAGGCAGGGCAGAGCTGGTGCCTGCTAAGCGCTGATGGAAGCACAGCTGATGGCAGAGCGCTCTGGCCTGGTTTGTCACCAGCCTGCAGCGTGTCCCTGCCACCTGCCAGGTGGGCGCTGCCTGCCACAGCTACTCCTCCCGAGTTTATTTTGCACACTGAGCAGAAGAGCCTGGCGCCTGAGCCAGGAATAAGCTGCTGGAGGAACCCCAGGCTGTCCCAGCGCCCTGAGCTGGTTCTGCTCGTGGGCACAGCCCTGGGCTCAGCGGTGTCTGTGGTCGCCCTGGCACATCCCCTGGAGGGGCTTGGGAGGGGCAGAGGAGGGGAAGGGGAGAATGGCCCCAGTGTGAGCCTTGCCCCAATCTTCGCACTCCGATCCGAAGGGCTGGAAGCGTTTCCAGAACCTGCAGCTCCTGCCTCCCCCAAATCTGCCCCAGCCAGCTGCCAGGGCCAGGCTCCTCTCCTTTCTCTGCACCTTCCACGCTGCCACCATCGTGCCCAGCATTGGAACTGTGCTGCTTTGGCAGCAGTCCTGCCAGCAGAGCTGTTTCATCAGTCGGGTCACAAACCTTTCCTAAGCCCTTCGAGGCTTTGGCTGCTCTAAGACATGATCCTTTCACCACTAGTGGCTTTTTTTGCCTTTGGTTTTTTTTTTTTAATAGCTGTCAGTGTCTTAACCCCACTGAGGGAGTGTACAGGGGACTAAAATCAGAGGTTTTCTGTACATTCCACGTACAGAACTAGTGCAAGTCACGGAATTAAAAAAAGAAAAAAAAGCTGTAAAACACAATCGAGTAGAAAAAGTGATTCAAGGATGCCAGGGACAGCAGCTCTGCCAGGGGACAAAATGGAATTTACTTGTGTATGTCAAACAGGTTATCAAATGAATAAGATTAATTTCTTGCTTTACAAAAAAAAGAAGTAACTTAGTGGGTTGTACTGTCCTCAAAATTCTGGTGGAATCCATAAAAGGGTAATGGCAAATATGCAGACCAAGGGTGAGGTTGGGAGCAGATGGCAGTGCAAGTACCCCAAACCCCTCAAGCGCTGCAGTTCTGAAGTAATATTTGAGCCAAACTGGAGCTTCCCATCATGATTTTCAGCTAGTCCCTGTGAGTGAAATTCCCAGAGCTGTTCAGCCTGGTAGCTGGACCCTCCCAAGGCTTGTAGCTCCCCTTGGAGTCACTGAAGTGGTCAGCAGATGGCCCATCCCTCCGGAATCTGCTGTCTGGCTCAGCCTGCTCCCTGATCCTACACCAGCATTGTGGCTTTAGGTTTCTCGAGGATTGCAGAAGCTAGCAGAGAAAACAGGCAGACGAATCCAAGATGGCGAAAGGAGAACTTTATTTACAAAAACCTCTTTATATATCCATTAATAATCTAGCAACTATTGGTCAGCAGGGAATCCACCTCCTAAAACCATTGGTCACAACCAAATAACACCTAGTACCAAACACAGAGATTAAGAAAGTAAAAGAATGCAACTTATCTCTGTTCTCTCTGAGAAAGAACAGAAAGATTTCTAAAACAGTGCAACTACACCAGCATGTCTTTGGGAGCCAAGGGCTAGAACACATTAAGGAGCTGAACTAGGCTGAAGGGATGGAAAAGGAAAATAGTACTTCTGAGTTTATCTGTGACCTGAAATTTGTTCAGTCACCTCTGATTTGGTTTTGTAGGTCATAGATCACACGAGCGGAAGAGGTTTATGTGATCATGCAGTCTGACCTTCTCGTGGTGCAGATTACAGCTTTTATATTAACTGACTCCTGTTTGAACTGGATTATAACCAGGAAAACCAGTTGGTCTTATTAAAGACCTGCAATACTGTAAATGGCATTTGGAAAACATTTGGAAAAATGAGATTTTTAGTCTTGTGGTTGGATGGGGCTGGATCCTTTTGTTTTAGTTGTTCTGAAGTTCATCACTTGTTCTTCAAACAGACATGTCTTGTTCCTAAAATCACTTTGGCTGCAGCAACTGCATCCTGAGTGTGGCTGAGACTCCTCAGCTGTGCTTTGTCTGGGCCACATTTGCCTTCCTTAGTGACTCGGAGCTGAAATATTGGACAGGAAAATCTCTTGAGGTTTCAATCAAATATAGGAAGCCAGCACGTTTATGGTGGGGTTTATTTCCACTGCAGTTTGATCAGTATCATCTTCAGCACCCTGTGCTGACTTTGCTCAGGCTCCACTAAAATCTGCATCCTAGAGTTCCTGTAATTGTGCCTTTTTTAAGAGGTTGTGCCCATTGGAAATATGTGATCTGTGCATTTCAATCATTTTATATATATATATATATAAAAATATAGGTTTCAGTGTAACAAAACAGAAGGGTTTGGATGGCAACAGCAATGTTAGGATATTAGGAAACAATGGTTCCTGAGCTGAGGGATGCAGCTCTGAGATGTGAGGCTGCCCAGTAAGGGATGCTACAGAAGAAAATCTCTTTGAAGAGTCTCCCAGAGAGTTCTAGTATTCCTCAAAAGTTAACGTGTTTTCTTTAAATCATTTTTCCACACGAGCCTCGAGAGCTCTCTAAGATTGTGTCAAATGCCACGTGGGATTTCAAACAGCAGAACAGTGGAGCCAGGTCAAAAATAGAGAAAAATAGAGGTAGGACAAGTGGGGAAAGAGATGTGTGCAGACTCCCAGGGCTCTCTGTTCCTTCCATTTACAATGGTGAGAACACAGGAAAAAGAGATGAAAGTACATGAAATAAATGCTAGATTTAAAAAAAAAAAAAAAAAAAGAAAAAAAGGAAAGAAAGGCAAAGTAAAGATTGTTAAGAATGGTCAGGAATGATTCCTGAAGAAAATTCCTGTGTTTCACAAAGTAAATGCAGAGATGACTTAAAAAGCCTAGCAAACAAGCCCCTCACCAAAAAAAAAAACCAAACCAAAACCCAAATCCCTCCCCAAAACTCTCCCCTGAAAACCAAAACCCCAAAAGAAGAAAAGGAAAGAGAAGGGAAAAAACTCCCCCTCATGAAACTGTGAGTGTAATGTAGGTCCTTACGCTGAGCACTTCATCACAAACCTCTTTATGTGCCCAATAATTTCCTTTCTGTAATTAGACTAAAAGTAAACCACAAAGTTAAGACTGATGATGCAAGATTGGATTTGTAGCTTGTGAATGTGTGGATTTCTATGTGCCAGGGTGAATCTTCATCATTGCTTTATGGGAAAGAATTGGGTTCAATAAAAGTCCCATTTGGGGAAGGGAAAAATAGCCACAGAATAATTGGATGTGGATGAGGAAAGCTTTCCAAATACAGATGTAATTTTGTTAGTTTTCCAATTATATGAAGCAAATATTTGTATTTAAAAAAACCCCAACTTCCTGTGAATATAAAAATAAGTATTTGCATGAGTTTAGTGATTTCAATGCTAATATCTCACTTTTAGATTGGTTTGAACAAACTTGGAA
This sequence comes from Acanthiza pusilla, assembly GCA_036630365.1. Taxonomy (NCBI): domain Eukaryota; kingdom Metazoa; phylum Chordata; class Aves; order Passeriformes; family Acanthizidae; genus Acanthiza; species Acanthiza pusilla. The sequence goes on along the minus strand of JAXCHO010000006.1, from coordinate 1,067,650 downwards.
AGGGTTAAGTTGGACTGTTCAGTAATTGCTAATGTTCTCTGTTTTGAACAGATTTATTACACTACACTGACTCCCTTACTTGCAGCTCCCCTCTCTATTGTGCTGAATTTATATTTACATCATTTTTAACAGCTCAACATACCAGTTTCCAGTCAATCTCCATTGTTTATAGAAATGAAGCTGATGTTATGTTTTCCATTCAATATACAATGGTTCGACAATTTAAGAACTGAAGCTTCACTGAAGAAATTTGTCTTAATGCCTTATGATTACTCTGATTTTAATAACAAGGTACTACTGTCAGAACTTTGGGAAAATCCATCTACTAATATTCAGCCTCTTGAAAAGGAAATAGTATCATCCCAGGAGGCTGTTTGTTGTCAAATGATGGCTGAGGCTTGATGAAGGGACAGGCTTTGAAGAGCTGTGTAATGAGTGTAATATTTCACACCGTGTTTCACACTGCTCACAATATTTCACGCTGCTGTTGTCACTCCATTTATATCTCAATCTCCTGGGCTGGGTCTGAGTCTTTCCCTCGGAGGTCAGGGGAAGCTGTAGCTTTTGCAGTCACGGTCCTGTCACTGTGGAAGGCATTTTCAGAGTAAACACTTGGAGTATTTAAATCTTGCACAGAGATTGCAGAGGATCCAAACCTAATGGCACTCCTTGAACCTTTTCTGTCATTCCTGCTCTATTTGAATGAGCTGATGTTTGGAGATTTTTGTTTCTCCAGTTTTATTTCATTGCTGGATGTCCCTCATGGCCTGGGAGACCTCCTGCTGTCCAGCAAGGTTGTTTCCTTAGCAAATCTTCATTCTGCTTTGATTGGTTTTTACCTTATCTTGATAATTTCATCTGCAGTTCTTGACATCAAAAACCTGTTTTTTCTTCCGTTTTCTATGTAGACTTGCTGAAGTAATTGTTCAGAATAGTTCATAAAAGACAGAATTATGATTGCATCTTGATTCAGCAAAAGTTGCAGAGTAAATATTACCCAGCCAAGTGTCTCTAATTGGGTGAAATCCGTGCTGAATGAAAACAACCAAAGATTTATTGGATTGACGATTTGCAGCATGAGGATTGTATTATCTGTGTATGTGTAGAGGCATCTCTGGTTTCTGTTAATTATATATTTCTGCTGACTCCAGAAGTTCAGATTGTGTCCCTGCTCCTGTGTTATTGTCTTACCAAAAAACCCATTACTTGATAAACTTCATTTCTCTCTGTATAATCTTTATATGACAGCATTTGCAGCTTGGGAAACAGCTTTTTACCTCTCTTTGGAACATCTGAGGCATCAAAACTTCACACAAATTCCGTGATGCGTTTTCAGTTTTAACTGTGCCTCATCAAATCTGTAATTCAACACAAATCAGTTATTTATCCTGAAGAATTTCTTTGTTTCTCCTGGGAAAAGCCTCCCAAGTGCAGGCTTGCTGGTTTGTCCTTTGAGTCCTTTTCATTTCTTTTGGCTTCCCCCTCACCCATGAGCGCCCCTGGGGTTGCAGGCACCAGGGTAGGTTTGTAATTTGCCCTCAGGGATTATAATAAGCTAAAATCAATGTTTTCCTGTGTGTTGCTTCTGCTATTCCTGAATTTCCCACCCATGAGAAGCCCAATCCCTCTGCTTGTCCACACAGCACTTGTCCAGATGTCTGGGGCCACACCTTGCAAGCAACCAAAAGACAGAATTTTTGTGTTGGTTCAGATTTATCCTTCTTTTGAGGGCTAAGCTTTTTATTTTGGGTCAAAGCCTGGCTTATCTTGCCAGCTTCATTAACACTCTTGAGAATGCCAGGTGCTAAAGAGCTCTATTTTTGCTGTGCAGATCAAGTGTGTCTGGTTTCTCGTGGCCTATTTTTACATATTTCTTCATTCCATGGCTTGGAAAAGCTGTGAAGGGAACGAAGAGATTGCAAATAGCTAGAGAAAACTGCTATGATCTTATTACAGGAAAATAAAGGGGAAGATCTGTCTGTGAGATTGCATTTCTTAGAGCGCATGGAATTAAAATTAAAGGCAGGAAATGATGCATAGAAAAACAAACTAACAAGCGGAATGGTGCATTTTGTTAGCTATATTTCAGCAGTCAATTGGGTATTTCCAGATAATCCCATGAAAAATGCCTTTGAATAAAGGATTTATTCAAAAATCCAGGTACCAGTGGCTCAGAAATTTCCCCCCTTATTCAGGGGTATTCCAGGGCAATTTTATTTAGCACTCAGCATTAAGACTCATTTCCTGAAGAATGGGAGATGCTGAGGATCCTGATAGCTCTTTCTCCCTCCTCTGCTCGGGGAGTTTGTGCTTCAACCCTGTGATCCCCTGCCTAAAAATGAGAGGAAGGTCAGGAATTGGAGGGGAAAGGAGATGCTCTGGTCCTCAGCCCACACAGGAACCCTGGCACTGCCCTGGCTGCAGGACAAGGTCTGGGATCCTGCTCTGGTACACTCCATGTTCCTGGGCTTCAAACCCCAAAATTCAGCAGAGAACCATTTACAACCACCTGCAGTGTAGCAGAAAGGCAAGAGGAAGTTCTTGAACTGGACCCAAGGAAGAGCTTGAAGGCAGTCCCATCAGTTTTTGGCATCTGCTCAGAGGCAGCACCTCAGGCTGGAAGCCACAGACCTGAGCTTGGTTTTGGATTGTGTTTGGGTCTGAAAGCCTCCAAGCAGGAGCTTGGTGTGGCCTGAGAGCATCAGCCTGCCTTGAGGAATGCTTGGAATGAGGTGATTTGTCTGCCCCAGCAGGGCACCCTCAGCCTGGGATCAGCTGTGATACTCAGAGCTTTCACTCTGCACCTTGCACTCCAACCCTGCCTTGGATTTGTCTAACTACTAATTTCACTCCAAAAAAAGATATTACAATATTTTCATCTGATTGCATCTTGCCCCTTTTGGATCACTTTGCCATGTAATCATGTTTTCTTTCCCGTTTCTTTCTTTTCTTGTCACCTTTCCTCATTTTTCTTTCACTCCTGTCAGTGCCAGCTCTGTTCTGCTCTGTACCTCTGTGCTCTCCAGATTTTTGCCTGGGCTATTCAGCCTCTACTCCCTCACAAAACACAATCCTTTCCTGCATCTGAGGAAGCTGCAATGATTTCTGCATGTTGATTTTTGCTTCCCTCAAGCAATTCTGTACAAAACTGTAAGATCAGTGGGATAAGGAAAATTATTCCCTCATCCTAAAAGAGAGCAAGGCAGAACTCCAGCCCTGGGCAGGGTAATCTTTGCTGCCTTTTCGGAGCTTGACTGATCCAAAGCTAAAACTCTTTCTTTTTCAAACCCTGCTTTGATTGGATCCAGGAACTTCCACATTTTGCAAGTTCTGTGACATTTAGATTGGGGTTTAGGAATTAAAAGGAGTTAAAAGTGATCCCAAGAGTCTGGTGACTTTATTCCTTTCCACTCTGTAGTTAGGACGGAATATTTTTGATCTTTTGATCCATTAGCACAGCAATGTTTATTCAGACATCTTCATAAACAACAGAGGAACATCCTTACAGGTGAAGTTAACCAAGAGAGACAAAAACAATACAAGAACTAATCTGATATTGTTGATTTCAACTAAAATAAAGCAAATTTCATTAGCTAGATTGCTAATATAGAACACGCTTTAGGCTTTTAACACAGTTTTCATCACTTTTTTTTGGGGGGTTATTTTTCATTGCTGCTTTGGCTGTGCATAGTGGGAGGACATAAATTTTCTCATTATGGTGGGATGGAGAAGGTTTTCCCTTTCATCATCTCTCCTGATGAAAACTGAAGCTTGAAGCTGCTCTCCCTCCAAAGCTGATGGAGCTTTCCCTCCACATGCCTGCGCTGAAGGATTTTTTGTGGAGTTTTTCTTTTAAGTGAGAGAAGATCTAGTTGATTCAAAATCCCCGTGGGCTAACAGTGCTTCTCATCCTTCTGTGGAGTCCAGGCTCTTATCTTAGGAAGTACATTTCAAAATTATGTACTGGCAAAAATTTTATGCAGTTAAACATAATTTTCGGTGTGTCCAGAGATTTGGAGGGAGTAGTACTTGGGAAGAACTTTTTGGTCAGATGGTAGACTTAACAGAACTAGGGATTTGAGATTTGTTCGTTGTTTTACTTCCTTATTTCTGACAAAAACCCCAATGTGGAATTATCCAAATACGGTTTGTGTTTGTTTTCCGCCCAAGGCTGTGTCTAAATCAGCAGTTGCAGTTTGCTCTGTGCCAGCTGAGGAGGGAGAAAGTTCAAATGGCAGGGGAAGTTTTTCTGGTGTCTGAACTGTGTTATGCAAGTGACAAATCGTGTTCTGCATTAAAGAAGTGTAAATCTGGATAAAAGGCACTGAAATTATTGCGGATTTAGGCTAGGGCCTTATCTTAGGGCGTGTTTGGGTTTCCTGTTGGAGAAGAAAAAAGACAAAATCTTTTTTTTTTCCTGGCAGCTGCTGGACTGCGTCCTGTGCCATCTGAAAGATAACTGTGCAGATTTAAAAAATCTGCTTCTCTTCTGCTTTGTGTCTTCTATCCAAGTGCAAAAAATGGAGTAAGCTGGGAGGAAGGAGTTGCTTAAAACCCCTTTATTTATATTTATATTTATATTTATATTTATATTTATATTTATATTTATATTTATATTTATATTTGTATTTGTATTTGTATTTGTATTTATATTTATATTTAGGATTTGGTAACAGTGTGTTCTTGACGCAGGGAGATGAACTCAGGTATCCAAACGTTCGTAGTGATCTGGAGCTGCTTGCAAAAGGAAATGGGAAATTCTGGGATTTTTTCTGCCATAGTTGGGTTCTGAAGGAGCAAGCTGCAGAGGCAGAAGCTTTGTCTCCAGTTTGCTGTGTTACACCAGCATATGGCTCAGACACTTTGCTCCCATCCCCAACAAAACAGGCTCCAATTTTAGAACGTCCTTTACTGCATCTCCACTTCTTCTTTTTGTCATCTACTTTGAGGGGTTTTATTATTATTTTTTTTTTTTCATTTGCAGTGTTTTAATAATCATGCTCAAGTCCATTAAGCTTTGCAGGAACTAAAAAGAAATAGGAAAACAATGAGTCATTAAAATACATATTGGGGAGGATTAAATTCCCCATTCTGGTTGAATTGCTCCCAGGCAATCAGGGAAGGTCAGACAAGTATTATATTGTGGTAAAAAAGTCTCACAATTCTAGGACCTTTTTTCTATTCTTTTTTTTGGTCAGTACTGCTGAAATTTGACTTTGAGAATACAAAGTCACCTCTGCTGGATGTCCTTTTCAGATAGCTTTGCTATGGTGGTAAATAACTTTTTAGAGTTGCTTGCTCCTGATGTGCAAAGGGATGGATGGCAGTAGGTGGCTTAAACTGATCAAATCCAGATCAGCCTTTTCTCATTAGATAAAGAATATTTTCTGCAGTGCTGAATATCTTTTAATGACCTAAACTGGAATACACAGAGTCAAGATTTACTTGTGTATAAAATAAACCCTTTAGGGCTACCTTTTTGTTTTGTTTTGTTTTGTTTTGTTTTGTTTTGTTTTGTTTTGTTTTGTTTTGTTTTGTTTTGTTTTGTTTTGTTTTCCCTGCAGACACATAGAAAAAAATTCAGTGTAATTATTGATGTTAAATAACTTTTTAGAGTTGCTTACTCCTGGTGTGTAAAAGGATGGATGGGAATGGGTGGCTTGAACTGATCAAATCCAGATCAGTCTTTTCTCATTAGATAAAGAATATTTTCTAGAAAGTTGAATATCTTTTAATGACCTAAAATGGAACACACAGAGTCAAGATTTACATGTGTATAAAATAAAGCCATTAGGGCTACCTTTTTGTTTTGTTTTTGTTTTGTTTTTGTTTTTGTTCTGTTTTTGTTTTGTTTTTGTTTTGTTTTTGTTTTTGTTTTGTTTTTGTTTTGTTTTTGTTTTGTTTTTGTTTTGTTTTTGTTTTGTTTTTGTTTTGTTTTTGTTTTGTCCTTTCCTTTCCTTTCCTTTCCTTTCCTTTCCTTTCCTTTCCTTTCCTTTCCTTTCCTTTCCTTTCCTTTCCTTTCCTTTCCTTTCCTTTCCTTTCCTTTCCTTTCCTTTCCTTTCCTTTCCTTTCCTTTCCTTTCCTTTCCTTTCCTTTCCTTTCCTTTCCTTTCCTTTCCTTTCCTTTCCTTTCCTTTCCTTTCCTTTCCTTTCCTTTCCTTTCCTTTCCTTTCCTTTCCTTTCCTTTCCTTTCCTTTCCTTTCCTTTCCTTTCCTTTCCTTTCCTTTCCTTTCCTTTCCTTTCCTTTCCTTTCCTTTCCTTTCCTTTTCCCTGCAGACACATAGAAAAAAAATCAGTGTCATTATCAGTGACCCAAAAGAAGCTTGAAATCAAAGTCACATCTCTGTCCACTGATACTTGAGATTTTTCTTTTACTGTAAAATTCAGGATAAGGTCGTTTTAGTTTAGATGTGAAGAGAGATGCCAGTTCTGAAGTATTTGCAAAATATTTGGGTAGATATTTAATCTCCTTTATTTCTAGGATGCTACTGCTTTGTATCCTGGGTCAGCAATTGAAGCAGAGGAGATTTTTAATTATTCAACCTGAATGAATAATCAGTTTGATTTTAAGGATCTTGAGGATGTGTTTACAATGTGCCAGTGACATAAATAGCTTCTTGCAAAGGATTTTTTAAGCTTTCAGTTGATCTTAAGTTTAGGGGTAATTTTTGGCAAGGAAATGCCTTCAGTCTGTGGAATATTTATTGTAACTCAGTAGGGAAAGCAGCACTGACGGACCAGGCATCCCCAAATCAGAGATCACATTTTTGGGGATGTGCTTGGCCTTGCTCTGGGGAAAAGTGAGGATCTCTGTGGAAATCTTCCAGCAGGCCCCATGGAAGCTGAGTTTTGGTCTGGATTATGTGAACATTGAAAATGTCTCGGTTATTTTCGGAAAGGAAGGGTCCAGCCCTGTTCCCTCTGTCCTGGGCTCCTGTTTGCCTTGGCTAAGAGGTGTCTGTAGCTACAGAATCACTGCAACTCAGGGAATTGAACTCAAAATCCGTGAAGGGAAGTACAACTGAACTCGCCAAATTCTTCTGGAGCAATTTTTCATCTTGAATTCTGGGTATAGGAACATATTTTCTCGTTGTACCTGGAATATTTGACATGTAAGATTTTTATTTTTAGGTTTTCTCATAGCCAAATATATTTCTGAAAAGACTGCAAAAATATACGACCCTAATGGATTTTTTTGCTACCTAGAGTGAGGCATATTGTATTCATTATTTTACACTTTATGGTTTTATGACAGGAGTGTTTTCTGTCATTTTGTAATTTCATAAAATCAGGTCTGGAGTAGCCAATTTCATCCAATTCCATTGAATTGAAAACTTCTCTGCTGTGGAAAACCTGTGGGGAAGAAGTAAACACAAACAAAACTGTAATGGTTTTCCTTAAAACCAGAGGAGGTTAAGCTGTTAAATTCTGATAAAGAACATTAATGCATGGAGTTTACCTGAGTGTTTACAACCACCTGAATGATAATGAATTCAGGCACATGGAAATACTTCATAATACAAGATTTGTGTGGATTTTATGGAAAATTTGTCCAGGGTAGTTTGTATAAACTCGCAGGAATTATGCATCCTTCTCCAGCTCACATTAGCCTGTAAGAAATGGTGGATAACTTCAACACAGCTGACTGGGATGGAGGCAAAAAATTAATTTATTCTTTCTGATCTTAACGTATATTCCTAAAGATAATAAAATAATCACTGTAAATCACGGCCTAAGATATTTCCCTAAATTAAATCTCAGCATTGAAAATGAAGATGGCGACAGCAACAACTTCCCTCACAGGACATTTTATTTTATGTTAACTTTATTCCGTATGCCCAAAGTTTTGCAGTCAGGTGAAGAATGAAGGGGATTGCAGTCAGTGCTGGAATGATCTGAGGCTAATAATAATAATAATAGTAACAATAATAATAGTAATAATAATAGTAGTAGTAATAACAGTAATAACAGTAATAACAGTAATAATAATAATAATAATAATAATAATAATAATAATAATAATAATAATAATAATAATAATAATAATAAAATTAAAAAAACAACAACCAGACTTTCTCAGGTGCGTGCCCAAGGAGCCACCTTTATTGACAAGGAGTAGGAATCTCCCTGAACAAAAATGGAGCAAGTTCCTTTTCCCAGCATGGCCACAGGGCAGTGCCTGTGCCAGCAGGACAGGCAGAGGGCAATTCCCAGGCCCAGCCTGGCACTGGGGCTGTGATGATTTGGCTGCTCCCACGGGAGGCTCCAGTCGTGTGGAGGAGTGTCAGGAGTTGTGAATGATCCTCGTTCCTAACTGCTTTGCCTTGATTTGCATTTGATTCCGAGCTGCTTCACCACGGGTGGATTATTTCCATTTTCCTGGTGAATAATGCATGAGGGTGTATAAGTGGATGTTCCTTGGCTGAGTGGGCTGCAGATTAAAAGTGTCAGCTCCTTTGCAGCATTAATGTGCATTTCTTTCTCGGGTTAAAGCTGGAGAGAACCTAGATACGCTTTTTTTGGAGAACTCCCACAAATGCCAAAATATTGGCAACGTTTGCTTGTTCTCTCCTTTTCCCCTTGACTACCTGTTATTTGAATGAAAAAGCCAGTTGCCAATTTTCCAGCACAAGCTTATTTTCCTTGGGACTCCCCCTCAAGATTTCAATGCCACATTGTTGTACCTGCTGCCTGAGCTTCCTGGGAACTATCAGGAGCAGGGATTTATTTATTTATTTATTTCTCCGTCACTCCTGTCAGCTCAGAGCACTGACTCCTTCTCACACCTCCTTGCTGCTCTTTATTATGTCCCAGAGGGATAATTTGTGGTGTCCTTTCCTGCTCTAGCAGCCTTGGGGCACAGATGGAGGCAGTTCTTGTGTGTAATATGTGGAATGTTGCATGGAGGTAGCACTAAACACATTAAATGCTGTAATAATTGAAATAACACTTCGACCCGCCGTGATCCACTCATTAGAAAAACCTCTTCAATTTTTTCCTTTATTAATTCATTAAGGGACATTTGAATATCTTACTGTACACTTGTTTCAGTCCCTGCATTATGCAGGTATTTTCTTCTTTTTCATCTTATGGGAGAAATACTCTTTGGTGCTCCAGATTTCTAGAAAATTAAAGCTCAGCTGTTGTCCTGTTTGCTTGTGGTTAGGCTTGTATTTACAGGGCATTTATTCAAGATCAGAATTTGATCCCTAAGATAGCAAAACTCTGAAACTTACAGGCCGTTCAAAACAAAATATTGAATTGGAACAGTGAAATGAGAAACCTTCCAGGGCTGTTTGAAACATAATAAATACTTTAGGTAATGGTGTTCAATATGAGAGTCCTGTGGGAGGGTGGTTAAAAAGAGCTTCCTAAAATATGGAATCATGCCACTGAGCAGAACAGTCTTCTAAAGCACAGCTCTTCCAAACTCTGACTGTAGCCACATCCCTTGGAATTGCAGACATCCAGATAGGAACTGGAGCAGAGTGTATTGTAAAATAAGAATTGTTCAAACTCAGCTTGGCCTGACTTTGCAGGAGATAAAAGATTGAAAGCGTGTGAAGCTGCAAGGGCTGCATAGTAAACAAAACACTGAGTTGTGCTTTAAAAGCACATATAGATTAATAGCTACAATAACAGAATGCCATAAATATTTAAAACCAGCCCAATGAGTATTTTGTGAACTTCTTGCAGTATTAGGTGCTGAAAATTGCAGAGAAAATACCTGTGCTGGTTTCAGGTTGCAAAGACAAACTCTGAAAGCACAACCAATGAATAACAGAGAGGGAATAGAGGGAAATGATTTTGAGGTGTGATTTGTGTTTGAAGCAATTCCAGCATGGCTTTGCCAGCCATTTCCCAAAAAGACAAGAGCTCTTTTTGTGCCGGTGCTCCCGCGCTTGCAGGGACGGCGATGGTGCTGCTGTCCTGTCCCCCAGTGCAGATGTTGGTCCCTGCCTTGCTCATGTGTCACTCAGAGCAGCATTTCTCTGTTCCAGGTGTATCTCTGAGGTATTCCAGGCTTCCAATCCTGTGCCACCTTCCTGTGCCAGCCTTAATCCTGTTTAATGCTCTTCCTGGCCTTCCAGCACCTCATCCTCATTTCCTCATTTCATGCTCAGGGACAGCAGAGCAGGAGGAACTAAGAGGAAGTGGAGTTTGCTTCCTCATCTCCTCTAAGCGTTTGTTCCGTCCACTTTTCCGTTTTCAAATCATGCCGTCAGAAGAGCTTTGCTTCCGTGATTTTCTGCTTTCCAATTCTGCCCTTAAAATGGAATTCTGACACCTAACTTCTTTTTGATGTTGCCTTCGTTCCTTTGCCCTTCTTAAAGGATCCAGCTTCCCATATCCAAGTAGAAGTGCCTGGAATCCATTGCTGTCAGGTAAGGGTTGAACCATGGTCATTTCTCTGTTTGGGGGCAGTGGTGGAAAGGTCTGATTTTGGTGCTCTTATTCCTGGTAAAGGAAAATCAGTGAACATGGAGTGTTTTAGGAGCACAGCTTTCCCACGAGGAAAGGCTTCACAGACCCACGATCTGCTGGCTTGTGCTAAACCTGGTGGTAAATAAAGAGGATTTCTAGGAGGAAATTCCTCCCTGTGAAGGTGGGGAGGCCCTGGCATAGGATCCCAGAGAGGCTGTGGCTGCCCCTGGATCCCTGGCAGTGTCCCAGGCCAGGCTGGACAGGGCTGGGAGCAGCCTGGGATGGTGGAAGGTGTCCCTGCCATGGCAGGGGTGGGTGGAACAAGATGAGCTTCAAGATTCCTTCCAACCCAAGCCATTCTGTGATTGTGTTAAAATATTTGGGCTCAGAATGGCTCCAAACTCCACATTTGGCCTTCAGAACATTGACAAGAGGGATGGAATCAAAGGGGTTTAATGTATTCATTGTGACTAATAGAATAATCTTCCTAAAATGGTTTGTAGTACACCAATATATATGAAATAATTTATGTAAAGCAGCGATTAAATGGTGTAGGACCCCAGTCCCTGTGTCAAAGGGGCTGGGACTTCTTGAGATGTGTGAGAGTAAACAATCCCATTATTTTGAAGGTGCTGTTACTGCAAGGAGTACTGGGTATTGACATTGTCAAAGTGATGCAGTTCAACACCTCCTCTCACAGCTTCCTTGCAGGTGACACTTCAGCAAAGGTTCTGTGTGCAGGTAGCCTGCTCCAGGTGGTCCTACCAACCTTTTAACCTGGGAAAACCAACAAATGTGCAGCAGAAAAAGGACAGGTGTGGCTAGAAAACTTCTGTGTAAAAAAATGAATGCTTTATTTCCATGAATACAGATAGGATTTTTTTTCCAGGCTCTTTTAATGGAAATGGTTATTGCTTAATACACAGATTTATTTTACTTAGTTTTAGTCTATTGATGTTTTAATGTGACTTGCAATTACTTGGTAAATAGGAAGACTCCAAATTTCACCCAACACTGTAGGCCAGAATTTTTTTTAATTATTAAAAAAAAACCTCTTTATTTTTTCCTCAAAGTCAACAGAATTTGGGTATTGATGTCCTTTTGATCATCCCAGCTTTGGAATTTAATAGAGCCAATGGTCTTGAAGCTGCCCTGGCTTTTGTAAGGTGTCTGCATGAGCCGTGCAGAATTCCAGGGAGAACGGTGGTAGAAGATACAAGCTCAGATTTATTCCTGTAAAATGTTTCTCCAGAACACTTTAGAGGAGGAAAGCTTACATAAAGAGTTGCTGTGCTATGCCTACAGCAAGCCCACTTTTCCATGGACATGTGTCCAGACATCTGGGAATGTGCAGATCCATTTTTCATGGTGCAGTGAGTGACAGAAGCCATTTCAGAGTAATTAAGTTCTCAAAACTTGAAAGGAAATCCTTCCAATTCTTTAGAAAAGAACAGGAAATCTGAGATTTTTCAGGGTCCTGAGTATTATCAGAGGCAGAAGGGGAATGTTAAACACACTTTGTGTTGTTTTGGGAGTATTTGCTCTGACTCTTCTGACACTTTAAATCTACTTTATCACTTTGTGGGTCTGAGTTCCAGAAGTGAGTGGGACTAAGTGTTTGATTCTGGATCAAAGGAATTCTTTCAAGAACTTAAATCCATGTTGGAGCATCAAAAGCCATGCTCAGAGTTCTCTTAAAACCCAAATGAAATTCTTTTAAAATCAGCAGTGATGGATTAGCCAGTACCTTTTCCATCATGAGTGGAAGACATGATTCAGATTCCTTGTTATCCTTGATGCTTGTACAGTGCATTTTGGAGGAATAAAACATATGGGATAACTGTTGTGTATGATGGAATAATTTGCTTCTCTATTGTTTGAAGATAAGTCACTTAAACTGGGGAGAGACATTCACTTAGAAAAAAATGCATTATTATCTCTTGTCATTGTTATGTCTGAAAGAAAGAAATAATTTCTCAGTGTGTAGTTCCACATTGCTGTAGGGAATTGTCAGGATGTAGATTCCCTTGGATTGGTGTTCGTGGAGACTGACAGTGCCTGGAAACTCCAGTATTGGCAAGGCTGACAGCTTTTAATTTGCCTCGGCAGCCTCAGCCCACTCGGAGCTGTTTAGATTTTTTGATTTTGGAGAAGGGTTCAATATCTGCGAGGAGAGTCTGGAGAAGAGTTCAGTGAAGTCAGCAATTTAATGAAAATTTTCGGTTTGTTGACGCTCTGAATTGCTGTGCAGTGTCCTCTGCTCTTTGCCCAGGGTGGGAAGCTGCTCTCCCTCCAGGAAACCTGGCAGTCATTCCCCAATCTCCTCGCCATTGTTTGCTCCTAGTTCTCCACAGAACCTCCTTCTCCAGCCTTCTCCAATATATTTTCAATGCTTTTAATATTATTTCACCCAAACTGGTGCTGTGCTGCAGCAGCAATCTTTGAAGCCTTGCCCCTGAGCCCCAGCTAAGATGTAGGAAGTTTTCAATGCTGTTTGATTAGGTGTTGTGTTTCTTGGTTTAAAGTTATAATGCAGTGGCCTTGGAGATTTTTTAAAATTTTTATTCAGACTGTGGCATAATGAGGATTACAGGTTGTCAGAACCAAATTGTGCTGTGTTTCCTGCCATGGTTACAGGCTTTGTAATGAAATGTATAGGTGTACCTGCTCTCGTTTTATTACAAGTTGGAAATTATCTTGAGGACTGTTCAGCTCTGCTTGGTTTTATGACATTTTTCTGTTCTTGTCAGAATCTGCCATGACAATTACTTAACAAGGAATTAAAATCTCAGGGGTTCCTAATTCTGCTCCGTCTTTAACTGATAAATTGTTCATAAACACACAGTATGTGGCATCACCTTTTATCCATAGAAAAACGCATCGAGAGCTGATCTAATTCTTAAAAGGATGAATGTGCAAGTGAAGAGGAATTTATACCAAAATATTGAAAATGAAAAACACAGAAGAGGTTAGAAAACCAATCTGCAAAACTGCCAGTCCTGCTTCCACTAATTTATGTCTTCAGCAGCTTTGAGCTGACCTAGGCTTGCCTTAGCTGGTGGTTCGGCAGTTCCTGAGCCCAGCAAGCTCTTCCACCAGCCCTGCCTGGCTCAGGACACCCAGGGACACAAACTGTCCCCTGTGCCAGGCTGATGGAACCAGAGACCCTCCTGGGGGCTGTGGTTTAATTAGCGCAGCTCCGAGTCAGCCCCAGAGGATTGGATTTTGTGCCCTCCTTCTCCGTGCTGGTGTGGCAGGAATCGTAACAAACGAGAGCAGAAGGGTGAGCCCTGCAGAAGCTGATGGAGACACAGTTTCATAACCGAGCGTTTGGACCACTGAGGCTGGCGAGTCACAAACCCTGCTCACTCACGGAAAACGAGGGACAGCTCTCCAGTAACGCATTTTCAGGAGCTTCTCCCTGCGAGTGAGGGAGGTTACGCCAGGACACATCTTTTGATATCCTGTGACATTATGCAATGCACCCATCACGTTGCATCATCATTGAAATGCTGTTCAGATCGTGTCTTTTCCTTGCATTAAAGCTTAATGACAAAAAAAAAAAAAAATAAATTGAAATTGTACCGTGAGAACAAGCTGATTGCTACCAGTCTGCTTTCTGTACTGGTTTGAGAAGCTTGGATAAATGGAGATGGAAGCATTTCATCTTGGCTTTTACCTTTCTAACCTTTTCAGGGTTGTGTTTTTCAGAATTTAAGTGGAGAAATAAGATTTTCTGAAGAGCTGGGTTAGTAAACAGTCAGCTGAATCTTATTTTTCTTTCTTACTCTCTTCCTACAGAGTTCAGCATGGGTGTTTGCATCCTGTTTAGCCTTCCATCTCTCAAGCATTTCAGTTTTCCCCTGGAAGACTTTTTGCACGTTCCGGTGCCCCTCGTTGTTCAAACTTTAAATCGGTAGCATTTGGATGTCGTGAAAAGACATAATAGGATTACTGAATTTAAAAAAAATAGAAATTGGAAGTCTTTTCTCGTGGTAGTCCTTTTATGCTTGAGTGGAGGCAGTGTTCAGGTCAGAGCCCAAGCTCCCAGGTGATCTCAGCGAGTCACAGGGTGGTACAAGTTCTGCTTCTGTGGGGTTTTTGCCACTGCTTTGGTGGCTTTTTACTCCACTCTGCGCTCCTCTCTCCACGTTTGCTTCTGTGTAGTGCCTGTGGGGAATTTCAGCAGTGACTTGCACAGTGAAACAGCATCAGTGAATTATTTAAAATAGGTAGAGTCACTTTAGTGTGATTTAATAATTAAAAAACCCTTTTAAAGACAAAGTCAGCTCCACAGAGAGCTGTGGTAAAGAATTGAGAACCTTTGTTGGAGAACTGGTGGCTCTGGCCAGGAGCCCTGAATTTTATGGATTATCATGAAATTGTCACCTCTGACAGTGACGGGAAGATCCTCTCAAGTGGCTTGAAGTCTCTGGTGTCATTTACTTTATTATCAGTAAATTCACACATAAATTATCATTGCACCTTCAGATTGTTAAAACAATACCTCTTTCTTCTTTCCATTGCTTTCCTCCACGTAATTGTTTAATGATATAAATGAATAACTTGAATCTGGAATTTGAAATAAGGAAATGTTGTTAAAAACGCAGGCTTTTTCTGAAAAATGTGGAATGTTCGCTCTCCCTGTGTACATGCACACATATAGAGAGTTAGAAAGGCCTCTGGCTAGCATTTTATTTTCCACATCCAAAGGTATAAATCCCTGAGAAGCCCAGTGTAAATTGGGATGTTAGCTTTGGATTACAAACAGCTTCATTGAGGGAACCACGCGGAGAAAGGTATTGCCTAAGGAGGTGAAAATATTTTATTTCCCTGAGAAAACAAAGTGGTTGCTGTGGGACAGAAAATGATCCAATGATGGCTTTCACAGAGACGTGCAGCTGGACAGAATTAGAATATTCAAACCACAGGGCAAAAATGTTGGTTTTTCTAGGATGTATTTGTGGAAGATTTTTCTTAGTGTGGATCAGGTTACTTCCAAGAAAAACGAAGAAGTAGGTATTTTTCCATAGGGTACAATTTAATTGTTTTTTTCTTTCCAGTCCTCCTAGAATACTCTGCAAATGAAGCATATTTGTTTAGTCAAACTGCTTTTAAATACAGGGAAAATCCCAGTCCTTTCAAGTACAGAATAATGATGTTTTGAGGTGTCACCTAGCATGAATAATGTGGGGGGTTTGTGTGTGTGGCAATATAATGAAATGTCTAAGCAATGAGTAAAGGTAAAACTAATGAATTTCATTACAATTAAGCACCATGTGATGAGGGACATGGAAATGCCAGATCTCTACAGGTAGTTGGTGCCTAATGCTGTAGAAAGGTGCATTTTAGAATGTTTGGGTTTTTTTTTTTAAACTGGTTGTAGGCCTGGGCCGCAGTGAAGTTTATCTTTCAGAATACAATTAAATGGACCTCGAAGACTCCTTCAGTGGTGAATGCAGAAATCACACATGAGCCATGTTCCCTTTTGCTCCTTGGCCTGGGAATACACACAACAGTGCTTGCTGGATTTTGCTCCAGCACTAAAGTGCTTTTGTTACTCACATGAATTACTTAGCACTTGTACTCTTCTAAAAATGATTTTAATGTCCTTCCCAGCTTATTAAGGACACTAATTTTTAATGCCTGTAGATTAGTAATGAGTAAGTGCCTTGCTAAAAAAAATCACTCTGTTCTTGAAGGAAACAAAAACGAAAGTTGTTTTATACTTGTTCTCGTTCCTTTCATCACTTTATCCCCGACTAGCTTGAGGACCTTCGAGGTCTTTGCAATCTGAAGAACTTCCTGCTGTGGTCATGCTTGGAAGTCCCACCAGCTCTGTGTGCCTCGCATGACTGCATGCAGAAATCGCTGCTGTAGACCATCCTGTTTTGGCATGAGTAGCTGAGGATGGGATCTTGCAGTGTGAGCTGGGATCCTCCCAAATTCCCTCAGAGCTCCTAGCGTGTAGTGTTCAGCTAGGTAAGTCTTTCTTGTGCTAGTTAAAAGCTTTTTCTCAGGGTGCTGTGTGTTGAAAAGTTCCTGAAGTCACCAGAGCCCTGAGAGGGAGCATTTGCTGTTGGGCACGGTGGTGATTTCTGTCCCTGGTGTGTGGCTGTGCCTGTTTGCTCAGAAATATTCTGAGCAATCTGTGATTATCGCCATCAGTATTAAATTGCTGCCTTGTTCTGATTTCCTATCTCCTTTTCCATTTATTTTCGTGCTGTTTCGAACTGTTCCCTAAGTTTTGTTTCATAATAAGCCTTGGATTCCTGCTTAACTGCTTCAGCCCTCCTTGCCAGTCTCCTTGCTCGCTTCCTTCATTTCTGGAGCAATGGTGCTGCATTTTTACCAGCCAGTTTCCTGAGCTTTCTGTCCTTACACTACCTTTATGTGCAGTTTGGTGCTTATGGGGTCTGTTCATCACTGCTGACACAGTCCCTGGACTCTGGAGTTTCTTCTCTTCTCTTCTCTTCTCTTCTCTTCTCTTCTCTTCTCTTCTCTTCTCTTCTCTTCTCTTCTCTTCTCTTCTCTTCTCTTCTCTTCTCTTCTCTTCTCTTCTCTTCTCTTCTCTTCTCTTCTCTTCTCTTCTCTTCTCTTCTCTTCTCTTCTCTTCTCTTCTCTTCTCTTCTCTTCTCTTCTCTTCTCTTCTCTCTTCTCTTCTCTTCTCTTCTCTTCTCTTCTCTCCTCTCCTCTCCTCTCCTCTCCTCTCCTCTCCTCTCCTCTCCTCTCCTCTCCTCTCCTCTCCTCTCCTCTCCTCTCCTCTCCTCTCCTCTCCTCTCCTCTCCTCTCCTCTCCTCTCCTCTCCTCTCCTCTCCTCTCCTCTCCTCTCCTCTCCTCTCCTCTCCTCTCCTCTCCTCTCCTCTCCTCTCCTCTCCTCTCCTCTCCTCTCCTCTCCTCTCCTCTCCTCTCCTCTCCTCTCCTCTCCTCTCCTCTCCTCTCCTCTCCTCTCCTCTCCTCTCCTCTCCTCTCCTCTCCTCTCCTCTCCTCTCCTCTCCTCTCCTCTCCTCTCCTCTCCTCTCCTCTCTCCTTTTCTCCTGGATGTGCTTGCATGGCTTTTCTTTGCAGTGCTCCCTGTCAGTAAAGAGGTGTTTCTCACCTGGCAGTAACAGTGCTATGTCGGGAGGTTTGTTCTGTCCCTGACTTTAGGCCTCACCTGCACTGGGTAGGTACTGAAAATGCAGAATATTGAGAGATGGCAAGGTGTAAAAACCATGAAAATGAATGTAGTTAAGAGATAGCTGCTTCCCCTCTCTTTTTTCCTGTAATGGAGAGTGGCTGGAGAGATAAGAAAGATCAACTGGAATTACAAAGGTTCTCCTGGCCGTAATAGTGCATAGCAACAAAATCCCTGACTGTTCCACCCTTTGAAGAGCACAGATGAAGGTTAAGATTGGTCAGTGAGGCTCATTTAGTGAGATTCTAAACCCAAATCCACACTGAGGTAAAGGGAGAGAATCTGTGTTTTGTTCCTGATGTTGTTGAGCACTGGCAATACCTGTTTCCAGATAAGGCTATCCACTCCTGGCATTAATGATCTGAAAATCTACTGTAGTCTCTTCTAGTTATCCTACAAAGGTCCATTTCTCTGGTTCTGGAGCACTCCTGGCTTGCATCATTTATAGAGTTCTTTATTTCCTGACTGGAATTCTGGTCCCTTTCGAGTCCAGAGCAAAGCAATAAATCACCTTCCCTGGGAGCAGCATTTAAACAGCCGTGTCTTTTCCTTTATTCTCTACTTAACCACCCATAGGATGAGGTGCCTTTGTCAGAACTCTGCCTCTCTTTTGTAGTCTTTCCTACATGAATTTAAATCGCTAAATAGTCACTGCTGCATCTCCATTATTTCCTGTACTGCTTTGGCTGCTGAGGGGTTTGATTAATCCTCAGACAGTGCCTGGTGCTGAGCCCTGAGCCAGAGCAGGGATTGCCCTTCCCTCCCTCGCGCATCCTCGGCGTTGCTGTCTCCTGCTCTGTGTGCACTGACATGCTCCTCCCTGAGCCACGGAGCACTCGGGAGCATCTGACAGCTCCAGTCCATCTTCATCTGCTCTGCTAAAATTCCTCTGATTGGATCTCCCCGATTCGCTGGCAGCCGCTGGAGTTTCGCTGTTTTCTTTCTGTCTTCCAGTTCTTCCACCTCCACCTAGACTTTATTTCTTGATCTCAGATGTGTCCTGTGAGCCCCATTTATTTCTTCTCCTTTTCTGCTGAGAATTCCTTTGATGTTCCTTGCAGCTTCCCAACATAAAGCGAAGCATGGTCCTAGCCAGGGGGCTTAGCGTGGGTCATCTCTATAAATTTCTTGCCAAATTTTTGACCAGGAAAGATTTGTTAGAACTTTATGGAAAATTTACTTGAGGGGATTCTTTAAAAGTTTTCCTCAACTTTTATATTTCCATATATTCTTGTTCTGTTTTACCACCGTCCATCAGCCATCACCCAGCTGAGGGAGTGGTTTTGGGCTTTTCCTGATGTCACTGGGAGCTTGACACAGGGAGTGAGAATAACCTCTGACTGCATTTCTGTCCCCTGGTGTAACAGACGTGTCCTGAGGACTGTGGCCACCTCTCTGTTTTTTAAACCAATGGTTGCTCAGAAGCCAGAGCTGCTGGGAATGCTTGCAGGATTGTTCCCAGTGAAACTCTCCAGTGTCCACTGGTGGAGCTGAGGGCTGGATGTTTCCTTTGGTTTAGGTCTCTAGTAAACAAAAAAATATTGCAAGTCATTTGAATTCGCCTCTGAACTGAAGCTTCCTAATGTAATATCTGAAATACATATTTGATGTCACCCTGTTTTATGTTTTCTGCCTTACCCGCTTTTTTCTCTGGATACACAGTGTATTCTTTGTTTGTTTGTAAAGATGTGTTGTTTATTCCTGAAACTTCTCATGCCTGAATTGTGCCCTTGAGTTTGTGAGTGCAGTCATCATCTTAATGTAGCTGTGCCTCTGTGGATGAGCACAGACTGGATCCTGGGTGGCTGATGCCAAATGGTCCTTCCTCCGGTGGAAGTGCTGCTGGACACAGGAATAGCACACACGTGTCACCAGTGTCCAGGTGACCCCAAAGTGAGAATGATTCCTCTCTTAAAAACACATCCTGCAGTTACTCAGAAGCATCAAGAATCTGCATCTGAGTTGCCATGACTTAGTGGAGAGCAACATAATGCAGTTCCCTTATTCATACAATTACTCTCCTTTCTCTGATCCCATTCTTTTTTAGGGATGTGCATTAGCATTATTTGCATCACTTCTTGTCCGGAAGAAAACAGAGTTATTTTGAAACTTGAACACGGAAGTCAAATTTCATTGTAGTAGTCATGATGTCCGGGGGTGTGACTGCCAAATAATATCCAGAGCTCTTCTCTTTTCATAGTAATGTCTTGGATGTCAGCCATGCATTTTCCACTGAATTAATGAACATCAGATCTATGCCAGGAACGTAAGAATAGATGGCGATGCTTCTGAAATAGTTTGTACATAAAATTACTTTTCCATGATGGGTTTAAAGCCTGCACCTTCTTTATTCTTTCAGTTGATTTACCTGCTCTGACTTACTAACCTGTTTAACAACAGTCCTTTTTTCGTGTTCTTGTTACATAAAATCTAAACCCAGCTGTCACTGCAAAACTTAATCTGCTGGAAGCATCAAGAAACAGGATAACACTGGATGGGAAAAAAAGTCTTTCCTCAACATTTCCAGACATTGTAAAACGCACGTGATGGTGTCTCGAAGCAGAAGTAGAGATAGTATTGTGACATCACTGTAATCATCAGTGCCCCTCCAAACCCCTCCAGTGAGCAAGGCTTCCTTTCTCAGTGGGATTAGGCACCGAGAGCATGAGAAATGCTGCAAACTCCTACATATTTGTACAGAGATAACCCCCTGCTACAGCGGATGCAGGCTTTTTTTATCCTTTCTTACTTAGACCAGCATGATTCATTAGCAGTTATTTTTGAGATGAAGAAATGTAGGCTACTAATATAATTAAAAATGCTGTTATTTTAATGAATAAGTCAGCAATGTTTTAGTTTCTATTTAACACCAAATGTCTAAATGAAGCTAAGGATAGTGAGACAATTATCATCTTAAATTATTGGGTTTTATCTTTTAAAGATCCTGCTTAATAACAAGACTTTAGATAGAGCTTGCAATCCCCTATTTAGGAGAGGAGATATTTTGGGGGGTGAATGGTTGTGTATCTCCCATCTCTGGCAGAAAAGACAACTGGGAGGTTGTGGTGGGAGACTCTCTGCTCAGGTAACCCAAATGCTGCCTTTTCTCCAAGGTGTCAGTGGGACTTATTTGGTGCTCGAGTCCATTTAGGAATTGAGATGATGAGACTGAGAGCAAAGGAGGAATTCTTGAAAGTCACTTAGGTGAGAGGGGAATGATTGAGGAGGGGAATAACTGTGCTCAGGATGACGTGGGGTGCCATAAAGATGGCTCTCACTAGCTCCCCATTTGAGAAGCAAAATCTACAATCACAGAAATGCTTTTTGCTTCCTACGCTCAAAAACCCCACCAGGATTCTCTCCCTAAATTCTCTTCTCACTCCTTGCAGATTCCTGGGCTTCAGGGAGGCTGCAGAGTCAATAATTCAGTTCTCTTGGTGCTTCGTGTCTGGCTTTGTTGGTAATGCCTCTGCCAGGATAAAAACGGGCCCTGCTGTAAAACAAGAATGGAAGTGCAATGCAGGTTTTTGTCACTGAATACCTCAGAAAGTGGCAGTACCTGTGGGAAGGCAGCCAGCCGAGGGAAAAGCTCCCAGAGTTCAGTTCCTTTGCTGGCAGCTCAAACCCAGCTGGCTCCTCAGTAAAATGCTGTGTTCTTTACTCTGTAAAAGTGCTCCCCTTCAGGTGCAGTCACGTGTTAAAAATTCGCAGTGATGTTGTATTGACTGCTCGATTGTTCCCCCCTCTCTTCACAGTTAAATTTGGTGTTTGAGGACTGGGGGATTTCTTTCCCTCTCCTGTTAAGTGTTTACATATTGCAGCCTCCCATGACTGTTCCTCTTCCAGATGCTGTTTTCTCCTGTCCAGCTCCTATTCTGTCCCCAGCCATTTGTCCTGGTTGCTAATTTTATGGAACTTTGCCATGACGTGGTGCCTTCTATGAGTTCTCTCTCCTGCCTTTCTCTCCTGTGCCATTTATTTCGTGTTGGTTCTGGGGGGCAGGAAGGTTATCCTGGGGAACTGGTGAGGGAAGCAGTGAAAGGCAGCTGTAGCAATGAGAGGAAGGGAAAATGAGATTGAAAAATGAAGGATGCCAAGATTTAAGAGTTGGAGAAGAGGGAAGAGCTGGACCTAAAAGAAAATATTATTAATTTCTTTCTTTGCTGTTTTCTTACCATTCCTGCCTTGGCTACCTCACACTCATGCATGGACTTTAATATCTGACCAATTATCTATTTTGAAACTTCTGCAAGAGTCCAACCTTTTTTTTCCCCATTGAGAGCAATATACACTTTTCAGTTATGAAAATGGTGTTATTCTAAATAAAACTGACACGATCCACCAACACTTTTGGAAGCACAGATGCTTTGTCCCACTATTTACTAAAGAGGTTCACACTTAGATTAAAGCAGTGAAATCAAATCACTGAATAAAGCCTGGAACAACATAATGATTTAAGGAATTCATGGAGAGCTTCTGGTAGGAAGAAAGTTACACCAAGGCAAAATTAGATTGTTTTCTGTATAACACCAAGACATGCAATCTAATATTGGTGCAGTTGTTTTGCTGAGCACCTTCTGTGGTTTCATTTGTCCTTGTTCTCCTCTGCAGCATCAGGCTGCAGCCACAAATTCAAATGCTGCATCCGAGGCCCATCAGCATCCAGCTTAGAGAGGAGTCTTTGTTACAGGAGCCACGAGCCATGAAATTCTCTCTCTGAGTGACACTGCTTTGTTATTGTTGTTTTTCCATATAAACGTCGTGGGTTGGGATATGCACAGCCCCCTGATATTAAGTGATACTTTTTCCCCAACTCAATATATACATAATGCAAAAAGGAAATTAATTTGTTGTGTACTTCAGTGCTTCTGAGTGCAGTTGCATCGGGACAAGGTTTCCCAGTGTGTTATTAGTGGGGAAAATTGCACCGTCCTTTCACCAGCTTGTTTAAAGAGCTGAAGAATTTGTAGTGGGATATAATGATATTTGATTCCTATTTTCTCTCCTTTTGTTGTAAGTAAAAGAATGCAGCTTCAGGGGTTCACACTTGACTGCTTTCGGTTCAAGTTGCTAGTCTGAGCTAAATGGATTTTTCTGTCCAGATACTGCAGACGCTGTTAATCCCTTGCTTCGATGGCACTTGTGAGGAGCTGGTTACTCATAGTTTGCTGCTGTGAAAAGATGAACCAATCTGGAGGAGTTCTGCTTGCTGATGAAAACCCACCTTGAAACAAGCCCAGTTCATATTTAAAGAATTCAATTACAACAAGTAGTTTTGAGGTTTATCGACTGCAAGTCACCCATTGCCTTTTCTTGAAAAAGTTCACACTAACTGTTTACTTTATAAAAGATTCTATTTTTCCTTGTCTTCATGGCCAGCAGAGAAAACTCTTTGTTTTCTGGGTGCACAAATGGGTGCAGGATAGGCACAGATATTTATTGCAGTTCTCTGTATTATTCAGAGTAAGAGTGTATGTTACCTTCAACCCAAACATGAGTAATAGAAATGAGGGGCTGTGAGTGCTCTGGGAGTATAAACCTTGAGAAAGCTCTTGTCAGAGCTGGCCTTCCCACTCCAGGGAGAATGTTCTGCAGAACCAGAACTGCAGAAAACACACAGGTTTTTTTGGATCAGTTGCTTCTTTTATAGCAATCTCCCTGTCAGAATGAAAGCCAGCCAGCCATATTTTATTCAGGGGGGCTGCTTGCTTCCACATTGCTGATAGATTTCAGTCTTGTTTTTCGATTCCCCTTCAGCTATTGTAGCTTTCTCTCGTTGCTTCTGCTTTTCTCTCTCTCTCTTCAAGCTGCTGATGCCAAGGCATCTCCCTCATCATTGGCCATTGTTTCCTCCCCTGTTCCAGCCCCTCACGCAGAATTGGAAGGTTCCATTTCCCCACCCTTTAACCTTCCGTTGTTCACTCCTCTCTGCACCTCTGACCCAGATTCCTCGCACAAAGCCACCTCTCATCTTTGAGGACAGAGATTTTATTTCTGTTCTCAGGTAAATTCTGATCTGTGTATCTATATTGCTGCGGGCAGAGCTTCAGATATTTGCAGGTGTTGCCACATTGAGCCTGGTGATTTTTCTTTTAGATCTTATTCAAGCTCTTCTGGGTCATCATTTCTCCACCTATCACAGAGATGTCAGACATTTGCTCTGACACGTAAGGAGTTTTGAAGTGATCCTTAGCAATCTTTTAATGCCATCTAAACAGAAGATTCTCTGTGTCTCTCCTGATGTGTGAGCATCTGAAAGTGAAGCCCTAAGGTGAACTCGTCTCCCTTCCACAGACACATGGAGCTCTTTGAATGCTTTCCTTGCATTGCTGCTGTGATCTTAATGAGGCCTTATTGATACTCATGTGAGTATGGCAAAAAAAGAGGATTGATTTTCACTTCCTGTGATTTTAATTTAATTTATGTGTGGCAAATGCGTATTCATCAACTTTTACATTCCTTGGGGATGTGCCACCAAACACACACACCTCATATGCTTTCTTTAAATGAGTGAAGTGACTCTGTGACCAGATCTCTCCACCACGTGAGAAATTGCCTCTGATGAAGCCATGCCTGAGCCCAGAGCCTTTCCAAGCCCTTGTTGTTGGCTTTCCAGCAAGTTCAGGGCAGGCTCTGGGTGCCTTGGCCCTTGTCACAGCGATCACAGCCCCGAGCGGCGGTGCCGAGTGCCGGCAGGGTGTCTGGCACATGGCTCTGCAGCTCCCACTGCTATTTGCTGCTCTCCTTTCTCATTGATAGCTCCTGCCATCTGTTCCCAGCCATCGCTCTGCTGGCCTTTCCCACACAGCCTCCTGCCCCTGTGCCGCCTTGGAGCTCAGGCTGAGTGCCCCGAGGCTGCTGCTGGGGGCTGGTGGGTACAGGGGGAGCTGGTGGGTACAGGGGGAGCTGGTGGGTACAGGAGGAGCTGGTGGGTACAGGAGGAGCTGGTGGGTACAGGAGGAGCTGGTGGTACCAGGAGGGGCTGGTGGGTGCCAGGGGGAGCTGGTAGGTACAGGGGGAGCTGGTGGGTACAGGAGGAGCTGGTGGGTGCAGGAGGAGCTGGTGGGTGCAGGAGGAGCTGGTGGGTACAGGAGGAGCTGGTGGGTACAGGAGGAGCTGGTGGGTACAGGAGGAGCTGGTGGGTACAGGAGGAGCTGGTGGTACCAGGGGGAGCTGGTGGTACCAGGGGGAGCTGGTGGGTGCAGGAGGAGCTGGTGGGTGCAGGAGGAGCTGGTGGGTGCAGGAGGAGCTGGTGGTACCAGGAGGGGCTGGTGGGCACAGGAGGAGCTGGTGGTACCGGGGGCAGCTGGTGGTACCAGGGGGAGCTGGTGGGTGTCAGGAGGAGCTGGTGGGTGCAGGAGGAGCTGGGTGGGTGCAGGGGGAGCTGGTGGGTGTCAGGAGGAGCTGGTGGGTGTCAGGAGGAGCTGGTGGTACCAGGGGGAGCTGGTGGGTGCAGGAGGAGCTGGTGGGTGCAGGAGGAGCTGGGTGGGTGCAGGGGGAGCTGGTGGGTGTCAGGAGGAGCTGGTGGGTGTCAGGAGGAGCTGGTGGTACCAGGGGGAGCTGGTGGGTGTCAGGGGGAGCTGGTGGGTACAGGAGGAGCTGGTGGGTGCAGGAGGAGCTGGTGGGCACAGGAGGAGCTGGTGGGCACAGGAGGAGCTGGTGGGTGTCAGGGGGAGCTGGTGGGTGCCAGGGGGAGCTGGTGGGTACAGGAGGAGCTGGTGGTACCAGGAGGGGCTGGTGGGTGCCAGCAGGAGCTGGTGGGTACAGGAGGAGCTGGTGGGTGCAGGAGGAGCTGGTGGGTACAGGAGGAGCTGGTGGGTACAGGAGGAGCTGGTGGGTGCCAGCAGGAGCTGGTGGGTGTCAGGAGGAGCTGGTGGTACCAGGAGGAGCTGGTGGGTGCCAGGAGGAGCTGGTGGGTGTCAGGAGGAGCTGGTGGGTGCCAGCAGGAGCTGGTGGGTACAGGAGGAGCTGGTGGGCACAGGAGGAGCTGGTGGTACCAGGAGGAGCTGGTGGGTGCAGGAGGAGCTGGTGGGTGCAGGAGGAGCTGGTGGGTACAGGAGGAGCTGGTGGGCACAGGAGGAGCTGGTGGGCACAGGAGGAGCTGGTGGTACCAGGAGGAGCTGGTGGGTGCAGGAGGAGCTGGTGGGTGCCAGGAGGAGCTGGTGGGTACAGGAGGAGCTGGTGGGCACAGGAGGAGCTGGTGGGTGCAGGGGGAGCTGGTGGGCACAGGAGGAGCTGGTGGGTGCAGGAGGAGCTGGTGGGTGCCAGGAGGAGCTGGTGGGTGCCAGGAGGAGCTGGTGGGTACAGGAGGAGCTGGTGGGCACAGGAGGAGCTGGTGGGTGCAGGAGGAGCTGGTGGGTACAGGAGGAGCTGGTGGGCACAGGAGGAGCTGGTGGGTGCAGGAGGAGCTGGTGGGTACAGGAGGAGCTGGTGGGCACAGGAGGAGCTGGTGGGCACAGGAGGAGCTGGTGGGTGCAGGAGGAGCTGGTGGGTGCCAGGGGGAGCTGGTGGGTACAGGAGGAGCTGGTGGGTACAGGAGGAGCTGGTGGGCACAGGAGGAGCTGGTGGGTGCCAGCAGGAGCTGGTGGGTGCAGGAGGAGCTGGTGGGTGCCAGCAGGAGCTGCAGGCAGGGATGGAGCCCCAGGCCGGCCCAGGCTGGGCTCTCCCAGCACCGTTTCACATGGGCTGTTTCTGTTTCAGATCTGCTTTCAGTGGCTCACTTGCCTCTCTCGGTGCTGCTTTCACTGCAGCTCCCTGAGCAAACTCCACAGATTTCTTTTATCTGGGAAAATAAAAAAAACACCCAAACCCTTCGCTTTATAAAATCGGTTTAATTGTTGCTCTGAGGTGGATTCCTTCTGAATCTGTCACCCCTGCCTGGGTTCATGACCACCTTGTGGCTTTCTGCAGTTAGTCAGTGATCTGGAAGCAATGTAGCAACCTAGGTTGGTTTTTTCTGTTCTTCCCAGTCTATATTTGAATCTCTCTTTCCTTGTCTGACTCTCCATTTGGTGGCTCAGCAGACGGCAAGCCTGTTTTACAGTGCAGAGGAATGCATTTCTACATGCAAAGGACTGAATTTTTAACAAGAGCCTAGATATATGTACCAGCTAGAGAGATCTTTCTGGCAAGAGCTCCAAAATGGACAAAATCAGGAAAGAAGAAATCATGGCAATCGTAGCTGTGGTCGACCGTTATCTAATAAGCTTTGGACCCTCAGGGTGTGTTGGAGATTAAATAAGAGCATTGGGTGTCTAAGTGCTTAAAAACAGATCCTCAAGAGACTGTAAGCCCCTGATTTTCCATGGGTTTCCAGTGGGGGTTATGGACTCAAACACCCATAGCAATTGGGAGCCTGTTGTTACAAATGCACCAAAAATGCACATCAGAATGAGCCCAGAGCCCATGATTTGACCTCTGTTTAAGGTGGCCTTTTCCTCTCACAGACATTCCCATGCAGAGCTCCCATGAGTTTTCCAGACCACCCACCAAAGAAGGAGGGAAATGAGGGTTTACCTCACCTCTCTTTGGAAGGTTTGTCATGATTTGTAGATTAAGGATGCTAATGGCTTATTGGTTATATTATGCTTGGCTATAAGCACTGTCCAATTATTAAGTTTTTGTCCTGAGATGATAATACCAAGGCTACAGTTGTGAGGGGGAAAGTCTTTCAGGAAGAAGTGGAAGCTGCTGGAATATTTTCTTTTTTAATTTCCCGGCACGGCAGAATTTGGGACTTCTGTTAAAATAAACAAATTCTAATAAGCTATTAGTGAAAATGAGAGAAGCTCCAAAACTGCAGCTGCAAGTGTTCTCTGACTTCCTTGATTGTCACATTTTCCCATTGTACAATAGTGGTTATTGCACTAGGCTCTGCCATGTAGGAAGAAATGATATTTCCTGCGTTGGGGGAAAGACAGGCAGTTCAATGGAATAAAATGATCACTCATCAGGTGGTCTCTCTCACGGTGTAGGGCGGAAAGAGTTTCCACGAAACTTAATAATTTCAAGTGACTTTCATATTTTGGATGTTTTTATAACACTGATTAGAAACCTCCAGATGATGAAATGTTACAGCTCTGGCAAGAATCTAATAAAAATCCCCCCTGGGATTGATTTTGATTGACTCCAGTTGCCTGTCTGTTTTTATTTTGCTGTGTATGAGCAGACAGGAATGAGCAGGATTGAGTTAACCCTTCCCTGGCCTAATTCCTGTCCTTGGGGGCCTGGGCTGTCACTGCTTTCCACCACAGGCACACAGAGAAAGGAAAAAGCAGTTTAAGGGTTCCATTAACACTCCTTTGTCTTTTGTAGCTCCAAATGTCATCAGAGGGATTGGATGAAGATATTAGAAAATGGAACCCACACAGGGTTACAATTCAAATTAGTGGCACAGCCCTGGTGGAGCAGTTCTTGTTCTGGAAATTACATTGATTCTTCTGTGGAGCTAATTAATGCACATATTTATAAATTAATGAATGAAAGTTCAAAGTTATTCTTTAGGAAGCCTTGCATCTATTAGAACTCGAGAAGATTTTTTTTCCTGTCAAATGAATGTGTTTAATGATGCACATGTGCTGCATCCATTTCCTCTGGTAAGAGTTCTACCTACTAAGGATAGTTGCTTTCAAAAATAAATTGAACCAAAACGTAAAATTATATTCAAAAGATATTATTCTCTTTATAAATTAAACACTGGGATGTTAAATCAAGATTAAACTATTCAATTTATTTATGCTTACTGATTCTTTTCAGTGCTGTGTGACTGTGAGATCACTATGCACACAGACATTAACTCCATTTAACTCATTTATCCTCTCTCTTTCTTGAAGCATTTTTCTCAGTAAGAAACCTCTTGATTTTCCAAATAGATGCATTAGTGCTCAGTGGAGAAGCCTGAAATAGAATAAATATTTGTTACCTGTTACATAGTTTATATTATTAGAAGGCAATTTTTTAATGGAGGTTACTCTTTTTTGTGACTGAATTTCCTATCCTTCGGAATCTTTGTATCTTAGATTTAACTAGATATGCTTAAAATTGTTGTGATTTTTAGCACCTCCCCCTCCTTCCTATGTGCCTGTTTCAGTTATTTGCTCTTCCTCTGGAGGCATGTTTGCACTGCCAGCCATAGCTATCCATGGATTAATTTTTTTCAGAATTAGGACTTTCCAAACTTCTCTGGTTACATCTTGTATTTCCTGGCATCTACATTGAATTTAGCGCACAAACTCGGTTGGGGTTTTTGTTGTATTTTTACTCTTCCCAAAAAGAAATTAGCTTTTATTCCAGCATGATGGAAGGGGAGAATAATTGTGCTTGTATGTCCTCTGTTTCAAACTGGAATGTAGGAATGGAGATTCTGTGTGTGGCAGGTTTGTCTCCATCCTTAGCGTGGTTGTGGTGCAGAGCTTGGGGTGATTTGGAAGAAATAAGGGAAAAATTGGTCAGATTGGTCCTTTGGAAAGAATAAATAAATAAATAAATAGGAAAAAGGGAATAAATAGCAAAGAATGAGGAGGAAAAGGGAAATCCATGGGGAAAGAGAAGTAGATAGCAAAAAGGAAATAGGGAAAAGGAAATAAACAGGGAAATGTGAGTAAACAGCAACCAGCAAATAAATAGCAACAAAGAATCAGCAGCGAGCTCTCAGGGCACCGAGGGTGAGCCGTGCAAGCTGAGAGCCAAGGCAGGTCCTGCAGCTCCAGCCCTGCCCAGGCTCCCCTGTGCCCCTTCCTGCCTGGCACAGGGACTGTGCCCCACAGCTCCTGCATCCCAGCCCATCCCAGTGCTTCCCAGCATATCCCAGCACAGCCCAGCCCATCCCAGCCCATCCCAGCCCATCCCAGCGCATCCCAGCCCATCCCAGCACATCCCAGCGCATCCCAGCCCATCCCAGCGCATCCCAGCCCATCCCAGCGCATCCCAGCACATCCCAGCACATCCCAGCCCATCCCAGTACATCCCAGTACATCCCAGCCCACCCCAGCCCACCCCAGCCCATCCCAGCCCACCCCAGCCCATCCCAGCCCATCCCAGCCCATCCCAGCCCAGCGCTTCCCCGCGCAGCGCAGCATCGTCTGCGGGGCTGTGGCGGCGCCAGCTCCACATGACTAATGCTGGGAAAGAGAGCAGGAGCGCTTTTTTTTTTTTTTTTTTCCCTTCCCTCTTTTTTTTTTTTTTTTTTTTTTTTGAGCAGCTCCAGTCTGTGCACAGTTGGCTCCCAGCTGACAGACAGAATGTGGGGTGGGCTTTGTCACCAGAACGCTGGGTACTGCATGCCCAGCTATGCTCGCAATTCCACAGTGCCCAGAAACCTGCTGCTTATGTCAGGGTGCAGCCTGCCTGAACACTTAGAAATTGGGTAGCTTTATTGGCTTTTTGATATTATTTTTGTTTTTTTATTTTTTTTTTTTTTTTTTTTTTTTTGCCTCTTTCTTCCCTGCAAAGGTTATATAATGAGGGGATTGCTGCTAAAGTAAAAAGGGAAAATGAAGTCTTTGTTAAATGCCTTCACAAAGAAAGAAGGTAAGCGATGAAAGCAGAACACTTTGATGTTTCAGACTGGTGTTTTCTCGTGTACATTTAATTATGATGGGCTTAGTGACTCTTTAATTAATCAATTCCTGCGATTTCTTTTTCAACATTATTTGATGTTAGACAGTCCATTTAGGCAAGTGGTTATTAAAGCTGGATGTGACTTTATTCCTTTTAGGATTTTCTCTGAAGAATCAAGTAGTTATGAAAATGTTTTTGTTCCCTAAGAAATGCATTTGGAGCCCGGGAAGGATTTTCTTAGGTGAATTTTGTCAGTGAATGGTGCTGAATTGCCCCTTCAGATGTATGAAGTGCCAGGAATAGAATTCAGAGAGCTGGAGGAAGGATTATATGCTACTTTCAAGTATGCTTTTAGGGATGATAAATTTAAACTTTTGGGGCATGGAATTAGTTCAGGCATCTTCATGTCATTTTAATTCAAGTGTTTTTTCCCAAACAAGTTTTGCCACAGTTACTTGCAGTTCTGAACGTGGTGAAATATTAGGGAAAAGCGGTGTCCAGCAGGGACTAAAGCATGGACGTTTGCATTTCGTAATTTTGTGTTGTGGCTATGTTTTTTAATTGTGAAATTAATATAAATAATGCTGATAAGAAGCAGCTAAAAAAATATCCACCCACTTAGAGTTTGCAGATTGCCGGGGAAAAGAAACAGTTGGGTGGAATATTAATCACTTCAGGCATGGAAATGTTTATTTTTAACTCTTTCTATAAAAGATTTGTGTTAGACACACATCAATTGGTGTCATTAGTTGTCCCTTTCCCTGTTTATTTCCTGTAGTAAAGGCTGATTTTGCTCGTGGTTCTCTCCTCAAGAATAGAACATGAATAGCAAAGCAAAGCTAAACTCTTTAATGTGCTTGTGAAATGCTTCTGAGGTGTGTGAGGGAAAAAGAATGGCTCTGCTCTGGTGCCTGGGGGTGCTTTGTCACATCTGGCGGTGCAGATGTGCTCTGCAGCTCGCTGGCCCTGCTGTCACCGTGCCCCAGCCCCCTGTCCTTGTCCCCCTCCCCCTGCCACCAGCCTCCCCAGGTCCCAGCAAGCATCCCCAAAACGCTGGCAGCGTTTCCTTCTCTCAGCCTGGGGCTGGCTGGCTGGGCAGGCTGCTCTCAGCCTCAGGAAAAATTCAAATCTCAGGGTCAGACCCAATTTTTACTGAACCCAAGGCAAACTTTGGTGACCTGAGGGAGCAGCGTTAGACCTCCAGGCAGCAAAGCTGAGGGTGCCAAACACTCCCCGTGTTCTGTTTGTGTGTTTTCTCCTCGCCTGAGTTCTGCTTATTGCACCTGGGAAGGATCCCCAGCTCCAGTGAAGTGATTTCTGCAGTTGTGTTGCAAATGTCAGAAATGAAGGAGTGCAGAAATGGCGAATCTCTGCCCCACACATCAGCCTAGGGGTCTGCCTGTGCCTGTTCTGGGGATAAATGCTGCGAGTTTGCTCCGAGTTGGTGCTAACTGGGGCTTGCACTGTCACATCTGAAGCACCAAGGTGCTCTCATGACATCCGCGAAACCTTAAAGAAATACGGAGTGGGAAAAAGCTCGAAATGTCAGGAAAATTACACAGAGTTTCTGCTGGTTTTTAGCATAGGTGTTGGACTTCAGTGCCTGGTCCCCTTTAACAGCTTTTAAAGGCTACTTCCCTTATTTAAAAGGAAACATGAGAATGAATTGAAGCTCTTTCTGTGCACGCTGTTCCCTTGTTTGGATGTTCTGATGTTGTCGAGTTGTTTACTAGGGAAAGTTTCAGCTCAAAGGACCTTATTCTAAAATATTCAGAATTGTAGTTAATCATAAACTGATTCTGGCGAAAATGATATAAACCATTCTTTTATTGCAGTTCCATCTCTATTTTATGCTATAAATATGCTCTCAGTTTTGCACTGAAACCTTAAATTTTGCTTTGTTCTCTCAATTAAAGGCTCTATTTCAAGGCAGGACAGATTGATTCCTATGTATATTCATATTTATGTGAATTTATTTACTTGCACATTATGACAGACATTCTTGCTCTGTTTTTTGTGTGGTTTTGAAAGGTATTGAATGAGTAGACATTTCTGGCTCTTTATAAATGGCACTTACTGGCACTTTAGACATGTAGGATGATATTTTGTGGGGCTTCTTTCCCAATTTAAATATGATTTTTTTTCTTGGAGAATTACAGCAGCTCAGTGAAGCCCTCAGAATAATGCCTGGCTGCCTTTGTTAGTTATACCACTGTGACTTTTCAGATGTAAATCTGTGCACTTTGGCTCAGGTCCTGTGACCCCAGGAGCTCCACTGAGAGAAATTAATGAGGGCAGCTGCAGTAATGGGGATCAAGGCCAGCGTGAGGTTTTGGGGTCAAGTCCTTCATGATGGGGTAGGAAATTCCATCTCATCTGGCCATAACTGGATGCTTTTTTATTAGGGAATTTGCCTTCTGAGTTGGAACAAGCCGAGCCACTAGAGTGGGAAAAGGAGATGTGGAGAATGGTGTGGACAAGCCGAGCCCCTAGAGTGGGAAAAGGAGATGTGGAGAATGGTGTGGACAAACCGAGCCCCTAGAGTGGGAAAAGGAGATGTGGAGAATGGTGTGGACAAACCGAGCCCCTAGAGTGGGAAAAGGAGATGTGGAGAATGGTGTGAATAAAGCGAGCCACTAGAGTGGGAAAAGGAGATGTGGAGAATGGTGTGAACAAACCGAGCCACTAGAGTGGGAAAAGGAGATGTGGAGAATGGTGTGGACAAAGTGAGCCACTAGAGTGGGAAAAGGAGATGTGGAGAATGGTGTGGATGCTCGTGTGTGCCAGGAGCACCAATGGAGGGCTGGACCCTCTGTTCTGAGCGAGACTTTGCCTGCCCTTGCTTTGTTTTTGGTTGTGGCTCTCCCACGAAGGAGTTCTGTGGAGCCTTTGGATGCCGTGGTGCTCCCCGGGGCCGTGGCACGTGGCAGAGCCTGGCGATTACCCTGGGGTGATCTGCTCTACATACAATAGTAATGGAGCTGCTCGGAATGCCAGGATTAGAAAGAGGGGAATGCCTAGGGATTGCACAGTGTAATAGAGTTCTGCCAGGAGGAGAAGCCGTGTCCTCGATTTTTAACCTGCCAGATGGGGATAAGGTGACTGCTCACAGATTCCAGGTTAGGCCTGAGCTTGAGATGGACCACTTTGGGTCCAGCTGGGGGAAGGAAGATGCAAGTCCATGCCTCAGGAATGCTGCTGGGCAGCCCCGTTTTGTGCCTTTCGGAATGGGTTTGACAGCACAGCCAGGAAATGAACTTTCTGAGCCTTGAGCTTGGCAGTAATGAGGTGTTTCCCACGTCCTAGAGCACAGTTCAGGCTGTTCAGCAGGCTCATGGCACTGGTGTTGCCTCACCATGCATTCGAGCCAGCAAACAGGTTGATGTTGCTCCGTTGTTTTCGATTTAATGGTGTTTTAAGGATAATTTGATCAGCTCAGCTGGCAAGGTGGAGTTTCTGTCTGTGCAGAAGCACCAATGCCATATGTTGCATGCGGTGGTAAACACCCAGGCATGTGGAGCCATCTGAGATGCCCTCCCTGTCTCTCTCTGCACAGTGCCCTTTCGGGAGGCTCCCACCTACTCCAACAGGAGAAGGAGGCCTCCCAGCACCTTGGCAGCCCCGCGGATCCTGCTGCGCTCCAACAGCGACAACAACCTGAACATCAACAACCTCCCCGAGTGGTCGGCCTCCTCCTCCGCCTCTTCGCACCGCAGCCTTTCCCCTCACCTCCTCCAGCAGATGCAGAGTAATCCCAATGGGACTGTAAAAACCGTGGGGAGCTACACTCCGTCCTCGCGGAGCCGCTCGCCGTCCCTCAACAGGCTGGGAGAGGATGCCAAGAGGCACAGGCACATCAGGTGAGTTTGGGCTGTTCCTCAGCGTGAGGTGTCCCCAAAGCACCGTGCTGGGCCACCACGTTCCTTTCTGTTCTTTGCACTCTCTCTAATGTATAGTTATTCATTCTCGGCACAGTGGACCGTGCCCAAGTGTGAATATTTTAATTGGAAGCACCAAAGCCAGCTGTTGCCCCACAGAGCTCCAGGCAGGCTTTCCACTTCAGCAGTGACTTAACACAGAGTTTGCACCTCCAGAGCAAGGTGCTGGCTCTCCACATCTCCCCATAGTTGAAACAAGGATTGTATTTAACAGCAAAGTGAACGGTTCCTGGGATACCTTAATGGAGCTATTGGTCGTGCCTGGAGCTGCTCATGGGTGATGGAGCAGAGACTGTGTAAATTCTCTCTTCTGTAGGTGTGTGCTGACCCAAAAAGTGAAGTGGAGAGAGTAACTGCAGGGCTCTGTGTGGGAGGCTGGCCTGGAGCACAGGGAGCTCACCTTGAGGTGGTGTTGGTAGATCATGGACTCCATTCACCCTTCTCCTTGCTGCAGGGTCCTGCATTGCCTGTGGCTTTGCTGCTCTTCCTTTCCTCTTGAATTACAAGTGTGATCTGGCAGGCACTCTGGGCAAATACCCTGCAGCTCTGTCCCCCTGGAGAGCACATCCTGACTAACTAGGGGAATGTGGGTATTGTAAGCCATGGAACAAAGTGGAGGGCTGGGGCTGAGTTTTAATCTCAGCTGGCGGCTGCAGCTTTGAGAAGCCACTGCCCTGGACTCAGGAACTCCTGTGGGATGTGAAAGAGTTGGAGCTGCACCAGGACAAGAGGTTAAAGTGCTACAGAAATGCAGGGAGGCATCAGAGCTGAGCACTGCTGGGGAGAGCCAGAGCTCACACATTTTGCCAAACACATTTAACTCACAAGCCATTTGAAAATCAGGCTTTGTCTCTCCTGTTTCCTAGTAGATACATGTATAAAAATCTGCTGTTCAGAGTGGAAAAGGACTTGGGCATTGTCACGAAATGCAGCTGTTGGTTTCTCTTTGCCGTCTGTAGGTGTGAGGGATCTTCAGTGGAGTTTTCAAGTCAGTGAAACCAATGTCATGTAGCTGATGCTGTCTCTGTTACCTTGCGTGTTCCCCTGCTCTCCCTGGCCCCAGGCACCCAAACTGACATCTCTGCTTGTGATGGAAACAGCCCTGCTGGACAGGGAGATCTGCAGCGCTGGGAGATGGGGTTGTCTGGAATGTAAGGAGGAGTGAAATGAAAGGGAAGGAAGGGGACACAGATCTCTTGCAGCCAGGCAAGCTCATCTTGCTTTGTTGTGTGGTACAATGCTGGCAGGAGCTCATTTGGGTATCACTTGGGTGGGATTTCCTCACACACAGAGCCCAGCAGCAGCTCCAAGTCAGTGTGCAGGGAGGAGTGAGGAGTGAGGAGTGGCCGTGAGGTGCCTCTCAGAGAATGAGTGTTCTGTGTTCTGTGGATTCTGCTGCTGCCCCCAGATAGGGAGCTCCTGCCTCTGAGTCGGTGACCATTTTAGCTGAAAAGATAAAAACTGCCTTCTCATCTGTGTTCCTGGGATTACACACTTCAAATTCTAGAAGTATAAACAACCCTTGGAGCTGGGGGTAACAATTAGAATTTTTTATTCTTTTTGACTAAGCAAACAGTTCTTTGCTTTGACTTTACTCAGCTGCATTCCTCTTCCCTTTCTGAAACTAGCTCAGATGATAGTGAAAACCAGTTTAATGCCTGAGAGTTTGTGGATATAAAATATTGGTCTTAGTGTATCGAACTACTGAACAGCTCCTTAACCTGCTACAGAGCTGCAGAGCTCCCTCTGTGCCACCAGGACTTGCTTCAGACAAGTCCAGAGTACAGAGAAGAGAGCTGGAGGCTCTCTAAATTTAAAGACAACTATAGAAGGATTTTCTATATAATTTTTCCTGCAAATAATGCCTTTTCTTGCCACAGACCCATTTTGCAGTCAAGCATGGCACCTTGTATGACACTTTCCTCACAGATTTTGTTTTTCTGTGTGACCACCTACTTACTGTCAGCTAAATGTGAGAATTGCTGCTGTCTCTGCTTATTATTTGCAAATAATAACAAATGATAGCAGTCACCACGAAGCTGTTGCTCCCCTGAGATGGAAAAGCCCTTTTGGCTGAGCAGGAAGTTGGGTTTTGGAGGAGAAGCAGCCAGAAGGGGCAGGGTGATGGAGAAGGTCAGACAAAGGGTTAATGAAGTTTGTGGGATTGTGGAGAGGTGCAGAAAGCAATGCTGGAAGGAGTTCATGTGACCTTTGTGGCCTGTGTGGATCACGTGTTTCATCTTCCCAAACTGAAAGAGGAGAGATTTAGGTTGGATATTAGGGAGAATTGTTTCCTGGGAGGGCGGTGAGGCCCTGGAATGGATTTCCCAGAGAAGCTGTGGATCTTGGGATCCCTGGAAGTGTCCAAGGGCAGGCTGGATCCACCTGGTCCAGCGGAAGGTGTCCCTGCCCAGGGCAGGGGGTGGCACTGGATGTCCCTAAGGGTCCCTGCCAAGCCAAACTGTTGGTGATCCTGAGGCTCTTCCTTTCCACAGCCAAGGGGTTGGTGGGGGGAGCTGGGAAGGGAAGGGAAGGGAAGGGAAGGGAAGGGAAGGGAAGGGAAGGGACAGCCTTGCTGTGGAGTTTGTCCCACAGGAATTAGTGAATGAGGTGCCACCACAGCCTCAGTCAGGTCTGAGCCACCGAGGACAGTCACCTCCTTCTGGCTGAGAGGGAATCATGTCCATGGCTGAGAGGGAATCATGTCCACACAGCTCCTGAAATCTCCGCATCCTCCTGCTGCTCCCTCCTGGCACTTGCTGGGCTGGGAGCCCACGCTGGGGACAAGCAGGGGAGAGGAAAGATCTCTTTTTTTAAGAGTCCTCCACCCCACGTTGCAGCCCTGATTTCCATTAGTGAGCCTGTTGCCTGAGAAGCTCTGCATTCCCTGTGTGGGTTAGATGTGCCATTTCCCTTTTCTCTTTCAGTGAGGGAGAAAATGAATGTATCTTCTGTGCTAGCAGTGAAAGGAGATGCTGGGAGATAACACTGAGAATAGCTGCCACCAGACTAGGCAGAAACACAGCTTGATACAAGTGGAAATCAGATGTGTAGCTATAGTTTATAGATATGGATTTTTTTTTTTTTTTTATGGTGATGACTGTTCCTTCAGCTACAAGGAAAAAGGAATGGAGCAAAAGAGCTGAAATCCGAACGTCATCTTTCCCAGGCTTTCTTTAAACAACTGTGAGAGTTGGCTGAGATTTCTGGTGCCAACTCCATCACAGACACGCAACCAGAGCTCACTTTTAAGCTCTTGAGTGTGGCTTAGCGTTAGCAGTGCCTCTTCACAGTAATAGAACAGAGTAAGGTGAAAGGGGGAGGCAATTCCAGATGGTGAAGAAGTGGCTGCAGGAAAATGGGAGTGTTCCTGATATGAAAGATTCACTCCTGTTTTGGTAGGAGACTGGTTAAAAAAAAAGAAAAGTGATGAAAACCCAGCAGACCCCAGCCCTTGCATTCAATTTTCGTAGAGGAATTTGAGATACTTCCTTACAAGAAGGCAAGCAGAGTGTAACAATGCTAAATCACACTAATCACCCTCTTCCTTTGGTAACCTAACTTTTCTTTATCAGTCTCTATTAATATTCTTCCTTCTCATTTATATTTTCTGTTTCTAGACTTTGTTTAAAGTCTAGAAACAGACTTGTTTATGGCAAGTTTGTATGTTTTGGGGTTTTTTCCAAGTTGGCTACTAGT
The DNA here is from genome assembly GCA_036630365.1 of Acanthiza pusilla. NCBI lineage: Eukaryota > Metazoa > Chordata > Aves > Passeriformes > Acanthizidae > Acanthiza > Acanthiza pusilla. The sequence goes on along the minus strand of JAXCHO010000006.1, from coordinate 1,029,854 downwards.
GTTTGTTATGTAAGTTTGTTATGATTGATCCTATAGGTTTCCCACCCTCTTTAATATTTGCCTCTTTCTCTTTTCATATGTTTCTGACAGTTCACTCATTTCCCCACAGGTTTAATACTGATCTTATGCATTGTTCACCACCTTTCAGCAATTTCTTTTTTATCCACCATGAGTAGGCTGTGAGTTGCTGGTGACCTGTGGCCTTCCTGGGCACTTTCTGAAGTCACTGAGTGAGCTGGCGATTGCCTTCCAGCAGAAATGATCATTTGGACAATGTTAACCACAAACACAGGGCTTTGTGCAGATCTAAATTTAGCCCCGGGCCTTGGAGTGATGGAGTAACTTGATTATTCAGTCCATTTAGTTAATAATTCAGTGGTCTCACTTGTTCACTCCGTGTTACAAAGATATCCATTCCCAGGAATTGTAAATACAGACATTTTCAAGTCCCTCTGACAAATTAACATGCTGGGAATGTATGATCAGCATATAAATTTTGAATTTAATTAGGGCCTGAGAATGGGCAAGTTTAATTTGTGGAAAAAGTAAAAGCTTTAATGTTGTGTGTTTTCTATTCTGTGCCATTAAGTTCAGGTGAATATTGATCATGTTTCTTATTGAAAGATTTCAGCCCTTAAAAGCTCCTGTTTAGTATTTTTTCTGCAGGGTTGGATGTCTTACTGGAAGACAGTTTTGTTATTCACTGCTTAATTTAATCCTGCTAATGTGATGGCAAATGATTAACTTTCCCCTTTTGCATAAGCTGTTAATGATTTTTATTTTCAATTTGCAGTGCCGTTTACAGTGCCAGTGCCAACAAGGATACTCTGTCTGCCTTGGATTATCAGGGTCCCAAAAGGAAGCTCTACAGTGCTGTCCCTGGGAGACTTTTTATCGTCGTAAAGCCATATCAACCTCAAGGGGAAGGGGAAATTCACCTGCACAAAGGAGATAGAGTCAAAGGTGAGCGCCTCATCCATTTGGAATAACATTCTCCTCTGCTGGGTGGGAATTTTCTATTAAAATTCTCTTTTGCAGGGGTGAAAATGCTTTTCTGCGTTTGTTCCTTCGCAGGGTGTGCTGCTCCTAGCTCTGTTTTGTAACCAGAGCATATTTAGGTGCCACTTTAACTTCAGCTGACTTCAAAGTGCTGCTACAACTCCCAACTCTGTGCAGTAACAGCAGCACTGTCTCTTACCAGAGCACAGAATTTGCTTCTGGAGCCATTCCAGAGCCACCAGGGCAGGGCTTTAAGGGCTGTGTTGCTCTGATTTTCTGATATTCGTGGAGGTTTGCGGAAGCTCGCAGGGAAGTCAGGCAGGCAGCACCAAGATGGCGAAAAGAGAAACTTTATTTACAAGAACTTCTTTATATATCCATTAATGATCTAATAATTATTGGTCGACAGTTTTTCCACCCCTGATAACGATTGGTTACAAGTCTAGAGCATCCAGCACCAAACCAAAGAGATTAGAAAGCACAAGAATGCAACTTATCTCTATTCTCCATGAGAAAGAAGAGAAAGATTTTCAAACAGTGCAGCTGCAGGGCTGTAAACATGTCAGCTGTGTGAATGGCTCAGGAGGGGAGCAGGGTAAGGTCAGCTCTGCCTCAGCCTTTCCTCAGGGAACAATTGATTGCTTGAGTAGAAGAGGTCCTCACATGGGGCTTGGGATAAAAGGGCAGGGAGAACCTCCTGCAAATATATTTTGGAGGAAGCGTGGCTGTGCATGTGTAATTTCTGTGATTTTTGCTGCACTTTACAGCTAAGACCAGGTTTAAATCAAGGCCAGACTTTGTTATTGCTTCGATGGCAATGCAGGTATTTCTGTCTGGGTGTATTTGAAATAAATACATCCAGACACAGCAGAAAAAATGAGAGATGAGGTTTGCAGGACTCACCTTCCCAAGAGTGAGGTGTGATGCTGTGGTTTTGCACATTCAGGTGAAACAGGATAAAAGAGGCTTTGTGTTGGATCCTTACAAATCAAACAACAGTTATGGAAATCAAACAAAAGGGAATAAATTCAGTGTCCTAAATAAAAGTGTTAAGCAGCTGCAAATTTTATTGCAAAGGGAACTATTTATCTCACAAAGGAAAACTTCAAATACCTCCTCCCTTGAGCCTGCAAACAGTAGTTGGAAAAAAAAAGAGGGAGCCATTAGAAGGTATTTTTGCATTTTTATTTTTGGATGTTCTGATTCCGAACCATTTGTGAGTTTAATAATTTTTGTTAACTCAAGCCCTCAGAAGGTGTAGGACAGGAATGTGAAGGATGCTGCACTGAAAGGCAAAAGATGTAAGGTTCATTTTAAATGCAAGGATGAAGGAAGAAGGTTAAACTTCGAGTCTGTAGGGCTGGAAAGATAATTTTGCAGTTCTCAAGGTTGTTCCCTGAGCAGGTAGGAGGCAGTGATTGTGATCTCATAGGATGAGATTTTGGGGGCACTGAACACCTTCTGTGTTCAGAGAGGTCTGGGAGGTGTCCATGGACAGGGAGGGGGTGCTGCTCTGGGCAGAGGTTGGACACAGACATTGTCCTGTTGGATTTAAGGATGCTGCAATATTCTGTTTATCTAGAGGGTGTAAGAGCAACAGCTCAGCTTCTTCTCACCAGAATAAGACAAGCTGGGCAGTTCTGTGGAAAGACAAGAAAAAATTGTGTTTCCTGGCAGGAGAGGAAACACTGCAACAGGTTGCCTGGAATGCTGAGTGTTTTAGAGATGTTCACTGTCTGGCTGCTGGTTTACATTAGGTTTTGAGACTATTATGTATAAAACTTTTCCCAGGATAAGGAATTTAAATTTCAATGAAGTGTTTCATGTTTTTGAAAAATTAATTCAGGAGCCCTTGGTTCTAAGTTATGATGACAGTCACTGGAAAACATTGCAGGAAGGAATTAGTCCACTTTTCATATTTTCTTATCATGGTGTAGTTTGAAGTGAAACCAGTGATTTTTGGGGTGGCACTCAAAATGCTGAAATGAAAATGAAATTATGGCTGGGTTTTTTTCTTTGTGGGGAAAATGTAAGTTTATTGAAAATAATGCGTTAATTATTACTGTCAGCAAAAGGGGGATGTGCCCATCCCACATCAAATCAGCCCTGCAGAGATTATTTTTTCAGCTTCAACAATCTGAATTGAAAGCTGGCAGAGTTTTTTTCAGGTACATTTGTTTTAAAGGACTTTAGAGAACTTTGCTGCAGCAAAATCTGGCAAGGTTTCTATACATGTCAGGCTGCTTTTGGAGAGGGTTTGGGAAAAGTACAAGTGTAGAGAGGGATTGTCAGTGTTACTCCTAGGATGAAACCTTGTGAAATGGAATTTAAGGCTGTTTGCATGGCAGGGCTGGAACAGTGTGACAGCTCCCAGAGCTCATCAAAGGGAAAACTTCCAGAACAAGATCAAATCCTATTTCGTGTTACCATGTCAATGGTTCCTCAGCTGCAGCAAAAAATATGTCAGAATGAACACGGCAAGGTCATGGAGAGAACAAAGAGTGCAGGGGAAAAGACACTGATGCTTTAAAGAGGTCTCCGTTGTGTAACAGTATTGAGGAAGCCACTCAAACTTTTTGTGCCAAAAAATCCAGGTCCAATTAAATCTGGATTCCCGTCCCTATTTCAGTCAAAATATAATTACTTCTAGAGAATAAGTGTAGTGGTAGGACAAGGAGGAATGGCTTTGAACTGAAAGATGGTAGATTTAGACCAGAACTGAGAAGAAATCCTTCCCTGGGAGGGTGGGCAGGCCCTGGCACAGGTGCCCAGAGCAGCTGTGGCTGCCCCTGGATCCCTGGAAGTGCCCAAGGCCAGGCTGGACAGGGCTGGGAGCACCTGGGATGGTGGAAGGTGTCCCTGCCACTAGGGGAAGGTTGGAACAAGATGGTCTTGAAGGTTCTTTCCAACCTAACCTATTCCAGGATTCTGTGATTTTTTTTTAAAAATCCCAGTTTGAGTAGGATGGGCTCCCCCTCTGTCCTCCCAAAGCACAGGCAGTGGAACTCAGAGTCCTCAGTGCTGTGAGTGCCAGAACTGCTGACTGTGAGGAGATCCTGCTTTTTTCCTCTTTCTGAGCAGGATTTTGGTACTGGGTGTATTTTCTGTCTTTCACAGACTTCCTTAGCGAGACTATGGCCCAGGCAGCACGTGCCTGTTTGGGGTTGGCAGCTTGCTCTGTGCAGTGCTCTGAGGAAACGGGAGGACATTAAACCCATGGAATTCAGTTTTCCTTCACTTTGGAAATACCTTAGCCTCAGTGAGAAATGAAAAGCTTTGTCCTGGCCTCTCTCCTGTGCCCGCTTGGTGACTGCACTGTCCTGTGTGAGACACTGGTGCCCAAATCCTGACTCCTTGGATTGCTCTGGGGAATTCAGATTGGTGTTGGCTGTGGGACTGTGCCCCGTGCTCAGCCTGACCCCGGGGAGATGCTCATCACGAGGACATCCCATGGGACTAATCACAGCAAAGATGTAGCAAGGCATTTATCACGGGGATAAAAACCCTGAACAACATATTAGAGAGAGGGATTACTTGGGAAATGTTTTTATAGATTTTCTCTTTTGACTTGGCAGAATTAGAAGGGTCACGGAGAGGGATGAATTCCTGAACTCTTGATGAAGAGTGTTTTCATCAGATGGAGATGAAGCAGGGCTTTTTTTTTTTCTGTCTAAAACTGGTTGAAGTTCATGAGTGGCAATAGTTCACAGTGTGTGACACAAGGAAACTGCTGAAAGAAATCTGTGAATGGGCAAGGTTCAAAGAAAATGTAAACTAAACAAAATGGTCTTGTATTAATAGGATATTACGTAGCCTGCACAGAAATACCTGCCATATTTTTAGTTGTTAGTCATACACACTGACATCATTTGTGTGTCTGCCACTCATGAGAGAAGAGCCATGGCTGCTGTAAAAATAAATCTGATATCTTTATTTATACCAGAACTGCCCTCATCTTATGTTTTCACAGAAATGAAGGAGGGCTGGTTTGGTTCCTCACTGAAACACTTCTAACATATTTTGTTTCTTTCTTCCTTGTATATCTAAAAGTCCATAGCAGTAAATCTGCCACAGTCCAAATGCACACAAACAAGTATAAAATATCTGTAAAATGAATCTGACTCAGCTTTGCGTTCCTAAGCTGAAATCTTGCACTGGAAATCAAGTGGTGTCTTTGCTATCAAAACTCAGAGGATGCAATGCTCCAAAGTCCTTTGCGAGCACAGAATTTGTGAGCAGTTTTCTTGGCCATGAAGGTAAAGCAACAGGGAAGGTTCTTGGGAAGGCAGCAGGTCTGAGTTCCAGGTGCAGACAGGCTCTGGTCACTGGAAAATTAAACAATCAGAATTGTTTTCAGAATCTGGGTTATATTAAAACATAACCTAAAATGCACATGAACTATCCTTTACTGACCCAGAAAGAAAAAACCCACCTGATCCAAATACTTTGAGAGCTTTTGAAGTCTCACCCTGCTCACAGCTTTGTTTTCACAGAATCACTGAGTGGTTTGGGCTTAAGGGTCATCCAGTGCCACCCCTGCCATGGCAGGGACACCTCCCACTGTCCCAGGCTGCTCCCAGCCCTGTCCAGCCTGGCCTTGGACACTGCCAGGGATCCAGGGACAGCCACAGCTGCTCTGGGCACTGTGCCAGGGCCTGCCACCCTCACAGGGAAGAACATTTTCCTGCTATCCAAACTCACCCTCTGTCACTTTGAATCCACTCCTCCTTGTCCTGTCCCTCTCTGCCTGTGTATCAGTGTCCCCTCCCAACCCCAGCCATTCTCTGATTCTATTCTATGACTTTCCCTCTTTTATATAAGCTCCCTTTAGGTACTGAAGGGCTGGAATGAGGTCTCCCCAGGTCCTTCTTTTTTCCAGGCTGGTCCCCCCCAACTCTCTGAGCCTTTTCTAGTGCTCAGTGTGGAAAAATGGGGAGTTATTTCAGTATCTCAAATATGCTCACACAGACTTTTCCATGAGCCCTCCGAGCTGCCTCCGGTGCAGGCACAGGCTGCACATCAGAGAAACGCTGTGGTAAACCCAAATGTAGCTCTCAGCTTCATTCCTCAGGGTCAGAGGAGCAGGAGTAACTCAGTAGTAGCAACTCAAGCATCTGTTCTGGGCAGGAAGTCAGTCGTTCTGTGCATCAGAAATACTGACCCTTGTGCCTCTGCTTTTATTTCAGCGTGATCTCAGCCAGCAGGGCAATCCAAATATATCACTAACATTTTCATTTCTTGTGAAATCCACTTGTAAGTCATTTCGAAAAAGAAAGATTATTAAACCCCTGCTGTGCTTGAAGATATTGCCTACAGACAGTGCTTGTGGGCAGGAGGAAAGTTGGTCTCCCAGGCTTTTGCACTTGTTAGATTAGTAAATAAAATACTGGAAACAGAAGAGTTCCAGAAAGGCTGGTTTGTTTCTCAAGAGCATTTTGTACCTTGTGTGGGTAAGTGTGGCAGCAGAATTGAACCTCAGAGGTTTGCAGGGTACTGTTCTGCTGCTCTTTCACATGAAGGGCGAAATGAACGTGAAATGGCATATTAATCTTAAGTTCATTGGTCTGTTTTGCTTCTTCTCTGTCTCCTGACCTGATTGGTTTGATTTCAGTTCTTGCCATGATAAATCATGGCTTATCACAGGCCCTATCCTAACTTATTCCTTCAAGTTGTTTGTACCTAAGGAGCAGGAGAGGGTGGTGCTCTCCAAGTGCTGTAGCACAGAGCCAGCCTTGCCCTGCGCTGTGGGGAGTGATTGGGATGTGAGAGCATCCACAAATCCCTGTTTGCATCCTGCTTGGCTGCTTTAACACAGCCTCTCTTGAGGAGTCAGCACAGGGTCTGGAATGTTCAGGAATATTCAGGAGGCAGGGAGTAGCAGGAGCTGGAGAGGAGATGTGTCCAACACAACACCGCAGGCTCCAGGTTGGCTTGGGAGCTCCTCTCCGTAAATTCTCTCTGAATTCCCCTGATGTCGAGTGTGGGCATCACTGTGGAGAGGAGCAAACCTGACTCTGTCTGCACCTTCCTCAGCAGAGCTGGCGAGCAGTGGGTGGATTTTTGCAGTGTTTGATTTCTGACCAAAACTCAAATCACCGCAGATTTATTTCTCACACTGTTTTCCTCTCTCCCTCACTTCCTCAAAACTTTAACAGGCACCTAAATAACAGGGAAGAGGTGATCTTGGTAGAAACTTCATGGCAAAGATAAAAAAGGTGGGAAAGCTCCCACAGAGGGCCAAGTGTTGAACAGCACAGCTCACTCAGTTCTCTTTCAACTGAGCCATATTTCCTCAGATTGAGAGGATTACGTGCAGCTTATTGTATTTGCAGGTCCTGACGTAGTGAGTGGCTGCTCTGTTAGTGGCCCCAGGCATCTTCTCACCCCGAGCTTCTTTTCCTGAAGTGCTCATCTGCACTGCTTCTCTCCCGAGAAAGCTGAGGTGAGAAAAGGTGAGGAGGTGTTTTAAGTCAGGATCTCTGCCTTACCTCCCTAATTTGGTGAGCTCCCATAACCTGAGCTGGGAAAGAACTGCTGCATTTCCTTCTCCAGCACAGAAATGTCTGTTGCTCTGATTTTCTGATATTCGTGGAGGTTCGTGGAAGCTCGCAGGGAGGTCACGCAGGCAGCACCAAGATGGCGAAAAGAGAAAATTTATTTACAAGAACTTCTTTATATATTCATTAATGATCTAATAATTATTGGTCGACAGTTTTTCCATTCCCTATAATGATTGGTTACAACTCTAGAGCATCCAGAACCAAACCAAAGAGATCAGAAAGCACAAGAATGCAACTTATCTCTATTCTCCATGAGAAAGAAGAGAAAGATTTTCAAACAGTGCAACTGCAATGTCTGTGGGGCACAGCCCAGTCTGCCCGCTCAGGTCAATTAGCCAGAGCCATTAATTGCAGACTCACGAGGCTTCCCTGGCAGGTTGCTCGGGGAGTGCACAGATCATTTCCGTGTGGCAGCAGGGCACAGTCACTCGTGCCCAGGCTGGAGGGCCTGGGCAGTGATGTCCTCCCCTCCTGCTGCCCTGAGCCCAGGCTGTGCTCTGTCTGTCCCTCTGGAGGAGCTTTCTGGGGCCAGGAGCAGCCTGCCCATGAGGCAGAGCAGCCACACTGCTCCCACGGTGGTGCCAGCAAGCACCCAGACCCCAGAGACCTTACTGGTTTAGTGCCTTCATGCACCAGCAGAGACTGGAAACTGCCCACGGAGCCCTGGGTGGCACTTGGGCTACAACAAAATGAGATGACTTTATGGTTTGGTGCTCTTCAAGCTTGGTTTTGGAGGTTTGGGGTTTTTTTCCTTTTTTCCTGTGTATTTGCATACCAGGTGAATTTATTTATTAATTAAGGGAGGCATGGCTGGCAGGGGCGAGGAGGGGCAGAGATGGACACAGAGAGCAAGGTGAATTTGTGACTTGGGCTGGCCTCCGTTTGTGCTGCAGGTAAAGTTTGGTTTTAGTGCAGAATCATGGAATCACAGGGTGTTTTTGGGGTTGGGATGGACCCTGAGGATCATCCAGTCCCAATCGCTCGCTTTGAACACATCCAGGGCTGAGACACCACAGCCTCCAAGAAGTATTCCTGCGTAGATTCTCTGTCATTTGGAAGCTCTCCTGCCAGAGACAAATAAGTCTGAAAATTTACAGCACACAACAGGCATTTCAACCTGGGAAAAGCCTGAATTATAATGTTAATGACTTCTGAGAGAAATAACTTAGGTTTCTACCCATTAGAAATTAAAAATCTACTGTATTTTGAAGAAGAAAATCTAGAAGATTTTTACCTCAGGACAAAACCCTAGAGTTCTTACATCAGCACAGGCTGGTTAAGCTGTTAATTTTTTTTTAATAGATTTTCAACTTTGTGCTTTACTGTCATTCGGTTGTTTTTCCTTTTTTTCTGCTGGTTGCAGAAATGTTCTTTTTCTCCCACAACATGGTCTCTCATTCCCAATCCATATGATTATTTATTATCCCAATAAAGAAGAATGCAAGTTATCCAAGCACTAAAAATAAATTTAGATATGACAAAGACATTTTAGGTGCATCCTGTAAGAGCTGCAAAGACATTGGCCTGACTTTGCTTTAAATTTCATGGACTTTTTTGCAAACGAGGCTGCCTGGAATAATTCACTCCTGGGCATTTCAATATCACAAAGAATTTAGAAATAGTAGACACCATAATTTGATGGGAAAAATACTTTTATCTCTTGTTGGGGCATAGTGGAGGGAGCTGTAATGGAGAAGGATACAACTTCTGTGTTCTTCTGCTTAAAGTTATTTTTATGGTTTATTGAGTAATTAATCTATTTGAGATTAGTATATTAATGCCAATTACAATATATGCATTGCCGGTAGACTTACAAAGATTGCAAGAGACAAAACATTCTATGCTCTGTTCTATAACTTTATAATACATAATATATATGATTTTCTGGCAGAATCTGGCTGATTATAAGTATAAAACTTTAAAGCCAATGAAATATGAGATCCTTGTTGGCACCTGCCTATCCATGTTTTCCTTTTCTCCCATTGTTTGGTGCTCATCCAGTTTTGCTCTGTAGTTTAGTTCATATAATTGAATAGAATTCTTGTTTTAAACCACATTTTTATTGCTGAGGGATGTACCAGGATTCCTGATGTTACAAGAACCTTTATTTCACTCTTCCCAACATCAGCTTCTTTTTGTAACTCAGGTTGTGTGTGAGGAGACTCTGACCTGCTCTTGCCATAGCAACCACACCTTCTGTTTCACCAGAGGAAAAGGGAAAACCACTGGAAATTAGAAACTTTAATTGTTAATTTTGGGAAAGTTATTCTTTGATTTACCATTGCTCTGTCCTTCAGCAGGGAAAATGTTGATTAGAAAATCTCTTGCTGGTAACAAATTATCTGCAACAATTAGTCTCTTAAGCACTATTGGAAGAGGAGAAATAGAAATTAAAGCCTCATTTTGGAACAATAGCCACAGGTACAAAAGATAAATTCCATTTTTCTATTTATCCTCTAAGTCCCCCACATTGGAGTGAGTGAAGTGTTGCCAGTTTTTATAAATCCATAGATTGTTAAGGCCTGGGCTCTTGCTGCAGAATTCCTTATTAATGGCACCGTGAGGTGGATGAAGATCGTTCCAAGGTCTGAGGGGGTGCAGAACCATCCAGAGCTCACCTTCTCCTTTGGGATATGTTCTCATCCCCATCTCCCCACAATCTGTCTGTCTCTGCACCTCAGCTGAGCCCAGGGCTGTCCCTCCTTGGCCCCTTGCCCCATCCTGGTGCTTCCTGCAGCTCCAGCAGGCTCTTCCCTCTCCTCCTGCCCCAGCAGGATGCTTTTCCCAGAGTGCTGAGGCTGCCTGCGTTCCAGCAGCTCTCATTTCCCCTCCCACCCCTTTGCCATGGAAGTGATGTCTTCAGGCAGGACTACATGTGTTTTCCCTTTGCTCTTGCTATTAGTGATGGCTGATGTTCAATAATTCATGTAATAATGGGCTAGAGTGGCTCTGGCTCTGCTCTGCAGGAATGCTTTTCACCCTGCACTCACAGACTTCCAAAGCAAATTTTGTTTCCCAAAAGTGTTGATTTGCATCAGCTGCTGCTGCCACAAGCACATGAAATCACTCCATGGGTCTGAAACACCAAACTTCCTCCTTACAGAGCCTCTCTCTTCTTAGAGCTGGAAATATCCGTGCAATTTGGAGCATCAAAACAGCAGATCTGACAGATTAATAAAATACCAAATTAGTGAAGTCTGTCTCGGTCTCTAAGTAGGTTTTGTCCTAAGCATCTTGCCAGTTTGTGGAGTGAAATCAGGACTGAGATGCAGTGCTGAAAACTCCCCTCAAAATAAAAAGAAGAAAAAAAAAAAAGCTAATTACTGGCAGTAGAAATCTTTCACTGTCTCACATTTGGAAATTTCTTTTGGCTGGAGTCCTACACTCTCTTTTATGACTGAAATTAAATGTACAATGTACAGTAGGATTCTACAATCATTCTAATATAAATATAGGTTATTAAGTTTTCCTAGTTCCTTGTCTCATATCTAAGAAATGGATTCTCATGTGAGCAGAGGTTACATTGTTAAAATTGTATTGGAAGCTGCTGAATTCCCCATTCATATTGGATGGCTGATCAGGCCTCTGTTTTATGTAACACTGAATTATCAGATGGGCAGTGTGTGTTAGTTAGTGTGCACAGGTTTTTAACATTTTCAGCAACCACTGGAATATAGCAACATATTTTTTCATTAATTATGCCCCATGTTTAGAGTAAAAAAAAAAAAAAAAAAAGCCATGCTAACTTTTTTTTATCCAGCTTAATTTTCAGTGTAGAGTTGTTGGTGTCATCCAAGGTCAGTGCCCTCCCCCAGTGTCCTGTAACTCCCTGGGTTTATAGGAATTATAGGTTATGAGTTTCCTCTGTATAAAGGTGATTGATAAATTGTGCATTTGGGACCCATCCAGGTGCAGGATTTTTCCTTAATGGATGTTTCCTGGGAATCAATGTGTACTTCTTATTGGCAGCGGTGTGTAAATGTGCAATTCATGGATTCTGTCCCTTGGAATATGCTACATTAAAAGGCTTAAAATTGACATCTCTATAAACATTTTGCTGTGAAATGTCTGTGTTAATAGATGGCTATGCTCTGTAGGTGATACCACAAATAGATTAGGGTTACATTAATAAAAAGCCTGGTAAACATTTACTTTCAAATGCAGTTTTACACATCCTGGTGTCTCACACCAGACTTCTTTCATATTACCAAGATTTTTTATTTTTTAAAATGGTTTTTTGAGCTGTGATTGATTTGATTTTCACCTTGCTCTGTGACAGTGCAAATCAAGGTGAGATTCAGTGCCCTTGAGCCACAGCAGCTCTGCTGATCCTGAGTTCAGCTGCAGCCAGGCAGGGCCCAGGGTTCCAAAGCCTGGAGGTTTGACAGTGCCAGAAGTGCTGCTGCTGGAGACCATCAGAGCAGCCCTGAGCACATCAGTGTCCCTCCTGCAGGGACACTGTCCCAGCCCTTGGGATTCCCCCAGCAGAGGCTTGGGTTTGGGCTCACTAGCCTTGATTTGCAGCGGGGGAACCTGGGGCTGAGCTGTGGATGGAGCTGGGCTGATTTTGGGAAGCTCAGAGCTGTGTTTGGTACAGGTGTGCTCTCAGGACCTGTGCTGTGTCTGAGCCACGTTCCTGATCAGCCTGGCTTTGTTAATAACATCAATATCATTCAATATCAGTGTGTAGTATCTTTCTAACAGTACATTTGTATTATTCTAATTTGTGGGAAGCATACAGTGATTTATAGGAGATTTTATAGTATTGATTTAAACATAACACTTAGGAAGTATTTCGGATCCTTCCATCACCATAATTCACCTCTAGTTTCTCACTAGTAAAATCATACCGTGTTGCTCTGCAGGCTTTTGTCACAATTCTTGCTGAGTCCTAGAATTAATATTGAGATAATTAGAACTGCCAGATAAAAGCCTCCTGGCAAATCATTCTCCTCCATATTGTCATTTTCTTCCATTGAGGGGAAAATCATTGAAATGTTTCAAAAGGCACCTGCATTGTGTGTCTCACCTATGGAGGTTCAAGTGTTTGCTGTGTATTCAAACCCTTAAATCATATTAATCGACCTGCATTGCAAATCCCTGGAGCTGCCTCCTAAATCAAATAGCATGTTTCCTTAGGAGGCAGGAAAAGCAGGAGATATCAAAATATGTATTATTAAAATCCATTTCGCTGTGGGTGCAGTTTTACAACGAGTTCAGGACTTCATTTGAGCAGACAAGACAGTGGTTTTTGGGTTGTGGCATTACCACATATTTATCCATGATTAAACCAGCAATGGGAACACTGAAAATGGAAACCATGGTGTGAGGGCCAAGGAAACCTGTGATTTAAAAAAAAAAAAAAAAAATTAAAAAAAGGGAAGAAGTTACAAAGACTGAGCAGGGAGGGTCCTGTTTAAAGTTTACTCTGTGCCCTTTTTGGGGTTAGCAGCATTGGAGTTCCTGCTTTTCCCAGCACCACGCTCAGTTGGGACTGCAGGTGCCATGCAATAATTCTGTGTTTCTGTGAATAATTCTGTGTTTCTGTTTCAAGTGTAACCTGCCTGTGTCTCTTGTTTAGTTCTGAGCATCGGAGAAGGTGGATTCTGGGAAGGCAGCACCCGGGGACACATCGGCTGGTTTCCTGCAGAGTGCGTGGAAGAAGTGCAGGGCAAAGCCAATGAAAGCAAAGCAGGTAAGCACAGCTGCTGCTCTGATTTTCTGATATTCGTGGAGATTCGCGGGAGCTCGCAGGGAGGTCACGCAGGCAGCACCAAGATGGTGAAAAGAGAAACTTTATTTACAAGAACTTCTTTATATATTCATTAATGATCTAATAATTATTGGTCAATAGTTTTTCCACCCCCTATAATGATTGGTTACAATTCTAGAGCATCCAGCACCAAAACAAAGAGATTAGAAAGCAAAGGAATGCAACTTATCTCTATGCAACTACACACATCGAGCTCCTGTCCAACCCTAATGTGACAAGTGCCACATGTCTGTCCCAGCACAGACATCGAGGCCTTTGTGCCCTGCTGGGAATGGGAGAATTGGATAAAGCTGAGCTGCTGAATTTCAAAATAGGGTGGGCTTACTGTTGGTTTAGATTTCCTGAGATTCGCAGGAGCTGGCAGAGGAAGCAGGCAGATAGACCCAAGACGGCGAAAGGAGAAACTTTATTTACAAAAACTTCTTTCTATATCCATTAATAATCTGACAGCTATTGGTCAGCAGGGAATCCACCTCCTCAAACCATTGGTCACAGCTCTACAACACCTAGCACCAAACACAGAGATTAAGAAAGTACAAGAATGCAGCTTATCTCTATTGTCCCTGAGAAAGAAGAGAAAGATTTCTAAAACAGTGCAGCTACAGACCTACAGATTGGACTTGCCTGTCCAGACTTTCTCATGATGAGCTGTGCTGGGAAGTACCAAAGCTTTTACACAGAGCTCTCTGCAGATACTTTGTGCAGGGTTATGCTGTGTTATATTCTCTTAAAGGGTGAGAGAATGTCTAATGAGACAATTAAATAAGTGAAAAAAACCTGGCCAGTCCTCTCCCAATCTGAGGGAGTTGTACAGTGCATTTAGCTCTTGTTCACAGTCCTGCTGACCTTTTCCTGGATTTTGGAGGAGGCATCCTTTAGTGGGATGTCCCATATCTGTCCTTACTGCTGACAAAGGGAATGGAATCCTTTAGGACACGTGTGTTGCTACAAGTGACTTTAAGCAAGGAGCCTTTACAGTTCTGCTATAATAAAAGAAAGAGAAATCCACATTAAAGCAGGTTATTTTAAGAATTACCTACCATCTCATCATTTCTCTGCTTTTAAGAATTAAGATGTGAGGACATCCTCTCTAATTAAAAGCTCATTATAAATGAGCTCTGAGAATATAATTAATGTTCTCCAGGAGTGCATGCAGTTTAAAATCAGCGATTGATGTGTTTTTAGATCTCTGTTGTATTGATTTGGAGCTTTTGGCATTGCACAGATGATACACTGAACTTTATGCATTTTATCATTCATTTACAGATGTTTTTCTTTTATGCATGTCATTATAAACTGCAAGGTGTACTTTTCTTTTTTTTTTTTCCTGTGTGGAAAGGTTGTGCTTCCTTTTCTATTTCCCTCCTGAGAGGGGGAAAGAGGAGGAGGCAAAATGTAGTATTTGGAGAGAATGGATTCAGACTCTGAGTATGGAGGGAGTGCAGTTGTGTAGCTCTTCAAAGGGCTCAAGGACAAGTCAGAATTTAGAAATGGAGGAGTGTTAAACAAGAGGAAGGTTCAAGTTGGAATTGCCCAACTCTGCATTAAAATTGAGCTGTCCATTTGTCTCCAAATATGAAGAAAATTCTGAGGAGGGCATTAAGTGAAGTTCTAAGATAAGAAAGAAGTTTTACATCTTTTTAGTGATTTTGTAGAGAAAGTAACCAAACCTGTGTGTCACAAATCCTTCAAGACTTGCTTGAGAATGACTTCAGGAAGCAAATTCACTATGTGGCATGGTTGCTTTAATATAAGAGGACTGCTTTTTGAGCAAGGATTTCTTTGATCATTCAAAGGAGCACAAAAATTAAGAAAAGAATTGTCACAAGAGTAACAAAAGGATTAGCAGAGCTGGAAGCAATAAAAGAATATAAACAGAAGCATGTTACAAATTTTCTGACATGGAATTATGAAAACTTATGTCGTGTGTCTGGCAAAGCACCAGGGCATTTACTGCAGTTTATAGCTATTGCCTTTTTTTTGATTGTTTTCCTATTTGCTTACGGTACAGTGGGAATAATAACGTTAACATAGCTTAGGGCTTGAAATATGCCATTCTTCTACTCTAAAAAGGATGCAAATGTAATTAAATAGGAACAAAAGGAACACATTTTCTCTGGCGGTGAACTTGTGCACTCTGTATTTTGCTGGGCTGTCTCAAAAAATGTCCCACACCCAGAAGAAGGTGCAGTGCTTCTCTGTGTAATGCGATAGAGGTGGGAGCTGGGAAGGAAATGAAATATGTGGAATGCACAGTGTGTGCCATATTATTATTGAAATATGGCATGGAGTGAAAGCAGCTGATCACGGAATTGCTCTGTGCATTCCCTCTGCATAGGAAACAATGGGAATGAAAGGGGAAAGCTTTATAAGCAAAAATCAGCCAGTATTCCCTCTGAGTACAAATGCAGAAATAATTTAGAAAAATGTGTTAGGCATGGTGAAGTGATTAGAAATTAAATTAGGTCTGCTGGGATCGCTGAAAGAACATCAGCTGAGAAACATCACAAACTTGTGCCGCTTGCAAGAATTTGCATCGTGGTCTTTGCAAAGCAGCAGAACTTATGATAATGATTTCGAAAGTAGATCATTTCAATGTGGAGGAAATGAAGCTCAGACTCAGCCTTTTCCACAGCAGCACCACAGCAACAGTTCTTTCCCCTCAATGAGACTGAGGAACATTTCTTGCAGCAGCTTCCCTTTGCTATTAAGTTTGAACAATTGTGTTTAATAGAGGCTTGTCATTCGCGCGCCGCGAGTGACGGAAAGAGGAGTAGTTCTTGGAAGAAACAAACCCCAATTGAACACTGCATGCCCAATAAAGCTGCTGGGCAGGTGTTCCAGTCATGCT
Organism: Acanthiza pusilla; assembly: GCA_036630365.1. Classification (NCBI taxonomy): domain Eukaryota; kingdom Metazoa; phylum Chordata; class Aves; order Passeriformes; family Acanthizidae; genus Acanthiza; species Acanthiza pusilla. Next base: position 1,013,671 of record JAXCHO010000006.1, on the reverse strand, counting down.
GATGTATCCTCCCCCTCCTAAGGAAAGTTCAGTTTTTAGGGAACTGTATTGCCATCCTGACTGTTGTGTGGAGGTGGGCGGGACAGAGCAGCACCTGCTTCCTGGGCTCTCCTCAAACATACCGTGCCAGCTTGGCAGGTTCTGGTTTCCAAAAAAAAAATAATATTGACTGGTGTTAATTCTGCATCCCTTCTTTAATCCTTCATTAATTGAGGCTTGTAGGAAGGACTCCATTACTTTGCCAGGCCTGTGGGCTCCTAATTATCCAGGCTGTCTCATTTGCCCTTTAATAGCCCCAGCACAGGGTCTGCTGCCTTCCAGTCTAGAGAAGCTCTCTCGACATTTTGAGATCCAATGGAAAAAGAACAACAGCAAAGAAAATAATTATTGTGGTTTGCTAAATTCCTTTGCCTGCTTTTAAAAAATTCTTACACACAAAACCATCGTGCTGCCTTGTTTCAAAAAGTGTAGCCTTTGTAGTCAGCTTTTAACATTCTCCAGAATTATTCTGAGAGTGAAAGTATTCCCTCAGATGAGGTTGGTACATCATCCTGCTTTTTCCCTGTACAAACACAGAATACAAATGCCACATATTTCCTCTTTCTGCATTGACAGCTTTGCTGTGTTACTCAGTAATGGGCCAATTCCATTCTGAAATGTCTTTGTATTCCGAAATTTTTATAATTTTTTTTTTTTTTAAACTAAAATTTTCTCGGTAAATTGAAAAAAAGTTTCTCTTGCTTAAATTTAGATGTTTCTGTTTGCTTTTCTTCCATCATAAGGTATTTCTTGAATTTAGGAGACCTTTTACAAAAATGCTTTCTATTACATTTGTGATTTTATGTTCCACATCCTTCAGAATTCAGAGCTATCTGATTGACCTTAACTAAGGTGAAGTATTCGTTTTCAGGCTAGAAATTATCTTTAACTACACTCCGACTTTGTCATTTGTTGCTCCTCCTTCCCTAAGGTGCCTGGTGAACCCTAGATTTTACAAACTCTACTGAAATGAAGGCAGACTCAGTGTGTCTGAGTGATTTTTGTTGTCTTTCAACTCTTGGCCTCCTCAGTGCCCCTTTGTTTGATTTCCTTGATTAGCCTCATTTCTAATATTGTTTTAGGATGATTTTTCATTCCATAGCCTCCTCTGTACATTTGTCTATCCTGTGACCTTGGGACACTGTAGGATTTGCTGTCTGAGGTGTTGGTGTGGTTTGCTTCAGACGCTCGGGACGGAGATGAGAGACCTCTGGGGTTTGGTCTGAGAGCATGAGGTTTATTGTGAAAGGTGTGAGTGTAGGAGACCTGCTGAGAGCAGCCAGACACAGCTCAGAGCAGGGCAGAGAGGGGAGAGAGAAGTACAGAATACGGAAAACGGAACAGAAATACCGTGGTTGCAGTTTACAATACAATAAATCATCTTCTGTGCTGAATATTCTAATTTTCACTAACCAATCTAGAGCAAGCTACAAATCCTACAACATTTACATACAGCCTAGGAGAGTCATTGCATTACCATACGGCGTTAGATTTTAAACTCTAAAAACTGCTTTTTGGACCCTCTGCCGAGTTGGTAGGGTCAGCTCTGACCCTTGGACCTGTCTGCAAGCAGAGGGGATTGTTTAATCAAAAGGGAGATTGTTTAATCAGAAGGGAGATTGTTTAATCAAAAGGAGATTACCTTCAGTGGCCATACCATCGTTTTCCAGTTGTTCAGTCACTGGGGTTTGGTATCTCAAAGTTTGTCTTCATTTCAATTTCTCTTATAGTTTCCATATTCTCAGCATCCTTTGCCAGGTAATCATATTTATAATGCTTTCCTATTTCATCCTCCCCAACAGGGCACACCGTATCAGTATCTATAGGAGTGCTGGGAGTTTATTTCAGACAGATCTGATGGGGCCACGTGGCTGGAATGACCCTCAGCAGTTGCTCAGGAGCTCTTTTTTCCAGGATGGAGCCCAATTTGTGGATTCTGAGCTGTCCCAGCCCCGGGGGCTGTGGCACACACAGCAGGCAGCACATCCCTGGCCCTGAGCTGTGCCCGTGCTGACCTCTAGTGACACTGGTGCTCCCAGCTGGGATTTCCCTTCCCAAATGTCACAGAGACATGGGATTTTGGGTGGGAAAACACCCCAGGGATCACCGAGCCCAGGCTTTGGCTGATCACCTTGTCAGCCACACTGAGGGCCACGTCAGTCCCTCCCTGAGCACAGTGCCTGTGCTTTTGTGTGCTCTCCCTTATTCCTGAGCTCCCAGCAACCTGAAAATATCAGGACAGGTTATCCAGGAAGGGCAGAGCTGCCTTGCAATTTCTTTTTCACCAATGTAACCAGATGCAGATGTCAGGAGCAGAAACTGCAGCATTCCTTCTCCAGCATTCCCTCCAGATCCCAGAAGTTCCCAAACAAGTCCAAGCTGTGGTAATTAAATGTGTCCTTTTGCTGTTTCTGAAGCACAGAAATTTCTGTAAATTCCACAGGTTTTTAACGCCCTGTGCATTCAGTAGAACCAGATTTGTTCCTCGTTTCCCCATCCCTTTTTATAATTAGCACAACACCTTCCCAGGCAATGGAGCCAGCCAGGCTCCTCGAGAATGGATTTGCCTTCCTGCAGAAGGAAGGTTGCTTTATCTTTATGTGGATTGAGGAGCTGACATCTGTACTGGTCTTTCAGAAGGACAGGAGTCTTGGTTTCCCAAATTTGCTGTCTGGACATAGCAGATATCCTATGTAAAACCAGTGCCTAATCCCATAGAATTGGTTCTGTGATTCTGTGTTAAACACAACAGTGGAGGGGAAAAAAACAAAACAAAAAACCTTTTCATCCAACCTTAATGACCCACCTTTTATAAATGACCCAGATTAGCAAAATATTTTTAAACAAATTATTCCTGATTTGTTACAATCCGTTCTGGCTAATTTTTAACGAGAAAGGCACCTGAAGAATAGATAGAAATATTGTGGTGATTGTTAGAACTCAGAAAAATTCTGTGCACAAATACATTTGAAAACCACTAGAAGGAAGAAGGTTTCAATGAGACAGAAGAGATGCTATCTCACCAAACGAGCACCTCAAGGGTTTTGATAAGAAATGTTGATAAATTCTCCTTGCACACGATTTCACCTTGACTAGAAGGTACCTGTGTATCTGTGACAGAATTATTGTGCAACTTGGACTCTTTGGCGTGAGCAGCAGCAGCAAAGGACAAACCATTGCTGCAGCTGCGAGGGCTAAATGGAGGAAGTATAAAAAGAATTTATATACAAGAAGGGAAAGACATATTTTTTGGGGAAAGTTAATCGCAAACTTTGTCATTGTGAAGAGCTGAGAAGTTCTGAGACCTTGGGAATGTGTTCTGACTCAACAATGCAGGTTGGACTGAATATGGCCGAGAGAACATAAACCCAATATAAAATCAAATTGAAAGGGCAAGATTGCCTCACATGCAGCAGAAAATTGTGCTGTGACACAGGTGCACAGTCAGCCATTTCCAATGGGTTGAAACTCAAGAGATTTCTGTTTTACCTTCACTGTAACCCCAGCAGGGCCCAGAGTCTGGGGTCCCCGTGGTCCCCAGAGCCCAAACCGATGGCCAGCCCTGCTCAGTCAGTGCTCCTGCCTTGAGCCACGCTGTCCAAAGCTCTGAATCTCTCTGTCCTGCCTTGCCTCTGTGTTTTGCACAGCCAGCCACGTGGCTAACAGGACTCTGAGCACTTCCATCTTTGGAGAAGGGATTTTCTGCGCATAATGTTTGCCGTGGAGAAATCCATCATTGAAAAAACTGGGAGTGGATGGCAAAACTTAACGCAGTGATCGTCCACAAAGATATTCCGTGCCTGATTTATGCTTCAGAAAGATCAGAAATATGCCATATACCATATTTTTGCTTAAACTGCATTCTCTGCCATCAATCAGTGAAAAAACTATGCTGGAACAAGAAAAAAAAAAAATCAATGTAAAGAACTAGATCTGAGGTGCTGGCAAGGCAGCCCACAAAGCCCAGCTGACACAGGAGCTTGGCGCAGTAATAATCAACTAATTCTGACAACTCTCCGGAGCTGAGGATGTAAATCAACCCCACTTTTTTTGTCTCAAGCGATGGAAATCCAAAGGATGAACCTCAGCAAGTTTGTGCACTTCAGCTTTGCTGAGCGAGGCGTTTGTGTTCGCAGTGATGATAAACAGCGTTTTGGGAAGGCTCTGAAATGAACCATCAGTCAATAGTAATGGGGACTGGGAGGCAGAGGTGACAGAGCTGGCTTATCTCAGCCTGGCTCTGGGATGGAGTCCTCTCCTCCCTCACACCCTGCAGGGTGTCCTCTCTGGCCAAACCTGCCTCAAAAGGCCTTTTGTTCTTTGTCTTGATCTTCTGGGCAAGGTGCAGTATAAATTTCTTCCTCTAACAGGAGTATTTGTCAGAAATCCTTAGGAGGACTGAGCCCACCAACCCATTTCTCAAATAATTGTATGGCTCTGCTTTGAAGGAGGAGTGAAGGAAAGGATTCCGTGATAATAATTTCATCATTTGTCCAGGTTTTGAGGACGGCAGAGAGCCAAAACATCAAAAAATTATTCAAATGAAAGAAAGAAATGCAAGCCTATGTCTAGAGCTTGCAGAGAACGTAAGCCTGTCTGCATGCTTATCTCTGAAGAAGTAATTTTTAATTCATAATATTTTACTGTCTGGGCTGCTCAGCTGACATGTGCTTCATCCCTTTCACTCCCATTTCCATGCTTGCTAAGAGCCACTTAGGAATAACTCTAATCAGCTGGAAAGGAGCAGCACAACTCTCCAAAGCATCGAAATTGCTAAAAATAAATTGCACAGCAATAGAAAATGAGAGTTACGTGGTAGGAAACTCAACGTTTCCAGTGCATCTGGGATTGCTGGCGTGTGAAATCGGACATGCAGGTGTGGAGTTTTTCCTCTTCTGATTCTTTTTGTGTTTTTTTTTTTCCCTCAAGAAATCGTCTGTCAAAGCACAGAGGATCAAAGAAGCGCAGACTCTGAGGGATGTCTCAAGAAAGGAGTTACCATGATGGTTCCTTCCTTTTCTTCCAGTGATGCGTTCGTATTTTCTGTTCAAAATCACAGCCCACGGAATATTTTAAAGTCTGCGAGCAGATAGAGACATCAGAAATGTCTAATACTACAAATTACTGGAGAAGCACCGAAAAGTTAGAGTTAGGAACTGAATGCTTTATGAAGTGATAGAGCCTCCTGGGGAATTTCAGCCCAATTATTGGTTTAAGAGAGAATACTTCAGCTCGTGGCAGAATTTGAGCAGCCCTGTTCTGCATCGCGCTAGGAATCTAGAAATAATACTTAATTTTTTGATTCCCAGTTGTTCTTGTGGAAACTACGCATATGTTTTTTCCAACCCATAAAAATCTGGGTCAAGTTACTCAAATTTTGACAAATTTAGCAGGTCTTAATGACTGCCAGTAGACAAAAATCCTTAGCTTTCACCTCCTGTAATTCTGGAACATCTCCAATTTCATAAAGAATATATATTTTAATGCTAGCATCTCTATACTAATTGCTTTGTTCTGGTTTTTTAATTAGAGATACTTCTTAATATCTTATCTGTGATCAACTATAATTGATTTTTTGCTTTCTCTAGGTATCTTAAATGACAGTAGCAATAGCTTTTACTCTGATTTGACATTCATTTTTTGCCCTGAAATTGTGTTTAGCCAGGATTCTCTGATGCACCTGTGTAAATATTATTTATATCAGAACATGACTTCTGTGGAAATCATTCTGGCTATCTATGAGGATTCAATAAAACACCATAATTCATTTCGCTCATTCCATTTAGCATGACCTAACACTTTTAAAAGCAGCTCTGAAAAAAAAAAAAAAAAGACAAGGCAAGTCTTAGATCTGTGCATATTCCAAAAGCGTTGATAAGTCATCTTTTTCTCCTGCACCAAATGACACATTGGGGCTTTTTTCCCCTTCTGATTTCCAGTGGCTCAGATAAAAGGCTTGACAACAGAGGCTGAAAACTCTTTGAAACACTCCCCAGTTAGCTGAGATCAAATTCTTATGAATTTAAGGAAGATGATAGAGCAGCAGCTTCCAGGAATGGCAGTGCTGGAGGTGATCAGGAAAATGATGCCTCAACAGAGGAGCTCTCTGTGACTCCATATTCTGTTCTTTTGCTTCCCTCCCTTGCTAGAAAGCTCAGCTCATTTTTTATCAGATCAGCCAGAAGGGGAAACTCTGGGCTCAGAAATAGATTCTTTGTCTTCAGGTAAAACAGACAGAGCTGAGTGAATGTTCCTCACTCAGAGCTCACAAAATGGATTGAATTTTAAATGCTGATTTTAAATGATTTTTATGGAGCTTGGCTATGCAATTTACACCCAAACGTGTGTTTGTGTTTGTGGCTAAGTTTGAGACTTTAGCTTTGCTTTCTGAACTGAAATGGGAGGTGTCCATCAACTTCCCAGCCCTCCAATCAGCCCACAATTCACAAATATGTGAAATTCCACTTGGCTGAGAAAGCCAAGCTAATTTAGTGGCTGATTTACAAGCAAAAAGCACTTCAGTGCATTGTTTGGGGTCTTTTTTTTGTAGCTGAGAGTTCAGCTCTAATTATCCAACAATCATGGAGTCTTTACTTCATGCTTGCAGTTACGTTTTGCACACATCAAGAATTAGTTTAGTGCTGTCTAGAGAGACATTTGAAATAGTTCTGTATTTTGACTGCTCTCCTGGAAATAATAAAAGTAATTATATTGAATACCCTGTACAACATATTAGTAGAGTAAGGAAATAAAATATAGCATATCTTTATCTCATATTTTTACTGTCAGATAAGTTCTAAAGCTATTTTTTCATATTATATTAACATCTGATAGTCAAAACTTTAAAAAGAAGGAAAATAGTTACATTCCTGACTGTAAATCCTCCTGGATTATACTTTTTCTTTCATTTGCCAGGATCAAATCTGTCCTTTGGGTTGGTCTCATAGGAGACTTTGAGGCCCTAGGCCACTGTTTGAGAGGAAATGTATGTACAGATAGGAAAATCCAAGGCACTTTCCCAAAATCCCCAAGTTTTCATGCTGAGATTTTCTCATCCAAAGACAAGGCACAGTGACATGCAGTGAACAAAAGACTGTGAGAAGAACTAATGACAGGATTGGTTTATTTTAAGAGCCAGAGGATGTTCGAAATGTTTCAGATTTTTGCTAAGTGCTTGCCACAGGGAAGGGCAAATTAAAGATTCTTATTTCATTTTTAGAAAACACATTTTAAGGGTGTCGTGTGCCACTACCTCCAGCTTCTCTTTGGGTGTGTATTTAACACATTTTGGGTGTGCATTTAAGTGCTTTTAATGCTGATGCTAACCTGGGAAATTGATATATTTTTAGGTTAGTTTGTGTGTAAAACTCCATGTAAATTGTTCCTAAAATAGTGACTGCTGTGTCTAAAGTCTGAGTAACCTTGAACCCAAACTTCTGGTTAATTATGCTATGTCTGGGAAGAGAACTGTTAAATATTACTGAATTTTTCCTCATTAAACAGGTGTTGGGTTCATTAGCATATGCTTTATTAGCTGTCTAATAAATACCGGTGATGCTGATTATTTAATTAGAAGCTTCACCTCGAACAAGATGTCTTTAAGTATTAATTTTGATAGAAGTTTCAGCGTTCAGTTCTGAAAATATAAACTCCTAGAGTTGCACTGTAATGAGCTACACCATAATTCCTGGATGTGGAGATTCACTGAAGTGTCACCCTGTTGATAAAGTCTGTATTATAAACTTCTTCAAAAGTAAATCTTTAGAATTTCTTGAAGTCCTGACCTGACTTTGTAGGATGCTGCAACTCATCACACTTAAAAGTTAAGTGGAAATACTGAAGTTAATCAGCCAGACACTTCAGAAAGCTCTTCCAAGGCTGTTCTGATCCAATTTAAGATGTGTTACTGAATCTTTTAAAAGTAAAGGATCAGTAAATAGTTGATTATCCTTCTAAAATGATGTAACAAATATGGGAGCATGTAAAATGCTCAATGTAAAATGCTCCCAGAATCCAAAGATATTAAGAATTTCCCTTGAAAAAAGGGAAATTCAATTATCCAGTTTCTCAGGCAGTCCTGTATGAAACAATATTGATGAAGTGTTTTGTGTGCCATTGAGCACACACAATTTTGGGATTGCCCCAGTGTTTTCCAGTGCAACTATAAACACGGATCCATTTCAAGTTGTTGTTTTATTTGTGAGGGACCAGCCTGAAAAAGCATCCGAAATTCCACGATGTGGGTGGGATGGAAGGGAATAGTTGCCAGCAGGGTCCCAGGTGCAGTCGTGCACACAGGGAAGAGGATCTGGGCTCTCTAACAAGATTCCCTGGCAGGGATTTTCCCTCCATAATCCTCCTGTTTCAGATAGCTCAAACAGATTACTTGGGCACTGAAATGGGGAGGCTTCAAATTCCATTTGTCCCTGATTGCTGGAATCTTGTTCTGGGGAGCGCTGGGCAGAGCAGCGCTTGGTTTGGGTTTTAGAGCAGAACTCGCAGCTTAGCTCTGACAAAAACCTTTTACAGCTCAGGCTCTGGGGGATGCAACCTGGCACTGAGTGGCAGATTTGTGCTCTGACTCTCAGCTCGCGTTTCAGAGCCCAGAGGAACCACAGCACCACAGGAACAAGTGGTTTGGAGTGTAAACAAAGCAGCTTGAGGTGATTATTGCCTGAATATTACCCAATTCCCAGTCTGGCGCGCCCACACCCAGCCCTGTCATCAGCTCAGGTTTGGGAGACACGGACTGGGAAAACAAAAAATATTGGGTGGCAAAAACGTTGTGAGTGCCTTGAAGAGTGGTCTGAACTGCAGGTGTGGATTTAAATATCCATAATCCTTGTCACTGTGGTTTAATCTTCTATTTAACCCATTCTAACTCTATAGATTAAATTAAATTTGCCCAAGTAGCCTCTTGTAGTCAAGCTTTAAGGGAAAGATTGCAAACATGAGCAGCATGAAAATAAAAAAAAAAACATTTCACCCCAGCCCCTGAAACATGTGAGAGTGGCTTGAATGTTTTCCCAAACACATATGAAGAGTTATGATTTAACATTATTGCTATTCATAAATATAAGAGACCAATGATTTCCTGGAAACTGTTGGGGTTGTTTTTTCTGGAGTTAAACTGCATTTTTCTTGAAATGTGGCTGATACTAAGCATTAGGACACTTAAAAACTGCATCATTGCTGATAAAAGATATTTTTTAACCTGTAGTTTTAAATGTATGCTGTTTTAAAGGTAGTTTGGGTTTTGTTTTGGGTGTTCAGTTTTTTTAAGAAAGTCTTTAGCTTGCAAAGATACGTTTTAAATTTTTTTTCTGAAACCTTCACTATGTAACATTGTGTTTTTCCCTCCTGTGGAATGTGTCCATGCCGTATATATTTCAAGCATTCATTTTTGATGCCCTAAATCAGGTTTTACCTGATTTTGCAATACTCCTTTTGCTTATATGATCAAACAGACTTTTATGTGAATATGAAAACACCAATGATTTTTATTGATTCTTCTCTTTCTCCTTGGATTTTCCCCTAATTTTCTTGCTGAGCTATTCTAAAGTTAAAAAAGAAATCTAAAGAAACTCTACAGACCATCTTACAAATGTACATAATACATGACATAGTGCTCATGTTTTCCATAAGTTTCATCTCATAAGCAAGAACATATTCTGAGTTGTTGTTACATGCATTTGATGAGCTATTTAATGGTTTGATGACAATATTTGAGTCAGGCCTTCTTGAAGTTAATATATTGTGTTACACAAATCAATTAATTCCATTAGTACCCTAAAATCTGAAGCATCTGTTTAGGAGCTCAATAAATCTGACTGTTCTGGGATCTCTATCTGGGATATCAATATTCAAAAGCCTTGCTACATTCTGAGCGTGCTGATTGCACCTTTTTCCTTACAGAAAATCAATTACCCTTCCCTGCAGTAGCAGAATTTTAAAAAGATACAATCCAGACTTGAATTGCACTCTCTGATTCGACTTCTGGATGCTGTGTGTGTGCACAACTCCTCTGTGCCCCTGTTTAAATTCAGGATAAGGTCACCAGTGCCCATCTGATGTTGTGCAAAAGCTTTTCCTTCCATTTCCTCACCGACAATATCATCAGGGGTGGGAGGGCTTTTAGGGAGTTTCTCTTGGCTCTCAGACTGGACTCAAGTTTGCCAAAGAGCTGTCCCTGGTGAGGTTTTTCCTTTGTCTTGGTTCTGCATTTCTGGCTCCCCAAAGTTCGGGATTCTCATCCTCCTATCCCAGCCCGTGTTCTGAGTGCTCATCTCTGCTCCTGTCGGCCGCCACCCAAAAATTCCTTTTTTCCAAATTAAGTCAGAATGAATCTGTGTTGCTAGCAAGAGCAGGTAGGACCTTTCCTGCCCAGGAAGTGCTGGGGAGCAGGAAATGCCTTGGCGCTCTGTTTGTGGGTGCACAGGGACACAATTCTGCCAAAAACATTCCCTGGGACAGGAGCCCTGCTCCGGATAGTGATGCCTTTGAATATTTCTAGTTTTTCCTCTTAATGCACCTGTAACTTGCTGCAGTTTGGTGCTTCTCACAAAGTGCTAAAATGCTCTGTTCCCAGCACCTTTGGCCAAACAAGGCTCTCTGAACACAGATCCAAGGACATATTCGTTGCCTTGGGGCCTGAAAATATGGAAACAACTGTGAGATGGAGGGAACAGGCCTGGGGTGGTGAACATCATCACCTGAGGGTGAATTGGAGAATTAGGGGCCAATATCTAATGGGCAGAACTTGTAAAAGGTGAAGGGCTCAGACCCAGGGCCCATTTTGGGTGCAGTCCCTGGGGGGACGTTCGTCTGCCCGAATGTACCTTGAAGGCCTCGAATAAATTTCTCCACATTTTATACTCCTGATTTGTTTTGGCTTCTCTTTTAGGCATCAGTTTTGGCGACTCCGCCGGTACAGAAGGTCTCTCTCCAAACCCCTCTGTTTGTTTTGGCTAAAGGTGCTGGAGCAGAGCATTTTAGCACTTCCTAAGAAGCACTAACCTGCAGCAAGTTACAGGTGCATTAAGAGAAAAAAACTAGAAATATTCAAAGGCATCAGTGGAGTGACAGCTGTGCCCAGGGATGTCAGATGTCCTTGAGTGAAGCCACCCAGGCTGAGGACTGTCCCTTTCTGCTCCTCACACTCACAGTGAGGCAGTGGAGGAGCCCTCGCGTTCTCTGAGCAGCGTTTTGGGAGCAGTCCCTGTGTTCAGGAGGTGGTCACTAGATGGCATCTTTGGGTACCAAATTTAGGGGGAAATCGTCTCTGACGTTTGATTTGTACTCTGCCACATTTCGGTTCGCTTTTATTTCTGCCTGAATTTGAAAACTTAAGAAAGGACATGCCAGGACAGCAGCAGACAGGGGGGAAGGAAGCATTTTTCTGTATTTTTTGTGCTTTCTGAGCAGTGTGCTTTATCTTGAATTCTAATAATAATGTGTCAACATTTTGGAATACTTTTCTAAGGTAAGATGTGTGGACACTTTTAGGTTATGTATTAATGCAGATCTAGGAATCTGTCGTTTGGGTTTTGTTCTACACCCCTTAGTCAATCACTAGGAAATGTTCCAGATCAAATCACATCTTCAAAGCACTTAAAACTGAAAGCAGCCACTCAGCAGTTCCCAGCAAGGATTTCCAGGTTCATACCAAAACAACTTCTGCAGCAAAGAATATGTCCAGCACTCTAACCCTTACAAATTAAGATGCCTTTTAATGTTTTTTATATAGCAATAAGTAAAAGCTGCTATGCAAATTCTCTTTATTTGAAGGTGATGTTAATCTCTCCCCTAAGAGCAGCTGATGGTGAGGGTAACTCAGTAGGTGGCAGTCCTCTGAAGCCAAAGAAACAGTGTGAGTAGCAAGGAGTGGGATCTGAATGCTAGCAAGTGTTTATTGAGCATTTCCATGTCATCTCAACTCAGAATGGCTTGCATCTTTTATTTAGAATCCTCCCAGCTATTGACACTTTCTTTTTCCTATCGTGAGCTGTTTTGTGAAATTGTGATAATAACCTTCTTAATGTATTTGAGGAAAGTTCTTCTTCAGACTTCTTCTCCAAAATGCTTGTCTGTGTGCCTAGAGTTTGTTTTCCTGCTTGTCAAACAGCGAGAAGGATCTGTCACTCACACATTTCCCAGGGTTTTCATCTGAATTCTTGATAGGATAATCCTCAGAACAGGAATCAGAGTTCTCACTCAATAAATGGCCTGTGCTGTTAAAAATCTCCTCCTGCACTCTTCCCAAAGGAGCTGACACCTTTGGGAATGGTGTCAGCTGCCTGTTCCACTCTCACCCCGTGGCAAAGGCTGTCTGCCATGGATTTGTGTCCCTGGTGCTGTAGGATCCATCAAACAAATTGTTTCCTCCTCGTCAGCAGCGTGAGGGACCTCTCTTTGATTCAGTCCTCTTGGTTGCCACGGTGGAGAACAGATATTTTTTTTCAGTCCTCTTGGTTGCCACGGTGGAGAGCAGATGTTATTTTTTTATCTTACCTACACGACAGATTTATTACCCCAGCAGTGTGCAAAAGTCATAGCTTTTCAAAAAGTGCATTCGTTGAAAATGAAATCAGCCAGAGCTTTATTGGTGTAGAACAGTGTGAGTTCTGAAGCTGTTCAATAGAATTCCTGTTGCCTTCATCCCCCTGTGTTTGCTTTGCTCCCAGCCCCTTCCAAGGGCTGTCCCACCACTCCCCCTCTGCGTGGCAGGACTGCACTCAAACACACTTTAAAATAAAGCCAAAGGTTTTATTTTCCTGGAACACAGAAGGTGTGAGAGCCAGAAAGCTCTGCTAACCTGCCTAGGCTGCCCTAGCAGTGTTGGGGACCCATGGGAAGCTCAGGTAGAAGGGAATTTGGAGAACATTCAGGGTGGTTGGGCAGTGACTGTGGCTCGTCCTTCTCCCACGTGTTTGGCCAGATGGAGAGTGTGCAGAGAAAATGTGGCAAAATGCAAATATTGCCTGGGAGGTCACTGAGGATGAGACTGAAGGAGAGAAATGAAAGGATAAATGTTGGATAAATGTCCTATACCGTGGGGGTGGTGTAAAAGTGGGAAATTCACACCAACTCTGGTGCTGCAGTTGTTTCCAACAGCTTCTCTGTGTGAAGGTGTGAGTGGATTATTTTTGTGGGTTTTATTCAGGTATAGATTCTATTTGTGTGATAATTCATGGAAGAGATAAGCAGAGAAAACTGTTGTGTCCTGCGAAGGACTCAGAGGAAATGCACAATATTTTAATTTTTTTTTTCCATTAATTTAAGTTCTGATTTTTCTAACTCCCTGAGTAGAATCTACTTTTTTCCTATGTTCTTCAGCTGCAGGTAGGCACCATCTGGTTTCTCATGGAAAAATGCTGCAACTGTGGTGATATTACAACTTTCAATTTAGGAAATAGGGAAAGAAAAATACACAAACTCTGGGAATATTTAATTGAGTTCCTTAAACTTGTGAAAGTTCCTTGTGAAACTTCCTTAAAAAAAGAAGCCATGCAGTACAAAAAACCTCTTCAGGGCAGGTCCCGTGTCTCTTATTCCATCAGAAACGTGTGTGGCAGAGATGCTGTTTGTATTGTGGTGGTCTAAAATAAATAGTTACGTGTTCTTTTTTGTAGTCTCGTCCACCAGTAATAAAGAAGGTTTTTAAGCATAGTGGGATTCCATCACTTTGCATAATGTACTGGAAATACAGTCAGCGGAGGAGAAATAATGAAATGAAAAGAGAGTGGTTGATGGTCCTTTAATCTCTTTATGTGCAACATAAATGCCAAAGTAAAGTACACAGCCCTAATAGCTACTTAATGGCCATGCAGGATGTTGTGCAGCGGGCAAATAACTCTGGAAATGAAGAACTGCTGCAGAAAACCTTCAAAAAAAGGATGGGAGAAAGCTCCACAAGCTTTTACTGGGTGAAACTATAAACCAGATTGGAATGTGATACCACCTTAGCACTGCTGTGCCTGGCTGGGCAGAAATAACACCAAATGGCCTTGTTATCTGGGGATTCTTGGAGATTTTGGGTGACCAAAGGCATCACTTGGGGCTTTGCAGTGTCTGTGACCTCACCTGTGGGGAGGGAAGGGAAGGGAAGGGAAGGGAAGGGAAGGGAAGGGAAGGGAAGGGAAGGGAAGGGAAGGGAAGGGAAGGGAAGGGAAGGGAAGGGAAGGGAAGGGAAGGGAAGGGAAGGGAAGGGAAGGGAAGGGAAGGGAAGGGAAGGGAAGGGAAGGGAAGGGAAGGGAAGGGAAGGGAAGGAAAGGAAAGGAAAGGAAAGGAAAGGAAAGGAAAGGAAAGGAAAGGAAAGGAAAGGAAAGGAAAGGAAAGGAAAGGAAAGGAAAGGGAAGGATCGGACTCTGAGCTTGTGTCCGTGCCTGCAGCTGCAAACTGCAGAGCTGAGTAAATCCAGAGCTAAATTCTCCTTCCAAATGGATATGGCAGGAGATCTCATCTTCCTTAACTGCTGCTGCTTATTCCAAGTGGTTCTGGCTGCTTCAGGATGGTGAAAATGCCAAAAGTTAGGGTCGTTTTCTACTAATTCTTTAGTAGGTGCCCCTTACAGAGGAGGGCAGCTTGAGATGTTGATTTGTGCAGCGGAGCAAAGATTCCAGTGAGCAAAATTTCAATGAAAGTTTAGCTTGAAGGTCTGTTTATTATCTGTGATAACAGAGGGGAAGAAAATAGATCCATAAGTATTGTTTTTAAAATAGAACCAAAGTAAAACAGGAGAGGCTTTGGCCTGGGAAGTGTCCTCTGGGATTTTTCATCAATCATAGATATATATTTAAATTATACTGAATTCGTAAAGTTTAGAGGATTTTTTTTCTCCTGTCTATATTTTGTACTTTCCACAAAGCTGATGAGGCCTTTTCTTTTCATTCTCTAACTTCTAATCTCCTGACTTTTTGGGTAAAGAAGTCCATTTCATTAGCTCTCTAATTACGCACTCGGGAAACTCCTCATTCCTCTGTTTTTTTGGCTAATGACCACTCTGCTTCACTTCATCTCCAAGCAAAATGTATGAGGGCTTTTGTTCCTTCAAGAATAAAGCAGATGGCTTTCAGCACAACATCTGGGGGAAAAAAACCCTCATATCTTTGAAGTGTTTTTAGCAAAATAAACACTGCTAAAATGAAATGATGGATTGCTGGCTTTACCTAGAATATCCCTGGATGGAAGGCAGGTTGTTTGAGTTCCTACCTATTTTGAGTGTTTGGTATCTAGAGACAGGATTAGAAATTGATATGTGCAAGCAGCATTTCAGT
Organism: Acanthiza pusilla; assembly: GCA_036630365.1. Classification (NCBI taxonomy): domain Eukaryota; kingdom Metazoa; phylum Chordata; class Aves; order Passeriformes; family Acanthizidae; genus Acanthiza; species Acanthiza pusilla. The sequence continues at coordinate 998,357 of JAXCHO010000006.1, read as the reverse complement.
TTATGACATTTTGTGGAGAAAAAAAAGCTTCAAAAAATCAGTGTTATTCTCACTTTTGGTTCTGGGAGGAGCACTCGGATTCCCAGTCCTGAAAACACCTCAGTGGAGGTGGGCTGCTGCTGTCAACACACAACAATTCAATTGATTTTTGTGATTTCAGGCCAACAAAACAAAACAAAATGCACCTAGAGCTGGCAGAACTGCAGCAAACTCTAAATCCCACACTGTGAGTAGCAAATCTGCCTCATCCCTCTCAGCCATTTCTAGACGAGGCTTCTTCCTTAAAACAATATTATCTGAAAATTCTGACCTCATAATGCTCTTCAGGTGACAAGTTATCAACTTCAGCTTATGTGATGGAGGAATGGGATTATCTAAAAGCAGTTATTTGTCCATTTTCTCCTGAGATGATTGTGATGTGTGACAATAACTCGAGGTGCCCTGGCAGTCCTGTGAAGAGTAATTAGGCAGTGATGCATCAAAGAGTGATTGTTTAACCAGCTGGCTCATCCTGAGTGTCAAAAGAGCTCTTCAGGCTGTGCAAATCATTAGCACTGGGAGGTGATCCTGCCTGGTGCTGTCTGCGTGCAGGATTAGGGTAAATAATGAAATGGGATTTTTTAATGATCGATTTGGAGGATTAGATTTGCACGGACTCTTTGTGGATTAAGTTTGGATATGCTGAGATGCAATTTATGTGTGAGAAGGAGATAAAGGAGAGGGAGCAGAGGGAGAAGGTGGGAGTGTGATTATCAAGCACAGAGAGATGGCTAATCCAGGTGGGCTTAATACACTCAATTACATTTTTAGGAAGGAATAAACCTACTAAGTAGAGGTCTCAATAAAGTGCATCCCGTGTTTGAGACACCACTGCAAAACAAAAATTCACAAATTCAAAATCTCTTCCACTTCTCTTTATTTGCCTCTTTCCCTTCCAATTTGGGAGGTCACACAGTCCACAATAGCAAAAGCTTGTGCTAGGTCAAGGCTGTATTTCCAGATTTTCACATCACAGGTTTGAGAGTGGTTTTGGGAGGTTTTGTGTGTCAGTCGGGAGGTTCAAGCTTTTGACATCATTTCTCTTTAAGAAATACTCAGACGATTTGATTTCTTCAGTTATCACATTTTACAAATCTCATAACTAAAAATCTCATAAGTACAAAGATGCAGCATAATTCCTTTTTTCTTATTAGTTTATATGCATTAAGCAGGATGCACAATAGAGTTTCAGGAATATATCAGTCTTAGGAGAATTCATTTCCATATCACTGCTTGCTTCCAAGAATTAGTAATTTAGGCTTGCAGAAAACATCTGGAAATGACAACAATTTAATTTGCCACTCGTGCTTTTGTAACCTTTGGATACCTTGGGAGCATGTTTTGACATTTCTGTAGCCATCAGAAAACGTGCATTTTTATCATTAAATGTATCAGCTTAAAGCTCAGGTCCTTCTCCAGCTGCACACCTTTAGGTCAGATTTATTTGCCTTCCTCTGGTGTTTGCTGTGCTCTCTGGGGTGCTCTGTGCCCTCCCTGTGCCTCACTTGCCTCATTCTCTAAATTGCAAAGCTTTTCTGAGGAGAAACACCCTGAGGACTAAAAGAGTCATAGTGACTTCATGAACATTGACCCATGGCAATAAGGTTTTTTAAAATTGTGATCATGTCAGGGATAATTTTCACTTCTATTTAGGCAATCTCATCCTTATTGCATTTTCTGAATTATAATGTGTTTATTTTTTGTAATACATGTATATTCCTAGAGTTGCGTGTTCAGATATTATTCCAATTTTTTTTTTTTCTTCCTGTGATCATGTCAGGGATAATTTTCACTTCTATTTAGGCAATCTCATCCTAATTGCATTCTTTGAATTATAATATGTTTCATGTTTGTAATACGTGTATATTCCTAGAGTTGCATGTTCAGATATTATTCCAAATTTGTTTTTCACTTTTTTTTAACCTTCACTGGATTTTGGGAAAAACTGGACAAGCCACTCTGCAATTTAACCAGTGCACAATTAAAAGCCATCTAATTTTCTAGTGATCCATTCATGAGGGTTTCAAAGTGTGTTCTAAATAAAACTTCTTCAGGTTCTGGCACAGAAGAAGTCTAAAATCTTAACTTTGAAAACAATTTTACTGTCACGTTTAAAATAAATTCATAATCTAGATTCAACTAAGTGGTGGAAAATGAAACTTGAAAGGGTCTGGCTTGAGGTGTAGATAAAAGATTGTCAGATTTGAGAGGGAAGACCTACTTTCTGCTCCTCTTTTTGAGGACTTCAGCAGATGAAGAAAAGGCATTAAGTGAAATTGTAAAAGCTAACATAAAGGATAGTATATATATTTCAAGCTGATTTTTAGTATGATCGCTTAGTGTTCTTGATGTATACTTATGCCCCCTCGCTGTTTCCCCCCATTCTGGTTTTCACATCCTATGAATGTGGATGTGATTAATTAGACTTTGTTCCCAGCGGTGGCTTGGTGTCAGCAAGGAGAACCCCAAGCAGGTAAAATCCTGAATTCTCTGTGTCCTGAGTGCTTCCTTCAGTGGATGTTCCCAGTATAGCTGAGAGTGCTCAGCTGCGCTCCAGAAATACTCACTAATCATTGGAGAGGCCTTTTCCTGCACAAGTGTGTTTCCTCCTCCTCAGTTCCTCCTGTCTGGGGTCTAATTGCGCTGTTTCTTGGCAGGAATTGCATTCGTTTCGAGTCGGTTTGGCGCGGGCACGCTCAGGTGGCGCGGTCAGCCCATCCCCAGCGTGTGCTCCAGCCTTGGAGCAGCTCTGCTCCCTCAGCCTCCTCACCTTTGTGCCCAGTGATGCTCCCTTGGGGGATATTTTCTGCCAGAGGGGACACAGGCAAGCAGAACTCAACAGAATTGTCATGAGAATTTGAAAGCTGTGGGGTTTTTTTCAGTGTTTATCTTATCAGCTCGTTCTTCAAGGGTGAGGGGAAAGGGGAAAATAATGGGGCAGTAACACTGAGTTCAAATAATGTGGAATAACTCCCAAAACATTTGTTCAGGTGCAGCAGCACAGCCCCTGTTCCACAGCTGTAGTTGCGCTGTTTTAGAAATCTTTCTCTTCTTTCTCAGGGAGAATAGAGATAAGCTGCATTTTTGTACTTTCTTAATCTCTGTGTTTGGTACTAGGTGTTGTATAGCTGTGCCCAATGGTTTTAGGAGGTGGATTCCCTGCTGACCAATAGTTGCCAGATTATTAATGATATATAAAGAGGTTTTTGTAAATAAAGTTTCTCCTTTCGCCATCTTGGGTCCACCTGCTTGCTTCCTCTGCCAGCTTCTGCAAATCCGAGGAAATCTAAAACCACACACAGCATGTGGAATTCTCCTGCAGGACATGAGGCAGGAGCAGGTTGAGTCCAAAGCAGGGGAAATGGGGCTGGGAAGGGCCTGGAGCACCAGGACCAGCTGGGGGAAGTTGTTCAAGCTGGGGAAAAGGAGGATTGGGTGACCTTCTCACTGTCCACAGCTCCTGACAGGAGGGGTGGCCAGGTGGGACTGGGCTCTGCTCCAGGGAACAGGGACAGGGCGAGGGGAATGGCCTCAGGCTGTGCCAGGGAGGCTCAGATTGGATTTAGGGAGAATTTCTTCATGGTAGGGGTTGCCAGGCGTTGGAACCCACAATGTTTGAAATGTGGCACCTGGGGACATGGGTCAGTGCTGGACGTGACAGTGCTGGGGGAACACTGGGACTCGATGATCTCAGAGAGCTTTTCCAACCTCAGCGATTCCATGATCTGTGATGAGTAGAGAGCCAGCTCTGCTGAGCTGTGTGCTGTGCTGGCTCATGGATGTTCAGTACTGTATTGATCAGAAATTGTATTTGCATCAATTGCTTTAAGGCTCATTTAATGCAGATCAAAGCATTCACTCTTATTACTCACAGAAATGACTCAAGTGGAGTCTCTCTGACCAGTGATGAAGAGAGAAGTTTTCAGGTCCCGTGGATTTTTATTGCCAAACAAATAGCTTGTGGAGCTTCTTGTGGCATTAACTCCATTTGTTTGTTGCAACTGATACGGTCTGACTTCACCGTGTGCTCCTTACGTGAGAAGTATTTTTATTGCATTTTCTTTCTTTTTTTTTCTCTCTCTTATAGGCAGCAAAAGAGTGGGTTTAAAAAAAAAAAAAAAAAGCAGTATTGTTTTTAGAAGGCTGCAACAAAATATAGAAGTGATAGCTGTGGCACATTTCTAATAGCTGGGCTGAATCATATTCTGTTCCTCTAATGGCATGCGTAATTGCTCCAGGTTTCCAGGCGTCCTTCAGCCGCACTTATTTAGATTAGTGACTGATGCATTTCCATGGAAACCTGCAGCAGGGGAAAAAAAAAAAAAACCACCCTCTTGGTACAGCGTGGAGCTGAAGGGACGTGGGCTTGGAGCCTCAGCCTGGAGCTCGTGGAAAGTGAGGCTGCTCGGCTGTGGTCAGCTGGGTTGTTCCCTGAAAAGGAAGAGGAGTTGCCAGCAGCGTTTTGTGTGACAATTCAGGACACTTGTCAAATCCTACAGCCCTTGGAAAGCTTCAGCTTTCTGAATGTAGTTAAAGGAGTGCATTTTGAAGTGGAATCTCTGGGGTGTTTTACTCGGTGAGGACGCAGAAGAACACAAAACTCGAGTGAGCTGGTGAGAAACTGCTGGAAAGTCAAGGTCCAGGAAGGGAGTTCATTTTGGAGGTGTTGTGTAGAGATTTCGTGAAGGATCACTGAGTTTTGAAGTGGTAGTGGCAGGAATGGCAGGAGTTTGTAGGTTGTATATACATAAAGTACTGACCTCCATCACTAAAATGCCTGGAAAATAGAAGTACTTTTAAAAACTTCGCTCAGTACTATCGCTTTTCTCAATATCTGGTACAATCTTAATATGCATTATCTAACATATAATAGCTCTTCTATCATCTGGTTTTTAGTGCTTTCTCAGGAAAACTCGATTCTCAGCATTCTCAGCAATTTGTTCTGATTTCCAGGAGTGTTTACGGTTGCAATGTGGATTTTCAAGTGCTTTTTTTTAAAGTAATTGTCCTTATGTATCTACACGATGCTGTAAGGGCAAGTGCCATCCATACTTTTTTAAAAGTAGAGATATTTTCAGGTTTGGCTCCTCTTGTACTGCAATCATCCTAATTATTTGGAATGCCCGTGTAGGAGGTAGGAGTAGGCTCTCAAACCAATGGTGATAGTTACTCCTGTTTGAAAATGAATTATCCTGTGGCCTGGCTCTGAATCCTGTGTTACCTAGCAGTCATCAGTGCAAAGCATCTCTAACCATATCTATATATGATTTTGGTATTTATATATATTTTTTATTTTATTATGATATCTATATATAGCTATATCTACATATTCTGACATAGCACCACAAGTTCAGTTGATAAACTCTGGTGCTCCTCCTGATTTTTCTTTTGTATTTTTGACTTGATTTGCATGTTGTATTTTAGACACTGAACAGTGTGGCAAGGCAGGAGTTCGTCCTGCTGAGCAGGGAACTGTCCACATCCACACCCACAGCTCCTGGTTCCACTCTCATCTTCCCCTCCTGGGTCCTGGGTAAACCTGGCTCCCTCCTTGTTTATCTCTGAGTTATTTGTCAGCTCTGACTGGAGTTACAACATTAAATCAGAAGTTATTCTGAGGCCCTTATGGCAGAAGCTGCAAAGTACTCCTCTGTTTGTTGGGTTGTGGCCGTGTTTTATCCACAGTGAAATTCAAATTGTGAACTCCAAGTGCACAGTCAAGGCAGAGGAAAAAAAAGGGAGTGCTGTGGTGAAAAAGATCGTGAGGTTCTACGAACTTCCCACGTATCTCCCATGCTCAGCAGCTTCTTATGTATTCAAAATTTTATCTATTATTGAAGGCAGAGAATTTGACAGATCATTGATCCTAAGTACAGCTGGGGAAGATTTAGATTTGAATGGAGCTTCTTGTAAGGGAGGAAATTGAGGGGAAACATTTGTATCACCATTGATGATAAAAGTCCATAATAACTCTTGTTGAAACTTGCTGTACACGAAAATTAATGATTTTTGAAATTGAATAGAAGAATGGCTTTCCAGGGCCTGTTTTTCCTTACTCAGCCCAAAATAATTCCCCATCTGTTCTTCCCAACTCCGAGAGCACAGTGACCTTCTTGGAAGCAGTTGGGTGTCTGTGTGGGGCTGGAAACATCTCAGGTAGGAATAATCCCTGGAGAGCCGAGCAGACCACAGCTCCTCACACACGAGCAGACACAGAGCTCCTGCACAAACCCCTCAGGGAATTTCCCCAAATTTAAGGCAGAGTCATTAAGGCAGAGTCAGTGAGGCAGGTTTCACCTGCCCTTTGCCACAGGCCATCATTTTTGGTTGTGCTGCTGCCGTCAGTGAGAGCACTGATATTTGCAGGAAATACTGAAAACGTTTGCTGGGGAAATGAAAAATGGGAAACAAGGTGTTATGATTAAAGACATTTGTACCACGGATCAGTTCTAAAGAAGAACATCTCACCACCTGAGCTTTGTAAGTGAACAAACCATCCTGACTTTCAGGATAAATAATATTTGCAACAGATAATACTGCCAGCAGGCAGCTCATCAAGACTTCTTTATTCTCCCTGAATTTGAAAAACAAGGTGCCTTTATTTATGTGTGCAGGAGCACTTTGGGATCGACACGGAGAGCTTGTTTTCATGAGGCAGATGTACAAATTGGCAGGCCACAATTGAAGGTTGAGCAAAGTGCACTGAGGTTTCTTCACTCTGGCCTGGCTCTGTAAAAACTGAGATTTCAGCAGTGATCAAACTAGGTGCAAATGGAGCAATGTTCAGCTGCTGGAAACTCTGAGGTCAACATCCAGCTTTTTACAAGCTCTGCACTCTTTTAGGATTGATTTCACTCTCTAAAGCAAAGAGGGGAAAAAATCCTTCCTCTCGCAGTGAATTTGCTTTGATGAGATCACCCAGAGCTGTGTCTGTGCCTGTCCCAGACACTGAGAGGTTCAATCCTTGGCATCAGCTGAGACCAAGGACACAGAGCTGCTCACAGGGGTTGGAAATGAGGGCGGAGGGAATGGACACCCTCAGAAACCCAACAAGAGAGCGTAGGGAAAGATCAAACGACCATCACCATGTTTGGAAAATGTTCTGGAAATGAGGGAAGGGCTGCCGAGCTCCAGAATGGTACGAATAGCTGGCAAAGTTGGTAGGAGAGTGAGAAGGAAATGTTTCCATAACTGTTGCTCTGATTTTCTGATATTCGTGGAGGTTCGTGGAAGCTCGCAGGGAGGTCAGGCAGGCAGCACCAAGATGGCGAAAAGAGAAACTTTATTTACAAGAACTTCTTTATATATCCATTAATGATCTAATAATTATTGGTCGACAGTTTTTCCACCTCCTGTAACGATTGGTTACAACTCTAGAGCATCCAGCACCAAACCAAAGAGATTAGAAAGCACAAGAATGCAACTTATCTCTATTCTCCATGAGAAAGAAGAGAAAGATTTTAAAACAGTGCAACTACACATAACTGCTTGCTGGGGATTTTTTTTTCAGGTATAAGTGAGCTTTTTGTTAAATTAAAGGGAAAACTGATGATATGGGAAATGCTGTTCTTCCATAACTGCCTCTCCAGCGGGTCTAAGGTGCATATTTCAGTTATTAAGGTTTCTCTTGCAGACAAACTTGCTGATTCACTCCATTGATCAGCCATTTCAGCATCCTTTGTGGCTCTATGAATTCACTGTATTCCAGCTAATCTTCCTCTAAGGAGGCAGGAGGGAATCAACACTCAGTCTTCCTTTCTTTCTTTGAAAATAAGATTTAGTAGGGAAAGGGGAAAAAAAAAAGAAGGGAAATGCGGGAGGACATCCAAGGATTTGCTATTCCAGTCAAGTTGTCCTTGAGACATTTTTATGCTTATGCTCAAATCTGAAAAACTTCAAAAACCACATAAGATTTGCTATTTCTCAGCTTTAACTAAAAGAAAAATTGGTTGAGAGCATCACACTGAGAACTGAAAACTGAACACTGGGACTTAAAAAAAAAAAAATCATCCACAAACTGAAACAGAAGAAAGTGAACCATGAATTAAAGGTTTTCATTAATTTACCATTTATAATGCCTTCATCATATGTTTCTTTTCTCTTGATCCTCACAATTTATCCCTTCAAATGAAGCATCAATGTTTTTACCTCAGATTTGCAAAGATGTGAAAAGGATAATTGTTGTTTCATCTGCATTCTTGGGTGGTACACACCTGCAGATTTCACTTTCATGAGTTTTAATAACCCTTTATCAGAATCAATGATCTAACAGTTAATAGAAAAAAATTCCGTTTCTATTTCTTCATCCCATTTTTTGTACATTTTTTAGAATCTGTAATCCTACTCTGCGTGATTTGGAGAAGGATCCCTGAACTTCATCTTTCCTGTGGCTCAAATGAAATGTACAAAGAAAGAAATAAGAAATATAATGTTAAACAATTCTATCATAAGCCTGAAAAAACTTCCCACTCATCACCATTTTAGTGTACTGTATTTAACAGAAAATCCAGTTTTGATGAATCTCTGCTTTCTAAGGGGGAAAGGGAATAAGTAAAATAACTTACTGAGACTTCACAGTTTGTGGTACAAAAAACATTTTTATCTTTGAATGTGATTATTTTCTGGAGCATCATTTGGTATGGCAGATTTTTTGGATATACTTGGGATAGAAAAATTCATGCCCTTCTTAGTGATGTTTCCAATCCCATGAACTTTTTCTTCACTTTTTCTTATGGCCAAATTTGGATCAATTTAGGGAAAAACTCCTCAAATAGGTGCCCTGTCTTGTTGCAAACAGCACAAGGATCCTTGAACTGTGAACCTCTGCTGACTCTGTGTATTATGAGACTGTTTTCCTCAGCTCTGAATGAATTCTGGTCTAACCCTCAGCAGAAATGGTAGGGAAAGGGTTTTTCCCCAGGAAGAGGAAGGTGCAGAGGGAAAACCTTAACCTGTGCCACTGTTTTGGGTGTTGCACACGCAGAGAGCTGGACCTGAACTGTCTGGCAAAGAACATCTGTAAGTGATTGGTGAAACATCTGTAGGGCTGTCCGTGGGCAAGGAAGGAAGAGGGAAGAGCTGCCTGCTTTGCGTGCTGATAAAAGCCAGCTTTGCCCACCGGGGGATCCCGAGGGAGCCTGCTGCCTCCCCAGCACCACACCGTGAATTCTGCCTTCCATTCCATCTCTGTCCATGCCACGGACACCTCGGTGACCTTTCCTGCCTTTCCTGGAGCGTGGGAGGGCTCTGCACCACACAGTGAATTCTGCCCTTCCATTCCCTCTGTCCATGCCACGGACACCTCAGTGACCTTTCCTGCCTTTCCTGGAGCACGGGCAGGGCTCTGCACCACACATGAATTCTGCTGTTCACTGCCTCTGTCCATGCCATGGACACCTTGGTGACTCTGAGCCTTTCCTGGAGCGCGGGCAGGGCTGTGCACCACACCAGGAATTCTGCTGTTCACTGCCTCTGTCCATGCCACGGACACCTCGGTGACCTTTCCTGGGGCACGGGCAGGGCTCTGCACCACACCGTGAATTCTGCCTTCCATTCCCTCTGTCCATGCCATGGACACCTTGGTGAGTCCCAGCCTTTCTTGGGGCGCGGGCAGGGCTCTGCACCACACATGAATTCTGCCTTCCATTCCCTCTGTCCATGCCATGGACACCTGAGTGACCTTTCCTGCCTTTCCTGGAGCGCGGGCAGGACTCTGCCATCCTCCCCCTGGCAGCGCATCCCGCGCAGTTTCCGTGGAAACACAGCGCCGAAATGCCCTGCAAGGAGCAGCAGGGAGGAGAAAAGGAATAAAAACACTTGCTTTGGGATTTTTCCCCCCCTAGTTCTGTACTCTTCCAATACAATATTACATACGTGAGCAACCTAGTGCAGTCAGGAATGTCAGGGTGGGAGCTGGGCTGGCTGCTGGAGCAGGCCCCCAGTCGCTGTGTGGGCAGAAATAGGGCAAGAGTGGCCTTATCTGGGTGGATTGGAGTCCGAATTTTATTTCTTGCTTTTCATGGCAGTCATTTTTCAGCTTTTGATAATGTCTGCAAGCTCGGTTGGAGGCCTGTGGTCGCTTGTGAGACTGAGACAGTGAAGCCACAGGAAATCCTGCATTTATTTGGAGGAAAGCCCTCACTGCTCCTAAGGTGGAAAAAAGAGGAAATGTTTTCCACCTGCACTTTCTCAGTGCTCACCTCTCTCTGAACCCTGTAAGTTATATTCTGGAAGGGCAGGGTTTGCGCCTGTTGCTCGCTGAGATGTCTGCAGCAATAAATGATTCTGATAAAGAAACAGCTGGGGCTTTATTGTTTGCATGGCCACTGTGGCCCAGGGCACACAGCTTATTTTTGCTGCAGCTCCAGTAGCTTCAGTGGAAAATGGACCAGGAAAAATATTGTTCTGTTCTTATGGCATTCACTCTGGTAAAATATGGGCTTCTCGAGAAATCTAGAAATTTCAAGTGATGGATTTCAATGTTTCTCTTTTCTGTCAATGTAAGGGAAATAGCACTGTTTTTGCAAACTCTGGTGTTTTGTTCTACTTCTTAGAAAAACTTTCTGAACTGATCCAACTTGATGCAATGACTTTTCTTCTGTGGTGACAGATGTTCCTTTCAGTAAGAATGCAGTATTATTAAAATAGTTTATTTATTTCTATTAAAATAAAACTGCTAAATAATGCTTTTCTAGACCTTCTTGTTCATCTCTTCTTGCTGGTCTTTCTAGTCTGTCTGCAGCCAAATTTAAGAACAAATCCTCAAAAGATTCTGTGGATAAAAACTTCTTAAATGATTGTTAAAGGGTTGTTAGTCTTAGATGGTCCTAACTTGCTGCAAAGCACTTTGATAAAGAGTGCAGGTCCTAAGAAAACCTGGGACATAAAATGGGTTCAAATCCTGGGAAACCTGGAGCTAACCCTTGCTGCTCACATACCTACAATAGTGTTCCTGTGCTATATTTGGCTTGAATTCAGAAAAGCATTTGTTAGGCATTTGCCTATGGGTTCTTTGTGTTCTTTTGTCAAGTCAGAGAATGGAATCCGTGTCCTTTTTCAGTCCCTGGTTCGTGCTGGTGGCACATTCCTGGTGCTCCCCCCGAGCTGTGTGATTCCAGGGCAGCCTGGAATGGGAGCAGAGGTGAGGCAAAGAGTGTAATTAGAGAATTTAACCCAACAGCCTGGGAAAGTGCTGCTTAGCCTCGAGTTCAGGGCTTCTGTTTTCCCAAATAATCCCTGGGAATGCCACTGCCACAAAGGGGTGGGGGCAGCACAGGGGTGGCACATCCAAGCTGCAGCTGAGGAGTGCTGGCTCTGCAATCCTGAGGAGCTGAACAAAGCTCTCTGCCTTGCTGTGCCTCCCGTCCCTCCCACCCACTTTGTGTTCCTTCTAGCATTGAAATACCGTGCTACAGAAAACAGATTCTGCAGGGGAAACATCTGGTTCCTTAAGGCTCAAGCAGTTGCTTTAAGATTTCAAAATATTCTTCATCGTGATTTATTTCTTTCAGTCATTTCCAAAGGACTTCTGACAACAGGCCAGGGGGAAACTCTTAGTGGAATCCAGGTTTATGATTTTCTGTGTTTCTTCTGTTGATGTGCCTTGGTATTAACCTGATTTTTAGAATGGCTTGGAAAAACAGTGTTGCTCGATGGGGAACAGACTGCAATTCGTGCAGTAGGAGCAGGAATTGTTGGGGAAAGGAAAGGCCTCTTAGGCAGAAAATACAGGTTGTAGGTGAGTGACAAAGGGACAAAATAAACCAAACTATCGAGTAGAGGTCATACTAGAATAGGGATTTTCTCCATCTCTGGAGGAGATGGGGGCTGGCTGCTCTCCACAGAGTGTATATAAACATGAATATTTCTGGATTTTCTTAGCACTGCTTTTCTTGGACATTGCAAATTGGTGCAGAGCTCTGAAGAAATAACTCGCTCGCTCTTTAGTCAGCTGCAACCTGCACGTACATTTTCACCTGGAATTTCTTTGTATTTTGGATATATTTGCATTAACTCCTCCAGCTGGGGCACGATCCAGTTCTGTGCCAGCTGCCCTGCTTAAAGCAAGGCGAGATGCATTTTGCCCACTCTTCCTCCCCAAGTCTGTCTCCCAGGACTTCCTCCTGCCCCTTGGCTGTGTTCAGAGCCCTTGCATCCTGCTCTGATGTTCTGTTCCTCTCTGCAGACTTGCTCATTCAACAGCAGCAGCTCCCTCGGTCATTTGTAACATCCTTAAAGCTGTTCCAGGAGGTGCTGTGCCCCCAGGGCTCTGTCTGCCTTGCAGAGCTGATCAATCTGCTGGGATGGTGGCAGGCTGGCCTTCAGTGGAGAGTCCCTCAGCCGTGCAGAGGAGAATTTCGTGGTCATAATCCAAACCAGAAACTTTTCCATCTGATTTTTGATGTCTCTTAACCAAACTGCATTGGAGGACCAAAGTGTAGTTAATTAAAAAATATTGATTAACGTATTTTGCCTGTTTTCCCAACCTTTCCAAAATGTGTTGCTGTTTTTTCTTCTTATATTTTGCCTCTTAGCTGTAAAAGAACCAAATATTGGACATGAAAGTTTTTGCCGTGGAGTGTGTGAGTGGGGCTTTAAAACTTGTGAATGATGTGATTCATGATCTCCAAGAAGTTCTCCTTATTCACTTGATGTGTCTGATGTGATAAAAGAATATCTCCAAAGCATCGTTTATTTTCCCCAAAATGCCTTGAAACTGCGTTAATTCACTGCAAGGGAATATAAACAAATACTTCAGCACTTGATTAAGAAATACAGAGCATTAAAAGTTCTCTTTTCTCTGTGCAGAAACACGAACAGATAGAACAAAGAAGCTGTTTAGACACTACACAGTTGGATCCTATGACAGCTTTGATGCTTCAAGGTAAGAATTTTTCCTTTGGGTTGCAATCTGTTCACAAAATCTTCCGGGGTTTTATTTAATTGTTACTTTTGGATTGGGCTTTGGAGGGGAAGAGGGAAGCAGATCACTAAGCAGAGCTTCTCAGGGTATCATTTAACTTCTAAATTGGTTTTTATTGTGGTTTGCTTTACTCATATGGGATGGGTCCACAAAATTCGGGAGCAGTGAAGTCACGAGTGTCACTGTTTTGTTTTGTGAGTGGCGAAAGAGATTTGTCGTTCTGAGAGTATCTTTGGAGCCTGAGTAGAACAGAAGCTGTTGGAAATGAGAAATTAGATCATTTATTTGTGGAGGATTCCCGATTTTTAAGCAGGTTCTTCTCCCACGTGGATATTCCTTGAGCATACAGCTGACTTCTGTAGAAAGGATGACCTTTAGAGCACAGAACCTCAGTTAGCGTTTGGTGTCTTCTTGAGGAAATTTTGGTGGCACACTGGAATTATTGTGCTTGTCTCCTCACTGTCCAATTTCAACTTGGGTTTTGTTTTTTTTTGTTTTCAACCAAACCACATTTATTGTAGGAGAAGTATTCTGTAAAGCAATGGCAGGGTTTCATGCAGCACAATATTACAAAAAAAAAAAAAAAGAAAAATGTGGTAACTGTTGGTTTTGTTCTCTGGTCTTGGACTTTGTTCTGAGGCTCAGACACAGTTTTGATGTCAGGTGAATAATTTGGGGATGGAGTTCAGTGCTGGGCACGATGTGATTGACTGGGGGAGTCCAATGGTGATGAAGGTGCCAAGAGAAGCTCTGAGCCCAAACTCTGAAACAAGAGCAGCTCTGCAGAGCAGACCCCCTGCTTACTGGGGGCATTTCCAGCCAGAGGAGTTGGCTTTTGGCAGGGCTCTTTGAGTGATCATGAGTCTACAGAATTCATAGCCTTGTCCCTGTATTTCAGGGTGAGTGGATAGGGTTGTTTCAGCAAAACAGAGAAGCTGTGGCTGCTGCGTGTTGCCTCAGAGACACCAAATAATTCCACTTGGAAACCTCCTGCTACTTTCTAACAACAGATTTTTTTTTGCATTAGAAAATGTCCGTTCCATCAAAACTTTGCCTTTTTTTTTTTTTTTAAGGGTTGCTAGTTTATTTTTATATTGTTTTGGGGTTTTTTTTCTAAAGGTATTGGGTTTGTGCAGTGCAACCATAAAGCTCTCAAAAATGTACCTGATTGAGGACTGAGCAGGAGAGATAATGAGGAAAAAGTGAACTTTTGTATGGCCTTACATAAATTAGTTCTGAAGTGTGTCTGCAGTTGATATCTGTAAATTGGCTGAGCAGAGGGAGGGAAGGCAGCAGAGTTCTCCTGGCAGGGTTTGGAATAAAACTCTCCTTGGGTTTCCATAGAGAATCTGAGACCCACTGGGTCCCTTTTGAAGAGTACCAGTGGACACTGAGAGGGAGAAGGCAGAATGAATGGGAAATGCCAAGAAATACAGGGGAAAGGTAGACTTGCTTAACAGATTTTTTCAGCAAAGTACAGTAAATTTAGAATTTTTGTAGTCACACCAGGAAAACTGAATAAAAAAGCCAGTACCACACCAAGTTGTGTTTGAGGTGCTTGACTGAGGCTGCAAATCAGCTTTTTGTGCCTCTGAGTGGTGATCTCACTGGTGCTTACGTATTGCTGCTGAGCACAAAGAATTTGCATTTCAGAACCTGTCTGCAGATTAGTGTCTCTTGGTGGTACATCCAATTTAATTCCTCACAAGGGCTTCTTCAGGGAGGGGAATTATTCAAAGAGGCAAACAAGGTGTGAGAGTGAGAGCAATTCTTGGTATTTCCAGATTTGTATCGCTTTGATTACTTTCTCTGTTATCATTTCCTATCGGAGTGAGGGAAGAATCCATTGGAACAGATTTAACGCTGGCAGCAAAGGTTTCATAAACATTTGTCAGAAGGCAATTGTGTGCTAAGAGCAGCTCTGAATCCAAAGTATTAACAAAGCTGATCCAGTTCCTTTCTGGAGAAGATGTGGGGGAGTGAGGGGAAGTGTCTGCTCCCTTCTCTCTTTCCTTCTCCCTCCCAAAGGGCAGAAATTGCTGAGTAGAAACACTCTGTTCAGAAATCTATATTAATGGGCTTATTCACATGCAGGAAAATACATTGTACACGGCATTTTTCATCTTGAGGAAAATGTGCAGCTTGAGTAATGGAGCTTCATTAAATCCTCTTTCAGCTTTGCATAAGAGATCAGTTACCCATCCATTAACTTCAGCAGGATGGGGAGGATGCTTCCTAATGTGGGGAGAGGCACTGAGACTTGCTGCCCCTGCAAACAGTCACTAAATATCATAAAAATACAATAGAATACTTGAAACTGCCAGGTCTGATGTGTGACCTCCTTTAAATGCTGATGACATGCCCTCACAGGGAAGAATTTCTTCTTGATGTCTGTTCTCTTTCAGTTTAAATCCACTCTCCTCATCCTAAAGAGCAGATCCACCACTAAAATGGCAAACTGCTCTGCCACATCTCTGGGCTTCTCTGTCTTCCCTGTGTTTGTGGTCAGCAGTTCATTCAAAAGAAATTATTTGTAGGGCGCAAATAAATTCTTTCGTCAATGCTGAATTCCACTTTAATAACAGAAAATATTACTAAGAAAATATAACTAATAGATGTTTGAATTAAAAAAATCTTTATTTAAAAAAAAAAGAAAGCTAAGGTAAACATTTAGAAATTACCATTTTTTATCTGCTTTTTAGCTGAAGTGAAGGAATTTATTAATTTTCTCGTGATGGGACAGTGGATTGTTCAGTCAGGAAAATCAAAGAAGTCATCAAACTAAAATATGTGGAATTAATTAGTTGTTTAATTTGAAATGTAAAATGTTATCACCCTTTTAAATGTAATGGGACTGATAATACAGTGATAACTTAGTTTTATACTCTGGAGACATAAATCACGAGACACTTTGGTGCTGTGTAAAAATGATAACCTTGGTGTGGTGGAAAACATGATCCATTGCCTCCATGAATTTGGGGACTTCAGGACATGAGAGTGGGAATTTTCCTGCTGCATTATTGCATCACCTGCCACCCCAGGGTGGGCAATAGCAAAGTCAATGGCATAACTGAGTGCAGTGCAATCAAAAATGCAGAGAAATGTGGAGTTTCCTGCCTGGGCTGTCTTCTCCTCACAGAATTCTCGATTTTCCCATGGGGTTTTCCTCTCCCCACTGTCCCTGGCCCCAGGCCCTGCAGGGAGAAGTTTCCCTGTGCCTTTCCTTGGCACCCCATGGCCCCAGCAGGATTGAGAATTCACAGGGCAGGATGTGGTGACAAATAACCTTTTCCAAAGCCTTGTTGCCACCGAGTTAATGACAGGACCAAATTGATTTGCCTTATGGTTTTTGTTCTGTTTTTCTGGAGGAATAAAAAGGAAAATCGGATGGTGTAGTCTGGGAGGAATGTGTAAGAAAGCTTAATTCAAAGCTTAATTCATTAACCCTACTGTCCCTACCTGGAGCAGGTGGCAGCATCTGTGTCTCACGAGTGTAGGAGCTGCTGGAGCAACTCTTCAAAAGGCAATTTGCATACAAACACCTAATCAAAACCTGAGAGATCCTCCTCAGATGTTCTTCCAGGCAATTCTCTGGTGCTGTTGTCATCCGTGCTGTGGGATGGAGCAGCCTGAGCTTTAATCCTGAGCTGCTCAGAGAGGCTCCTTGGCACGGCTGAAGCTGCCTGGCCCTGTAACTCAGCATGCTCCAGAGAGCTTTGGTATTTTTTTATGTTTTTCAGCCCCCAGAATGTGCCTGTTGGATACCTTTGTCCCAAAGTCGTGATGTAAAAGATGCTGGCTTGGTAGTTTGAGTTTTAGGTGTGTTACACACCTTTTTTTTTAGTGGAAGCTCTAAATCTGATGCAGAAATACTTTCCTCTGGTTTGAGATCTGGTTTCATGTGGATATTTCACATAAATAATGCTCCTTCTAGAGAAATGCAGTTGCTCATCTCTTTACATCCAGATTTAAAATAATCAAATACAGATTTAAAACAGAAGGAAAGGGGTTTTTTTGTGGAATTCTGGCCATTGCAAGCGGTGAGGAATGTCACACTGCCAGGGAGAAAAGGGATTTTCTCCTGGTTGGGTGGCCCCGTGTCCCTGGGCTGGGGAATTTGGCACATGTGCAGGCAGAGTGCTGCTTGCCTGGCAGCAATCCACGGAATCCTGGCAAATGGATCCTTGCAGCAATCCAGGAAGGTAGAAGAGCTGTTGTTATATTTTCCATCCTGCTTCCCACATTTTCACGTTGGTTCTCCCCAGGCAGAGCAGTGAGAGCAATGTTGTTCCATAGAGAATCTTTGGGATTTTCTGCACTGGGGCTCAAACTAGAGGATATGGGATTGGAACTGGATGGTCTCTAAGGTCCCTTTCAACCCAGACCATTCCAGGATCCTATGAGCTGATCTTTTCTTTGTTTTCTGTTGGATATCACCAGTCCCACTGCCCTGATGTTTCCTGGGAGGTCTGTACTGTCCAGGTGATCTCCTGAAGGAGATGGGAGTAAGGAGATTTAAATGGTGCTGCTCACTCCTAATAAATCCACAATTTCTCTTGCTTTATTCTGAGATTGACACATTGATAATAAGTGGAAAGTGATTTTTCTACTCTTCTTACCTGCAGGCATATATTTTAAACATAATCCTTGGTTTCCCCTGGTGGAAACAAGTCAAACCAGCAGCATTTGAACTTCTTTACCTGTGTGCATAGCTCAGGTTTTGCCTAGAAGGTGGTAACAAAAATATCTGAGTGTGCTCATCACTGTAATTTAATGTAACCATGTGACACAGTGATGTGATTACATCTGAAAGCTCTTTGAGATTTTAATGATTTAAGATCTCTGCAGATGTGATATCATGGCTCTTTTGGGCACAGAAAACAGCCTGCACCAGCCAGATTGTAGAAAAAAGGCACAGAAAATGTTTTGTGTGAATGTAATCTCACCTGATGTCCAAAGTTATTTTGTTGGACTCGCCTGTTGTCTGTTCTGAATTAATTAATTAACAGTCTGATGGAACTGAACTGCTCTTAATGGGAGGCAGAAAGGCAAGGGTAGCTCAGTTTTAATACCTTGGGCTTTATTAACCTGAGGAACATAATTTAATAAAATTAGAAGAATTGCATATGTGCTTAAGCAATAATTAACACACTGTAGCCACTGTGGAGCAGGTGGAGATGTAAAATGTGGAGTTTTTCATTTACAGATATTTAATTTCTAATGAAAATTCCTTTAGCTGCTATTAAACAACTTTGCACTTTGCTTCCCCTGTTGTTTTGTGAGGCTGTGATGGAGCTTTTTGTGCTGGTGACTCCAGCAAATACTGAAAGGAATTGCTGGAATAGGAGGTGAAAAGCATGTGAATTGTGGTACCTCTCCATCTGAACCTGTGCTATAATTGCATTATTAAAGTCCAAAACAATTACAGGGAGTTGCTAAACTCTGCAGTGAGCGATAGAAGTTTCCATTAACTTGTAAGTGCATTTTTAAGTTATTTGCTGCCTTGACAGTGAAGCTGGCTTAACCCACTTCAGTAAGATTTCAAACTAATGGTCTGGTAATTAATGAGTAAAATCTGTCAGGAATTTTCTGGGCCTGGTGTTTGCCTAAATTTTTAGTGATAAGTGGCAGCAAAGAGAGATCAACAGCTGAAAAAGACATACACAGCCTTCCCCAAATTTGGAATTACAATGCTCCTTCGGAAAAACTTTTAGGATCTACCTCTAGTGCTAGTCCAGACCTAGCTGTGTGGCTGTGGCAGAGGAGATGCAGCCTGCAAGGGCTGCGATTTGGGGGCTGTGCCATTTCCTGCACAGCGATTGGCACTCCCAGGCTCAGCAGGATTTCCTCTGCAGCTCCTCCGGGCCGGATGCTGGAGCTCAGGATGGATTTAAATGTCACCACTGAAAGCAGCAGCCTGTGTCCTCTGCATGGGGGGGAATCAAGTGGGGTTTGGTTTTTTCTTTTAATTAGAATAGAGGAAATCAGAGAAGAAAGGAAAATAAAAAGGAGTGGAGCTGCAGCAAGAGGAGTTTGTGAGGGTGTGACACCAGGCTGGTGAGACACAGGAGCCACATAATTAGAGCAGAGGGAAACAGGAGATTCAAAGGGGGGCAGAAAGGAGAATGATGAGGTTTCTGGCAGTCAGTGTTTTCCATTCCATGCCCCAGCCCCTGTGATGATTTCATTCCCTGCTCCAGGGCGCGTGTGGCTGCTGTGCTCTCACCTCATCACCAGATGAGCAAAGCTCCATATGCTGCCTCTGCTCGGGAGGGATGCACTTGGAAGCTCTGGCAGCCCAGGATGGAACAAGTAACTGGAGAGCTCGCACTGACTGTGGGAGCAATGATTCCAAGTACTCTTTTTTCCCACCCCAGATTTTCACAAATATTTGTTGCATTTGGAGGATTTGATCCATGAGGCGAAATTCTCAGGGTGGCTGGCGGGCAGTGTACGTGTTTTGTTCCTCTCCAAAGATGAAACGATCCAGAGTGAGGAAGGGGTGGATTTTCCTGCTCAGACACCTCTGTGGTGCAGAAGGAAGATGGAGCCTTGTTTGTCCTGGGCCAGCCCCGATGTGCTGCGGTCGTGTTCCCACCAAACCCAGCCGAGAGGGAGCAGCTGAAGAGCAAACAGGAGCTGCTGCTGGACTGTTCACCTGGGCTTGAGTCTGGGCTCCAGTCCCGTTTGTGCCAGACTGGAACCCCAGCCCGAGCTGCTGCTGGAGCCAAGAGCCTGCTGGCCAGAGCAGGTCCCGTGCAGGTGTTCCCCTGCCCCGAGCCAGCAGCAGATGCTCTCCCAGCCCTGGGGCTCTTGGGGATGTTGCTCTGATTTTCTGATATTCGTGGAGATTCGCGGGAGCTCGCAGGGAGGTCAGGCAGGCAGCACCAAGATGGCGAAAAGAGGAACTTTATTTGAAAAAATTTCTTTATATATTCATTAATGATCTAATAATTATTGGTCGACAGTTTTTCCACCCCTATAACGATTGGTTACAACTCTAGAGCATCCAGCACCAAACCAAAGAGATTAGAAAGCAGAAGAATGGAACTTATCTCTATTCTCCATGAGAAAGAAGAGAAAGATTTGAAAACAGTGCAACTGCAGGGGCTGCTCCGGGGCAGTGATGGGCACAGGCACCCACTGAGGAGCTGGGGGTGCTCCTGGGGGCTCCTGCTCTCTCTGACACAAAAGCCCATCCTGTTTTTGGGAGAAGTAATGTCTGACAAGGACTAAAATGTATCAACGAAAGATTTGCTTTAAGGAAAGCAAAGATTTGCTTTAGTGTTGCACTAAAACCGATTTCATGGCAAAGTTCTGAGCGGAGGAACAGCGAGTGTTAAATGTGTGCACTAAGAAAAGGTGGCAGCTGCGTTTTTAGGGAAAAAAAAAAGGACCATTACCCATGTGTCTTCTAATTTCTCTACTTTTTTATAAAGCATAGATAACTGAATTAGGAGTTTGGTGCTACAGCTGGAAATCAAAAAACCAAAAACCAAAAATATTGAGTGGATTGTGGGATCCTTTAGGTCAGCCTGTCCAAACCTGGAGCAGTTGCACCTATAACAGAGGTGGTTTATACCTCTACAGTCAACTCTTCAAATGCCATAAATTCTGAAATACACAAAACTCTAGGAGTCTGAATTGAGTTGAAATGATAAAGCAACATTTTTACCCTGTCTCCAGCACGCAGAAAATAAAAGCTTCATATTCCCAGAAATTCCACAGCAGTGCAACCAACGAGTGGAATGTGAAAAGGCAAGGGTGCAATAAGGAGAGGTCCCAGTTCAACATTCACACAATTAAAAGAACTAATGGCCAATTTATTTAAATTGCAAAGTCAGGGATTTTTCACTGATACCAACATTTTGGGCTAAACTGGCCGTGCTTTGACAAAATTGCTGAAAATGATGATGCTGGTAGGCAGGAGAGCTGTTAAGATGGACATTTCTCAAGCTATCTTGCAGGTAAGCAATATTTGGAGTAGACTTAACATAACTCAAGGGCTTAGTGCAATTAGACAAATGGAGAGGGAGAATTTATTTCAGAAGAAAAAGGTAGAGTTGCTACCTCCTTTTGGATGTTAATGAGACTGTAAAGTGAAGCAGTGATTAGTCAGGATTTTAAAAGGGATATGTGAAAATTGAACCGTAATTCACATCACCTCTGCAGGCCTTCTGGGTAAAATCCTAGAAAATCAAAGTTTCTCACTGTACACTGTATTTTTAAAGCTCTCTGAGAAGAATAAAGATGTTTTCAGAAAAGCTTTATGCCTTTGGTGAGGCCTCATTTGTTTGGAGACAGAACTTCAAACTTACTTGTAAATTATATACTAAAGGCATAACATTTTTTATCATAAAAATTTGCAGTGTGTTTAACAGTGATTTAAGCACTTTACTCTTCTGTACAGTGTAGCCTTTTAAGTGAAATACATCTGTAAAGCTGAAATGAGCAGTCAGGGCTACTCAGACTCCTTGTGGTTAGAGCTGTAATTATTTCCCAAGGGCTGCAGGACAGGAGGATAATTCCTCCTGCTCATCGTCGCAAACAGGGCGTGATGGAAAACCTGAGGGAGCCCTTAAAACTCATTTGAAACTGATGTTTATCACCAGTCCTGAAATCACCTGTTTCTGTCCCCAATTTCAAAGTTTATCTTTGTTTAGACTCTCTTGGAGCAAGTGGAGTTATGATACCAAAACATACAGTGAGTTTAATAATTGTTTTAAAGACTTGCAAGGCCAAACTGCTACCTTAAAGGCCTTGCAAGACATTTAAAAAGCATTAATAAAACACTTTCTGTTTGTTTTCTTTTAAACTCAAGGTGTGACTGCAGTTCCTTCCCTTTTCTGCCTTTGTTACGTGTCCTTTTTTAAAACCCTGAACACGTTCCTCTGCTTGGTCCTGAGGTTGGCTGTGATAGTAATGACCAACTTTAGCAAAACCAGCTGGGAAATTATTATTTTTTTAAAAATATCTAAGAAAGCAGTGGTTTTAATATCTATAATTGTTATTCCTTTTATCTAAACACTTGATATGTTAAGATGATGAGGAGGAAAATTCCTGTTTTTCTGCAATGAGAATTAGTGGCACTATCAGGGGCAGGAACTGCAGCTGGTTTGGGGTAGGAAAATACAAACCTAACAAGTAAAGTGTTTATTAGATAAATATTCTGGTTACCTAAACATGTGTGAGTATTTGGACAGCCTATTTGCTCAAGGCTCAATGAATATTAATATTTCCACAGGCCAGACTCACATTGCTCAAACGCTTGATAATTAAAACTGAAAATTGCTGCTAAGTGTCAGGTGTCAGTGGAGTGTGCTGGAGCCCAAAATCTTCCTGTGCTAGGTGGAACATCTGTGTGGAGTGGTTTGAAGGACTCTGTGTGTAAAACTCTCCTGTTCCACAGCAGAAGGACTCTTGCCCTGCGTGTTTCAGGTCAGGTTTTTATTTTGTCACGTGTGGTGTTGGAAATGACCGTTCATTTTCAAAAGACAAATCAGTGAATATAGAGGAATTAAGCTTTTATTTTCTAAGCTCATTTTGTCACTCTCCTCACCCCACAATGATTTTTTGTTTTTCCCCTACCAGTGCAGATGTGAAAGAATAATAACACTTCTCTTGAAAAAGGCTGAAATACTGGCTTTGTTGTCAATATATCAATATATCAATATATGCATACATATGGTGCATATATCCCCTATATAAATGTTTAGGATTATGAACTTACCACTAACTTTTTTATTCCCTTCATATTCTGAGATCCCTACATAATATAGAATCAGACTTTTACTGGATGATTTCTCTTTCCATAAAGTTGTTTGACTTTCTGGTTTGCTGCATCAATATTTTACTTTAGTTGTTGCTGTTCCAGCAACCTAAGGTGGAATCAGAGAAAAAACCCAGAAGTGCCATTAGCCAAACCAAATGATTTGAAAAGTGTTATTTTAGATGGGCTACTCCCTTCTCCTACACACCAAAAAAAAATACGATCTGAAGTGTAATTAAAAGTTTAATAAAAGAATGTGGACTGAGGGAGAGAAAGAGAGGAAGTTTCTCTTTGGTTCTACACAAAGAAATCGTGCACCTGCTTTGCACTGCTGTTGTGAAATTTAATGTTTCTCTTTTAAACCTTTGTTTTTTGGTAAAAATTTACAGCACCAGCCCATTGAAGTGTACAGCACAGTTGCTTTTTTTAACATAGGTTGCTTCTTTCCGCTAATGGTTAATTTTTTGGGTGCCTCTGTCGATCATAGGCTGGAAAAAGCAGCACCATCTTTCTGACTTCCTAATTCTTACCGAATCACTTCATGCTGATAGGAGTGTGGGTTTGGGGACCTAGTGAAGAGCTGTTCATTTTTCACCCCGGGTATCAAGCATTCAGAATCCAATAAAGAAGGCTTGATGGCTTTTTAGAAGTGTGAATGAAACACCTTTTTCAGGTGGAAGGTGTGATGTGCCCTGCCAGGTTTTCCTGGAGTCTGTGACTCCCTCGCTCTGGAGCACCATCGGAATGGGAGAATGTCTCAGTGTCTGTCAGAGCAGCCACAGTTTGACATTTCCCTCTTTCATCAGCAGATTTCAAAGAGAATCTGCAGCCTTGCTGCTCTCATGATCAAAGAGCTCCCCGAGATGTTTATGACTCTGGAGGAGCAGCAGTGATACAGGAGATTGGAAAGGCAAATATGTGAGTGTAGGGAGGTTAGAGGAGTAGTGCTGGAGCATCCTGAATTATTTTCTGTTCCCTCCCTTGGCCTGAACGTCGCCAGCTGAGGAACACAGCTCTGCCAGATCTACCAAGGGGAAATCAGACCTGTCCATTGCCATTTGGAGCTGTTTGCCACAGCTGGTACAGCCAGGGAGGAAAGCAGTGCAAGCAATGCAGCAGCAGGATCACAATGGTGATCCTCTGTCTTCTTTGGGTTCTCCTGCTGGAGTGCTGATGCCTAAAAGAGAAGCCAAAACAAAGTAGGAGTATAAAATGCAGACAAATTTATTCGAGGCCTTCAAGGTACATTCGGGCAGACGAACGTTCCCCCAGGGACTGCACCCAAAATGGGCCCTGGGTCTGAGCCCTTCACCTTTTACAAGTTCTGTCCATTAGATATTGGCTCTTAATTCTCCATTCACACCCTCAGGTGATGATGTTCACCACCCCAGGCCTGCCCCCCTCCATCTCACAGTTGTTTCCATATTTTCAGGCCCCAAGGCAATGAATATCTCCTTGGATCTGTGTTCAGAGAGCCTTGTTTGGCTAAAGGTGCTGGGACAGAGCATTTTAGCACTTTGTGAGAAGCACTAAACTGCAGCAAGTTACAGGTGCATTAAGAGAAAAAACTAGAAATATTCAAAGGCATCAGTGCCAGCTGTGCCATTGGGGCCCTGGCACACCCTGCCAGCAGCTGTCTGTGCCAGTAAAGATCCTGTTCTTGGATTGCCTCGAGAGCACCTCTGCAGCTCAGATCCATAGGCAGTACTGAGCATTTGACTCCTTGCTGCACTTCCATATGCAACCCTGATTTTGTAATTTATTTTTTTAAAATTAAATAGCAGAATGACTTGGAGAATTTTTAGTTCCATGTGATTCTGTTCATCCCTTCGCCATCATATTCTAATTATTGTACTGTGATCATACTCCTTGGATTCTATCTTCAGCTGCCTAGTGAGGAATTTATCAATTTCAAGTTTGCTGTTCTCCAGTACTTCTATTCTAATGATGCGTTCTGTCTTCCCTGGGTAGAGTGCTGAGGTATTTACCCATCTATTTGGAAATATTTTCTTCCTCCCAAACAGATCTTGCTATAAAATTCCAGATAAATGTATGTTCTAAAGGAAAATCATTTTGATTTGTCATGTATGAAATTAGGATTGTTCAGTTGTACAGAGGAAGCCAACCCAGACCATTCTGGGATTCTAGGATTCTGTGAAGGGGAGGTCACTGTGAGTTTGAATATCAGGTTGGCCACCTCCCACTGTTTCTGTTTGGGTTTTTTAGGGACAGTCTGTGTGCTTTGCTATTTGCTGTGCACAGAACCTGCTCTTGGGTGTATCTGCTCCCTCTTGAACAAGTGATTGCTGCTGTGCCTGATCCAGGAGGGCTGGGAGAGCTCTTCTGGGAGGTCTGAAAGTGGATGATTGATGCCTGGGGAACTTGAGCTATCACAGACAGTGCCTTCATTAATCTTGAAGGCCTTAATTACTAGGATTAGCCAGTTTTCCTGGAGTCAGTAGAGTAGTTGACCATAAATTGTAAAGTTGACCCCTTCCAGCAATAGCAGGATGTGTTTTCCCACTGAAAGTTTGCTGTATCCTACCATAAGGTTTGCTGTAGATGGAATTTCCATTTGATGTGGTATCAGGACAGGTTACTTCCCAAAAAAAGGGAGGCAATATTTTTGATGTGCCTTTAACAGGGATTGACTGTTGGGTAATGCACAAAGGGCTCCTCCTCTTGAACAGATTTCCCAAATGCTCTTCTCTGGCTTGGACATAACCACCATAAATTGGCATCTTAGCCTGGAAGGGATTAGTGTGACTGCTTCCAGACATTGCATATAAACTTCTGGAATGATTTAGGTCTCGTTTTATGGCACCTGGCAGAGCACTCGATTCTGATAGGATGAATCTAGCTGTGAACTCAGATTGCAATTGCAAGAGTGCTGAGGAGAAGGAAAAGGGCTAATGAGGAGATTCAGATTTACTTGGCCAATGGATTGAAGTCCTGACTGAAGGGCCTTTGGGCTGAGGGGCTCCTGAAGCTGAAAAGGCTGGCTTGTGTTTCTAGGGGATGCAGAGAATCAGGAAAAGAATTCCATTTGAAATTCATCTTCTCCTCTGCCTTGGGGAGAGGCTGACAATATACCAAACAGCCACTTTTGTTTCCAGATGGTGATGATAATTTTCAGTGGAGTGTCCTTTACGTGCTGCTTCTCAGATCGAAATCAGCAATGATACACTTGATGCAAACTTGCCCGAGCACATCCTGCAGCCCTGATAGTCTCTTATCTCTGTAGTTTTGGGTTTTAACTTGTGGAATAAGTCGTGCTTTAAGACAGGGTGTAGTTAGAACAGGTTCATGGCCTGCCTCCACCAGGATCCTGCGCTCCAACCTTTATTTTCATCATACAAGTCTCTATGAAAGACTTGACATTTCTGCTTCCTTCCTCCAGTATTATCCTGATGGGCTGTTAGCAAAGCAGGAATCCCTGCTGGTTTGAAAAGCCCACACAAATGATGGCTGTTCTGTGGAACACTGCTGGGTTCAAAACTCACGTGTCTGTCTGACCGTGGGCAAATCCTTGTGTTTCCCTTTCTCCATTGGTGAGGCTGTAAATTAGGGAAATTGTAACAGCTCTGCACAATCCTTGAGCCTTAAATTGTTAAGGAAGCTACATGAGCTGGTGAACAAGTATGTTTTCTAATATTTACTGCCCGAATAAAGCAGAGATTTAGACTGACTGTTATTTTGGCCTGAGGTTTTTATGACTGTGCTCCATGCAGAAATATCCTGCGCTTGATAGGATGTCTTTTGCTTTTAACTTTGCCTGCAATGAATCTTGGCCTTACACAGCCCAAAGTCAAAGCAGTGTGTGCCCTATTTAAGTAATGAGCTATTGATTTTGGAATTACTCATTTTATTACCATCATATGGAGCTGGTCATATTCCGAGGACTCGTCTCTGAAATGGAAGCTGTTTCATTTTGGTTTGGGATGGGACAGAGATGGACTGGAGGGATTTTACCTTTTGGAATTTGGCATGTCACAGATAACAGGGACTGTGTGGCCTCACACAGAGCTGAGCATTGCACTCAAAGAGCAATTTCAGGAAGAAATTCCTCTTCTTGTTGAGCTCAGATCTCTGAGCAGGCTCCTAATGTAATGTCACCTTCATTTGTCACCGGTTGCTGTACCCAGTGTTCTGCTGCTAAGTGTTTACAACACCTCCAGGATCAAAGAGACGCTGCCAAGAAGGCTCATGGGGAGAAATTTTGACCTACTTTTCCATTTGGCACCACTTTTGCTGCCAGGAGCAGGTGGACTGTGAACAGACCTTCAGTGGAGGGTCCACCCTGGCTGGCACAGAGAGCCTGGCGTGGCAGAGAAAGCAAAAAGCAGCACTGCAAACACTCAGAGGTTGAACCTTTCCCCCTCTCCTGCCCCCTTTTCTTGGGAGTGTAAAGTTTTCTGGAAGAAAGGCGTGGAGGTTGCAGGTTCAGTTCATTTTTTTGTGTTCCTGTTTGTCTTCCACCCTTCTGCTGCTGTGGTTCTTGGCTCTGCAGCACTGGGGGGTGTGTGGAGAATTAATTTGCTTTCTGTGGTTGCTTTAACAAGTTTAAACTGCTCAAGCCATAGGATTACTGCAGGTGCCCTGCTCCTAGGGAACATCAATGAGAAGAAATGGCTACACCTGATTTTTTCAAGCCTTCATTTGTACTTTGCAGGCTGTGGTGCTGTTTGCTTTATGACTGCCACGGTATATTAGAAAGCTGTATTTGTCAAATAACAGAGATCAGTTTGTGTGTGTTCTCACCAAAAATCATGCTGTGCTTCTCCTTCCCTTCCCTCTCACCTCCCCCCGCATGTAAAACTCAAAACTTTGTAAAATGTTGGCAATTTGGTGTCCCCACTTTCAATGTCTGAACTGAAGGATGAAACTGAGTAGTTCATGGAATAAATGTGTTATGCAGGAGAAGAAAACCAGGGCTGGTTTTTATACCTTAATCTCTACCTTAGGATGAAGGGAGTGTCACTTGACAATGCCCATCCACTTCATTAGCTCTGGAAGGACTCTGGATTTTTTTTTTTTGGGGTGTAGATCAGGTGAATCGATCCTGAGTTTTCTGAGCTGATAAACTTTTGAAGTCTGTATGGAAATGAAGTGACCCAAGAGTGGGATTTGGGGAGGGGAGACCAGGGGGTTCTTTGAACCAAACTTGTGCTGCAATTAGGATCTCAGAAGTTGCCTTCTCAGCTCTCTGAAGCTATTGGTTGGTTACAAGGGCACTTGAAGGGGATGAGTTTTGTTGCTCTGATTTTCTGATATTCGTGGAGATTCGCGGAAGCTCGCAGGGAGGTCAGGCAGGCAGCTCACAAGATGGCGAAAAGAGAAACTTTATTTACAAAAGCTTCTTTATATATTCATTAATGATCTAATAATTATTGGTCGACAGTTTTTCCATCCCCATAATGATTGGTTACAACTCCAGAGCATCCAGTACCAAACCAAAGAGATTAGAAAGCACAAGAATGCAACTTATCTCTATTCTCCATGAGAAGGAAGAGAAAGATTTTAAAACAGTGCAACTACAGAGTTTTATGAATTTGGCCAAGTATTAAAGAAAATAATGCCATTGACCCTTCAGGGGATAAGTACAGAGACCGACCTTGAACATGTGGTGGTGAAATGAGAGAAGTAAGCCAAAGCACTGGCAGGAGCAGTCAGCTTCTAGAGCATCAGGATGTGAGTGCAGAGCTTCAGTGAGCTCTGAGAGTTCTGTATTCCATCCCTCCCCAATATCCCTGAGCAGGAGGGCGCTGGGATTTCTCAAGAAACACAAGTTTTTTAATTGTAAGGGCAGGCAATGTCTGAACGACACAGCAAATAACACGAAGGTGAGAGATGCAGAAGCTGTTGGTGCTGCTGGAGAGCATCTCTAGCCCCCAAAGTCACTGCTGTGGCAGTTTTAATTCATGGGTGGTGTTAAACACTCTGCCATTTGGAAGACAACCTGACATCATCGCTCCAGCAGCCATGGGAAGTTTCATCCCGCAGAGTTGGAAAGGCACCAAAAGGATGGTCTGTGATGCACGAAAAATCGGGAGTTTGGAGGCTGTCCATTGGTGTCCTGATCTCATCAGCCCTCTCTTTGTTCAGGGCTTTAAATAAAAAGGTCACACCAATTCCTCTTTCTTTAGTTTCCTCCTCCCCCTGGGGATTATTCATGGCCCTGAGGCAGATCTGCTCTCCCCTTGCATGCACTGCTTTGGGGACAGGGCTCTGGGTGGGACCAGTGGCAAGAGAAGTTGGCTAGTAAAAAATTAGGGGAGGCAAACTTGCTCTTACTCCTTTCTGTCTGAACTAGTTGTGTAGGTATTTTAAAGCAGCTTAGTTTGCAGTGCTGACAGTTCACCAACTTAACCCCTGCAACTCGTGCTGTGCAATGCTTTGGTACCTAAAAGAGCATTCCAACATTTTTTTTTCCTTTTTTTAAAAATTTTTTAAATTTGAGCTTATTTTTAATAACTTCACGTTTAATGAAAGATATTAAACAACTTAAGGCTGTTACAGATCATTCCCTGTATCTGAAAGGTCCCATTTTAATGTGTATTTTGTGCATTTTCTTCATCTGCCTTCTACTTTTATCTTAGCCAATGACAGTGAGATTCCTAGGGCTACTTTCTCTTTAAGGGAATACTGCTTACATAAATAGTCCTTTACACCATCTCCTTGTTTTATAATATTAATTGTTTATCAGGAGACAGGAAATATTCCTTAGAAAATGTGTTTTCCTGCTTGTGCATGCCTTGTTACTATTTCAATTATGCAGATTCTTGATGCTGTGGAAATTTGTGCTTGATGACGCCAAGGCAGCTGCACGTTGTTAGCATTGTAGGCTGTCAGATGATCATGTGGGATTCTTGCAGCATGCAACATTCAATAGGATTGAAAAAGGGCTTTTGATGCAAGGCATAGCTTTCAGAATATATTTGTGCCTTTTAGTTAGCTAATAGAGAATCATAATTTATTATCTTTAAATTTAAAATGCTGCCTCATTTTTCTTCTGGTTGGTTTCATTTTGGCTTCACTAGAAGATGCATCTGGTACATCCACGATTGAGGAGTTTATTAATGATACTGTCGTTCAGTTCACTTACTTTTTTTCCTTTTAGAGTCCTAGCTAGCCCACAGATTACATGATCACATGTTCATCCAGTCATTCATATAGAACACAAACCACCATGCATGATTTCTTCTTCTTTCTTTTTCCTCTCTGCCTTTTTTTTTCCTTTTAAGTTGCTTTGTCATGTTCTCTTTTACCATCCAGCTCAGTCTTTGTCTTCCCCTCGCTGTTTTTTGTTCTATATTTTCCCATGCTTGGTTACTGCAATATTATTTGATTAACGGGCTGTGATGATGATGAACCTGCACACTGGAGGAGCAGCTACTACAGTGGTGATGAAGGGATGTAATAATGGTCGCTATCCTCGGAATTCTCTCTACAGTGACTGCATAATAGAAGAAAAGGCAGTGGTCCTGCAGAAAAAAGACAATGAAGGATTTGGATTTGTGCTCAGAGGGGCAAAAGGTATGTGCTTCTGTGTGTGAGTGTGAGTGTGTGTGAGTGTGTGTGAGTGTGATGTGCCGTGGCATGAAGAAATTTATACATCTCGGAATATAAGCAGGAATTATTCTTGGTGCACTTGGTTGCTAGACAACAGGATTCTCTGTATGCTGTACTACTCCGATGGATTTCAGTGCCTTCTCTCTGAAGCAGTTTGCATTTTTACATAGGAGAAGCACTGCATAATCGTTCTGGGGGGAGAAAGTTTTGCCTGTGTTTTTCTCGTGCCGGTGGATGTAGTATTTTGCCATTAATCTGTTCTGTTGTGCAGTTTACTTAACTGTGGGAAACCAGCTTTCCTCATAAAAACTGCTTCTTTATTTCAAATGCCAGCCTGGTTAAATAGGGCTGCGAATAGGAATAGACAAGAGAGGGATGTTTTGTTTAAAATAGGTGTGGATCTTCTGCAAGGTGACATTGGTGCAGTTTTAGTATGAAATTCTGATCTTTTTTTATATCTTCAGAAGCTGCACGTATGTTGCATGGCCTGTAGTGTGCTCATTTTGAAAGCTGTTCATATGTTAAGCTGCATGGTACTTTTCTGTAGGCTAAAATCTATCACCGTGGCATTCCTAAGAGTTAAAAAAGGCATTCTATTTAATGCTTTGCTTTTTAACTTTCAGTGCAGTTTGCTCCCTTTGTATTTAAAAAATTACATACAGATCCATGATGGTATGTCCCATCTCCTGCTCCCCCTCATTTCACATGGCTTCTCCCTTGCCTTGCTTGAGCATGAAAATTATTCCATGTCTTCATTGCTGGGACATGGCTTTGCTCCCTCTCCCCACCCCAAAGCGGTGCCACCGCGGCTTTGCAGGGCTGGAAAAGCTTTGGTTTTCACCAAACGAGACGTGTGGAGTTGTAGCAGGAAAGCCAAAGGCTCTGCCTTGTCTCCGAGCGCTGCCGCGGGTCAGCAGTGCCTCGAGCAGGGCTCTCCCTCCGCGGGAGCCCAAGTTCCCCCAGATTTTCGGTGGCAGCGAGGGCACCTCAGGTGAAAGACCCAAGGACTTTTGTGCCCGTGTGTGTACGTGACACAGAGGGACAGGCAGGGCTGTCACAGGGCCAGCTGTGCCTCCTGTCCTGAAAAGTGATTTCTTCTGCTCTCTTCTTTGTTATGCACATCTAAATTTAGGAGAAAAAACCACCCCCTCTGGTTGATCTTTTCCATCCTTTGCCACCCACCCCACCCCCCTGGTTTGGCCAGATGCTCTCTCCTGGCTCCAGCACATAATTCATTTTTAGTTGGACGTTGCCAGAGTTACAGCATTTTGCCAGGCACACAAAAGGGTGACTTGAGCCAATACTGAATATCCTCGAATATCAGCACCCAGTTCTTGCCTGATTCGGTTTGTGGCAGGAGAGGAGCAGGTGCTTTTCCCTCTGGAAGGAAGACCTGTGGATTGCTGTCCCAGAGGGGTAGCACTGTCCCCAGCACCCTGATCTCCTCCGAGGCACACCCCTCTCTCGCACTGCCAGCACCACCATTTTTTAACCCTGAATTGGGATGGCCAATGATAGGCCTGTAGTCAAGTGGTATTTGCAAGCATTCCATAACTTTCTTTTTTTAATGTGGTATTTATTTTTAAAGCTGACACACCAATTGAAGAATTCACCCCAACTCCAGCCTTTCCTGCTTTGCAGTACTTGGAATCTGTGGATGAAGGGGGAGTAGCATGGCAAGCTGGCCTGAGAACTGGAGACTTTTTGATCGAGGTAGGAGATCCTGAAATTTGATTCTCAGTGCTCTGTTGGGGAAAGAGTGATGTTCCCGTTGGAGAATTGACTCTGGAAAAAAGTGTGGGATGCCTCTGAGCAGCGAGTTCAGTGGGCTAACACCAGAAATGTGCTTCACTTGATCCATTTCAAACTTCATGCAGCGTTCAGGAAAGCAGTGACAGAGAACAATGCTCAGGCTGGCTGGGAATTTTCTCGTTGTTCTTTTTGTCCTTTGGGAATACACTATCAGAGATATTTGGGAGGCCGTAGTCTTCTTTGAATTCTTGAAATTTAGATGAATTTCAATATTTCCTGTAGGCTATGAGTTCTGGTTTCTTCTAAATAATTTCAGGGAGTAACCAAAGTTAATGACTTTTGATGCAACTATTTCTGCGCTCAGAAATATCTGTGGTCTAGTGGTGTTTAGTAACCATGGAGAATAAAGCAAATTACTTTGGCTTGAAATTGAATTTTTCCAACACTGCACTGTAAATACAAAAAAACCCAAACCATGGATGTTATTGCAGTGTAAATTATTTTAGAAAAAGGTTTATATTTAAATATTCTCTTCATTCATGCGAAAAATATCTTCGTGTTTGATATTTTGGAGGATTTTTTGTTGGTATTTTAGGTTTTGTTTGAATAGTTGGTTCTCCTTTTGAGTGTTGCTGGGCAGTTTGCAGCAAAATCATGATTTGGGATTTTTCTTCCTCTTCCTCCTCCCCCCACCACCTTTTCATGACCAACAAAGGGATGCTGTGAATCTGGGTATTGAATATAGGTCTTTTGGGATGGATTGATCTAGCCTTGTCCGTAAGATCTATTGATTTGACATTATTTGATGTGTTTTCTTCAGGCTCATGCATGGTTTGGTCCAATATTTCCTGGTGTTACAACATTTCTTTCTGCAGAGCTGGCTTTTGCATTCGAGAGCGGGTACAACATGCAGCTTTTTTTGGAGTGTGCCTTGAACTCCCATGGTGATTGAATTTAAATAGTTGCACCACTTCCTCACGCTGTAGCAGGGAGAGAACAGGCTTTGCAGGCTTCTAAAGTAAATAGATGTGCATTTTTATCTCTGTCTTCAAGCACATTTCCCTTGCTGTTTGTTTACTTAAGAATAAGCGTTTAGAAGAGTGTTAAAGATCAGCTTACAAATGGAACTGCTGCCTTCCCTAGGCAGGGATCCTTCCAAAACTCTCCCTATTCCTCCTAGGTGTGGTTTTGGAGCAAGGCTGCATTTTTAGAGGTTGGTTTCTTGTTAGGCTTTTAATCCATGGGAAGTATGAGGAGTCTGGACTGGCAGATTGCACAGATAGAATTGATGGTGAACAGCAATGTGCAATTTAATTCATTGTGGAATGACAGATATGCCCCTGGATTTTTTTTTTAAGGTCTCTGAAGGGATGGAAGAAGTCTGGGTAACTGATTCTGCACAAAGCTTTACTGTTTTTTTTGGCAAATGAGAGAAGAATTATAATTAATTGCTGAGACAATTTACTCGGAGCCTTAGCTTAGAAGAGCAGTTAAACATGCACATACATTGCTGAATCAGGAGGACGTTAATCCATACTCCAGCATATTTGTAATTAATTCTGAAAGAAGCCATTATTACATGCAAATCAAATCCATTTCTGTGTAATTTATGTTCATCGGGGTTATTCCGTTCTGAATTTTGCAACTTAATTAAGAGGATATGATAATCCTGAGAAATGACAACTTGGCTGTGGCAGGAGAGTTTTCTGTTGGAGAAAGGCAGGGTTTTTTTTCTCTTTTATGACCAACATGCAGTGCACAGCCCTGGCTGGCCAGAGAAAGCCATCTTTAAAGATCTTTACAGTGATGCAAAAGATTGTTGAAATAGAAGTCCACCTGCACTTCCAGGAATGCCAGACTGCTTTGTTTTTTGTGTTGAACGAGAGGATTTCGATTTCCATGGCAGCGAGTGGTTGTCATCCCTGGTGTAGTCAGTCTGCTAAATGATTTCTCCCATGACTCTGAAGTTTATGCCTCTGTGTGTAAGTGCCACCTCAACCCTTTGGAAGCAATAGAAGGCATTTATCATAAATGTCACATGAATAATAAGAGTTAATGGGCAACCAGGAGCCTAATTAGTGCCATTTGTAACGCTTGTGGCAGGCGATGGGCGGCAGGGAAGGGACAGTCCAGTCTGGCAGGGGGTAAAAGGAGAGGCAGAGCAGATGTTTCAGTCTTGCTTCAGGAGGTTTGGTGGCTTGGGGTCGTGGGGATGAGGGGAGCCTGACCCTGGGAGGACAGGTCTGACAGGGAGATAGATCCTTCCTTTGGAGAGCACGAGGGTCGGAGAAGACAAGGCATCATTTCTTCATGTATAGTTAAAGTCTGGAATCTTCTGAAGGGGGTACAACTTCAATCTCAGCCATGAAGCATTGTAATAATTCAAGTCTGGAGTTGCTGCAGAAGAAATAAAAGATATGTACAGAATAGGAAGCAAAGGTGCTGTGCTGCTCCAGCAGTTAAATGCAGTAGGGATTAGGTGGAACAGCTGCCATTGGATCATATGGCTGAGTTTTTATCAAGTGTGCAGCTCCTGATTTGTCCAACCTGTACAACTAATTTTAACACGAGGCTTCAGAGATGAGCATTGCACTTGCCCTTGGAAACAGTGCTCACAGAGTCTCCATGGAAATTTCTGACAGTGTGTGGTTTTTCTCCTCCGTGCTTCCAACCCAGCCGTGGTTTTTGTGATAAAAATTGTAAAGTGTGTAGTGGCTTTCCTGGATAGAACACAGGGCAAATGTGCTGGAAAAGTGCAGGAGTAGTTTCAGAGCTGAAGGAGTGAGGCAGAGACAGCTGTCAATAGATGTGGATTTTCATAAGCAATTAAAGAGATGCCAATTCTTGGGGTTTTTTTCTTAGCTTTGATGAACAATCAGAAGAGAAGGATGGTTACGATTTGGTTGTTAGAACTGAGATTGTACAGCTTGCCCTGTGTGTTATTTTTCACTATTTTAGTTGATGTTTCCTTGGATCTTGATATCAGCCTGATGAAAAAGATAGAGTAAAGCAACATATTAGGCCAAGTGCTAGAAATTGCCGTTTCCATTAGAAAGGGCTTAAAAAATGACAACCATCACTAATTCCTTTGTAGGTCATTGATAGCTCATCAGTGTTATTTCTGTACTAGAAGTGGTGAAGTTTGTGACAATTCAGAGCTCTGACTCCAGGAATTCTCGAGGGTGGGGTTGTGTTGGAGATTTGCTTTGATGGCAAAGTCTAACCATCTTTGAGCAGAGAGATCCATGAAACTGGAAGGCTGTTTTAACTCAGAATAGAGGTTTTTGGGGGGCTGGGTGTGGTAGGACCTGGATTGTCTTTCTAAGTGAACCCATGTGGATTATTAACTCTTGGTTCTTGCTGTCCCCATGGTGCAGCTCTTCTGCAGGTGTTCCCTGATGTGCCACGTGGGGATTTTTCCTGTCACACAAACAATCATCTTGCAATATCAATACCCAGACAGCCAAGTTAATTCTGCAATATTTTACCAGAACAATGCATTTGTTCTCTAAATGAGGCATTGCAATTTGCATTATTGTGCCATAAAATCTCTTATTTTTCCAGATAAATTGAAATGTTATTGTCTTGGGAATAGCATGGCTGCTTATTTACATTCCAGTTAAAATGTAAACTAGGTAAACCTGGTGAATTATTCATTTAAAAAATAAAAACAAAAGGGAAGAATTCAAGGTTTGATTTGAGGA
The DNA here is from genome assembly GCA_036630365.1 of Acanthiza pusilla. Classification (NCBI taxonomy): domain Eukaryota; kingdom Metazoa; phylum Chordata; class Aves; order Passeriformes; family Acanthizidae; genus Acanthiza; species Acanthiza pusilla. The sequence continues at coordinate 962,599 of JAXCHO010000006.1, read as the reverse complement.
TCAAAACCAGAGATAGTAATAGAAGAAATGTCATCTTTTTGCTGCAGAACTCTTCAGCTGGTACGTGTACTAAAACATGCAAAATGGTCTTTATTATAAGTGCCTGTATTTCTACATCCTCAAGAGCTTATACAGTTTACTAGTAGAGACTTCTCATTAATGATTTTGGGTGGAAAACAAACATTTTATTACAGAACGCATTATGTTATCATTGTATTCAGGATATTTGTCCTCTGTCTGCATGTAAGAAGTAGCAATAAGCATTTAGGGAGACTTTAAAATTATCTGAAATATTAAAAAAAAACCCCAAACCCCCCCACCTTCATACACAGATAAGCTCAGCTGCATATTTAGCAATAGGTTACTGGTTTTATTCCAGTAAGTGCTTTACACAAACTTCAAAACCGCTGTGGAAGCAGACTCTGAACTTTATTGTTGTAACTAGGACTCTAGTAATTATGAATATTTTTAGCAATGCTCTGCCTTACATGGGTATTCAATGGCTGGGTGAATTAGTGGTTTTACAAAGCCAGCTATTACTGATTTCAATCCTTTTAGCAAGAGAGAAACCTTCCTATCCTCAGATAATCTTCATTAATTACCCCGTGGCTGCATTTTCTCTTATTTCTAGTGTGAACTTTGCTCTCTTCTACCACCAGATAGGAATCTCATTTTTTTTTCCTTTTTCCAGGCAGGCTCATGGGGACCAGGATATTTTTTTCTCTCTTGGAAATAAGTGGAGGCTTCATTAGTGGCTTTCAATTAGCAGGGATTCTCATGCTGCAGCTGAAAGTTTGCTCATCTCCTCGCAGGAGTGTGGACAGCAGCTCCATGCAGTGCTTAGTAAGAGTGCTGTGCGTGGGAGGAGAAAGCAAACCCAGCATTAGCAGTACATTGCTGAGGGCTGCATTTAGCTCTCACACTTGGGCCTTTTTGGGGGACCAGGTCCCCATCGGTTCAGTGTCTTTCTTGCAGGAGGGATTTTTGTTGGCTTGGCAGCTTGGCTGCTGCTCCTGCCCAGCCAGGGAGCCTCCCTTTTGGCAGGAGCACAGCCAGGCTGGGAGTGTTCCTAGACAGCACCTACTTGGGGCTTGGATCAACTCTACAAACGTCTTTTTAATGAGGAGGGACTTGCCAAAGCTGCAGCAGCACTGCAGTGTTGGAGCTGCTGGAGAGAGAGTCCCTGGCCAGGGCAGGGCCTTGGAACTGATGGCCTTTGGTTCCTTCCAACCCAAACCATTCCAGGAATTTTATATACACACAGCACTACGCTGGGCTGATTATTTTAAAATCTGGTTTGAGTTGAACCAACCATTAGAGGAAAAAGCTAATTTCTGTTAAGCAGTCCCTCGTCTTCCTCTTGGTGATGTCTGTAAATGAAGTCTGTTCAGCACAGGCAAGCCCTGACACTGCTTAAAATGCAAGCTCTCAGAGCCCAAAGAAAACTTTCTTCCTGTTTTGCTTTTGGGATTCTCCTGCTGAAGTGTAGCTGCAGATGCTCTGGAGGGCTGGGACAATGGGCTCTTGGAAAAAGAGCAGCTGTGGTTCCAGTGCTGAGCAGCCTGTGTAGCTGTGCAGCATCTGACCCAGTGAATTCATTCTTCACTGGATGGAGAAGTGTTTTACTTTCTTTCCACTTAAACTCAGTGACTGAAGGTTTGGGTTTGTTAATTTTCTTATTGTTAATTTACGTTTTAGTGGATGGTGGCAGCTGAAGGAAATGATTGTGCCCTCAAAGTGCTTTTGATGTGCACAAAGCCGCTGTACATAACTGGTTCTGATCGTTTTTTTATCTGTTTTTCACATGCTCTAACCCGTAGGAAGTGATGGTATTCCAATTGTGCCAGTGTGATCACAAAAAAGAGGAACAAATCTTGTGTAATTTTTAAAATACATTATTAAGGCTGTTACCTTTTCGACATAGATGGAAGTGGGCAGACAAAAAATCATTTGGTTCTTGGAGGAGCTCAGTTATTCGCACATAGGCAAATAATATGCTTTAAAATAAGACTGAAGGGCAGACCAGAATGGAAGCACTTTGCTCTCCAGGCTGTGAGCAAAACTGGGAAACATTTTCCTTTAGCCTTGACTCTCCATGAGGTGTATATTGGGCTCCTGATTCCCTGGAATCGAACAAGAGGCTCTTTGAAACTCAGAGCTGATTTTTGTGCTTCTTTGAGAGGAGGATTTGCAAGGAATTGTGATGATAGCAGCAGCAACAGCCAGAATTAGCTCTGTGTCCCTTCAGTTCTCCATTTTCAGTTTTAAGGCACTTTGGCCTGGATGCCACAGTATTTTAGGAGAATTTCCTGACATTCCTGTCCTGAGGGATTCTGCCAAAGCTCGCGGGACTGTGTGTGGAGTGTGGAGATACCCACAGGGAGCTTTCTGACTCCTAGTGAGCATGAAAACCACTATTTCCCCTAATTCCTACTACAGAATCCTCTAAAAATAGCAAATTTGTATCAAGTTAAGCTGCTTAGTATAAATAGCCAGTTCTTGGCCATCTAGAAGCCATCCAGTGGCATCCAGCCACCTTGGCCATGCCATGATTCACGTAAAGCCCAGCTCTGGATGATCTTCACTCATGCAGAAATCTGTCCATCCTCTCTCCAAATAACACAGAAATAATGCATCTCTTCCATTTCCAGCTCTTAGGTGCTGGGGTTAAGTGTGAAAACCAACACCAAATAAATAAACGCCATTTTTGTGGTGTGGTTGGGTGATTACCAGAAGACATTATATTAAAATTAATTTCCCCGAAGCCCGCTGGCTTTTTTTAGTCTCTGGATACTATGGAAACCTGGTTGCTGGAATGGAGCTATACGAAAAACACTACTTGTGCCTGGTATTTTAGGGGAGAAAATACCATTTCTTTTAATTGCGCGATGTTTTGCTACAAACCTGCAGAACTGCAGGTGGAGGAGAGCAGATGAGCTGTTTCAAATGAGCTGACAAACTCCCATTGTCAAGGACAGAACTAATCTAAAAATCTGGATTTTTTTCCTTCTTCCTTTTTTTCCTTTTTCCTGTTTTTTTGGGGGGAGGTGTAAACATCTTACAAGCAGGAGAAATACTGTCCTGGGGAGTTACAAATGTGTGTGCACTGTTTCTTCATTTCTTTATGGGCAGTTTTCTTTTTCCTGTTCTGAGACTGGCAGTCAGTTCATGTGGCACTGAAACACTCAGTCCAGCTGCTGGTTGTGTTTCATGAACCAAAAGTCTGTGCAGAGGTTAAAATGAAGATTATTAACATCTGTTAAACACATATTTCATGAGCAGTAACCTTCCCTTCTCTCCCTATCCCAAAAATTCAAGTTTTCTGAAAGAAATAGCTTCACCCATGGACTAGGCCAACATATCCTTGCTATTGTCTCCAAATCTGAAAAAGCAAATGAGAACTGGACATGCACTGTATTCATTTAGGTTTTTTGGTAGGATTTCCTCAGTGCCATCCTCTTTACTGTGGAATGAGGTTCCTGAAGTGTTCTCGAGGTTTCAGAGGGGTTAAATAAATGCCTTGGTGTTGGTACACACAGCAGGCTCCCCACTGCTTCTGTGTGGGTGCTAGGAGCTGCAGAAACACTTGATTTGAGGAAATTCTGAGCTTTTGGGTCTGAGCTAGCAGAAGCTCTGAATTCCTTTGATTATTATTCCTTTTCTATCCAATCTCTAGCATGTGTCCTCTACAGGAGAGTGGGCTCAGATCTAATCCATTAATTGCATAAAAAAGCAGGAGAAGGCTTCCTTCCCCATTGCTGCTCCCCTGCTGAGCTTGCTGATGGTAAATACGTGGGAATATGCAGTGTGGAGTTGTGCTAAGCTTGATCCCAATAAATGGTGGCCGTCCCACTCAGAGCTGAAATGATTGTGCAGGAGACCAGCGAGGGAGAAGGCGCTTTTCCAAGGAATCCCTGCCTGCTTTGGTTCCTCTGCCTTCAAAGCATTTCCCGTGGCTTGTGACCGTGGGGCTCAGAAAATTCATCTAATAAGCAAACTGGAATGTACTTTAAATCAATCAGATTAGAAATTACATTTCATATCCTGTTGTGCCACTGACAGGAATCTTCAGAGACTCTTGTATACAACAATGAAGGACAAAAATCCTTTTTCACTACCTCCTTTTTGCCTCACATATTCTGGCAGCTGTTTTCTTATTCTCCTCATCTTGTGGTACAAAGTTTTCACTTGTTAGAAAAACATGGTTTCTCTGTGGGTAAAATAGGATCTCCTGTGTTGTTTTCACAGCCAAGTGGCAACTCCTCTGCTCTGGCTTCTGGATGTGGTTGGGCTTGAAGGTCTCTGAGGGCTCTGCTGGTCAGAGCACTGGAAATTGTCCTAGCAAATACATGAAGTTTCTCAAGAATGGCTCCATAGGATGATAGGATTAGAGTAGTTAGCTAAATGTTCCTTTATTAGCTGATGGAGAGGAAAATTGAAAGCATAGAAGTACATGAAAAGAAGTCATGGAAGAATTGATTTGAGGTCTGGTACAGAGAGGGCTGGTTCTGGACAAATACTGTGTTGTTTAGATGCTCAGGGGAGTATGAGAGAGAATTGAGGGAGAATCATGGCAATCCTGGGCAGAGGGAGTCATTGCAGAGAGAAACTTCACCCAGGACTGACCAGTTCATTAATTGCTGAAGAATTGGCGTTAAGGGTGGCAGAAAAGCCTTTTTGTAAAGCCACAGCTTGGACTTGTGCTGGTGTCATACCAAAATGTGGTAACCCCTCAAATCCACCTCAGACTGGTGAGGAGATGTGGTTTGGACTCCCCAAAAAGGCTCTGTGAGGCAGATGCCAAAGTCTTGTGTTAACTATGTTGTATTTTATTCGAAACAAATACAAGCAGCAATATCAAAGAATCCTTTTTTATTTCACCACATCCATCTCCCCAGTATTTTATTACTACTGCAATTCTGTCCTCCAGAACTGCTCTCCAAACAGCTGCTGTTGTTTTTAATGCACTCAGGCCGTGGCTTTTCAGCACCAGATAGATTTGTGAGAGGCCGTGGTCATTGCTGACAGACTTGAGAGTTGGTAACTGCATCTGGTGTATTTATTTACACTGAGGGAGATTATGGCTCACTTCAACTGCTAAATTAAAGAGAGAATTTTTTTTAAAATGACCAGCAAAACATCCATTGTAATAATTTGGTAAAAGTTTCTTCACTTCTTTTGTATCTAAATATGCCTTATTGACTGTGCCTATTTTGGATCTGGCTTGTACAAAAGCAGATAGACTGGAAATGGAATGGAAATTTGGAATGGAATGGACTGGAATTCCATGGAAATGGAATTGAAGATGTGTTTTGTCTGGGAGAAGCTGTTTGGTTCCCATAATTCCATGTGCATTTTTAGAATAGTTTGGAGCTGTTTAATAGAAATCAAGTGCACACCTAAAAAAAGTGGTGGTTCTTCAACATTGGAAATTATGTAGGCCTGTCAGCCAAGACTCAAAGATTAGGAATATTCATCTCCAACTCTCATTTTCCTGCAAATTCTTTTCAATGTTTCTTCTCTTTATCCCACCCAAACATCTTCAGAAGTGCTGTTCAGAACTTTTGTCCTTTCGCTTCTTTCTTGCGGCGTGGGCCCAAATCTGGGTGCTTGAACTTGTTCCTGTTGGGTCTCCCCAAGGTGTTGATCGAGGAGGTTTTCTCTGGATCAGTTTAGTTCCATGTGTAAAGGTGTGGAACCCTCAGGATCGAGACCTGCTGCTTCTCTTTGGCCGCTCTGAAGGTAAAGACACTGCCCACGCCTTGAGTGGTAGCAAATAATGCAGAATGGGGCAGCTGCTGCCATTTTCAGCCATGATGCTCTCTGCCTCTTCTCCCAGGGAACAGGACAGGAGGAAATGGACCAGGGGAGGTTTAGTTCAGATTATTAGGCAAAATATCTTCCCAGAAAGAAGGGACTGGAGCAGACTGCGCAGGGCAGCGGTGGAGTCACCATTGCTGCAGGGATTTAACAGCCTGGCGGATGTGGATTTGGGGCCGCGGGTCAGTGGTGGCCTTGGCACTGTGGCTCAGTGCTTGGACTCAGTGATCCTAGAGGGATTTTCCAGCCTAGACCATCCTCTGGCTCTATTCTCACAAAGAAGCTGGGGTAACTTGCAGCCTTTTGGAGTTTTGTGAGGCAGTTCCAGCTCTCCTTACCCAAGCGCTCGTGTTTCCGCTGGGATTGGAAACTCAGGATTCAGGACATTCCCATGGTGGCTGTGTGTCGTAGCCACATCCTCTCTGACTATTCAAATGCACCCAAAGCAGCTACATTGTCATTCAGGCACTGACTTTTTTCTTGTCCGTTTTCGAGGGAAATTGAAATGGAAGTTAGATCAATTTTGGATAGATTAGGATCTGTTGATGTTGACTGTCACTGAACGGAAAGATTGTATGGATAGGTTTTTGCACCTCTGAAGGGATGATGGAGTTGGTAAATTCTTGTCTTTAACTGTACAAAACAGGGAATTTTATGTTTTTGCAACATAAAATTGTGAACTGGTACAAGATTTGACACTGTTGTAAAACTCACCAAGAATACATTTTACGAACAGGAATACTGTCACCTTCCTAACATTACAGAGGAATTTTTAATGAGTGAAATTTCTCCTTCGTTTGCATACTAACCCATATCTAATTGCTAGGTTATTATTGAAACTTCAGCTTGACTCTCTGAATATTAAAAAACATTTGATATTTTAAGTAGTTTGATATTCTCTGTTTTGCTGCTTTTAATGTACAAATGAATGTCATTAATCCAATTTACATATTTCTAAAGACCTTTTGATGTAGCAAGATGTAAAAGTTGTTTATTTTTAATTTTTTTTTTTAAGTGATGATCTTATATGCAAAAATGCTGCTGCCAGGCAATTATCCACCCAGAGAGTTTTAACACAGTTACTCATAATCAGCATCAGATCAGTGACATGACAGCAGTTTTTGGGAGATGGATGACCCATTCTAAGCATTCACTTTCAAATTGCCATGATTGTCCAAATCTGCATTTTAGAAAACTCAAAATCTTACTTATTTTTCTCCATAGGAGAAATATCAGTGGTTTGTTGGTTTTTTTTTTGCTTCTGGTCTTTGTTATTTTTGGTTTGGTTTTGTTTTTATTTTCCCTTCTAATAGTCTATAGATAACAAACACTTTTCCCCCCTTCTGATTTTGGTTTCCAGCCCATAGGGATCTGAATAAAGAATTGCTGCCTTCAATAAAATATGCCATGTTTGCACAGCAACTTCTTTATTGTTTTGCAATAATATCTTCGGGAGAAGTGTCTCTTTTGAGTTATTATTTTAATTTGTTTTGATTCACGTTGGTTCCTGTTCTCTCCCGTACACGCAGGAGGGAACCACAAACTTTACTCCAAAAACTGCCCCATTACAATGGCAGACATGAAAAAATCACTTTGTCTGTGGTTTTGGGAAGGCTCCTGCCTCTCTGGTCCTTCATATTCTAAATATTAAATGAGATCTTTAGTCTGCAGACTTGAGAAGTTGCTTGCTGTGGAATGTGGGGTGATGTGTGTAAGCCATTCCCAAAGGATGCTCCTGCTGTCTGCAAGACCTGGCTGATCCTGGCACCAGAAGGGTTGATTTTATTTGATGCTTTCAGTACAGATCACCTGTATTTACAAGGGTTTGTAAGATCCAGTCCCACTGCCCTCTACTCATCTTTGATAAGTTCAACTTTGAGTGTTGCACTCTGATTTGGAGTAAGATCCTCCAGGTGAGGATGAGCTGCTATCAGACAGGCAGAGAGACCAAAAATAGATAAAATGTAATCCCAGCATACCTCTCTTCTTTTTGTCAATCTTTTTGCTAATGAGAAAAAAAAAAATCAGGAGGGAAAACCCTTACAAATGTAATCCCAAAAGTTGAAAGAGATGGGGAGAAAACAAGAAAATGGGGAAAAAAGTGATTACAAATTGGTTTTTTTCTGTCAGCCTGCTGAGACATTTTGATCCAATGGTTTAGCAGACTGTGAGGTGTTTTGTGATGCAGAATAAAGCTTCGAGATATCAATCTGAGGATCAACTTTGTATTTGCAAGTTAACAGCTTTGCTGAATGGCTCTGTTGGGATTTCAGGATATATTAGGAGTGGTTAAAGGAAGAAGGTTATACTTAGACTTGGAATTACAGAACCTCATTTAAAATGGAATGTTTACTAAACTTACTGTGCAATGTAGAAAATGCACAGCAACTTATTTCAAGAAGGAATAAAGACTAAGAGCTATCCAAATCAAATAGCAAAATAAAATAGCAATTTTTTTTCTTCAGAAAATTGGTAGATATGATTGCTTTCTTAAGGACTCCAGACCCCAGGTGGACAATAAACAAGAGCCTGGTTGTCCCAGGTTAGGACACAAATGCTCAGAAGACATTCCAGGCAGGAATGTAAGTTGAGCTGGATAAATCCAGTCCATATGCTTCCACATAAATACCAGTGGGAAGGCAATGGCAGTACATGTTCTGAAAAATTAAACATTTGAAAATTGTCAGATTTATGGCTTTGTATCAAGGCACTGAATCACTCAGAGATTATCAACAGTAAAATATGTGAGTTAGGCTGGGAACATATTGTTTACATGTGGAAAACAGCATAGATCCAGCACTTTCTAACATCTGGGAATCCTGGCCAATCTTTAAAAAATAATTTTGGCTATGTGAATTCCTCCCGGCCTGGAGGAATTCTTAAAAAGGTGAAACTACTGATTGCATTTGTGGAAATCTCCTTGCCCCATGTCATGTTGATGTCAGTGCCAGATGTGCCCTGGGCCCCTCTGTCGGGGGCTGGAGATAACCCTGTGGTTCAGGCTGACGTGTCCAACTCGTGCACCTGACTCCAACAGCAAAATCAGCTTCCTGACCCGGGAATACTGAGAGGGCTGGTGTGGAGCAAGGAGAGTCCAGCTCCCTGGAGTGCTGTCACGCTCTCCAGGCGTTCCTGGGGACGTGTGGTGCGGAGAGGTTCCTTTTCTCTGAGCATTCCTCGCAGCAGTGGCAGCCTGGGCTGGATGGAGCTGCCTCAGCCACCATATGTATCCTTCTCTTCAGGCTGTTCGTGTTTTGTGGCAGCTTTGGCAGCCTGCCGGGCTCCTTCTGAGTAATGCAAGTGGTGGGGAATAATAATAAAAATAATAATAATAATATTAACCCTTCGGTTTCTCAGCCAGCCGGGGGGGGATCTGGGGGAGCAGAGCCTCCCCTGCCCCCCTTTATCTGTGCCACTCCAAAAATGCACCAATGAGTATGTGCTACCAAGCCTAAATAGAGACAGGGATATGAATAAGCTTCCTAAGGAGGTGAGAGTATAAAAAAGGAAGATGATATGATTCTCCCTCTGACAATTTTTTTCCAGCAGTTTGATAAATATAAAGAGTGATTCGTTGTTTTCCCCCGTTCCCCTTCACTCCCAAGGTCAGGCAAGAATGGCAACCACGGTGGTTAATGCTGACAAACCTTTCTCCATCCCTGTCTGTCTCCTGCAAGGGAGAGATTGGCAGTGGCAATATAATACAGCACTGGGAGCTTTTTTCCTTGGCTGAGTCAAAAGATTCCCAATTTCTGCATGGAGTGATTTCCAGAGCATCAGAGGACACTAATCCTGCACCCAGAGCTGGGGGTGGGTTTGGGGACGGTTGAGTTATGTTAAAATTGTTAAAATATTGTTAAAATATTGACAGCACATCACTGCCTTAGGGATTGGACAACTGGAGTTTGATAAAGGCAGGGCAGAGGCAGGAGGAATAAACTGTTCTAATGTGGGCAAATGAACAAGAAAGGAGAGCATATGAGATTGAATTTCCAGGGAAATAAAGAAGGACATTGATCTTACTGACATTGCTGATATGCAGATCAGCTCTGTCACATGATGGTAATCTTCATCAGATTCCTGGTCAGTGGAAGGTGTCCCTGGTCAGTGGAAGGTGTCCCTGGTCAGTGGAAGGTGTCCCTGGTCAGTGGAAGGTGTCCTGGTCAGTGGAAGTGTCCCTGGTCAGGGAAGGTGTCACTGAAAGGTGTCCCTGGTCAGGGAAGGTGTCCCTGGTCACTGGAAGGTGTCCCTGGTCAGTGGAAGGTGTCCCTGGGCAGTGGAAGTGTCCCTGGTCAGGGAAGGTGTCCCTGGGCAGTGGAAGGTGTCCCTGGTCAGTGGAAGGTGTCCCTGGTCAGTGGAAGGTGTCCCTGGTCACTGGAAGGTGTCCCTGGTCAGTGGAAGGTGTCCCTGGTCAGTGGAAGGTGTCCCTGGCCAGTGGAAGGTGTCCCTGGCCAGTGGAAGGTGTCCCTGGTCAGGGAAGGTGTCCCTGGTCACTGGAAGGTGTCCCTGGTCAGGGAAGGTGTCCCTGGGCAGTGGAAGGTGTCCCTGGTCAGTGGAAGGTGTCCCTGGTCAATGGAAGGTGTCCCTGGTCAGGGAAGGTGTCCCTGGTCAGTGGAAGGTGTCCCTGGTCAGTGGAAGTGTCCCTGGGCAGTGGAAGGTGTCCCTGGTCAGTGGAAGTGTCTCCCTCCTGGCAGGGCAGTTGGAATGACATCCTAAATGACCTTTAAGATCCCTTCCAACCCAGACCATTCTACGATTCCATGCTTATTTGGGATATCTACGTCAGCCCAGGCAGCTCTGCCAGACACCCTTCAGCTGGAAGGTGCAGTTTTTCGCTGGGAAATGCAGATTTGGGGCTGAACTGCCTCTGGCTGTGCTCGGTGTGGGAAGGGAAGGTCCCTGCTGGTCCCTGCTGTCACCTCCCATGGCTCTGGGGCTGAGCTCCTGAGCCCTGCACGTCCTGGGATGGTTAATGAGCTCCCTGGGCTTCCTGCCTGGCAGCTAACAATGCTCTTCACCAGCTCTCCACTCACCACTAATTGAAGCTGCACAATTAGCAAATACTTGGACTGGTTCCACAGCTGAAATGAAACAGCTGTGTTACAATGTTATGATCAAATTCTTTCGCTGTTATATGACCTAATAAATTAACGGGTGGGAATCGAGCGTTTGTGACTCGGTTTGTCACTAAAATATCCTAATTCCGTCAATGGTCTTTTTGGATAAATTTCACTGAGTGGGGACTGGTTTGCTCGGTCTGAAAAGAAACTTGGCTGCTCCATGCCATCCCTTCTGGGAGGACTGGGTTGGTGGTCTCTGGGATACAAAAATTAGCAAAAAAATTAGAAATAATGAAATATTTCTGCAAAGAGCTGGCTTCACAGAGAAGTGCTGCCTCATCAGTTTAGTGAGAGACACAGAGCAGCTCCTGAGAGCTCTCAAAATTGTCCTGGGTTGGTGTCCAAGGAGCTGTCTGGATCACTCTATGTGGATTGATGGCTCTGGAGAAAGAGTGACCCAGCGTGTGGCAGGATGACCCTTGCTACAGCAAGCTCAAGGCCGAAGAGTTAAACAATTCCAGAGCAATACCTGCTTTGCAGAATTAAAACAGTCTTCTGAATTAAGCTGAACAGGATTTGTCTTCAGCTGTTCACGTATTTTTATTTGCTCTGAGACTGGAAATTTAGCCTTTTACATAGATTGGCCTGCCTTAGGCATATTTTAAAACAAAAGATATCTGAATGTTTTTTTCTTTTCTTCCTCCTTTTTGTTTTTTTGTCTATTAGGAGTGCAGCCACCAAAAAAGACAGTGTAGTTAAATGGCTTCTAAACAATGTCAGTTAGAATTAGGAAATTGTAGTTTAAAACTGGAAATATGAACAAGGGAGAAAATACTTTAAACCCCGCAGAGTTAAAACTGTAGCGTGGCTACCAAAATAGATTTCAAGGAAGAAGTAGCCAAAGGCATAAAAATCTGATTATAGATGTTTTTCTTTCAAATGTGCCAGAGAGAGGGAGGTCTGCCAGAGGTCAGCAAACCTGAAGGATGATGGACCTTTGAAAGGCAGCACTGTTGAAAGAGAATGTTATAGATGAAAACCTCGGAGAGTTCTTACTCATAGTGCTGGCTATGGAGGGGTTTGGGATGTGGCTGCTGCCTGAGGACACTGAAAGTAAAGACCTGAGAACTGAAATAACAATGCTCCCACAGCTGGAGAGCTGGTGCTGATGTCAGAAAGAGCAGAATTCCTAGAAAAGGGATTAAAAAAACCCAGCAGCCTCCAGAAGCCAAAATTCAGCGCTTCATGATGTGGTTCAGGGCCGTGGTGGTGTTCAGACGAAGGATGGACTTGATGATCTTGGAGTTCTTTTCCAACCTGAGTGATTCTGTGATTCCACAATGGGAAATCTTGTGTTTGGGAGAAGCTGATGGTTGCATGGGTAAGTGCCTTGGCAGTCTCAGCTTTCATTTGCACCTTGGGAAAGATGTGTTTGAAAACCAAGTTATTGTGTAGCAAGAGAAAATGACCTCCCAGGATAAGAAACAAAGGGTGGAGATAAATGGGCTGATTTCGAAATACAGGGGAAAGGAGTGCAGTTTTTGAGGGCTGTGCTTTGTGAGCTGTCCTGGTAAATTTGTACAAAACTAATCAGATATAGGATTTCAGGCGTAATTCAAAACCAGTAAAGCATTTGGAGCTCAACCAAAAGAGCAGTAGATGCCAAGGTTGAGCATGTCAGAGGAAGTATACCTGGGGAGGAATCACCCCAGGCACCAGGACGTGCTGGGGGTGGCCAGCTGGACAGCAGCTCTGCAGGGCACTCGGGGATCCTGGTGGTTCTGCTTTCTCTTCATTAAATGTGCTTGTGCCTCTATTTCATGGTTGGCTTAAAATGCATGCAAAGTGCAAAAGATGTCAGAAATATGAGCAAGGATAAGCTGCTAAGGGACAGAAAGAGTGGCAGTAAATGAAATTCTTAGTGTTTCACGTCAGCTCTGACACATGGTATAGATTCATATTCATAAGAGAGAGGAGTGTATTTCATATACCCTAATACTGAGCAAGAACAAAATGCAGCTGCTAATTTGTAAAATATGGCTTTTATTTATTGAGCAAGTGCATGAAATATCTCCCTTGTCCTATCTAATGACAACCTCCACATTTCTTTTGTGCAACTCGAAAAATACCGTGAGCAAAATCCAACACCAGGAAAAGATCTGTGCAGTTTCAGAAGGTTTACTTTGGTATTAAACACGGCTCACAAATGTATCAGTGAGGACTGAAACCTTCCTAAGTCATTCCCTCCTAAATACCTAAATCTGCAGATCTTCAGAGAGCCCTGAGCAGTCAGCAAGTCCGAGATCCCTCTTGACAGAGTATCCCCAATCTGTGCCGTGGTGCTGTTCTACAGCTCCAGCTGACTTGTAACGCAGCAACTGTCTCCAGGCAACTGAGCAACACCGGGATGTGCAACCGGGTACAAAAACGGGATAGAAAACCTGTGTGTGCAACCGGGTACAAAAACGGGATAGAAAACCTGTGTGTGCAACCGGGTACAAAAACGGGATAGAAAACCTGTGTGTGCAACCGGGTACAAAAACGGGATAGAAAACCAGGATGTACAAAACCAGGATGTACAACACCGGGATGTGCAACTGGGTACAAAAACGGGATAGAAAACCAGGATACAAAACCTGTGTATACAAAACCAGGATGTACAACAGTGGGATGTGCAACCGGGTACAAAAACGGGATAGAAAACCGGGATGTGCAACTGGGGCACAAAAACGGGATAGAAAATTGGGATGTGCAACCGGGTACAAAAACGGGATAGAAAATTGGGATGTGCAACCGGGTACAAAAACGGGATAGAAAATTGGGATGTGCAACCGGGTACAAAAACGGGATAGAAAATTGGGATGTGCAACCGGGTACAAAAACAGGATAGAAAACCAGGATGTACAAAACCAGGATGTACAACACCGGGATGTGCAACTGGGTACAAAAACGGGATAGAAAACCAGGATGTACAAAATCGGGATGTACAAAACCTGTGTGTACAACCAGGGTACAAAAACGGGATACAAAAACGGGATGTGCAAAACCTGTGTGTGCAACTGGGGCACAAAACCGGGATGTGCAAAACCGGGATGTGCAACCAGGGTGCAAAAATGGGATGTACAAAACCAGGATGTATAAAACTAGGATGTACACCCAGGGCACAAAACCGGGATGTGCAACCAGGGTACAGAACCGGGATGTACAAAACCGGGGTGTGCAAAACCTGTGTGTACAACCGGGGCACAAAACTGGGATGTACAACAGGAGTACAACACCGGGATGTGCAACCGGGGTGCAAAACCTGTATGTGCAACCAGGGTACAAAACTGGGATGTACAAAACTGGGATGTACAAAACTGGGATGTGCAACCGGGGCACAAAACCAGGATGTGCAACCAGGGTTCAGAACCGGGATGTACAAAACCAGGATGTACAAAACCTGTGTGTACAACTGGGGTACAAAACCGGGATGTACAAAACCGGGATGTGCAACCGGGGTGCAAAACCAGGAGATACAAAACTGGGATGTGCAACCAGGGTACAAAACCGGGATGTACAAAACCAGGATGTACAAAACCTGTGTGTACAACTGGGGTACAAAACTGGGATGTGCAACCGAGGTACAAAACCGGGATAGAAAACTGGGATGTACAAAACCTGTGTGTGCAACTGGGATGTACAAAACCAGGATGTGCAACCAGGGTACCAAACTGGGATGTACTACTGGGGCACAGGACCCGCGTGTACAACCAGGACACACAGCCTGCTGGGGCCAGGGACGCTCAGGCCACTCTGCCCCCCTTCCCAGGCAGCCTTGGCTCCTGCCTGGCGCTGGAAAAGGCTCACCTGCCGTGGAGGTGGCCCTTTCCAGAGGAGCAGCATCCCTGCAGGTGGGAGATGGGCTGGGCCGTCAGCTGCCCACGTCAGTCCTTTTGCCAAAATAACTCCTCACGTATTAATCGATTCAGCTCCCTCGTCTGTGCCAGTGGGGCTTGGCAAAATGGTGTTTTTGCAGCCAGCTCACTCCAAACAAGCTCTCCAAACCAAAACAAAATAGCTGTAGATTGAATCTAATTCACTACAATCAATATGCAACAAAGAAAGAAAATTTATATGTTTAATATAATTTCTCCCCAGCTGCTTTATCAAATTGCAAAACCAGCAATGTATGTAGGAAACTTCTTGTTTTAAAAGGTAATAATGTACATTTGCAGTCCTTGTCCTTCTGAGAAAGCTCATCATTTTGTTATTTGCTGTATTATGTTTCATTTAGGACCCATTCCAACCCTTGTAAAAGCTGCAGGAATGTAGCAATCCACTTCCACCAGTTTAATTCCAGCAGAATATTTCAAACCCTTTGTGGAAGGGAATTTTAATCTATGAAATATTTGCTACAAAATCTAGCAACTAAAGAGGATTTTTTTTCTTTTTATGGCAAAATTTGTGCAATCATTCGTGTGATGGTTGGTTTGGGGGATTATAATTTTGAAGAAGTGTTTTGAGATTAAAAGCTTGAGCCTTTTCTTAGGGGGAATGAAGAGCTGGAAAGAGGGAAAAGGAAAGGGAAGCAGCAAACACGAGGTTGCTTTTTGGTTGTTAGTTTGCTGTTTCTTTTCCCCAGGCCTAAACTGTCAGGCTTGTGAGTGATGCTGGGACATTCACTGTAAGGTTTGCCTTGCTTTTCCTCATTTATTCCCTTTTTTCTCTCTTCCTAAATTCTGAAAAGTCCACAGTGCATGAGTTCTGCTAGTGACCACACATTAATAGCAGATGACTCTACTCCCATTTCACAGAAGCTTTCTGTTCTGCCATTCATCAGTGCTATTCAAACCAGAGGTACTGCTTTACTGATCTGAATAGCTCAACCCAAAAAACTTGCTGAAACGTGTTTATATCACAGATTTAACTGCCTTCTCCAGCTGTAATTATTTAAAAGAAAGTAAAAGCTTCTAGGTGGGAGAATGTGGCAGATTATGCTGCAGAAACATCAGTGTGCTGACAGTCCTTCATGAGTACTAGCTCCTGTGATTAGCCTCTTTCAGACCCTAATTAATATTATTATTCAGTAAAAATGATGATGATGATGATGTTCATTTTTTATTGGTAACAGAAATGGCACACAGTCAGCATTTGGTGCACACCCACGGCATTGGAACCATCCATGTTTTCAAGATGGTCCCACCACATTTGAGAGGAAATGGCCTCACCTTGTGCTGGGGGAAGTGTAGGTTGGATATTAGGAAAATCTTCTTCACTAAAGGAAGACACTCCAGGCTGCCCAGGGCAGAGCTGGAGTCCCCATCCCTGGAGGGATTTAAAAGCCCTGTGGATGTGGCACTTGGGGACATGGCTCAGTGGTGGCCTGGGCAGTGCTGGGGGAACGCTTGGTCTTGATGATATTTTCCCAAGCTGAATGGTTCTATAATTCTGTGAATATATATATATATACAGATATATGTTGCTTTCTGCTTGACAGAGAGATCTGAACTGCATCCCACCCATTCCACGATTAGATCTCCACCCTGAGAATATGAGAGATATATATATATTCTCTTTCTCTGAATACAGATGAGGCTGCTGGGTTCCTCCTTTCCTTCCTCTGGAATATGCTCAGTGTGCCGAGGGAAGAAAAGGCATTCACTGTGTGTAGCTCAGGGCAGCAGCAGCCAGAGGCCTGGGGTGCCCCAGCCGTGCTGTGGGATCAGGAGAGCTTTTGGGGACACTCCTGGGGAGCGAGGAATCCCAAACGTGCCCCTCGGCTGTCCTTGTGCTTCCCGCGGGGAGAGATGGAAACCGTGCTGCCCGTGTGGGGCTCCAGGGCACAGTCCTTCCCTCCCTTCTGGATGAAGCTGTCCCCAAAGGGAGGACAGTCCCATCTGGGGACAAGGGGCAGCCTGAGGGAGGTGGGCTTGTCCCACCCGGGGAGGAGATGCTGCTGGGGTCTCACAGCTTCAGGGGGGCTCGTAGGAATGATGGAGACAGGTTTTGTGGGGAGAGGGCGAGGGGGATGGTTTGGAACTGAAACAGGAGAGATTTAGGGTGAACTCAGGGGAGAAGAGCTCTGCTGAGAGGGTGGGGAGTGTGGTTGCACTGTTTTGGAACCTTTCTGTTCTTTCTCACGGAGAGTGGAGATAAGCTGCATTCTTTTACTTTCTTAATCTCTGTGTTTGGTGTTAGGTGTTGTTTAGTTATGACCAATGGTTTTAGGAGGTGGATGCTTTGCTGACCAATAGTTGCCAGAATATGAATGGATATAAAAGACCTTTCTTGTAAATAAACTTTCCCTTTTTGCCATTTGAATTCTCTCTGCCAGCCCCTGCACCCTTGGGGACTTTGAAGCCACAGGGGAGGGTCCCAGAGAGGCTGTGGCTGCTCCTGGATCCCTGAAGTGTCCAAGGCTGGAACACCCTGGTCCAGGGGAGGATGTCCCTGCCCATGGCAGGGGTGGCGCTGGATAACCTTCAGGGGTCTCTCCCAACCCAAAGCATCCTGTGACTCTGTGATTTCATTTTGGACTTCTCACCTTTCACTGCCAGTTTTATAGAAAACACTGATTTTTTCCAGACAGACCCCATATTTTAGTGGTACTTGGTGTACTCAAATTCTGAGTATTGTACTCTTCTGTTAACTGAATTTCTATTTATTAACATAAATTTCTCAGCTTTTCAAAAATGGGGTTTTTGATTACAAGGTATTTTTTTAATGTCTCCTCCTTTAGTTAATCATTTATTAAATTAAATTTCACTATTCAGAAAACTAATATCTTAAAATGTAGGCTTATCTGATAGCATCTATAATTATTTTTGTGTATTTTTTCAAAAAACAGATCTAGGTTAGTGTCAAGTTCAGCTTCCTGCTTTTATTTAAATTTTCCTGGTGTGCTATTTAAAGACTCCAATAGATAGAGAACTTTTAGTGAAGGAGCACCAGTTTTGCAATTGGTTAAAAATGTGTAATGCATAGAGAACTGTGATTACTGAGGTCATATTAGTTGTGAAGATATTATTTCTCATTGAAGGAATTTAAAAGTAATATTGTTGAGAAATACCACTATGGATAAAAAAGGTGTGTATAGAAAGGAGTAAACTTAATTAATAAGCAATATCCTACCTCATAAATTATAACTGCAAGACACCTTTTGAATTTTGTGGATGACAAAGATACTTTAGCAGAAGTTTAAGTATCTGCTACAATCATGTTTTATCAGGATTTTTTATGTTAAATAACATTTGTCTTGCAGTTTTAGTGCAATTCACTGGTGGCACAGTGTGCACAGTGTTTGCCTCAGTTTTTTTTCTCCCTGATAGATATTAGTGACTAGAAATAATCTAGAAATATTTGTACTGTGGCACTTGGTTTGACTACTCCAATTATAATTTTTTCCCAGTTTTGTACACTGCAGCTTTTTCTGTTTGAACATCAGAAATTCGAAAAGCAAAGTTGTCCCATTAATTCAATTAAACTCCTTGCTGTACAGACTTTAATGGCTTTAAGTAACCCATTTTGGAGTTTGTGTGCATGTGTATGCTTTGTCTGCTTAGATCATTCTAAAAAATTAAAATTAGATATATCTTGAACTTAGAAGGCCTTTCTTTTAGGTTTTCCATGTAAAAGGAATTGAAGAAGACAAAAAGATGATTCCTTTAGTGCATAATTAGCTGGGTAAAGAGCTAAATATTATCATTTCAGAGCCCTGAGGTTTGTTGCTTGCTGTTGGCCTGTGACAATAATAGGACAGACACTTCATTTGTACATGAGGTCATCAGCACGACTTTGGGCTAGAGCAATCATTTTTAGATGAGCCATGTAATGACAGCAGTGTAGTAACAACTCGGGTTACCCTGTTTTACCTCGTGCAGCTCTGGTGGGATGGAATCGAAGTTTCTCAGCAGAACCTACATTTTGGTGTCTGCACGTTGGAGGAGGCAAAGATCGCCGAAGTTCACGGTGTTCGTGTGTTTTGAAAGTTTTGCTTTGGCAAAGTACATTTGGATGTTTTTCCTCTGTCAGTGAGCAGCAGCTGAAGTGGGAACTGTTGGGAACAAGGTGACAGGAGGCCCCTAGCCACGGAAAAACTGAGATTTTGGGGTAATCAGTGTAGGATCTCAGACCAGAATGTGATTGCAGCCTGAAGTGAAAGACAAACATCTCTAAGGCGTACGGAAAGTGTTGATAGCCAAACCCGGTGAAGAAATCAATCTGAAGTCCTTTCTAAGCTCTTACATCCATGACCTATCCATCAGTCACTCCAAGAGCTGAAACAAGCCCGGATTTAATGAACCAGTGGGGTTTATTGCTGGCTTTCCATGTGCACTGTGTTAATTAGTATCTGGTGCCTTAATTTTTAGAAAGTTTGCCTCCCACGCTGGTGACACCTCCGGCAGGGCTGCACTTTTCTCTGTGTGTTCCAGTTTGGCACGGGGGGAACGGGACAGGTGCTGCTCTGATTTTCTGATATTCGTGGAGATTCGCGGGAGCTCGTAGGGAGGTCAGGCAGGCAGCACCAAGATGGCGAAAAGAGAGACTTTACTTACAAAAGCTTCTTTATATATTCATTAATGATCTAATAACTATTGGTCAATAGTTTTTCCACCTCCTATAACGATTGGTTACAACTCTAGAGCATCCAGCACCAAAACAAAGAGATTAGAAAGCACAAGAATGCAACTTATCTCTATTCTCCACGAGAAAGAAGAGAAAGATTTTAAAACAGTGCAACTACAGACAGGAGCAAGGCTGTTTGTGTTCTCCTGAGCATCTCCCCCCACAGCACTGCCTTGAGGAGGGGCCCAGCCCTTGCCATGGACCTTTTCCATAATTCATATCCATAAATAAGTTGGGACCAAGAGACTGAATAGGCCATGTTTTTAAGATGCTGATTCCATAATTTGAATGGCTCCTAGTGCAAAGATTTGTGAGGGATTATTGTGTTTGAAATGCTGTGTAAAGCCTGTGTTTATATTGGCCATGGCTGATGTATGTGATTGGCTTTTTCCATGCTGATAAGCATTTTTATTTTTGTTTTCTTCCTTAAAACTGAGTGCAGTCCAGGAGCTGATGGATACAGCATTTATTCAGCATCCATCCTATCACAGTAGTAGGAAGTAAACTCAGATAAATATTTGACTTTCTTTTGGTTTGCTAATCTGATCAAATATCCAGAGGCTTAGTTGCATTCTCCTGATCAGTAATGCTAATAATTATTTTAGTTCCATCATATTATTGACCATTATTGTCCAGAGAAGCCCATATGATTATTGCACTAAATACAGTTTTTAGTGTGGAGAAAAGTACTTGAGGTCAACAGAAGCCTGATTTGACAATATTTTTTCCTCATAGATATGAATTTTTAATTAGATTGAACATGGACAAGGGGAAAAAAAAACTTAAAAAGGAGATTGATTTTGAGAAGATCAGATGAAGCAGCCAGAAGTCTCAAACAATGAACTTCTGCTTCTTATGTAAAAGGATAATTGTTGGGAATAGTGTAAAGTATTATTTTTAATCTGTGATCAAAACATAACAGTTCTCAGGGACTGCAATTATTTCAAATTCTATATGACTTGTTGTTTTTTGGGTTTTTTTTCCCCAATGAATATATTGCTGAGATTTACACACCTGTAATTTTTAGTTTCTGCTTGTGTTAAATGCACAATGCAAGTTCCAGCCTCCTGGTTACTCTGAACAAGCTTTTTAAATAGTGGAAAAATATTTTGTGCAGGTGACCTCAGTTTGATTTACCCTGTAACTCCTGTGTGGAGCTTCTTTTGTAGACCTCTGAAAGACAGAGTTCCTGCAGTTCAGGAATCAGACTCTCTATGAGAACCTGAAGTGCAGGAGCATCCCACATTTTCTTTCCAAAACAGCACCGTCCTACCCTGCAGGTTTTTATTTGGTTGCCTGTGCTCCAATGCCTGCTGAGTTTTAATGCACTTCGTGTTGGGATTCACTGAGGTGGAGGCAGGGAGCAAAAGGAGCTCTCTCAGAATGTGCCTCAAGTCATATTTTAAATCGGATTAAGGTGAAAATTGTGCTGTTCTTGGGGAATGCTCCCTGGCTGTGGAGCTGATGCTCACTCAGAGCTGGAGCCTCATCCCCCACGAGTGGCACAGAGCATCTCTGGCACCGTGAGCAGTGTCACTCTCTCCTCTCCTCCTGAGCCTTCCCATCTTCCAGGGAAACTCCTCCTGAGCGGGAGCTGGAGCAAGGCTGGCATTTCCAGGTGTCTGATTCTGTTTAAAATGTGGTGAGCTTTGCTGGGCGAGCCTCCAGACCTCCCGTGGGGCTTGGCCCGGCAGGGTCTGGGCTGGGGATGGCACAGGTGACAGCGCTCGTGGTCACGCGTGGAGCGCTGCTCCGAGCTCCTCAGCAGCAGGGGAGGCAGGGGAGGCAGGGGAGGCAGGGGAAGCAGGCAGGGATGTGGCTCCCAGGTCCAGCTCACAGCAGAGCTCTGAGTGCCAGGACGGATCTGGGGTCCCTGTCCCTGTCCTTGGAGCGTGTCCCTCATGCTGTTCCCCAGCCCTCTCCTGCCCCCAGCTCTTTTTGCTTTGCTCAGAGATGTATCCCAGTAAGTTATCCACTGTTTGCTGTCCCTCACAGCTGCAGTTAGTTTTTGGTGGTCCTTGCACTTCTTTTTTTTTTTTTAATTTTTGCCCAACTGTAGTGACAACCCAGATGCTCCAGCTATTTTCCAGGTTAACTTACTGACAATACTTGAACTGCAATCATGCAAAATCGTCACTGTCATCTTTCAGCAAGAGAGTTCTTTTTAGTCATTAAGCCTGCTGAATGGATGGTTATCTATTTAAATCTGTTGCTGAAGTAATTAACCCTGAAAAGTAATTCTCCTGCCAAATCAAATCAGGGGTTTTTTTTCCTGAAATTGTTTTTGAAAGACAGTAATTCCTGCCAGTTTAGACCAGGGTCCTTAGGAGAATTCTGAAAGAGATTTTAAGAGTTGTGCCAGTTTCCTTCTTTCAGGCTCTGTGGAAAAAGCAATTCCGTCTCTTTTCTCAGTAAAGATTTCCCCAGGTGATCATGGCAAGAGGCTGTGTAACAATAAAGGTGTAAAGGGAGAAAAGAGCTCTCGTTGGATAGCAATTTGAGCGTGTCTCACCCCACAGCTCAGCAAGGCACTAATGCAGTATTTCTTAAAAGAAAAACTAAATATGGAGTTATAAATACAGATGAGTTTGGGATTGTTTTTTTTTTCCTTCCCCCAAAAGGTTCATAGTTGATCTCTGAAGCAAAAATAGCAGAGGAGTGGCACATTGCAACAGAAAGTGAAAGGGGCAGGATGGCAAGGCAGGAGGTCAGTGGGGCCAGAATATCTGCAGCCAGCTGTTGTTGGGCCCTGTTCAGGTTTTTCTCTGGTTATGCAGATTAAAATCTCATTTTTCAGAATTGTGGCACAGTCAGGGATTTTTGAGTATGGAAACTTCCTGCTGTTTGTTTCTACTGCGTTCCCAGGAAATACAGCTTAACTCATTGCTTTTGTAAATAGGCAAGATGATAGCAAGTGATGATTCCAAACAGAATAGCTGATGAATTGCTGATACCTTTGCATAAATATCTTTTTTAAGCCCTCAATACTAACTGCTCACCTGGAGGACAGTGCTCAGGCACTAATGGAAAGGTGTCCTGTGCCTTCAGGACAATGTTGATTGCCTCAGTAGGGACAAGTTTTTCTTTAGTCCTCAAGTGAGTCCTGGATTCAGGATTGTAATAAAAATTTTAACACTAGAGCTGTCAATTTTGATGCTTAAAAAATCCCACACCCAAAACCCTTCTGTTTTCCTGGAACACAAATGTGGAGTCCTGCTGGCTAGTTGGAGGAATTCTCTATAAACTTTTTCCTTTTTAAAAAATAAATATTTTTTCAATCATAGCAGCTGAAGTTTAAAACTACAACAGTTTTCAGATCATTTTCAGACTTGGGAAAAAAGAAGTCTCCTCTAATTTTCTTTTTTCCTCTTAATTTGCACATGGTCAGGATGACCTTCCCAAGGGACTTTAGTGCTTATACTGCAATATGCAGCACAACTACTCAAAGTGCCATGGCTTTAATCGTCTGTGCCTTTGGAAGGACACCAGCGCCGATCACTGCCCTCCAGAAGGGATAAAAGGGGAGGAACAGCACGGGATCGCTCCGTCACCTTTGGCTGCTCTCCTGGCTCTGGCTGGGCTGGAGAATTTCCCTCTCGCTGGCTGTGTGTGGCTGCAGACCGCGGAAGGGACAAGCTGCGGTGACAGCTCATGCACTGACCTGGTGTTGGTCTCACTCACACTAAGGCCAAGGAAAATCCTCAGGCTCAGCTCAGCTTCTCAATCCAGGCCTGACTTTAATCCTGGTTTTAATATTGCCAAAGCTTTGAGCTTTGTTGAGCCTTAACCCTGTACGTCCTCAAAGGGTTGGGACTGGTTGATCTTTAGGGTCCCTTCCAACCCCTGCCGTTCTGTGATTCTAGAGGCTTTAACAAAAAGACCTGGAATTAAGAAACTGTTTCCTTTTTTTGGCTGGACATTGTTTGTCCAAGAATGTGAGAAATAAGAGTCATGGGGCTCAGCACGGTGCAGATAATGCAGAAATGAGCAGGTGCCAGGACAGCCCCAGGGTGTGGCTTCAAAGTCCCCAAGGGTGCAGGGGCTGGCAGAGAGAATTCAGGCAGACGAACCAAGATGGCGAAAAGGGAAAGTTTATTTACAAGAAACCTCTTTTATATCCATTCATATTCTGGCAACTATTGGTCAGCAAAGAATCCACCTCCTAGAACCATTGGTCACAACTAAATAACACCTAATACCAAACACAGAGATTAAGAAAGTAAAAGAATGCAACTTATCTATGCTCTCTCCGTGAGAAAGAACAGAAAGGTTCTAAAACAGTGCAACCACACCAGGCTGTATTGGCTCTGTAACCTGGGGCCAATGTGCTCCTCAGGGCAGAGAACTCCGCAGGTTTGTGGTTGTGATTGCTTAAATCCACTTACCCACGTCAGAAAAGGCCTGGGGCCGCTACAGAAGCTGGAATGACAAACTTGGAAGAGGTAAAGGGGGACAGGTCCATGGGCGAATCCTAAGAGCTGTTCAAATGCAAGCCGTGGGGCACTCAGTGGCTCCAGCCCGAGAGGGCACAAGGGAAGGACCTGGGGACACATTCTGGGAGATGGAGTCACTGAAACCATTGGGGAAGAGGTGCAGGGGAGATGGGCCGAGCTCTGGCTGCTCGTGCTGATTCTCTAAGTCCTGCTAGCTCATTTTTAGCTCAGGCTGGTAGACCACAGTCTCCTGAGAGACACTGACTTGCCTTGAGGCTTCTGAACACTTTTCCCTTTTCTTCCCCCAAATTGGAATGCTTTGCCATTTATGCAGATGTTTTTCCTCGCTGTATTATGTAACAGAAGGACTGGTTACATCTGTTCCTGTTCAATTAAGCTTTTTAGGTCACTCTCAGAGGACAGCAGTGGCTTTCCACAGAACTGAATCCATCAGGATGGCGTTGACTCAAACCTGAACGGGATTTCACCATTTTGTGTGGCTGCCATTACTATTCCACACAGAAATGTACAAAACTGACACATTATTCTTTGCTATGCTGCTTGTTCTCCCAATTTATCAACCCTAATCTTTATGATTATGAATTTACAGTGCATAAGCACACAAAAATAAAGTGAAAAGGATGTAAAGGCTGCCTTTTGCTGCATTCAGATATGAAGAACTTAATTAAGTAGGTGCTTAAGGAAATACAAATTGTAACTTTTTTCTATAAATATTACTGTGAGCTGCCATTTATGCCTGGAATGAAATTTATTCATAAGGAGCTTGACTTTTTCCAAATGTCTTATACTGGCCTAAAAACACATTTTTTAACTTTGGGATTTAATGGGATTTTTTTTTATCTACATCCAGCACATAACACAAAGAATAACTTCCCACATTTGGTGTGAATGCAATTCTTTCCCTGGGTATTGACTTTGACCTTATCCCCACCTAATGAGAACACCAAAGAAGCAGAAATGAAAGGTGTCACCCTTAGAAAACTCCACATGTAAAAGCAGTTTTAGCTTGTGATTTCCATAGTTGTTAGCCCCTGGTTTTGACATTATTTTAGGTTGTCTTTATATAAGGAATAACAGCCCTTTAAAATATGTCACATTTAAAACACGGGTGACAAAAGAGTTTCTATTTCCAGAAAAAGAAATGTTCTGTTTTTTAGGTTTCTCTGCACCAAAAAAATAATCATATAATGGTAAATCTTGTATGTCACAAGCTGTGATTTGGGGGTAGCTCATTTGTTTCCACTGGCTTGTTTGGCAGGAGAAGGAAAAGTCTTCTGGATTCTATTTTTAACATTAGAATGCTATTGTGACTTTTGCATTTATTTCACTGCCTGGTGGGAAGAACATTGAATTTTACCCCCGTCACTGTGGTGTATCAAGCTTTTAAATGCATTTCTTCTGTGCCCTCCTGCCTAGAGATGTTTGATAAAATGTGGATGGGTTGACAGACAGACAGACAGACCAAGAGACTGACTTTTTTGGGTGTAGACAGAATTTATACAAATCTGTAGGTACACTCCTATCTACCTATGTGCATGCATATGTATCGGAGAAAGCAGCACATTTTGTTACAACAGAAATTGCAGGCTTTGTATTCTTTGGGCGTTGCAGGAAGGCATTTTGGCTTTTTGATTGTGGTCTGACAGCGTCCCAATCTCCAGGATGTCAAGTTTTCAGGAGAGAATGTTCCTTGAGACAGCTGGTAGGATCTAACAATGTCTGAGGGCTAAAAATCTGAGTCTGTTCAACAGCCTTCCCAGTTTGTTTCCACTCCCTTCTCCAGGCTGTAAATAGCATTTTAACATTCTGATACTGATGATAATTCGTGCTCACGTTACTATTTTACAGTTAAAAAGGTGATGATGATGTTCTTCTGCTCTCTACTTTTACCTGTGCCTGAGCAGAAATGTCATTGAACGCCTGATTTTTGTCAGGGTTTTCTAGAGATGGTGGTGATGTTTCGAAGCACAGCCTCAGCTGCAATTCTAAATTAACCATATGCCCATTGAAGAGTTGCATATGCTTAACTAGCTCGGTTGACTTGTTCCTTAAGCAAGCCTCAACAGCAGTTCCTAGTGGAGTTTTAAATGCATTAAATGTGGGGAGATGCAGATCGTGGCTAAAATTGTTGGTAGTAACTAGGTGGGGATGGAAAGAAGTGACCCCATGGACCTGCCTGTTCAATCCTGCTGGGGATTGGAATGTGCAGCTTGACAGAGTGAGAAGACACTTTGAATATTCCCAGTTTGGAGGAGTAGGATGGTACCTAGTGGAGGTGGTTCTAGACTGCACATATTTTAGCTATAGCAACGCAGATTTTTGTCTCTTTACTCCTACTTCTAGTATTTCCTGAATACTCTCTAAATGCCCGTGCAGCAGCAGTGAACCTCGATTAAATGATGGAACATTAATGAAGAAATTAATAGTGATTCAGTATACAAATGCCTGAACTACAGCTGAAGTTAAAAGCAGATAAATTATTGTTATTTTCAGAGTGTGATTTTCATGTCAGGCGTGGTATAAAGTGGAGGTCATGGATGTGGATATTGACAGGGGAAACCTTTGATCTGCCACATCTTTATAAATCAAGCTGAAAGGGAAAGCTCTCTTCAAAGCTGGGCTTTATCACTGCTACAGTTAACATGAAACTTGCTAGAATTAGATAGGACCTGCTCCATTTTAACACTAATTTTATAAGTATTGTATTTCCTATTAATTACTACTGGAGCAAACCTAGAGCTTTCCATGGTTATCTGTAACTGAATAGAATTCTGAAAAAGAGGTTGCACTGTAATTTTCTTGGCGATATGTTGCTTTCAGGGAAGGTTTTACATTCTGTTCATGCACAGAGTGCTTTGCATGTGGAGGCTTTAGAATGTTTATAGTGTCATTCCTTATAAAAAACCCCTTGTTTTCCAAATGGAATGTGCAAAGGCCTTAATTTTGACTACTAAATACAAATGATTGAATACATCCTGAACATGAGGAGATAACTCTGGCAGCATCTGCTCTTCCCTCACCTGCCCTGCTGGCGCTCATCTCCATACCTGTTTTGTGCTGTGACTCAACAGACAATCTAGAGTGATATTTCTTGTAATAGATCCTGTGCAGGTCAGGGAGGTACTGCAGAGGCTATAAAATTATTTCGGGTTTGGGGAAGATTTATTTTACTCGTGGCTTAGGAAAAGCTCTTTTAATGGGTGGGAAGAGCAGCCTGTGCTTTGTAAGGAAACAAAAATTTCAGCAAGAGCAGAATTTTTAGCATTGGCATCTTCAGGCTCCATGCATCACCTCACACAGCAGCAAGAGGGAATGTCAGGATACTGGGCTGGAGCTGGACTTTGGGAAATTTCATTTTCTCACTGATTGAAGCTGTGGGGATTTGTTCCACTGCAGCTTTTGAGCCTCACGTTATTCTGTAGTGAAAGGAGCTGTGCTGGAGCCTTCAATTGGCAGCTTTCACTTCCAGCAGTCAGGGGCAGGTTTGAATTTCACTGCTGGGTTTTCTGGGTTGGTTTAACTGTTCCCTGAGGCAGGTGTGCTCTGTGTTCGGGGGTCTTGTCTTTTCTAGCATTTTGCCAAGTGTTTAGAGTAAATAACTTGTCTCTGTGTTCTGGAGTGAGACGTTTCCTGCCAAAAGGGAAGGATGGAGGAAGCAGAGGCATCTGTGACAAGTTTCTTCACTACTGTACGAAATAAATCAGGCTTTTCCTTTCTTTGGAGATAACTGTGAAGCTGAAGGTGGGGTTTGTGGTGATTTTATTGATAAAAGGCAGGTAGGCATGCAGCCACAGGGGAACATACAGACCATCCCTGAAGCAGGATCTCATCCAGGAAAAAGAATCAAACGTTCCCTCATGTGTCAAGTACTTCAGATTTCCCAAAGCTGAAGCTGACAATGAAATGCTTACTTTTAATATCCATTTCTTGGAACCTGACTGCTGCTGTGGCAGTAGTTCTGCTCAGCTGCCTAATTTCATGTGACTTCTCTGGAATATTATAGCCTTGATTTTGAAGTTAAGAGCTCAGTTCCTCCTATTACCAAGCAGCCTGACTTAAATGATTTCATAGGAACAGAAAGCCTTTTCTCTGGAACTGAATCTACAAGTCCAAGTACATTAGTATCCTGACAGAAAAGTGAGGAAAAAATCTAAACAGGTATTTCCAAAATAACTTTTTTTCAAGGAAAATACCTAACATGCATTTCCTTGAATCATGGAGATGCCATTTAATATTGGTCTGTATTTGCTTGATCTGTTCATGAGGAATTTAATATTATTTTGGTCTCTCACAGTTATTTGCCATTTTATGGGAAATGGAGAGGTAGGGGACATTAATGAAATGTACTTCTGTTAATGGATCATGCCATTTCTGAATGTCAGTGAAAAAGCCTGGATGGCTTTTTGCTTTAGCACAGTGACTGCTGCAGTAGTTTAAAAGAAAAAGTGAAGAACTTGTTTTTGGAATAAACAACATTGCCAAGTGGCTGAGGTTTGGATTGTTCGTGTGGACTTGTTAGAGCCCCAGATTCTTCTTCCACACATCCAAGCCATTTGTAAAGTCATCACTGTGCCATCAGCCTGAGCTCCAAGCCTTGTTCTCTGGTGATGTAGAAACCAGCACTGATACCTGGGTGAGCCCCAAATTTCAATAGAAAACTCCTGCTGCTGGTGGGATGCTCCCGCTCCTGTACCTCTTGTGATGTTAAAGGTGTTTCACCAAATAAATTCAGGATTTTTCTCCTCTGACAGGAACAGTTCTGCCCCTCCCTTGACACTGCTACCATGGCCAGATTTTTGGTCCTGGCTGCCACTTTGCTGATGTGAAGGAGCTTTTGTTTGCTCAGTGAGTTCGTGCTGTTTGCTCAGAGAGGATGCTCTGGAGCCAGCAGAAATCTCCTCTTATCAGCATTTCTTATCTCTCTGCTGACGCGGCGCTGGCGCTGCGAGCCCTGTAATGTCACACGCGCAAAATTAAACTGGAATTAGAGGATAATGGAGGAATTTTTCGGGAAAGTGCAGCTCAGTGATAAATAAGTGGTAGATCCAAGTCTGCTCCACGCCGCTGTTCTGGTAGGTTTAGCAGAGGTTTGTGTTTCTATCTCCGTGCAGAAGTAATGGAGCGTGAACTGGAGCGTACAGGAAAGCAGGAAAGCCTTCCCTGAGCTCAAAATGCTTTTTTTGTGGAAAGGATGAGGGCAGAAAAAGCTTAAAAGTGTAAGAATCAAGTGGTAAATTTGAAGATATCATATGAAGCAGTCTGTGTTTTCATGCTGTCAAATTTATAAATAAATGATTAGAAGAACTACCTGAGGCTCTGCTCATATCTAGACAATGGTTATAGACCTGTTGGCTTATATCTGCATTACTGAGAGTATGTAAAGTTCTTCGATGATTTATTGGTAATCTTGTACTTTCTGGTATTTTTTCAGAAGGCAAATAGACAGTAGAGATTCAAAATTTGAGATGAAAACAGGGATTTCTCTCTGAAAGCTCAATTTCCAGTCCCAGCGGATGGCAAAAATCCTGATTTATGGTGAATTGAACTCAGCATGTGTGAGCTGGCTCTTCCCTGCTGGTGTGACATAATCTGGGGTATTTTGAATACACTTGGGACATGATCTGTGTGTGTTTCAGATCATGCTACTTTCCACAAAGCCTATTTGCTCGGTATGAAATATTTACACATCGTTCCACACAAAGATTTGTTAGTCATACATAATGCAGAGTGTTGAGTCTTTGGCTGTGTTAGCATCTGCCATCTTAGCTAGCAGTAGGCTTGCTAATTTAAATATTTTAATGAATGACTCATAACCTTTGTGTAAGAGCAGCGAAATTATAATTGGCATTTTATTATATCCACCCAGGTATTTTTAGTAAGAAAAACGTGATTTCAGTTATCAATACAAGGTATTCAGCATAGTTTCATGTAGGAGCCAGTTTGTAAACTGGTGGAATTTGCTTTAATAAATGTGTAGGACAGATATATAATAAATACCCTACTGCTGTATTTTCTTCAAATATATTAAATGTTCTGCTTTCTCCTTTCACCTTTGGATGAAGTTCCAAATTGCTGATGGGTGAGATTTGCAGTCCTTCAGATCTAGATCTCAGGTGGAGAGTGGCTTTTCATTCAGAGGACATTTTTCCTGCTGTCACACACAGGGGTCAAGGAAAATGTTACTTCCAAGTGCAACAATCATCCTTTTAAGCCTCCTGAGCCCTAGAGGTGTCACCAGAAAATTTGCTGTGCTTGTGGAGGGGTTCAGAAAAGCCTTCACTGTGATGAGCATGGGTTCAGCTGAAAGGGATTTGCACAATTCTCTGGGTTTTAGGGCTAGTGATGTAAGAAAAAATACTTGCCACAGTCCTTACCTTAGAGCTGAGCAGCTCAACAAGCAGCACCTCGAGGTTAGCAGATATTTCAGAAAGTGCCTTTAATGTTGAACAGTCAGGTTTTGCTGCCTTGAGCTGCATCATGGGCCGTGGCATCTGAAGGGTTTTTCCCAAGGATTGTTTGTCTCATTTGTGTTGCACAAATATGGAAGAAGGCTGTTTGTCTGGGAGCATCAGGCGTTTGTTCTGAAGGAAGCTTGCTGCTTAATTGGTTTCCTGATATTCTGATGCCTAATTATTCCCTCATACCCCAATAGGTTTTGATGCCCCACTTACTTTAATTGGGAAGTACCACAGGCACTGCATAAATAAAAATAAATATCCAAAGGCACTTTATAAATACATCCCTACCCTTAGATGTCTGCACAAGATCGAGGTGTCTTGGAATTCTCGGGCAAAACGTAGATAGAAATCCTGCTCCCAGCTGAACAGTTGGTCTGGTTTGTGATATGAAGATTCTGTGAACCAAAAAATATGTTGTTGCAGCACAAACTCAGGCAAGATTGAGGAATGCAACTAAGATTTGTTTCTGTCTTTTTTTTTCATTTTTTTTTTTAGTGGACAGGCATATTATAAACAATGGCTCTCTTTAGAGCCATAAACATAATTCCTCCTTTGCAAACACGTGTCTAATAGGGACATCAGCCTTCAAGAAAAATGTGGATCATGTAAAGAAAACTGCCTTTATTTTGTTTATCTATTTCTTTTTCAATTTGTTTCTTTTACCATGTGGCAGCAGGTTTGATGATAACAAGGCATGTGCATTCTGGAGAGCAAGCTTAATTAGCATCTGAAATTATGTCCCCTTCGTAGCAACTTTCTTTTTGTCTTTTTTTGACGCTGGGGGCAGAAAGATCCTGCTCTTGTTGCTCATCAAAAGCAGGAAAAAATATGTGGTTAGAGATTTCCTGAGGTTCACAGAAGCTGGCAGAGGAAGCAGGCAGATGAACCCAAGATGACGAAAAGAGAACTTTATTTACAAAAACCTCTTTATATATTCATTAATAATCTGGCAACTATTGGTCAGCAGGGAATCCACCTCCTAAAACCATTGGGCACAGCTGTACAACACCTAGCACCAAACACAGAGATTAGGAAAGTACAAAAATACAGTTTATCTCTATTCTCCCTGAGAAAGAAGAGAAAGATTTCTAAAACAGTGCAGCTACAAAAATAAAGTTTTTATTAGCAAGTGGTTTTTTTGGAAGATAACCTGCTCAGACTCCAGACATCTGCTATGGAGTAAAGTGAAGAGAGGTGACTGAGTTCCCCAATTCTGGAAGAAAAAATTGCAAACCCTCATGGATTTTATATCTCAGTGGGTTACAGTGTTAGATTTCTATGGGAGGGGGAAAAATGTGTTTTGAAGAGTAGGAGAGGAGCCTGTTGGGGAGGATGACTGCGAGGTGACCTTCACATCCTTCGCTGGTTCCTGCTTTGCTTGGCTGCTCGTGTGATGTGAGGCTCCTTTCTGCGAGAGCCTGGGAAGGTCAGGGCTGAGGAGGTGCCCGAAGGAGGCTCGGAATGTGTGCCCTGGGTCTGGCTGGCACCTTGATTTTTTTGCAAAAACTAGTCACAGGAGGATGCACTCTGGTTTCGTCCCAGCAAAACCCAGGGCATGGCCAGAAGGTGTTCACAGACCTGGAAAAAATTTTGTGTAGACAATAGCCAGAGTTGCTGGGAGTGTGAAAGAGAAGACTTTAGTTCCCCAATAGCATTTACTGTAAAATGGAAAGCTTCTGATTGAAAAGTACTCTTAAACACCCTTTTTGTCCTGAACTGTTATGGGAACAGTCAAACTGGCAGATAGAGTAACCCAAATAATTCTATATAATCATTGCAAATAATGTCTTTTGGACTGCTAAGACTTCCCAAAGGTGAAGCCATTTTCTAGAGGGTTTTAATTTATTTTTCAGTAACACAAAAAATCAAAACATAGAAGTAAAAATATAGCAAGCAGAGAGGTGGCATCCTTAGGTGTTTGGCAATTGAATAAACCCAGCAGTGGGACTGAGACACTCTGTCTCTGAATCCTTGTCTTTTACTTAACCTGAGATCTTAGTTAAGGCCCCATTTGTCTCTAGCACTCCTTGAAAGAATTGCTTTGCCACATCTGAGGGCTTTAAACATCTCTTATGAACAAACTCACTAAATTTTTATGTTGGCGAAGCGATTTTTTTGTTACAGGATATATTACTGTAGGAAATACACTGCGCTTGGGTCTCATCACAGATATTCATAAATTGAACCTTGGGTTGAAGATTTTGTGAGAGTGATGGCTCGTAAGTGAGAGAATTATTATTAACCTAGCAGGTGAATTTAGCTGTGTGTAGTATCTGCCTTGAGGATTCACAGTTTCCTCTTCTGCAGGTCTGGTGTTGTACATCTCGTTTTAAAGATGATTTTTCTCCCTTCTATATTTACACCCCTTCATCGCTGAAGGGAATGTCACTGGACAGAAACAGTTTGTGGCATGGTACCAAACATGTGTGAGGTGTGTGAGAGTGTGACATTCCTCCTCCTGTGCCAAGGACACGCTTCCTGCAGCCCAGAATCTGTAACTGAGCAGAGGAAATTGCTGTCCAGTGTGACTATAGCTTCATGTGCTTACAGGAGTAAAATCAAAGGGTGAGAAAGAAGGGGCTAAAAATTCAAACTACCTCCCATTTGCTTGGAGATGAGAGGGAGGAAAAAGGGAGAAGTAAACCCTGGAGTTCATATTTTAAGTGATGCCTCCTTGCCACTCCTACATGGGTTTCTATGGAAACAGAAGCAGAAACTGGGCCATCAGCAGCCAAGAATCCATTTACACTTTAAATTTACTGCTTGAGCAGCCATGCAGTTTTCTTGTCC
Source organism: Acanthiza pusilla (assembly GCA_036630365.1). Taxonomy (NCBI): domain Eukaryota; kingdom Metazoa; phylum Chordata; class Aves; order Passeriformes; family Acanthizidae; genus Acanthiza; species Acanthiza pusilla. Next base: position 929,410 of record JAXCHO010000006.1, on the reverse strand, counting down.
AAATTAAATCATAATGGAGTAACACATGCTAAGTAAATTGGGGGTAAGTTGAAAACACCAAATATTAAATATCTTCCGTGGATATGCCAAAAACCCCTCCACCATTTTTTCTGAAGGACCATCAAATGGCAGGTTAGATTATGTTTTATAAAGAAGTTACTTTCTTGTGGCTTTACAAATGCTCATTGCTGGTATATTGAGCAGGTAATTATGTTCTCTCCTTTAATTAGGGATCTCTTAGTTAACTCTCTTAGGCAATGTGGCTGTTTCAGTGCTTGGGATGCAGAAAAAAACCAGGGTGGACTTTCTGTGCTGCTCATCCTCTAATAAATTCCGTGGTGAGGTTCTCAGGCACGAGCACAGCTTGTGAACATTGTCCAGTCCCAACTGACATTTATTTAGGTTAGGCTGTTTATTTAGTTTATTTATTTAGGCCAGGTTAGCTGGGCTCCTGAGCAGCCTGCTCTGGTGGGTGACATCCCTGCCCATGCTGGGGCTTTGGATTTCATGATCTTGAAGGTCCTTCCAACTTAAATCATTCTGTGATTCTATTATAAAAATGCTTCTAGTGCTTATGATGAAACTGTTGTCAGATACTTGCCACTATTAGAAACTGCTAAAGTTATTAAGCATTTGCTGAAACTGTTTGAGTTGATGTTTTCTGTTATAGTTGGTTTTCCCCTTCTTGTTGATTTTTTTTAAAATTCTGGTGAGCTTTGATTAGAAAAATGACAGTGCTGCTATGCTTTTGAGAGAGTTTTCTTTGGAAAACATACCCAAATTAAATGCTGTGTTTGGTTCTGTTTGTCAGTTCTCTAACTCCACTTGTTTCCTCAGTCAGCTTTGGGAAATCTGGTGGAAATCCCAACCCTTTTTCTCCAGTGCTAATGAAGCAGTCCTGGCTGAACCATGGGCTTATGAGCAGCCACGGGAGAGGGGCAGGAAGTGGAGAGAAACAGCGATTAATTCAGAAACCACATTTGTGTGGAGGGAAGAGTTAAGGAAGGAGAGGGGCTGAGCTAGGCAAAGAAATACGAAAAATGGATAAAGAGAGATGGGATGCATCGTGCAGGGTGGAGCAGGTGAAATGGCCAGATAACAAAGAAAAAGGCAGTGGGGGTGAGTGTAGAAGGTGAGTGGGACTGAGGATGAGCTGGGAAGACTGGGACAGAGAGAAGATGGAGGCTAAGGCTGTGCTCAGAGGTTTGAGGATGGAGAAGTGGCAAGGAATGTGATTCTGAATGAGGAACTGCCTGGGGTGAAGTCTGGTATGAGGAGCATGAAATGGCAGCTGAGAGGAACACCAGCGAGCAGTTTGGTCTGTGTTTGGGAGCTCTCCCAGCTGCTGTCACCTTGCCCTGGGTGCTGGACCGGGTGAGAGCTGCAGCCTCTGCAGGGCTCTCCCCTCAGCCCTCCGACAGGGCTTTGCAAGGGCTCCAGTGCCATGGATTACCTGCCTGGGCCTCAACATTATGGCAAAATACAAGGATTCGTTTTGCCTTTGTGAACCTCATTTCCATTCATTCTTAATTTATTTTTTTTTTATTTTTTCCCAAGCAGTTGGTGGCTTTTGGGTCTCGCTGACACCAGCGGAACATGCCAGTCACGAAGGTAGCGAGTGCTGGCAGGCACAGCGACTGTTTTGACAGACCAGGAGATGTGCAAAGAAAGTGTTCCTCCATTTTCCCCTTCCTCCTGGTCAGGGATCAACACTTGTATGGCACAGGGGGATTCCTCTGTGTGGGAATTCCAGAGCTGCTGCTGTGGTTGGTGGCGGAGCACAGGGAAGAGATGAAAAAATGAGAGGGAAAATCCAGAAGCACCTGTGTGCGGAAGGAAAGAAAGAAAGGCCAATCCACAGAAGCGAGAAGAGGGAACTCATGAAATAGGTCCAGGATCAGAGTCACAGTCAGTCAGAAATGTTTTGAGGGATGGAATGCAAGGATCACTTTCCAGGCTTGGAATCACCTGAGAGATTTGAGCCAGAGGGGCTCATGGCAAGGGCAGATGGATCTGTTAGGAGAAAACCCAAATGACAATGTTGACAGCTAAAGGAGGCACTACAAGGCTGTGTTTGAGGAGTAGAAAAGAGGCAATTTATTGTTATTACTGCTGGAACAAGTGGTACAGCCAGAGTCTTACTGGAACAGGTATGACACGGTGTGAAAAATGCTCCAAGCCATTGCAGCTTAGGTGAACTTCAGTGGGATTGCTCTGGAGAAATAACTCAGAGTCGTGAAGGGGTTTTGAATGCAGTTTTAAAAGAATGATAGTGCTAGGAGAGGCTTGGGTTTTTTTTGTTTGTTTTTTTTTTGTTGTTTGGTTTTTTTGTTTTTTTTTTTGAGGAATAGATGGCAGCTTTTCGTGGGGTCTGAATATTGTCCAGATACCTGCAGGACTATCAGGCATCAAAATTAAATATGCAAAGCACATTTAAAATTAGAAACTTAGCAAAGGAGGCTGTGGAGATCTGTAGGATTTGGGGGAGAAATTTAAAAAATTATTCGTTCCTATTGATATTTGGGGTACATGGAGCACGTTTACACCTCTCCCAGCATGTGGCATCATTTCTGTGAGTCTGGAGAGAAAAGAGAGTGCTTTGTGCCTGCTCTCCGTGGGGTTCACGTGGTGCCTGTGGGTGATCAGGAGTCTGCTGAAAAGGAGCCTGGCAGCCAAGCACAGAGCTGGTAAACAGAGCTGTGGTGCTTGGGCTTCTCAGGAGGCAGAGGACAGGCCAGCAGGAGAGATGAGAGTGAACGTGACATCTGTACTCAGAAAGGGAAAATGTCAGGCAGCTGCTGTTTTTCTGATGGTCAATTCTGTGTGAAGTTTTAACCCAGAATTTAGAAAATGATAGGTGGGAACCTGAAAGCGAAAGGGGAAGCAAATGGGAAGTGGTATAAATGGATTTTTTTTTTTCATGCTAGTTTGAGAAGACTAATGGGAGAGATGAGCTGGTTTTTTTAAACAAGATTAATGCAATCTCTTGGTTTTAAACAAAACATTACTTTATCATTCCACGGGAAATTATTGTTGAAGGTGGAAAAAAATTGGGTAGGAAGATGGCTAAGGGGTCAACTACAAGCAGCTGTGAACAAAATACAATTTTCAGGATGGATAGAGATTAATGATTTTGTGCCACGATCAGGAGACATTATTAGATATTTGCTCATTAAATTTTGGCTAATATGAAATTGAGAGGATTTGCTCAGATGGAGAAAAACTCATCATGCAGGGTAAATACAAAGGAGTTGCCAGGTGGATATGGAAAAGTTTCAGGGCGATGGTCAAACTTGTGCCCATTTATAACTGGGGTGGTGAGGAGACACTGGAGCTGCAGATCCTTTTCCTTCCTTCCTTCCTTCCTTCCTTCCTTCCTTCCTTCCCTCCTTCCCTCCTTCCCTCCCTCCCTCCCTCCTTCCTTCCTTCCTTCCTTCCTTCCTTCCTTCCTTCCTTCCTTCCTTCCTTCCTTCCTTCCTTCCTTCCTTCCTTCCTTCCTTCCTTCCTTCCTTCCTTCCTTCCTTCCTTCCTTCCTTCCTTCCTTCCTTCCTTCCTTCCTTCCTTCCTTCCTTCCTTCCTTCCTTCCTTCCTTCCTTCCTTCCTTCCTTCCTTCCTTCCTTCCTTCCTTCCTTCCTTCCTTCCTTCCTTCCTTCCTTCCTTCCTTCCTTCCCTTACACTTCCAATTTCAGCGACACTAACCCCCCAAGTCGCCAGAGCTCTGCTGTGCTCCTGGCAGAGCTTTCAGGTCCCTCCTGCTGCCATTGGGGTCTAGAGCTTACTCATGGACATATTTCAGTGCTGTGATGATCTCTTTACCTATCAGCAGTAAAAGCAGAGATTTCCAGGTGCATTTCCTTTCCATTGAGGAGGAAGTTCAGCCGCCGTGGAACACCCAATGTGAGCAGAAGGAGCTGTGCAGTGCAGCCCAGGTCTCCTTTAGTCAGTGCTGAACGTCCCCTGCTCCCAGAGATGAAAATTTCCCTGCCATCAGGCTGGGCATTCACTTTCCCTGCTTTTAGGTTCATTTTGGAATTTCAGCAAGCTGAAGCTCTTAGTCAGAGTGGTTGTGTGCCCTGGTGGTTTGCCTCTGTGCCGCTCAGGCTGTGTGATTCCAGCGTGGCACTGTGGGACATTACACTTCTTCCAGGCACTAAAAGCAGTGACTCATTCCTCCTCTTTTGTCTGCTCCTTAACCAGGTTCTCTTCACGCCTTACCTCGTGCTTTAATAGTCTGAGCTTGTCAGAAGGGCTTTGAGAATCTGAGTAACCTGCCAGGGAGGTTCAGCCATCTACATTTCACTCTCCTCACGTGCTCCCCAATTGGAGTAGGCACACGCTGGGTTTTTCTTTTCCGAGGATGCAACCAGCTAGGGATGGTTTATCTTTAATTATTTTAATCAGGTTTCTGGTCCCAGGTGAGCCAGAGTGCACTGAATGCTGAGGGTGGAGACAAATCCTTCTGGCTTCCTTCTTCTGGAGTGGGGCTGGATTTTAATCTTTATTATCTTTATTCAAAAGGCTTTCCCAGTACCGTTCACTTGTTGCTCCCCTGGCTAGAAATGCTCTACACTGAGGAAAGACAGACCATACAAATGTATTCCTTGTGTTCAAAACAACTTCTGATCCTCATCTTTCTGAAAAAAAAAATACATCTCTTTAGAGGTTTATAGCTGGTTTTGGTTTTTTAAGGTTTTTTTGTAAGCGAAAAATAAACACAATTCTATGAACATGAGACACAGGAACACATTAATTTGATTCCATCTGCTGTACAATTTTTGTGAATTTAATTGCACCCTGGTTCTTCCCAACACATGAAGACATATGTTCCTAAACTAATTGAATATAGCTTCTGGTCTTGGCAGTGGTCCAGTACACTGTTGAATCAACAACAATATTAAGAATTATTTCAGTTGTAGCATGTTAAGTGATCTCTTCACCGTTTTCAATTTGGGAAATCCTGTGACAAAATGAAATATAGGCTCATAAAAAGCTGGCTAAATACCCCAAATTAGATACTAGTTGCCAAGATGCTTTCTGATGGGAATGGTGTTATTTTTGCCATTTGTGTGTTTTGGCTGTACATTTGATATTGCAGCTCCTCTCAGGTGCTTTTGTTGGGTTGATGTGCTGTGGCCTCAAAGAATTCCTTCCTTGCATTTCTAACTGAGGAATTTTTAAATGCCCTAAGATTTCTTATCCATGAGATTATTGAGCTGGTTATCAAAATGTGCTGAAAATCTGCTTCCAGACCCAGATCTTGATAAAGTTTACCAGCCCAAGGATATCCTGTAAAAAATAGAAGACTTCCCTTTGCTTTTCCCTCCCCCAGTGTTCACCCCCTCACCCCTCCAGGTGATCAGCTGAGTTTTGTGGCTGTTGGCTCTTGCAGGACCCGTGCAGTCTGATAAGATAACAGCAGCCTGTAGTGAAGCAGAAAGATGGCCCAAATTTGCAATATTTGCATGCAGAGCGGGAATTTGAAAGATCCCTGATATTTCCCAGCAGGTTAATTACGGTTCCTGTGTAATTACAAGCGTGTGGGATCAGGAGGAGAGGCTGAGCCCAAACTAGCCTGTGTGCTTGCTGATGCTGTGTCAAGAAATTTCAATAATCTGTCACAGAACCGCATTATGCAGATGCAAGTGTGTTATTGAAAGAGAAGAAATAGAAGTAATTGCTTCCTGCCTCTGAGAGGGAATGCACATTTGAAAGTCAAGGCACATGTTCTGTGTGGTGAAGTTGCAGGAATTTTATTCAGTCAGTGCCACTGCCTTCTCCAAGCTAAAAGTTGGAGAAGTGCAGCCCAGTGCTTTGTGTATCACGAAATTAAAAAATCATATGCGTTCACCTGAATGTTCTTACCATGTACTGAGTCTCAGCCCAGTGTTAAGTTAGCTTGAATAAACATATAAACAATTGCTATTAAATATTGGTATTTAAAGGCCAGGAGTTGCTTTTAGTGCTCGGTCACTTCACAGAGTGTGCAGCTACAAAAATGTCCTGTGTTATATTTATCTGCCTAAATGCTTCTGGACTGGGTTGTTTTCAGAACAGTTTTAAATAATTCATCAGGTCTATCTTTTGCTTATGAGTTAATAATCCTTCCTTGCTCAGAATCACAATGCATGTTAAAAAATTTCCTTCTGGAAGCAGGAAAAACGCCTTAAAACTCTGGAACTCATCTCTGCCTTTTTCCTTGTAGTTAATGGGCACAGAGCTGTGGTTCAGTGCTGGGTTCATGGTTGGGTTCCATGGTCTTGGAGGGCTTTTCAAACCAAAATGATTCTGGTGACACTCCTGTGAAAGCCACTTCAGCTTCTCATTGATTTCATCACCTTGGTCGAGCACAACTATTAATTCCAAATATTACTAATTCCATGGTGGCAGTTTCCAACCCAAAAGGTAAGAAAGAATTGCAGACTAATTCCAAGCTTTTTTGTGGATGTCAGGGAGGTATCCAATCGTGCTCTCTTGCCCAGGGAAGGATGAAACTGTGCCTAATGAAACAACTTGGCATGAAAATGAACTGAAAGCCTTGAAGAAAGGCTTGAAGCTCAGGCTCTGAGGTGTGTGGATGTGCTCACATGCTAGAAATAATATATAGAATGTAACTTCAAAGTAGCATCTCTGAGAGAGGAGGGAGGAAGGAAGAGTAATACACTAATAATTCTCTCTATTTGAAGGTTAAAAGGATGCTGGAACAGAAATTGCAGTGTTCACTGCATGCTGTTAAACGACAAATAACCTCTCCCATGTCCCAATTTTTCCTTTAGAACCAACCTTTCCTTTCTCCTCCTGTTAAAATGTGTATCACATGTTGTGTGACTAGAAGCAAAAGTATATGACAGGGAAAATACTGAATCCAGGGTCCCTTTTTAATGTAGCTTCAGGTTTATGGAGGTTTGCACTGATTTTTATTTTTCCTTAAATCCGAGCAAAAGGAAGATACACAAGAGAAGGAGACATGAGCACATGTATTCCCAGAGCTTTTAGATGAGACCTAAAAGGAATCCTCTCTTAGATATCTGTGATTTAGTGGTCATCAAATCTCCCAAAAAATCAGGCTTGGAGGTGTTTCGCTGCCCTGCCTGGGATGAAAGCTGAGCAAGGAGCCTTTTCCTCCTCAGAGCTGTGTGTCCAAGCCTGGCAATTGTAGTAAAACTCAGTGCTGCAGGTTCGGATGCTCTGCCTCAGCACAGAGAGGTTTAAAAGCAGATTTTTTCACTGGAAAGGTCCATTTTGCAGGCAGTTGGTTGAGTTCACGGGAGGCCATTGGCACCAGTGCTGTCTGTGTACAGATGCTGTCCCTGAGTGCTTCGAGCCAAGATAATTTCCAAATTAAAAGGGAATTTTGGAATTTTAGCTCAAATGCACCTGCATGCTGCTTCTTGAATCAGCAGCAGCTGCAGTCTCTTTGTGTTATTTTTCCCTGCATCTGGCCTGGCTGGGAGCTGCTCTCCATGTTGATTCATTTAAGCACTCATCATAACAATAAATAATGTACATTTGAAGTGGTATGTGAATGTTTTTCCTTTCTGTCTGGAGAAATGTGACCTTTCTCTGCCACACTGATGCCACCACTTATTTCTCTTGTCACGTTCTGTGATAGCTCTCTGCTGTTGGGATTTAGAAATGCTTTATCTTGGTTTTTCAGCAGCTTAAAAACTGTCCTACTTGTGTAAGAGGACTGTTAAACCCAGAGATGGTTGTATCCATTTTATTAAATAGGGGATGAAGCCAATCTAGCTCCAGAAGGTAGAACTTGTAGAGATCACTTTGATATTTTCCCTCTATTTATGAATTTTAAAACTCCAGTGTCTTATCAGTGCAACCAGATTATTCTGAGCAAAAGAGCATTGAGAACCCAACAACTTTCATTCAAAAGTCATGATCCTGCCAAGCCAGGATGGAAGTTTGAAGCTCAGATTCTGCATGGTTGCTTCCCAAGCAGGGTCTGTCACCTGGCAATCCATGGGGCAAAGTTTGCTGATGATATTTATTTTGTCTCATCTCACCTTGGGCTTGTTGATTTTAAATCACAGTGCTTTGGATGGATTCGCAGATTAATTATGTATCTTTCATACACCAAAGAAAGAGTAATGTGATTTTTTTTCCTAGGTTGACTAGATATGTGAGAATTAGATAAACAGAAAGAGAGGCTGTTGTTACTACACCACAGCTCCTGTACGAGATGCAAACTCTTTATTTTTGCTTTGCATTTAAAGAAAAGTAGCATTTAAAATCTTGTCATTGCAGAATGTTTGTTAAGCATCTAGGGGTTTCTGCATTGAATATGCATTAAAAAGTCACAAGAATTAATAGTTTACAATAGAATACAGATAAACCATTGGGCTGCATGCAAATTTAACTTAATTCATGCACACAAACAAAATGGAAAGGAAGAAGCTGCAAGACAAATCTAAGAACTGCACACGGATTGGCTCCATCCATCTTTGCTCTTTATACTTTGTGGTTCTGGAGCAAAGAGACAAATGGGAAAAGCCACCAGGAAAAAATACAGAACGTTCTTGATTTGGGGGAAAGAAAGACAGGACTTTTTAAGAAAACATTTTCAATAAATATTGCTGTTAGCTACAAGTGTACAGAGCATCTAATTGCCTGGGTACATTTTCCGTGCCAGGAAGTTAATGGAATTAAATACATAACTAGATTTTGAACTGAACCAGATTTAATTTATGGCCATTAATATTAGAAAATTTAACTGTGCTAAAATGGCAACCTAAAAATCTAATCCTTTGAAGTATAAATTCAATTCTGAAGAAACCAGTTAATGGAAGGTCTACACAGACAGGGCCAAGTGCTTAACATCATCTACAAATGTGCTATTTTTGGCCACTCTTCCGTAGGTACCTTTCAAATTTCTGGCCTCAAGACACTACTTAAATCCCTTTTCCTTGCCAAGAACAGACCATCTCCAGAATTTTCTTTCTCAGTCCCAGGTAATCAGCAGGAGGAAAATCCAGTAGCAGTGACCCTCTGCCATCCTTCAGCCAACCAATCTGAGCTAATGTGGATTTTATTACCTGCTTCTGCAGAGTGTGGTGAATTTGGGGTCACATAGCTGACTAAGGACTTTCTGATGCTTAGAATTCCAAGTAATAATAGTAATAATAGTAATAGTAATAATAATAATAATAATAATAGTAATAATAATAATCATCATCATCATCAACATCTGGAGAGTTTGGTGAATTTGGGGTCAAATAGCTGACTAAGGATTTTTTGATGCTTAGAATTTCAAGTAATAATAATAATAATAATAATAATAGTAATAATAATAATAATAATAATGATAATCTGGAGAGTTTGGTGAATTTGGAGTCAAATAGCTGACTAAGGATTTTTTGATGCATAGAATTCCAAGTAATAGTAATAATAATAATAATAATAATAGAATAATAAAATAATATAATAAAATAATAATTATTCTTTATGATAATTAATTTAAAATAATAATATTTATAATAATTAATTAAAATAATAATAGAATAACAGAATAATAGAATAATAGAATAATAATAGTAATAATAATAATAGTTAGAATGAACACTTCAGCTACATAACCCAAACCCAGTTTTCAACCTGATTTTGGATATGTAATGACAGGTCCCAGATGTTTGTTTTACCAGCCCCTTCACAGGAGAGATTCAGATGAAAAGTTGCCCTTCTGGGTGGTGACAAAATCTGGCAGATTACAGAATACTGTGTATTTGTATCATGGCATTTTGCTCAAAAATTCCATTGACACAAACTGTGTCTCAGATTCAGCAAAGTCTCCCCAAATCTTCACTTACAGCAAAGTAGCATTTTTACTGCCTGGTCTCCTGTGGGGGAAACGCTCATTAAAACTCCATTTAATTTGGTGTTAACGATGCCATTAGCTCTACGTGTTTCATGTGAGTCCTCCCCCACATCTGCATTCTTTTTCCCAGTTTTCCACCATTCACTTTGTCCATCCCCAAAGCTTCTCCTGGTGTGTTAATAAATGCCGAGCAGACCGTGGAGTTTTGTAGATTGGGAGGAAACGGTGAGATGTGGGCACTGAGAAGTGTTTTCTTTGTGGAGGTTTGGTGGCATTTGTCACACGGGGGCCTGGGAACACAGCCTGACATCCCAGGAGTGCTCTGCTGAACAAATCAGGTGGGAGAAAGAGGCTCCAACTTCCAGGGCTCTGCACAGAAAGCATCTTGCTGTGCTTCCCACCGAAATTTTTAATGCCTGAGATGCCTCATTTAAAAAAAAAAAAAAAAATCTGCTTTTTATTCAGGCTTACTGAAGATTCCTATAGAGTATTTTTTTAAACCTATACACTTCCACACCTTTGTTTTGTTTTTATTTAAGCATCAGTGTTGGGATTTACTTCATTTACATAAAATTTTAGTTGAATTTTACATTAGAATTAGAATTTTACAGTTAGAGAGTCAGATATTCTGAATGACCATTTGATTTGATCTTCAAGTTCTTTTCCAACTTTTAAAGGTTCTGTGGTTGTATGAACAAATAAAACGCAGTGTACGAGAGGTAAATGCATAGCCAGGGTTTGCTGGGAGTGGAAAACATCTTTTCTCCCTTACAAGTCCCGTGCCCTGCATTCCAAATGTGCTTTTCCACCGAAAAACTCTTTTCCTTCAAACCTCCAGTAATCTCCACCCGCTCTCCAAAGTGCAATTGAGCTGCAGCATTTTCTTCAGCAGGATACAGATTTCCCATTTCCATCTGTGTCCTATTTCAGTGGAGCAAGGATTTAGGATGCACCGTGCAAGACACTCTGTACAACGGGGCAGGGTGGAAAGGGCCAGAAATAGCAGGTTGGTTTAATTCCTGCTGCTGTGGAAGTGCTGTAAATCGAACTTTGTTTGCTCACACGCTTCCACTGGGGAGTTGTTGCCTGCTCTGGAGGGAGATGGTTGCCGGAGAAATTTAAAATAAATTGATTGTTCACCTAGTTGGTGTTTTTTTTATTTTTAGCCTGGCTTCCTGGGGGACAAATTTTGCAGTCTCCATGTCTGCCTGCTCAGCCATTTATCACTACCCAACCTCCTCCTCGGCTTTCAACACATTGGTTAATTTAATGCAAATGTGACAGAGCCAGAAGTCATTAGATCTAATCGTTAGTCATAAGATCTAGTCATTATATTTAAGTCATTAGTCATAAGATCATCATTCCTACAAATTTAATAAAAACTGGTGCTTGATTCGATGATAGAGACCCAGATCAGTCCTTTTTCTTGGGGGGAAGAGTTGGCAGCAGCCACTTGGCCTCCCATGTGCATCATTTTTGGGGCTGACACGTGGGAATATTTTACTGAACGTTGTTTCCTGCAACAGCCAAAATCCTTATTTTTCTTAGTGTTCGTGTTGGTAAGAATGGCAGGTTTTCCAATTCCCTTTTGGTACTCACCCTCAGTATTCATAATCACTGTCCCTGACAGGTTCCTCAGGGAATAAATTAACCCAAACTAACCAACTTGCAAAATTTCAGTAGCAGCAACTGGCCTTTGAGTAAAATTTTCCTTCCCAGTGAGTATGATTTTGGTGATTTGGTTGGGTTTTATTTCTTCCCCTGGTAAAAAATAAAAAAAATTATAATCAGGTGATTATAGCTCTGAAAAGAAATCAAATTTTGCTTCTCTCCATGCAATATAAGCAGTTGTTTCTAGGCAGACATAGCAGTGAGGCTCATCACTGCCCTCATCATCTTCTCACCTGTCAGATTCTGCTGGATCTGACTATCAATACTGGGAGCTAATCAATGCAGTTTATGTTTGCCCTTCTGTGCCATAATAGGCTGTGATAAACCACAATGAGTGTGGAAATTTAAATAGCTGGAGTACTAACCCAGCAGAAGAGAGGGAAATTGTTTCTGATGGGTTTGGCTTTTTTTTTCTTGCGTGTTGGCACACACTCAGAAAGTATTTGGGATATGGAATGGTAAATTCCCTATTTAGCTTCACTGGAGGTATTCTTACAGATTATTTAGACAGAAAGAAAGTTCTTTCTCAGAAAGTTTCTTTTCTCAGAAGAAAGTTCAGGGGAAAAAATTAGTATTTTTTCAGACCAAACCATTAAGTGTTTAGGATATATGGGGTTTTCCATCAGGAAATGTCTGCTGACTCCTGGATTATTCAGATGTGGCTTCTTTGCAGACTGTTTTCTGTCCAAGTGGGTTTTTTCCTGACTTTCTTTGTCTCTCTCCCAGTTGTTTCAGCAGAGTGAGTAAGTCTGTGGGCTGACTGTCACTGCTGCACGAGCACCCTGTGCTTCCATGTGTAAATACCAACCTTTTTTTGGTGTGCACCTTGCTTTGAAGCCACTGGCTTTGGCCCAGGATGGATAACACAATCAGTGATGCCTTTAAAAAAATTGTTATCCAAACTCCTTTTTGCTTCCTCCTCCCATCTTTTAGTGAATGCACCCCAATTGTGCAGTGTTGATTACATGCACAGAGGAAAATTTTGCTGGAAATCAAATGAATCTTTAAAATTCTGCGTTCCTGACAGTGAGCACAGGGCGATTAGTGACGAGACAAAGTGGCTTTCTCCTCACTTCATCCCTTTACTGGCTCTTTCCCCAACTGAATCCGTGGATCCTGGATTAACACCTGCACTGAAAATGCAGAGATGGGATCCTGGCTCCACAGAAGTCAGGCTGTGACAGACACAGTGAATTTGCATGTTCATTAATTTGTCCATTTAGCGCATTCCGTTTTTCGCTTTTTCTCAGCTATTTTTTATGGTTTTATTTGGATTATCAAACAAAGTCAATTCACAGCTTGTTTACAACACACTGACCTCTTTATGCTCTTAGTCTGTCACAAATCCACGGAGTTGTTAGCAGAAAATCAAAGTATTAATTGACGTTGAAGGAGCTGAGATTGCTCCATGCCCAGGCTGGCCATGTCTTTCAGAGACCTCAGGCAGCCTGAGTTATTTATTGATTCTTTTAATTCCTTTAGATTTTCTGTCAGAGCATCCTTTACATGAAGGAAAGGAACTTCTTATTGCCCCCAAAATGGTACTGTTGGATTGACTCTCCTGTAAGGAATTGTCTCTTATAGCTCTGAGGGGAGAGAGGGAACTATGCATGGAGAAATTCAGATCCCAGTTCTGGAATATGAGCTGGAAAATATTTGTTCAGACCACCTGCAGGGTTAAACACTGAAATATGTGTGGCTGATTTAATTAGCTATTGATGTGGATCATAGAGCAACAGCATCACACATATGTCCTGGGTTTAGTGCAAAAATAAGCGCAAAATTAGAGTTTTTTTTTAAGTTTGCATTCTGGAGAACAATAATTTGTTATAAACATGAGCAAAGCTTATAAATCGTGTAAAACACACGCTTTTGGGATCAGATTTATGCCATTTTCAGTATTGATGTGGCACAGCTCTTAAAGAAGGCTGTATCCACTTAACCTGGGGTTCAGCTTTGGCAGTAAGATGTGAGAAAGCATAATATTTGCAGCTTCTGTGAGCCTGGGAGACAGAATGAATAGAAAACTGTAATTCTCTTATTCGGAGTCTTGGAGAGTCCTTTCAGGATGCATCATGGTTTAGATCAGTTAAAGCCCAAAAATGATCTAATCAAATGTTTTGGCTTCTTCTGTAAATAACAAGAAAGACAGCTCATGCCTTGGTTCTTGCTTTCTGAGACAAAGTAGCCCTTTTGGATTTGTTGTGAATTTCTGTGGATTACAGGGAATTTTCAGGTTAAATATTAACTTCATGAGAGGAGTTTGAATTACTCACGCTGTGCTATTCCTGGCACAACATATTTCCCATGCAGGCATGGCCAAATAATGAGATAATCAAAGGTGCTTTGCCTGTGCTGAAAATTCAGCTTTAGGCTCACATCATTCCTTCGCTGAGCGGTGATAATCCAAATCCTGGGTTTCATTTGTGCCTCTGTTTGGGGATCTCGACTAAGCCAACCACAGGATGCTTTCTCTTTTTTGAAGGTGAGCCCTTTGAGACACCATGTGGCCCCGAGCTTAAGAGAAATGTCAGTGTCAGCCTGAGAGCCAGGCAGGTGACAGGTGACATGGTGGTGCTTGAGAGGAGTCTGAGAGCAGCTTCAATCTTCCCATTGAAAGGAAAAATGGAGGGGGAAAAAGCTGAATTCAAGCAAAAAGCAGATTGATTTTTCCTGGCTGTTGAACTGTCTGTGTTCGGTGTGGGATTTCTCTGATGGGGCAGGAAAGATTTCCCTCCTGTAAGGGCAATGCAGACCGAACAAGGAGAGCAGCAGGGTTTTTAATAAGGTTTTTAATAGGGTTTTTAATAGGGTTTTTAATAGGGCTGAACCTGCAGGTGATCATCAGGTGAGCATTCCAGAGGTGCCAGTGAGGCTGACACAGATCTGGAATTCCACAGTGCAGTGTGGGGTGTGGAGCACTGTGAGGAGTCACTGCTAACTCACACTTTATGGGAATATTCAAACTCTTTCTTCAATCCCATTAAAAGATTTGGGGCACAAAAGGCACGGAAAAGAAGATCCCTGTTTGTCCAGGTAATCAGAGGGACAGTGGAAACTGATGTTGGGACTCAAGGGATGAAATGAATTATTCCCATTGACTTAGAGCCTCAAGAGGAAGGATTTCTGCTCTGCTGAGTGGATGTGGTGGAGCCAAGAGGGATAAATGGTGAACTGCCTGTGTGGGCTGCAGAGTGATGTGGTTTGTGTAGTGATTGTCATAGAGATGCGAGGCTGAGCTGGGGAGAGAGAGAGCAGCAGAAGAGATGAAACAGAGCAGAAAATATTTTCTTGCTATTGAGCAGCAATTGTTCATTGTCGCTGTGGCTGTAAATAAACAAGTTTATTGTTGTACTGCGCACCACATTTTAGAGAACAGAATTGTGAGGAGGTCTTAGCAGTGCTACACAAAGTTGTTAGAAGCGTGAAATCCTCCCAGAGGTGGGGATTGTTCCATCTCCTCGGCCTGGAAGGTATTGAGCCTTAACTGCACTTCTCAAAACATTGACAGCAGCACACAAAAATAGAAAGCTCTTCGGTTTTTCTTAGGGTCTTGGTATATTTATAATAATTGTTTTACTCCAGGTGCTTAACTTGAATGGGCCTAAAATATATTTGAGCCTATAAGCAGGAGGTGCAGTCTGATGAGTTTAGTCCCAGTCATGAGCTGCCTCTCCCAACTCGTTTCCAACTGAGCCACTGATGATGGCACATCCTTGCTTTGTCCTCTGGCCTGGTCCAGACCAAAGTCCTGCAGCAGGAGAGTAATAATCCCTGGATGTGCCAGCAGGGCAGTGGCTGGAGCATGAGGTGGCAATAATTGTGCTGGAAAAGCAGACTGCAACATGAATTTTCATCAATAAGTAGTGCTGGTGAAGGATTATTTTTATTGAATGCTTCTAGAAAAGAAGTTTTATATCCTGGTAAGGCTAGGAATTGCAAGGCTGAGTGATCCTTATTTTTAAGAAAAACTCTGGCTGGGATGGATAGTGGGGCTTTTCCACTTTTCCATATCTGACTAATTCACAGCTTCATTCTTTACAGAGCTTTTTTAATGGCTTACATCTCTGTGATTTTACTGAAGCAAAATCAAAATTATTTTACAGCAAATCACAGAATCATAGACTATGACGAGAATCACAGAATATACTAAATTGGAGGGGACCCATCAGGATGATGGGGTCTGTCTGAAATGTATGTTGTACTGAAGAATTCACCTTTTCTGAGGTGAAAACTCTCTCTGAAAAAGACCACATGTTTGCCATGAGAGAGTGATCACTCCCTTTCTCAAATTCTATTTTAAGTGCTCGTCAGACAGTTTAGTGATTTCAGGAGTAATGAAGATAATGAAATTGATGTGAACTGATTTTTGATTACATTTTACAATACTTTTTACATAATTTTTTAAAATTTGCATATATTTTTTCTTTTTACATAATTTACATTATATTTATGATTACAGCAGAGGAGCTGGGGTGTTGCTGATGCTCTGTGGCATTTTTATCTCTGATTTTGAGGGAGCCCCCACAACATCCCAGCACTCCTGAATGAGAGCAAGCTCTGGAGATAAGAGCTTGGGGAGCCAGGGGATGTTGAACTGTCTCTGCTGCTGCTGGAGAGCTGCAGTTCATCGCTCGGCAGGAAATGAGACCTGAGCATTTCTCATTTGCTCCAGACATCAGATGGTTTTTCAAGCATTTGACATATTCTGGAGGACTAAAGAATCTTCGGTTATCAGACACAGCCGTGTCGACAGAAATGAAATGAAATACACTTGGAATTCTGTTTTACAGATATCAATTGCTTTTAGGATAGAGGGAATTTGGGAAGGAAAATAGGACCCCAAGTACTTTATCAAATTACCATGGAGCTTTCCAGCTTCGGTGGGCAAGAGGAGTCCCTAAAAAAAGTGTATTTATATTCTTTTGTGTTTTCTTCCAACACAAATGAAGCTGAATTTCGATGTATTGATGTATAGATTGTAATAGGAATGATGAAAACTCCGTGTATCTGTGGTAAAGATATCTGTATTTCCTTCTGGAAAGTGGTTTTGTGCATCAGGCCTTTTGTTACTAGGCTGATCTCTGTTTCAGTGAACCTAGAGAAGAGATAAAAAAATGCTACATGCAGCAGCTGTGGGAAAGGAAAAATACAGTGTTCTGTAGCACTTTGCATAGAAAATGTTGAATTTGGACAGTTGGGAGGGCTGACCCCAAAGGAGAAACTCCCCTTTAGATCCTGTGGATTTATATACAAGCAAATTTTAAGTCTAAACTCTCCTAGAACTATCCTGATAAGATGATGAATAGAAGAATCATTAAATTTAGGAGAGAAAGTCACGGCCCTTAAAATAGGCTGCCCATCTCAAGAACTGAAATGGCTTTGGTCATTCTTTCTGGATTTGCCTTCTTGTTTAAATCAGCTGAGGGAAGAGGTACCCATGGGGATGGAGGAATTAGCAGCGCAGGCTGTTCTAACCTTTTCCCAAATTTACCTCTAGTGATGCCAATGGAAAGTCATGGCACACTATTCTATATCCCAGATGTTTTTCTGTAGATGTGGATTTTATAAGTTAGTGCTGAGTTCCTGCCATATTATCACTAAATCACTGCCTTGCAGCTCACTGATATTTTACCTTGACCTTAATCTTGGCAAAAATCTAATTTATTCCATTTAATAAATGAATGCAGTTTGAAATATGTTCATTACACCAGGGTTCAAGAAACCAATGCTGTGTGTCCCTCTACTTCACATGGACTCCTAGCTTTTTTTGCTTTGATTTAAAGATCAATGTCTTGTGATCAACAGTATTAATTTAATAATATTCAGGGGGAAAAAAATCAATATCATTAACGAAAGATGTTATTACTGCTTGAATCCCTTCCATTTCAGTGTATCTTTTTTACACCAGTGTTCTCTGCTGGTGTTTACTCTTTGCTTTATTACCATCTCTAAAATAATTCACATTCTGCAGTTACTGAATAATATTCAGGTTTGCCTTTGTCACTTGGATTGAATCCTCACTTGGGAAGATGCAATCAGCTTCCCACTGCAAATTGAATGTGTCTTTTGTCTTTTTCTTCAAGTAATTCTGTGTGTCATCAATATTTTTCTCCTGATAACTCTGTTCTTTCACATCCAACCAACACCTTTGTTTTTCACCTCCAAATGTTGAGAAATCTTTTCTCCTTCATCTTGACTTTCATATTTTCCAGCCCTTGTCTCGTATCCAGAATGAGCACTCCTTGCTGTACATTATTTTCAGAGGTCATCCATCTCTTTGTCTTCATCTCTGATAAATTCCTGTGGCCAAAATCTCTGCTGACCCCTGGGCAGCAGCCCAGCCCAGCTCTGCTCCTCAGGCTCTGCTGAACGCAGCTCAATTCCTGGGTCACTTCAGAGCTCCTCTGCCTCTGTCTCTGCATCTCTGCTTTGTTCTTCAAGCAACCTTCAGCTGTATCGGTGCTGTTGTGTTTTTCACTCGTGACCAGCTGTGTTTTTGCGTTCTGGCTGTTCGAGCTGCCCTTTTCCTTGGGCTGAGTGACCTCTGTTTTCTCTCTCAGATCTGCTGCTTTCAGCGTTTGTGTGTTGACAGAGTCAGGTGGGGCTCCTTCCTTGGACTTGTCTAACCTCAGAAGTCAGTTTTTGGGTGGAAAATTGACTTTTCCTTGGCAGTGCATTGAAAAATGGCCTAGGGAGGTTCTTCTGGAGAAGCCAACACACCTGAAGGACTGAACCCCACATTTTGAGGAAAACAAAGAGAATATTCGTGCTAGGCTAATGTTTGGACACAATGCTCCTGAGGTCTTTTCCAGCTGAAATGATTCCCTGATTTTCCAAGTCTTTTTATAACACTTTTTGGATAATGTCAGTTTTTTAACTCTGTGTTATCAAACAAACATTCTGGCTCATAAGAGGGGTGATTTCACACCCACACTGGGGTGACAGAGGTTGGTGCCACGAACTATTGATGCATTTGAAAGGAAGCTTGGGTGTGTTCATCCTTGTGGCCATGGCTCGTGGTTCCCCAGGAGGCAGTGGGGAATCCTTGTGGTTTGGGCAATCAGCTCCTGGATTCTCCAGCTCTTCCTGGAAAATGCTAAATGCTGAGGAGCTCCAGTGCCTGACCCAGATTGTGACCATCGCTGAAGGAAACTGCGGCGTGTGTAACAAAGATGAGATTTCCCTTTTCCTGGGCTCGAGCTCCTTGCTCTGTGTGCTCTAATTAACAGCATTCTGCAGGGATTCTGTGCTGATAGCAGTGGCTAATCACTGCTTGCTCAAGGCTTCAGTCATGCACTTAGCGTTTGTTTTCAGTATTCATTTTAACTTTTTCCTGTCTGCTAAGCCGGCTGAGAAGAGAATAACTAATGAACATTGCCAGCATCCTCTTGGAATGCTGATTGATATTATAAATGTTGGTGGGAGCTAGTTGATCCTTATGGTTCCTTCCAACCCAAGCCATTCCATGGCTCTGTGGTGCTGCCATGTGAATTCCATAGATTTACATTATATAAAAATTGGTGAAGGTTGAGGTTTTTTTAAATAGGTACACAAAGAAGTGCTGAGCAAACAAAGCATGTTCTCTGTTTCTGAATTAAAATTCCTAATTTAAATACACCAGCTGGATTCTTTGCTCTCCTGAAATACAATCAGTCTGCAAAATTACATGCTGAAAGTGAGCCCAGGGCTGTTTGAGTGGCCACGGAATGGCCATCCTGGTTTGGCTACTGACCCACAAAAATCCTGCTTTATTCAATGTTTTTCCACACACCTGCATCAGCATGAAGATAAATAAGTAATTGGTCTGACTAAGTTTTTGCTGTTAGATTATTTTTAGCTCTTATTGACTCTCTCTTACTGTCATTCATTAATTTTTGATTAGTTAAAGAAGGAGAATTAACAAACTTCAGCTCATAAGAGAATGATCAGCTTCTAATGACCAGGTAACAAATCTATAACTATGTGAGCTTTCTTACTTAAAAAATAATTACAATTCAGGTCTGTATGCTGAAATTATTGTGTATTCAGTAAACTTAAAATTAGCATTTTGGTGCTTGCACAGGAGGGCTCCCTTCGTGCAAATCTGGCTGTTGTTTGCATTTCTGTCAATTTATTCAGCAGAATATCTCTGACTTTATTTGTTAACATGGGAAAGCTCCAATTTTTTATTCCTCCCCTGGCAGAGTTTAGAAAATGCAGCATTACTGTGTTACTGTAGGCTAGGTAAATCTAGCTAGACTAGATTAGGTTGTTGCTTTTATTTTTAAAAACTCATTATCTGAAAAAAAAAAAAATCCCAAACCCTTTTGATTATCATTTCGTTATAATTTTTATTTTCAAGGTATTAATAATTTCAAACAAGCTAAGAAATTATTTACTTAGTATACTGCAAGAAACTGTGGCATAAATTCATTGTCTGAATTGATTCTCTGCATGAATTTGTCTCTAAAAACATTCTCCTGATGTTTTTTCCTGACCTTGCTCCTTCCATGACGTACAGAAAACCAGTGATCAACTGACTGGTTTGAATGCTGAGCTGAATTAGAATCTATTTCAGATATATTCTGAAATACCTTTGAATATATATTTGAGTTATAGGCAAATGCAAATGCCTTTCATTGGCCATTTAGGTCGATCAGGGTTCTTCCCATGGAGAAAGTTCTCACCTGTGCAGAATTTGGGGATTTCCATGAAAATCTGGACTCGCTTGTGCCTTGTGCAAAATCGGAGTTATTGTGGGCCAAGGCACATTTTGTACAATCCTGGTCTGAAAACTTTCCTGCTTGGTAAATGGAGAATTATCTGCAAAGAGGATTAAGTAATGTTCTGGAAGAAGATGAAACAACGCTGGAAATTATTTCAGTCACTTCCTAAGTCAATACCACAGGGACTTCAGTCTTCTTTCAATCTGTTGTAAATGCCACCGTCACTTTCTGGGGTGGAAGGTGATGTAGCCAAGTGATTTCCATACTTTCATGTAGCTGTCAGTAATTTCTGACTGAAGTGTGGTTTAACAGATCAAACCTGCTGTAGTGGGAAGCTAAGACTAGTCTGTAATGATAGTTTAATAAAATAGTTTCTCATCAAAATGGGGTGCACATAAATACGTGTTAGTTTATAATCTGCAGACTTGCTTTGACACACTTTGAAAGCGTTCTTCATATTTCCTCCTCATGTAATCGCAGTCAAAATCAGATCTCTGACACTTCTAGGAAATCTCTATTTCTGTCCAGTGTTTTGTATTCCTGCACAGACACTAATTGCATTAACAGACTTTAATTTTCATTAAGGCGTAATGATGCAAATGTGCTTTGTCCCTCAGAACTTTTCATTGCTCCTACAGGTAGAGGTTGCTGGACTTTTCCCCTCCTGATTCCTTTTCTGTACTGAGAAATAAATTGGGTTTTATGCCCACAATTAAAGATGAAGTATATCTTAAGGGCTGGATTTCCAAAAAATACACAGATTCTTGAAATTCAAAATCAATAATAATTTTGATATCCCCTCTGGCCTCTTCCACTTCAGAGTCTGGGGAATTGAAAGAGAAATAACTTTAAAGAATTTTCAATGTTTTGCAGAAAATTTCTAGGGCTTTTTTTCAAAAGTGAGGGCCACATTTGGGAGAAAAGTTAGATCACAAGGGTCTAAAAACGCCACAGGCAGAGGGAGTGTAGGGATGACGTTCTGGCCGAGTTATTCATGAAGTTATCTCGGCGCTTCAGATGAAAGGAGCACCATCATTTACATTATCAGGGCAGACAGGAGCAGCAATTAAAATCAGGGCAGGAATAGCTGAAGGTTTTGATCAGATGGTTCCATGTGGTGCAGGATGAGCAGGACAGGCAGGGAGAGGCTGCTAAATCCTTCTGGAGCCGCGCTGGGCTCACATCAGCGAGGCCCTGGGCACTGCCAGGGCTCCAGGGCAGCCCCAGCTGCTCTGGCGCCTGTGCCAGGCTCTGCCCACCCTCCCAGCCAGCAATTCCTTCCCAATGTCCCAATAGCTGAACCTGCTCCATGTCAGCTTGAAGCCGTTCCCTCCTGCCCTGACAGCTTGAGGTGCTCTTCTCTCTCGTGTTTTTCATCTTTCAGAGCCACAGACTCCACAACATTCCAAACAAATGCTTCAGTGGTTAGGTATTTTTATTTTTTTTTTCATGAAGGACGTACATTCTGTTAGCTCTTTGGCTCCAAAGGCTTCTAATATGGATAATAATTGTCCAGGTTCTGCAGAGATAGATGTTAAAAATTGATTATAGATCATCTGTGCCTTCCTCAAAGGTCAATGTAAAATGCCAGAGCCTTTTATCATTGGGTCAGTGATAAGGCAAAAAAAAAATTCAAGGAAATTTAGGAAATGTTTTAATGGGAGCTGTCTTCTTTGCTTTATCAGTTCTAAAGAGAAAAGGTGAATCTGAGGAAATATCTATAAAAAATCATTGCTAAGGAAAGAAAATATTTCAATTTCTACCACTTGTTGTTCTCAGAGGGTTATAAGACTTTGCTGTTCCTTTCCATGTTTTTCACTTGACTTCCACCTGTTCTTCCAGAGAAGAGCTGGAAAAGAGGTCAGATAGCACCAGTGAAATTTTAGATGACAATAGAAGGAGGCAGAAATCTGCATTACAAATTTTGCTCTCTTTTTCTGCCATCTACCAATGAGATTTTTGCTTATATTCCAACAGGTGCGTGGTTTTTCCTGAAGTGCAGCTTTCAATTAATTTGCGTGAGGAAGGCCAGAGGTCTCTTTTGTGCTCCACGTGGGGCTGCACAGCAGGGGAAGCTCTTGGCCTAGATTCTCCAGCTCTTGCTTTTCTACTCTGTTGGATGGCTTGCATGGTGATCTTCCCAAGCTGCACCTTCAAATGCAGTAGGATTTGAGCCTCTTCCTGAAGGAAGAGTATGGCTTTCTGATCCCCCTGGGTGCAGAAGCTTGCTGAGAGAAACCAGGCAGACCAAGTATGGCGGAGAAGAGAATTTCCGTTTATTTACAGGAAAAGGTTTTTATAGCCATTCATACTCTAACAATTACTGGTCAGTGAAGAATCCACCTCTTAAACTCATTGGTCACAACCAAATGACACCCAATGCCAAACACAGAGATTAGGAAAGTAAAAGAATGCAACTTATCTATGTTCTTCGTGAGAAAGAACAGAAAGATTCTAAAACAGTGCAACCACAGAAGAGTTTCCAGGATCCCATTCACCTCTCTTTAGATGTTTTTTGCAGCATTAATCTGACCCCACACATAGAGAGGGAATGAATATTGTTCATTACAACCTCATGCCGTGGCAATAGAAAGATTCCCAGGATGGCAAAGCAGACAGTGGCACCCCAAAAAATAACACTGAGAAAGGGAACTGGAGAGGCCCTGATGGATTGTTCTGACTGTTGGGATGTTAGGAAATTTTTCCCTCCAAAAACGTTAGTGGGCCGTGCGTTTGCTCCTGTAAAGGTTAAGGATCACTCAACGTGGGGTGTGACTAACGCAGTGTGCAGCTCTGAGCCAAACCAAGTCCCAGGCCTGGTCACAGAGCGAGGCTGTGCTGGAAATGTCATGGTGTGCAGACAGTGATGGCAATGCAGTGAGACAGTCCTGGGGCTCTGCATCCACAGGAGGAGCCCAAACGCTCGCCACCATCGCCATCATCCTCAATTCACCAACTCCCTTGCCCCCACTTCTGGTTCTGCCTCTTCCTTCTCGCTCCCTGTTTTACAAAGGCCTGAGCTGTCCAGAGCCTCCGAAATCTGGGTTTGAGGAATTAATGAACCCTTTAAGCATCCATCTGGGATGTTCTGTGTGAAACATATGGTGTGCTGGGAGAGCCATTTGGGAAGGCAGGGCCAGGATGACAGTCCCCACTGCTCTGTGCCATGCAGGTGCCCTCCTGCCAGCACACCTGCAGACCTCCCTGACAGCACACCTGCTCGTGGTCTGCTGGATTACTGCCATTTGTATCCTCGTCTTTCTTTCTGTTTTTATATTTGTATATTCACAAGTTTATATTGTGGGAAAGTTTCTCATCGCCCGTTAATTTACTGCACTGACTTAGTTCATTAGTTTAGGAGAATAAAGTTATATCTGTGAAAACTTGGAATGATTTCTATATATGTGGGGGGTGGGCATGGTTTAAAGGCTAAGAAGAAACTGCTTTTGCTGCCAGGACAATTCACTTTCTCATCTCAATGCCTCTCTTTGCCAGAAATAATTCAGAAGTGCCCAAGAAACAAGATGAAGTTGCTTTGGTGTCTGATAAAACACAAATGACATATGTTCCTAATGCGAGAGGACTGTGAGAGCCACGAGAGAATCTGTTGTTGTTTGGCCTTTCCAAGTTTGGCTACAGAATTAGAAGAACTTCACAGAGGAAATGGAAGCTAAATGGAGTTTTTAAGTCTTGGAGAAGCCACTGACGGTGTTTTTCTAATAGGAGCCAGTCTTGGTTGTCAGTTTTGAAGGACAATATTCAGTGACCTGACAGTTTGAGGCTTGTAATGAAAGATCAGTTGTGTTGAACCTGCAGGGCATTCTCTTGTTTTTCTAAAAATTGCTTTCCCCCCTTGAACAATTATAAAATGTGTTTAAAAAAATTATCATTCTGACCATCTTGAAGTAAAACAGCTCTGATGCAGAGGTGGTTTCTAACTGGGATAAGTCTTCCCTGTACAGAAGGCTGACCCAACCCAGAAAAAATTATTTATTCTTGTCCATAATGTCTTGAAGGAAAAGCACCAATATATGAAGCTCATTGTTTAGCTGCTGTTTTAACTGCTCAGGTGAAGGAATAGGAGGTGATTGTTGTTATGGAGAGGTTGGAGGGCTTGACAGCCCCAAAAACTGTTTAATTCCAGAGAAACATAAATCCAGGGCAGTCTGAGGCACATTCAAGCAGGAGGAGCCTGAACATTATCATGGTCCAGTTGTACCTCAGGGAAGCTTTCCTTTCATTGGGTTTATTGAGCTTTTCTGTGCTCTGGAAGGGTTTTTCCTTGGCTGGTGTTACCTGGGTAGTGTTCTGCGCCTGAAAAATACCTAATATTTGAATTTTCTGTGTAAAAATACTGGAGATGGTTGCACTCCTTCCTCCCCAATGACACCTGAAAGACATGCCATGGTTTAATGGTTTCCTCAAAGTGTCAAAATATAATTCACATGTTTATTATGGGATGCATATGTTGAAAATATTTCCCCTTTGTACAGAACAGTTTGCAGACATGATTTCTGTTTTAGGAATAGGCAGTATTCCTGTTTGGTAGTCAGAAATTGAGCTTCTCTTTGGTATCAGTGCCATGCAGGGTTCATGGGAGGGAAAATACCCCAAAAGGCTCCTGGGCTGAGATAAAGACAGGGAGAGATCACTCACCTGCTGCTCTCACTGGCAAAACAGACTTGACTTGGAGAAAAGTTAATTTAATTTGCAACAACTCAAATCAGGGTAAGGAGAAATATAAAACAGATCTTAAAACACTTTCCCCTCCACTCCTCCCTTCTTGCCAGGCTCAGTTTCCCTCCCGATTTTCCACCAGAGTGCCACACTGGGGTGGGGAGTGGGGGCTGTGGTCAGTCCATCACTTGTGGTCAGTGTTATAAGTTAGAGACAAAAACCAGGCCAATTAAAATAATTTGATTTATTGAGCAAGCTACAACAAGCAAAAAACAGCGCTGGGTGACCGGGGAGACTGTGCTCCGCCAACGGTCTACACCCACCTCCCCTAATTCCTCAATTTTTATAGTCTCTTTGAGCAGGTATACGTATATCTTCCGGTAGTACTCTGCGTCTGCGCGGGCTGTTGCTATGGGGTCTTCTTTCTGCCTTTTGGTGGTCGTGAGGCCGAAGACCGACGTCTTCCTCAGGGGGGGCTCATCTCAGGGGGGCTCATACATCGCTTACTTCACTGGGTACAGGTCATCCTGACCTGACTTCGTTATCTGTTCCCTCTGTTCTTGCTGAGACATCTGTTTTTCTTGGCCTTGCTTAGCTTTTTGTTAGATAAAACTTGTGAGCTTTCTGACTCAATTTTAACCATTTATTCCCTGTGTGATAAACGAGGTTCACTCTCCTGTTGAAATTTAAAAGTTTAATAAAGAACAATAGGGGATCCAGTCAAGCAGGTAGTGTGGTTAGTAAAGGAAAGTCTTTTAAACTACCTCTATCATTTATTTTACTATTATATCAAAATCTAGTTAATAACAGAAATTAAAACATTGGTTACATACCTCTATTCTTTATGACAAGACTACTTATATAAACAGAATAAAACCATACACACAATGAATATCTGCGAAAAGCCAACACTATATTATTACGTATTTATCACACCTGGCTTAAGCAAGATTTGATTAACAAACACACACGGTTATTTATCACAGTCAGTGTGCTCCTTCCTCCTCAGTGGCTGCACTCCTCACACTCCTCCCCTGCTCCAGAGAGGGGAAAGGAGTCCTCCATGACCTTCTCCAGCATCAGTACCTCCCACGGGCTGCAGTTCATCCCAAACTGCCCCAGCGTGGGTCCCTTCCATGGGGTCAGCCCTTCAGGAGCAGACCCCTGCAGTGTGGGTCTCCAGGGGGATCACAGACCCTGCTCCCCTGGGGTCACAGACCCTGCTCCCCTGGGGTCACAGACCCTGCTCCCCTGGGATCACAGACCCTGCTCCCCTGGGGTCACAGACCCTGCTCCCCTGGGGTCACAGACCCTGCTCCCCTGGGGTCACAGACCCTGCTCCCTGTAGGGTCACAGACCCTGCTCCCCTGGGGTCACAGACCCTGCTCCCTGTAGGGTCACAGACCCTGCTCCCCTGTTGGGGTCACAGACCCTGCTCCCCTGGGGTCACAGCACCCTGTTCTTGTGGGGTCACAGCACCTGCTCCCCTGGGGTCACAGCTTCTTTCAGGTGTGCCCCTGCCCCGGTGTGGGCTCCTCCAGGAGCTGCCCATGGATCTCTGCTTCCCTCTGCTTCTCCATGGGCTGCCCATGGATCTTCCCTGTGCCCTCCGTGGGCTGCAGGGGCACAGCTGCCCCTGGCACTGGAGCCCCTCCTGCCTGTCCTCCTTGCCTGGCCTGGGCTCTGCAGAGCTGTTTCGCGCCCGTTCTCTCGCTCCAGGCGCTCCCAGCATTGCTGATGGCTTGGCCATGGCCAGCAGGGAGTCCATCCCAGCTCGGGCTCCATCAGACACGGCAGAACCTTCCAGCAGCTCCCACAGCAGCCACCCCCAGGCTCTCCGTGCTGCCACACCAACCCAGCGCGAGTGTCTGCTGCGAATTTCTGTTCTGGTGCCTTCCAGACAGCGCAGCAGGGCGGTGAGAGCAGCAGAGGTGGAATTCATCCCTGAGCACGCTCTGGCCCATACTACTGCCTCAGTAATGGAGCAGTTTCAGGGGGGAAGACTGAAGATGAGGCAGCTATTATTAGCAAGGCTGCCTCTAAGAAGGTGTTTATTTTAGTCTCGCATGACTCATCCTCATTCTTACATAAAAGACAAGACAAAGTGCAGTTCACTGACTTTGGTCACTAATCAAAATACTGGCAAACCCTCAAAGTGCCTGATTTGCTGTGTCTGTCTTTTTAATCTGTGTCTTGCTGCATGACAAAGGGAAGGAAATAAGTAAGCGGGGTTTATTCTTTCTCTGACTAAGTATTACCTAGGAAGCTTTTAACTAATCCAGCTTCTCCAGTGAAAGTTCTGAATTCCCAGCGAGGGTTTTTTTGTTTGCTGCTTCTTGCTGGCTGTCATGGGCGGGATGAAATCATCGCTTTCGGCCACATTACATCTCCTGCAACCTTCCAGATGGGCTGCAGCTATGTCAAACAAAATTCTTCATCTCTTCTTGATAAATTATGTGATAACCCCGGGGTGAGGCACACACACACACACACACAAACAAACAAAAAAAAAAGAAAAAAAAAAAAAGGAGAAATAAATCCAGTTATGCATAGTTAAGTGAGGGCATTCTTCATTAACCCAAGGTGAGGATGCTGGAGGAGCAGAGAGTGAGAGGCTGCCCAGGAGCTTTGTAAGGAGGTGGTCCTCATTTTCACAGGCATGAAGAGGAAAACATGAATGTCACTTTTCCAGGGAAAGCAAAAACAGGAACAAAGAAGTCCCAGTTGGTAATTAGGATCTCCCAATGGAAAAACTGAAGAGGGCTTTGCTAATGTTTTGGTTGGAATTGTGATCAATTCAGTACTCCAGACTTTAATAAAAAAATTAAAAATTGTACTACATTTCCTGCATAGAAGGCAAAGCAAAAAGTGAAAACATAAAATATATGACTTGAACCACACTGGTTTGAAAAGTGAAAGATCACTTTGTCTTTTCTAGGTGGAGGAAACTAACCTTAATTTCTTACCACAGCCTGCAATCCATCCTTCCTTTCTATTCTTGGCTTTTAAAAGTTATCCATTTCACTCTCTTGTTTGGGAATGTGCCTTCGTGGCTGAAGAGAACAGCCTCTGTCCTACTTCTGAGTTGTGCTTTCTTAGGGGCTTAATTCCTCAGTGCTATCAGAAACTTTTTCGCTGGTTAAAGGAGAAATTTGATCCTAATTCTTGCTTCATCCCCGTTTCCCTGGTTATTTAGTTGATCTTACCCAAGTTGGTGGGAAAGATTCTGTATTTGCAATATTCCTGCCTGGTGAGGGTGATCTAGAATTTGTGAAGTCTCTCAGTGCAGAAAAGCTGAGCCACCCTTGGTGGGAATAGACCTCAATGGCACCAAATTGAGGCTCTAATGGAATACTCCTGGAGCTCAGAATCCAAACAGACAGGAATGTATTTCCCATGCACAGCAGGAGCCGTGTTATCGAAATAAAGGTTTGGGTGATTGATTTGTAGCCAAGAACATCCCAACTGTGCTGTCAGGAAGGAAAACTTCAAGTGACAATCACAAAAGGCACTGTTAGGCCTCCTTTGGGTTCTGGAAGAGAAGTTTCAATTGCTAAGCAACTAACCCCAAGATCCTGCCCATTCTGGAGCTATTAGCACTTTACTCTTGGTGCAGATAGCTAATGACACTAATGTTCTAGGGTACAGCCTTGGCTTGGTTTCTAAAGTTCCAATAAAGTTGCTTTGTTTTATGTGCAACAGGGACATTTATCTGCCTCTGTCCTGAGGTTTGGGTTTATGGGAAGGAGCCCAACCTACTGAAGGATGTCCGTGCCCATGGCAAGGGGGGTTGGACTCTAAAGGTCTCTTCCAACCCAAACCATTCTATGATTTATGGTAAAATTATTTATTTTGGCTCAATGATGGAAATATATTAGATGGTAAATTGAGAGTCTGATGTTTTGAGGAGGCTGCATCCTGTTTTCTAGGTCTTTGATCTCTAACCAAAGTGACAAAATATCTGTTTTTAGAGTTCTTGCATCCACACAACTTCCTACACATGGGAGTTCTGCCTGTGCCGTAGACACAGGAAAACTTCCCAGAGAGTTGCTTCTACTTTCTTGCATAGCCTCAGTTTCTGAGTACTACTCTTTGAGATACTCTCTGCTTTTTTCTTTGAAAATAAAGCTGAACAGGAATGTCCACAGTCACCACGGAGATCAGGAATACCCAAAGAAACAGCCACCAGGCACACAAGAATAGCACAGAAAATCAGGAAACTCGGATTATTTGCCCTGACTTTGTCATACAAACCCCAGTGAATTTTACAACTTAGTGTTTCCAGTTTTGGATGCAGCCAGTTCCTGAATTAAATAATGAGATTCAGTTTTTCCAGGAGCATAAAACTTCCAACTCTTTCCTTCTGAGCAAGAATGCCGAGAAAGAACTGCCATGTAAACCTGAGCAAAATGGCTTTAAAGCTTCCTGCTGAGAAAACATCAAAATTGGAGTAAATTTGTGCTGAAAAGGCTGATTTTCCCATTGTCCTTCTGTGTTACTTTATGTAGCACTTGCCTGTTGTACCAACATTGGCCATTTGATGGAGTCAGTAAAGGCTCCATCAGACCGGAGCTGCTCTTCCCCACTCAGAAATTAGCAGCACTAATTAATGGCACATTCTGTCTGCCTGATTGGTTGATTTATTTGGTTTCCAAGTGCTGCCTCTGAGCCCCCCAGCTTTTTGCTGGTCCCGTGCCTTTCAGCAGAGCTATTCCTAGTGCATCCATCCCTTGTCAGAGACACACACCCACATTTTCCTCCATTCCCCTGGACCAAACTGTGCTCCCTCCGTGAGAAATGTGCTCTGGCTGATAAGCATGCATTATATATGTGTGTGAAAGGAACTATGGATTAGCAACAATGGCTCACTTAACTATTTCAGACAGCATATATTTAGGGTGGCTAAAAATAGTTATAATTCCGGAGACTCTCGGGAGCTTTGGTCGTGGATCAGGCATTCCTGGCGTTCCGCAGGAAGATGCTCTGAAGGCTGACAGTCATCAAGCCCAGATATTCTGCCTTGGATTTGGGCAATTCCAGCAGTGCTGCCTGTGCAGGATTTGGGGGACACAGCAGCAGGAGTGAGTAGCAGACACTAAGGTTGCTTTTTGCAAGGTTGCCTAGAGCTGAAGCTTTTATGTTGCCTTAGACTTCAGAATCTAAATCATGTCTTTCATGCCTGTCTTCCTTGTAGTCTAAAAAAAACCACCTGGAAATCAATAAAAAGCATATTAGGATGCACTGAAATTGTCCCTCTACCACTGCCAGACTTGTCAATGCCAGTAACTGGGACAAAGCTGATTTAGGTCAAGGTATTTGGAGAGAAATCAGATGTGATGCTACTGCAATTTGGGCAATTAGGCAAAGAGCTCGGAGGCTGGGATAAAAAAGAGGATGGCACTCAAGGAGAATCAATCCCTACCTTGAAGTCATCTAAAATTTATCCATGAGAGCTGTGAGTGTGCCTCCTTCTCACAGTTCTCCTGGCTCCGTGTGAGATGAGAAAGCCACGTGAGCAACATGGAAAGCCATGTGGCATTAAAGAAATGGTTCCTGCCAGCTGCGAAATGGAATTGGTGACCTCCAGAGAGGTTACCTGATGCACGGCTGGCAAAATGCAAGGTTCTTCTTCCCGGGTTTGTCTGTGGCATGTGGAACTCACACAGGCTGGGAAGTGAACACGTTCCCAGTTCTCTGGGACGTGTGGCTGCTGGCAGGAGCAATGTGCCGCAGGCTCCAGGGCGAGGCAGCTGCGTCCATCCTGTCCCTGGAAATGGAGCCCAGCCCACGCTGGCTCCCCATCCTGCGGTGGGAGTGCCCTTGGAGGTGCTGCTGAGCAGGATTTGGCAGCCCAGCGGAGGGGCAGCGCTCAGGAGGGGCTGGGTGGGGTGGGGTGGGTGACGTTCAGCTGCATCGCTGTCACCAGAGAGCATCCCCCGTGATGGCGATTTAGGATGGAGCTTTGGCACATCGGGTGCTCGGAGGAGCCATTCCAACATCTTGGGTAGTTTTATCTCCTGGGCAGGGGGATGCAGGTGCTGAGCAGCTCAGGAATTCGAGCTCCTGAGTCTCCCTGAGCCCATCCCTCAAGGGCAGTATCCGAGTCACCCTGACACAGCGTGTGACAATGCCAGCTTTGTGGGAAATATTAGCTACTTCCACAGGGCCTCCAAGTTTTAAACCTTCCCTAAGCGCTTGGTTGGCATTTACACTCCATTCTACAACACCCAGTTACAAATTGAATTTGAATTATGAGGGCTTTGCCTAATATTTGGTGTTTAAATCTAAGTCTCTCTTCCTTAGCACATAGCACATAGCCTTTCTGCCCTTCAGTGTAGGGCAGCACCATCTCTTTCTGTTCTTCTTAACATACTAAGTTCCTTTTCTGATCCTTCCTTGTGTGTGTAAGACTTAATTCCCATTCCAAAACATTTAGCATGGAATCAAACTCACTGGGGCTTTGCTCTTTATTAATTTGGGGATTTGGTTGGTTATGGTTTTTTTTTAATTTAATGTACAGAAAATAAAAGTGGCAGGAGAACAAATCTGCAAAATTGTGATCTTGGAGGTCTTTTCTAGTGATTCTAAAATTACTGTTGGTACAAATGATGCTGCTGCTTTCTGATGTTGGTGCTGCTTGGGTTTCCTGTGTCACTCGTGCCTGGTTTGTCTGCCTCTCCTCGGTGCCTGCGCTCAGGGTTGGGGCACATTTCTCTCCACGAGGCTCCTGTGCTGAGCTGCCACGCTGGCACAGGGTGTTCTGAAATGTCAGTGTGTGAGAGCACTGATTCACTCACCCACGGCACGGCACGGCACGGCACGGCACGGCACGGCACGGCATGGCACGGCACGGCGCGGCGCGGCACGGCACGGCACGGCCCAGCTGCCTGCGCGGCGCTGCCTGGGGCTGCAGCCTCGCCTTCCGCCTGACTGCTGCAGGGCACCAGGTGCCTCCAGGAGAGCTCCCAGAGCTGGGCTTGGTGCAGAGCCCGACTGGGAGCCAGTGTCCCCAGGGAGAGTGTCCCCAGGGAGAGTGTCCCCAGGGAGAGTGTCCCCAAGGAGAGTGTCCCCAAGGAGAGTGTCCCCAAGGAGAGTGTCCCCAAGGAGAGTGTCCCCAAGGAGAATGACCCCAAGGAGAGTGTCCCCAAGGAGAGTGTCCCCAAGGAGAATGTCCCAAGGACAATGTCCCCAGGGAGAGTGTCCCCAAGGAGAGTGTCCCCAGGGAGAATGACCCCAAGGAGAATGTCCCAAGGACAATGACCCCAAGGAAAGTGTCCCCAGGGAGAGTGTCCCCAGGGAGAATGACTCCAAGGAGAGTGTCCCCAAGGAGAATGTCCCAAGGAGAGTGTCCCAAGGAGAGTGTCCCCAAGGAGAATATCCCCAAGGAGAGTGTCCCCAAGGAGAGTGTCCCCAAGGAGAATGTCCCCAAGGAGAATGTCCCCAAGGAGAATGTCCCCCAAGGAGAGTGTCCCCAAGGAGAATGTCCCCCAAGGAGAATGTCCCCCAAGGAGAGTGTCCCCAAGGAGAGTGTCCCCAAGGAGAATGTCCCCCAAGGAGAATGTCCCAAGGACAATGTCCCCAAGGAGAGTGTCCCCAAGGAGAGTGTCCCCAAGGAGAATGTCCCCCAAGGAGAATGTCCCAAGGACAATGTCCCCAAGGAGAGTGTCCCCAAGGAGAATGTCCCCCAAGGAGAGTGTCCCCAAGGAGAATGACCCCAAGGAGAATGTCCCCAAGGAGAATGACCCCAAGGAGAATGTCCCCAAGGAGAGTGTCCCCAAGGAGAGTGTCCCCAAGGAGAATGTCCCCCAAGGAGAGTGTCCCCAAGGAGAATGACCCCAAGGAGAGTGTCCCCAAGGAGAATGTCCCCAAGGAGAGTGTCCCCAAGGAGAGTGTCCCCAGGAGCGGCTGCAGCATGGCCGCTCGGACCGCGAGCAGAGCCCTCGGCAGTCTCTCTCCGCTGGCTCTGCCTCTGGCTGGGAGGATGCTCCCCAGGCCTGGCGCTCTCTTGTAGGCAAGGTGCAGCCTCTTTAAGGGCCAGGAGATTGCCTCGTGCTCTGTGAGTCACCAGATCCTCCCGAAATAGATTTTTATTTCCAACTATTTACAAATAAAATCAAACTTAATGAAAGGTTTGTTGGTGATTCTTATTCGCTGTGACAAAATGCTCTGAGGAATCCGCCGTTATCCTCCTCTGATGCTTGTTCACTCACCAGAATAAATAATTTCTTCTGAACAGAGGAGCTTTTTGCACTTATACTCTTGCTTGAGATGATAAAAAGTGGTTGTTCTGTGTGGAGAGTAAGTAAATTAGAATGTCGCATCTTTGAAGTGGTAACAAAAAGCCTCATTATGAATTAATGAAGTTGCTCTTATAAACAAGTTTGTTTTCTTTAAAGAGAGCTGCAAAAGTTGTCTTTGGTGTGTTTTGCTGAGTTAATGTTGTGGAACACTGTATTTGTGGCTCGTGTCAGTATTACATTACAATTGTGGCTATACATTCGGGCGTTCTTTTGAGGTTGTTTTAAACTAAACATTTCCGTGTTTGTAACTGCTGTGCAGTGACTCCATCATTGATATCTCCTTTTGGGGTTTATCTTCAGTTTGGGAAGTCTGGCATAAAACATTCACAAAAGCGGCAGTGTGGTTAGTGCAATTAGCAATTTTCTAAATTAAAATAGGACACACACATCACCAACTGGCTGATGGGTATTTCTTCAATCTAACCTAACACAGAAAACATTTGTTATGTGAGTTTGATTATTTTGTGTGTGCTTAGACACTCCTTAGGCCCAGACTTCAGTCCTCATTCCCATGGCCTCCAAATTAAACTTCCAAGGGATTCCAAGTTGAAGGCAGCCTAGTTAAAACTAACATGGCTTTAAGAAGGAATTATCTCCATCTGCTCCAAGATTAGGTTTTCCTGCATAAAGAGGGATGCATGAGCAATACATTTTTTTAAATATTGTTCTTAGAGCAGATGCATTTTCTGGAAAGTGACTGTATGTGGGAGGAGGAAATATAGATTATCAACACATGATGACAACACTTTCTGTCAATATATCTGTGTAATCTCCGGGAAGGTTTTAAGAGAAAATCATTGAAATGTACAGAACCAGTCAGTTTATATCCCATGGACAGGGTTTAATTTTAAATTGTGTTGCCTGACTAATGGGTGCTTACCTAATGTAAATTAATATTGGGCTGTATTATTAATGCTCATAAAGAGATCTATATTTTGATCCATCTTTTAGAATTCTCTGCCTAATGGCCTTTAGTGTAGGTATGCACAGCTTTAAAAATAGAAGGGCTCAGCCTGCGAGCTTCTACCTCCTGTAAATACTTATCAAGTGGTTCATTCAGAATTCAAATAAAGATCCATTGTCCTCTCGGTGCTTGCATAATAGCACTGCGCTCCCCATTGGAAAAATCTGATATTTTTAGGGCGGAACACAGCCTCCTGTTTTTCTCCAGCGATGGGCTGGGAATTATTCAGTTGGGGTGTGCAGCTCTCCATCCCTGGGGAGGGCAGGGGTGCAGTGGGTGCTGCTCCCACGGCTCAGCAGGAATGTGCCTCAGTTTCCCCTGTCCCATTGCTGTCCCCACAGCACAGGGAGCAGCTCCAGGGATGGCTTGGCACGAGCTCTGCCCAAGGGATGCTGTTCTTCTCAGATCACAGTGACAATCTGCGATCCACAGCGAAATTTCCCTCTTCTTTTGGATTTTTTTCCCCCTCTGGAGCGAGAAGGGCTCGACGGAGGGAGTGGCACACTGGGACATGGGTGACAGCCAGCAGGGGAGAGTGCAGGGGGCAGAGTTGGTTTTCCTCTGCTGGGAGGTGCTGCCTGGGTTGCGTTTCTCCTCTTTCCTCGTTTGCTGTCCCTCGGAGCCCCCGGCACAGGAGGATGCCGTGGATCTGTCAGGCAGTGAGGTGCAAGCAGCTCTGGTTGCAGCAGTTGAGCAGCTCCAGATTTCCGTGCATGCTTTCATCTGTGAAGGGCAGACATGCTGGAGAGGTTTCTTTACTATATGGGTGACCTCTGGTTTGCTATTTTTGGGAGCCTATTTTTGGTGCTGTCTCTGTACCATAATTTATAGGCTATGAGAACAAATTCAATGTAAGAGGCGTGTTCACAAGATGAATGTTCAGATACTCTCTGTTGCAGTTCAAACTTCATTTTCATTTCATTGAATTTTAAACTAGAACGTATTTTTTTGAGCATTGGAATGTGGAAAAAAAAATCAATTATCGGCTTACCTTCAGTGAGTTTATTTTAAGGAAAAAAGAAGCAAAACAGATGTGCACAGTTCACTGGATTTTTTTTTTTCCTGAGAGAAATTGCAACATGAGAAGCTGCCACCTCTTGCACCTGGCAGACATGGGACAAATTCATCCTAAGTGCCACTTAATTGATTGCGGAACACTGCAGTTCAATCAACTGCAATAAAGTTAATTGAACCTCTCCAGTGAAATGTGACTTAAACCCAAGGATTCAAAATAGGAACAGGTACTGATTAATGGAGGCCATTATTTTTAATAGGACAGGGTCCAAATAATTGAGTGATGTTTAAATGTTCTGTGGAGTCCCATGAGGATGGGAGTCACTTACTTCCAATAGCCTTCAGGTTAGGTATCAGTATGCAAAATGCAATATTTTAGATGAGAGTGCTAATTTAACATAATTCTGCCTTTTAAATCATGCTGTGGGTAAGAAATGAACAGCAACTTTTAACCCTGCCGCTTTTCTGGGGGGTCAGCTTTGATCCCAAACTTAACCACTGAGTTTGTACTTACTAGAAGAAAAGTTGTGCATTTATTGCCCTTGAGGGAGGTCAGATGCTGCCATGGGGGCAGTAAGAGGGGTGAAATACAGCTGCATGTATGACCATCCTCATAAACTGCTTTAAAAAACCAAAAAGTCTTTGAAGAGCTGACAGCTGTTATGCTCCACTCAGCCTGTCAACTTTGTCACAATACATTATTAAAATGTGCCTTTAGCCAAGGCAGGACATTACTCCCACCTGATATGTTTGTAGAATGCTGGGAAAGTAGAGGGAAAATAAAGGTTATTTAGGTTTTCGGTGGCTTGGCACAGTGAAGAGGAAAAAAAAGAAAAAAAGATGAATATAAGCTGGTGACACCTAGGATGGAAATGAGGAAAAAATACCAGTTCTTGTCAGAGGTTCTGGGCCTAACGGGAATAGCAGGGACAAGAAATCGGAGAAGTTCCAAGATGGAGCTTGGCTAAATGTTAAGAAACAAATTATGTGATGCAGTTGCCATGGCAACCAAGGAGTCTGGGGTGTATGATCTGAGCTGCCTCTCCATTCCAGTGCCTCTCAGCAGCAGAAGCTCCTGAGCACTGCTGGGGGTGCAGCGGTGCTGCTGAGCCCTTCCTCGACAGCCCTGCTGGCTCCAGGCACTCACCACGTCCACAATGCTCTCCTCAAGACATCAATTCTGCCACTGCTGAATCTGCTGGGGAAAGGTTTTTTCCTGGCTGGAGCAGCCCTGCAGATCGCAGCTTTCCCCAGGCCCAGCCTGTGCTGCTGCCCTGCCCGGAGCGAGCAGCAGTGACTAACACCTCCCCTTGCATGGGAGCTGCAGCAGAAAAGGCACTGCATCCCCATATGAAACAGGGAAAATATGGGGACAGGAATTCCAAACCTCAGGACATTGTTTCTCCACAGGGTGATTTCCTTTTGGCATCTCACATCTTGCTTGTGTACCCCAATATTTGAGTTTATGCGAGAAGAAATCTCTACCGTAGCAAGGCTGTGAATGATTTTGATGTTTTTCCCTTAATTCATATGTGCTTTTTTTTCTGGAAGGCTGTCAAGTGCTTCCTTTCAATATTTCTTCTTCTGGAGAAACCCCATAGAAGGACAGAATTCAGGTGGGAAGTTGCCTCCCTTGCTCACCTGGTCCAGTTCAATGCTCGCTGGCTTCATCTTCTTTGCATTCTCCCCTGCAGTTAAGGCCTCCAGTGCAGGCAAATCTGTGAGCAAGTGGATTCCTGCAAAAAGATTATTAATGCAAGATGTCAGCTGGAATTTCCACGTCCTTGTATCCCTGCTTCTGTGAAGCTTTTTCTTTTCTTTTCTCCTTTTCTTTTCTTTTCTTTTCTTTTCTTTTCTTTTCTTTTCTTTTCTTTTCTTTTCTTTTCTTTTCTTTTCTTTTCTTTTCTTTTCTTTTCTTTTCTTTTCTTTTCTTTTCTTTTCTTTTCTTTTCTTTTCCTTTCCTTTCCTTTCCTTTCCTTTCCTTTCCTTTCCTTTCCTTTCCTTTCCTTTCCTTTCCTTTCCTTTCCTTTCCTTTCCTTTCCTTTCCTTTCCTTTCCTTTCCTTTCCTTTCCTTTCCTTTCCTTTCCTTTCCTTTCCTTTCCTTTCCTTTCCTTTCCTTTCCTTTCCTTTCCTTTCCTTTCCTTTCCTTTCCTTTCCTTTCCTTTCCTTTCCTTTCCTTTCCTTTCCTTTCCTTTCCTTTCCTTTCCTTTCCTTTCCTTTCCTTTCCTTTCCTTTCCTTTCCTTTCCTTTTTTTCCCCTTCTTTTTCTTTTTCTTTTTCTTTTTCTTTTTCTTTTTCTTTTTCTTTTTCTTTTTCTTTTTCTTTTTCTTTTTCTTTTTCTTTTTCTTTTTCTTTTTCTTTTTCTTTTTCTTTTTCTTTTTCTTTTTCTTTTTCTTTTTCTTTTTCTTTTTCTTTTTCTTTTTCTTTTTCTTTTTCCGCCTCTTATATCAATAGAGTGCACGAAGTCTCAGAAGCATATTTTACACCAAAGTAGATTAAATGGGTTATGGTCAAACACCACCAGCAGTCAGTGGCATTTGTGCTGGAGATCAGAATGTGAACAAACTTCCCATTTGTACTGGAGAGTCTTCAGGAATTTTCCAGAGGCTGTTCAATTTCAGAAATTATTCAACTAAATGAGTAGTTGGAGCTGGTGGGCTGAAGCCTTTCGCTCCTGTTTAAGCTTCTGTGGTGTGATGGGAATAATTGTGTTTGCAGAGACAAATTCATAAATTAATTTCCATTATGGGACTCATTGATAGATTACATTATTACTTTCTATTTTAATCTAAGACACAGGTTAAAATCATGTGCCAGCTTTTTGAGACAGTGAGTCTTGATGCCATTGGTGGTGAAATGCATTTTGTAAGCACATAAAATACCATTACACCAAAGCATCTTTTGGCTCTGGATGTTTTTAACTTGCCTCCTCATGTGGATCTGTGGTGTTTTTTACATTCAGGCCTTTACTGGGATGCTCAGGGAAAAGTGTGCTGCCAACAGAATTTGTAAAAATTTGCTTTCACAGAAGCCTTTCCAGATTCACTGTCTGTGCACCTTTGTGCTGTCCATTAAATTCAGCTTCCAGAATCAATCTGGAGGACGAAATAATAAGATTTTTGACACTAAATATGCTTGTCAGGTGCAAATCTGGGACACGGTGTAAATTTGTGCTGAGTGCTGCTCCAGCCCACCCCGGAAGGTTCCAGAGCAGCACGGCCACAGCCACCACAGCACCTCGCTGGTTTTCAGTGGCTGTCCCCTGGGCTGGCACGAACAACTTCCCAAAACTGTCTGGGTCATTGTGTCTTTCCTCCTCTCACATTTTAGTCTCCAGGCGGGAATCTCTCCGTGGCTGGTGACAGGCAGTGCCACGTGCACAGCTCCGTGGTTGCTTGAGATGCAGAAGCATCATTTGAGCCTGAAAAATCCCTTGTGGGCTATTTATTTTCGCTGGGACGGATTGCGATTGAGCTTGTGTGTGTGAAATATTTATCAAAAAGGGTGAATTTTAAAAACCGTGTAGGCAGGGGTTGTAAAGTGTGTGTAACGGCTTTGGGGGTTTGTAAGATCCTTTTTTCAAGGAGTTCAGGGGATGAGGAAGAGCTGCTTGTGGCAGGATGTGCATTCCCAATTTCAACATTTTACCAACAGGCATTCCGAGAGTGGTGATGAAGTTCTGTCCATTAATTACTGATAAAAATTATCCACTGCCTTCTCCACTGAGGGAATGTTTAGGCAATGGAAGGATTAGGATGATGCGTTGAAGAAATTAAGATTTTTTTATTATTATTAATAGAACAAAGTCTGCAAAGGTCCCTTTCTCTGGTAGTGTTTTTTTTTCCTTTTGCACCTTCCTACAGGAAGACTGCTCTGGTGAATGTGTTCCAGCTCATGCATCTGCTAGCTGACAGTGTGCAGGTTATTTTCAGCTGTGTTATGTTATGTTATGTTATGTTATGTTATGTTATGTTATGTTATGTTATGTTATGTTATGTTATGTCATGTCATGTCATGTCATGTTATGTTATGTTATTTTTCAACCCATTGCATAACAGTGCATTTCAGAAAAAAAGAGCTTTTATCCAGCCTGTCCCAATAGCCATAAAATCTACCCCAGCGTCTCTGAACTCACTCGTTTCAAAAAAATCCACAGTTTTAGGTAATGACCTTTGTTCTTTCCTATCCTAAATCTGCCTGTGAAAGGCACATCATTATTTATTCCTGAATAAAATTTCCTGGGCTTTAGATGTTGGTAGTTAGAAATGCTCAGCAAAATAACCCAGAGTGGTGGAGCTGGATGTTACAGACAGGGAGGTTTGGCAGTGTCACTTTGTCACTGGTTTATTCCATATTTTTGATTATCTCTTGAGGGAATGGCTGTGTTGCACAGAGTTTTTCCTCACCGGTGTCCAGAGCCCTTCGTGCAAGAGGAACATCACTGCTGATCGCAATCTCTGGGCTGGAGATTTAAGCTTCAAAGTTGAAGTTCAGCTTGAGACAGTTCAGGCTTCCAGTTTGGGCTGGTTTTTATAGACATTCAGTCTATGAGGTCATATTATTTCATAAATTAATTCTCTCAAAGTAATTTCCATCTGACTGCGCAGTAACCAGGTGATAACATAGAGTGGTTTTCAAAAACACTGAATTCTGAGGCTTTTCCTGAGTGTCCAGAGTGGATAGAGGAGAGCTGTTGAAACTGTGTGCTGTCCCAAGGGACAGTTTTCCCTGTATTTCATTTATTGGATGACCAGATTTGATTGATGCAGCACAGACCCAGCCTCCCCACATGTCTATTGCTATTGTTTATTTTCACTTATTTGTGAAGGACACGGGAGAAAAAGTTCAGTGCAGGAACATTTTGTGGAATAGTAGAAGGAAAATAAGAACTTGAGCTTTTGCAGTGAAAATATGCTGAAAGATTGTGTTCAAGAAGAGGGAGAGACACAAACTTGGGTGAGCAAAACAACCTTACCACTTGCCTGTTTCTAGAGCTTCCTTCTAAACACTTAGGCACCAAAAGAAAAAGTGGTTTTGTGGTGTTTCAAAGAATGGGATTACATTTAATACTGAGAGCACAGGTGATTGTGGACTGGATGGGCACAGCTGGAATAGACATCTGTTTTACTGCTTTACAAACTCGCCCCTGCCAAAGCCTGACGTGGAAGCAGAGAGACTCTGCTCAAATTATTCACACCTGGAAGAGGTTTGCTGAAGAATTTCAGACTAAACCTGTCAGACAAACTTGCTTAATGACCCTTTCTGCAGTCAGCTGGCTTCTGGATGAAATATTGAAAAGGGTACAAGAAATAATGTCACTGAAATCTTTATAAGCTATTGACAATTCCCAAGTTATTGCTTTGTAATCGTGCTCCAGTTTTACCTCCTGAGGTGCTAAACACCGGGAAGATGAGGTTCTGCTCTGCTGATTTCATGATTTTTTTGTTGTCCAGTATTTCTGTAAGACCCCGAGTTAAATAACCTTCAGCTCTCCTATCAATGTTTTTATTTTGTTTATTTTTGGGTAAATCTTTTTGGTCCCAGCTTTTGTAACTGTGCCTTTTCAACAAAGCTGCTATAAACAGTCATTTACAGGTTCTGTTTCTGAGGCAGCTTTAAAAAAATGTGTTGTATATATTTGCTCCTGCTCTAAATGTTAAATATCATTGCACAGAACGATGGGAACAGATGGGATGCTGCATAAGCTGTTTATCATATTACACATTTATCACTTTACACTAGTGAAGTGTACATGTGTTTGATTAATATTGACTTTTGATTTATTTGGAGGCCTCTATTTTTTGACAGCATTAGGGATTACATTGTAATCCTTACTGGCTTCCAAGCTTGAACTTTAATTCTAGTAAAAACAGAGAAGATGGTATTCCATAATTCTTAATTACTCTTTTTCTTTTTTTTTTTTTTTTTTCTTTGGAAAAGAGTTACCTGGTTAAGGCTTTAATACTGGAAGGAATTCAGAAGTAAATGGATAGAAGTAAATGGATAGAAGTAAATGGATAACTCTGTTTGCTTCAGTATTTTAGACAGATTAAATTTAGATGCCATTGGTCCAGCTAAATAAATACCTCTTGGAATTAAATACCAGATGCTAAGAAGGTGTAAAATAAAGCAAGCCAGCAAGAGGCCTATTTAAATCGATATTCTTTTATACCCTCCACCTACAGAACGAGAGAACTTCATCTCTGCCTGCTCAACAGGTCTGGATGTTCAGCATGTGTTCCACCTACGTCACAGTGCATGGAACCAAAAAAGCTTCTCCAAAAGCACCTCAAGCTCAGACACAGAGCACACAGATCAGCCTTCAGGGCTTGGAAAGATGGTTTACCAATACAATTTTGTCTCAGCCAGAGCCTGAGGAAAGGGAAGGTTTTTTCCTTCCAGACAATGGATGGAAAAATGATTTCAGGTTGGAGTGGGGCAGCTTGTGCTGCTCTGCCAAGTGGCAATAACATTTAATGAGAAATTCTGCTCTCAACGGTAAATCCCTGTGAGTGTGAGGTGCCCAGCCAGTCAGAATAAACAGAGGAGGCTAAAAACACTTACTTTGGAAATGACTGTTCATTTTGGAAGGCATGGAGTGATCTCACTGAAATATTACTGAGTCAGTGGAATTTTGGAGGGAGATCAACTTCCCAGCGTGTGTTCTGGCAGCAGCTCTTCCTCCATTCCTCAGTATCTTCTATGTTCAAATAGCACAGGCAGCACTTCAGTCTTCCATGTTGTCATCATGCAGATTTCAGATAACTTTCAGTGACTCCTTATAGGTTGAACGAAGTAATAAATTTACTTTTAGCCGTGCTTATTTATAGTTCTTATGCCTCTGTTTTTTTCTATGTCTATTAATTAATATTATGGAAAGACATATCCAGCAGAAAGGATGATGTAGCAGTTGGAATTACTGAGAGAGTATATATTTTTTTTTTTTTTTAAATTTTTTTTTTTAGTTGAATGTTGCAGGGCAGTTTGAAGTTTAATTGGCATGACCACAGTAGCTGCTAAGGGCTTCAAGTATTTAACTCTTTCCATGGAGCCTCTTTGGCTCCTGTTGCCTTTGTTTCCAGGACATGAGATCCTTCCAAAAACCTGCAGAAGGAAAACTCTAGCTGTTGTAAATAAAACGTGTAAGAGGCAGGATTGGGTTGAATTTATTTAGATGTGTATTTCCAGGTCATCATGTCAGCTATGCTCTGTTCCTTAAATAAATATTTTTATTAAAAGGCCGTAACCACAAATTCTGTTTCCTCCTGTTCTTTCCACCTTCTGTTAATAGAAATTATAGAAGAAAACATTTCTGCATTTTGGTCTAAAAGACTCCTTCCTTTCTCTGCAGGTTAACAACGAGAATGTAGTGAAGGTTGGCCACAGGCAGGTGGTGAACATGATTCGACAGGGGGGCAACCACCTCGTGCTGAAGGTTGTGACAGTCACCAGGAATCTTGATCCAGATGACACAGCAAGAAAGAAAGGTGTGTTTTCCTCCCTTCCTAAAGGACTCTCCTGCTCTGGCTTCACAGAAGGCAAAGTATGGGCATGAAACTGCTGGGATCTAAATTCTGATTTACTAGGCTTTGCTTCTGAAGTTTG
Organism: Acanthiza pusilla; assembly: GCA_036630365.1. NCBI lineage: Eukaryota > Metazoa > Chordata > Aves > Passeriformes > Acanthizidae > Acanthiza > Acanthiza pusilla. Next base: position 886,649 of record JAXCHO010000006.1, on the reverse strand, counting down.
AAATGCTCTATTCTTGCTCAATTTAGAGTGATTTAATTCTGTTGGGTTAGACATTAATATGTGACCAAAGGGGCGATATTCTCTCATCATGCTTGGGATGAAAGTTCATCTTTTTGAGTTTTTCACCTGTTTATGTTTGAGGATTTTGTAGTAAAACTTCTTGCAGTAGTGAGAGAGGAAAAGCACTAAGAACAGATGATCTTTTCTGAATTTCAAGTGTCCTTGAGATGGGGGTAGTTCAGCAGTGTGTTTCCCACCCACCCATCCAAAAAGCCAACATGAAACCTTCCCCCCAGAAAACCACCCCCAGGAAACAAAAAAGGAACTCACACTGTTTCCTTCACCTCAGATGCCCCTGGGTTTGCTTTCCCAGCTATGCAGGGAAGTCATTAGGCCCTCCTAATTGTCATTAAGCAGCAAAGATTGCTGCTGCTCACGGCTGTTCCGTAGAGCAGCCGCACGTGGCTGAAAATTCCTGTTCTCCCACCAGCTCCGTGGGTTGGCACTCACACTCACCTGGCTGCAGGTGAGGAGCTGGCACTCCAGGGCTCCCTGCTGCCCGTGATTCAAACTTTCTGCCTGTGCTCGAAGGGCTTTTCACCTCTACTACTTATTTTTAAAAATAATAATTAAAAAAAAAAAAAAAAGTTAGATCAGCTTGTGGGGCGGAGGGGAAAGGTTGTATTAAACTAAATCACGTCCAAAAAACAAAAAGTGAGGTCAACTTGTGGGGTGGAGGGGGAAAGGCTGTATTTAACTAAATCATGTCCAAAAAACAAAAAGTGAGGTCAACTTGTGGGGTGGAGGGGAAAGGCTGTATTAAACTAAATCATGTCCCCCCTCCAAAAAAAAAAAGTGAGATCAGCTTGTGGGGCGTAGGGGAAAGGTTGTATTAAATTAAATCATGGTCCTGCATGATTTTTGGCTTGGTGGAATTACTTTTCACACATTTTAAATAAACCTTTTTGCCTCTGCTTTTTGGGATGTGTCATATTGGCCTGAAATGTCAGGTCAAGGGCAATGCTTTAAACGGAAAGAGTAGGTTTAGACTAAACATCAGGGAGAAATGATTTGCTGTGGGGTGGCCAGGCCTGGTGCAGGTGTCCCAGGGATGCTGTGGCTGTCCCATGGTCCCTGGGAGTGTCCAGGGCAGGGTGGGATGGAGATGGAGCAGCCTGGGACAGTGAGAGCTGTCCTGCCCATGCCTGGGGGTTGGATTGAGCTGGGCTTTTCTGACCACCAGAAATATTTGTGTCCAGGATTCCGAGGCACAGATTTTGGGTTCAGTGCTAGGTGATGGCCTTGGTATTGTGAGATGTTATTCATTCCGAGGATCACCTCTTTCCCTCAGACTCACCACACCTGTCCAGATCCATTTGGGTGTTCTTTCTTGTGTCTCAGACTGAACAGCTTCTCCAAAGATTAACTCAATCTGGCAGAGACTGGCTGATGCCCAGCAGGTTTTTACCCCAGGCATTTCTCAGGAGGGGCAGCACTGCTGCGAGGTCTGTCTCCAGAAAGCCCTTTCCTGCTGGGAAACAGAAGTGCACAGTTATTTAGCTTTAAATGTTTCTATGTATCCTGTTACATAAAAGCTTGCGGATGTGTCAAGCAACCTACGCTAGAACCAGAAACAGTGGAGAAATTCAGTCCACGAAAAGCATCTCAGGGCTTTTTCCTCCGCATGTAGGTATTTATTCTCGCCTTGTTTGATGGAGCCGATCCTTTCCATGGCTGTGGCATTGTGGCTGTGAGCTCAGGGCTCTCGGGGTGTGTGTTGGCTGACACTTGTGTGTTTTCCTGTTCCATGCACAGCCCCACCACCTCCCAAGCGAGCTCCAACCACTGCACTGACCCTGCGCTCTAAGTCCATGACCTCAGAGCTTGAAGAGCTTGGTAAGAAAGTGTTTTTTGGCAAGCATGCTGGCTTAGTGAGATGTAAATATCGATGTCTATATGTTACCTTGATGCAGGGAGCTGCACTGTGTACAGTGTCTAGAGCAGAGGAGGTTTTAAGAATGCTGCATCTTTGGAGAGTTCAAATGTGCATGACTCGCATGAATGATTTTTGTGGAGACTTGTGCCTTTACTGCTACGCAAGGGAATGTTGAGACATTTTGTGCATCATCAAAGTTTGGCACATCTACCAAAAAAGAAAAAAAAAGAAAAAAGAAAAAAAAAGAAAATAATGCTGTATCATGTTTTATTAGCTTTGCTTTCTAAATTTTCAGTTCATCTAATATTGTTTTATTTTAAATTTCTGTGGCCTCTCATTAGTGGATAAAGGTAAGCTGCCAGAAGCTGTTGTTAAAAGCTGACAGTGTTAAAGCAGCTTCAACTTCAACTTGTTTCATTAAGCTGATCTGAAAAAGTGCATATTATGATATCACTTTGACTTCTGTGCATGATATAAACATAGTTCCTCTCACTATTGGTAATAAAAAATTATCGAGCATTCAGTCTTTTATTTGCTAATTTTGAGAAATGTGATTGTAGATGCCTTTGCTTGATCATCCACATTCTAGATATGCATAATTCTTCAGGAATTTGTATTCATTTTCTAGAATTGAGGAAGGTAATTGTTCTTTTCTTCCTGGTTTTCAATCTGTTAGGTCATTAAGGTAGAATTTCTGCAGCTAGACTAAGACACAGAAATAGGAATAAATCATAAATAAAAAGAGAAGAGCCCAGTGCATATTTCTGTGTGGCTATAACAGTAAAACAGTGTGTTTAGCAAGTGACAAATGAGTATAAAACCAAACCACATCCCTCACTGCAGAGTCACAGATGATAATAATTCACACAATAAAACCATTTTTCCATGTAATTCTACAGTCATTTAAATACTTCCATTTTATAATCTTGGGGTTTTCCTGCCATGGATTCATCTGAAGGCCAACTGGAAGGAATCATAGCCTTGTGGCCCTTTTTTCCCCCTGGAAATCAGTGTTTTCTGGGGCAGATGGACCCCATCCATCCTTTAGCAAGTCATGTCACTCCAGTGGGAAGTCTTCCCAGCAAGGGCGTGCTGAAGTGGGGACTGTCTTCTGTATGGTCTAGCAACCAAATGAAGACCAAAAAAACCCCCAGTCTGATTATTTAGCTCTAGCAGGTCTCAGAAAATTTGATTTTTATGTTCAAGGAAGTTTAGGAGCTTAAGGTATCAACAGCTTGTGAATGCTCCATCTTTTTTCTTCCAGGATTAAAATGTAAAATAATATTTCTGGAGCACACTTTGTGGGTCTGGGTGTTTTTCATTTGCTTTTCTTTCATGGAGTGCTGAAAGCTCGTAAACCTCGCTGGTTTATCAGCCACCTTTCCCAAGGGGGCAGCAATACTTGGGCACCATTTTTGCCCCTTCATTGTCCTCTTCTGCCAATTGCTTTCAAGCTGAGGATGTTCTTCTGTTTCTCTGACTGTTCAGTCTTCCACAGGAGACACTGTTCTTAAAGCAGAAGCAGCACTTTCCTAGGGCAGAACAGCTCGTTAATAGCAATGTCCCCAGGGAAAACCATCATATTTTAGCTTTCCCAGCCCTTGACCTGCTGTTTGTCCTCACCAAGTGGCAGAAACCACTGCAGCTCCTTTAACAAACAGCCATGGGACTATTTCCATTTTTAAGCCTATTTCCCATTCATATCTCTATCCAGGTGGGGTAGATATTGCAGCGGTGAGAGTTTTCTGTTCTGGGGAGCAGTCCTGCTCCATGTTCCAGAGGTGTTTGTCCCCTAGGAAAGCTGTAGCAGTGGCAGAAATTTGCTTTCTTCCTCAACAAGGCTGTAAATGCCACTTGTGTGACACTCTGAACATTTGTCACCCGAGCAAACAATGTGACTGCTGCTCCAAATCACATCTGTGGTCTACCTATTTTCATATTTGTCCTGGAAAAGGGCTGCTCTCAGAAGGAACAAGAATTCTTAAATTGCACAGCAACTGAGCAAGCTTCCACAGGGAAAATGTTCTCCCTGCCATCAGTTAGAAGTTGTCTCCTGACATGAAACACAGCTTGTATGTGTGTATTTATATATAATTTATCTCTCTCTCTGTATATGTGTATATACTGGACATCTGTGAGAGCTATGAGAACACCCAGATTTTTATAGCCATTGAGGTCTCGAATGGAAATGAGCATTTCTTTCACGAAATGTATGTGCAAAGCAAATAGGAAGTGCCTCCAAATGAGCACTGTGGATGTTCTCATCGATAGCTATGTGTAACCCTTTTTCCTGAACCGAAGGAGCTCATGGTCTCAATAATGTCTCGTGACAAAGAATCCCACGGGCTGATTATGTGCTGTGTACAAATGTATTTCCTTTTTATTGGTTTTGGATGTGATGCCTTTAATTTTATTGAATGTCCCTTGTTATGTAATAGAAGAAGAATATAAATAGAAACTCCCCATTTGTTTTCCCTTAGAGTACATAGTTTTGTAATGTCTCCTAGCTAAGTTAACACCTTTTTTTTTTTTAAATTATCCATCCTACAGTCATTACAGTCACTTCCTTTGCCTGGCTCTGAACCCTACTTACATTTTTATTGACATGTTTTTAGCTATTCTGTTCTCCATAATACAGAGCAGACCATCTGAGTTGTTCTCTTTCAAATTAATTAATCCAAAAGATGGCAGTGTGCTAATGATTCCTTTCCACTTCAATCTGCAAACATTTGAAAATGCCCAATTCTGTCGTAGTTTGATAGCCCTGATATCAATAAGTTGCCCCAATTATTGTTAAAAAAAACCCAAACAAACAAACAAAAAAACCCCAAAAAAACCAACTTAGAACAAAAAAATAAATTGTACATGTATCCCTAATATCTGCAGGGAAGAAATGTCTCAGAGTTAACATAAACTCTGGTAAACAGCTTGGCAAAAGCAGGTTTTATCCACTGTGGTTTGAGAGATACCTGTTTGGTAGAGGTGAGCAGGGAGAGACTGACATCTTAGAGGGAAGGATAATGTTTGTGCTCAAAATGACAGGCAAGGATTTAGCATATAAAAAATTACCTTCAGAATTGATTCACAGTTCATTCCCTTTCTATTTCCAAGCTTCAGTACGGAAGAAGAAGGGTAAGGGGAAGCATTTTGTCTCTTGTTTAACCTGTTTCTCACCTTTCCATAGTGAAGGATAATAACATAATGTAAATGTTGGCATATGGTCCAGTTTATTTTATGGTGTCAAATGTACATTAATTATTGTATATGTTTTTTTAGTTATTTAGTTAATAAATTGCAAACACACTAAGAAACTCAAACAGAAGACCACATTTGAAAATATCCCCCGCATTTCTTCCTTTTGTCTCCTCTCCTTCACCTTGCCTTTTTTTTCCTCCTCCGTCCCCGACTCTCTTCCAACCCCTTCCATCTCATCTCACAGCTCCTGTGCTGGCTGGCAGCCACCGAGGGTTAGTGGCACCCCAGTGACACCCCAGAGCAGTCCCCGTTAGCGGTGCCGCTCGTGTCCCGCGTGGCCACACCGTGTCTGTCTCAGGATCAGGGCTCTTGCACACCACACCCGAGCCTCCCCGCCAGGGAAAGCTGCTCTGCACAAGTCTGTAGTGCCCCACAGAACATCTGCCACGCTGTCCTGTATGCATGGAGTGCCCTGAGCCCTGAGGCCACCCACCACCTGCTCCTTAAAGCTCTCCCAAATCCCACTCCCCCTAGACCCCCACCGAGCACCCATCCAGCACTGATGGCAGGGCAGGGGGGCAGGGAGAAATAGCAGTGCTCTTTTGATAGCTTTTCTAAATGTATTTTTGTGTGCAGAAGGTTCGTTTGCGTTGAGCTGTATTTTTTCCATGCTCCTGTACGTCATTTTGCTTCCCTAGATTGTGAGCTCTGCCGAGCAGGGGCTGTGTCATTTCCACCTTCTCATGGAGTCCCAAGGAAGCCCAAGGAAGAGTCTCCCACTTCCCTGAGCCCCTGGGTGGTAGCTGGTGAAAAACAGGCTGTGTCTGGCTCTTGGACAGGGCTCAGTGTCCTGGAAAGGAAATCTAGGCTGTAGGCAGTGTCTTCTCTCAGCAGGGAAGCTTTTCCTTTTTAACTTTTAATAGGACGAAATTGGGTTATTTTCCACTCCTTATTTTCCTGCTCTTTCCTGACCTCCTTTCAGGTGGTTACCAGAGGTTCCAGCTAGTGATATTTGCCATTTCTCCATTCAGAGAATATGACAGAATAAACCACATTGCTACTGAAAAATACGTTTTGGCAGCAGAAAAAAAAATAAATCTCTGTGTTGTTATGTAGAGTCTTCTGTCAACCAAAAATTCAGTTTTCTGGGTCAGAGATGAGGGAGGCATTAAGATAAAAATAATGGCTTCTGTGGTTCTGTCTGACTGGTCTTGTTGGTTATCTCTGGAGATGGGTTCTGGTTCACTGGGAGAGCAGGGCAGAGGAAGGAAGGACAGGCACAGGCTGTGTGTTTTGATATTCAGGATATAAGGTGTGGTACTCGTGTCTAAAGAGATCGGTGATAAAATCCTGAGGTTTGGAGCAGTATGGCATGGGCAGTTCTGTCATTTTATCGCAGTGACAAAGCATGAATTACTGAGATTTAACTTCATCTGTGCCACTGACTTTCTGCTTGCACTAGAGGTAGCTTCCAACCTTGAAATGCATGCGTGGAGCGCTCGTGTTTCCAAACTCCTCTCTGGATTTTGTGGGATTCCTGGGGTGGGGGAGAGGTGTTCTTCTTTCTTGTGCCTTGTAGTTTTCCGAGAGCTGTTGTATGAGTAAGTTACGGCAATGTGTAAACTGAGAGTTGCAGCAGCAACTTGTTGGAGGCAGCACTTGAAATGTAATCCCATTAATACTGAAGGATAACCAGGATATTCGTGCAGCAAATTGAAATGAAGGTTTGAACACACTCTGGAAATGAAGGATTAAGAGAAAAGTTTGAGGTCATAATTTTCGTCATCACCACAGGAAAGTAGATATCATTAGAGCTTCAAAATTAATATTTCAGAATCTTTAAGTCTATTCCTAATAAGTTTATGCAGTTGGTGGAAAACTTGGTTTTAAATGGATTTTCTTTCAGTTTTTCTTTCAACTTATCAATAACTCCATGTGGGGGGAGAATTTTAAAATTATACCATTCTTAGGGAACACATCTATAAACTAAGATCTGTAAATGTCTAGAGACATGATTTGAAAGTTTCCTGCTCCTCAGCTTTCTTTGCTGCCAGGAAATGGGTTGATTTAGTGAGTAATTTGGGATTTTTAGTGAAAGCTGAAGTGAACAGTGTTGAATTTTAAAATACCTAATACAAAAATCCTCTAAGAGAAGGAACAACATGAAGACTAGAGCAGGTTAAATTTCCACAGCAAAATGGGAAATGATTTTTCTGCATTAATAAATATCCTGCTGGCAATGTCACATGGGTGTCAGTTGTGAGCTAGGGGTGGTGCTTTGTTTGTTCTTAGATTTGATATGGTAATCAATATAAAATATTGATCTATACCATATACTGATAACGTACGTGTGTTAATCCTGGTCTTTGGGGTTTGGTGTGGGCGGCAGTACCAACTATAAATAAAGGATTTTCCTCCTTTGAAGAGTTTAGATTCTGTCACCACCTCACAGAGACAGAATAACTGTGATATCATCAACGCAGAATATTGTTACCTGGCATCGAGTCTTACTGGCATTTGAATAGAAAAATATCAGTTGATGGCATTCAAAAGCAATAGTATTAGCTCTGTCTGCAATAAGCATTCCCACTTCATCCCATTCCTGTTGTCCATTGTTTCAAAGGTGGCACCTTCCAATGGCATCTGAAACAATGAAATTGCAGAGCAAATACATATAAATGAATGCCAAGCAGTGGATTAGCTCAGAGTGTTCTGTTCTGTGTGAAGAGACCACTCCCAAAGCCGTCTGGGTTCAAAGCTCACTTTTTAATTTCACTGTGGTGGAGTTGATGATGGAGATTTGTCTGCAGGGAACAATGGAAATGCCACCAAAGCCACTTTCACAGCACTCGCCACGGCAGCTCCCGCCACAGCTCCCAGCGTCTGCAGGGCTCCTCTGCAGGAAGAAGGTTTTCACATCCACCAGACACTGTATTTCAGAAGATGAGAGCAAAAGGCATCAGGCTTGATGAAGAATTCTTGAAGGTTATCCCTGTAAGTAATTGATTCGCATTACGTATTTGAAATTCTAATGAGGTGGCAGCATAGTAATGAGGAAAAGGTTGTCATCGGGTTGTCGTTTATCTCCAGCAGAAAGCAGTGACTCTGGGTGGAATTTGTCAAGGCTGTGTGAAGAAATGCCAGCCCCATTTCTGGTTGGTGCAGCGAGGTTACAGATTTTATGGCTTGTAGTGTAACTTGGGGGCAGTCCACAGCAGTGTGAGGGTAGGATTAGACCGTGGCTACATGATAAATACGTGTAAAACACTTCATGGGGGAAAAGTATTGAAAACTGGCGTGTTTCAAAAAGGGAACAATGCTAAACCTGTGTTTCCACTGAAAAAAACCTTGGCACCTAATTGGCAATGTGCTGATTAGCAACTTGTGCTAATCTAGACTTAACAGGTGATGCCAGGTACTAAAGACTTCTTCAGAGCAGGATTTACCTTTCATGAGGTGCTTTAAGTAACATTTGGGAAACCCTGGGAATCCTGAGCAGAGGCTGCTTGAGTCTCTGTGTGGGTGTTCTCATTTACACTGTTATTATTTTGAATTTATCAGCTTATCCTCGGGGATGTAGCGCCCTGTCATGATACTTGTTTTTCTTTACTACAGGACTGTAATTGAAAAGGTTTTCAAAACCTCTCTCCATCAGCCAAACAAGACAATGGTATAAAAGAAGTTGGAAGAGGAATTGTAAGTGTTACAGAAAATGTGGGGTTTGTGGCGTTTGCCAAGAGACGCATTAAATACGTTGGTTTATGTGAGTGTGGCTATGCTCAGATATTAGCAATTTAATATCTAAGCACATAATCAAAATCGTGAGGCTCGAGAAGCAGTTAAAATTGCATGTTTCCCAACATGGCACAGTTAGGGCACTGGAAAACTCTTTCAGCACTTTTAATGTGTTCTCTCTCTTTTTCAGGAGCCAGGGAGATGAAGGACTTATCTCCCTCATCTCAAAACTCCCTTTGCTGCTATTCCTTTTTTTTTTTTTTTTTTGCCTTCAAATGTTCACATACCCATGTTAATTAATTTCTAATCGAATTACAAATAAATGTTTTTAGATAATTCCTCATAGTTTGTTTGGTTTTTCCCCTCGGTGTGGAAGTGTGAGAGTTAAGCGTAATTCCAGAGAAGGCCTCAAGTGTCTTAGATCCTCCACTTTCTTTTTGGTTTCTTTGAGTTGATTGTCTTTCTTTTGTGACTAGGCCAAATTTTCAAATGCTGTCTCTTAAACAGAACATCAAATTGCCACTTAAATTCCACCTGGCTTGCAGGGTAGGAGTGGGTATTGACTATATTCTCTGCTTTGTTTTTGTTCTTGAACAGAAACCTCTGTTAGACAATGACCATTCCTCTTTCAAGGTAGGCTGAATTGCAAGGCTTCAGCATTGCAGGTGTATTTTAAATGCCTGTATCATTATTTCCTTAATTGAACATGCTGTTAAAGAGCTGGTACTTGAAAATTGTATCTCTAGAAAGGAATTTGAACATATCTGCCTTCCTTAAAATTACTTTTGATGGTGTGGTTTTAATGTGCAAATGTGACTTGTGTGTACTAACGTGAAGCTATTTTCAGCCCTAGAAACACAAATAAGGCTTTCTTTCAGGAAAGTCTTGAGAGCACTTTATTGTGACTACCTACAAAGCATTTTCGTAAATCATGTTCTGGTATTTATAGATACTCAATGTTAAATGATTTATTTTAGTTACTAAAGCTTTTGTGTTTTATTGATTTCATTTTATATATTTTTTCTTATTTTATTTTATTTTAGAGTACTTTGTAGAACTTACAGTATCCCAGAGAACAGACAAGTATTTTTACTTAATTTCCATAGCAGGAAAGTCTTTCAAGTGCCTTATGTGTTTGACTGTATTGCAAAGCGCTTTTGTTATTTCCTCGTTATGCTGACTGCTAAAATAATATTCTCTGCCTGTTGTTTGCAGTGTGGTACATGTGGGGTTTGGGCATTGTGATTTAAGCACAATCCTGCAAATTGTTCATTTGGGGTGGGGCTGGAAGAAGTTAATTCCAGATTAAAACGTGGTGGTGGCAGATTGATGAGGATTAGCCTAATTGCCCACACAAAAACTCAGGCCATTCCATTTCTGTATATTTTTGACTATACATTTACAGGACATAACTGTAGGCTGAACTTGTTGTTTCTTTCCTCTAACTCTGATCATAAACAACAGATTTGGATTTAGACCATAACCGTTAATATTCTTACTCTGAATCCATGCTTTAGCTAAGGTTAGTCTTTAAATGCTCAGTGGTGTGTCGAAGGCCTTGTTATCCTTTACCTACTTTTGGTCTTTGATGAATTTTTACACATCCGGTCCTGCTTGAAGAGCTGAAAAGAAAGCCATTAGTTCTCAGCGGGTGCAGATCCATTTTTAACCTTCTCCAAACAAGAGTCCCCTGTTTTTCCCCCAGGAGCACTGGAGTTCTGCTCATCAGGTGAAATTGCTTTATGCCAGGCAGCATTTTCAGATGAACTCCTGTGGTCTGACCAAGCTCTCTTTTGAAATCAGTAGGGTCTCACCTGCCCGTTTGCATTGAATTTTTGTTCATCTGCTTCTTTGAGAGCCTTGTCCAGATCTCCAGACCCACTGTTTGCCCAAATTGTCCTTTACTAGCTCTTCCACCCCCAGACATTCACCCTGAAGTTTTTATCCAGTTACTTCCCAGCTATTTTTTTTACAAATTAAGCAGGACAAGGTCTTTGGCATATTTCTGGGAAGTGCCAAAAACCTAAAAGGAATGCAGTGTAAATAATTGCACCTCTTTGGTTTAGATGCTGCTTTTTTTTTTCTTCCCCCAGACATGGAAACTTAATTATATGCGTGTTCATTCCTGGCCTTCATGCTAAAAACAAACTACTTGTTGTTAAAAATAAAAGAGATCAGAAAAACAATTAACCTGCAAGATAAAAGCAACACCACAGCCGTGTTTTTATGGAGTTTAAAAGGATCTCAGTGCATTTTTAATAGGCAAAGACCACCCCTTTGGTTTTGGGGCTGCTTCTGTAACCCATTTTTGCAGATTATTGACAAGGAAGCAAATTTGATGAGCTAACGAAGGAAATTAAGCTAAGCCTGCAAGCTCATCTTTAGGGAAGGCGATGGAACAAAAGCCTTGCATGGGCAGTACCTGGCACTAAGGGCTGTGTGCCCAAACCTCTTGCCACCAAAGAAGAATGAATGTCCTGTGTTCCCATCACTTTTCCAAAGGAAAAATGCATGTGCCCAATATTTGCCTGCAGATGCTGGACCAGGTGGGTGATCCTACAGCACTGAGGTGCCATTGGCATTGTCTGAAGTGTTGCATAATGCGCCTGGTACAGTTTCTGTCTGTATCTATCTTAGGTATTTACAAGGCACCTATCACCTTGGTACCTAAGCAGTTTGAGAAATGCACCCACCCCAGGAGGGATGATGAGATACAGACAGAGGCCCAGGTCCAGAGCAGCAGAGGCAGGGCCCGGGAAGCTCCCCAGCTGTGTTCCCGCTGTTGTTGAGCTCCTGGCCCACTTGTTGTGGCCAAGGAACATCTCCAGCCACCTGGGTGTCAGCAGGAAGAGACGGTGCCCCAGCCCTCACGTGCAGCTCCGCTGGCTGGGCGGTCTGGAAAGGAAAGATAATGGAAACGACCCCGCTAGCAGAGGTGAAACAGGAATGGTGGGATTTCAAAAGGAGGGCTTCTTAAAGAGCAGCACATCTCAGGGGAGGGATCAGCTGCCAGTCCAAGTGGCAGGTAAGGCACAACACAGGCATCAACCTCAAATGTTCTCCAGTGAACAAAAGTTAAAGAAATACTCCTGATGTCTCTAAAGTTTGTGTATATCCAAAGCCCTGCTCTGTTCTTGGCCTCTGTCTCAGTCCTCTACCCCTGCAGCTTAATCAGCCATTCAGTTCTCTGTGTGTCTCAACCCAGCAATTGCTGCAATCCTAAACATGCCTAGTGACCAACACAAAGGACTCAGCGATAATGAACATTGTGGTGCGAGGAGACCGCACGGAAAGCAGTGCTCCAAAATAATGGACATATTCATGAACCTAAAGGCTGGAATAAACTTGGCTTTGATCAGCATGCTCAGCACAGGATGGGGCACAGCACAGCTCTCCCCGGCAGGCACACCTGGAGCAGCTCTCCTGTGGCCTCCAGGAGCAGCTGCTGCTCCAGCACGTCAGAGCAGCTCTGTGTCAGCCCAGGGAAGCACCCAGACACGCAGCAGGAACAGAATCTGTCTGACAGATTCTGCTCCGCTGCAGAAACACAGAGCCTGTCCAACAGGGGAGAAAGGGACATAGCCAGGACTTTGGTGGAGGCTCACCAATTCCTATTGCATGGACCACTTTAATAGCAGATCTCACTTCTTTCCTTAAACACAACAGAGTCAGTGAGCTAAAACAAAGAACAGCCTTCAGAAACCTGTGAGTCCCACGGGGCTTTTGGAACCAGCTGCAGTGATCAAACACTAAAGCTGAGTGCCGTGGGTCGCTGACTTACAGAGGTTTCTGCTCCCTTCAGCCCATGTGCATGCTCCTTCCCGAGCCCCTGCCTTGGTCATTTGAGGATGGAGGTGGAAGTCCTGCCCCGGCAGAGCGAGGGACAGGAGGTTAGGAACATGAGCCTTGGAGGCTGCAGGGTTGATGGCTGCTGTCACTAGGTTTAAAGATATCTGTACAAGACAGAAGTGACCTGTTTTGTCTGTGAGTCGTATCTGTCACTGTGAGCGAAATGCTGCATGTAGGAATGGTGTGCCAGGTGGAAATTGCTAGAAAGGTGAGGGAATCTGACCTCTTCCCTTTGCTTCACACCCAAGGAAGCCAGCTGTGCTTCTTTGTACCCACTCTATTTAAAGCTTGAAAAGATTTTGTTTTAAAGCAAATTAACAACGCAGTGAGGTCAGCAGTGTTGGTGCATGGTTTGATCCATGGCTGGTTTTGACTTTGCAGCTGCAGTGGCCTCTCTCTCTTTTTTTGGAAGTCACCCCTTTCCCAAGGAGCTAAAGGTAGCTGAGGTCACTCAGTCAGCTGTTCAAACACGTGGACAGTTTCTGGCTGAGCACAGTTTTCCTGTGGCCCTGCTGTGCCTGGCACACCTTTCCCACAGCCCCAGTCCAGGCACTGGTGCAACCGATCTGACCAAGATCCGCTCAGAGTTTAGGGTGACTTTTGGTCACCAAGGAGTGGATTTCTTGGGCAGAGACTCACACATTCATCAAGGTGGTGTCAGCCAGTAGCCTCCAGGCAATTTTCCCATGACTTCTCCTTAGTGAAGGGGAGTTTGTGGAAGGCCATGCCTGTAGCACACCCTCGGTTCCCCATGCCCCACGTCAGTGCTTCCCAAAGCTTCCAGAAACCAGAGTTGCTAAGAGATGCTGAGCACCTTGTTACAGATAATAACAGCTATGATTGTTCCTCCTTCTCACTGCCAGCCAAGTTTACCAACCTAACCTAAAGCCTGTGCATGTATTCATTATTCAGAAGTATTCGCCAAGAGTTGCCACAATTAGCCTTCTGCCCAGGGGTTTTCACAGACTCTTTGCTTGTGCCCTTTGTCATTTGTGTCATTGGTCACCTACGCCAGGTGCTGTTCTTTCAGCTCTGAAAGGCTGAAAAGACTGATTAGGAGAATGGCAAGAATGGCATTTTATCGGAAATAAGGAATTTTGCAAAAATTGATGATTACGTTTTTTCAAATAAATTTTTCTTCACGAGCCTCTGGCAAATGTGTAGACATGCACAAATAACAAAGGTTTTCTGGTCCCCCTGAATCTGAAGAAAGTAGACACAGTGATACCATTGACAGAAGTATTCATAAATCAGTGTGGAGTTTGGAGGTTTTTGGTTCCATTTTGCTTCTGTTTTTGACTTGAAGTACAGTTTGGTTCTACTTCTTACCAGTTGTTAGGAGGGCTCTGTTTAGAACACTTGCCAGGTGAATGGAGTTTTCAAATACGGGGAATTTTCTGTTGACATGTCAAAAGAAATGCCAAGACATTTTGTATGACCAGTGGCTCTACCAGAATGAGCATTTATGATCCCTTACCTCACTCCGATTCCATAGACTTTAACTGAAGTGTGTGTTTGCTTTGTGTGGTAAAAGTAGGTCCCCTGGTTTTTTTGTTCTTTTTTTTTCCATGTGTTCTCAAATAGGAAAATGCTGAGAAATAATTCCATGGTCCTACACTGTAGTTGTTAGGAGAGATTTGATAATGAAGGAATGCAGCTCTAGCTGTATTAGCCAAAGCAGGGAAGAATTGCCAAGGAAGACGCAGTTTGTAGCTAGGTTGATCTATAGTCCCTTTCGAATCTCCATGGAGTGGAAGAGCCAATGATTGCATGACAGTTTGTCCCTAAAACTCATTTTCATAAGGAGCTCATGCCTTTTTACAAATACAATCTCATCCTCACGTTCCATAAAACATGCAACTGGACAGTCCAGCCAGACGCAGAGAGAATATGAATACTTTGAATGTGAATACTTTGAAGTAGTGAATATGCTAAATGCACGAATAATATCCATTATTTTAGCACTTAAAGGTCATCATTCTATGAAGTCACACAGAATCCCTTTTAGAGCACTATAATATTGCAGGCACTTGGGTGTAGAAATAATGAGTGCCACATTGTGGTAGACAGGGATGGAGATACAGGAGGAGGGATCTTGGGTCTGTCAGAAAAAGCTTTTCACTTCATTGTATTTCACATAAAATTTAAAAAAAAAATTGAACAAAACCCTGCCCTGATTCACAAACAGAACCAAAAGTATGGTTTAGCATGACCTCAGCAACACCTTGCAGATGTAAGCTTACAGCTTCCACTGAGGTCTGAAGAGCAGTATTTCAGAAAACAGAAATTAATCCTTAAAAAAAACCCCAAAATCCCAAAGAACTTCTTTCAAGGCTGGGAATAGGCATGACACTGATGTGGCACTCAGGCCACTGCAGTGTGAGCAGCAGCAGCCTGGTCGGGTCACAGTGGCACCGACAGTGGCGCTTCTCTCAGCTGTCCCTTGCCTGAGCGTGGGGAGTGCAGGGCTTGGGGCTGCCTCCTGCCCCAGGGGGATTTCTGATGATGAAACTGGCCCCCTCAAAAAAAAAAAAGAAAAAAAAATAAGCGGACTCATTTTTTTATCTAAAGCACAGAAAGGGTGAGAGTCCTGGCCACAGCTCTGCATAATCCAGAATGGTTCAGGACAGAGCTGGGCAGATCCCACTCCACTGTGAGCCGGCGATCGCTGTGGGTGCAAAAGGCTGAGCCTTTCCTGCTCTTTGGGAGGGATTTTTTCTGTAGGGGAGGATCTAGAGTAAGCACACAGATAACATCCTCCCCCTCTTTAATCTCTGTCACCATGCCTCTTTGCACACTGAGCTGCCACGGGGAAGCGCTTGCACCCCGATTTCCCCCACGCGCCCTCAGGCAAGGGAAGAGGTAGCCAGGGGAGGGCAAAACTCAGTTCATTTCCAGGAGACAAAGAGATCCCGGTGAGCAATGCCCTCAGATAGCATTTCCTGCTGTTTGGAGAAGAGAGCAAGGCAAATCCGGCAAATGTTGGGGAGGGCATTGCTCGCGGGATAATCCCATGGACGGCCACCGTCGCGCTGCAGCAGTGATTTGGGAGAGATTTTGGGTGGGGGTGACGTGAGACGTCGGACAAAAGTGAAGATAGCCAGCAGTGCTTCAGAGCAACAAAGGGCTGCCCTCAGCCAGTGGTGGAGCACATCTGGCACCCCAGGAAGCTCAATTGGACCCTTGGCCCTGAGCTCGTCCCAGGGATTTCTGACTGACACCACTGCAGTGCATAGGTGAGCTTCTCGCTAGGTTCACTGACATTTCCTGTCACAGTCACGCTGAGGGGAATTTGGTAGCTCCTGCCTTGGGATGCAGCATGGCTGTGTGTGTTCTGGGTACAGGACAGTGTGCATTGAGACCAAAAGTGCTTAATGACGCCAATTGCCACGTGCCCAATGCAGTCACTAAACTTTAGTCCGCCCTTCCGTTTGCCCAAACACATACACTCTGGCTTCCCAACTGGCTTCTTTCTATGTGTTGTCCAATGCATGTAGATACCTCCATCTGCCTGGCCTCAGATACAGTGGTTGTTGCTCCTCTATTTGATTGCCAGATGTCACTGGGGAGCAAGATGGGGAGGTTCCTGGATCCTCGGGGCAAGCCAGCCATCACCGAGGGAGCTCGCTGTCCACGCCGGCCGAAGAACAGGAATCCTCGGTGCCTGCCTCTGACGAAGACTCGCCGGCCAGGACCACAGAGAGCTGGCAGTGGCCGCTGTCCTCGTCTGAAACGCACAGCAACGTTGGGGAGGATTTTGAGGGATTTCAAACGCCGGCGCGGACTCCGGAGTGCACCATGGACATACAGTCTCCCGGGGATCAGTCACTCAGTAGGACTCCTCAGTTTGAAAGTGACTCTCCTGAGGAGGAGGGAAATGATGAGATGAATGAAGAGCGCTGCGGTGTTGAGCCTGTCCCTAGGGATCGGGGTTGGAGAGGGCAGCCCCAGCTAACAGAGGGAGAGAAGCTGTTGATGGAAACCAACAGTAGGATTGTGCAGCTGCTGGAAAATATCAAGAGGGAGCATGCACAGTCCATGGGTCTCATGTCCCAGTCCATGGGCCGTATGGAGCTGCAGCTGGGCATTGTGGCTACCTCCACAAGAGCCATCCATAACTACCTGTCAGAGATTTTAGCTTTCCTCAAGCAGCCGAGGACGCAGGTCCTCGAAACGCGCATCTCCCAAAGAGCCACCCCCCATGTCGAGTTGACGTGTGCCTCGACATGGACTGGTGAGGACGCAGTGGCATCCTCCACTGTGTGCTTACCAGGGGCCGAAGGGACGAGCGACTCTCGTGACCCGCCGCAGGCCACCCTGCCTTGTCGCAGTGGCCGGCTGCAGAGAGCCATAACCGAGAGGGCCTCGCTGCCCATGCCTCCACGCCAGGCAAAAGGGGGAGGGAAGAAAAAATAACCACTCCATAGGATTTTTAGAGTTTTTTTTAATGTGCCTGTCCTTTTAATTCTTAGCCATAAGGCCATCGGTGGCAGAGTTCAACCATTTCCTACATTGGCTAACATTGTATTCTGGCTGACTAGATTAGTCTAACATTTTGTAGTTTATATTTGCACTGTTAACGATGTGTGCTGCTGGTATTTGAAGAACATTTGCCTCTGTTCTTTCACTTTAACTTCATACGAGCATTTTTTTACTCTGTGCCAGGCATTCATTGCTTTTCTTACAAATACAAGTCATTTCTTGAGGCAGCTGTTTTTTGAGTTTTCTTTCTCCATTATCCCACCCCCTCTGAGCAAGCACACGGGACTTGGTGGTAAGTATAGAGGTCTTGGCAATACTCGCCTCCCAAACTGTGTTCGATCAGTCTTTGCCTGGTGTTTCTGGCATGCCAGCCTGAGGTGTTGGGGTATAGCCTGTACTGGATCATGACCATTCTTATCCTCTGTGGGTCTCACCAGCTCACTTCCTAAGACCCTCGGTGGAGCTAATCCACATGTCTTGGCTATGTCGTACGATAAGTAATGTTGCCAGGATCATACCTCATATTTCTCTTTTTTGGGGGCTGTGTAGTGATGTGCCACCAGATCTATCTGGGCACCTGACTCTCGTTTTCAAAGTTCATTGGATGATGGATCTGGTGGCTTGATGGGCAGCATTATACTTTTTCCTCTGAGAGAGTCTGGGGATTCGGAACAGGAGTCACTAAGCAATGTGTTCTACGGGGATAAGAGCCATCTCCTGCAACAAATCTATTAGGAGGAGACTGTCCCCTGTAATTATTACAGATATTAATTATTTAAGAAAAAGAAAAAGAGAAAAAAAAAAAAAAGCAACTTGCCTAGCAGCCAGACCTCTTGAGAACGTAAAAGTCATGACACGCTGTTGGGTACTGTGTTACTCTGTCTGTGATCAAGAGCTTTTCATCAGAGACGAGACCTACATCTTGATCAAACACAACTACTTTCTGTGCCTTTAGGCCATCCAATTTCCTGAGGGCTGGCACCCTGAGCAGGGCACGGGTCCCATTGGTAACCCAACAGGGCAGATGGAAACGCACTTTGGCAATAAATTGCTTTATATCTGTTGGTGCTGCCTCTCTCGGGGGAATTTAATATAGTGGCACTCAAATTGCTATATGCATGCAGAGGCATCAGACTGGCTTTTACATGTGGTATCCCTGACAGGTCTCCGGGAGGATGCTGCTCCCAGGAGCCCCTGGAGCGGTGGGGACAGGTTCTCACAGGTGTAGCATGGCTCCTGTGTTTGACTCTCAACATGCCGTTGTGACTTCTCGGGAGGGCGCAGAGCAGTTTCGATGGAAAACGCCAGGGAGTAACCGTAGGCTTAAAAATCCTCTTCTGTGACTGCAGCCGAGCCGTGCTCTCTGGCCAGTGAGATGTAGACTCTTCTTCCCTGCCTTTCTGCGAGGCTGAGGTTATTCAGAGCGAAGCAGATCAGATTTTGTTACTCTGCCAGCCAGCCACAAACCGTACGAGTGTGTGAGTGTGTGTGTGTGTGCTTGTGGCTGTGCTCCGCTAAAGTTCTGGTTCAGGGAGGAAATGCAGCTGGCACGGCCAACCTCCAGTGCAGGCTTTTCCCACATTCCTTCCTTCTGACCTTCATCCAGCTGTATTCCTTTTAAAAATCCCATTGGAGGTGGGCTTCTTTGGGCCGCTCTGTCAACACACCTCATGCCCGGTGCCAATTTTTGCATCTGTTTTGTGGCTTTTTTCTCTCTCTTTTGTCAGGGTTATTTGTAAAGTTATCTTCAGAGGATTTCCAACGTGAGCTCGTGAGCTTCCCCTCTCATTGGTACGAGGAGTTTGTGCTGCAGAGTATTTGAGGTCACGAGGAGGCTGGGAGGAGAGCTAATTAGTGAGCCTGACAAATTATTCCAGACTGAGTATATTTGGAACATGTGGTTCTGGTGCAGGAGGGGTTTGCACTCTGCTGCTGTGGAGATGAACAGCTCGAGGCGCAGGCAAGCCAAGGTTTGGCCCATCACGTCTTCTTTCTCTGGGATGAGTCTGAGTGATGCTAACCGCAGTTCAGCCAGTCCATTTCCTTGGCCTGAGGAGCACGTTTGATAAGGCAGTGAGAATGTTTTTATTTCACGTGGTGAAATCTTTATTTCGCTCCAGCAGGGTGGGGCAGGTGTGGCCAGGCGTTCAGATTTTGACGTTTCCCGCAGGACCCGCCATGTAGCTGCTGCCTTTAGGATTGATCTCCACGTGCTGGCTGCTTCTGTGGCCTCACTTTTTTTGTTGTAGCTCCAAAACCACAACCTCCACTCTATCCTTGCTTTCTGATCCGAGGGCAGTAGAGCAAGCGAAGGAGCTGTGCAGTGCTGCCGTCGGAAGTGCCATGCTAGGAAGCCCTAAAGAGTTCCTTGCAAAGCAGCTCGAGCTCTAACCCACCCTCCTCTCCCATTTCCGAGTGCTTTTGCTAGAAGTGGCAAATGGGAGCAGCCATAGGGTGAGAAGGACTGAAAACCTCTCTACAGACAAGAAACCTGCAGTAAGCTCACACAAAACCAGGGTTTTTTTCCCCACGTGGAAGTAGTAGATGGTATTGAGAACTGGTACCAACTGATATTTTGGTCAGATCCAAACCTAGGATCTGATTACAGGATTGTCTAGCAAAATCAGTGCAGTTGGAGGGTATGTATGTTTCATCCCCAACAAATATCTTCATGCTTTTCCAAGTGTCTGTCATAGCCTCATCACTCTTTCCCTGTAGCTTTTTGTTGTCTGAATGGGTATCTGGTTACATGTGTCTGTTCAAAACAAGGGGGATCGCTTCTTACATGGTATATTTCTATTTCTCGTGGGCAGGCTTTGAGGGCTTCAGTTTCCAAGGCTTCCTTCTTTCTGTATCCCAAAGAGCACTTGTTTGGCTTCTGGGATGAGAACAAGGGTGGGAGAGCCTTAAGAGGAAATCTCTGCCCAGTGGAAGCTCTTGGTGATAGATCCCCCGAGCACCATTCTGCAGTCCAGCCATATTTTTGCTGTATAGGTTAAATGTTCATGGTTACACCATTGCTTTCTGATGCCTTTTTCTGGGCAGAAGTGCAGATATTTTTCTTTCAGAAGTTTGTATTACAAAGCCTTATGAAATGTGACATGAAGTTGGTTTTTGTTTTTGAATACATGTGACGATTTTAAGAATTTTTTTTCCTTTTCTCCTTCTGCTGGATGATTTAAGCCCCACAAAAAAAAAAAAAAAAAAAAAAAAAAAAAAAAAAAAAGCAGACCAATGCAAAGAATTGAATGCTAATTTCAATTGAAAAGAAACAGGAACACTACTCTTGTGAGACAGTTTTCAGCAGTGTTCAGCTTACTGGTCCTGCTCAGCCTTTCCTTTCCTGCCTGCTCCCTGACCCTCTGTGACACTGAAATATCCACTTCTAGGACAACCTTCTTCCTAACCCGAAGGCTAAAAGTTCTTCCCTTTCTTCTTCTCCCATTTAAAATATCATCCTTGCATCAGCCAGATCTACTGTTTAGAGGGATCAAAAGCTCTTTTCCTCCTGCCTTATTCCCATCCATACCAATATCCAGGGCCCCGAGTGCGCTGCTCTCCAGCGAGAGGTAAAATTTAAATCCCTAAATACAATACTTGGGATAGTAACACCAGCTCCAGATCACCAAAACCCTGGGGTTTTTTGAAAGTCTGTAGTATCCTAATGAAGTAACTATCCTTGTTTGACAAATAACCAATTATCTGGGAGATGGATCTAATTGCTGAAAAGCAGCATTGCTCTGACTCGTGTTGTGGAAGCCTAGGAGCCAGGCACAGGCTATGCAACTAATCCTAATTATGGTGAAGCATCAAAGGAAAAGTCACTAAATTAACGTGATACAGGCGAGCAAATGCAATGGAAGGCGTAGTGAGGAAAGCTGTTGGTGTGATTCCAGTTTGGGTTCTGGTAGAGGTTCCAAACTCAAACTCTCCTGGTGGCTTGGGCTAGTGATTTAATTTCTCCATGCCTTGGTTTCGTAGCAGTCGAAGGGGCAAAAAAAGGAGCTCTCAGGCAATAATTAGTTGATTATACTGTACTCTGAGGTCTTCAGTGTGAGGGAGTAACATTCTGTATTAAATGCTGATGAACCTTGCTTGTGACCAAAGTTGGAGACGGGGCTAACACCAGATTCAGCTTTGGAATATCCTGACTGGACTTTTTCCTGTATTTTGCCATCACATCGTGCAGTAGATCAGAATCCCAAATCCAAACGCTGAAGTTCTCATTCAGATTTGGACTTCGCCTGTTTTTGGTCTGCTTCTGATCAGAACTAAATACATTCCCAAACTGTCCAGTTATTAAAAATAATTTTAAAAAGAAAAAAAAACCGTAAATTTTTCATTTAAACAAAGGATGCAGTTAGCAATGCTAGCCTACAAGTCCAAGAGTGTGAACAAATCAGGATGTGATTACTTAAGGAGAATAGGCATAAAAGAGCACTTCTGGAGTACTTGTTACTGTCCAAAATATCACTGAAATTCTGATGACTAAGTACAGTCTGCTTATCTCTATTTGAAACAGTGCTGTACAGATTCACTATTTCTAAAGGTCTTCTTTCCATTTCTATATAGATATTCTCCCTTCACATTTTGAAGGTTTGAAGAAGAGGATTGTTTTTCGAGTCACACTAAGTAAACATTAAATGCATGCAGGCTTAAAACTAAAGCATGCATGTTATGTAGCAGCAATAAAAAGTGCTCGGCTTGCACGACTTATGATGCTCAAGCGTTGCCTTGTTAAAATGCCAAAAAAACTTTTTCTTTGCATTCTTTTGAAAAGTAAATCTCTTCCTTTGACCTTGCAATACTTAACTTCTCCGTGTCTTTGGACAAGTGATATTTATTTTACTGAATGCTTTTATGTTACAGATAAGGTGGATGAAATAGTGCCAGTTTCCAAGCCATCAAGAATTGCAGACAATGCAACTGTGGACTCAAGAGTGGCAACTATAAAACAGCGGCCTTCTAGTAGATGTTTTCCCTCAGCTACAGATATGAATGTGAGTGGGAGCCATGAAGCACTGCTTTATTCCTACTAATATGTCTAATGCCTTGATTAAATAATGCACAAAGGGAGGAATTGACATTAATACTATGGCACCTATTAAAAGTTAAACCCCAGCAGTCTGAAATTGCGTTGTTCAAGTGCAGAATTTGATCTTACAAAAATTTGCAGGTTAAAAAATAATTGGTTTTATTGCATTTTGGACATATTTTTCCATTACGCACCTTAACCTGTTGCCTTGTAAATAACGTCCACAAACTCCACTTATAGCTGCTGTCCTTTTATTTAAACAGAGCCCAGCCTTCCCTCTCTCTCCCCCTCCTCCCGCAAAATAATTTGTTATTTTCCCTAAGAATTCTCAGTAAAAGGGGTAGTGGATGAGGCATTATTTCCATGTGGGACATGCTTCCATGCTTTAATGCTGTTGGGGTTTTTGTTTGCTCTTTTGTAGTCCATGTATGAGAGACAGGGTATTGCTGTGATGACGCCCACTGTCCCAGGGAGCCCTCAAGGTCCTTTTCTGGGTATACCTCGGGGTACAATGAGAAGACAAAAATCTATAGGTAAAATGCCTCTCTTGTATGGTTTTGTTCACTAATCACTCACTTTTAGTAACTTTGCTTCTTTCCTAAAGCGTGTTTTTCTGACGTCTTTACCCCAGTGAGTGACTGTTTAATCTTTGTACAAAGCTCATGAGAAAGGAAGTTTGTGTTTAAGGTGATGTAATTTCCACATTCTGCTTGGCAAGTATGGAATTATAATTTGATTATTTTCTTTAGAATGTTCCCTCTAATGGGGGCGGGGGGGAGATCAGTACAAGCCTTTTGCAAAACATTAGGGCAAAATGTTATCCTTTTTTTCCTTGTTGTTGAGGTGAAAACATTGTAATACTGTGTAGTTTACAAAGAAATGCTGTTGATCAAATGGACTAATGTTCACCTTTTTTTTTTCATTTCAAATTACAGCAATAGATGGTTTTACAACAAAGAAGCAAAGAGCAAACCAAATTTGGGCTTGCTTTGTTCTTGTTAGTGATCTTAGCAGTGACTTTTATCAATTTAGAAATGCATTATGCTGATGTAAAATTAGTATTCAAGCTATCCCAGTATTACCCAGTTTATTTATGTTAAAAGCCATAAAAGGACATTGCAATGATGTAATGTCATCTTTTGAAATGCTACATTATGGGCTTTTTCCCCCAATAGGATCTTCACAGTCCCTTCGCTAAATTTCAGTTGCATCTTAAAAATCCATTAGGTTTCTGAGTTGCTTTATTATATGCATTTGTAGAGTTCTAGGGCAAGGCAGGAGTGACTCTTCTGTGCACAATGTCTTCCCTGTTCAATTGTTTTCAAAGAAAATGTGCTTCTCTACAGCCACCTTGATGGTACATAAACCCCAACCATTTGCCTACATGTCAGCCATCAGTTTAATTAAAATTCCATAGCATCCTTCTCAATCCTGGCACCTGGGATGTCCAACAGGAAGGAATGGTTATGGTGGGAATCAACCTAAAGGCCTCTTTTGTAATTTTGCGTATTCCTCGCGCAGTGGGAAATGCACCCCGGAATTTTGGGTTGAATGGAGAGGTTCAGTGTGAGGGACCCCAGGGGATGTGGCGGTGCTTTAAATGCACTCTCTGATTTCCAGGAATAACGGAGGAAGAGCGGCAGTTCCTGGCCCCTCCGATGCTGAAGTTTACCAGGAGTCTCTCGATGCCTGACACCTCTGAAGACATCCCACCGCCACCACAGTCCTTACCGCCCTCACCGCCGCCACCTTCGCCCTCGCTCTACAACTCCCCCAAATCCCTGACGGCCCGGAGCTACGGAACCATCAAACCTCCATTCACCCAGAATTCAGGTGCAAAAATCTCTTTGGTTAGGCCCGAGAGCGTGGGGACCATGATAAGGGACAAAGGGATCTATTACCGGCGGGAGCTGGACCGGTACTCGCTGGACTCGGAGGACCTGTACAACCGCAGCGCCGCGGCCCAGGCCAATTTCCGGAGCAAGAGGGGCCAGATGCCCGAGAACCCCTACTCCGAGGTGGGCAAAATCGCCAGCAAAGCCGTGTACGTGCCCGCCAAGCCGGCCCGGAGGAAGGGGATGCTGGTGAAGCAGTCCAACGTGGAGGACAGTCCAGAAAAGACCTGCTCCATTCCGATCCCAACCATCATCGTCAAAGAGCCATCCACCAGCAGCAGCGGGAAGAGCAGCCAAGGGAGCAGCATGGAGATCGATCCGCAGGGCTCGGAGCAGCCCGGGCAGCTCCGGCCCGACGACAGCCTGGGAGTGAGCAGCCCGTTCGCAGCAGCCATCGCGGGGGCCGTGAGGGACAGGGAGAAGCGGCTGGAGGCGAGGCGCAACTCCCCGGCCTTCCTCTCCACGGACCTGGGGGATGAGGATGTCGGATTAACCCCTCCGACGCCGCGGATGAGGCAGTCCAAGTTCACCGAGGAGGCGATGTTCAGCAGTGAGGATGGTTTCAGACAGCTCATGTCGCCGTCTCCAATCCCCGCCCCCAGAGAGGCCGAAAGCCTCTTCAACAGCAGCGAGCCCGGCAGCCAGGGCGACCCAAGGACATTGAACGCTCCGTCCAAAGCCAAAGGTGCGGACAGCAGCCCGGGGGTAGCCAAGGCCATGGGCGCTCCCGGCTCGGACAGCTATGTCCACCCGGTCACAGGGAAGCTCTTGGACCCCAACTCTCCCCTCGCCCTGGCGCTCTCCGCCAGGGACAGAGCCATGAAGGAGCAGACGCAGCAGATTCCGGGCAAAGGGGACGCGGTCAAAACCGACCTTAACAAACCGCTTTACATCGATACAAAGCTGAGACCCAACATGGAAACGACTTTTCCTGTTACTGCCACCGTCACCAGGCAAAACACCCGCGGCCTGCTCCGACGGCAGGAGACCGAAAACAAGTACGAGACGGATGCAGGGAAAGAAAAGAAAGCCGAGGAGAAGAAGAACATGTTGATAAACATCGTGGATACCTCGCAGCAGAAGTCGGCCGGCCTGTTGATGGTGCACACCGTGGACACGGCGAAGTCGGATGATACGCCCGAGGATGAGGAGGAGGAAGAGGAGGAAGAGGAGGAGAAGGGAGACGAGATGGAGCCGAGCCCTGAAAACTCGCCGCCGGAGAGGCCGGAGGGCAGCGAGGAAGCAGAGAGCGAGCTGAGCGTCCCTGCCGCGCCCGAGCCCCCGGCCTCTCCCTGCAAAACCATCGTGGCCGCCAGCTCCGTGGACGACCCCGTCATCCTGCCCTTCCGCATCCCTCCGCCGCCGCTGGCCTCGGTGGACATCGACGAGGAGTTCCTGTTCACCGAGCCGCTGCCGCCTCCCCTGGAGTTCGCCAACAGCTTCGACATCCCCGACGAGCGCGCCGCGCCCGGCTCGGCGCTGACGGAGCTGATGGCGCAGAGGAAGAACGGCACCCCCTCGGCCGGCCAGCCTGCCAACTCCCTGGACGGCAAAAAGCCAGCGGGTCTCTCAAACTGTTTGCCTGCCTCCTTCCTGCCACCCCCCGACAGCTTCGACAACGTGGCCGACTCCGGCATCGAGGAGGTCGACAGCCGGAGCAGCAGCGACCATCACCTAGAGACAACCAGCACTATCTCAACGGTGTCCAGCATCTCTACCTTGTCCTCGGAAGGGGGGGAGAACGTGGATACTTGTACCGTCTATGCAGATGGGCAAACATTTCTGGTGGACAAACCCCCAGTACCTCCTAAGCCAAAAATGAAGCCCATAATCAACAAAAGCAATGCACTTTACAAGGACGCGCTGATCGAGGAAACTGTAGACAGCTTTGTGATCCCTCCTCCCGCTCCGCCCCCGCCGCCCATCAGTGCCCCGCCCAGCCTGGCGAAAGTTGTCCCCCCAAGGACATCCAAGCTATGGGGGGACGTGCCCGAGGTGAAAAGCCCGATTCTCTCAGGCCCCAAGGCTAATGTCATTAGTGAATTGAACTCAATACTCCAGCAAATGAACAGGGAGAAGTCCTCAAAGCCAGGGGAGGGATTGGAGTCGCCAACTGGAACGAAAACTGCGAGTCTCAGTACAAGGTAAAAGTAATTAACCAAATCATTGGTCTAAAAAGGCTTGATCTTTATTTTTTGCCGTCCCTTTGCTAACTTCTCCTGTAAATCACGCAGATGAAAGAAGAGTGTACTCTGTGTTTGCTTAACGAATAGTCTGTGTCAAACAAGAATTTCTTACACTGTCAATATTTGTGTTGCCTACACGATGGGACAGGAGCTTTCTCAGTCTTCAACTTCAAAGGCAGTTTGCACAAACCTTTCAGTTGTTTTGATGTGAATTTCTTAGATTTCTCTTTAATTTTTTTTCCCGCTTTAATTTTTCTTCTTTAGTATTTTTCCTTTTAAAAATGCGGTGATAATTTGATTTTTCTTCAGTCCCATGAGGTACGTTGGCTTCAAAAGGGTAAAAAAGTGTTTTTGCCAAGGGTTGTTTCGCATTCACTGTGTGGTGTCATTTGATTCATGCTGAGGCCTCTCCTAATCTACTTTATCATAAAGTGTTTCAGAGAATTGCCCATTAAAATCACTTTGCACTGTTCATGTTATTACGAAATCACATCTGTATGGAATGTGGACAATAATATAATGAAATCCACAGTTATTAAAGAAAGAAAGAAAGGTAATTTTGTTAGTTTTATTAGGAGACTGAGAGGTTTGGGGTTTTTTTTCAAAAATGCAGTGCTGGCTTTGTTTTTTTTTTTTTAAAGATGGCACTTAGTTTTATTAGAATTAGTCTGCTGGTTAATAAATAGCGCAGCCTTTGGAAAGCTGCTGTACTTTCCAAGCATGAAGATAATTTGTTTTTTAAGGGGAGGGTGTCTCTGCTGATTGCAAAGATTGCTCATTCAGAAAGCAGTGTGATCCACAGCCTCAGCGTCACACAGTTATGTATTATTTCCCGCAAGATGGAACTCATCAAGCTGGTGACAGGGAATTCAATGTTTAAAATTGAGAAATGGGAATAAAGCATGGAAATTGTGGAATTCCTGTCAGGGGCGCTTGACTAAACAGAGCAGAAATTGACTTGGCTCTACAGGAAAAGCCTTTTTACATGAAGAAAAAAAAGAACTTTATTTTTGCTCGATGTTGATCATGTTTCTTGTTAAGCTTCATGAAAATGTTGTCTGTAGCTTCATATGTATTATTTATCAGCTTTTATTTTTAAACTGATAGGTATTTCCAGGTTACAGTGGAGATCTTCAGTTATTAGAAAACAAGTGAGGCTACCAACTACAGTGTATTGTAAATAGAGTTGTCCAAGTGCTGTCATTACTGAGAGGAAAATGAAAAGTAGAAGTAAATAGATTTTTTTTTTGGTGAAAATACTTTTTAAAAGGTATAAAGGGTGGGGAAAAATTGAAATTGAAAATTAACTATAGCAGTTAATTGGAGAAAAGCAAACTATTACGTAAGCAAAATAGCCCCATATGTCACATTTTAGAGGGAGATCTGACTTAATGTTACAAATCCGTGTTTCATTTCTGTCTTGGAGGTTTTTTTAAATTTTTCAAACTCAGCTTTGACAAATTATTAACTCTTCATTACGGAATACAGAAGCTCGGTTGGGGGGAAAAAACCTACCCAAAGCATTATTTCAGTGTGGCTGAAATCCCTCTCCTTCCCTGAAAAGCAACCCCAGACGCTCATCGTTGCAAAGTGCAGAGAGGATCCTGGGATGTCACAGTGCCAAAGGAGCTGTGAGGGAATAAAAGGAATAACTTGGCAGTGGCAGGGAGCAGCGGCTGCCATCCGACTGTAGAGAAAGCAACACCTCCACAGAGTCCCGGTGGGAGCAGGAGGCGAGAGGGCTGGATCTTCTTTCCTGCTGTTTCCCAAACTGATGTGATTACTTCCTTAATTACGAGCTGAATTGGAGCTGCTAAAAGCACCGGGAAAGGATGCTCAGGATGTCTTTTTTAAGCAAACAGTAATCCGGAGACAGCAGAGGAGAACCAGCAATCCACAGACACTAAAGTGTGTTTGAAAAGGTGCTGCAGGCAGTGTCTTTTCATCTCCACAAGGGTAAGGCAGAGAGATGGAAATGGAGAAGTTCACTTGTGGATTCAGAAACCCTGTGGTTTTTTTCACTGCTTTTACTCCCTCTTTATCTCTCTAAAAGTCAAATAAATGACAGCCTTTCTAGCCCAACTGCACGACTGACACAGTTTTTTACAAAGCTGTCAAATATTATGACCAAGGAATACCATCTTGTGAAAATTTCCAGTGTAATAGCTAATGTTTCAATTTCAAAGGTAAAATTCCTGGAGTTTCTTGGTATTTTTTCCCCTTAATACTCTAAAGCCTATGACAACCAATTGTAGAGCTTGTAGCCCTTCCCTGTGAGGTAGCATTAGAAAGGGACCAGGGAATTTCAGCTCACAAAAAGCAGGGATTCTGCTAAATTAAAGAACAACTCATTATCTCTGCGAACAGAGCAGTGATAATAAATGAGCCTGTTCCTGTCCTTCAGCCAAAGAGAGGGATTGGGAAGAGTTATAAATAGGAACAGCATTCGCAGGCTCGCTTGGGTGGTGTTCACAGCGCAGGCAGCCTGATGAAATTAAAAATATGTATTTGCTTATGGGGCCATACATGAAATTATAGACCAGATTGGAATGCTAAATAGCACCAGGAATTCTTTTTGCACAGCCAGTGGATGTAAAGCTGTGGTTCACTCAAGGCAATTGCCCTGTCAGGGTGGCATGGGGGTGAACTAAACTCCACATAGTTGGGTAGTGGCCAGCTGCAGAAACCCATAAAAATATTTCTGTGTGTATTTTTGATAAATGAGGATTAGGAGGAGATCATTCTATGGTGCCAAACAGCATTTCTCAATTATTGCGTTGAAACCACCCCGAACTTGCTTTTATTCTCTGCACCTTGGTTTAGCAGCATTTTACACAGGATATTTATAGTTTCCCGTGGTTCTTATGGAGACACCAAGCTTCAAGATTTTTAAATAGAGCATGGAAATGCTTGGCTGGAAACCATCTGCTCCTCAGCGGCAGTGACCAGCCCGTGGGATAGGGAAAAGCAGCCCGGCAGGAGAAGGGAAAGGAGGAAGAAGCGAGGAAGATGCGCGTGCTTACTTCCCACTAATTAAAGCATAATTAAAGGGTTTGGTCAGAAGCTTCAAGAAGAGAGCTCCAGATCCCAGTCCCAGTTTTGGCCAGCAGTTACTGTGAGAAATGACGGCCGTCACTCGTGGTGCCAGAGGTTTAATCTGGTTTATCGTCCCTCCTGCGGGCGAGGACGACGGGATGTGTCAGCCACGATGGCACAAATCAGGGGTGCTACAAATCCACTCGAGAGGCCCCTGACTTCTACAGGGAGCTGATGGCAGGGTTGGGAGAGGAGCAGAGCAGGGACAGGGGAGGAGGCCTGGCTCTGTCTGTGCCCCAGCAGTGGCAGAGCAGCGCAGCCAGCAGGTGCCAGCCCGTGGGGTGCAGGGGACAAAGCCAGCGTGGCTGAGGCAGGACCGACCCAGGGGCTGCCAGGGACAGGCAGGACGGCCCAGGGAGCTCAGCATCCTCCCTCCGTGCCTCTGGAGCACTGCGAGGGAATAATGAGCCACCAGCACTGCACCAAAATGATCCACGGCTTTGCCAGAGGGAGAAATGGTTTTGGTTTCAGGCAGTGCCTGTGTTTCTCTAGCTGTGTTTGCACAATCCTGTGGCCTCTGGGGCACTTTGGTGTCACTGCTGGTGATGGGAAATGCTTGTGATAAATGTGGGAGTTATGGAGGATGAGTAACCAGGTGGAATCTAGTCCTCTAGGAAGAATAACCTGCACCGTGCTGAAATAAGTTTTAAAAGTGAGACTGGGCAGTGGTTTTGGCCATCTCTGAATTAGGTTTTTTATAAATATCTGGAAAAGTTCCTTTTCTTTTTCCCCACAAACAGGTAAGGCAGAACTGAACTTAGTGATGAGTCCTGTATAGGGACTGACCCTACATTTGGTTTACTGCAAAGGCTGTCTGGGTTTGGCAGAGGATGAAATAAGTGCCTTGATTTTTCCCTTTGCTGCTCTCCCATTTAGACTCATTCCACGTCGTTAACTGTTTGTCAGCCGATTTCACAGGACTGCTTGCTTTGTCAGTGATTTCTGCAGCGTTTCAGTCATTCCATTTTGTCATTTTTATTTGCTGTCATGACTGCTGTTGTCAGAGGAGGGTCATGCTGAAGTGCCGTGAAGTAAGTGCCGACCATAACGCATGGACTATTCCGTGTTGTACATTCTGCTGCTCTTTAATGCTCACTCATTGTTACTGCATTTTAGTGACTTTGGTGTTGGCTGTGTTCCTCACAGTGCAATGTGGATTAGATCATCCTAATCCAGAAATGGTAGCCATCCTAAAACGGGAAGTAGGATGTCATCTCAAGGTGAAATAAAAGCCACGTTCATCAGAGGAGAGCTCAGAAAATGTGTTGGGAGCACGAGCACACAAGACCAGATTCCTGAATGTGTCTGAGCATCTAAATGAGGGGCAGGACTTTTTGGATAGCCCAAATTCTGCCAGATATTTGGAGGTGGAGGGGTGGGGAGGGATGGTTAGTACAGTTTTACACACCGATGTGAGGCTAAAAGTAAAGACAGACCAACCCTTGTCCTGGAAAGCTGTGAGGTTCCCAAATTTCTCCTTCCAGCTTCCCTTTCCCTGCAGTTACCCAAGCAGAGAGGGCTGGGGCTGCCTCCTGGCCCAGCACCATCCCCTTCCTGCTGCTTTCCAGACACGGAAGCTCCTGCTCCTGCACAGACAGACTCCCACAGCCCTTCACAATTGTTCCTCACTGGCAGCAGACACCGAGCATCTCTCGATTCTTCTCCCCAAAATAACACCGTTGTGAGGAGCTCTGGATCCTGCCAGTCATCACGTCAGCCCTTGTTCTTCATCTTCCCCCAAAACAGACAATTATTGTCTTGCTTCCCTGCCGTGCAATTTTCCCTTGACAGCCCAAGAAGAAGGTAAAAATATTATAGGGGAGGGAAAGGTTTGAGGTTTGTGTGGCCTCGAAGATCTGTGAGAAGTTAATTTCTTGCAGTATGCCTATATAGGGACTGCACTCATTGCTCCTCTTGGTTTTTAAGATGTTTTTCTTTGATACAGTGGAAAAACCATGTCAGAACCAGCAAGTCTTCTGGAAAGTTCCAGGATAAAACAGCTCCCATGAGCTGAGAATAATGAGTGGTTTGGTTTTTTTTTATTTTTCCATGGGAGCTGCTGCACTGATTTGTTTGATATTAAGTTAACAGCAAATTTGAATCCTGCAAATAGAATTTAAAATTTAAAAGAATTTCTTGCCTACAAGCTGTGCTGATGGCTTTTATACTTGCAGGCCACATGGTTGTGACATATAGGTTATATATTTTGATTTTAATATGAGGCAACATAATGGGCATTGCAATCAGTGCAGGCTCACAGCAGCAAATGTTTATAAATTACCACCATATGCTGATTCTAATAGAGCAAATTTTATTTAAAATAATTATCAGACTTTTCACCTTTTTTAAAATGAAATTTGGGCTTTGGCAGGTTTAATATGGATTTAATATGTTTAGGATAACAGATGATCAAATAAGGCATAAGAAATCGCTCTTAGTGAAAATCTGGAAACCTCATAACACAACAAGCCATGCCTGCTCTCCAGCTGGAATGTGCTCGCTCCTTATTGACCAGAGTACCAATCAAGCATAAAATGCAAGACAGATGATGGTTTCAAGGCTGTGTCTGCATCCCAGATCATAAGGGAGATGTCATAAATTAGAATTAGGATGCATAGGAGTTACATAAATATCCTTGTTTTCTTTCCTTGGATAACAATTACAGCGCAGCATGGAAGAATGGAGTTGATAGGGCAGGTGGAGAAAGGGGAAAAGAGCATGGAAAAATAATCTTGGAGTTAAGGGCATGGACGGAAAGCCTGGAAGCGCTCCAGCAGAGTTCCCTGAGCTTCACCAGGGCTGTGCCCATGCCACGGGGGCAGAGCACTCACATGGCCACAAAACTGAGCTGCTGTTGAAACCTCTGCCATCAGCTAAAATTAAAATCTAAAAAAAAAAATTCTTATCACTGTCCCAGAGTTTTGTTTCCGTAGTCAGCAGTCCTGAACCTCTGGCTTGGAAAGAGCAGGATGCTCTCAGACCTGCTGCTGCTCACAGCCTGCGGAGCCATTGATCTGATCCAGGCTGACAGGAGCAAAGCACCAGCGTGCCTGGGATGCCCCACGGGGCTGGGGAGGTTAGGAACACGAGCTGAAATGAGAGCCCAGCGTTTACTTTGGGGGGGTTGTTGCGCATTTTTCACATTCTCGATTTGAAGGAAGAGTGGGCAGTGATTTCCTGCACAAGGATGGGCAGGTTCTCTAAGAGGAGAAGCAGCAAAAGGGAGCACAAAGCTGAAGGTGTACGCTGAGCCTGGAGCTGTCAGTCAAGCAGTAGAAGTTCTCTTTCATCACCTAGAATAAAAGAAGGTGGATTTTCATCATCCATTTGATCTCGCCACAATGCGTGTGAATACAAAACCCTAATTTCTAGTGTTCGCAAGACAGGGAAGTTGAGTAGAAGAGTGATTGCAGGTAAAGATCAGGGATTCATTTCCCTGTTTATACAAAGCTCATTCTTGCCATCACTAGGACAGCACTACCCTAACCTTTTTCAATGCAGGCTCTTTGTTGATTTTAAATTATTTCCTGCCTTAGTAATGACTGTGAGGCTCCTAATGCTGAGGTAAAGGAGGTGGAAATAGCTCGCTCCCCTTGGTTAGTAGAATTCAATTGTTTCTTGCCATAGACTTTTTATTTGTAGGAATGCTTAGCTCCAGCCCTAGAAGACAATGAGAACCATTAGACTCCAAAAGCATCACAGGAAACAAAACCTTGCCAAGTGTTTCCTTTCTTAGTTAAATTACAAAGCTGTAAGCGCTGGAAGCATTGTTCCTGCTGGGTTTGAAGTGAAGTACCAATCTTCCAGAGATCCCCCTGTTCCCATTGAAATACGTGGAGCAGCCTGTGGGAAATCAGTGGGGATGTTGGTGTGAATGAGATGTATGTTCTCCAGAAAGTTATTCCTGGTGCTCTCCTGATGGCAGGGAGCTCGATTTGACGGGACCTGCCGTGACGGGAGCAGGAACGTGTGGCAGAGCTGCAGTCCCTGGGTTCTGGGCTGGTTGTTGAGTGCCAAAGCCCAGGGCGATGCAGGGAGCGCTCTCAGGGCTCTGCACAGCCAGCAGGCAGCCAAGGAATCGCTGTCCCCAGCTCAGGGCTGCAGTGAGGGACAGAGGAGCAATAACCTGTTGGTTGCCACTGTGACCATTGCCCTGCTGTTCCTGCAGCTCCTGGAGACCTTTCCTGCACAGCAGTGCATCTGCTGGAGCAATGGAAGCGTTTCATCATTCACCCAAGCCATCCTCACTCTGCCCAGGCAGGACAGGTCAGGCCTGGGGACAGTGTGGCACTCAGGAACAGAGGGCTTCTGGCAGGGTCTGGGCTGGAAATCTCAGCACAGCAGCAGCCACATCATCTTCTGGAGTCCATGGCATTGCTTCGAGGATAAATAAACCCTTCCTTTGGTCTGCAAGTGCTTTAAATTAGTTGTCTGAAGGTTTTTCCAATTGGCAGGATATTTTTGAAGTGAAAAACCCTGGTGCTGCAGGCACCCGAGGGTTCTGTGGAGCATCCTGAAGCACACACACTGACTGGCAGGCTCTTCCCGTGGGAGTAAGGGCTGTGGGGTCAAGCCTTTTATGAGATGAACAGACCCAAACCTTCTAAATTTGCCTCTGTAGCCAGCAGGCAGAAGCAGAGGGTCATGCTCCTTCACCCACCCTGTCAGGCTGGGCATCAGAGTGAGCCTCTCAGCAGGGCTCAGGCCTGCTCAGCTCCTGATCTGAAACTCATTTTATTCAGGCAAAACTTGATCCCAACCCCGTCAGCTCCAGGCATGCACAGGAACAAGGATTCTGTCTCCTTAACTTTGAGGTGAAGCTGCCAGAGTATAATTTCTGTGTGGAAGGAAATGGACACAGAGACCTTTTAGGTGCCTTAGAAGAACTGGCTTATGTTTAAAACATGAAAGGGAAATAAGAGCAGCTTGTGAGGCTTGTTCTATAAACCAACAGGACTACAAACATTCCACAAAATTCACTGAGTAGATGCCCAAAGATCCAAAACCCACTGCTCCTGAAACTTTCCACAGCCACTGTTAGTAACTGTGTTATGTGTAAGGCCAGAACTGAAGGATTCCAGCCCTCCACGTGGCAAAGGGAAGGTCAGCTCCTCGTGCGCTTGTTCCACTCGGTGTTTCTCGTTTAATCAGGAGTTAATTTGGGAACAGGAGTTTAAAAGGGAAAGATTGTGCTCTGGGAGGTGTTTTTCCCTGAACTGCTCATAAGCAAAGCTTTTGTCTTTAACTATGGCTTACCATTGGTGGTGGTTTTCTGGAGAAGAGTTGATGATCCCATTTCTGTACTTCTAGTCCAAAAGTGCCAATAGCCACGCATTCCCTGCCATGATTCCCGTGATGGCAGTGCCGGCAGCTCTAACTGTGCCTGTCTGTTTGCCCTTGCAGGAGCACGGAAGTCATGAGTACTGTCTCAGGTACACGAAGTACAACAATCACTTTCACTGTCCGACCCGGAGCCAGCCAGCCGATCTCCCTGCAGAGCAGGTCCCCAGACTATGACAGCAGGACCTCAGGAGCACGGCACGCTCCCAGCCCTGTGGTTTCACCTACAGAGATTAATAAAGACATCCTGCCTGCTCCTCTGACTGCTTCTGCTTCAGCCTCATCTCCTTCTCCAACTCTGTCCGATGTATTTAGCCTACCCAGCCAGCCCCCTTCTGGGGACTTGTTTGGCTTGACCACAGGGCGCAGCAGGTCTCCTTCTCCCTCCATATTACAACAGCCAATCTCAAATAAGCCTTTTACAACTAAGCCTGTCCACCTGTGGACTAAACCAGATGTGGCAGATTGGTTGGAAAGTCTAAACTTAGGTGAACATAAAGAAACATTTATGGACAATGAAATAGATGGCACACATTTACCAAATCTACAGAAGGAAGATCTGATAGACCTTGGAGTGACTAGAGTTGGGCACAGAATGAACATAGAAAGAGCTTTGAAGCAGCTGCTGGACAGATAAGAATAGCTATTTTGCCTCACAACCTTCTGTTGATAACTAGAGATGGGCTGGTACTGACATACCCCAAATGCCTTGTCTGTCTGTGAGTGCCAGCAAAATTGGGGGGGAGGGGGAAAACTGTTGAATTCCTGGTACTCAGGTGATGCAGACTGTCTGCTACATGCCCAAACACAAACCTAAAGATGCTAAAGAAGTGGGGCCATTTTATTTCAAAGCTGTGGGGAGATGTGTGAGAGAGAGACAATTGTTAACTTCAAAAATGGTATCTCTTGATACTGCCCTTGGCCGGGAACGTCGCGTGACGATTTTCTTTTAAAATCGCAAACATTTCAGGGCTTCTTTTATTGAAAAAAAAAAAAAAAGAATTGCATTTTATTTTATTTCTCTTCTTGACATTCAGTCTCCAAGCAGGCTTCCTTCCCCAACCCTCGGCTCATTTTAAGAGGTCAGGTTGCTCCGTTCCCACTCCAGCCCAGTTTGATCAGCAGCAGAGGGTACAGGAGTTCATATTCCTCTTTTTTCACTGGTTTGGCTCCCCGCTTTGGTGGCAGCGAAGCTGGCTGTTCTGCTGGAGTCAGCCCAAAGGTAACCTTGCTCTGTTTTACCTGGTGTTTCTTTATTTGTGCAGTTGTATTTAGCACTCTTCCAAGGTGGCAGAACAAGTTCAGTGCCCGCTCCGCTGCGGTGCCCGTGGGACACGGGGGCAGGCGTTGAGGAAAGGCCGAGGAGGGACGCACACGTAGAGCTAACAGAACGAAGCTGCTTTGAACCGAGACCCCCCAGTTCCCAACCAGCTCCGCCGCTGCTGGGTCAGAATATGAACTCCGCGAGGCAGGACAAAGTTTGGTGCCCGGGCGTGGGGATTTGCCAGGCAGACACTCGCAGAGGCTGCTCCATTCAGTGAGCGGTAAGTGCTTGGCTGCTCGGAGCAGCAGGAGAGGAGAGCAGAGATGAATGTTCCCATTGAAGTCAGTGGGACGGGAGCCAGGATTTGGAGTGAGAGGGATCTCAGCCTGTCGGGGATGGAATGCTGCAGCTCGCTGCAAGGAGGCAGAGAGGTGATGCCAAGACAGAAGGAGCTGTGAGCGTCTCGGGTGTGTGTGTGATCCAGAGCAGGAGGGCTGGGGAGGATCCAAGCTCTCCTTTATCTCGAGTGAGGACACAGGGCTGGGCACTGCCCCTGGCCACTCCTTGGCACGAGAGGTGGGAGCAGCCTGCCAGAGCCCAGGGCTGGGAGGGGCAGAGAGAGCTTTGGGGAGACTTCGCCAGCAGGGGAGAAACGCCCACGGCTGCTTCACACGGCTTTTTTAAAATTTAAAAAAAAATCAATTTTTTGTTTTAAATTTTCAAGTTAACAAGTCTCTCTCTGCATGTTTGAACTCCCCCTTGTAATTAACACCTCTGAATATCTGAGTTTTGTAGGTCTTTCTGGACAGAATATTCAAGATGTTCAAGGTGGGTAAATTGGGTGTGGATGGCTACACTGCCTCCCTACCAAACTTTCAGGTTCCCTTACATTTTGCAAGGTACCTGAACTTTCTTTCCTTGATATGGTCCTTGATATGGTCCAGCCTATCTCTAATTTTTTTATTATTGTGATTATTTTTTGCTCACAAACAAGTGTCTGATTAGGTCTGCAACAGCCCTAGTATGAGTACATAAAGTTTAGCATTTTAAATATCTTTCTTTACTGCAAGTTTAAATAGTTGTACAGATAGTTTATAAGCACAATATTTTAAGAAAATAAGTGGCTGGTCTACTGGGCAGCCTTTGTGCCACTTCAGTGCTAGGAAGTTAAAAACAAACGAAAAAACCAAAAAAAAAAAAAAAAAAAGAAAAAAGAAAAAAAAGGAAAAAAAACTTTTTGTGGTTTACTACTATTTCTGTGGAATAATTATAAAGTCTTGACCTTTTTAAAATCAACCTCATTTGGATGCATCTGAACCAGCAGAGCTGTGTTATATTTTCTATCTTTGCTAGAACTTCTACAGAGGAGGATGAGTATTTCTTCAAAAGTGGTTACAGTTACCAACTGCATTGGAAACTCATAAAAATCAACTTATTTAAGCCTCCTGCCCCCTTTATGGAACAGCAAATCTTTTGACTTAACATCTGTTACTGCGCTCTGTTTGTATTTGGGGAGTTCCAAGGAACCTTGTAATGAAAACGAAGCACTGAGGCATTTTCCTTTCGGGGAATGCTGAGTTTTTTCCATGGGAGGTGTAGAAAATGGCAGTTCCACTCAGATAGGTCGATGCAGGCAACTTGAGGCCATCACACACTTTTAAGAAGTGAAAAAAAGAAATAAAAATAATGGTAATTTAGCCATCGTTTGTCTTCCATTTGGTGATACAACAGAATTCAGTAAATAAACCACTGATGCCATGCTCTTTATTTTTTTTCGTTTCTTTGGGTACAGTTGCTATTACCTCTATAACACGTGCCAGAAATACGTTAGGAAATAAATACAGTAGTCAAAGAGAAACGTAGAAGTTGACTTTTAAAGCTGCTTTTTTGGATCACAACCTTCCTGTCGGCGAGACTTGCTTTGAGCAAGCGCTGGCAGCACACCCAGCCAACCCCAGGTGAGCGTCACCTCTTCCTCACAGGATGTTCCTGCTCGCGCAGCTCTTCAGGTACTCCCAGAGCAGGCACAGACGAGGGGAAAAGAGCAGAGCAAAGAGCTGAAAGGGAATAGTTTATTTTTCACATTGTGTCCTACGAAGCAGAAAGGTAAGGGGGGACCTGCTCGGAGCAACGGAATGCGCCTGTGCCGAGCTGGGGAGGTTTGAAACAAAAAAAGAAAGCAATAGTCACAGGTAACGCCGTGGCCTCCGAGGATTTTCGTCAGTCTGGAAATGTTGGGGGGGGGAGGAGAGAAGACCCATTTCTTTCATGCTACTCTGATAGTGAAAAACAAAGTCGTTAGAGATCTAAGATATTCTGGGTTTTAGGATCAACTTTTGTTTATATACTGTAATTTAAATAAATTGCATTTACATGCCTAGTTTCTGTAATATTTGTGTATACAATACCAAAATCTTACAAGATGTAAATTGTGTATAACTGCACAGACTCCTTGCCCTAGGTGTCTGAGAACATTTTAAGTTTAATTCATATATTATAAAATGACTAGATGTGACTGTTGATTTACAGAATTTACATATCACAAAAAAGTTAATTATTTGTGGTACTTAAGTTAATAAAAAATAGTGATTTTTTTTTTCTTTTCCTCTGAGTTCTTAAAAAGCATTACCCAGTTGATCTGGCGATGATTATGTGTATGAGCCACAAATATTGATAATTTTTCCATTACATCTTTTCTTTTCTTTTCTAGATATTAATATGTTTCTCGCTATAGTTTGTGTAACAACTTGTGTTCACGTTATCTATGTTGCTGTAATTTTTGTGCTTTAATTCCTCTTATTTCGACTGATTAAAAAAAAAAAAATCAAGCTCCTGTAACTTGCACTTTTCCCCAATCCTTAATACTCTTGTATGGCAACCAAAATTACTGTAAGAAATAAATATAATATTGCACTAAGGGTGTGGTTCTGATTGCAAACAGAGAACACTGTCTGGATTTTTATTAAAAAAAGAAAAAAAAATAAGTTGCCAAAAAAAGTTGCAATTTGTTATTGAAAACGCATAAAATGCTTTAACAAAATGTAGATAGAGGGAAAATTATTATTTATTGTTGGGAAAAGCATTCCCTGTTTATTCCTTCTTTTTTTTGGTTAAAGCATTCCTTACGCCGAATGTTCCGTTCATTTACCGAATTTCAGGGGTCACGCTTGAAATCTGAAAAAAGCAGGAAATTTCTGAAGGGGACAGGTAGAATGATCTGATTTTTTGCCTTAAGGTGGACTTCCCAAATCCGTGGAATGTTCTTTGTCCCGGCGGAGTCCTGGGGCCGCGAGCCCTGAGCTTTGGCGCTGCTGCTGCTCGCACGCTCTGGGGCTGCTCATGAGCCTCTGAAAAGTGGGGTTTTGGTGGCTTTTTTTTGTGGGGGGCTGAGTTTTTTTTCTAGGGCAGAGCAGCTCTGCAGAGGGGAGAAGGGAACAGTGCTCCGTATCCGACTTTGTGCATCTTGTGACTCTGGAATTGTACCAGCGGGGTCTGTTTGTACTGTGAATAAACAAGGCTGTGAATGGAAAAAAAAAAAAAAAAACAAAAAAAAAAGAGGAAACAATTCACATCTTCTTTTGGCTTAAGTTAAAGATTTGTTTTTCTGTCTTTAAATGGTGATGCAATGAAGAATATTTTTTATTTTTATTTTCTAAGATATTGGAATAAATGCCTAGAACTGTTGCCATTTGGTTTCATATGTTCCTTAACTACGATTCTCTTCTCAGCTGTCATTCTAGCTCATCATTTTTGTAGCTCCCTGTTATTATTTCTCTCATGATTTCCCAACAACAATTACTTGGCAGCTTTGTTTTGTTAAGAACATAGTCAAGAACCAGCCTCTTTGGGGTTTTTTTGTTTACTAACTTCAGGTATTGTGGCAATCCAGTGCTAAACACCTGTGTATCCAAATAAAGTCAGGTATTTCCAGTGCAAAACAAAGAATGCTTTGCAATTGTCACTCTTTTTTGGCCAAAGAAATGAGAAGAGTTGATCATTGCTGTCATTGGGAGCATTGTATCAATGTGTTCTGCTTTATTCTTTGGTTTCTGTAATCTTTCTGTATTTTTTTTTTCTGTATTTTCCTGCATTTCGTGGACTTTTCATCCCCTCTGTCCTTGGCTGGGCCACCCACAGTAGCGCAGTTGTAACAATGCTTCACAATGTGTGGTTTAAAAAAAAAAAAAAAAAAAAAATCAAAACACAGAAGTTGTATGTGCCTTATAATTTTCCACCTGGATCAGCTACACTGTATTTCACACAAAAAGCTTTATCTTCGAGGTGTTCAGCACCTGACAAACAGAGAGTGCTGGGGGTTGGAGGGAGCTCCAGGTCACTGCTTTAGGAAAAACAGACACTGCAGTGATCCAGACCTTCTCCGGCATTGTGAGCCTGATTTCAAGTCTTCTGCTCAAATCAAGCACACAAGAGGGGGGAAGAGAATGAGATGAGACTGTTATTTGGGGTTCAGGTCACTGCCAGAAACCCTGGGCTGTTGGTCCAGCTGCCGTGGGCTGAGTGTCACAGCCGAGGATGGTGAATAAATGAACCGAGTGGATTTAATGCCATTAAGTCTGCCCCAGACGG
Source organism: Acanthiza pusilla (assembly GCA_036630365.1). Lineage (NCBI taxonomy): Eukaryota > Metazoa > Chordata > Aves > Passeriformes > Acanthizidae > Acanthiza > Acanthiza pusilla. Next base: position 846,049 of record JAXCHO010000006.1, on the reverse strand, counting down.
GCTCTGTGCCACTGACATCTAGTGGAACCTGACGGACGCTGTCTCAGAGCAATAGCAGACCTTTGCAAACATTGGTTTCTTTATTTTCCACAGCTGTCATTCGTTTTACAAGAAGCCGTTTTAGAAAATTTTGTATTGTTGTTATTTAGGTTGGCCTGAATCTGTAAGTCGCAGAAAGGCTGACTGTATAATTACACAAATTATACACGAATGGGAAGTCTTTAATGTGTCCTCTGCTCTCTGTGTGCTTTGTTTTCTCAGTTTTCTGTTTTGAATGTCAGCATCTCCATGTGATACTTCATCTGCATCCAGCATGGTTTTAATGGGAATATGGTTTTTGTCTCCAGTACTGTAAACCTTGGACTGTTTTGAACCTTTTCTGACCCTGGGATCCGATGAGCAAAGCTTGTTCAGCTGCAAATGGCAGAAGAGAGTGAGTTGTGAGGTTAGGAAGCAGTTCACAGCAGCCGGGGGGGAGTGCCCAGACGCGCTGGCAGAGCTGAAGTTTGGTTTCTCCTGTAAAATTTCTGTTGTTTTTCCTCAGGACTGATGCCAGGAGGAATCCGTGCTCGTGTGTGTGAGTTGTTGTGTGCTCTCCATGTCGAGGTTCCCGGGGTAGAGATCAATGTACAGTAGGACACCAGTGTTGCATGTGCTTCAAACTGTACCGGAACCAATGTCGCCGTGTGCCTGTTTGCTTTGGAACTCTCAAGAGAATACAATATACAGAAACCTCAAAACCTACCTCATGTTCTCATGGGTTCTTTTCCACTGTCTCTGAGCGTTCCGTGCTGGGCTCAGGGAATGGCCAAGCCTTCCCCACCCCCAGAAAATCCTGAGTGAGGAACGGCTGGGGCTCTGTCCCTCCTTTGTCCTTTTGGTGTGGGCTCTCCTTTGGGATCAGACCTGGCAGGGGCAAGGTGAGATCTCCGAGAGATCAGACAGAAAGGAGGCTGAGACAGAACTCTCTTATAATTTCTGTATTTTTTAAATTGATATATTCATTACTTATCATTTACTTGTCGCCGTGCCGACAAGTGAGCAACAATCACTTCATTTTTATCTGGGCATAGTCCAATAGTGCAAAATTGTGCAGAGAAATGCTATTCTGTTTAGATTTTTATTTTTGCTTCAAGCTGTGCTGCATCCCCTGCCCTCCATTTGCTCTGTCTCAGCAATTTCCTTTCTTTGCAAAGCACAGGGTCAGCTTTAGTGTGTGCAGGTTCAGGTGCCTCCCTCGTGAGACCCTCAGTGCCCCACAACAGATGTTTGCAGCTGTCCACTTCACCTGAGGCCTTTGGAAATCTCCAAAAATGTGCATTTTCTGCATCGCAGAGAAGACACAAAGCAAGGGTAGGTGACCTCCTGAAGCTGCTTCGCATTTTTTAGGAAAGGAGTTTTCTTCCAGAGGCCAATTCCTCCGAGCAGAGCATGGGCACCCCTTGGGCTCTGTCCCGCGGGCACATCCCTGCTCCAGGGGCTGTTCTGTGCCCCTAGGGCACCAGCAGAGCTCATCCTGAGTGTGCTGCCTGTCCATGCTGCTGCCAGGCTGCTCTGCTCTGTCCTGGGGAGATCAGCTGGAAAGCCCAGAGCCGTGGGAAAGGGGAAATTTCCTGTGCCACACTCACTGAGCAGAGGATCCACCGGGAATTCCACGGCTCTGCTCTGTCAGAGGGGATGAGGCAGGAAGAGAAATTTGGCTTGGCAAAGACGTGCCCAATCCCCAGCCACAGTGAAGGCAAGGAAGTCTGAGCAAGGAATAAATAAATCCTCTCGGTGTGAGTGGGCATTGCCAGGGAGCAGCGGTGGGAATGACTGCTCTGTTCAGCCAGGATTTTGCCAATTTAGCCAGAATTTAGCCAGGATTTTGCCAATTTAGCCAGGATTTAACCAATTCCTGGCTATTTCCCCCATTGGAGGCTGCAAGGAGGTGTCTGATGTCCCCCCTCACACTGGGGGTGACCGAAGGGAATGGTGGCACTGGAAGGATTCATCACCAGCTGGGGATGGATTCAGGCTGGAAATTGGGGGAGGAATGGGGTGTCCTGCAAGGAACAGCCTGGGATTTATTTCTCCTGGCACACAGTTTATCCTGGGGCACCTTCTGAACTCTTCTGCTGGGGAAAATGGGATGGATTTTTCCAGCTCCCTTTCCTGGAGCAGCCTGGTCCCGCGGCAGGGAAGGGCAATGAGGTGAGTTTGAAGGTCCCTCCCAACCCAAACCATTCCAGGGTTCTGTGATTCTGCTGAAAACTAATAATTAGATTAATATTGAGGCACCAGATGAAGCTGTGGAGCAGAGACAGAGAACCTGGGATATGCCAAACCTAAAGCTTGGCTGCAGCATTGATAAACTCCAGGGAAAAGGGGCAACAGTTTGCTCAGGAAAGATAAAATTTCCACCTCTGCACAGCTCTGCGTCCTCTTGTCAGCACAAAATAGGTGCAATAAAATTACTAAAATAAAATGGTGATCTGCAATTCCTGAGGGATGAAATTCAAGATTACACAAGCCCCAATGTTCCTGTGAACAAGGGCCATTTATTCCTCACCTTCAGGTTCTGTTTGTTTTCATGGCTTGTTTTGTTCTTCTTTCTTAAAAAAAAAAAAAAAAAAAAAAAAAAAGAGAGCTAAAGATCGTTGGGGGATTTATTCAGCTTGTCTGCAAAGACAGCAGAAAATTTATAGCAGTTTCTATAAAGCCTAAAAGCTTTAGCAAAACACATTAATTTTGGGGTTTTTTTTTTTGGTTGGTTGGTTTTTGGGTTTTTTTAACATTATTAAATAACAGATAAAGGAAGTGTTCTAAGCAAAGGATGCTCCATCAGATTGGGAAAAAACTGCCTAATTAACCTCAGTAAGAAAACCTGTGAGGAATTTCAGAGCTTTGAAAGGCAAAACCAATATTAATTTTTAAAAACCCCAAAACAAATGTGCGGTTATGGATGATTCCCTGTCCCCTAAAGGGCAGCAGGGTCACCTCTAAGGACACCAGTGCACAGTGCCAATATTTCATTTTATTGCTCACTTGCAGTCCTGAAAACACAAGTTGTATGTCATTATTTGAAGTTCTTGCGTTTATTGCAAGACTCAGTTTTATCCCTGCACTGTAAATGGAGGCTCCAATAAAACCTCCCACAGAAATAAATAATAAATCCACTTCATTCTTGCTTGTCCGAGGTTTAAGTCTAAGAACTGTTGAATATTTTTGTTGTACCACTGCCCTTTTTTGGGGGGGGTTGTGGGTTTTTTGGGTGGGTTTGGTTTGTTTTGTTTTGTTTTTTGGTGTGTTTTTTCGGTTTTTTTTTTTGTTTGTTTGTTTGTTTTTTGCTTCTTTTTTGTTTGTTTTTTTTTGTTGGTTGGTTGGTTTTTTTGGGTTTTTTTTTGTTATACTCAGGACAGCTTATTTTTCCTGACTGATCCCTTGTTCTTCCTGGATAGATGAAATTGCGTATTTCTCCTTGTAATAGCCAATCTAAACACAAGAACACTTGGATTTGTCTGTAGTTCTCAGCTACAAAAGCCAAAGGCCAAGACTGATACCTGAGCTTTGCAGAAGGAGAAGGAGGCTCCAGTGCAAATTAGCAGCAATGCAATTTTCAAAGCAGCAGAACTCAGGCCCAGTGAACTCACTGGAGATCTGTTTGCAGATTGCACTGGAAATAACACCCAATATTTAGCAGAGAAATAATCTTGTAATCCAACTTGCAACACTCCCAGGCTGTGACTGAGGTTTCATGGCCTTTGTTTTCTCAGTGCTTTGGTGACCAGGTTAAGGTTGTGCCAACACAAGGGAGGCAGAGCCATAAGAGGCTTGGTTAATTAGGAATTTTAAATTTTTTGTAGCTGCCATACAGATGAATTCAGGGTAAGATGGTAGCTTCTATTTTTCCAGAAATTGTAGTAGCACTCAGTGTGCCTGGGAATAACCAGAAAATGATTTCGGTTGGGAAGGTCCTCTCCAAGGTCAGCCATTACCCAAGCACTGCCAAGACTCTCCACCAAACCACGTCCCCAAGTGCCACTTCCATGTGGCTTTTCAATAATTCTAAAGAATTTAAATAAAAGTGGATCTCAAACTTGAGCTGCTCCCAGGCTGGGATGTGCTGATGTCCAGGGCTGTGTGGCACAGAGGAACAGTGATGTTGGACTGAAAACAACATCAGTGGGAGAGGCAGGACACGTGTAAATGAGCCTGTGATGGAATGAGCACAGTGCTGGGGGGAATGAGCAGGGAGAGGACGGAAAGGACCCCTGGCTGCAGAGCTGAGCCTCCTGCCACTCCTCCCTCCTGGCCTTGCCCCCAAGGGCACTGCCCCGGTTGGATTTGGGGTGACTTGGCTGTGGCAGAGCTCTGAGCGCTGCTCGGGAGGATGAACAGAGCTGCTCCCGGCTCTGCGGCTGGCAGGGAACAGCTCCCTCCCTTCCAAAGCTCCAGCAAATCTTGATCCCTGTCCCAGATCCAACAAAAGGCCTCAGGGTGTTTTGGGAATGTCTTTGTGCTCCTGCTGACCCCCCCGTGGTCAGTCTGGCTGTGCTTTGCTCTCAAAGCAAGGCCAATAATTACTGGTGGCAATAATTACCGCACCAGGGAGGCAGAGAGCAAATTGCAGAGCTTCTCTGAAGCTTCTCTAGGCCTTCCAACCTCCAAAAAGAAAATCCAATTAAATGAGATTCTCGGCAATGCCCAATTCATCAGCTCCTCATGTTTATTCCTCACTCAGGACTGCTCCTCCTCCCACAGTGGAGTTTGCAGTTCCAGGGAATTAACAAATCTTGTTCAGCATTTCGGCTGCACTGCCTGAAAATTCCAGATGCCAAAATCTGGCATGGGGAACTGAGGACAGTGGCCTGGGCTCATGTGAGCCCAACTCTCTGAGGATCATTTGCTTTTTTTATAGTGGGAGTTCTGCTAGAAATAGCTGAAACAGATGATTTACATTTTTGGCTGTTTAAAAGGAATTGTTTAATCAATTTTGCCAGACTCCACCTGACCATTGGGCCCTGATTTAGGGGAATTTGTACCAGAGCACCACACTCCTTTTTCAGGGCTCCCTTGCTGTGTGAGGCACTTCCCAGGCAGTGGAAGATGTAGTGCCTCTTCTTCTGCCCCAGCTTCCCACATCCAGGGACAAATCCATCAAGGAAAGCGACTTGGATTCCCAAATTCCCAAAGCTACTCCCAAATTCCCTTTTTGGAAGGTATCCAGGGCAGTACTCGATGGATCCTTGCTCTTTTCCTCTCCCCACGGATGAATCAATCTCTCTTTCACCAAGGAGCTTCACAGCAGCTCCTGCAGGAATGTGCTCAACACGAGGGGAATCGGAAGCAGCTCCTTCAAATTTCACACCAATCCAGCCCCGTGCCATGAGCATCCTGTGATAGACGTGGATCTTTACTGCAGCCTGTGCTTTGGAGGCTCCCCAGCCCTTTGAACAAGGAAAAACCTGCAGCAAGGTGGAGAGTGGTGAACTTCACACCAGCAGGAGCTGACTTGGAGTATTGAACATTGTGGGCTGCACTGGGAAAGCTCCTGCTAGAGACTGAGTGTCTCCGGAATCACAGGTGGCTGCAAGGCTGCATTTGGAAAGCCAAACCACCACCTGAGGATGCTCCCTGTGCTTCCCTTGGTGACTTCCCCTGACTCCTGCTCCTCTTCGTCAGTTAAAAGTAAAAAAAGAGACCTTGTTTGGTTGATTCTTGCTATTGTAAATCTCTTTAGATTAAAAATCAACAGCCACGACTGAGAATTCCTCCACTACATGGTGCCTAATTCATGAAACAATCCACGAAAAAGTAGCATTAATGATCAGTAGCATCAAAGAATTAAAAAAAGGCTGTTGGGATTTTGTTCCTTACCATTTCCAGTGGCGCACTGAGCACCACATGCCCAGAGAAGTTCAGGGCTGGAAACAACAAAACCTCGACGGCAAGGCAGGAATGAGGAGCAACGCCTTCAAAGGATGAACAAGAGCAGAACAGCTTTGAAGGGATCTAAAAGTTTATTTCACTGGAACCCACGTCTGTGTTTGCGAGAGCACTCAGTGCCCTGCTCCCCCAGCATTCCCAAAATCCTGGAGCAGCCACAAGCTCCACAGCTCACTGGTGTTTGCAGCACAGCAAACAAAAGCCACAGCTGAGACTGATGCTGAGGTTTTTCAAAAGAAATTTTTTTTTAAAAAAGGAAAATATTCCATGCAAATGGTTCAAAAAGTTTATTGAATACTTAATTTACAAAAATCATATCCCTATGAGGTGTTCTATGCAAAATTGGATAAAATAAACTGCATATAAAACCCAACCCTAGTAATGCAAATACAACACAGAAATGAGACCATGGAGAGGAGAAAAAAAAAGTAATAATAATCATGACACACATGTGACATTGATGAGGATTGTCCCAACCATCCAAGAACTGGTTCAACATGATGCCTCCTTCCTTGACACATCGTAACTTTGCCATTTTGTACAGGTCTTCTGAATTCCATTGGTCCAAATTTAGAGTTGGTAAGAATCCTTCGCATTCTTTCTTGGCTGCTACACCAGATTTGCCATTTTCCTTTTGATCACAAGGTGGAAACAGACAGTACAGACACTGAACACGTGCACTACTGGATGCAACTTGCTATCTTTGGTAGGGACCCTAAATCTGCAGTGGTCAGCTTTCTAGAGCAACACTAATTTCAGTTTTGGCAAAAAAAAAAAAAAAAAGAGAAGGAAAAAAAAAAGGTTTAATTGTGTTGTTTAGTAGAACATTACTGGCAGTTTCTGTTGAACATACCAAAAAAAGTCTCTTGCCTGGTTTAAAGATGGAGACCATTTGTGTGGGTTTCAAATCCAATGATTACCATTCCTCGACTCAAAAATGGCTCCATGGAATGTCACTGCTGCACAGCAGGCCACTCCTGGTGTGAGCAGGGATGCACTGCACACACACCACAACTGCAATCCCACCCACCCTGCCTTTGCTCCCATTAAAGCAATGGGAATATTCCTGCAGATCTGCATGCCAGTTCCCTTCAGAACAGCAGGAATCTCGCTGGCTGACTTAACACTTGCACAGTAACTTTTCCAAGTTTTCCTGGGAGAGAGGAGAGCCAAGCAAGAACAAAAAGTAAAGGAATTTGGGACAATCAGTGCTAGAGAGTTTGCAGGCCTCCTCTGGGATAACGTGAGCAGGAGGAGCAGGACCAAGAAAAAATAATTAAAAAAGAAGAAAAAAAATTAATGTAAGAGCCAAGGAACTTCACTTTAAAGAGAAGGAAAAAGTACCAGACTGTTTCCTTCATAACATTAATATTCCATAAATACTGGACAGTATTTGATTAACTGCCATTAGCTGCAACTTTCAAACATTTTGTTTTTTCAAGCACTATGTGGGAAAGAAAAGAAAAAAAATAAAAAAACCAACTCTGCACCTCCCCAGTCCTCCCCACTTGGTGGAACTGCAAACAACCTGCATAGCCATGACTTTCTCAGCTGCACACACTTAGTGGAAGACTAACTAGACTTGAACACTTGAGTAAATCTGCTCACTTAGGAGTAAAACATGCAATAGTACGACAGACAGCTACCTGTCCTCCAAAAGGCTTGGCTAATTTGGCAGAGAAGAAACGTTTCCCGATGAAAACAACCCCAAGAGCCTCGGTGACAGACGGAGTAGTTACAATATATTAGCGATTTCTGTGGCATAAACATTTTAAAAAGCATCAGCAAAGTATTAAATATAAAAGCCATATGTATACCCCCCTCCATCCTCGGGAAAGCCTTGTGGTCTGTAGTGTGGTGTGGGAATTAAGGCATCAGCAGCACGGAGTCCCTACTGGCGGAGCTCCACGTAGTTGGCGGGGAAGAGGCCGTAGCGGCCCTTGCAGACGCCCCGCCACCAGCCGTCGTCGATCATCTCGATGTTGGTGATGATGTCGTCGGGGTCGAAGGAGATCTCGTCGTCCCCCGCTGCAGGGAGAGCCCAACAGGGTCAGCACTCACACAGCCCAGGCTGACAGCAAGCCCAGAGCTCGGCTGGAAGAGCTTTTTGGGAACGCCCACCGTTCCCACAAACGGCACCCAGCAATGGTCAGAAGTGCTTCAGCACTATCATTAATGATAACTTTGAATATTTCTAGTTTTTTCCTCTTAATGCACCTGTAACTTGCTGCAGTTTGGTGCTTCTCACAAAGTGCTAAAATGCTCTGTTCCAGCACCTTTGGCCAAACAAGGCTCTCTGAACACAGATCCAAGGACATATTCATTGCCTTGGGGCCTGAAAATATGGAAACAACTGTGAGCTGGAGGGGGCAGGCCTGGGGTGGTGAACATCATCACCTGAGGGTGAATTGGAGAATTAGGGGCCAATATCTAATGGACAGAACTTGTAAAAGGTGAAGGGCTCAGACCCAGGGCCCATTTTGGGTGTAGTCCCTGAGGGGATGTTCGTTTGCCCGAATGTACCTTGAAGGCCTCGAATAAATTTCTCCACATTTTATACTCCTGATTTGTTTTGGCTTCTCTTTTAGGCATCATTAAACCCCCAAATTCCAAACTTTTCATACATTCATTTCATGTGCCACTACGACAGACATAAAAATACAAAGGAAAAATCCAGATTTATCTTGGGCAGAACAGGGTTTTCAAAGCCAAGAGCTGAAAGAAAAAGCTTTACTTACCAGCTTGGTAATCATAAAGGGCTATGGCTGTGATCCCAAGTTCATTTTCATACTCATCGTAAGCATTTTCTTCTAAAGAGAGGAGAGGAGAACAATTAAACCATGGAGCACTATCATCCTTCTTTCCTAAGATGCTTCTCATTTAATTGCACTGTGAACCCACGAAGGAAGCAGGAACAACCCCTGCCAGGTTTCAGCAGTGCTGCCATTCCTTCTGGACGCACTGTTTCCCTAAATCACACACAACTGAAGCACGACAAGAAACATTTACAGGAGACATTTAGTACAGCACTAAATGCAAACAATCAGCCCAGTAAAGCTTCTGTAGAATGTGACAGAACAGCTGAGCCCAAGATCACTGTGTGAGAGGATAATTAACACAAGTTGTGCATGTTGGGGGGGATAAAGGGGTGTATTTAAAATTCCCAGGTTTTTGTACCAGAGCAGGTTCCTTCTTCACACCTCATTTAGAAACTAAAAGAGGTGAGAAAGGAACAGGAATTCAAAAGAACCTTTTTCTTGCAGTTTCATAGATCCCCACTCCACTCCCTCAATGCAACACATCAATTTCAAACTCCAAGAACTGTTGATAGGATTTTTTTGCTGCCTCAGCACACATTTAATCTCCAGCTCTGTGCTTCCTTCTTATGTTCCATGGGGTGGGAATGGTTTCCCCTAAATTTTTGTTTTGAACTGAGACCCTGGAGAGCACTGTAATTACTCCAACAGTAATCTCACAAAAGTTAAGTAATTTCAACACCTTGCTGCAGCCGTACGTTAATTTCCTAATTAAAGTTTGTTGGTGGCAAATGCAGAAAGTCCCGTCAGACTGGGAGTTTAGAAAACTAGGGCAGTGTGCTATCAGCACAGCTGCTCTCCAAGCTATTGCACAAGGCAATAATCCTTATCTGAAAGGGTTTGCTATCAGAAACCAACCTGCTTGGTAGTGCTCTGCTGCTCCTGCCACCTCGTAGACAGTCTCGGGCTCGTACTCTGCCTCCCGCTGGCTCACGGCTTCCTGGTAGTCCTGCTCTGCCGCTTTGTAGCCAACCTCAGGCTCCCGGGCAGCCTGGAACGAGGGGCTGGAGCTCTTGTAGGCTGAGCCTGCCTCGTAGGAAACTGCATCCTGAGGGAGACAGGAGAGCTCTCAGGGTTTTGTTACGAGGCTCCCGCGCTCAGGATCAAACCCCACGTCCCAAAGGTGATCCCAACCAACCTCGTAGACAGGGCTGGAGGGTGCCTTCTGCTCTGCCACCTGTGCCACAGGAGATGCTGGTGGGGTCTGCTTCTTGGCTTTGGCCTGCTCCTAAATCAGGGGAAAGGAAAACTCCAGTGCAGTGCAGTCGCTGCTGTGCTCACACGAGGACTGCGCTGGCTGGGGCACAGCACCAGGAATGCAGCAAAGCAGAAGAGCAAAAAGGGAAGAAACAAAACCCCCATGGCACATACACATCCCTGTGACCAAAACCAGAGTCCCAGTGTTGTTTGGCACATTTGGTTTTGGTGCTCAGTTATTCACTCTGTTATCAGCTGGCTGTGCCTCATGTCCCACTTCAGCCTGAGTTCAAAGAACCTGGAGCCCACACATGCTCTGAGTGCACAACTGATGTGTTACCTTTGATGAGAAATGGTCCTGCAAGCTCTGACAGGTCTGTAAAACATCCTGACTGAACGGCTCACACAAAAGTGGGTCCTGTACACTGACAAATGTTCAGAAGAGGCAAGAGATGTGGCAGAAATAAAAGCAGATTGCTACTGTGTTCTGTGGCACAAAGAATGTGGATCTGAATCAGCTGTTCTGGCACTCAGTGCTTCATGCTGTGCCATGGAACCTGAGAGCCACAGGGCAATCCCACAATCCCTGGAAAGTCACTCAGCAGGGAGCCAGGACAGCCAAGTGCAAGAAAGGCTATGCTGCTCACATGACATTAAAAAGGTAATGATTTCAACAGGGAACTCTTTCATTTCACCTCTCCTTACCACAGGGGAAAAGAAAACCATGAATTCAGGGCCCAACTGTCTTCTTCATAGTAAAAAAGAGGAGAGAATATGTGCAATGGGAATCTGTGCACTCCAGCAGTTCAGGCCCATCCACCCCAGAGGATTCTCAGGAGAAATGGCAGAACACAGATGAAGCGATAGGACTCTGTTCCAAAAAAATTCCTCCTTTCCTTTCCTTGTCACAGCTCAGGAAAGAAATACATCTAACAAAGAAAGCAAAGTGTGTCTTGAGAGCAGAGCCAGCTTTGAAGACAATTCAAAGCTCAGTGCTGTGCTTTCTGGAAAAAGTCTCTCCTGAGACAAACCCTCCCCTACTTTTAACTCCTGTGCTATAGATAAAAAAGATAAAAAGGCACCAGCCTTTTTATTAGATTATTAGAAGTCACACCCAACTTTGGGGACAAATTAAGTAGTACCAATCCATTAATGATGTCAAACACGGCAATGGTTTGACTAATTTGTCCTAGGAAATGGGTCTGCAATCCAGATCCGAGTTTTGGATAGACACAGCACAATTGCCATAAAACATTTAAATTTCACGGGCCCCCTCAGGCTGGGTTTTGTTCCACAGTGAAATGCTCCACGTGAAAGAGCATCCTGCCTTTCCTTCCAAGGCAGCAGAGCAGAGTGAAATCGTGAGGCAGCGTCGACTCAGCCCAGCCAGGGAGGCAGAGCTCCCAGAGCACTCTGTGCCGGTGTGACATTTGTGAAAAGCAAAGCAGAACGAGGATCACCAGCAAACAGAGCTCTGGGAGCAATGCAGTCCATCTGTACATTCCCCTTGTGGGAGTGTGCATGCCCACACAGCCTCTGGGAGTGAGACTTTCTTCCTCTTGGGAGAACAAGTTCACCCAAAGAACCAAAGTTCACTGAGTCACAGTCCGGCCCCAGCCTCTGCCCTGTCTGGGGATGGTGTGGATCACATCCCTGCCCTTGCCATGCTCAGCTGGGAGCAAGGGGCAGTGCCAGCAGTGCCATTTCTTAACCTCAGCCCTCTCTGTGTGTCTGCAGAATCCCACAATTAACCATGGAGACGTTCAGGCTGGAAGAACATTAATCATCTGCTTACGGGGAAATTTAAATACCAGCTTTGGGGGAAAAACTTCAAATGTGTCCAGGCAACAGTAGCTTTGATGAAGCACAAGAAAAATGCAGCATAATGGCTTGGATTTAACCCACACTTACAGCAAAAACACCAGGAAAGAAATACTGTAATTTCTGAGATAACAAAAGAATTTTTAAAATAGACATAGCAGTTAGGGTCCCTTCCAACCCAAACCATCCCAAGACCTCTTCTCTCCCAGCTTTTCTCCAGCACAGTAAAGGAACCCCAGGAGTGCTCGGGGGAAGGTATTCAAAGTGCACATGGAAGAAAGGCAGCATTAGACTGAGGCTCAGAGATGAGCTCCCATTCAGCTCGTGATAAATTCCTGCAGTGAACATATGTTCACACGGCACATCTTGATGCCATGAGGCAAAATAGGTGATAAGCTGAGAGTAGAAGGGAAAATAAGAAAAAATGAAAAATAAAACAAAACAAAAAAGCCCCCAAACACTTTAGAGGAAGAGAGCCTACCAGGCACTTTTTCATACTCTCAAAACAAATGAGTTGCATCAAAGCTGAGCTGTGAAGGAATCAGACCATGCTGGTGGAACGGGAGGGACACACACCCTGACCTCCTGCAGCAGCATCCAGATGAGGAGGAGCACCCAGCACATCTGTGAGGCAGCCCTGGGCCTGCCCCGCACTGCTCCTCACAGACAGAGGGATCTGCACTCCACATGTCTCTCAGAGCATGCTGAGACCACTGCCTGTGCCAGTGTTTATCAGTGGGGCTGCAGCTGCTGCCACTCACTGGCTCTGACAACGACAGACACTCATGGCAGAAAATAAACACAAAAGAGAGGAAAGAGGGACCGGAAAGAGAAGGAAACAGGAAAACTCCCCCCTAGCCAGACAGGAAGAGAAGTGATGAGGGGCCCAGACAAACACTCCCCCCTGGAAGGGTCTCTTCAGCTGGTGAGAAAGGACATTTTTCCTGGGCATCTCCTTGAGCACTGTGCACTTTTCTTCAGGGCCTGCTCCATCTCGCTGCTGGTTATTCCAGCTTGGGATACCACCAGCACCAGCTGGAGCTTGCTGTTTGGGCATCAGTGTCACACACGGGTTGACTGTGAAGCCTCAGGGCACATGTGTGGCTAAGGAGCATTTACTCAGAATTTTAAAACTATCTTTTTGTGTCCTAAGATTAGTCTCCTCTAATACAAACTAATATAAACTAATATAAACAAATATGCAAATTCCATAAAGCAGATGCAGTTTCTGACTAAACATGTCTTGGAATTATCTTGCTTATGAATAACACAGAAATCACTAAGCTTTTAGCCATGCCAATGCTAAGTCAATTTTTTTAATTCCCTAACTAGGATTCAATTAACATTTGGAAGATTATCTTCCCCTAATCTCCTGGCTGTGTGCTAGACCACCTCCATCTCCCACAAACACTGATCCCAAAGGAACAGCATTTCCAGCTGTCACCACGGGGTTAAACTTCTTGAACACTTTTGGGGACCACAGAGCTCTCCCCTCATGAGCTCCTCCATGCCCAAAGGGAATCTGGGACTGCCAAAGGCAGAAGTGCATGAGGAAAAGGTCAGGCTGGAGTCACACCCAGCTAAAGCACAGGCACACACTTAGAGCCTTCAAGATCGCAGCTGGAAAGAAAAAAAATACCTTATCTCAAAGATTCCCTTTTCTCTCAGCATTGCATTGAAACCAAGCTGCTCCAATGGGATTTGAACCTTACTGACCTCCAGTTTCCTTCGAGCCTCCTCCTGTTCTTGCTTCTCCCTGGCCATTCTTTGTGCTCTCTCAGCTTCTGCCTTTCTCCGGTCCTCCTGCTCCTTCTCCTTGGCCAGGTTCTCAAAGTTAGCTCGGATGCTGCTGGTTTTATTAGCAACTGTAACATGGGAAATAATTCAAGTCAAACAATCTTTCAGGTTCTATATAAATGCAGCCTGGAATGAGTTTTTCCTACAGATTTCTGCTTTTCTGCCCTCTGAGCTCATAGTCTTGTCAGGGAAGTCCTTCTACCCTTCTGTCCCTCCTCCCTCCCCCTTCCCAGCTCAAACCTCTTGTGCACCACATTTCTCTTACAAAAAACCCTCTGTAACACTTCTCCCTTCCCTCCTTCATGACACAGCCTCCACCACTCCCCTACACAGCTTATTCTCCCTTATTCCTTCCTTGTTCTCATGCTTTTTATTCTCCCTTCCTTAACTCTGACGACCCTCAAGAGAAAAAACAAACTGGAAAAATGCAAAACAAGCTCTAAAGGAGGGAGGGAGAACATTTGAGGTTGCTAAAGAGCTGCAAATATAGCAGTTCCATCTGGATGATCCTCACACAGCACCACTACATCAATACCCCAGGATTTCGACATTATCACCTCCAAAGGAAGGATTTGGGGTCAGTGCCTTACCAGCTTCTACTGGCTTGGTCTTCTGGTAAGTTGATGCTGGTTTCTCAATGTCTTCAAAAGTTGCTGCATTCTATCGGTAAGGACAAGAAGGATACAGGTTAAAACCCCCACAAATTCATGAAGACATTCAGACAGCCTCGATCTGTGATATTTTACTGCGATACTGTGCCTAAGGCTTTCTTCAGAACATCAAAACCAAATCAGGAAGAATCAAAACTTGACAAACAGAATAATCCTTTCTGCAAGTCAAACTAGAGAGAATTAATCTTCAGGGGCAGTTCTAAACACATAAAAATCCTATTAATTAAAAACAAATTGGTTTATGGACAGATGACTCAGGAGAACTAAAACCAAGGCAATACCCTAAACAGATCTTGTGCATAGCTGCTGCTGTTCTAATCCACATAAAGTGGCATCAGCTCTGTGGGTACAACCTTGCTTTACAAAGGTTCAGAAAAGCACAAACCTCTACTCTTAGACTGGAGAAATGTCCAGAAACAGAGAGCTGAGCACTGCAGATCTAAGCAGGCTGCTCTGCATCCCCACATACTACTGAGGTCATGGCTCTTTGAGGCAACTTACCTTGTCCATCCGATCTTTCTGCACACCGTACTTCCCTCCAAATCCTTTGGAATAATCTAAAAGCAGGACAAGCAAGGTCAGAGCAGGGAGTTGGGTGCCACTCCCGCCTTGCTGCCAAGTGCAAACAGCCACCAAGTGCAAAGAGCCATTTCAGCTGCATGCAGAGCCACAGTGACAGCCACCAGAGAAAATGCAACTCGGCCTGGATGCAGAGAGGACACAGAAGCCCAGGAGCCCTCAGGGACACCAGCAGACGACAGACTGTGGGCCACATGCATTCCCTGAGTGCACATGAAGCTGAGGATTGATCAGGTATCAAGCAGGGAGTAAGGGAGGAGCCCTTCTGATGCATCACTTCTGTAACACAGCCTTTGACAGCACCAACTCTGAGCCCTCTGCAGTAATCGTGGAGCCTGAGACATTTTGCTTTGCTCAGAGGAGTATTCGGTGACCACAGAGGTGTTTTGGTTTTGTTTTTTCCTTTAACTTGGTAAATTCTATCAATGGCAGGAAAATGTAAAAAAAAAATTCTCATTCCAGTGGATTTGGCAGTGATACTCAGCTGGTGAACACTAAAGCCATTGGTGATAACTCCTGCTCTACACATGGAGAGGGGCGATTCCACAGGCCAGCTTCAGTTGCCTAAAGCAACTCACCAGCACACAGTTGGGGTGGCTGTGCTGCTCCACACCAGCCCTGAGCTGCACACTCCTCCTCCCAGCTGGTGCTGGCTCCAGCACTTGTCACCATCCCAAATCAGATGAACTCAGTAGTGACACTGACAAAAACAACAAACCAGCCCAAACAGGAGTGGGTTTCTGCTCTCAGAGGAATGCCTGAGGAGCACCAGAGCAGCACACCAGCAGCAGAAAGAGTGTGTGGCTGGAAAACACCTCCTTCTGGTGGCACTGAGGCACCAGACTCTCTGTGTGGACACGCTTTCCTATCCATCCCTGGATACAGCCCCTTGTCCTCTCAGCCCCCAAACCCCTGTCTCTCCCTGCCAGCCATCTCAGTGTTTGCACTCAGGCTCTTAAAGGCTGAATATGTGTCCATGTAGCACAGGAAAATATCAGCTATCAATGAACAACTTCATTTTCTTCAGCTTTGTATGTATTTTCAGCCAGAATAAATATACTACACTTACATTTTCCTGCTCCAGACTCCTCACTTTAAGATAACGGAAAACCAGGAATTCATGGGTTGTACCCCAACTATTTCACAATGAATAAAGAGAGCATTATGACAGAATTTGCTCACCCAAGAACCACAAACATCCCCTACTTCTTTCAAAGACTACAATCATTTTAGAATTATTTGCCACAGCCCATTGCTTGTTAATGGTTATGTGCATGGTCGTTATCTGAATATTTTCCCAGCAATTTATCCAGGCAAAGCTTTATATTTAGTCTCTAAAACTGACTTCATTAACATCATACTAACAGTAATGTTATTATCACAGTGTATGCAGAGCTATTAACTAATTCATGATTTTGTGGAGCTGTTGACTAAACACCGAGTGTTTCCTGAACACAGCCCTACTTTAGGTAATATTTTAAGGATAAAATGAAGGAAACTGCTGGATCACGGAGGAATAGAAGCGCAAGAAAGTGTCTGCACATTCCTGGCGTTGATCTACTCAGAGAACTATTTCAGACTGTGTGAGAAGTGGCTGCACTGGTAAGGAAGTAACAAGTGAAAACGGTGCCTTGTTGAGATTCATGCTTGGCTAGTTTCTCCTTGTAATCAAACCCAACAGCAGATGGGTCCTGCCTTTCTGTCTGTACACCAAATTTCCCTCCGAAACCACTCTTATAGTCTGAAAAAGCCACATGGGATACATTAAAACCAAGGCAGGAAAATAAAGAAGTTTAGTCAGAGACACTCAAAATAATTTTTGCAATATTTTCAATTATCAGCAATTTTAGATGGTAAAAAAAAATCTCAAGACACTTCTGTAAAAGTAAGTTCAAAAAAGGTCTCAACTTGGGATGATTTATCAGATATAAGAACACCATTCTGAAGTCACAGAAAAAAAAGCATTTCTCAACATTTTTCATCCATACTGAATAATGCACTTGCATTTGATCAAATGGAAGAACACAGACACACAGGTAATTTGTTCACCCAAACAAAACAACAAAAGATACAAGAGAATGAACAAAATAAACAACAAAACATACAAGAGAATCAAATGAGCTTCCTTCATCGGTGTGGTTAACATTTGTACAGAGAGCTGCCTTTTAAAGAGCTGTGAAGATGAGCTCCACAGAGACCACCCTCCAGATATTCCTACATGGGAATCGCTCAAAGGAAGGAGGAATATCCCTGCTGCCACACAGCTTGAGGGAGAAAAGGTTTCAGCTAAAATCTGATCATTCCCTACTGCTGCTAGGGAACAGCCATTTACATTATATATATTTATGCATATACTTCTATATATGTGTGCTATAAAATGAGGGAGGGCACAGAAAAAAAGGGCTTCAGGTAATCCTCTCACAACAAATCTCCTGGAGCACCCAACAGAACAATATTCTGAAGGTCAGTTTTAATTTCATTACTTAAAAAATATTAATTTCCTTAAGTGAAGAACGGTGACTGGCAGAGGGCTGGGGAGCAATAGCTGTATTTTACAACTTTCCTTCTGGGCACCAAGTATTTCATAGGAAGAGGTACCCCACAGGCCAGGAGAAAGGACAAGCATGTGGTAGATTGTCCCTGCACAAAAAATAGGAATATACACAGCAAAATGCAGAAGGGAAAAGTTATCTGTGGGAAGTACAAAGGAATCCCTAACCCGTGTTTTGCACAACTCAACTGAAAAAGGAAAACAATCCAGGTTACTTTTAGACTCCTAAAGGGAGAATTTAGCCCTGAGCCTGGGCTTTGAGGGGCTGGGTGTCAGCTGTGCCAAAAGTGCTCTGCAGACACCCAGCGACAGCAAAACCCAGACACAGAAAAGGAGACTCATGGCAGCTCCTGTGAGGCTGTGCCCAAAGACACCAGGCCAGGGGGCTCACACAGGAACAGGGAAATCAAACTGAGGGAAGGCAGAAAGAGCAGCAGGGAACTGAGAGCTCACGTACCTTTCTGGGACTCGTGCAGCTGCACTTTCTCCTGGTGGTCCCAGCCAAGGGCACATTTGTCTTGTCTGTCTGTCTGCACACCAAACTTGCCTCCAAAGCCCTTCACATAATCTGTGAAGTTTCAGAAAACATAACTGAAATTCATGGCTGTAAGTAGCATTTATTAAAAAAACCAGGGAGATGTTATGGGATAAGATGCCCTGTAAATGATACACTCGCTCATCTCACGGAATCCAAAATCTGCACACACACAGGGCAAACACACATTTACCACAAAACAAAAAAAAAAATCGAAAACACCCCACAAACAAAATGTTTTTCCCAGGTTTAAAAGGGTTTGAGCTCCTATTTTGAAAGAAGGTAACAAAAACCTTTCTGTGATTCGTGTTTCTCCGTTTTGCCTTGATATTCAAAGCCAACAGCACTCTTATCCACTTTGTCCTTGTCCACACCATATTTACCACCAAAGCCCTTGGAATAATCTAGAGATAAGAGAGAAGAGTTTTGTTTGGAAGTGTTCAATAACAAAATCATAACCTTGAGCAATTGTGATATTCAGGGCTGCTAACATTACATTATATTTTAAAAGAAGCACTGACATCCTCAGTTAAACTTGATTTCAGACACTGAAGTCAGAAATCCTTCAGAATACATTCTCTAGCATGGAAAATAAAATAGCATTTAGCTGGGCAATACCAGCAGTTCAGCTGCTCTACTCCTTGGTAAAATTCTGAAGACACTTAGAGCAAAGTGAACTTCAAAACCCATGTCAGCAACAGCCTGGATGGTTTTAAACATACCCTGCTCCTTGTTAGCATTTCTAGACTGCAAACATTTCTTTGGGATAAACAGAAAACAAATGGCAAAAATGTCACCATTTTTCAATAAAAGGGTTGATTTTTTTAATCAGATATGCCTGGAAACCTGATCAGCAACATAATATTAACTCTAAATGTTGCTAACAGATAAATGTTTTAATCCACAAACAGCTGATTCTTTTAGGAGCACTTCTCTGTGGTGGTCAAACCGCTCACAGTCTGAGTACTTTGATTTACAGCTTTTCAAAAGGAGCTGGAAAAAACCTCCAGCCAAACCTACGTGCCCTGGACCATCCCTCAAAACCAGGCAGAAACGACGTTTTTTAGCTTTCTTTGTTCAGAAGTCAACGTTTGCAGCACCGTAAATTTGACTCAGCGTTACCTTTCAGCAGGTTAGGAGTGCAAGAGGTGTAAAACATGAGTATTTTACAACATGGCCTATGGGCAGTGCCTACAGCATCAGGGAAGGAGCCTGCTAACACATGTGTGTCTATTCACCCTTCTGGGAGTCGTGTTTCTCAGTTTTCCCCTGGTAATCAAACCCCACTGCACTCTTGTCCACTCTGTCAGCCTGTACTCCGTATTTTCCACCAAAACCACTTGAGTAGTCTGCATTGAGAGTAAAGCACAATAAAAACAGCATCAAGGCACTCGTCATGGATACAGCACAGCCTAGCAATTGAGGGGAAAAACAAGTTATTTCACAACTGAAGTACTCATGCTTTAGCACATAAAATTAGGTTTCATTTTAAACATAAGATAAGCAACAGTCCTATAGCTTATGATGGTTCCTATTCAATTTATCCCCTACTTCCAACAGGGTGCAATACAGCAAACTCCCAGTCTTCCTGACATGTCCTCGAACCTCACTTCTGAAAGGAAAGTAAGACTCTTGAAGACCCACTACTTTCTTGTTTTAAAACCTCATCAGCTCATGAAACTGCTCTGAAATTCATTTTTTCCTCTCCTGTTCCAGCAAACCCAACATTTGATTCATTGAGAATGTCATGCAGAGGTCTCACTAAACAAGGAACTTTCCATACAGTGAAAGAACCTACTCTAATATTTATAGCAAATGTCTCCACAGAGGTGACCACCTCCCCACTTTACCTTTTTGGGAGGGATGCTTCTCAGTTTTGCCCTGATATTCAAACCCAACAGCTGACTGGAAGAGAAATAAAATGACATGTGTGACAGAGTTAGGCATTAGGAGAAAAACTGCCTGTACTTGAGTGGACAAAGACCATGGCAAGCTCCTGGGTCTTTCCATACTGCTCTGACCTTCTGGAGGGGGAGCATAAATACCACTGATGGGCCATATTCATTTCCATGGTAATTTAGTGCATGTGCTCATGGACAGGGATTCTGTTCTCCCTTGCCAAGGCAAACTGTACCAGCTGCATACTCTGGTCTAGTCTTGCCAGGTCCAGCAACTCAGTAGGACAGAAATCCAGTATTTCCAGACAGGGACTGTTACAGAGTCTTGGAAAAGGACATCAATTATCCTGCCCAGTAGCCCATGTTGTGAATATTTTAACGTCTCTTTTCAGCTTTCTTTTCAACTCATCTCAATTTCCCACAAGGACATTTTTCTACTCTGCTTTAAACAGTAATTCATCTCCATATCAGTCAGTGTTAGCTCGCTGCTAAACTTCAAAAAGAGCAGGAAGAGCAGCCCCCCCAAGCATCCTAAGGCATTGGCATTTTGCAGTTTGATGTACAAAAGGAGAATATAAACCTCATGGGTGGCTGCAGGAAGAGAGGAGATCACTCACCTGGTCAACTCTGTCGGTCTGTACTCCAAACTTGCCACCAAAGCCTTTCACCGAATCCACCTGGGAGCAGTGCTTGGAAAGTTTGGATTGGTACTCATGTCCAACAGCTGACTGGAAGAAATTGGTTAAGTTCAGAAACAGCAGCTCTACACAGGTCTGTATGGAAGAGAAAACACTGCACCAAGCAACTCGAGGATGAGTTTTGTTACCAACATGCATCACTGCTGCTCCTGCTGCTGAAACCCAACTTCCCTGGAAATTCCTGCTCACTTGGGAAATCTCCACAGGGATGCTGCCATGCTGCCAATCCAGCCTAGGCAAGGGAAGTGACTGCAGTTTATGAGGACTATTTTATGCCCTGCGTTTGCACTTCAAAAGCACAGGAATGAAAACAAGAGAGGTAGAGAGGGAGCCTTGACAGTGTTCATGCAGAATTTGAAGTGAGCTCTAGGTGAAATACACAGCCTTGTGCTGAGGCACAGAGCTACAGATCTGTTTCAGGTGGCATGGGACTGCAAAAATACAACTACAGCCAGCTGCCAGGGGTTTAGGGAGGCACCCATGTCTCCTGCACAAACCAGAATGAGGCATCTTTCCTCTCTACTTTCTCACTTGCAAAATGGTATTGAACACGAAGAGATGCACTGACAGCAGGGCAGAGCTCCCTGTGCCAGGGGTACCCCAGCCCTGGAGGTGGAGCGGAGCAGAGGCTCAGCTCATCCATGCCACCACGCCTGGCAGGACACAGGGGTATGGAATTACACACCAGGAGTGCCTCCACACAGCCTGTGCTAGTGTTACACTGACCCAGGGCTAGGGAGCCCTTCCAGCCCCGGGAATTGATCCTGGAGCCTCACACCTCAGGCAAAAATGCTTTTTCCTTGTTCAGTGCCAACACCGGGCACTGGCCAGAGCAACCTGCAATTCCCCAGCTTAATCCAGCATTGGATAACCTCGTGCCAGGCAGCTGGACCAAGGTGAATAAATTAATCTGAGGACACAAGGTGTCTGCACACCAAAGTAACTTGGATTTTACAGCGTTTGCTCTTTTTCTTCCACACAGGTGCGGGAGGGAACACTCCCAGCAGGAGGGAAGCAAAGCATTACTGGCTGAAGTAATTGCCAGGTAACAGAACAAGGATATCAATAATAGGACACTGCTTTAACTCATAAGCATTACAAAAGCTCCTTTCTTTTCCTGACTGAAACAGTCACACTCTTGTTCATTTTGCAGGTGCTCTGTAATAGAGTATCTGTTAAATGTGACAGAATAGGCTCCCACCTCCCTTTATTCTTCCCATTACATTCATGGAAGACATGAAGCTCTCAAAATTTTAGAATTTATGTGGTTTTACATGATCTCCCTTTTGTTATGCCAACTGAGGTGGGTAAGGTTTAAGCATCCTGTTTTCTTTGTGGTAGCAGAACTTCCTGCATTTCACCAAATACCAAGCATTACAACAAAACCCCTTTTCTAAAAGACCTGGAGAAATATTTTCCTTGGAAATCTGTATTTCAGAGTAAAACACCTTCATATTTTTTCAGTACATTTCAAATCAGCCCTGGAGGTAAGGCACACAGAATGATGTAACAGTTCATTTTGACTCAGCACCAAGGTTTTGCCCTAAATGCAGCAAATGACAAGTGTCTCCTGCAGTGACCCTGATTTAATAATCAAGCTTTAAAGCCAAGCTTGAAGAGCAGCACACCTGCACAGATACCTGCAAAGGAGACCTCTCCACCACAAGGCTTCAGAACTACAGTTACAAGGGAGAAAGATTTATTACAAACATAAATCATGAACACCTCCTGCCACCAGCATCACTCAGATGGGCATGACCAGACTGTTTTTCCCCATGATTAATTCTGGCCTATGGGAAACACTGCTGACTTTTGTTCCTTTCTTTTTCCCCACGGATGCAGGTGAGGGATAAACTGCTGATGCTAGAGAGCAGCAGAACAGGCCTGCTGGTTGAAACTGCTCAGCAATTCCTCTCCCCACATTCAAGGGTTAGCCTATTTCAAAGGCCACTGAGAACTGGACAGCAGTTAACCCTGGAATACGGGAATCCAGCAAAGATTTAATGCTGTCAACTTACCAAGCACACCGAAAGCAAATAAAATAAGAAAACTTGCTTATTCAGGAATGTTTTGATTCTTATTCTAACAGAGTTCATGAAAGGAAGTAGCCAGAAGTTGATATGCCTACTTATCACATGGCTAAAGGAGTTACATTAAGAGTTATAATTTTTTTAAAATATAACCTAAGCAGACATCAACTCCTTATATAAAAAACTACCATCTGATTGAAGTACAATGATATTTTAAATACTTGGATTATTTGTTATTGTTCACAGTTTGTCACTGTTCACAAGAGCTGCTCTGTGATTTTAATGCAGCAGCACACCCTTTTCTTCACTTTTTGGCAATCTCTATATGCATGGAAGAGCTGGCACAGCATCGAAATAAAAAGATCATACTGGATTTATTAATGCATGAAGCGCTTTGTTAATTTAGAAATATAAATTTAGAAACTTGAATCCTGACTCCAGGGGAATCCTCTCAAGACTTGGCATCAATTAAAACCATGTGGGGCCACTGCACACCCCAGAGGAAAGCTGAACAATCCCAGCTCACACAGAGTGGTGCTGGCCACAGGCAAGGCAAGGCTTATCACTTCCCTTATCACTTCATCCCAGGGAAACCCAGTTCACACTTACTTTATCCATGCGGTCTTGTTCCACGCCAAACTTCCCTCCATAGCCATGGGAAGCTTTTGGTCCTGTTTGAAGCTCCCTCTCTTTGAGGTTCTGGTGTTCTTGGAATACATTCTCCCTCAGCTGATGAATACTTTAGAAGACAAATAAGGAAGTTTCAGCAAGCAACTTCAAAAAGATGCAAAATATAAAGCTAACAAAAATATAATCTTAATCAGAACTTGGACAACTTGTATTTTTCAAGTCCTTCCCATTTTTTCAGGGCACAAAACATTTCCTCATATTCTGAGACACTGGGTTTGTCTCACTGCAAAATGTTGTTTAAAAAAAGAAAAGAAACTGCTGGTTTTATGACTAATGTGGAAGGCAACTTTGCTATTTTAACAATCCATTAAGTAGAATTGATTTGTGCCTGAAACATTTTTTTCCCCTCATGTTCTAATTTAAATTCTTCCCAACACTTTTTATTTAGATGGCAACTTTTCAGAACAGGGATCATCTCTTATCACACAGTCCCTATGGTAACAGGGCTTATTCTAACAGCATTCTGGACACCACTGCATTGCAAAATAAAGATGGAAGGAAACTTGCACCTCCTCTTCCCAAAGTGATCCCTTAAAATATGCAGGAATTGAACTGAGGGCAGTGCAGGCTATGCACAGGAAGGGTAAAGCAAGGTGTAATCTCTACTTTAAACTCTTCCCACATGAGTTTTAAGCTTCCTCGGTGTAATTCATCCAGCAAGAATCCTCACTGACCTCAGAACAGGGCAGAGTAATGCTGATCCCTGAAGCAACCAGTGTTTGCAGCATCACACATTTTCTAAAATAGCTTTAAAGTTCAGTCTCAGGCACTTTTTGTAAGAAATACAAGATTCAGGAGATGAATAATTTCTGCTTTGCATATCTCTCCATGATGCACCCATTTGCTTTTCTATCAGAGAGCTCAGTTTGCTGCTTTGCCAGGGTTTTTATGAGTTTGGTAGCAGTTTTCTAAACTAAGTGTAAGAATTAAGGGACTATACGTTTCCTTAAAGTACCAAACTGGAGCTGCTCAGATCCCTCAGCTTCTCCCCTGGATGACAGAGCAGCCTGGAAGGAGGGAATAATAGCTCTTGGAACAGAACAGAACAAGGAACCTTTCCAGACACAGATGCTGGAAAACTAACACTTCCAGTGACAAAAAAAGATTTAAGAGGCCCTACACCATATTCTGATCTTAATTTCAGATCTGAAGACACTGATGGATTTGAAAGGCCAGCAATCTGGCAAATAATCAATCTTCTACAGGGATTCCTGCTTTAATTATGAAGACACAAGTAACTGAGCACATGAGTTGATTAAAAGTCGCCTGGGACTGTGCCTATTAATACATTCCACGAGAGAGCTGCTTTACTTGATGTGCTCTTGGTGGCCAGATCCATTCACAGTTTTAGCTCCCCAGCGCTGCTCTTTCTCACTCACGTCATTCTGTGAAGGACACACACAAAAAAGGGAGTTAAAAACCCAAAGAAATCACGAGTTACACACATTTCAGAGTTCACAGCGAAAGCTTCCAGCAGTCACTGCGACCACAAGAGTTAGAAAAGCAGCTTCACACCCCCTTCACTTCCAGGGACATACTCCTGTCAGTTGATTTTGCCAAGACACAGCCCCCACCCTGCAGAGTCCCTCTGGAAGTGTCCCAAACCCGCTCCTGGTGGATCAGCAAACCCCAAAAGCCATACCACAAAGTCGGGATCTGTCTCCCAGTCGTCAGCTCCGTCATCCTGGCTGACAGACACGGTGTGGCCTGCAGTAGCCTTCCACATCTGCAACACCAGCAGGAGAAGCAGGGTCACGCTCCACTCACATGCTACCTCATTTTATCCAAAATTCCCAACAAGTATGTTATTTAACCACAGCACCAGCAGCTGTACTTGCAGTGGAAATAGCTTTGACCATCGGTGCCCGGGCTGTCTCCTCAAGCTGTCTTGAAAAGCCCTTTACCTTTCCCATTTGCACTTAAAAAGGTTAGGAGCAATCACTGTTTCAAAGAGAACAATGCCACCTTTCTTTGCTCAAATGAACACGTGTCTTTTGTGCAGTCACTGCACTCAAAGACTTCTCCTCACACAGGTTTCCAAGCCAACATGCACTTCCAAAGACTGCTGCTAATTCTGGAGCCTGAGCATTAAGGTGCATAAATTAAGGTGTAGGAATAGGTGCTTTTCCCCCAGCCATTAAAAAAGGTGAGCACAATATCACTCTTCACCTACATTACACCTGCACAACCTCCTCTGCTGTGCAGTGAGCTCCAGCACGGTGACAGAAATCCAAACAGCTCTAAGCACTTGCACACAAGGCAGACACTGCTCCAAGAACAGAGAACAGGAGTGCCTGTGCTGCTCAGGTAATCCCCTGTGACACAGAGTACACAAAGCCAGCACTCGTCTGGCTCACACTGAGGGTGACTGCTGCAGCAGGAAGCAAGGCTCATCAAAAAGGCAAACAATGACTTCTAGAAACAACACCCAGCACTGTCAAGAGGTTAATGATTTGGGGCCTCTCACTTTCTGGAAACCTCATCCCCTCTGGAGTATCGAGTTGGATGCTTTTAATTAACACTTCTGAATGCAACTAGTTAGCAGAATTCCTGACCTTCCTGGGTACTAGTGGTTGGGTTTTACACCCGTTATTCTAGGTAAATCAAAAGAAATAAATTCTAGAAAGCAAAACTAAAGCATAAAAACCAAGCTTCCCATTCTCCCAGCTTTTTCAGAATACACATTTCAGAGAAAGGATTTAATTTTCCTTTGCTGTCCTACCAGAGTTCAGTTTTTTAACTTACTATCATTCTGTCCACTTACCTTTATCCTTCTAATTAAGAATAGATTACAAGGATAATCGTCACAGGCTATTTAATTTACACAAGCATAATTCAGTGGGTGGGATGAAAACTCCCTCTTCAATGCATAACTAATAATCCCTGGGTAAAGTCCACAGCTCGTTCTGTCAGGCTTGTTCTGCAGCCTGGCAGAACGAGCTGATGAGCCAGTTTTATGGAGCATTTCAGAAATTTCAGGACTGGTAACGTGAGTGAGAACAACTGAAAAACTGACAGCCAAACACCATGGCAGCAAGTGATGGAGCAGCCTGGAAGGAGGGTGTAAAAGCAGAGCAGGTGACATTCTAACACAGCATTAGCATGTTTCCCCTCGTGTTTTGTCAGCTCTCCTGTCTCCAAAACTATGAGTTTATGGCCCAAACCTTTAGAACACGGGTATTTTAACGCTGCCCTTAAAAAGTCCTGTCTAAAGCTATCTCTCAAAAATATCCTGTCTAAAGCCTTCTCTCACATGATTGTGTCTGACTGTCCTACTCTTTCCTACTAAAATCCAATCTCTCACCAAAACAAAACCCCAAAAGCCTTGGAAAGCAGAACAGAACCAGTTCAATAACTAAATTCAATCTCGGTCCAAGTTCTTTCTAAGTTCCCCTAAGAGGGATGTTTTGTATCCACCTGTGCTCCGCAGCTGTGCAAGATGTCTAGCAATGAAATTCAGATGGCAAGAGCTGAAGCAGAGATAGACCTGTGTATGGTCAATTTCTATAAACTTTGTGCAAAACACAACTTTTTTCCCCCCGAGTACTTGTTTCATATGTTCACTCGGCTGATGTACTTTGTTCATTCAGCTGTGCTTGGACATTTCAAAGAACAAAAGCTGGATCCTTCAGTCTGGATTTCATTGCTTCCTCCTCAAGCTCTCACAAACAATAGCGCAGGCAAGAAGGATTTCACACGCACCCCTGTGCAAATCCAGACTGCACCGCGATCCTCTGCAAATCATGCCCCTGAACGCCAACATTCCCCCATGTGAATTCCTCTGTGAATTCCACAAGGAGCAAGGCAGCCGCAGAGAGCAGGGATCCCAGCGCAGAGCTAGCAGGAATAAGCCTGCTTTCCTGCTATTCCAGCACCGATTCCAGGGCAGAACGGCGAGAAAGAAACACGATCTATTCATGACTCACTGCCTCACGTGGTCATGATTCCTGAAGGAAGGAGCGAACGCTACGGTTCGAACACAAACCCAGGCTAAATATATGCCTCGAATGTATGCGCTCCCCAGCGCTGCTATGACTAATCAGCACCACATCATCCTACCCAGCACCTTTAGCGGCACCCTCGGCAACTCCCCCTGCCCGGGCCTAGCGCCGGCTCCGGCCCCCGGGGATGCCGAGCCTCGGGCGCAGGTGAGGAGGAGCCGGCAGAGCCTGGCAGAGCCCGGCAGAGGCCCGCTGGAGCCCGGTCTGAGCCCGGCAGAGCCTGGCTGGAGCCCGGCATGAGCCCGGCAGAGCCCGGCTGAGCCTGGCTGGAGCCCGGCATGAGCCCGGCAGAGCCCGGCTGGAGCCCGGCCTGAGCCCGGCTGGAGCCCGGCAGAGCCCGGCAGCCAGGGCTGGAGCCCGGCAGAGCCCGGCAGAGCCCGGCAGAGCCCGGCAGAGGCCCGCTGGAGCCCGGCAGAGCCCGGCAGCCAGGGCTGGAGCCCGGCCTGAGCCCGGCAGAGCCCGGCAGCCAGGGCTGGAGCCCGGCTGGAGCCCGGCCTGAGCCCGGCAGAGCTTGGCTGGAGCCCGGCAGAGCCCGGCAGAGCCCGGTAGAGCCCGGCAGAGCCCAGCCTGAGCCCGGCAGAGCCTGGCTGGAGCCCGGCAGCCAGGGCAGGAGCCCGGCTGGAGCCCGGCCTGAGCCCGGCAGAGCCCGGCAGAGCCCAGCCTGAGCCCGGCAGAGCCTGGCTGGAGCCCGGCAGCCAGGGCAGGGCAGGGCAGGGCAGGGCAGCGTGGCTCGGCGGACGGCTCTGCCCTCAGCGGGGGTGCCCACGGCGGGGCTGCCGCTCCGAGCCCTGCTCCAGAAGCTTTCCTGCAAGTTCCCAGCTCGGCACTGCTTCAGAGTTTAAAGAAAAATAAAAAAAGACAGCGAGTCGCGCCCCCCCGCCTGTGCCCTGCGCTGCCCGGCGGCGCGCAGCCCCGGCCCGGCTCCGTCAGCGCCGCTGCCCAGCCCGGCCCCGCCGCGCTCACTGTGCCTCTGCCGCCGCCGCCTCCTCCTCCTCCTCTCGGCGCTGGCTCCCCGCCGCTGCTTCCCGGGCTGGCGGTGCTGCAATTTCCGCTTCTCCCGAGCTCCCACTTCCTCTTCCCGGCTCAGGTGGGAGCGGGCCCGGAGCGCTCCGCCCGCCGGGAGGGGCCGGGCTGGAGCCTGCGGTGCCGAGCGGCCTCAGCAATGGCAAATATTTGTGTCTGCAGCCGCGCTGGAGCTGCTCCTTCCCCTGCTTCTTTCGGCCCCAGCAAAAATGCACCGTCAGGAGTTTTAAAATGGCCACAGGGGACTCGGTGCAGTTTTGAGCGTACTTTTTTTTTTAATACTTCTGCACCGTCATGTTTTGCAAATCGCAGCTACTCCGTCCCCGAGGGTTTCCATCGCTTTTTATTAGTGGGGAAAAGGTTCCCCCGTGGCTGTTCCCAGGGGGCCCACATGAAACGGATGCCAGACTGGAAGCAGCGGGGCTTTTAAAACACTGTAGAGGGAGTCAGTGGTTTGCCCACTGTTGGCGTCTTCAAGAGCAGGGAAAGAGCCCAAGGAACGCCATTTCTGGCCACAAACATTGCAAATAAACACGCAAATTCAAGCTGTGTTAAAGGGCAAGATAAATAAAAAGTCCCGGTGAACGCAATTCCAAAGGTAGCCGGTTCACTTTAGAAATAGGCTCAGATACTTGTTCCTGGATTAAACACAGTGCCATTTACCCTATAAACTGAATACATCGTATTTTAAAAACTGGGCTAAACATACTCTCCAAAAGCTGTCTGCTAGAGGAGAACAGAGGTGCAGAGAACCTTGATCCCTTGCGCATCACTTCTGCCTGTTCTGTGTCCTTTTGGAGTCTTCACCTGTTCCTCCACGTACAGGAATAGCAGCCACTTCTATATATCCCTTTTCCCTTTATATATCCCTTATCCCTTTATATGTCCCTTTTCCCTTTATATATCCCTTATCCCTTTCCCCCCATCTGTTCTAGCATCCCCTATAAAACCACAAGGTACTGCTACCTACGTTAACTGCAATTGCCCTTTCCCCCCCAAGTCCCCTACTATTAACAAAAAATGAAGTTAATAAAATGTAGAATAACTTGTGCACCAAAGCTACAACCCTGACAAATGGGAAGTGAAAAACTTTCCTTTTAAAGGCAAAACGACTCTTTAGTTTCTTTAAAACATACCACCCCCAAACATACAGTGTCAATTTCTATTTACCTGACAATTAATTTTGCTGCCCCTCCCTCTCAATTTTTAGCGTACCTAGTCCCAAAAATCAATTCTGCTTTGAACTACTTTACCTGTTCTCCAAATCTTGGCGTGATAAATCACTGCTGTCCACAAGACACTGCTAAAGCCACTTCCTGTCTTTTAATTCTACAGCAGTTTGAAAGACTAAACATCTGTTCTGAGATTCCCTGTCCTTCAAACATGCAAAAATTTCAAGTTTAAAGTTCACCCAGATAATTCTGAAGAATGCACAGTTTGATTTTTACAGTCCTCTTTCCACCTAAAGCCTTTAAAGACGTTTGGCAATTTGCAAAACGTATTTAATCAAGAGTTATCTAAAGATCACTGAAACAAACCCAGGTGCCTTTTCATGTGCACGGTTCTCTTTCAGCAGGGTGCGTGGGAGTCGTTAAAATTGAGCAAGACACGTTTTTCTGGATTTCTCCAGCCCAGATTTGCTGTGTAACTCAGAAGGAAGCCACCACACAGTTTTGCCAGTTTGTGAAAGCTTTCGCCATTTCACTCATTTATTCTACCTCTCAGGTCAGTTCCATTGTTCCATAACAGTTAAGGTTTTACAGCCTCAAAATAATAAACGCATTTTCTGTTCACATTTTACAAGTCTATCCCGCATTGGTTTCACTTTTGAGAAGCAACAATACATGACTTTGAACACCTACTATCACATCAGTGACCAGCAACGCCTAGGCAAGGTTTCTCTAAACAGCAAAGTTTAGCTGAGCAGTGAGTCAGGATTTCCTTCTGCAGTTCCATTTTCGTTTTTTCTAGAAAGATAGATTCTCTGAGAATATAAAAGAGACTGCAAATGAACAGACAGCAATTCCTATAGACAAGCCAGACAAACAGAGATGCATCACTGAGCACGCTTTAGAGCATCCATGGCAGTGTTTCTCCAGGCTTTCCAAATCCTGCTGTTGGGCTAGAGGAATATGCTTCACTGCTGCTTATTTATTCTGCAGCTTTATCCTTCAGTCTTCTACTCAAAGAAATGGTTTACAAATATATGAAAATTGACATGAACAGCCCTCTTGTGACCCCATTGTGCATTGTTTCCCTCGACTCCTATGCTTCTCCCCAAATATCACTATGGCCATAATCTCATTTTATTACCAAATCAGCTGTTGCTGCTGTCTGGAACAGCATTTCCACCTTCAGCATGTGGACCAGAACACACTGAAGTTGTGTGACAGGTTTGGTTTACTATTTTAAGAAGCAAATCATAGCTCTAACTATGAGTAGAAGTAGGCAATGAAGCAGTTTTTTCCAGAAAACTGATTAATGCATGTGAACTTGAACAATTCCAAAGAAAAGGTCACAGCTAACGGAATATTTCTGCTACTGGAGAAAGGTCATCATTTGAAACCAGATCTACAGGGCAGCAAACAATCATTAAGATGCTTTATTGACAATATCCACTCACTGCAAAAGTTTCTGCCTGCATACAATTAGATCTTAGCTTTTCCATAGTGTTTTATTGGCAGTGGAAAATGCATCAGTACTTTATTGAAAGAAAGCAATAAATAATACTGTGATAAAAATAGTTCAAAAGTAGACTGTACATATTGTTACATAATCTGAAAATACACAAAAGATTAATAGAAAAACAGAACAGTAACAATGAATTTCAGTTTTACAAGCAAGTTAAAAGTGGAAAACAAAATAAGAAAAAAGACATGCTATATATATTGTTGCATAATAAATAATGCACCATCTGAACAAATTCTTGCTGGCTTTTTAATATGCCATTTACAAGTGTCAGATACATTTTCTACTCATACAGTCCAAAATGGCTACAACCATCAAAATTAAAAGTCCAGACAAGTCCTTAGAACAAGTTTACAAAACACATAGGATGACTTACATAAGAAAAGTAAGGCCTTTATTAGAAGATGCACTGCTTTAGTTTTCAGCCCATTGTACCTTCATCTTTCACTACTCATTTGACAGGAGGCTGCAGTGCTTTAGGATTGGTCCATTAAAACTGGTTCCACCAGCATCTTCCCACCAAGTGTTTTCAAGCAAAAAGGTCTAGGACAAAGAAAACCTCTCTGTGGCCTGTGGCTCACGACCAGGAATCATTATGAAGTCTATCTTCCTCAGTTAAGGAAAAGCAAAAATAAAAACAGTCCTTGACTTATGGCTTGTTTTCAGTCACCGTGAAGAGTCGCTATACAAATACAGCAGAGGGTGTTAGGACCGAGGCAATCACTCCTACAACGTGTCCCGCAGGGTTCAGAGTTCCTCCCAGCTTTTCAAACGAGTTCTAGTTTAAATAAAGACAAATTGCCACTACTGGACAAATCCTCTGTGCGGAAAGGTACAGCTCGGAGGAGAACAACGCTCGTGTACCGTCCCTCCTACACCAACAAAGGCTCTCCTGAAAAAAAGCTGGACTTGTTTTCAGATCTAAGCTAAGAGCTCCAAAAGACAAAATATATACTGCTCGGTGTCATGATACTTTTACAAAGGTATTAAAATCCTTTTCACCTTCAGTTTCATTATTAAAAAACAATGATAATTACAGTAACTGCATAATTTACAAAAACCCTATATTGCTCATAGGGACATATACATACAAGCATTACAGTACATTCAGTTGGAAAGACTAAAATTAGAATAAAAAATCAGCAATGATTTGATTTGTAGACTGAATAGAAACAGAAAAAGTAAGTAACTATATAAATGAGAAGTCACATAAATATAAGAAACATTTAGATTCTAAAATATTTTCTCTATAGTACTCATGATTTTATTTGCTAATTAAAAACTCTGTAATAAAATATCTCAAAGTGTCCATTTAACAAGTATTAACAGGTTAAGGGTTCCAAATGTTCAAAATGCTGCATATCACCGGTAGAAATAGTGTGGGTAAACTGCAAAAACAACAAACGAAAACAACACACAAAAAGAAAAGAAAACACAAAAGATTCCATTAGCAGTTTCTAACCAACGTTTCATTGTCAGATTGTCACAAACAGCTCAGCAGTGCAGCAGTCATGCACTGAATTACTGCCATGCCATGTTGGATAGAATTGCATTGCCTTCTGCAATCTCCAGCTGCAATGCAAAGTAAAGCAATCAGGGCAAATATTTCTGCCTCAAGGATTTCCATCCCAGGTCATCTGACTACAGAAAATCCTCAACCAGGGTGGGGGGAGAATCTGGGGGAGGGGAGACTTAAAACTTCAGTTTCTACCAACTAAAAATACTTTCAGAGAGCCCCTGAGATTATGAACTGACACACTCACATGGTCTGAGCTGCTACGTGCAAGAGTTTCCTCTCTCAGCATTTCATATGTAAGAACTCTTTAGAACTCAACTCATACATACAGAAAGGTTCTGAATTTGAAGAAGGAAATCCATGAGTTGGATGGGATGCTACCAGTAAGAAGAAAGAAGCTGCAGGCAGCAAAGACAGACAATTTACAGTCCATGAAAGATACCAGTGAGGGGGGAAGATTCATGGAATTGATTTTTTTAAATCCATTATCATTTAAAAAAAAAAAAAAATCACTTTCTGACTTGCTTGCAAAATGAGAATACTCTGCCAGAAGAAAATACAGCAGAGGCTGCTGCAGAAACATTCCCGATCCTGGAGAAAGAGGACTACAGATCTTTCACAAGCCAGAACACATGGATTTTGTGTTACAACACATCACACGCCTTTTATCACCAGAACTGCTCTCAGCTCCCCAAATTCAGGCTGCAGGGAGCTAAATCCAAGCAGCCAGCCTAAACCATCACAGTGGCACGGAGTGTCCAGGAAAACTGCAATTATCCCTGTAAGAATTCAATATCAAAGCATGTCTTAGTGGGATAACTGTGACCAAGCAAGGATTCTGAAAGATCAGCCTGTCACACACTGGATTATTTTCTCTCCTTTCCATTCCTAATTTATTCTCTTCCCCCCTCCCCACTTCCATGAGCTGTGTTTCATCCAACCTTTGATTTCAACACTTTCTACAGAGCTGTTTAGCACAGGTCCTTTTTGAAGCTGTTTGAAAATCCTCACAAGAATACAATCCTGACAAAACCCACTATTTCAACACTCCGTCTTCATTGAAGAAACAAGCTCTAGATTTTCAATATAACAACCTACCCTGAAAACCTGGACAGTTTTCTAAGTGTGTAAAATCACTGTAGTAAAATCCCTGCTGTTTTATTTCATAAATGGCTGCTTTAGTGTTATTCCTCTCAGCTTTACTCACCAGGAGAAGGCTTTAACAGGAGTAGGTCCTTACTGTAGCAGAATCCAATCTTTGTGTTCCTGATACACTGCCTATTCCAAGAAGCATGGGAAGACATGCAGAACACAGCATGCATGTTAGTTTTCAAAACAAACAAAAAAAAAAAACCATCACAGCAATGGTGATTACAGCTTTGGTACTCACCCAACTCTAAGGTTACAAGTTAGAAAAGCAGAATTTATTTTACAGTTTGTATATGAACCATTTCTTGTTCCAGGGATTAACAAAAAGAAAGCTAAAAAAATCTGCATGCCAACTAGCACACAGAAATTGGCAAAAGTAATTGAATACATTATTTACCTACATTATGTAGTTTGTAAACATTTAGTATCTAAAATAAAAGTGGTTTCAAGTGGTAAAGAACTAACATACTTTCATTTACAGAATTTTCCACATGAATTCTGGAAAATATTTTGTGCTAGTGACAATATCTAAAATTTAGAAGAGCTCACTGAAAGTAGCATCAGATGCAAAAATTGTTTCTCTGAGCTTTATGAATAAATAAGAGTTTTCAGAACCTGAGGCAACACTGACAGATTGTATTCTCACCCTGTCTGTTCCAATAAAGAACATTTTATATTTGTTTTTACTTGTCTTTTGCAAACCATATTCAAGTCAGTTTATGGTTATGGTGCTACAGAGACTGATTTTTAACAGGCAAGATCCTTCATGTGACAGGTGATCAACTTCCACTTCCAGATGGGATTTCTGGGGTCTGCTTTTGTTGGTTTGGATTTTTTAAATTCGTATCTGTGTGTGCACACATACACACAAAGATCATTAAGTATACAGCAAAGAATGAAACAGTGATTTCAAGTATGGTCAATATTGAAGTGACCACTGCAGTGGGGGTAATGCACATGTTACACAAATTTTACTAATCTCAAAATGATCTGAGGGGTTTTCCTCACATCATTTTTGAATGCATTTCATTGCACTTCAGAAGTGGGGCTTATATTGGTCTAATTGCTGTTAGAAATTCTGCACCCTGTGATTAAAAGACTTCTACTAAGCTGTCATTTTGTTTTCTTAGTTTAAATTACATTTATTTCTAACTATAATTCTCATTTTGTTACTCCAGTGATGTAAAAATGAAACTCCACCTCTAGTGCAGCTTCCTGAAATGACAAAGCACCCTATGGTTAAACACAGTGTTATAAATACAACCATGCACAAGGCAGATGCTTTTATGCAGCAAAAAGGTCATTTGAACTTAATTCCCCTGGAATCTCAGGCAAAACCAGCACATCATGCTTAAAATTATACAAAATCAATACCATCAATCTGCATCTTCTTTGGCTGCATAGAGGGTGAAGACATGGAGGTTGTAACTCTGAAATTTGCAGGAAGAGTCTCTGCTGATCCAGCAGCTAAACCTCTTATGTCCTTTGGTCTAAACTTCTTTCTCCACGAAGGTGCTCTCCTAAAGCTCTTATCATCATCCTGTCATATTGACAAACAACATTAGCAGTGCAAAAAGTGGGCAATTGTTATTGACATTAAAAGGATTACTGACAAACTCAGGTAAATGTCTCACCACTGAATGAGGTAATTGTGAGGAAATAAAAAATAAGTGCATTAAATACTGCCTTGCCTTTTCCTTAAGCGCTTGGGTTAATGTAACTTAATTACCCAAGTGCATTTTCCTGCCCCCATTAATACATCTGCATCTTCCAAGCAATATTCCCACCTCAGAAATATAAAGCTGCACTTAGTAAATACAGTTGAAGTCCCACTCCCAAAAACATCTTTGGCAGAGCAGGTATTGTGTCGATGCAAATATACCCAACGGGCAGCTCCATTTGCCAGCTTCCCATTTAGAAACAGTTCCATCCTATGAATGCTATTTTACCTCAGATTTATTCCCTTGTACAATTAGGAGATAAGAGTCCACATTATTTGAAGAGATCTTCATTATCAAACTGCTCCATGCCACTAGAACAGAGCAAACACCTGTTCCCTCAAAGTTCCTTCTGCAGTTTGAAATCTCCACGGAAAAATTCAGTAAAAAACCATCAAGCTGCTTTCTAAAGTGTGATTAAAACCTTGTCAGAGATGCAGATGGGAACAGAGCAATCAGGAGCTTCCCCTTTCCCTGTCCTCTTCCTCATACCAGCACCAATGCTTTTGAGTCTGGTTTCCTGAGCTGGTTAACCACAGAAGGGTTTTGCTATTTCAGCCTTCATCTGCACCACTTCTGCCTCTGTGTGCTGCCACATCAACTCCCACAGCACCAAAGATGAGGCAGCACAGGGTTCATTAAACTCCCCTGGGGAGGTCAGCACCAGCTTGGATCTGTTCACTGAGCAACTCCAAAGGTTCAAGATGGAACAGTCTCCCATTGATGCTGTGGGTGCACAAACAGCCTCACATTTCAAGAGTTTGATACTCGTTTCAGTGCAGTTTATACAGTGAGATCACAGACTGCCCAACAGGAACTACCCTGATGTGTAAACACACCTGGTGGTCTTCTACATCAGTATTAATGAAAACTAACATGAGATTTCTTAAAAACCCCTCAAGGCTCTTTGAAATACTGCTCTTTAGGCTAAGTGCCTTTCTGTATCCCAGCCTGCTCATCTGCAACGCTGGTCACGAATTTGCCCATATTTTAGATAAAGAGGATTCAGCCCAAAGTGCTGCTATGAGATATTAACCACGAGCTACAAAACCAAACTTGCAAATCTTCTCAATACTTCCATATGCAAAGTCATCTTACCAAAATACACAAACCCTGCTGTATTTAGCAACCCTCAGAGACAAGGAGTTTCACATTAAGGTTTCTGTCACTATTCTGTCAAAAGCTGAAAGAGGTTCAAGCTCAATTCTTTCACTGAGCAGTTCTGATAAAGTTTCCAGGGCCATAAAATGGGTCATCAACTCAAGGAACTTACTTCATCGAGTCTTCTATCAGTGCCCATAGCAAGCAGGTTATTGAATTCCCTCTCCAGAACAGCACGAGCCTGAAGTTTGTGGTACGAAAGAAATGCAAGTTAATTCCAAAAGATTAATAATTAGTTATAATTAGTAACCTATAATGATTTTTAAAACTTACAGGAACCAAATTTTTTAATACTTTCTTATCAGCTTAATAAACATACATCATACTTGAAAAGTCAGTACTTGAGAAGTCAGTACTTGAAAAGTTACAGTTTAATTTGTAACTAATTAAAAATTTAAGGAAGACTTCACAGCTCTCCTTTAGTTATGACATGAAAGTTCACGATTCTGCCTCAAAATTAATTATTTCAGAGTAAAAACTTGTGAACAACAAAAATGATGACTTTCACACTAGCGCTGTGAAGATGGTCTATGAGGAAAATATTCAAACAATCCTTTTCTCAAGGAAATTTACCAATGAGAATTATTATTAACAATGAGCAAATGATTATAAAGGCACGATTTTAAGTTCTTCTCTTGTGTGATAATGCACAGCTGAAGTTTCTAGATGCTCTTACCTACGAAGAAAGCAATCAGGTCCATTTTTAACCTTCCTAAAAGGCATGAAGTGCCTCCTCCTTGCCTACCTGTGTGTTTTGAGTGGGGATTTGCAGCAGGAGAGCTAATGCATTGTAGTCAAAGGATTCATCTAAGGCCACAAGCGCTCCGTGAACGCCGCTCTCGATCAGGTTATTCGCGTACTCCTTCAGGCCGATGGACACCACCCAGTGGATCATCCTCTCGTTGCTCCACACCAGCACATCTGGGGAGGAAAGGCACCTTGCCAGGTCATTGCAGTCCCACTTCTCTGAACCAATCAGCCACAGTCCCGAATTGGAAGTGGAAAGGAAATGTTAGAAGTTTGCTGGGAGACATTTCACACCGTGACAGCTGAAATATTCCAAGGGACAATTCCCTGGGAGGAACAGATGCACCCAATCCGTTTAGGAGGCTAAAAACCTACCAGCCACAAGCCTGGCTTGCTTGTGACTCCTAGCAATGATCTCAGGCACAGTTAGCAAATTAACCACCAAAAGGTATCAGTGCTTTAAAAGGAAGGTGAAGGAGCAGGCACAGAGCCTTCCAAGCAAGTTTTTAGACTCAGATATCAGAAAATACTTCTGATATTAGATAGGGAACAACATTTCCATGGGAAATCTTGGAAAACCAAGAATTCCCCGCCTTGCTTTCTCTTATTTCTTCTCTCTCTTGTTCAGAAATCACCATGAATCTGGAAGGTATAAATACCTAGTCACTTGGTTATTTTTTCATCAACTGCTAGGTAATAAAAATTAACAGCCACAAGCAACAGTAAAATCATGCAGATGTAAAGTTATGACAGAACAGTGGGAAAAGAAGAAAATAAGGAAAAAAACCCACATTCTTAACTCTCATTCTCCTAAAATATTTAGTTCTAAACTTCAGAGCAGTATGGGTTTCAAGAATGTTCACAGTTATAAGTAAATGATTAAATGATGTGTTTTACTATTCAGTGTTCAGGGCCTATATCCAGACACACCTGTGCATTTAACACTCGATATTTTACAAATCATTCCTTCCTCTAAAGCCTCTTCTTTGTTAATGAATTTTTGAGGCCTATCAGTGAACACATGCCAGAATCAGACTGAGGTCAAGACAACGCACTAACCTTTAATCTCATTCTGGCTTTCTTCTCTTTTCCTTTCCAGTTCTTTCCGATCATAATTCAGTCTTCTGAGGCACATAATTCCACACTGAAAACTGTTCCTGTTTAGACGAGAGAAATTAAATTGAAAAAAATATGTCGAGATAATGGAAACACTTAGTGGGGGTGAGGTCTCCAAGTTCAGCCTCTTTACCTGTGAAAGCTGTCCACCATTTTGAGCTGCCCACGCAGGTCTTTTTTAGTTAAGTGATCCAGCATTCGAGCATCCACCAGACACTCCATGAAGTAGCTGCGGTACTGAGGGAGCCCCAGGCTGGGGAGCCACTCATTGCCAATCCACTCGTGGTTCATGTCACCATAGGCTAATGTCTGGGTCGAGAAAAATTAAAGAATGAGCTTATTAGAATGAGAAAATGGAAAAAGAAAAGCTATTTTAGACAGCATATTT
The DNA here is from genome assembly GCA_036630365.1 of Acanthiza pusilla. NCBI lineage: Eukaryota > Metazoa > Chordata > Aves > Passeriformes > Acanthizidae > Acanthiza > Acanthiza pusilla. Next base: position 807,331 of record JAXCHO010000006.1, on the reverse strand, counting down.
TTAAAAAATTGCTTATTTAATTCTTAGCCTGTAAAGACAAGCCCAGCAAAATACTGAATACTACATGTATGTTTTCCAAAGAAGTCACCCTCATGGAGAAAAGCAAATTCAGATATTCAGATCAGCAAGTAAAACTGCTTCCATTTATATCAAGAAATAGCATGAAAAAATTTGCAAGAGCTAATAAAATTTTAGAAAGACTAATCTACATGGTTTGATAGCAAAAGCCACAGAATTTCATTGTGTTGAGATGTTGTAAATACTCCCTCTCTTGAAAACTAGGGGGGAATCTTATTTTGCATCTGTATAAATAAAAGATTTTTTTAAAAAAACTGCAGGCCTTTTAAAATACAGTTAGCTATTTTTAGAAACTGATAAAACCCTGCTACTGAAAAACAACCCATTCTAAATGCTAGTCTTATCCTAAAAGAGACTTTTCTCATTACAGTTTTGCTCTGCAAAATACCAGGCATTTTTGCAGAGAAAACAACTATATAAAGATGAGAGTTGGTAACTATATATCTGATCATTCTTTGGGCAACAAAACCCACAAGCTCCTTTTTTTCAGAACTGTATTAATTCTGTTATATTTTGTTCTGTTATATTCTGTATAATTCTGTTATATATTCTGTAATATTTTTCTGTTAAAAGTCCAAGGCTTGATTTCTCCTCTAGAGGAAGCACCTTCCAGAAAGGAGCAAGGCCACAGGGAAATGCAGCTCTCCAAGCCATCAGAAGGTAGAAGAGTGAGAGAGCTCCTTACTCTGAGGTTGTTATCACTGACAATCAACAAATTACTACATTTGAGATGGAGTTAATGGGACTTAAAACAGGTTTAAGCTGGAGGGCAGCCAAGAGAGAAGAGACTGTCCTGTCCAAAGATATGGACCGTGGGTAAATCCCAAGTTTTGTTTCTATCCCTGTATAAATACTCAGCTACATCAATGCCTGAAAATACAATTAGGATTTGCCAGCACTTTAAAGCAAAACAATTAATCAAGGAGGATTACAGAATTAGTGCATAGAAATCTACTTAGCTAGCCAGGCCCAGGGTGTCTTGTGGCACACCTGGGATGGTGGCTGGCTTGGACAGGGACTTCTGCTCAGAGCAGATACTCCTCCTGGAATTCTGGCTCCCCAGAGAGCCAACCCCCACCAAAACACTCAAATATTTAAATCCCATGTATTTCCCAAGGGTGCATTGTACAGAGATAAGCCTGGAGTTTCCCCCTCTCCCAGTCCCCAGGGCACACCCAGAACCACTAAAAGGTGCTTTTATAAAGGAAAAACAGATTCTTTCATGCTCTAATGATTGAGGCAGTTTACATACAGTCTATAATATTAGATAAAGTTTCCAACCTGAGCCCAGCTTCCCTCCTCATCCTCCTGTTAGGTGGTTAGGAAAGCAAAAGAACACACACATATTAGTGGTCAAGTTTAGTAAGGAGGTCAAAGTTAATGGTGCACTGCAAGACTCTACATCTACTGCATTCCAAAAAGTCTAGATAAAGCAAGCATCATGCAATGTCAAAAATTATACACAAGGCACTTATTGTCATTTGAGAAGTTGTAAACCCCATCTACTGATTAAGTTTTCTCGAGAGAAGAAATTTCTGCACCAATAATTCAATTTGTCTATTTGTCAATCAAGTCAGAGCTCCATTTTACAGATCAGAGTTTTGTTTACAAGCTTATCAATGTTGATTTTTTTTTTTTCTCCCTTCTGGGAAAAAAGCTATCAAGATGCAGATTAAAAGGTTAATAATTAGAAGAAGCAATGATCCAGAATTTTAGTGCGTTAATTTGGAAAAAAAAATAAAAAGAAAGAAAGAAAAAAAAGAAAGACCAAAAGATACTTGATTCAAATGTTCAAGAAGTGGGAAAAGCACTCTAAGGAAGAGAAGTGGCAACACTGTAAACTAACCGTTTGTTGTGTGGCTGTAAGATTTTCCATCTCTTCATGTGTTACCCAGACATTTCCCGTGGTCTAATATGAGCCCACAGGGAATCAATCCCATCCAGTGAAAGGAAAGCAGTAACAAAGAGGAGAGGTTGCAGAACAGATAAGCAATCGGTACATGTAAGGAGCAGGCATGGGCAAAGCAATGGTCTCTAGGTCAGGTACAGCTATGAGAGTCATGGCATGCAATAAAAGCCTACTCACAGGGATCACCTTTCTTCACACAGGGACAAAACTGAGCATCATCAACAGCTGACGTGATTTCATTCACGGGGAAACACTCTGCTCTAATCTCAAAAATGCATTTGTGGTCTAGTACGTAACCCCAGCAATAACTTTAGACTGCAGGGCAGACAGACTCATGAGAGGAAATTCCCACAGAGTGTCTGTATTTACTATGGAGAGACAGGTGGCTCCTAGTTTATGTAGTCTGAATTATTTGGAGTTAATGGCCTTATATCTGCATTAAAAGAGCCTCCAACTATTCTGCAAATTTCTGTGCACACATGTGTACTTCATCTGTATTTTAAATTCTCTGGAGGCCAGAAGATTAGGTGAATGACACATACACTAAAATACTCTAGATTACATACCTAGACTGAAATAAACTTCTCTTTTCCTCAAGAAAGAAAATTGCAGTTATTCCTTTATTTCATTTCCATGAAAGGAAGGAACAGCCTATATTTAAATAATGTGTTCCTTTCCATAAATTCTCAGAAGATCAGATCCTTTCAGTTATAAGTTTCCAGTCAATGCTGGGGAATTCTAAGTGTTTAATGCTGGATGAGTTTCCTTACCGTCCTGGAGGTGGGAGGGGCAGAGGGGCTGGTCAGGGACATGATCTCCTGGATGGCCAGCCTGAGCTTGAGCCTGTGCAGGGGATTGCTGATGCCGATCTCGCGCTGGATTTCCGTGTCAGACAGGGCTGACATGATAGCACCGCTCTTCACGTTGGCTCGGCACGCAGCCACGTACCAGGCTGGCATCCCCACCCACAGCTGCAACACAGAAAGAGGGAAACAGGATATGGAAACATTCCTGCCTCCAGACTCTCCCATTCCGTGCAAGTCTGTGCATTGAAGGGGCTTTTCATTTCTTTTGGGAGCACCACTCACCTCCAGCCACACCACCACAGTGGGCCCATCCCACTGTGCAAAAGGCAAACCTTGTCTTCTGGCCTCCTCCAGCAGCTCGTGCCTGCAATTACAGAAACAGCCTTTGGTCAGAATGGGTGTTACAACTGCAGCACTCACTGCACTACCTTCTTTCCAGTAATTAACTGGTTCCTCTCCCAGCCTTACGTGATACACCCACGCACATAGGGACTGTGGAGGGATGAAAGCTGAACTGGGCAGGAAATCTGAGAGCAGAGGAGATATGGATCTTGCCCTTCAGAACTTGGTGTCTGAAGCCATTACCGACACCCTACCCAACACTCCCAGCCCAAAGTGGAGATGTCAGGCTGATTTGGCAATCAGATTCTCAGTTGCTGCATTTTCTGTTCAGCAAAGCTGAACCAAAGCAGTCATTTTTCCTCGGCGTGTGCAGATTTGAAACCTGTGGCAGCACATGAGCACATCAGACACCCACATCCATCAGGCTGCCAGGGCTGGAAACTGGGACAGTGACCATTTCACTGTCAGAATGGCAAGCACAGCTTCACACAACCACTGTGTGCAGAGAGCTGTGTTTGGCAATTATATCCTGAAAGGCTGTGCACTGAAATTCAGCTTTCATCTCTCATCATGACACCATTTCCTTTGTTGTTCTGAAACAGAAGCGCCTGAAGTTTGATATTGACAATTCAGCTTCCAGAGACAATGGAAGCTCACAAAGTCCCTATAAACAGCTGCCAAAAATGTTTGATAAACCAAAGGGCAAAAACTAGCGCTGTGGGTACAAGCATGCAATGCTGCTTGGATATGACTGGCTGAAAAAAATGGAGAAAACCATATTTACACTGCCTTTGAAAGTCAGTTGTATACTGTTAAATCCCCACTCATTCTCCCTAGAAATTCTGAAAAAACAACTTCACCTAATTAGACTGGTTCTGCTGTTCTTTATTCATGCCTGCATGTGTCAAATTAAGAAGATATGCAGCACCACTACAGATTCGAGGTCCTACATTATGTATTTACCATTTTCTCACTATTTAAATCAAATAAGATCTCCTCGCCTTCTGAACTGTCTCCCTGGACATATCTAAGATGATAATATTTTTAGAAGCCGTAGGTATTAAAATACACAAGGCACCCTGAAGACTGATTACTGACAGACAAGGAGCTTTTTTGCTACTCCTACAAAATGGAAATGCAGCAGTCAGCTCTTTTAGACATATCTGGGGTCTTCATGTTATATTGGTGGATAATATTAAAAAGCAATCAATGAAGTAATAAATATACCAGCAACTGCTTTATCAACAGACAGCACTTCTCCACCTGCACGCCAATAAATTCCTAATGCTCTGGAAGAACATCCCAGTAATTTATCCTAATTAAATGTGCTTCCCAGGAAGGGGGAAAGGGGAGGAAGGAAGGGACTGCCAGACAATTTGTTACAAGTAATCATTCCAGGTACCATTTTAGGATCCATCAATTAAGGTGGAACAGTGCTCAGCAGTCAGCAGCTCACTAACAAAGAAGACTGTAAAAGCTAAACATATTTGTACACTTTGAAAAGATAAATATATTTCTTAAACTGGGAACAAAGCATCAGTTATTTCCCTGCTACTGTGAACATTACTTTCATTCCATAAATCATTAGCCCGGAACACATTCAGTTCTACTTCACTTTGCTGTTTAAAGATTTAGAAATTAGAAAAATAAATTCATAAGATACTATGAAACACTGCTTGGTAAGAACAGAATAAAATGCTTAATACTGTATTTGCCAGAAAGGAATACAACATTTTTTTCCAAGTACTTTAACTTCCAAATTGGTGTCTTTGCCTTCCTTTTTGGTGGTTGTATTATGTGGAGTTCAGAGAATATCAGTGTCATTTCTGGTTGTTTTATAAGTCTCATTGTAAACTTCATGGTAACCATGAAACAGTGCATCCTTTGGAGCAGAATACAAGGAATATATAAAAAATGTAAGGAGAGGTTGATGCAAACTTGAAACTCGTGGTGGTGTTGTAGGCAGAAAATAATTGTGTGATGGAAGAAAACACACAGAAACAGAAGCAAACAAAAAAAAAAAATGTTTACAAGATGACTTTATGCAGAAATTATTCTATGGATCCGAAGAGGAAAGCAACCATGAAGTGGAAAATTAATTGCAAAATTTGTTCATATGCAGTAAGAGATAAAAACCTTGCTTGCACAGAGAATCTTTAACCCTAAAGCTCAAGATGTAGCACAGGCACAAAACATCTCATAGGAAGAATTCAGAAGCAGCTGCTGTTTCATCTGCAAATGATGCATCAATGTTTGGGTTTTTTCCCATAGCAGAGAACTTCCCTTTTCCAACTCTTCCCTCAAACTCCACCAAGGCACTTGCTGCATTCCAGTAATATGTGATCAGATCCCTGCACGATCACAACTGCCAGGCCAGCTTTGGTTCACAGCCCGTCCAATCACACCAGTGAGGAAATGGGTGCAAAATCCAGCCCTGCGTCTTTGTGAGGAAAAAATATTGCACTGGTGTCAGCAGTGTGAACAGATGGCATAAACCTGGCCCTGTGAAGGACACAAGAATGCCACAGGAGTAGCTGGCTACTGGAGTAGCTCCTAAGCGACAAACCAAGGGATAGATGTCTGGAGACTTCATAAAAACCTGGCTGAGCTTCCCTTGGAGCAGGAGCCCAAACACACTGCTGTTGTTGGACATTCCAGAGGCGTCTCACAGCAGCTGGGGAGAGCAAAGGCTGTGCTCCCAGCAGGTGAGAAATGATGTGCCACTGCAGGTGCCTTGCAGCAGACCCTGCACACACCCTGCGAGGTGTCTGTGCTCAGAAGGGCTCCTGGCAGGCGAGCACACACTCACCCCACACAGAAAATAAAGCAGCTGGGAGAAACCTCACCTTGTCACTGGATGAAGTGACATGGGAAGGGACACGTCCAGAGCCCACAGCCAGAGGGGAATGCTGTACCCCAGATTTCCTGGGTGCAGCTGAAGAGGACTGAGTTGGCAGAGCTCAGAACACAGGAAACACTGCAGTGTGGGGCAGAGTGATACTGATGAAGTGACAGAGCCCCAGGGTGTAAAAACTGAGACGCAATGGTTGTAAAACATGGGATGGAAATAGGGGGAAGAGTTAATATCCTTATTCTGGATTGAGTTCAGGGATGTAGTAAGTCTTTTGTGTGTGAGTTACCTTAAATTTAGGGTTGCCTTCCTTTTTGATGAATACAGTACTAAATTTGGTGTATTGTACACAGAAGAGCACAAACACTGTCAATTCTACAGCTCACACAGATGGACACAGCTCTAAAAACTATTTAGGTTTAATAAACACCAAACAACAATTTCACAGAAGCACATCTACCTTGGAAACACAAATACCTACTATTGCTAAACAGCATTCAAAGCCCAGATTACAAAACTAATGTAATCTAAGAGGGGTTAATATTTGCACTATAAAACTCACACCATGCAAATTAAGACAAGACACCGAGCTAGCTTTCACACTGAACTAGGTGACAGTGGATTTATTTCAGCAACACATTTTCATAATATATTCTTTTGAATCTAGTATTTCTTCTCATGATGAGACTTTTTTGAAGAAAGGATAGAGGTTTTAATATATTGCTAAAAAATCCAAATGAGATTTATTTTACTTTCACAACAATCCTAATAAAATAAACACAAACTTACCCTGATTTTGCACTACCACATCAAATGGTAAACAAAAGGAAAATAAAATAATGAAGGACAAATATAAAACTAGGATTAAACTGAACTCAAAGGCATACAAAAGCAGACAAAGAATGTGTACTGTAATTTAATTCTGCAACTATAAATAGGTTTTTGTTAGCAGACACCGAACACTGCCCTCAGCCTGTTTGTGCACATGCATGCAGAAATCAGAAAGATAAGTGAGCAAATAGGGATTAGAGACAGCTATAAATAGAACAAGCTGTCATTGTTCCAAGCATTCAGGTAGCTGGAATTCTTTTTGCTGAATACAAGATTTTGTAAGCAAACAGTCAGAATCTGTTTTAACCCACCCTCCTCCAATACCAAAGTGAAAAGCAATCCAGAGCAGCTTTATCACTTTTTCTTTTTGATAACGAGCATCTCAAGAAGGCAGCAAGGGATCTCTGACCCCTTGTGATAATATTGCTTCCCATGTTCAGAACAGCCCTCAGGATTTTGAAACAGCTGCATGAAAGCATCTTACTGGGATTTTTCGAATGACAGATTTTGATTGTATTAATTTTATTGAGTGATAGAGAACAAAAGGCTCCAGGGGGACCTTAGAGTCCCTTCCAGTACCTAAAGGGGCTCTGGAAGAGATGGAAAGGGGCTTTGGAATAGCTAAGGAAGGCAATTCCAAACGAAAAGTTTTCATTTGTTTAATATAGACAGCTGCCTTTTTAGCAACCTACAACATGCAGCCATAAATTATACTTTAAGTAATACCAGTAGATTTTTGAAAAGCAGAATGTTTACAAGAAAAGCCATGATTTATCTGCAACTACACTTTTTGCATTTCTTAAAGCAAGACAGTATGGATTGTTTTACTTGAGAATGGAACTTGTGGCTGGTATTGAGAAATACCTACACTGCTCAAAGAACAGACCTGCCACTATTTAGATAGGACCAGACTAAAACTATTTATTCAACCAAGATGTGGTATGACTTTAAAGCACTGTAGGAAAGGGAAAATACCAGATCATAATAATGTATGATTGCCTTCAGTGTAGCAGTCTGAAGAAAAACAGCTGAGCCTTCTGTTATCCAAACAAAACCACATTCCATTCTGACTTTTCAAACCAACACACTGCTGGTTTTCATTAGCAGCCACCAGGCATTATTCTTATTAGTTAATAGAACTTAGGGACTGCAAGAAATCCCTCTCAAAGGGAAAATCAGCACCCTTTCTTTTGAACATTGACTGTCTGTCTTCAGAAGGCAAGGAAAGTCTGATTTTCATCAGTTTTTTGACAGCTGAACAGAACAGAAGCAGCAGAAGTTTAAGGTATATGGCTCACCATTGGGGGAAAAATGCAAGGAATGCCTGATCCTGCTTACATAAATATGAGTGTTTCCTGCATTGCCATATAAGCATCAAGTCAGGATTTCTACTAGCAGCAATATCTATTTTTCACCTATGATTAGTGTTTGCTTCATCTGCTCTAAGCCTGGGAACAACAACGCATGCAAACAGACACTCAAAAGGTGAGCAGTAAACGAAAGATTTTCTGGGACAGAGTGAAAAAGTTCTCATGACTAGGAAAAGGTAACAGCATACAAAGTGCCATAAAAATGGAATAGTCACAATTGATTAAAAACCAGAAGAAATCGGGCTATATGGTGCAAGGAAAAATATTTCAGCAGACAATCTTAAACAGAAGTGAAAAAATTAGTGAAGAGAGAGGCTGTCAGCAGCTGCAACACAAAGGGACAGAGAAAGGAGCCAGAAATTCATACACATGGATGTCTGCACATAGCATTTCATGCCTCCATTCTGTCAGCTCCTTCACACTCTGGAGCAAAGAACAGCCAAGGGCAACTTTGGGAAATCTCCCATTTGAATTAAACCCAAAGCAGGCATTAAATATAATAAATTTAGGGGGGGATTTGATAACAGTCCACTTTTATCTCCAAACTTCTTTTTTTACAGCAGTCCAATAATAAATTTTCAGCTCAAATTCTTTTCAAACTTACCATAACCTATGCTGCTATTAATGTTCTGGAAAAATAGTTTTAAAAAAAAATCTACAGAGGCTTATTAGCCATAGCACCATACTAGGCAAAAATACCCCAAAAGTGAACTAAAAAATAAAACCACAGCATTTTTAAACAAAGCAATACTTGAATAACACAGGATTAAAAACATTTGATAACTTACTTTTTCTGCATTTTTCTGTTTTTCTCTGCCTGACCTCCGAGTTTGCTGAGACCTAATGCATCCTGAGAGGAACCATCTGCTTCTCCCATGCCACCTACAAAGAAACCCAAACTCAAGTCAATCTCAGTTGAATCCTTTGTAATATTACTGATCAGAAATGTGTAAAACCAAACCCCCAAGCCCATCTCTCTCATTGTGTAAAAAAAAAACAAACCAACCTTGTCCCAGAGCTTCCTTGCTTGTTTGTCCAGGTCGCCCCTTCTCCTTCTTGCCAAAGAGGCGGCCAATGGAGGATTTGATGCCCTTCTTTTTGGGGGCTTTGTGAAGGGAATCTTGGCTGCTGTTACTGCTGCTAGGATTACTTGTTTGCCCATCTTGTGAACCTGTTGAGCTGTACCAAAAACAAACAAACAAACAAAAAAAAGTCATAAAGGAGCCCATGTACAACAAATTCACCAGAGATAAGTTCAGGGTCCTGTGCAAGTTAATCAAAGTTCAGTAACTCAGTAATGACATCTGATTTCAGCTTTTTTGAGTTATGAAATGTTGACAGCACAAGTTCCTGAATGAATGGGGCAGAGTGGAATTCATCTCAGCACTTAAGTACTTTCAATCAAAGTGATGGCAATTTTGCAAGTTATTCCTCAATTCATAGCTAAATTACAACTTAGAGTTGAAAATTACATTTTTCATTTCCTAAACATAAAGCAAACTTAATGCAGGCTTTGAGTACCAAAAGATTTCCCTCGAAGCCATTTCTAAGCATTAGCAAGATCGATATTCTTGTTTATGAAACACAGCCACCCATTTACGCGTTCACACTCCTGCCTTTTGAGAAACCCTTCAACACTCAGACTGAAATCCCACAGGCCCAACAGCTCTGCAGTTTGGGGATTTTCTCTGCTGCTGAGGAATACTGAGCTCCTGGTAGGTGTGAGTGATTCCCAGCTACTTACTTCCTAATGTCCCTGATATCTTCATGGCTCACTGTGTGCAGAGCTCCTTTCTGGACTCTGTCCAGACGCAAGGACCGAGGTGAGGAAGGAGGTGATGTCTCACATTTTATGGTGGTTTTGTCATCTCGTACCTCTTCTCTGGAAGCTGGAGACTAATGGAAAAGGAATGAAAGCTTCAGGGGAAATGCCAAAACATGAAGGCAGTACCAACACTACACAAAATATTGAAAGGAAGAATCAATTATTTCAGTGTTAAAGGATCACTTTTACCCTTACCATTCTGCAGTTGCCTATTTTTGACTTGATTTCTTTCTGAATTTCTTGTTACCTTCAGTGACAAACTACTAAATTCAGTCTTAGCTACTGAAACTAGAAAGTAGCACTGATCTTCTATTCATTTATAGGGCTAAGAATGGAAGTCATGTCTTCAGCACCATAAAATGAATGCACCTGTCCCCAGTTTAAGCAAGTGCGAAGACAGAAAAACTAAAAGACCTGTGAAAAGAATTATTAACAAGATCACTGACTCTGAAGTCAGTTTCTACATGCCTGTGGCTATAAAAATTTGAGTAACAGAAAGAATAACTTATTTGTGTGCGCACTGGCAGCTTCTAAAATCAAGCACTGATGCATGAAGACTGCAAAGCAGTGGTTGCAAACAGAAAGCAGCACAACAGTCCTCCACGCCAGCAAAAACAGGCAAACAAACACAAAAACCCACAAAACAAACCCACACTTGGCTAAAATGATAAACCACAGCCTTGTTTTTTAGGGAGTTACCCTGCAAATGCTTTATGCTCCTGTTATCCACTAAGGAGTTTGGGGACAGGGAGGGAGATGAAGGGGCACACCATGAAATAAGCTAAAGATTTTTACCTTTCTACGGTGTTTCCTTAAATCACTAGGCTGACAGATGCATGCAAAGAAAAGAAATTTGGAAAAGCTGTATTTATTGTAAACTGCAGCACAGACTGAGACAACTAATACAGACAAAACATCTCAGGGAGAATAGAAGTAACAATTACAACAATGGCACAGAGATACTGGGTATGAAGTACTCCTTAAATCACAGATTACTTAAATGTATCCCTGAACTGAGGAAAAGGAAGCAAAAAATAAACACTTACAGTTGGTTATCTACCAAAGTACCACAGATGTTTGAGAGTATTGGGACCATAGGTCAATTAGCACAAAATGTGGGTGGCAAAAAAAGCCCCAATAAAGTGCTTGGGGGTGCAAGGTGCTGCTCTGAAAAGGTGAGGAGCTGCCTTGAACCTCCAGATCAGCCACAGCAGCCTTAATAAATCATCTGCACGAGTCCCTCCTCACAACCTAGGGATTCCTGCAGCTGTTTCCTACACTGCACGAAAAGCAGCCAATGCTTTATTAATGTGCAAGAGTGCCAACAATGGCTCATTTCTGTACAGTAACAAGATTCTGTTCTTTTTACAAGTTTCAAGGGCTGGAATGCCTGAGCAGGAATTCACCATGACTTTTCTTCTACCCTCCACCCCCTGTACCTCACTCCCCATGGAGTGCTCACCTCTGCCAGTGCACAGAGCAAGGCAGCAACCCTGAGTTACACAAACAGCTCACTCAGACTGATGCTGACAAAAGTTAAATTTAGGTGATTTGTTTAATAGCTCTCATTATTTAAAAAGGCTGCAACCAAAAATAAAGTCAGTCCCCTTTGAAGTGGGACAGGAGGGAGGGATGTTGTTTTCCTCCTACAAAGGACAACTTTTAATTGTTTTTGATTTAGAATGCATGTAAATTTTGCAGCATTAATATGGAAAGTTTTGTTCAATCTGACTGCAGAGTACTACATTAATAAATCAGAAGTTCCCTGAATCACAGAAGGGAGATTTAAAGATGATCTAGTTCCTCCTCAAGCTCTTGACAAAGCACTGCAGCCTCATTTTATCCTGCCTGGATCTTTCATCCATTAAATCTGATGAGCATAAAGATGAAAATGTTCACTACATGGAATGAACTGTCCACAAGAACTGCTCCAGAGAGCTGTAGGCTTCACCATTTATCATGTTGATGCTTTTTAATCATGAGGGGCTTTCAGCTGACTGAGCTGCAGAACCACTGGCATTAAGCTCATTTGCCTACATGATCAAAAACGAATGCAGCTCTCTATTAAAACATTGCAAGACAGCAGAACTCAGTCTAATAATTCATGATAGCTCCTCCAAAAGTTTCTGGAAAGCTCTTGTTCTATAATTCTTGATTTCGAGCTTTCACAAATCAGTTGCCAGGTACAAGCCCCATCAAATATAACTGCAAACATCAGATCAAGTGACTCTGATGGCACAATTATGATCTAAAGGGAACTTAGTTACACTTCACTTTTCTTCAATTGCATTGGATTTCAGACAAGACGCATTCTCCTGATCTAGTTTTGGGGAAAAGAGATACTTAAATTAGTATATGGTTTTCTGCATGAGTATTTAGCTTAACTAATTATTGTGAAATGTTAGAAGATAAAGCACTCCACATTCTGAATTTTGATAGCTTTTTTTAGAAGAAGACTGATTGACCCTGGATATATGGCTAGAGCTACTACAATGATTTTTATTTTGTTTAATTCAAAGAAGGCAAAAAGATTCCCTCTTGTGAAAAAAATAGACTTTCTGGTATATGCACACATTAATTTTAAAAAGCCAGCAAAATTAATTAGCTGAAGTACTTGGTTTTATTTAACATTTACGTAAAAACAAGAAAGGGAAAATTTGTATCTTATTTTTACAGATGCATTTACATGCATGAAGCAGCTCCTCAAAGGATTAATCTTCCGAAGCAGTCATCGGAATGTCAAAAGAATGAAAACATCTTTCTTTACTCACTGAACTCCTAAGACTAAACTACTTTATCACCTACAAGCTCTGACAGGTATTTCTTTTACCTATCAGGCTTTAATAGCCTAGAACAGGACACTAGCACTCATAAATATTCAAACAGCAGTGACACCGTCCCAATCTTCAATATGCAAATCACTTTTTAGCTGAGTGTTTAGTGGAATAGTGGACTGCTAAAAATAAAGTTTAAAGCAGAGGGAGAAAGTGGATGAAAAGAAAACATTATTTCTTCTAGAAAGAGGAGTCTGAAGAAGGACCATAACAACAGAAGGAATAAATACTTAGGCACGAGATGTTGACCAAATAATAGACTCGAGCTCTGAACGTTTTTCCTAATCATTATGTATCTTACACTTTTTACAGAAGTTGAAAGGAAGCAGTAGAAAAACCTAGAGAAAGGAAAAATACAGCTGAGTAAGCAGGAGAGGAAGGGGCAATCAACCAACCCATTTCCTAGAGAAAAGGAACACTCTTCCAGCAGAGCCGAGGGCCGCGGGCACTCACCAGAGTCATGATGCCCAGCCTGTCCACCTCGCGGGCCGGGCTGTGCGGGAGCCGGCGCGGCGTGGAGCGGCCGCTGCCGGGCGGGGACGAGGACGAGCCGGCCAGCGCTCCGGCGCCGAAGGACGGGGGGACGGAGCCCACGGAGCGGAAGCGGCCGTGCGCCTCCAGGCTGCCGCTGCCCACGCGGCTCTCGATCTCCTCGGCGCGCTGCTCCGTGTTCTCCTTCTCCTCCTGGATCAGCCTGCGCAAAGAGAGTTTCGGGGGAAGGCGGCGTCCAGACGAGGACCACGCAAACAGAAATGGCAGCGCTTAGCAGAAAAACGGAGAAGTTACCGTTTTCCAGGTTTTTATAAAAGCTCGACGGCAGACAGGTCGTACCTGATCTCTTTGTTGATGGCGTCCAGCTGTTCCTGCAGCATGATGGCCAAAGTCTGAGCATCAGCCTGACCGCTCGGTGACAGCAGATCCACCGAGCTGAAGATGGTCTCCCTGTCATCCTCCACGTCAGACACATCCACGTCGCTCTCAAACGCTTGTGCCACGTTTGCCAGCACACTGGCTTGCTGGGCCCGCTCCCAGTCCTGCTCGTTCAGGGTCTGAACCTAAAAGAATCCATAAAAAAATGAATCCAGACTCAAATGGGGAAAACATGACATCTCTACTGCTTATCAAGATGTTTAAAGTAATTTATGTAAGTCCACTTACATGCTGAACGCATCCATCAAGACAGCAATGTTTAGAGAAATGTAAAAAAAGAAAGCTATAATGTAGGAAACTTTTAAATTTCATTTAACTGGAAGATGCAAAACAGGCTCACTGAGTAAACTGAAACATCACATATTTTGACTACACACACTTAAAATTACAGTAAAACTTTGCTATCAATTCCATGGAATCAGTTCTATGTAATGAGTACTTACATATCTTGAAGGGAAATAAAAATTGCTTGCAGTACAGTAACAAATTAGTGTACAGACACAACAATAGGACTGTTTGAAGTTGTATTACAGGCTTATCAAAATCAAAAAACAAAACCAAAAATTAAAAAACCCCACAAAATTGGAGTTCAAAACCATGATACTGCAACTATTTGCTAACAATTAAAAAGACTAGCAGTGCATGAGTTGGCAAAACAGGATCTCCAAAATCCAGTAGTTTACTGCTAGGTACTCCCAGCTCTAAAACCTCCTTGCCCCGATGAGCCTCATGCATTGACCAAACCAGTTCTGTTGGCACAGCTCTATCTGCATTTTCGTTCATTCCTCACCTTTGAAGGCTCATCTCTGAGCGCAGCCAGACGACCTTTCTGGGGCCGCCGGAGCACGGAGGAGGTGCTGTACGAGTCTGTGTGACTGTCCCCAACGGAGGAGGGTGGCACAGGGAATCTGAAATCTGCTCTGCTGCAACACAGAACAAACATTTCATCCTTACAAAGGGAGAAAGAAACGGCAAAAGGCACCCAAATGATTCCTCTTGTGCCACCAGTGCCAGTTGGCTTTGAGCAGTATAAAAACTGCTTTATATGCTCTATAAAAATTAATTTTATAGCTGTGACTAAGGTATTTTTACTTATAATAGACAAAATTGTATTTAGCATAATGACCCTAAAGAAAATAGGAAGAAAACAAACTACTGCTGGTACCTATGATGAAGTGATGTGGCTCTGAGTCTCACTTGGTCATTTTCAGCCCTTAATGCATCAACATTTAAAACAAGTTGATCCTGGAAAAATAAATAGAAAAACATATAACATGCTTTAAAAAAAACCAGTGTCAAATAGAAATTTATAAATCAACATTTAAGTCTTTTATCTCATTTCTATGAAACTTGGAAATAACAGATTTAAAGTATTCCCTTCACCAATGTAAATTGTTTTTGCTACACACAATGCAGCACAGTCACAAAAGGGCATCCCAGAATGATTCCGTTGCCTCTCTACCCTGACTCTAGTAATGACAGTACGTATTTTAAAAACAGCTATGAAATAAAGTTCACATGCTACTAAATTTATTACAATTAAGTGATGATAAGAAACAAGAAATTTGTCCAAGCTCTCAGCACAAAAGGATCTAAAAGATTGACTTTTAACTTGGACATTTCTTCATGCTCTTGAAACTCTAAATTTAAAAGCAGAGAAATCCAATGAGTGAGAAAACAACGAAAGACTAAATAAAACAAAAAGTAGCTGATGATGAACATCTGTAAGGAGGGACCTTGTCATTTCCAGGACAAGCAGAACACCAGGCAGCTGCTATTGCTAAGGAGCAGCCAAGTCCAATAAATATTTCTCCCCCTGCTCCCCAGTTCTTGAAACTTATCAAAAAATGCTAACAGTTGCACAAGCATTTCATGATTTTCAACGCACTGAAAAAACCTTATGGGAAATACCCAACATTAAAAATATTTCTCTTTTGGTTTTGCTGTTCAAGGTCACATGCACAACAGCATAAAAATTCTACACAACCTCCAAAGTTTGGCTAATTGCCAAGATATCCAGGCATTGCATATTCAAAAGTGCGTTTTGTTAAGTCTTGGAGTAAAAGGTTATGTATTACCTATAAAATCCTCCTAAAACTGTGGCACACAATACCATAAAATAAGCAGTAACAGCTCCTTTCTCTCAAACAGAGCAGGAAATATTAAGTTTTACAGGGAATTAAAATCCGATCCTGCTATGTAGCAAGGCAGCAATTAAGTTCCAAGATAATATTTCAGAAATGCAGAGTGTACCTTTTCATGCTGAAGTTCTTCTATTTGTTTTTTTGCATTTTCAATTTCTCGAAGAAGTGAATTCTGAAACAAAAGGCATCACAAATTAAGTCACTCATAAGAAGCTTTACACTTTTAAACCATAACCATGATGAGTATAAAAAAAAAATTCAGTCAACACTACACAAATGCATAAGTTACAGCTCCTTCATTGCTTCCATCATTTCACTTTGATTATAGTTGAAGGTTTATCCTTCCAGGTGTACAGCCCTCTAAATAATGGATTTAGTAATAGTGCTGGTTCCATAAATTTTTAATAGCAATAGCAGCCTTTTAAAGCTCCATTTGACAAAGTCTGACTAGTGAAAAAGGGGAATAATTATGGAATAATTCAAAGTAATTCAAAAGAGGCCACGTGATCAGAACAAAGTCTTAAAACGTTACCTGCATGTTTTTTCCCAAGCCAGCATAAAAAAATGAGCTGGAAGCCTCAATAAGAACACTTTTCTAGAAGCTGTTAACTACAGTAAAGGACAAGCAGATTTTCCTCATTATTCACAAACGTAGTTATGGTTTGGAAGATAAGAGAGGTTTAGGGTCAACCCTAAAACATGAGCTATTATTCAAGCATGAATGCAAGAGGAAGCAAACATTTAGTCAGAGTTTGGAAACATCATTTATGTTCCAAAGCATTTTACTGCCATGACTTTAAAATTAAAGACCCTCAGCTTTAACTGAAACAATTCCCCATTTCACCCCCTACTAAAAGAAACCAAGTATTTTTTTAATCCAAGACCAAGCAATTCAAAGTCAGCATCAAGCAAAGTGCCACTTTAGCAGACATTGCTTTGTTGGATGCAGAATTAAGGGAATCTAACTTCAAAGTGTGCATGGAAGAAAAAATCCATAAGGACCTAGATCAGAAGGGAAGAAAAGGAGTAAAAAGTGTGCCAAAAGTTCAGAGATGAACTGAGTGCAGGGGAGAGCTGCAAGATGTGCATGGACAATGCAGGAACAGCCCATTCACACTCCTATAAGGAGTCTCAAAACGATTACCTGGGAAGAGATGGCAAATTGCAAGAATCCCACAATGACCCAAGGGAACTGCCACAGCCAAAAGCAGTGGGAAACAAAGGGAACTGAACTGGAAAGGTCAAAGTTCCAATGCTTTAGGCTTCCTGTATTACACTGGATGAGCCTATTTATGCAGTCTGCGCCAGTCAAGTAATAAAGGATAAAGTTCTTAAAAGCTGCCTCCTCAACACTGCAGTGCAATGCCCAGGGACAACCTCAAAAAATGATTGAGAGCGTATTTTCCAAATCCACACTGAAAAAGAGCCTTAACAGAAACTGCCTGTTAATAAGGGGTTTGTGTTTAGGCTGAGGTTATAGACACGGTGCAAAATGCACAAATCATGATAGAATTACACACTCATGACTGTAATGTGACTTGTTCTTACCTTATCTTCCAGGGCAGCCATCCTCTCCTTGAGATGAAGCTGGAGCCTCTCATTGGATTCAGACAGGAGCTTATCAACAGTTTCTGACAAACGTTTATTATGCTCTTCATTCATCTTCTCTCTCTGTCTAGCCTAAGATACAAAAAGGCTACTGAAATAACTGCAAATTTGCAATATCTCTAGCAATTTCCAGGTTATAAGGGCAGCAAGCTTTCTTTAATCCAAATGCATTTTCTTTAGCAGCAATATTTTTCCGAAGAGGAACACTGCATGTGCCTCCAGGGCTCTGTAAAGGGAGTCTAAGGGACACTTCAGATTTTAATAGGAGATCCAAGATCAGAAGTTTAAAAACCTAAGCCTACATTAAAAATAAAGGCACCCTTCAAAATGGATTTCGGTATTTATAACTCAGGAACCAATTTTTCCACAGTCATTTAATTCAGAAAGTTTTTTCAAACTTCCATTGGAGACTTTCAGATTTTCCTTGAGATTTAAGGTTAGCCACAGTACAGGGACTCAAATCTCACAGCTATCAGCCAGCCTAAACCCTGGCTTTATTTTAAAGATGAGAAATAAAACCAGCTTTGCTGAAGAGGATCAGATTCTTTCTTTCAGCTTTTTATCTCTGTCAAAATTCCACGCAGTACCCTCTGCAGCTCTTGGTTCTTCTCTTCAAGCTGTGCCTCCATCTGTCTCAGTCGCTCCTCGATATTGCCGTGCCTCTCCTCAGCCTGTCAATTCCAGAGCAAAATTAGAATTTGGGTGGGTTTTTTTAGGCTTCAAAAGCACAGAAACACCGAGGCACAGGAATATTTCTAACATGCTTTGCACAACTGCCATTTATGGTAAAGGACAATGCAGAACAGATGCTTTTCTGTCACCAAAGGGACCTTGCAGGAGTTCGGATGGGAAATAGCAAAATGATGACACCTCTCACCCTCAAGTACCATGAATCAACTACTACTTGCAAGCGAGCTTGCAACAGCAAACTTCATTCACATCACCAAAAATTAAAATAAAAAAAGAAACCAAAGTAAAGACTAAGTGCATTTTCAGCATCTCCTCACTAGCCTGGACGATGGGACCCTTGGTTAGTAATCATGACAAAGCAGAAAGCAGCAAGCAGAGACAAGGACTAATATACAAATTCTACCTTCCTAAGCTTGGTGGCAAGTTCCAAAACTTTAGCATCTTTAGCAGCAGAGCTCCCAGGAGACAAAAGGTCAGACTACAGAGCCAGTTAGGGACAGGAAAGATAACAGGGAAAGAAATGAAACTAAGGCTTTGAAGGAAAACATACACACACACTTGAAAAGGCTCATTTGTAGTTAACAAAACGTAATTCTTCAGACTTCATTACTCCCCTCTAAAAATCACAGTATTTGGTAGCACCACAACTTTTCTCTCACTCCCCACTTTCTTCACTTAGCTAGCAGTGGAAGAAATTTGGGTTTCCCTTTCAGAAACAGTTCATGTTTAGAGAACTTTATGCCTATTATTGAATCAATTTTAGTAGAAAGCACAAAAAAATAATTCAAGGAGATATTTTCATGATGGAGGAGAGTTAACAGAAAACCCAGCTCAAGTTTCAAAGAGCAGAAACTACAAAAAAAAATTATTACACAGTTTAAGGAAAAAAAGAAAAACAGGAAAAAAAAGAAAAAAAGTAGGAAAGGGAAAGGGAAACGAAAGCAGAATATCATCAGAGAGATGAATGGAAAAAAAGTAGGAAATAAACATAAATACTTTCTGAATTATTTATGGGAAAATGGGAAACCAAATGTAACCAAAGCAACACTAGGAGCAGATTTCCTGCAGTGGGACACCAGCAGAGAGGGGAGTCTGGAGAACACTGTGCCATCAGCTCACCTTTGTAAGAGCTGCAACTCTCTGTGCCAGCTCAGCCTCCACCTCTGGCAAAGTCTCAGCTTTCCTCAGGGTCTGCTGCAGCTTCTGCTCAGCCAGTTCCAGTCGTTCCTGCAGCTGCCTGTTCTTATCTTCACTCTGCACAGGGTTATGGCCAGCAAACGTTGAGGGTTAAAGAAGTGATTAGTTCAAAAGGGATTGGCTGAACAACCATTTCTGGTTTATAAAGTTGAACTATTTCATGCCAAATTTCCTCTCTCAATAAGGCAGTATTTACTTCTATTATAGTCACTACACACTAAGCAAATGTTAGAAGTTTATCTCAGAATGAGTAATTCCCACCTGCAAAACTAAAGATGCTTGGATATGCATACAGTAACTTAAAAATCCACAATTAATAGGGACAGGACCTCTGCTGCACCATGATGAAGTGCACTACATTTCTCCAAACCATTTCCCCTTCCCAGTAAAACTGTCTCATCTTTATTCCCACGGTAAAACTCTGCACAATGTACGACTCCAGCTCTGAAAAACAATCACTAATAACTGCACATTGCAAATGATATTTATCTTCCTAAAAGCAAAGTGCTCCAGCGCAGCATCAACATTAATTATCTCCATTAGCTTTATGCTGAGCAAAATGTACTTCATCTCATTTGAAACCACAACCTGTCGATGCATGGATTCTTTAGTGGCAATTTCATTTTCAAGTTTATCATTGAGGTCGTGCACGGATGTAGCTTCACGTTGTGCGGCGAGGTAGCGTTTCTCCAGAGTGGTGATTCTCTCCTCCATGTCCTCCTTCTGGGCCAGAGTCTGGGCAAGACACGGGAGACAACTCAGAATTTGAGAAATAATTACTTAGTGATCAAATAAAAATTTTTAAAACACAGGTGTTTCTGTTATTTCTCTCAGCAGAAAATGAAGTAGAAAGAAATGGCTTTTTAAAAGCAGTGGATGACTAAAAAACACTGGTCTTTATTATCTTACACCACAGATCTGCCAGCTACCTTTGCAATGGTACACACACAGCAAATCTCTACTTTCTGGTGCTCTCAGATTTAACTAAGCTCTGTTTCTATCTAATAAGGGTACAAGGGACTGTGAAGATTAGGGACACAGCAGTGACAGGAACTGCCAACCACAGCACTGAAATTAAAGGGATTCCTCAACCAAGTGCATCTTCTAAAAATGGAAGCATCAGGAATAAGCTTAGCATGTATGACAAGATCAAGCATCTCTTCCAGAACATGTTGAAGTTGGCAATGCTAATCTCCAACACATTAATGAAATATCTAGTTAGCCACAGATTTATCCTGAAGACAAATTTTCTTGAGTGACTGGTCTTTTAAACAAAAACCAGAGAACCATCATACCCTAAAAAGCCATTTTCTTCTCATCTATCAAACCAAAGACATTCAAAAAGCATAAAGGTTCAACTGAACACCAATGAGACTAGAAATTTATAAAGCAGTGCCATTTGTGGCTACTCAAATTCTGCCAGTTCCTTCCTCACCTCTCGTACATCTCTCTGTAACTTGGTATTCATCTCTTCAGATTTTATTAAGTCTTTCCTTGCTGTGTCAAGGTCTTCCTCCAGCTCTGTTACTCTGCTGGACAAGGCAGTGAGGCGTTCTTTCATTTGTGTCTGCTCTTTGTTTTGCTTATCTATGATGTCCTGGAGTTCAATCATTTTAGCGAGGTTTTCATCGTGGCATAATGAACCATCGGAGGATCTCTGTTAAACAGGGGGGAAAATAGGGTATTTGCATGACAGAAATAAGATTGAAAAACAAATTGCTACTCACCTGTAAACATCCCTCCCAGAAGATAATTTTATTATTGGATAGACTGCAAAAACTGAAATTTTGATAACTAAGACTTTGAATTAGATGATCACTCAAAAATATTTTATTATGGTTTAAAATTAAAATGTGAATGATTAAAAATCAGATGTCAGCTAAGCAAAGTAAACAGCTGTACCTTCCCATTTGTAGTTGGTGTATTTTCTTGTTCATGATTTATATCCAGCATTCCATCTGGAAGTGTTTTCTTCTGATTATTTTGCTCTTTCAGAATCATTAACTAAAAGAAAAGTTTACAGACACATGTTTCAAGTCAATTCCTTTCTCACTAATAATATAAGGAACAGCTGCAAAAGCAAAGGAGCAAAACAACAATTACTGATTCTACTGCCAGGTATGTATTAATAAAATCTGGCACATGCACTCAAAAACCTTATGCCACTGCAACCCAAAGAACCTTATTTTAAAGGCACAGGAACTCTTTTTGTTACTTTGGTTTGGTTGGGTATTTTTGGGGGGCAGAGTGGGTGTCAGGAGACTGAGGTTTGGTTTTTTCCTCTCCTGCTCTTTAAAAGCAGCTAAATTAAAAACTAACAATTATTCCATTTGGCAGGAAATCAAATGCAAGCAGTGAAAGTGAAACTTAATAAATTACTCTGTACAAATATTGACTGAAACACCCACAAAGGACACATGAAGCCTTTTTAGACAGAAACTTACCTCTTTATGTGTAGTACCTAGTTCTTCTTCCAATAAGCTACATCTTTCAAGTGCTACTCGTAACCTCTCCCTTACCTGAAAGGGTAATTTCAAATTATTGAAATCATTCCAATCAAAAAGAAATCAATTTCACTTGCTGCCATGCCTTTACACATAATAAATGACACTATTTCCATTACACTTAAGAACCTTCATCTGGATTCAGTACTAATTACACCACATGCTACCAAAAAAAAAGGCCAAATAATGTGTATCTAATAATCTAGCTTTTCCTTTTTTGTCATAGAACATGACCTGTACATTTAAGCATTAAATTAAAGAATTAAACATACCCAGAACCAGCTTGGCCTTTTGCAAAGCACAGTCTGTGTTTGTTTTTGCTCACTTACAACACAGAAGAATAGGCAAAATTCTGCTTAAAATCATTTGCCAGATTTTATATACAAAGGTCACAAAGTTAGGTAAACTGCAAGTTGGCAACAAAATTCCCAGTGAACTTTAGCAGTTGCAAATCCTGCTGCTGATACCAGCCACAACTGAAGGGAGGAGCTCCTTTAATTCAGCTCTCTACCCCAGAGGAAGCAGATTCCCCTTCTCCTCTCCAGTCCATCCCTTGTATCACCCATTTCTTGTATAATCAAAAGGCTAAATCCTGATATTGTACAGGTGAGCAGCTGTGTGCATTCCTACAGCAAATACATTGCTCCTGAACCATGCTGAGTTTACATTAACACAGCTAAGGAGGTACTTGAATAAACTACAGCACCTTGCTTTAGTTAAGTGCAGCATCAGAATTTAGGAGATGTAGTTACAGTTCTGAGATTTCTACAAATTCAGGACAAAACCTGCCTGGCCCACACAAAGGAAACAGGATGGAAAGCTGTAAGGTACAGTATTTCCTTACCTTTTCATCAAGGGCTTTATGGTGCTCAAATAAAGATTTTAGTGCTTTGAGAACTTCTACTTCACTAGAAACTCCTGCTGGAGACTGAGCTTGCCTCTTCACAACAGTCATCCTGAGGGACCGCTCGTGCCTGGAGACAAGGCACTCCAAATGTTCCAGTAATAGCTGAAGCAAGAGACAGAAAAGGAACAGTGTTTTATTCCTGCTCTGCACAGCTGCAGACAACTTTGCCTCCTGGAACACCAAGTTTAGAGTCCTAAAGTTCAAATCTCAGAGACAAAGGATATTGGATTGAGCATGACGACTCATTTTTAACATTTGAGCTGTGTTAGCAGAGTAAGCTGCTCCAGCAGATCACCACAACCTGCCCACTCTGCTCCTCTGATCGCAGAGCTGCAGGATTACAAAACTGTAACAACAAAAAAATCCAGATAGCAGATAGCAATGCAGTCTTACAAGCTTTTCCTGATTCTGCACAGCAGCATTTGGAGCTGTGCACAAGTGTCCAAACTTTCTCAATCAACACACACACAGTGGCACTTCCATGGGGATTCACGTGTAAATACTAGAGAAAAAACACTCTTAGCTTTTCAAATTCAACATTCAGTGCTTTCCTCCATGTAGCTGGATGCTTTAACAACAGTGAGCTTGGAGAAGACAAGGAACTGACCCTCGTATTATTCCTTTCTGCTTTCAGTTCAGCAATTTCTTCTTCCCTTTCAAGCAGCTGCTCTCTGCATACATTCAGCTCTTTTGTAAGCGCTGCAAATTCCTGGAACAAACCAGACAGAAATACAAGCACATTAAATATGAGGACACAGTGAGAGTGGATTCATACGAACACTTGACAGTTCCTTGAAGCATTCATTTCAGAAGTGTAAAGCCAATACAACAGTACAGTCATGCTGAGCTGCAGGTCAAACACTTCAAACCTTTATGCTGCCAACTGTAAAGACAAAAGATGTTTGACCAGGACTTTTGAAAACTTGTTTGTCTCTCAAGGCAATTATATGACTTGGGGTTTCCCCGGTAAGCAAAGTGGAAAATGTATTTGTAACCCACTTTGTTATGGTTTCAGAGAGTTGTTGGTTTTGTGTGTTTTGGTTTGTTGGTTTTTTTTTAACAACTGCTGAGGGAGACATGAGAAAAGAGAGCACTAAGCACAGCAAAATAAAGAAACCAAAAAACAGGACAAATTTCAAGTCAGTATTTAATTGTGAGCAACAATGCATAATCCTGACATGTACCAGAATACAGTGAAATACAGGAATTTCATTCATGCCTTCCTTAAATCTCACAAAAGGGAATGAAGCAGCCCTTCCCCTACAGTCCTGTGAGAAATCTCCGAGGATTAGAATCAGAATTTTCTGAAAGCTGAGCCTGAGGGCTCAAAGCCCTCACAAGGCTCACCCTTCAAACTCAATAAAGATTTCACCAAACAAAACCCAGGCAAAGTGAAATAGCACAGAGTGAAGTGTCATCAGGGAGCAGGAACGGAGCTAACTCACGACACTTACTGCATGCTCATTACCACAGTGAACACAGCCAATATGAAAGGATATCTTCCTACATTTTCGGGTTTCTGTCAGGAAATGACAATTCTAGTATCTGCAAGAGCCACTGCATCCTAAACCACTTCCCCTCTCTATCAACAGCCTCACTAAGAACACTTAACATGAAAGACATTTAAATGTTCTATCAACTCAGGGAGCATTCTCTCCCTGAATAGAACAAAATAAAATAGAAAAAAAGAAAAGGTACAGCTATAGATACACCACATTTAGAAGCAAATAGAAAGCATAACTTTATCTACCCTGCTTACCCTGGCAAAATTTAAGTTACAATCTGAACCACACTAGAAATGAGAATCGCCAGTGTGGATGTGGACAAGTCCATCCTTTAGAAAAGAGCCTTGTAAGAAGGCAACCCTCATGTGTTGCCAATGCAATTTCAGAAAATAAATATGCCTGAGTCACTCCAGTGGCCAGTGAACATGTCAGGAGCACTTGGATAAGAAAAACATTGAAATGTTAGTAAATAACACTCCTTTGTTTTTGTCTAAAATAAGGAAAATACTCATAAACAAGAGACTTGCCTAGTAAACAACAGATTTGTACAGCTGAATTGGTGATTAGCAGGACAAGGTGAACACAAATGGCCAACTAAGTGGAGTCTCAAATGCTGCTGCTCTACATTTTCCAAACTCGGCAAGACATGCTGCTTATCAGCCAGCAGCTGCAGAACAAATGGAAGCTTCAGATGGAGCTGTTTTGCAGCAAAATTCAAAGTGACAGAAAGCACATGCTTAAAAACAAAAGGCCATATCAACCAATTAATTATACTGAGCACATCTGCAAATTCTAACGTGCAGCTAAAATAAGCACTGTACAAGGCACTGCAATTTCCAATATTCATTTGGTAAACTATTCTAAAATAGACACGATTGAAAAGACAAAAAATATGCTGCACAATATACACCTAGAGTGAACTCCTTTGGAATTACTAATGCATCAGGCTTTTAAAAGTTGCTATGAAAAAGACAAAATACCACCACCCCAGATGCAGAATCCATCCCTATAATCCCTCTTCCTTAATAAAAACATGCTCATTGGATAAAAATTTCAGTCCCCCTGCTTCATCAGCTAAAAACTGCAAAAAGTTTTAATTTCTTTTCCTTCCTCAGCTGATAAATTATTTGATTTCTCTAACACACTTAATAATTACATTCACATAAATATTTCACTGCAGCATTTCATTCGCGTTCTTTATTTAAAAAAAAAATTTTCAAAATGGTCTGGAAATATTTCCCAAACTACATGGTCTGTAACTACAGATAGCAGAATTTTTACACACACATAACAAATTACAGAAGGGTCCTGAGTGCAAAGCAAACCAAAAGAGGAAAAACCTACCTCAAGCTTCACTGGAGCTGACAGAAAAATTGACTTAATTACAAGTTTTCCCTGCACAATGCTCCTCCACATCCAAGTTGTTCCTATACCTTCACCATCCCACCTGTGGGAGCTTCCAAAGCTCCCAGAGAATTGGCAGCACACTCCCTTTGCCTTTCACGTAAGCTCAGGTAAACCAGACACCAAAGCTGCCATTTTTCACTGGCAGCCCCCACTTCTCTTTACAGATGAGATAACTACGAATGACTGAGAGGAGCTTGGTGTGTTTCCCTTTGAAATTAACAATAAGAAGAGTAATTTTAAAAACCCTAAAAATGCCAACATCAACATTTAGAAATATCAATATTGCACAGTTCTCCAAATGACACTGGACTGACATGAGGAGTTTTATATTTTTCCAGCCTCTACCTCAAGCCTCGAGAACAGGACGAAGAGCAAGGACTACCAGACATGGTCTCATCACCCTTTTTCAACTTAAAATCAATAAATACATTTTTATCTGCACGAGCTTCCCCACATGAAAACCAGCTGTACATGTGCAAGGAAACCTCTTGACTCTTCAGATGACTACAGGACACAGTTCTATTCCATTGCACACCCCTGTGCAAATATAAACTGTGGCACAAAGAGATCCCAATTGTGACATGAACCATCACACTGTCAGATGACCCAAAGCAAGAGTGCCCACAGGAATTTATATTGCTGCTGCATAAACACACTGACAGGCATTTCTGGCATTGCATAACACCTCCACTGCTGTTTGTTTTGACAAAATAGAGTTGCTTCGAGTCCCGTGAGCTGCCTAAGAAAGAACATTTGAACGTCCTTAGTTTCAGCTGACACTGCCAAAAGACATGTCCTTTCTAGTTTTAATACTTACCTTCAGTGGGAGACAATTCGTGATTTCCTTAAGCAGTTCAAAAGCAGACAAACTATTTGCAGCTTTATCATCTCAAAAAATTTCGAGTTGTCTCAGGATTTTCTTCCCTGGCATTAGATGAATGTGCAGAAAGAATTAAAAGAAAAATGATAGAATCCTGAGACACTTCCCTACTTGTCCACAAAGCTGTGTTACTTTGCTGTAATTAAGAAGATTGAGGGCAGCAGAATGAAGTTCTGCTCTGTTTCTGGCTGCCATCAAAATAATAAATACACAGCCCTGGGGATTGACAAGAGCGGAACTCACAATGAGCACTTCAGAGCACTCACACGAATCAGTGGGAGAGTGCTGAATTTACCAGGGAAATAGTCCCTGCTGATTAGAACATTCTGGCAAACACCCATACTCTACACTAAACTGAAATGTTTACTGAAGAAGGCAACTTTCTGACCCAACTGAATCATTCCAAACACGTCACTCTCGCTGCCAGAAATAAATATGCTCAACAAAAAGCCACATTGAGCAAGTAAGTTGGTTCTTGTTCAGTAATACATTTTCTGGGGTTTTTTTTTTGTTCCCAAGCTCCATGATTTTTTAAAGCAATAGCATTTCTTCTACCTCAACCTTCAGAGCTGACCTTCAACCTTCAGTATTTTAGATGTCACAATATAAACATCCTTCCAAAGCTGGATCCATTAGTGCTGAGCTGTCAGACACACTTGGGAACTTCCAAGATCCCAGTCCAGGAACATTACAGCTTTCAGGAACAGGTTCCCTTCATGTTTATTACACACATAATTTATAGATCTCACACACAGTACATCACAACTAATAAATGCTACATGACAGAAAGACAGTATTTAACCTAAGGGAAACACTTGAAAGAAACAGAGGTAATTCCTGAAAGTCTGGGAATAAAAGTTGTGTATTAGGGATGCTCTACAAATAACTAAATAGGTTTGGAATTTGATCAAGAAAAAAAAAATCTTACTCCACAAGAAAGTGCAACACCACTGGAGTGCACAAGGAATCATGGAGTACAAGCAACCACATGGCCAGAAAAGTTATATAAATGACGAAAATGTATGTAATTAAAAAAGAGAAACATTTTAAATCCATCAAACAAATATTATTAAATACTGCTAAACTAGTAACTTCAGGCAATAGAAGGATGAAGTTGTGACTGTTGCATCTTTAGGAACATCTCTGACCGAAATATGTGAGTGAAATTTATCTGTTTCATCTCCAAGTGATATTTTGGTGTACTGTTATCATTCTGGTCTGTAGCCTGAATATCAAGCAACCCACTCCCAAATCTGAGCAGAGCAGGAAAAGAACAGCTGGGGAAGTGCAGGACACCAGGGCTGAAAACCAAGGGGATCTGAGGTAAGTTTCCATCCTGATGTTTATCCTACGTATAAACCACAATTATTCCAAATGATGCAGGCATGGAAATGACAAATATACAGCCTTAAACAAAACAAGCAAAGAAAATTTAAATATCTAGGCTTAGTTCTAGGGTATTTCACAGTCAGTTAACTTTAAATCTAAGGGGTTTAGGTAGCACACAGTGACCAAGATCCCCAATATATTTGAAAGTTCCTAGCAAGCAAATTTTTGTACCTACTAAGTCACAGATTAGGTTTGGGTTTTTTTAGGCTAAGAATCAGAACTATTAAATTATTAAATAGTTCATGGGTATGGAGAGTTAATGACAAGAACTGACTTGCTTTCATCATTAAAGCCAGCCTTGGAAGAAAACAGTTACACACAATTTAACAACAAATCCAGAAGAAAACAGCCACCAACACAGGTTATGCTTTGCCTGTTCCATGTAATAAAACACATTGCTTTCAACCTTTCCGTATCTCTGGCATGTGCTAGTCGGAAAGAGAAAAATCAGCCCAGAGTGTGCAAAGAAAAATATTTTCCTTTTCACCTCATGAAATTAATTTCCAGTAAGTATCGAGCAGCCTGAATTGACTCAGCTGAAAACATAAAATTTATTTCAAGCATTAATAAAATCAGTTCTAAGAAATAAGTTTATCTTTTGTTCTCAAAACCCCCAACACCTTAAAAGGGAGTGTAAGAGAATCCTTCAAGTAATACTAAAATATGGATATGTCAAATTCCTGTGTTTCAGAACACTGAAAGGCTTTTCATGCTCAAAGTAGCTGTTTTTCCAAGTGGAGCTAACTACCCACCAGAGTGAGAACACACTGGAGCTCATTACATAATTAGTGTATTGACCTCCTTTCCCATTTCTGTGTATGCATAAGACGTTTTATAACTCAAAAGACAATCACCAAAACAGAGGTGCAGATTTCTTTACTGTTAAAAAAATCCTCCCCTTCCAACTAGTGGCATTGAGATACAGTAATGGTTTAATAGGGCATTTGGTTAACTCATAAATCTGTTTTTCTTGACTCAAAAAACACACCTTTTTTTTTCCCCTCTATCAAAAAGGTACGACACTGCATGAAAACATTCAAGTGAATATTGCTGAGAGCTGACAGTGATCAATACTAAACCTGAGTCACTTCTCATCATTCCAGCCCTTTTTCTCAGCAGCTCTTCAAGTGTCCCTCTTGGACTGACCTATCTAGGCTTTGTCATTAACGCTGCTCAATCCTAAACAGGCAATTAAGTTTTAACGTGTTTACAGTTGCATAATGTTATTGCTCTGGAATGAAACTCTCGCTGTTCCCAGCTCACTCTGGAGCTGGAAGCAGAATCAACAGCCTGGCATTTGACAAGCCAAGAGCCAAAGGACTCCTCACTCACAGCCAGCAGGTACCAAACGTACGCCCAAGAGCAAAATGGAAAAGCTGATAGCAAGCCCAAGTCTCCATGGCAATGAGCAGGTTTCCAGTTACCATCCTGAGTAAGTTGGTTCCGTTTCTGCACAGCATTCCCCAAGCCTGAGCCACAGAGCACTAAACGCACACTTCAGCGCTGGGAGCCTGCGGAAGTGCAAGGAAACAGAAACGGAGAAAGGTGGGATTTGGCAGCTTGGCTAAAGGAACGCAGGAGCAGCAGGGAAAAGGAGGTAGGAACACATCAGCTCCACGGTCTCCCCCCTGTAGCTCCCCTTCCCTGATCTAACACATTTCTGACAGACATGTCCTGCTTGGGGTGCAGGGTGTGAAAGTACCGGAGCCCCAACCTGGATCCAGCCCCTTGCTGCTCAGAGGATGAGGGGTTTGGGGTGCAGGGCAAGTAAGCACTGGAGCCCCAACCTGGATCCAGCCCCTTGCTGCTCAGAGGATGAGGGGTTTGGGGTGCAGGGCATGAAAGCACCAGAGCCAAACCTGGATCCAGCCCCTTGCTGCTCAGAGGATGAGGGGTTTGGGGTGCAGGGTGTGAAAGTACCATAGCCCAAACCTGGATCCAGCCTCTTGCTGCTCAGAGGATGAGGGGTTTTCTTTTCACCACACGAATCCCTGCTCAGACCTTACACACACAGCAGCAAAGGCTGGAGAGGGAGCCTGCAGACCCTCGTGCATGGAGCTGAGCACAGCCACACCAGAATCATGAACCACAGCCTGTACAAACCTGGGCCAGCAGAGCCCTTAGTGCCTGTCTGTTGCTCTGATTTTCTGATATTCGTGGAGGTTCGTGGAAGCTCGCAGGGAAGTCAGGCAGGCAGCTCACAAGATGGCGAAAAGAGAAACTTTATTTACAAGAACTTCTTTATATATTCATTAATGATCTAATAATTATTGGTCGACAGTTTTTCCACCTCCTATAACGATTGGTTACAACTCTAGAGCATCCAGCACCAAAACAAAGAGATCAGAAAGCACAAGAATGCAACTTCTCTCTATTCTCCATGAGAAAGAAGAGAAAGATTTTAAAACAGTGCAACTACACCTGTCCCCCTGCATTTCCCTTGCTCTGAGCCCAGCAGAACAGTGCTGCTATGTACACAGGAGCAGGGGCAAAGCCATGCAAAACCACATTTCTGTGCATCACTGGAGAGCCACCATTCCCTGATCACACACGGTGCTTGGGACCGCAAGGGACACCAGCCAGCCTTCCAGGCTCCCCCGTTATCAGCTCACCTCCATCCACCACGAGTGGAGCACAGCCACCCACGCAACACACGGTCCCTGCAAGCCTGTTTGCAGAAATGTGCTGCAAGGCCAAACTAAGCCACAGCTCCATCCTACAAGTGCCTTGTAGTCTGGGAAATTAAGGAAAGAGAACATGAGGTTGTTTAAACAAGTCAGAAAATCTCATTCAGTCATTCCTATTACAACCTGCATTTTGCTATGCATTTTCTGTAGAGCAACCAGCCTTGGGATCATCCAAACATTTAGGATCCCTAATTTCTCCAGACAGTTTGTTAATCTTTTCACCAGCCTTAAAAAATCAACACAGCTTGTTCAAAGTAGGG
The DNA here is from genome assembly GCA_036630365.1 of Acanthiza pusilla. Classification (NCBI taxonomy): domain Eukaryota; kingdom Metazoa; phylum Chordata; class Aves; order Passeriformes; family Acanthizidae; genus Acanthiza; species Acanthiza pusilla. Next base: position 776,377 of record JAXCHO010000006.1, on the reverse strand, counting down.
TAGATCATCCAGGGTGATCAATTAACCCAGAGCACACACGACCCATTTTTATCACAGCCTTTAAAACCCCTTTAAAAGCTACAGAAGTGTATCAAATCTATCAATGAAAAACTCTGCCAAAGTACCTGTATTTCCCCCTAGGGCTTTCTCCAACCACTCAAATGAGAGGGCAAATCCTGCAAGGTAACAGAATGCACAGAGGATTAGCAAGATATGAACATACTGAGCACTAACTAGAAATACTAGTTTTAAGTTCTTTGCTTGTCTTTGTAAAATAGTTATGAAATGTTGCCCCTATTCAGGCAACACCATGGATCTTCTGAGTAAGGAAGTCCAAAAGCTGAAGCACTGCAAGAGCTGGAGGGTGTCAGCTGCCTAGCAGCAAGCACAGGAAATGCAGAAGCAGTCTTCAGAATTGCATGAAACTTGGCATCTACTCATATGCAATGGCAGCAGAAAACCTCCCATCACAAGCCTAGAGTCACTTCACTGTGGTGTGGCTGTGCAGAGTTCCACCTTAGCTGCTCCTCAATGTACAGGAATAGGGCCCCTGAAAGGGCAGATAAGGCACAGAAGTATTCAGAACCATACCGAGCTTGTTTTACTTGGAAAAATGTCCAAGATCAGCTAAAATATGCAGCAGGAAAACTTTAGTCATCATTGAAAAACAGGCTTTTCAACTTGGGATGTGTATGGCTACTTTGTGCAGAGCAGTAACTGTTGAGAATGGTTGATAACAAAATAATCTTTTCCAATACTGCACCACTCCAACTACCAATATTCCAAAGTAACAGCTTAATTTACCACAGAATAAGCCTACAGTACTTGGGGGATTGTCAGAAAAACAACTGAATCAGTGACTTCTAAGGGTTTCACAATCTGAGTTACCACATTCCTGCACCCCCAGCCTGGTCTATTTTGATTAGGAACTAATACAGTAAAGCAGCAGCACAACTTCTTAGGTGTAGCTTTAGGCATCTCCATTTTTGGAGTCCATGTCGGTGAAGAAACCAATCCACACCCTTACCCACTATGGCAAAAGGAGAATACACTTGTACTTAATTAAAGAGCAAGAATCTCGCATTACCAGTTTGACAAGGTATGGGACAAAACCAGTCTCCATCTTTAATATGACAGTAGAGAGATTGCACTCAAGTTTTTCCTCTCCTCACACAAAGCTGGTCAAGATTTCTTGGGATTCCATGCTGGATTGAAGAGCACGCAATGCTCCTTGGGGATGCCAAGCCACAGAACAACTGCAAGATGTGCTGAGAACTTTTAAGAAGCTCTGATTTTCCTGGGACCCCCCATTCTGGGGGCTAAGCAGCTATAGCAAGATCTTTTAAGTTGTAAACAACATTGAACTGTAAGTTTATTTGGCCAAGAAAAAGGTATTTTTCTGCACATCAACTCTAAACATACTGCACTCACAAGAAATAGCACAATTCTGGCTCAGCTGGCATTAAATACTAAATTCCTATGACTTTCATGAATTAAAAATTATTTAATCCTACACACTACATTCTAGTCATCTCACATGACTAATACTGCAGAGTTTTTTACGAATAGACCCAGGACAAGACCCATCATGCACAATTATTTCAGTGACAAGATACTCCTGCTTGCAAAAACTGTGAGCAGCAGCTGAGGCCCTGCCCTATTCTAATCGTTCATCTCGGCCTCTGGTTGCCAGCTTCAGCTCTGTGGCTAGCAGCTGAGAAGTACATTTTTCACCCTCTCTTAGGAGGGAATGCTTGGGAATATCCGAGTGAGGCTGGCCAAGGCACCCTCATTAAACAAGCACCAGCACGTCCTTCCCCCCAGTGCTCTATTATATATATATATATATATATGTATTTATTATTTTTGCCAAGTGATGAACACTTCAGTCTTATAATTTCAAACTTGTTTAAGCAAGTAATACTCACTGAGGACTGATACATGCCTTCAGCAGGAAATTCAGCTTAGCAGCTCTTCACATTTTGTTTTTCTGTTTCTCTGTACTCTGTGCCCCCAGTGTACAGGCTGAGTGGATTTACTGAAGCTAAATATGTCCAAATCTGGGATATTCTGAATAAATGCTACTGCACCATTCCATGGAAAAGTTGCTCCATTTTAACAAATACTCCAAAACAAAACAATTCCAAAGTCCATACCAAAAAAAAAAGCACAGTCTCAGGTCCTACAACAGACACATCTGCTATCTAAACACAGAAAAAAAATCACCAACATAGATTAAGCTCTGAAGAGCTTTTTTTCCAGGGAAGGGTTAAAGCTTTTTTTAAAGTTCAAAGTAATTTTTTCTTATCTGACACCAAAAAATATCCATAGTGAATAGTTCTAAACGTGGTAACTACCTGAACCCAGACAGCAGAAGGAAACCAGGGAGAAGAGCAACACTACAATGCAGAGTAGAAAATAAATATCAATCAATAAATAAATGAATAAAAGGCAGTGACAGACTGTCAGTACGGTGTCAGCACTAACAAATGCTGAAGTGAAACACAAATTGGTGGGGAACCTGGGAAGCTTGTATTGCACATGGACTGAAAACAAGGGGAAGATGATGCAACAGGGAAGCCCTGCAGCCTCCTACTCCATGGAGACAAAAGAAATGCTTGGCCCATTTCTCCTCTGCTACTGCCCAGGACTTGATCTTTTGTAACCACCGCACAAAATTCAAGAGAGGGTTGTGCAGTCTCCACAAACTCCAGCTCCAATGGGATCAGAGTTACACCGACATCAGTATCAGCATAAATGAGACCTTGGGAGGGGAAAAGGACAGCTAAAATCCTAAAAAGCTGTTCCATTTCCACTTTACATCAAGCAAAGTTATTCCAGATTTCTTGAGACAAAGCCTCAGCTTTTGGAAGATAATGGTGTGGAACCACACCCTCCAAAGACATTTTAAAAACTCAAGCTGTGTGTTTTAAAAGAAATAAATTACTGGATGCACCTGCCTTGTGCTCTTTAACATAAGGCTAAAAGAATGTTATGACCTTCCAAGCCTTTTCCCATGAACTACTGTCATGGTCATGCTGTATGAAAAATACATTACTCAAGAATAACAATGAGATCCACAGTGGTATCCCAAGGCATCCCTGAAATTATCTAAACCAAACTTTTAGTCATTCCCCCAAATGTAACACAGCAAACAGAGAGCTTTGGAGGGATAATGTGAATTTAGGAGTTCACCTTGCACAGGCATTAACACGTGGCAACCCCAGTCAGATTCACCCACACGCCCAGGATCACCCTCCACACATGCTCTGCTCCTCCAGCCTTGGCTCTCTGGGGTGCAGCCATTCCTTACATCCATAATTACATTATCTGAAGAACTCTTAACAGGAGAATCCCATTTATTAATTTTTAATTTGGATCCTAAGTTTTTTTTACTTCTGGGTTTCCAAAGCAGCCCATGCCCTAAATCCCAGTAGAATCAAGAGATTCAAGCGTGAGACACATCCAGAACTTTAAATACCCAAAACCTTAAAGTATATAAAATTACAGAGCCCAGTTTCCCACTGGGAACAGCAAATCCACAAGCACAAGCTACAGTGAAAAGCACAGCTAAGAACAGAATTTAGGTCTGGTGCTATTAGTTCAGCAAGGTTAATAGAGCCCCATGACTCCCAGCTTGTTCAGCTCCCAGGTTTCCCAATTCTGGATAGGAATGCAGAGAAAACGAGAGTTTTGACTAAACCATTCTATTGGCATAAGTATATATTGCTAAATAATTGTGACAGGCTCACACAGGACCACTGAGAATCCACAACTCAAACCCACAAATCCACAATTTAAACTCTGCCGCTGATCAAGGCCGCAGTCCCTTCATGTGTACAAAACTCCCTTTTCCCCCAATTTTCTTTTTTAAGGCAATTTGGGGTTGCACAGTGAAGAAGCTTTTGTATCAAGTATTCTGTAAAGCAAATGACCAATTCCACTTTCAGATCCCTCTCTCCCTTTTCATGACTGTGCTTGAAAATTCAGAAATAATTTAATAAAATTGGTCAGTACTTACTGAGAAAATAATGGATCCAGTACCGTTAAAACAACAGGAATTTATGATCCTCTTTATTGAGTGAGCCCTCTCCACACTGAAGAATGTTTAGCTTTTACACCAAGGATTTTGGTGGCCAAAATTCCTTTCCAAGTAATTCAAAATAAACCCCATTTCTCAGTACTGGACACTTTCAGTGCTGAAAACAATGATTAACAGACTTCATCAGCTGCAAGGTAGTTTCTTTACATGAACATTCACAGATCTTTCACCCCTACATCAAGCCAGTCTCAACTTTGTACAAGCCAACATAAAAATTCTTTGTTTAAACTGCACATCTTAAGGTGGCTGTGTTTTGTTTGGCTTTTTTAACTATGTAAATTACTCAGCTCCATATGCTTATATAATCAAATCCTTACACTGTGCACTGTTCTGCAAATCTGAGGCAGGAAGAAAAAAAAAATCTCACTTCTCTCAACAGCAGAATATTAAACAATCCATGGTCTCCGTGCTTTACTCATTTTTTCAGATAATCTACCCTGCCATTCTACATAAAAGGCAAATATGCCTCTAAAAACCAATGTTTTAAGTATATAGAACCAAATTTTATACGCATTTATATGGCAGGTAGGATTTAAAAAAAAAAAATCAAGCACTGTGCTTCAGAATATTTCTCTACAATTGGGTACCAAACTCTACCATATACCAGCAATAGGAGTAAGGCACAACACAGCATGGCTCAGAGCACACCCAAAGACAGATTACTGTTCTACAGAGAGGGCAAAAACAAAAAAGAAAGAGGGGGGGAAAAAAAGAAATAAGAAAAAAAAGTTTAAAAAGTACCCATTTTCCTACCACAACAAATAAAAATTGCTTATTTTCTAAATGGAATGTCTTTTTTCTCTTTAACAAAACTCAAAAGGTCAGAAATCAAATTTTTCAAGCTTTTTTCCCACATGGCCCTTTGAACAAGTCCTTGTTTAAAATCTATCCTGAAGATATCTGATTATGCTCAATACTGGTCATGTAAGGATCTTTTCATTAAGGAATCACAGAATCCTAGAACGGTTTGGGTTGGAAGGGACCCGAAAGTTCACCTCTGGCATGAGCAGGGACAACTTCCACTAGCCCAGCATGCTCAGAGCTCCATCCAGCCTGGCCTTGAATCCTGGTGACCTTGGAATTTGTAAAACAAAATACTCATTCTAGATATTTATCTTTCTGAAAACATAACCATCAGAGAGATGAATTACAGGAACATGCTGACTGTTCTTATTCATATGTATCCATCAATAGTCTTGGTATATGTCAGACCCAACCAAAATTCCATTCCTGTTTGGATCCCCAGTGCCATCCACAAAAACCAGATTCTCAGCAGGCACGAGCATAAACACAGGAGCAAAGTTCAAGGCCCCTGTGGAACAGCAAAAGAGAAGATTAAGCAACAAAGCTTCTCTTTTCAAAAATGCTGCAGCTCCAGCCACTGCAGGAACAGGCCAGAGCCCTGTCAGGCTGGGCAGAAGGAAAGGAGCTGCTTTTCAGTAGAGCTCACACAAAACCAAAGGGCACGTCTGAAACAGATAAAGGGCACAGGCAAAAAACCAAGTGAACCAACTACTCACAGCAGCTTCGAGGAAAACAACACATCAAAATGAAAGTGAGCATTAACTTGGACTTGTAATCACACTCCTCCAATTGTAAACATCCAAACTCCCAGAGCAATCTCCTCAGGTGACCTACAGATATGGATTCAGCCCCCCACACAATCATCTGGAGCTTCCAAAATGTGGAAACATCATTTCCCTCTGTCTCTGTGAAGAAGTCAAGTTGAATAAAAAACTCACTCCATTCAGTAGCAAAATAATAATTCCTCTCTCAGCCCAGAAAATGTGAAAACATTTTTCCTGGCAAGAATTGCATTACATTTACACTCGGGGAACCCACAGGCGGGCTTAGAAAAAAAAAAAAGACATTTGGAAAGTTATGACCATCCAGATTACCTGACACACACAACACTGATTTATCCCTTCTCAGCATCTGGAGCTTGAGATGCATATACACAAGAGATTATGGTATTTTCTAATATTTGTCAACAGATACCAGTCAGCCTTACAGGCTCTAAATGACTTAAGCAGCCTAAATTGCCACAAGCAGCTTACACAAAGACCCCTGTCATATTCTCTTAAAAATGGAAAACTAAAATATAAATCCCCAAATTGAATTGTGAAGCACATTAATGCGATTCTGAGATGCAATGTTAACTTTGGAAGGAAAAAAAAGTTGCTAGTAGACTGTTAAAATGCTCTTTCCAAAGATTCAAGATCTCTGACAACACTGTTAACTGTAAGGGGCCTACATATATTAAAACACAACGTGTCCTCTTAATTCTATGATCAAAACCCACTGCAAATAAAACCAACATTGAGCTCTCCTAAATAAATTACAGAAAGGAAAAAACAAAGCCTCAGGCCAGTGGACATTAAAACATTAAGTATTTATAACAGGGTAGGGAACTGTATTCTTAATCCATATCTATCTTTAAAAAAAAGCCAAGAGGGTTTTTTTAATGGAACTGCAGTTATGTAGCCACATTGAGTCTTTAAGTCTTTGTACTAAACACCTTCAAAGCACTTTTTAGTTACACTTCGAGAAAGAATGGAGAAAAAATAAAGGTAGCAGAGGAGGAAGACTCTGAATACCAAAGGATGCTACAGGGAAGTTAACACTTGATGAGAGTGCATATGTGATGCTCACCTGCTTCTAAATGTGTATTTTTTAAACACCTTGTTCTGATTCTAGCTCTTTTCACCTTATATACAGCCTGCCTGTCAGACTGCAGGCTGGAACTGCAGCACAGCAAGCATCAATAAACCCAGTGTCACACATCTGTGCACAGCAGCATAAGGGCAGGGAAAAATCATCACTAGCTCCTGTTCAGGGCCTCAGCCACTCGCAAAAACAAATCAAAAGCATTTCTGGGTAGTCACCAAAGCATTCTTCCTACAAATAAACTAAGGAAAATAAAATCAATGGTTTCAGACTTCATCAAATCTGTTTAATAAGGGGATGGATGGGACATCGTAACAGCACTAAAATTCACCCTCAAATACAAGAAAACTTAAATTCCAAATTTAATCTAGCTAAGAGGTCTATTTATAATCAAGCAAACCTAAATTAAAAGCACAGTATAAACAGCAAGTTGCTAACAATAGGCAAACAGATGTCTGCTGGGCAGGGGTGGGATGGCTCAATAAACAAACCCAAACATATCCACATGAGAAACCAAGAAGTCAGAACCAATTCTAGAGACTTGGTCTCAATATAATCCACTGTATTATTATAGCATAGCTACTCCTTTATGCCCAAACACACAGCATTCTTTCAGATAACTTCATATTCTGAAGGTTTGGGGCACAAGGTTTCTGTTTCTATGCCTTGAAAAGAAGGAAATGTTTAGGAAGCTGAAGTTTATTGATACAGTTAGTGAAGAATTCTGAATGTTAATTCCTATCTCCATATGACTTAAACCAGTGTAAAGCCAAATCTATTGAGGAATTTACTAACAGTAAGAGCCAAGGAAGATTTAGCAACTGAAACTCAACAGAGATGTCTGAAAATGCAGCAGGAAGAGTCCTGTTCATCTTTGCTGGCAGAACAGGGTAGAAGTGGAGGATGTGCCTGCCCTGCCATCCATCTGAAATCCTTGGCACCTCCATGATTCCTGGAGAATTCCTGAGATTAATGGCTGTTATTCAGAAGTCAGCACCAGCTGCTGCCAGAGGAAGAAGCACAAGCTATGGCACCTCAGGGCTGAACATCTGGGAATGCTGGAAATGGAGCTGCACTTCAAATACTGAGGGAATTTCAGCTGCACAGTTTGGCAAGGCCTTGGCTTAATGTGCTTTCTGCCACTGTGTTCTTCATAACGTGTACAATCCAAACCCTCATTTCTACATCTATGACATCCTGTATGACTCAAAACTTGGCTGGAGGAAATCCAAATACCACTATTAATAAAATGGCAATCCAATCCTTGAGTCCATCATGCCAAAACGATGCCAGGGTAGTCTTTGGACCAGGTGTTTTGATATTTCTTTCGTGTAAGGCATTGAGTATTTCTGATTGCCCAAAGAACATTATTCTATAGGGACATACCTGAACATCACTGAATACAAATATAAACAGACACACCATTTTTAACTGAAGGGTGAAGTATTGATAAAATATTTACTATGGATAGAAAGCAACTTTTTACCTTCTATTTTGCTTACCTTGAACAGAAAAAAAATAAGGCATGATAAATTTAAGACCAAAAGATCAGAGATGCAAGATTAAGATGGTTTTTAATAAGTGCTGCTGTATTACAGAAACATACTTGTATTGTATTTATCAGCTTATAAAATTAACATACATATTAAAATTGTCGTCCTGATAAAAACTGCTGTGAATTCACCAACTGTGCTTTTATTTGTGACAGGCACCAGAGTCACTGGAAATTAAATTCTAGTCTTCTCTATGCAAAACAAGCATCATGCTTTCGTTTACAGAAAACATCTACATGAAATTCTATCAGCAAAATGAACCCTGGCCTGCAACACTTCAGTAGCAAGAACTGCAGTAACTTGGGCCTCATCTGCCTTAGGTTCAAACTTTTAAATACAGTTTTACTGATTAACTTGTGGATTTTAAACACACAAATCTTAAATTTTGTAGCATGAACTCTAATAGGCACATAAGGAGCACAATTAAATCCACTAAGACCATAATTAAAATCATAACTGAACGTGTTTGTGTTATAAAGCTCCACAAGTAAAGAGTTAATGTTCATTTTTTTCTGTGAAAAATTCTAGGAAGAATAAAATTAAGTTCTAGCACAGCCATTTGATTTCCTCATGTTCATTTTCCAAGGTCAGAGTAGAGTTTGACTGGAGTAATCTGTAATAGAAGGGAACTCCCAGAAAAGAAAAAGCATTGCCAAGAATCCAGTTGTTTTATCACAGCAGCGGTGACGCATGTCACTTCCAGCTGTCCACACTAAAAACCCAGAAAAAGTCAGCTTTACTTCGAGTAAATGTAACAGATAAAGCACACCTATATAACATTAAAGTGCTCTTCTCTCAGTGAATTAGACATCCACAAAAGCCATCTTACTCTAAACAGCTGTCGCAGGTTTCTGGAGCTAGAACTCTGGAGCTAGAATTGTGAGTGTGCTAGGGAAGTCTGCTCTCTGTGCCCAGGAAATGTGCACCACTGCTGCAGCAAAAACTGCATTGTCTTTTATCATCTAAGATGTGCAAATACTCATTTTCCATTTTGAAACTAATAACACACACACACCAGTGTGAGCTTCTTTCTTAGAGAAAGAAACTCAGAATGGAAGGAATTAAGCACAGGGATGCCATCAGAAATTGAGTGTCTTCATTGTAAAACCAGAAGAGTAGTTTTGGTATAGAAGAAATCAATCTGGCATTCCTGCTTTCATACAGGACTTTCCATCAGTCATCAGAATGGTCTAACACTGGCTGATTCAGCTAAAGATATGAAACAGGAAAAATACACATACACACAATTCAATTCAATACTTGTTAAGATAAAGTAGTCTAAAATCAACTACAAAGGCTTCTTACAGGACAAGTCCAAGAAAGAAATAATACTTTGGTTACAGAGTGGTTTAGTAATTCATGCAATTACACTACTCTTTGTCCAATTTGTTAAATTGATCTTGCAGAGCTACTAAATTGAAAACAACTACTAAGATAAAAAAAATAAAAACCTACACTACTATCTCTTCTTTGCTGAAAAAATATAACACAGCTGTTATTTTATTAAATTTAAAGATATCCTGATTTTACCCTCCTTGAAATCCACAGTAAAATAATGGGTCACTTGAGGCAGTAGTTCAAAAAATTGCTCAGCTTGAAATAATTAACAAAAAAGTTTGAATAGTTTCAAACGTTAGTCACCATAAAGTTTTGACAGTGAACACGTATTAGCATTTTTTTTAAGAATTGTTTCACCTCAGAAATTTACACCCATGAAGTAACTGACTCTAGCATAACAACAACAAAAACAGAAGCTACTTCTGATTGTAGCAACAATAATGAAAATATTTCTGATTTTTGAAAGCACAACAATCACTTGAACCAAGGACCACTGAGGACAAAAGCAGCAGTTCCACAGCATGAAAACAGTATTTGCTAACAGCAATCTACAGAAATCCATACACTGTTTTATGTTGATATAGAATTGCAGTAAAATTTCCCCCTCAACTGACTTGCTTTTCAAACAGATTTCACGTGAAACCATGCAATGATGGCATTCTTGAAAAGGGAAACTGTTTATTCATCTTCCAGAGGTGTTTAGAAAGATATGTTTACATGCAAGCAGCCTCCTAGATTTAGGAAGAAAAGCTGAGAACTGAAAAGGCAAAAGGGGAACAGCAGAGTTGCCATCTGGGGTGATTCTGCTCAGCCACAAACCGAGGTTGAACAGTTTGCAGGTCAGGCAAGTGGTTAATGGTCTCCATTAATGGAGCAGACCTGACACAGAGGCTGAGGAGAAGCCGCAATTATTAGAATAAAAAACCAAAGAACGATCTTTGCCTGCAGCACATGATTTAACACAGGCAGCAGCAAAGGTTGGAAACTTCTTTGTGATTTTCATCACCGTAACAGAACTAGATTAACACATGTAACATTTCAGTTTCTATCCCTTAGTAATTAGCAGCAGCAATTACCATACCGAGAGTCATACAGTGATTACATTATAATGAGAGCAGTGAAACAGAAGGATTTCAAGCTACTGTTTTAAAGGGTATAAGCAGTGACTGCAACATTTAAGGAATTGTAAGCATTGTAAAAGTAACAGCATCACTGGGACATGCTTGGGACAACAACCACCATGCCAGAAAGCACTAGGCTGTGAACAGTTAACAAACACCTGAAAGCCGCCCCTGCTTTGCCTATAACCAAATGCTCCTGAACATGTTCAAAGTTCAGTTCTGTTATTTTTAACTAGAATGGATAAAACCCAACGAGTTCTGCAGACACCAATCACCTTTGCTAACTGTGTTCCTTACGTAACAAACCTAGCACTGCAGGCCACGTGCATCCTCCACAAGTCACTAATTAGGAACTCCTGGCAGGCCCAAAAAAACCCCACAAAAAACCATATCCAAACTTTCCAAAAGCAACTAAACAAGTTAAACAACCCACTCAGACTTCTGTATTGCCATGACAACTCAGCATGCATTCACAAGGTAGCAGTCTTCAGGTTTTTAAATCAAAGTCCATAATGGTGTCAAGATGGTCTGTATGGAATTCAGAGAATCCCTGAACAGGATGGGCTGGGAGGAACCTTAAAGGCCATCCAGTTCCAACCCCCTGCCATGGGCCTGGACATCTCCCACTAGACCAGGCATTAACTCTTAAGCACATGAATGAATCAGGAAATTAGATACAGCATTTTAAAAGTACTAGTGACAGAAGAAAATCCATCAAGCTCTTGGTTCTCAAGTCCATCACCCAAACAAAAGGATGTAGATACAATTCTGTATTTATGCTAAGCCAAGGAAATTCCAGAAACAGGGAAAGTAGACTGGAGGGAAAAGGCTGCTCTTCCCTGCCTGCCTTGCTTTTGCACCTTTCTCAAAGTGAGCAAGTACCAACAGATCCTTCAGGATAGATTCATCTTCCCCTAACAAAACCCGGCTCTTCGGTAAATTAAACATACAAAAGGCCAACAAAACACCACCAAGAACACAAAAATCCTTGAAAAATCCCTTCCTTTCCAAATGTCCATACCTGTGGAAGGGCAGTATTGAGCTGCCTCTGCAAGGAATCCCTCTCATGGCCAACTTCATGCAGCTTGCCCTGGGTGAGCGCGAGCGTCTCCTGAGTTTCTCGGAGCGTTTCCAGCAGGCGATCCCTTTCTTCCAGCATGGACACCATCAACTGCTCAAAGTGGGAATCAGCATCTGACTGCAGTGGGGAACCTGAACCGTGGCCTCCATTTCCCCCAGCGGGAATCTCGGCCTCACTGATGGTTGGCATCACCTCACACATCATCTGGAAACAAAACAAAGGCCAGAAATTTCAGTCAAACAAATGTAAACAGGAACCCTGAGCACTGCCCATAATACCCACTTAGCTCTCCCCACGATAGCATCAGCAGAGGTTGCCAACACCTTGGTGTTTGCCACTATTTCATTAAGAGTGGAGAAAAGGTACACAGTCAACTTAATCAAGGCTTCGCTTCATAATGAGAATCTTGTGACTTCTTGCAAAACCAGATTTTTGCAGCTACGTCTCAAACTGTGACCTCATTTTAATGGATTTATGTTTTTGTGAGGAGTAAACTGCTGCCGAGATCTTTAAAAAAAACAAAGATAAGGCATGCAGCCTGCCACCAAAAATTATAGACTTCGCCCAGTAACTGATTACACTGCACATTTTGGGAATCATTATCTGCTTCTTCCACTGCTTCAAACGTATAAAGATTGTATCTAAAACAGTACTTTGAGCTTGTGTTGGCTGTAGAAGGTTTACGATGGTGAAAGTGATGTATGCAAATCCAAACACTCCAATTCGGGAGATAGAAACATGTAAAGGAAGATAAAAAGCAAAAAATCATTATGAAGTAGGAGCAGCTGTCAATGTGGATGGCAAAAGTAAAGGTAAGCAAAAATAATTAAAGGCAGAGGATGAATACAGTTAAGAATGCAAATGAAAGCACTGCACTACTGGTAGTGAGCACACTGTGAACTGGGAGCACCTTTAAGAGACCCTAACAGATCCCTACCGGAGCTAAGGCATCAGATTTCTAAAAAGCATGGAAAAAAAACACTGGTCTAATTACTGCACACTGAACCACCAGAAAAGCTCTTCAGACAAGCTCTCTCAAAATCACAAACCTACAAGAGCTTAACGCAAAATATGGAAAAGTAGTTCCCTCAGCCCCTCAGGTACCCACAAACTTTGTTCTCAGCCTTAAATTTCACATTTGTATCTTAAAATTTTAAAAGAACAACTAATTCTGAGTCTTACTGTGGGTCCTCTCAATCCCTTGAAAGACTTGGAACAGTCTGAAGTGCTTTGTAACACTTTCATGCATGATTACCGTAAGCCCTCGATTTTCACCACTACGTTATTTACCTTGCTCAATAAAACAAAAAGGCTTGGAAAACAGGCCCCAGGTTTCCTGCAGCACCAGTTCTTCTCTGTTTTAGCAGTTTTCTGTCATCCCCCAAAACCTTTTGGATTGTAAAGCATCCATCCAGCTCCAGTTCAATGACTGTTTAATCGAAAGACGTGAAAAAAAAATAAACCTGCCAAAGAAAGAGCAGATCCAGTAAAAAGCAGCAGCTTCAGCTAACTCGCCAAGTCCCCAGCACAGCAGAATGTGAAAATAAATTGTCTCAGCTTCCCATCCCTCTATTACTGGCCCATAGGTCCTGCAACAGCTGGGACGGAGGAATCATGTGCTGAGAGAAAAAAAAAATGCAGTCCGATGCAGCGGTGCAACAAGCTTCAACAGTTCATCGCTCATAAATTCCACTCAGGTCACAATCGCATTATTAAACAGAGTACGGACAGCAGGGGAAAACAGCACGAGCTTTCTTGTAGAGGATTTGGAAAAGCCTCCCTTCTTTTCTCTTCTATTAATTCCAACGGGAGGCTCTCCTTCCAGTTCCCTGGGTCTTAGTTCAAACATTTATAATCCCAAGAGCAAGGCGCTGGCGTCGCTCTGGAAGGCGAGCAGGGAGCGAGACCTGTTGTTCCCTCCGCTCCAGCCCCGCTCGGCTCTCGCGACGCTCGCTCCCGCAGACGATGCTCCGCAGCGCAGAGCTGCAGCCCCGAGCGGGGGAAGAAAGGAGCCGGCAGCTCGGGGGCACCGGCCCGGCCCCGCCGCTCCCCTGCCCCGCCGGGAGCCCGGCTAACAAAGCTGCGGGCGGAGGACACGGGGCTCTCCCGCTGCCCCCGCCCGTCTCGGGGAGCACCGGGCCGGGCCTCCCTCCTCGCCTCGCTCGCTCCCCGCCGGAGGCCCCAGCGGCGCCGGCAGCGCGGCCGGCCCGGGCCCCGCGCAGCCCCTGCGGAGCGAGCCCGGCCGCGGAGGCCCCGGCGAGTCCGCTCTCCCTCCGGCCCCTACCGAGCGGCGGCGGCTCCGCCGCGCCGGGACAGTCCCCTCGGGCCGGGCCCGGCTCCGCCCGCCGCCGCCTCCACGTCCGTGGTGGCCGGCAAGGGGTCGGCTCAGGCCGGGGGGGTGGTGGCGGCCGCCCGGCGGTGCCGCCGCGGCCTCAGGGGGCGGCACGAGCACTGCGCGCCCGGAGAGCCGCGATCGCCGCCGCGGCCCCGCCGGTCCCGGTCCCGGCCCCGCTCGCCGCCTCCTCCCGCCGCTCCCGGCGCGCTCCGCGGCCCCGCATAAATCAGTGCGGCGCCCACAATGCACCGCGCGGCCCTGCCCCGCTCCCCGCGGGACGGGGGTTCGAGACCCGGGGGTTCGAGACCCGGCTCGGCGCTCCCCGGCAGCGGTACCGCCGCCCACGGTGCCGCCGCCCACGGTGCCGCCCCGCAGCCAAGGATGGGAAAGCTGCGGCGGAGCCCCGGGGCGAGAGGTGTGCTCGCTGAGGGCTGAGAACAGGGCAGGGCTGCCGTGGCCCCGCAGTCGCAGCGCGTCCCGCGGCCTGCGTGTGGCACAGGGCCCGGCCGGGCGCGGAGATCTCCCGGGCCGGCTGCCCCAGCCCGCCCCGAGCCCCTCGGCCAGCCCACACTCCGGCTCTCGTTCCGGGCTCCTCACTTCAAAAGGACATTGAGCGGCTGGAGCGAGCACAGAGAAGGGAATGGAGCTGGGGAAGGGTCTGGAGCACCGGGAGCGGCTGGGGGAGCTGGCAAAGGGCTCAGCCTGCACAAAAGCAGGGGACGTTATCACTGCAACTCCCTGACAGGAGGCTGAGGCCAAGTTGGGCTCTTTTCCCAGACAAAAAGATATAGGACAGGAGGACATAGTCTTGAGCTGTCAGGACAAGGACATCAGGAAGAATTCCTTGACAGAAAGGATGATCAGACACTGGAAGGGGCTGCCCAGGCAGGTGGAGTCATTGTCCCTGAAGGTGCTTAAGGAAAGACTGGTCTTGGAAAAGCTTCCCTTCTCTTCTGTTAACTGCCACGGCCTGGTTAATGAGGTGGTGTTCGGTCACAGGCTGGGCTCGATCATCCCAGAGGTCTTTTCCAACCTCATCGATTCTTGATTTTGTGGAGCGGAGCCCCAGCACAGCTCAGCGAGGGCTGACCTCACTGACACAGCCTGTTCTCCATGGGAGACTGGGTTTGGCTACATCGACTATTATTTTTCCAAACAGCACACAAACATTTTTCCACTCATGTTTCTATAACTTTTACTCTCTTCCTGGAGCCATCACTGTGCCCCATGAGTTGAAGGTTGATGTTTGTAGGCAAAGCTTGGAAAACTTTCTTCCTCTCTTCAGATTTGTGTTACCACCATGAATGAAGTGTTTGCATTTTGGACCCTATTGTTGCTTTTATAGTGGAAAGCTCTGAAAGGCATCAAGGGCCAGTTATGCAGACAGAGACAAGCCGTGCAAAAAAGTGGCAGTCCCAGCACAGAAGGTTCTTCAGATTTGTGCTCGGATTATGTGGATGAATTTGTAAACACGACATCCCAACACCTAGTTCTGGATAGAAAGGATCACTAGTGACTTAGTCTTCCTTTCCCCACACATGAAATTCTTCACAAGTTCATTATGGTCTTTCCCTTTGGTGTCTGAGCCTTTAGAGTGAATCCAGGTCACATTTTTTAAGCTTTCTCTCTACAGCCATGAGGTCTAGATTACTTTTTTTTTTCCTCCTGCAGTTTCTAATGTAATCCCATGACTCTAGGAGCTGGAACTTTGAGGGAAAAGCCAAATATGATGAGGCATTTTCAAATCACAAGTTCTGCCAAATATTGGTTAGCACAGATTTAATGCTGGATATCTGAATAACTGAGATCTGACTTTTCAATTTAGGAAGAGCAGAAGAAAGATTCCAAAATTAATTGTTATGAATTAACCTGCATATAGGTAAATGCTTTTATTGATAAGCTTTGACCCAGATTATCTTCAGTGGATGAAGAAAACCTTAGGCTAAACAGGGCAGCATCTTCAAAGTAATGTGTTCAAGATGAACCAAAACAAGGCTGAAAAGTAAAGTGAAATTTATGGCTGTGTGAACAAACAGCATTTCCCTTCAACTCACCACACATAAAAAATGAAAATGAATAATTTTAGTAGAAAGATCAATTTGGCCTGATTTGATTTGTGTTTAACATGTGAGTCAAATGGAGACTTTGTGGATGAAAGGGCAAGAGGTTAAGCACTAACAGGCACAAAGTTGATAATCTCTCTCAAATTGGACACTGTAATATATCCAGTCAGATTAACTGCTCTCTGAGCCTGGTCATATGGAATAAATTAATAAGTGATCCTCCATATTCATGTAGATCCTAAAACGTGGAATTACATTTTC
Organism: Acanthiza pusilla; assembly: GCA_036630365.1. NCBI lineage: Eukaryota > Metazoa > Chordata > Aves > Passeriformes > Acanthizidae > Acanthiza > Acanthiza pusilla. Next base: position 759,856 of record JAXCHO010000006.1, on the reverse strand, counting down.
TCTCAGCTTGGGAGGACTTGGAATGTGTGTTTTTCTTTTGAAACTAAGTTTTGTTTTGTCCTTAAATGGTTAAAACCAAAAAATGAAGATTTGTACCATGCTATAATCCTGCTTCATTATGAAAGCAAAGAATGTACCACACAATTCTGAATTGGGAATAAACATGAATGAAGTCCATACATTAATTTTCACTTCACCCACTTTGTTAACAAGGCACAGACACTCGCATCCAACTTGCTCAGCTCCTCACATCTGTGGTTGGATTTCCCACCTAAGAGGCAGGAGGTTCTAGCTGCAGACCCTCCTCAGCCTCAAGGAGTTGTCACCTTTCTCTCTGTCACCTCTAAATCACTGCGTACAGAGTTTCAGAGGAAGGTGGAAATGCCAGTGGTTAGGCACTTTCTTGAGAAATGGGTTTCAGCCTCAGGTGGGAGCAGAGTTCCCATAGCATATAAATGTCTGTTATATGAAAAGGAGGCACTGTAAAGAGCTAGGTATTTATTCATGCCCAAAAGGATGGCTTAGTCCAGGAGGGAGGCTGAATCCAGAATATCCCAGCCAAGGAATATGCCTCCCACATGGCATACTGCAAATACCTTCCTTAGGCACCACGCTCTGTGAATGCCACACAAAGCCCAGACCGTGGATACAGCAGAATTTCTGAGGTGCCCCAAAAATACCCGAAAGGCCTGACTTTGAGGCCATATTGCTATTCCCATGTGCAGTCCACCAAAGCTGGGACCAGATCAACACAGGGCCAGGACTTGAAATTCCTGAGATAACACTGAATAACCAGATCTTTGCATTGTCCTCTGTGCTGCACATAATACACATGAAATGATAAAGTCAGAACTCCCAGGCTCTGCAAATACCAAAATATTTCTCAAATATTTCTCAAAATATTCCTCTTTACTTTGTAGTAAAAGGAAAACAGTTTCTTTTTTCTTCCTCCTGGGCATGTAACCCAGGCTATACCATCCTGCACGAAGCAGCTCAGATATTTTTAATTAAATGAGTGTGATGTCTCCTTTGTAAGTTCAGCAAGAGGTCTGGCTCCCTGTCCGTGTCATTTAGTGAGATGTAACACTGGTGGATGTGTCTGGAAAGAGCCACACATACATCAGCTGACAGCAAAGTAATCAATTCAGAGACCCAGGTTAACTCTCACTCCACTCTTTGCACCTCAAAACCCACACGCTGAAATTCAAACAAAGGCTGTTAAAAACAGGGAGGGGAGGGGGAAAGAAAGGTTTCCTTTCCTGTCACATGATAAATTAGATCCTAATGTTTATCCAAGCTCAGCAAAACAGCCAGCTCTTCCTGGCAGCCCGTGCTGCGGTGAGGCGCGGGGTCCGGCGGAGCTGCCCTCCCTGCTGCCTCTGAGGACAAACACCTGCTGCCAGCAGGGATAGGTGAGGGAGCAAAGGCTTCCCTGCTGCCTCACCCGCCGCTCTCTGCCACTGAGTGCTTCACGCTTCATTTGGGCTGAAATTTCCTTTGTGAGCCTCAGAACCAACCCCCCCCCACCCCTGCTAGCACATAACCTCTGCTGAAAATAGTCCAAGATCGCCTACGCATTTTCTTTTCCCCTCTGAGCCGAGCTGACAGTACCTTATTTACTCCTTGTCCTTTACAGATGACTTAATGACTTAGCAGCAAAATGCATTTTGAACACATTTCAGGCATTTCATACCGAAATGAATAGATGCAAGGACAGGATTTTTGCCAGCAGCGCTGATGATGCTTTTGTCAGTAGACAGACGTGACCTGGACCATTCTGTTACCGTAACAAATGTCTCCAGAGGTTGCTCGACAGAGGAGACACTTCGCCTGAGGGAGAAGGAATGAGAGGGCAGAGGCTGGAAGGTGGCCTGTGGAGAAGAGGACAGAGGTAATTAATGGTTATGCCCATGTATAAAGATAAGTGCCCCAGTAAATGTGTCAGCCCTTGGGCGATGGAAGCCATGACTTCTACAAACCTCGACACAGTTCTTTACATCTTTACATTTTATTTATGCAATATGGGGCTACACGGACCTATGCCGGATTCAAGCAGGTGTAAATCAAATGGGAATTGGCTGCTCTGAAAATGAAGAGGGTTTTTGAGTCAGACTTGGGAAGAAAAGTCTCCACAAAGTAACTAGAGACATGGAGAAGACTTAAAAGACCCAATGAACTTACAGAATTTATTTCAGTGGGAATCATACCTATGTCAAGACCATAAGTATTTTTCAAATTTAGCTGTTGTTCCTGCAACCAAAACCACATATTCTCCCTCAAGTACAAACCTGCTGAACTCGAAAGGCTTTCAGCTTAGTTTCAGCTTCAGTTGTGCAATTTGCAGCTCAGAATTATTGCAGCTCTTGTCTTTTTTGTATGGATTTACAGTGGCAGAAATCCCCTTGAGCTAGAAAGAATTTCTAAAGCCAAGTATCATTTATTTCAATCTGAAATGAAATACACCCCTAATATCTAATGCAAACGTAGCACATTCCCTTAGTGTAGACTGATTTCAGCATATCTTCAAATAGTTAATACCTGTAATGAAATATATCAAACTAAAAGTGCATTCAGTTGTAAGTTCAGGGCACATTATTTAGTTAAGCATTTTTAAAAAGAGAGTATTTTTCGCAAAGGCCATATTCGTGTGACGTAGCTGTGAAAAATATTGGAAGAAGAAGCTGGAGTGAAGGATTCAGAAGCAGCTGCGATAGTGCAGCTCCTGCCTAGCTAGAACAGGTTTGGATACATTCCACCTGGCTGACCACCTCCAGCATGAACCCATTTACCCTCGGCTGCCTCTGTAATCAGTGGAGCGAGAGAGCCACTCCACGGGAGGAGTGATTCAGATCTTGGTGTGGCCCATGAATCACCTGCTCAGGGTGCCTGTCTGTTCCCATTGACTCCAGAGGGAGCCCAGGGCAGCTGGGCCCTTGCCATGGGAGCTGTGCTCGGATGTCTAAAGCAGCGTGAGATGAACTGGATGTTGGACACATGTGAGATCAGCACAGCTTGTTGCTGCAGGAGAGCAAGGAAAACGAGTGTCAGTGTCCACAGAAATGAGCAGGGCTGTCATTGGCTTCACTGCTGCAGATTTAGCAGCCCACGGTTTGTCTGTCTTGGTAATTTTAGCTGGTCTGCAATTCAATTACTGTGTTTGCAAGACTGGAGCCTGCAGCTTCAGGGGCATGGCAACCTCTCAGGGTAGAGAATCGTGGAATCACAGGATGGTTTGGGTTGGATGGGATGGTAAATGTGATCCAGTCCCAACCCCAGTGCCCTGGGCAGGGACACCTACCGCCAGACCAGATTGCTCAGAGCTCCATCCAGCCTGGTCTTGAACACCTGCAGGGAAGGGGAGTCCACAGCCTCTGTGGGCAATCTGTGCCAGAGCCTTATCACCCCCACAGCAAAGAATTTATTTCTTCTATCTCATCTAATCTGAACCCACCCTCCTGCAGCTTCAGGCTCTCCCCCCTCATCACTCCATCCCTTGTCCAAAGTCCCTCTCCAGCTCTCTTTTAGGTCCTGCAAGGGCCTCTAAGGTCTCCCCAGAGCCTTTTCTTCTCCAGGATGGACAGTCCCAACTCCCTCAGCCTGTCTTCATTCCAAGAGAAAAGAGTGATGTTATTTTTATTCCAAACCCCCTGCATACACATGGACTGATCCCACAGTGAGCTCGACAGACACTGAACCTTTTACCTCTTCACTCCTCAGGACCCCAGGAGAGAGCAGGAATTGGGTTCTACCTGGATCATTTCAATACTGAGGCTTCAGCTTTTAGAATGTTTTGAGACCAGCTAAGAGAAAAACAAAAAGATTGTATTATTTTAATAATATATTTAATAAACTTTATAAATAGTCCAACTACAGAAAAAAGGCTTTTGCCTGTGAAGCAACACTTCTGTTCCTGTAAATCAGCATTTGAAGGAAAAAATAGGGTTTTTTTCACTTTGTCTGCTATGCAAAGGCTCCGCCTGTTTCAAGTGGCTTTGGAGCAGGCACTAAGCAAAGTGGACCATGATTTCTATGTACTCAGTATCCTCTACTTTAGTTCTTCATACTGTGGTAAAGTAGATAAAAGCATTTAAAATAGAAAGAGATCTCAAATAGCACTTAAGCCTATTTTTAATCCTTAACTGACTAGATTTCAAGTGATAACATACCTTTCATTACATGCACATTGCCTGCACGAAACTGTTTGCAGCAGTCACTACCTTCATTATTCAGATGAACACTGAATTGAAGCATTAACCTGTGTGTGTGAAGATAATAATGTTGGGAAAGTATTAGTCCCAAATCATATGTGTGTGACAAGGCTAAAGGATTTTTCTGTGCAACCAGCTTCAGCTTACAGGCAAATGAAAATGTAAATAACCCTTTCAGTGAATCACCAGTTTATGTATGAGGTTAAATGTTTATTTTCCACCATTTTAGAACTCCCCACTATCTTCATAGTATTTACTAAAAATATTGATTTGCTAAAATGAATTGGCTTAGATGGTGACTACCAACCAACATGGCTTCAAAATGAAGTCATAAAGCAAACTGCAACAGATAAAAATCACAAAAACTATGGACACTTGCAATGGCATCAGTATGATTGGCAAAAAACCATCTCCAGTTTCAAGGTGAGTGTAAGGCTCAGATGAAATTGTCTGCCAATAGATATGGTGTATCACACTGCTGTCAAAGTTCAGTTCCCAATATTATTTCCTGTTCTGACTAGGAGCAATCCTGCCCAGGCAACCAGGTCATTTCAGAGGAAGTCTCACCTTTGGCATTTGGGGAAGAAGGTTACCAGGTCAGGATCTGAGATGGAAAACGAGTATAGGTATAAGCCATCTATGGTAACCATCCAGCTCAGAGCACCTACCAGCAGCCGTGAGCTGCACAGTGACATTTAAAAGCAATCAGAGGCAGAAGAAAACCTTCAGGGAAAACAGGCAATACTTCAGAAAAAGCAGCTCTACATTTGCCAGAGGAAAAAAAACCCAAGACCTTTGGGAATAGTGCTCAAGTCAACTTGAAATAAATATCAAGAAAATAATGGAAATATAATAAGTGGGGCTTCTTTTTAAGTGAATTGCTTCCCCCCTTGCTTCTGTATTGGCCTGTCCTTACCCATCAGTGTTGTTCCTGTGCTGAGTGGTCTCATCCTTAGCTTTTGAAGAAAACACCATAACTTTGAGCAGAATTCCCTAAATCCATAAACCCAGAGCACACAGCACATGACCTGGGTGAGACATGGCGTGGGGAGGACATCCTTATGGAGAAGGCAGGATGCTCTCAACAGGAGCAGGAGCTGCCTTTGCACGCCTTGCTCCTATGGGTTATCCCTACTGCCAGACTCACAGTGCCCCAAAGTAAGGCAGTTTTAGGATTCCTCTCTGAAATTATTATTTCATTGCTGCTACAATATCCTGCTTTCGAGATTAATGTGTTAAGGATGCTTAAGTCCTTATGGAACCATTTTTTTTTTTTTTTTTAAATAATGAGTGAAAGCCCAATGAAACCTTCCATCCCTTCCTGGCTGGCACAGTGTCTGTTACTAATCTGGCTCAATTCACCTTCCCTCCGCACAGAATTCTCCTCTGTAAAACTGATGGCCAGCCCATATTGCTGGAGCTCACATCTTCCAGCTGGAGCCAGACTTTGTATGTGCAGGTTGTGCTGCTTAACCCATCCCTGGGGGTCACTCTGAGTTCAGGTACCTTACAGGAATGTCTTTATCTGCTCCTGAGGTTTCATCCAGTGTGTCCTCAGCTGCCATTGAGGTCTCCTCACTCTTTTGACTCAGCTACCAACAAAAGATTTGTCCCTGCCTCATGCAGGATAACACTCTTAGTCACCCAAGTGTTCTTTTCCCTTTTCTGTTTGCCTGAATGTCTTGTTCCTTTGCACAGAGGTATTTACACAGCTTTTTCAAATTACAATTAATTAAGGCTGGCTGTTATTAAATAAAAAGTAGTTTGCTATCTGGCTGCTGAAGGTAAGATGACATGGCAGTAACTTGGAAAAAACCCCAAAACCAAGAGAAAAGGTATGAAAGTTGTCCTCTCCCTGCTCTAGGGTAGGAATCATTATTTCTGGGAAGGTGGACAGCAGCTGAACAAACCTTGTCATTGCCTTATGCTAATCCTTAAATGAAGTGAGGATAACACATGTAAAATATAAAAAGGAATAACTCATAATAGAAGAAAACAGCAGGCTGATATTGTTCATCTGTGCTGTAACAAGCAGGGGAAATGATTTATTTAAAAACTAAATTCCCTGTTCTCCTGATCACAGTTCATATTAAAGATCCTTTGACCACACCATCTGTTTGCATTGTAATCCACATTTGAAAGAGTCAACAGCAATATTGACTCAGGAGCAGGTTCTAGCTCAGGCCTGCGAGTTAAGCTCCCACAACACACTTCAGCTTTTGCACAAAGAGCTGCAGGAATACTCCTCACCTTCTCCTTTCGTGCTACAATCAATCATCCTGCGCTAAACACAGGTCAGGTCCTCCCCCAATGCAAACAAACGTACCTTCCCTTTGTCTCTCCAACGACTTTAAATAACAATGCCTAAAACTTCCAGGAATCATTACCATTTCTTCATACACCAAAGGGAAATATTAAGTCTAGCCAAGGTGAGGTTAATCTGGCAGTTTCAGTCTGAAGTGCTGCCCTGGCCACAAAAGCTGTCGAGGAACTTGGCACTAACTCGCTCTTTGTAGCTTTTACCTTTGAAGCCAAAGGCTGAAATGGCAGGGACTCACCTGCCTTGTGCTGGAATCATTTAGGGCACTGGAAAAGCACAACCAGAGTGAGAGAAGGACTCTTCCATTCACTTTGGCCAGGTATAATTTCTAAATTTTTACTGGTAGGTGTCTCCAGCTGCTGCCTGCAAAAGCAGAAGGAACAGGGAACAGAACAGAAGGTTAATTTCAGCATCACAGATTTGGTATTGACCCAAAATACCAGACTGAAGGAAAATGCAGAAAATCACAGAAATTGCTCCAGTGCACCCTAGGAATTAAGCCAATTCTTGCATTTAAACCTGTGAGAATAAAACAATGGCTCAAAACCACTCCTGCTCTGGCTGATCCCGGAGATGCAGCAGCTGGCTCTGAATTTGTACTTATCAATGAGCTGGCCCAGAAATATCACCTTTGTTTCTAACAAAATTAGCCTGCTCTTGGAGATTGCCATAGGGATGTATTTCCTTACAGAGGCAGTACAGAGCATGTAAGGGACAGACAGGGGTTTGAGAAGCACTATTGAGACATAGCCCTGTCAGGAAAACCTTCTTTTCTAGATGATATCAAATAACTCTACTGAAGGGTGTGTGTGTGTATGCATATGGATACACACACTGTACACACACAGATATGTGGATACACACACACACCAGCACATCAGCATTTGGGAGGCACGGAATTTTCATGCCCAATGCTTTCTTTCTCTCCTGTAATTAAATGTGCAGTTTCCTTTCACCAAAACAACATGGCACCAGTTTGATTTTCATGTATCTTTAAGCCACGTACAAACAGTGAGGTTCCTTGCTTGAATACTCAGCATTTACCTGCCACATGCCATGGATATTCAGCAAAACAGGGGATATTCAGGTATAAGTGATAAAACAAAAGGTTCTGCAGTGCCAGATTTTTGCTGTAAACAGAATGATCAAATTTTATGCCAGCCAAAACAGTGATAATTTAATTTTTTATGTATCAAACCCAGCAGTGCTCTGCTGGATTGGGTTGTTTTACCCTACCAAGATCAGGATGTACAGCAATAGCAGTGGGGATGGTTCCTGACTCCCATTTTCAGTGCTCATGCAGATAGCATGTCTCAGTTACAGCCAAGATGCTGAGAAAAGCCTCTGTACACAGACACCAGTTAGGTCATAGCAAGGTTTCCGAGTGCACAAAGGAAGGGCTTTCAGCTGCTAGGGTTCACTTTGGTTGCATGATTTAGAGGCTTTTTTTGTCTGCCTTTAATAATGCCACCTTTGTGGTACCAAAATACACGGCCGAGAGAAGCTGGCAGCTCTCTGTGGCCAGCAGCTCCCCCATTCCTTTTCTTTGCATGGAAAAAAAAAACAAAACCCCAACCAGGAAGGTGTGACATCTGACATGATAATGTTTCAAAAGCAGGATACTCCCTGACCTGCTTACAGGTACTGTGGCAATTCCATCCCTGACCATTTTTCCCTAGCTGAGGTTGTTGCATCCTATTTGAATGCATTAAAAACCACTGGAACAGGCTGTGTGAATAACCAGGGGTGATCCAAGAACTGTCAAAGTCCTCTTCAAACCACCAAGAAAATGAGTGTTTGTCTTCCCTCGGGCCTGTGTGTTGGAATTATTCAGCATTTAATGATGAGTTGGGGGATGAGTTTGCAGGAAAGAGATAAGGGATGAAAGTAACCTTTGAAAGGAGAAAATGGGACAAGCCTATGGGGCACTTCAGGTACTGTTTAAATAAAAGAAAGAGGGACCTGATTTCTCTCTAATTCCTCTGAATTAGCCTGTGGGAACTTCTCAGCCCTCACAAAACAAATCGAGCTCCCCACAAGTCAGACCCGAGGAACAAACATCAGACTTGCTGCTGAGGCCCCTTCTGGCAGAAGCCCTGGCTCAAGCCTATTTGATGCACCCATTATTAAAGCAATCACCTTTTAAATAGATAAGTTCAACCTAAATTCGAGTAAACCTAATAGTTAACCATAAAACAGTGAAAATACTAACCCAGAAAATGGACAGACATTAGGTGTGAAAGCAAACTCAGGATTTTCAAAGGTGCTGGTTGACATTCAATTTGGTTAAGGAGCTGTGTGATGGCATCTCCTCTGAGGCTGCTGGTCTAGACACCTCTGTAAACCTTCATTCCCAGGAGTCAAACCTGCCTTTGGCCTTCAAGCTGCAAAATGATCTGCTCCTTTCACACTGCTCAGCATCTTATCCACTGGAAGTGATTGCTGAAGAATCAGGAATTTCTAGAGCCGAGGGTTTATCTGATGAGGATCCCCACCTCCATTCCCACTTAAAGGCAAATTAGGTGAAAGGAGGAGCTATTCCTAGGGAGCAAATCATGGTCAGGGTACCTTATGCCACGCTCCAGCTGCTCTGAGTTACCCCAGTGGCTGCAGGGAGCACAGTTCCATATGCTGAGGAGCTCAAGGATTATTTGGAACCTTGGCTGAGCACCTTCCTTCCCCAGCATTTTATTTGTTTACTGAATGCAGGGTGGAAAAAGGGTGGAAAAAGGGAAAAAAAATCCACAGGTTACTCTCACAATCAAAGGCCACGGTGTGGGGGTGCCCCTTGCTCAGGTCTAACATGAAAATAAGGCATTTAAATTCTTACTCAGCCATTGAGTCACGTGAATAAAAGTTTGAAGTGAGTCAGGGCTGGAATGCTTTAACCATGAAATTCCATGAATTAAGGGAAAAAAATACTGCATGAAGTGAACACAGTCCTCTAAGATACAGTGCAACATTTAATAGCCCTGAAAATTCACATGCCAGCTGTGGAATTTGACATTTTGATTCAAAGATTCAGACATAAGGTCTTCAGCATGGAGCTGGTTTCTTTTTTTTGTAAAAAGTAGAATATGGTTTACAGAAAATGGTACGAGGAGGTCCACAGTGCATAACTTATTTAGGTGGCATGGAACAGAGCTGCACGCAGCCGTTAGCTAGAAATGTGCACTTTAGCTCTAATTAGTTTAAAGTCATCTGCATATATATTAGCTGCTTCATGCACAAACATGCAGCTACATGCACAAGCTTGAGCTTCACCATTCCAGCTGGGGAAGGAGAAATGGAAGCAACATGTGCTAAACTGCTGCTCAGGGAAAAAAGGAAAAAAAAAAAGGAAAAAAAAAAGAAAAAAAGGGAAAAAAAAAGAAAAAAAGGAAAAAAAATTATATTTTTCTTAATATTTAGCCCTGCTCTCTGACATGGCTGTTCCAGGAGAAGTGGAACGGAGGGAATTCATCGAGAAATTTCATTTTCCATTCCTGCGCTCAGATTTCTGGCAGGGTCACTGGCTGAGACTGCAGCAAATCCCACAATTAGTGAGAGCTTCCCAGCAGCATCCTGGGCTAGCCAGGGGCAGCGTGCTGCAGCCACATGCCCCGTGGACTGCCGTGCACTCTGGTGCCATGGCAACCCTGGCTTTGGGGGGAATTCAGGCTATCCCGGCTTTCCCACGTTAGGGACTTCACAGCCAAGGAGCTGTGAATAAATTCTGCTTACACTGAGCAGAACATAAATTAAACAATGTGGGATGTGAGGCACAGACCTGCCAGTGCTGCACCCTTTTAATTCACATTTTCTCGGCAATTTTTGTTCCAAATTTGGCAATGTGCCTGGGAGCGACAGAAAGCACCTCTCAGGAGAGGACCGGGAGGGAAACAAAGATAAGATTTAGCTCAATTGTTCACATACAGACATTAATGGCAAGAACAGTTTTATAGTTTCATTTTTATGTCAAACCTTTCTCACACTTTATATTCTCCATGTCTGTAAAATGCAGTACCAGGTTTGCATACAAAGATCACCAACTTTTGTACAGAAATTTAATCTTTATACACCCCTTAGGACAAACGTTTGCCACAGGTGGCGTGTAGATTTGCAGAATAGCTGCTACAACCCTTTTAAAAGTCAGACCACAATAAGAACTGCTCAAATTCTGAAAATAATTTTTTTTTTTTTAGTTAATATTCCTGCTGGGATCAATAGAAATAGCAGAATTAAGAAATGGAAAAAGAAAACATTATAAAAATCATAAGCATTTTAAATGGCAAGATGATTGCTTTCTGCAGAAGATCTCTAAAGCCAGGCTCACCTGTAAATAAAACACCTCCCACAGAAAATCCCAGTCGGGTGGCTTTTTACATCTCCCATGACAATGGTCCAGCTTTACGTCTGTGTAACTTTACCCAGCACCAGAACCTGCTCTGAAGGCTTGAACACTGTGTAGTAAATAAAACATACCAGTTTGACAACTTTTTGAAGCAATCAGCAGAGATACAAAGTTGACGTTAAGCTGCTTTCCTTAGCAAAGGCACTTTTCTATTACATTGCACAGATGTCTCAAGACCTCTCTCAGAGATGTTATTTTTTATACAGCAGAGAACACACACAAACCTCTTCACTTCGCCCCAAGAGCTTCCCAGTCCTGTGACCTGCCCCAAACACAGCACAACAAACTGAAGGAGAGGAAAACTGAGTTCCCATCCCCACAGGAGCTGTACACTTGGAAACCAATGAAAAGGCTTTCAACTTCCAAAACTGCTCAAATCACAGAAATTACCGAATTCAAACTCCATCAGGGTGGCAAACTGCAGGTATTTTAATAGTGTCTATTACATCATGTTCACAAGAACGAGCCTGTTGTTTTCTCCTCAGCCTGCTTTAGGAAAGGCATGTGTAATGCTCTCAGGAATGAGGCAGGAGCAGGACTGGCTCTGTGCATGGATGGGACTATTTCATGATTCAGAGTGCCTCCAAGTCGCTTCCACGCAGATTCCCATGCAGAAACCTGCATGACTCTGCCTTTCCCAGCAGCTGAGTAAAGCTCTGCTTCCTTCTCCCCAAACCTGCAGTTCCCAGGCCACATTGCAACACATCCTCTGCGTGTGAAGCAATCCTCAGCTGTGACATTTTTTAGGAAAACACAGCTTCTTCCAAAGTTCCTGAACCTCTGTTCACAACTCCTCCCCCTACGCCTCAGCTCACCCCCACAATTCTTATTTTTATGGTTGAAACGGTGAACTATTTTCTCTTAATTCCACCAGTGCATCAAAACACTGGCAGAGAAAAGCAATAAATCAGAGGGAAAACAACCTAGAAGGGTATTTGTGCTGGAACACATTTGAAAGACATAGGTGATTCATGCAGGGAATGAGGAAAAGGAGAGCACAAGGCAGTGATTAGAAATAAATTTGAATTGAAAAATACTCAGCCAAAAAGCCTGAATTAAGAACACGCTGAGCATCAGAGAGAGCTTGGAGACACAGTCTGTGTTACTGAGCTTTCTGCATTAGACAATTAAATGAAGCAATTAGATTTCAGAAAGGAGACAATTATTTTAGGAATGAAACAAAGGCTGGAGGAAATGCAGCTGCCTGTGTGTGGAGAATGGAGAAAAGGAAATCAAAGCATTGCATTTGAAATGTTCACAACAACCAATTTGTGTAAGAGGATTTTTAATTAATGGTCTGGAAAACTTCTTTTAACTCGGCAATGAAAATGCAATTAAAAAAAACAACAGAAAAGCACCTCAATATGTGATTATAATTGATATCTTCAAAAATAATAGGAAATGGCAAGCAAGTGCTGAAAGGGACTGAGAAGTGACATGGAAAAACAATCCTTCAAGATGAGAATTCTCCCGAGATGGCACTTTGAACTCTCCACGTTTTGATGTGCTGTTTTCTCAAGGCTGTGAGGAAAGATGACTCTCAGGGGACCAAAAGGGAAAGGTTTGAGTAATTCCTTACAGGCAGATACTCTTGCAGAGCATCCTGAAGGATTTGATAAAATGGGTAATTAAGTTATTTGTCTTACTCATTCACAGCTGTAAGTGCAGGCTGACGCTCCACAGAGCACCCAGCCTCTGTCAATCTCATCCCGGGCACGTCCTCTAAAAGCCTGACCAAGCCTAGACTAAACGAGAAGCTTTGAATTAATTATAAAACAAATACGACATCCTTACCACAGCAGGACTAGCAGAGGAAAAAAGAAGGAAACCTACCCACAGGCAGTGTCTCCCAAGCACGCTGGGACTGAGTTTGAGGCTCCTGAGGGCTGGCAGAGAATCTTTTTTTCCTTACACCTCCCTGAGTGACAGCATTCAAATGCTGCCGCTGCTGGAAAACCGGAGCCTGTTTAGCACTTCTGAGAAACTCACTGACAAACCACTTTGCTGTTTAATGTCCCAAGAAGGGCACTGGTAACACAATGCCTGTTTAGCACCACTCCTTGCTTTCAAAGTGTCCTTAACATTGACCTTCTCCCAATGAGAGATCTCATTCCAGACAGCAATCCCATCAAACAAACAAACAAACAAACAAAAAAAACCAGTCCCATTTCTTTTGGTTTTTAAGGAATTATTTTTAATGAAATGTACACAAAATTAGACAACATAAAACTTGAGTTCCAGTTATAAAAATGTGTATATTGAGTTCAAGGTATTTCATTTGAAATTAAAAGGTTGTCAACTGGATCAGAAACATTCCCTTACAAATTGCACTCTTTTCCTTTATCCCCCCTCCCAATAAAAAGTTGTTCCCTTCATTTCAGTTGATTGTGCTCTCACATAAACAACATTTTAATCTCTTATAAAAACACTCTTAATTGGCCCTGAGGTACTGCATAGCTTGATGCAGTCTAGGTCATTGCTTTCATACATAGTAAAAGGACATACAAAATTCTTAAAGAAACAAGAGGGTTTTTTTCTTCTGAAGCAGAATATTTCTTCTAGCTGGTGAGTGCTTGGCTGCAACTAACAGGTTATTCCAACTAATTCCTAAAATATGCTGGTTATATGCAGAAAGTCATTCAGTTGAAGCTCAGCACCTCCTGCTGGGAGTCTGGGATTGACAACTGATACAAGCAAAGGGAATAAGAATTTGGAGAACTCTGGCCGCCCAAAAGGCAGATGGGGGGAGCTTTTGAATTACCCTTTGCTCAGATACACTCACTGATACTTAATATACCACAACTGGAAATATACTGAGAATCACCTCACAGTCCTGGAATGGATCTTAAGAAGCATCCAAGTCCAACCAGGGACACCTTCCACTCGACCAGGTTGCTCCAAGTCCCATCCAACCTGGCCCTAGGCACTTCTGGGAATGTAGAAGAATCATTTAAGGGAAAAAAAAAACCTGAATGAAATGATTTTTCTGTCATGGGTGAACTTACAGCAGTTTCCATTAACTACAATTAAGCTTTCAAGTGTCACTGTTTGAGAAAGAGGCACCAAATGCAAGGAAAACCTGGAAACTGCCAATGTCACAACATTTCTGCAGAGCAGTGACAAGTGACCTGCTGACACCTGGCCTTCCCAGCAATGGCACCACATAAAAACAACTTGGGAGAGGCTGAAAGTCCCACAGGTGCAGCAGCAATAAAGAAGCTTCTTCCAGTATCTAGGCAGGCACTTGGGAGGATGTTTGCAGAAACACCAAACCCTACAGCAGTCCAAGCAATAACGATTTCCGAGGACTCCCCGCAGAGGCCTCTACAGCCCTGCCTGTCTTGGATTGAGCAATTGAGCAGTTTCTCCAGCCTTTGGTCAGGTGTGAAGGCCACTGATGGAAGTTTGTTCCAGGTTAAAGCTGAGAATTGAATCTGCTCTTGTTCACAAATGCTGTTGCCCTGTGAGAGGCTCACCTTCCTGCACACACCAGCAGCCTCTGTGACAGAGGTCACGGAAGGATTCCCAGCAAGGCACCCCAAAGCATTCACAGCTTTGAAAAGAGGCTGCTGTAAACATCTGTGAGACATGCACTCTCTTGGATAGTTTCAGGAGCACACTTCCTTTAGGATGCTGAAGGCACTTGGTGCAGACATTTGATTTAGTTTTCAAACCCAGGCACGTATTTTTGCCAAGAGTGTGCCACCTCAATATTTAATGTCCCGCTTGCACTGCAGTCTTGGGCTCTGGAGTTACAGTTGTCTTAATATGCTTTCATGGAGAGCAAATATATTTGACAAATCACATAAGATATTCTCTTGTGCTACTCCAAAAGAAAACCCAGCACCCAGCTGAGGGGTTTACTCATTCTCCCTTTCACATTACATTATAAAGGGCCACAAAATTAAAAATAAAATTCCAACCTCCTCATGAAATTTTAAATTCCAGTTGCCTCAGAAGTGTCCCATGGATGCATTTCCAGAGAAGATGTATCTGACAAGTGCCTGCAGCAAAGCAAATCTTTCCAGGTGGGTGACAGAACAAAAGTGTGAGGATTTCTACAAAATAGAGTTCAAGTCTTGTCAAAGTTAAATTATCTTGAAGGAAGCATCAAAGTACAAAGTGTTCCCTGAAAGGAATGTGATTTCATATCAATTTTCATCTGAGCACAAATTAACTTATTCAGGCACCTAAATTAATGCCACAATAAGCAACCAGTGATACTTATTTTGGTTCAGAAGAGAAGAAGGGCACGTTGACTTTCTTCATTCATATTTTTATACTGATTTTATCTGGTTCCAGTGTTCAGCTGTGAGATCCTCTCTTCAACCACGTCTGCCACCAAATTCATGCTGCAGCGCCGGAGGGCATTTATTAAGTCAGCCACCTTTGCATCCTTCCCTTTCCCCCTCTGCCACAGCCAAAGCGCCCGCATGAGCCTTTCACGCAAATCAGGACGAGCGTTCTCTATCCTGTCCAGTTCTGTTTCTGACATTCCAAGTTGTCGCATTGGCCACTTCCACTCTCTCCCAACATTGTCACATATGATATCCATAGCTTCCTTCAGGAGAACTGAAACAGCAGAAGCAGATCAAGTTAGTCATGGAGTTACTCAGAAATGTAAGACAACGTTTAAAAGTTGTTGTTTTTTTGGTTTTGTTTCAGCAAAATGCCACCATTCTTGTTGCACTGCACATACTGAGAGTTCTAAAGAAGCCACCGGATAGACCTGGAATCCCAAAAGAAAAATTAAAAGAAAGATAAAAAGAGGGAAGAAACTTTCACCCCGGAAAGCCGTTTGCGTACATATTTACTGGGCTTGCTGGGGAGGGATATACGGGGCATATAACTACATATAACTAAATATATATATAATAATTCACCTACGTTTTTCATGCGCGTCTGGCTGCTCACCAGCACGTTCTTCCTCTTCGAACTGCCTCAGCCGTGACACCAAATCGTCCCTCCCGACGTGCTGCAGCAGCTCTCTCAGGAACTCCACGTCGTCGCTCGCTATCTCCTGCTTCTCCATCAGGACAGTGAAGAGCTCCAGGCCGCTCTGCACCGCCTCAAGCTTTCCCTTCGGAATTTTGTCGCGGCAGAGGAACTTCATGGTGGAGAGGTCTTTGTGCGACAGGGCTGAGGAGATGGAGTGCAGCAGGCTCAGGAAAGGATCCACGGCGCCCGCCGCAGGTCGCGCGGGGGGGATTCCGGCGTCCCGACCCCAACTTCCGCAGGCCAAAGCCATTCCTCTTTGCGCTGAGCGACTGCCCGGGAACACGGAGAGAGAGACCGCGGGGAGACCACACCGGGGGAGACGGAACCGAGATGAAGCAAACGGAACCGAAGCGAAGCAAACGGAACCGAAGTGAAGCAAAGGAAACCGAAAGGCAGCAAAGGACACCGAACGGCCCCGCCCCGGCCGCGACCCGAGCGCGGAACTCACGTGACACCGCGCGCTTCCCGCCCCAAGATGGCGGCCGCGCCGCCGCCCGGGACGGCGGGAGGGTTCTGCCTTCTCCGCCGCCCGGGAGGGAGGGGAGGTTCTGCCCTCGCCGCCGCCGCCTCACCTGCGGCGAGGGTCCCAGTGCCCCGAGCCCCGCCCCGAGGCGAACGGGCTTGTTCTGTGCTGCGGAACGCAGAGCGTGTGTTGGAGCCGAGCTCGGCCGGGCGGGGCCCTCCTGCGGGCGGGGCCACCGCCACTCAGCGCCTGAGCACTGGCCGGGCCCGCGGATCACAAAATTAATTCGGCTGGAAAAGAGCTCGGGCATTCCCGAGACCGATCTCTGAGCGAGCACCCCCATCTCAACCAGACCGTGGCACTGAGAGCCACGTCCTGTCTTTCCTTAAACACCTTAGCGCGGTGACTCCGCCTGGGCAGCCCCTCACAATGTCTGATCGCCCTTCCCGTGGAGGGATTCTTCCTCATGTGCGGCCTGACCCTCCCCTGGCGCAGCTTACACCGTGTCCCCCAGTCCTGCTCGTTGTTTTCCAAGGCTGCCCCTCCTGTCGGGAGCTGTGCAGAGCCACAAGGTTCCCCCGATCCCCTTTTGTCCAGGCTGAGCCCTTCCCAGCTCCCTCAGCGACCCTGGGCTCAGCCCTGCCCAGCTCTGTCCCTGCCCTGGACACCTCCAGCCCCTCCGTGTCCATCCCAAACTGAGGAGCTCAGCGCTGGACACAAGGCTCAAGGTGTGAGCTCACCAGGCTAAGCCTGAAGTTGAGGGAGCTGTAGCTTTCCCGTTTAATATTGAATTATTTGACTTCTTGTGAACACCTACCCCTGTAAGGGTTACTCTCTGTGCATTTCTTTTCCCCCAAAAGGTGGAAAGAAAAGCAGGACAAGGATGAAGGGTTCAGCGAGGCTCGGGGGGTGCCTCTTCCCTCTCCACAGCTCCCTGACAGGAGGGTGTAGACTGTACGGAATTGATCTCTTTTCCCAAGCACAAGGGGCTGGAGCAGAGGAAAATCTCCAGGGGAGGTTTAGGTGGGGTATTAGGAGAAATTCTTCACTGGCAGGGTGGATGGGCATTGGGACAGGGGAGGTGGTGGAGCCACCGTCCCTGGAGGGATTTAAAAGGTGCTCAGATGTGGTGCTTTGAGACACGGTGGTGGACTCGGCAGTGCTGAGTTAATGCTTGGACTCGATGATCTTAGAGGCCTTTCGAACCTTAATTGTTCAGTGGTTCTATGATCCTATAAAGGCCTTTCTCCCCCGCGAGTAAGAAAGGCCACGGCAGAGCCCTGCTGCCAAAGAAACGCCATTGCCATGGTCTCCCTCCCTGCCAGCTGCCCAGGAGAGCATCCAGGGCTCCCCCAGGGACCCCCAGCCTTTCTCGGGAAACGCAGGGCCTGCAGCCTGGGCTTTGTTCCTCACACAGATTAACTGTGACACAGAGTACCCCTGACCTTTCAAAGGGAAGAAATAGGGCAAATGTTAAGTCGCTGTGTTTTAAAGGCGACTGTTACACAGGGTGGAAGGTTGTGAACTTTTCTTAAATGGGAAAGATCAAGTTCATCCCCTTGTTTCATAGGTGCCAGGATGGCTTTTCTTCTCGACACATGTAGAGAGTTCAGAGATTTCCTTCTGTGATCACTGACTCATGTTGATTCCCCAAGCCACCCCATTTTTAAGCTGTTTCCAGCACACTTTAATTTATTATTGTTGCAACATACTAACAGACCTATGTTCTCTCATCATAAAAATATTTCCATCTGATAAGTGGAGTTAAACACTATCGTCTTCCTCATCTTCATCTCCGCTCTTGCATTCTGACACGAACTCCTACCCCCAAAACATTTCTCAAACTCCCACAGGTGCAAGCCCTCCTTAGATAAACCCGCTAGATATTTTTGTTTATTCCCTAAATGCTGCAGACTGGAGGGAATTAACCTGTTGCAGGGTCTTGTGGCAAAGCAAAGAGTGAGAGGATTTGCCACTGCGAATCGGAGCTGTGATGAGATGTGCCTGACTTAAGAGATTTGTTTTCTTTCTGCAGCCCTGAATATACTTTAAACTCAAGGAAAGACATTAACAAAAAGGGTAGGGTAGGAGAAATATATTTGCTATGTGTGGATTAATTTATGAAGCAGGAGTAACCCTTGTAATGATACAAGAAATATAAAGTCCAGTTAAATAAAATCTCTTTTTAATTTTGCCAGGGAAGGTGACTCTACAAAACAGCAGGGACCAAATGCCGTGGTGCCTGGTGATGGCAGCCAGCCGAATTCAGAGGACAATCTACATGAAAGAAGTCTAAATCAATAAAATGTTTTTCTATTTTCTATATATTCTTTATTCTCTATACCTTGACATGCAATTAAAAACAACATCAACTGAGATTTTCATCAGTTCATATGAACTTAGTGGCCAGATTCAGAGGTATGAGGAATGTGAAAGTGATGCTGTACATTTACGTAATTCCAAAGGTGTCCAAATTAGCAACAAATATGAAACTAAAAGACAGAAAGCAATATTTAATTAAGACTCTTAAATGCTTTTAGAGTCACTCCTAACGGAAGGCAGAGTGATTGAGTAGCGTCTTTTATTCATTCTGAATCTGACTTGGACATATTCACTGATGAAAATACCCCAGGAACTTGCTTTATTCCAATTATTTCCTTTGGAAGCAGTCCGTGGGGCTTTGACAAGGAAAGTATTAGCCAAACCTAGCAGATCGTAAGCGCTCCCACATCAGAATAAAACTTAACAGAAATGATTTATTAGAGCAGCTCAGATTTCAGTGGAAGTTTCCCAGAAATTTAAGTGCTGTGAATGATCTGGTTCCTAACCAAGTAATCCTCAGGTTTTTTGAGGTGAGATGAGTCCTTGCAAAATACTGCAGAGGGAGCTCGAAGCCTGGGAGTGTTTCAGACTTGGCTTTGACTTTGCGCTCATCGCTGCAGGAGCAGGGCAAAGAGAGCCGAAAAGGATTAATTTCAGCAGCCCTCGGGGAGGGGTTGGTCAGCAGGACTTTTGGGCAAAAACCACCCCTTGAGGACTGCAAAAACGGCAGAGTGTGGGGCTGAACTTCGTGTGACCGAGCTGTGTCTGTGTGGAGGCTTGGGAAGATGCTTTGTGATTTCCAGCCAAAGCAAGTGACATTCTGCTGGTCCACGCAAACTGGAATATTTCGGAGCTGCCGGGTTTTTAAGTGAAGCAGCTCTGATAACTTCTTTAATTTGCTGCACAATTCCATAGCAGATAACCCAGGGGGAATTTACAATCCTTGTCCCTGGCAGTTCTGACACAGGCTGGGCACACAGCTCGGCACAGACAGTGCTGAGGAGCTGTTTCCCTTCTGAGGCCCAGAAAATTGGACACTTCCTTCAATACACCTACACCTGTCTGCTAAGGCAGTGAACAGCATCTCCTTTTTTCTTTGCTGTTTTCAAGACAAGAGGAAATTTTGCATAAAAAATGAAACCCCCTCCCTACCAGCAGAATTGGGCTGCACGAGGTTTTTAGTTTGCTTGCTTGCTTTTCTACTCCCACGGTGAATAAAATGATTTCCAGAAAAATTCTTAATGTATTTATTCAATGCCTCTCACCCATCTTTTTTGCCAAACCCTAAAATGCACAGTGTCAGCAAAGAAAAGCCAGTTTCTGTATTTTCTTTTGTGAATGAATTGATCTGTACGTGTTTGTTTTGTCAGCTATCACCTCTCTGTTGCTATAACATCACTGTGGAAAGGAGTTCTCTGGTAAAGAAACTTATTTGTGAAGAGGCTAAGGATCTTAGGAGAAAACTGTCCCTGACAAAAGGGCCTGTAAGAAATGTCAAATTATTGTGGGTTGAGAGAGAAAATTAGAAGCAGAGTGTGGGAAAAGTAAATAAGTACTGAAAAGAGAGTGAACTCTGGCATGGGTAGGTTGTATACAGATAAAAGATCTGGCCAAGTAACAACAACAACAAGCAATAAGTTGTTAACAGATGCTTGAACTTAATATTGAAACAGCAGAAGTGTTGATATAATTCTGTTGATACAGTTCTGTTGTGTTATTGTTGGCAGAAGAAGTTAGTTTAACTTTAGGGGAAGGGTAAATTGTAGACTTTTGTTTATTTTCTCCGGCTAAAAACCTCTGACTTGACTTTTTACCTATTTTTGTAGTGAATTTTCATCATACCATGGAAGTATGAAATCATTCTGACAAACATTTCACATGTCAATAAAGCTGTGTGTGTATATTAGCCCAGCACGTCTCATTCCTCTAAGCCATATTTATTCCTTAAGCACTGCAACATCAATTTTGCACTTGGAAAAACAGAAGAGCAGAGAAAACAGAGAGCGAGGGCTGTTTGCAGAGGAATGTCGTTGTGAAATAACAAAACCTCCCCGAATAACAGTGAATGATCATTAGATCTCTTTTGGGGCCGTTTCTGTTTCTATTCAGTTCAGTTCCTGCTCTGGGACTGGCTGAGGGCAAGGCAAAGCAATTTAAGATCCAAACTGGAAGTTGCTGTTCATCCAGGGAAATAATCCAGCGGCTTTGATTGCCAGGCTTGGAAGCTAATACTAATTAATTTCTGCAGAGTATTTATAATTTCTTCTTTATTTTCCTGAGCTGCTGTATTGCCAGTTCCTAAACCAAATAAAACTGTGAAAAGGTAAATACTTACCACATTAACATTTATTTTCTGTAAATTGAGGTGGTTTTCTTCGTTCTTTATCTTTGTATTAGAAAATACAATATTCTGAGCAGCTATAAAATAAAGGTTAGGATAACAAAAATAATTATTTTGCAGAAAATGGATCCATTCTGCACTTGGAAGTATTTCTTACAAGCATGTAATTAGTCCTGTACCACAGGACTTCATCTTCCCACTCAAGGAAAGTTTTTTTTGCCAATTCCTTGCTGAGGAGGAGCTCTCCATTGCCTGCTGCAGAGCATTGCAGCTGAAATAATGGCAGCAGGGATTTTTTTTGTGTGTCTGTGAATATTCAGCTCTAATCTCTTCTGCATTAACAGACTCTGCTTTGGACCTGGTGAAAAATGTAAACTTTTCCCCCAACCATGTCTCTGCATCCAGGTGCAGAATGGGCTCTTCACAGACCAGAAAATATCTAAATGCCTCCCAGAAGTACTGAAATTTTGCTTTAACAAATAAAAATGTGTGACTCTGGTCACACTTGCTTGTTTTTTGAGTTAAACTCAGGCATTGTGAACTCACTGCTGCGACTGGAGACAATGACAAACTGAGAGGTGGGGATTATTTCCTAGAAACAAGTATTACCTTAGATATCTGTGACTTTTATTCTTTTCAGAATGTGCCAATGCAGTATTTTCCATCTGAGTCACTGTCCTGGAGGTTGGAAGGTGCAAGTTTCTTTTTCAATTCCAGTTAGAGAGGGAGTGCCTTGTCTGCTCAAACACAGGGCAGTTATTATGCAGTTATTTCCTTTTAAGACATGAATAGTTTTGTGTAGGCACTGAGTGATACAGGATATGGCTGGGCCAGTTACTCACTGGGATTTAGAGATAACAAATAAGAAAGCAAATCTGGTTTCATCATCCCTCTCCCTCGATTCTTTGGGGAGGAAGTATTATTTCTGCTCTCTGAAGAAATGCTGTAATTTGAGCTAGTCCACAGTGCTGTGGTCAGAGCTAGACCCCAGCTAGTCCTAAACCACAATTTGGAGTCCATTTTCATACACAAACATGTGGGAAACTTGTTGCGTTTGTTCCCAGGGAGGAAAGGTCTAGGAAGGGAGCATGACTTCCTGGGAGAAGGCTGGATTAATCTAATACAAAATAGAGCATTTATGTATTTTCTCTAGAGTCTGTGTACTTCAGAAGAAGTTACACACGCCACAGCTTTGCGCCAAAAAAGCCACATAGTGAGTTTTCATTTTTCCCTTGTGTAGATAGAACTAAAATTAAATTATTTATATCAAGATCAGCCCTGAGCTCACCCTCTCTGAGCAGTCAAATACCCATAGAACCATACTTTGCTGTTCTTCACCAGCGGTGGGGTGAGGTTTTTGAAAGGAACCTGTGCCACGTTTGCCAAGCACCTAAACCTAATTATCCACAAGAAACCCCAGAGGTGATTACCTGCTTAGCTCACCAGCTCTACAAGGCAAACCTTGTGAAGAGGAGGAGAAACTTGGTTTCAGAAGCAAAGTTCACAGAGGCAGAAGTGAGGAGGTTCAGTAGAATTTCAGAACTGCCTCTCAGTTTTGCTTCTTTTGCTCTTTGAAGACAGGATCAAGATGGAGCTAAGTTCACATTGATTTACTCACAGGAATTTCGCCAGTCCTTGCCTGCTCACAGCTCCTCTTTTCCACTCCCAGCAGTGCCTGAGGAGAACAAAATGCCTAAACGATCCAGGAGTCAGAGCCCAGCAGCTGCAGACACACCATCTCTCCTCAGCAGTAAACCCAGCACAGCCTGGCCTGCTGAGATTTATTATTTCCCACTTGATGCCTAATTACTTGCAATTACCTTCCTCTTTACCTGGAGAAGTGTTTTGAAGATGAATCCGCTGAGAATGTGAGCTGCTGCTGCAATCACACACTGCTGCCGGGATGGATGGGAGTTCCAGGCTTGGAGCTCTGTCCTCCCTCGGGACCAAAGCCTTCCCTCTGCACCCCAGAGCCGCAGCATTGCCCAGCCTGGCACCGTGAGATGGCACAGGGATGCTGGCAAAGGCTGCCCCAAGACCTGCACGGTGTCCTTGCCTTAGGAACCCATCCTCTCTCCAGGAAAAACGCTCCTGTGGCTGATCTCTCAGCTAGCTTGGGGCTGAGAGCAGCAGGCAAAAGCCTTTTCTCCCTCCCTTCCTTCCCTGTTTTGCACCTTTTCCTTAGCTCCATCTCATGGTTCAGCTGGAGAAGATAACCACTTTTTAAATTTTTAAAAATTTTTAATATAACCACTATTTTTTAATTTAGCAGTAAAACTTTTCCTTCTGTTGTGAGATTGCTTAGCCACATGCCTCTCGCTCTGAAAACTGGACTTTTTTTACACTTCTAAGTTTGTTCAAGCACTCCGCTAAATATTTTGTATTTTGATTCTTTTTTCTCATGGTCACCTGTACAGATATGTTTCCCATTTTGGCATATATTTTTTACGGAAATGGTACTAAGCAAGAGGAAAGCTATGACCTCAAAATCTTCATCCTTCAATTTTCCAAGCCCTTCTTGGATTTTCCAAGGCCTTTACCTCGTGGAAACCAGCAAAATGGTGCACCCAACTCTTTCCTGCTCTCACAACACATCTCCATCGATTTATTTTGGCTTTGGCTGACACTGTGGGTTAGAAAAATAACCTGCAATAACTGTCAGGAGTTTTTATTTTATTCAAAGTGAAACCAATCACTCAATAAGTAATGCTTAACCTCATGCAAAGCACGCTGAAGTCAAAGGGAATCAATGGAAATATTTTCTTTGGCTTCAGGTGGCCTGCATGGCCTGAATTTTTAAGGATAGAGTTAAAATTCAAAACAAGCCACATTCATAGTTAGTTTTTCCTTCAGAAAGGCCTGTTGGGCTAAAAAAAGAAGGTTAAAAAAAGAACTTTGGTTTTTCTCTACTATACTAAAAATGGCATGTTGTGTTTGGTCATGGAATAAATAGTACTCGAATGTGCAAAGAATTGAACCAGAGTTTGAATGGAATTCATATAAATTTTAAGACAGGGTTTTTTCAGGGGCAAAAGGAAGAAAAGTTGTTTACTCTGAAAACTCCATAGGAAAATATAAATGCACTCAAGTGATCTATGGAACTCTGGGAGAGGTCAGACTCCTGAAGGAATCAAGATGAAAAGTAAATTATTATTGCTTATTGGAAATCACAGCAGCCAAAAAGATCATTAACAGCTCAGGACCAGAGAGCGTGGGGGCTTTAAAAATAGAAATGTGTCTGTGCCTTGATGTGAGACTTATTCACCCTTAAGCTATTTAAGACTGCAAAATATTTGTGGGGCAGTATCTTGGAAACACAATGCCATGGAAATGCAGGAGGTTCAGACTCACCGTGGGGTGGAACAGCTTCCTCCTGGGATCACTGACTGACGTTGTGTCTGTGCCGCGAACTTTTTGCAAAAAGCAAAAGTGATTCTGCCGCAGCTCAGAAATGGTCCCTGGAGCCATTTCCAGCAGGAGCCTCCCCCATGGGCTGCATTTCCTCTCAGACCAAGCAGACTGGTGTCACAGCTTTCCTCTGTAATATATTGGGGTTGGGACTTGTTTTTCTTTGCTCAGAGCAGGGCTGGGAATTGGTTTTGTACCTATGGTTTTGGGGCAGGAGCATGCCGACAACACGTTCAATGTCATGTCATGCTCTCATACCAGCACAGGATTCAGCTGTGTTTGCACAAATAAAATATTTGGTTTGCTATCCTTCACCAGACCTGGCCCACAGATCACTGTGAGTCGCGTCAAGGCATGAGCAGGTATTCCTTGATCACTTCCAGATCCCTGCTTCCCTGTTTTACATTTCTTTTCCTCCCCCTCTATTCCAGTAAATCCTTACAAGCACAATCCTGCCTCAAATTTGCTATTGGTAAAAGCAAAACCTTTTTTTTTGTACCCCAAGTATGACAAAAACTTCCAAGAAAAGTACCACAATCGCAGTGGAAGTCTTTTTCTGGGAGTCATTATCTTATATCTAATGAGCTGCTACGTATTGTTTTGTCTTTAGGAACTGACAAAACCCCACAGAGTTCCCAACTGGACTGTGATTTACCTGCTTCTGGTGCTCATATCCATTCTGACTTTTTCTGGGAGTCATTATCTATATTTAATGAGCTCCTACGTATTGTTTTGTCTTTAGGAACTGACAAAACCCCCCCGAGTTCCCAACCAGACTGTGATTTACCTGCTTCTGGTGCTCATATCCATTCTCTCAGGACACCATTCCCACCTTCTAACTAAATTTCATGACTTGGAACATTCATATTTTCTGTCAAGGACGGAAGGATTGGCATGAAGCCTCGAGCAGTTAAATGGGAGAAGGAGAAAAAAATTGCAATTAGCAAGTGAAGGTCTGAGCTCAGTTTTGCCTGGACAGGTCCCTCAGGGCCATGAGAATGTGGAGACATTCTGCTTCTCTTCAGAGCTGAATTCAGCAAGACATGGTCAAAGAACTCCCTGAGTTTCACTCCTTTCGTTTCACCAGTTCATTCTTAATTAATACACTTTCAATTAAAAAGGAAACAAAGCAAATAGCATTCTTCCTCATCACGAGTCCATTTCAAATATCTCTGTAAAAGCTCCTCCGTGTTATATTCTGCTAAATGCCTAAGATTAGATCAGAAGGAAAGGAAAGCTCCCAGGCTAAGCTCCATCATTTCACATTCAGTGTCTGCAGATCAAAAGCAGCCAAGAACTCCTTCTGTGCTCTCGGAGACAGATGGATCTCAGGTGGGATTCACTCATCTCCCGTGGGGCTCTAGAGCAGCTCCAACAGCAGATCCTACCTGGGACATTTTTGGGGAGATGTCTCTACCCTCAGAGCACAAGGACGGTTGGGAACAGAACCTGCCCCACGGGAGAAACACTTGGATATTTAAGTTTATTTCAAATAAGTGTTCAAAGAAAAAGAAAAAAAAAAACCCCAAAATAAAACAGATTTAGTATATATTTGCTTTTCTTAAAAAATGATTCCATGAAAGAATTTTATAGATATCTAAGTAGTAATACAGATTTTTATATACAAAATTCCATTTCAAACAATTTACTGTACAAAAGAAAGTATAAGCAACTGTTACTATTCCATGATTTCAGCAAATAATGAAAAATTCAGATAATTACGTGTTCAGGATATGGTTCTAGCATTTACAGGAATGTCAGTATTAAGTTGGGAATACTTTCAGGTGACTATTTACAGATTAAATCCCCTTCGAGGACGATCCCTAAGATTTCTCTTCAGAATAGGTAGTTCACGTTTGGATCTTTTGGGCTACCAAGGAATGAGAGGAAGAACAGGTTTTCAACAAAATGTGTGGACAGAATTCTGCTTGATTTATCCCTGCTCCCAGTCCTATTGCAGTCAGAGGGCCTGATCTGGTAAACATTTATTTACTGCCAGGCAGAACATTTACGTAGGAATAAATCAGGCAGGATTTGGCCCTACAGCAACGCTCTATCGTGAGTTACAAATTTTAAAAATAGTGACATTCCTGCAAGTCAAAATACAACAGAAACAAGAGTTAACAAAATATAAGCCCTTTATTAATAAAAATCTTTGGTTGGATCAATATTTTAAATAAGCTTCAAGAATATTTGGTTAATACCATTTTCTTTCTTCCACATAATTTCTCTTCTGGTACCTTCTTTGGACAGACTACAGAAAAATATCAAGTTTATCACATACTTTAAAACAAATAAATATATCAAAAGCTATATATGGCATTTTTTTTTAGAGTTCTAGCATTAATCTTTAAATTAGTTTGGCAAAGAAAAAAGAAAGAAAAAAAGAAAAAACTAACTTCTCTTGAAAAACAGTTTGGTTTTGTAACAAACCATACAGTAGTTAGACTTTAAAGAAATCTTTCCTTTTTATTTTCTTTTTCAATTTTATAACGCAAGTGCCATGGACAAGACAAAGCAATAAAAGAAATTAGGTTAATTGCACCAATATTATTTGGAAGTGCAGTTTATCGGTTGACAAAGCAAAACTAAAATGTATTATGCTTAAAAAGAGCTGTACTGATGGGATTTACCTAGTCATGGTAAGCAAGGATTTCAGGCTTATACTTGAAGGAAAAGCTCCTTGTACAAAAGATAGAGGATTTTAAGACAAAAGAAAAGTCCTGTAACTATCTGAAGGTCTGGTCCTGTAGCCCCAGTGCAGGCAAAGCTTCCACTGGAGACACCCAGTGGGGCATGTTTGGGGTTCCTGGCACAGCCTCTGGGAAGTGCCAGTCAGCAGCAGAAAGTCTGCAGGAGCAGAGCCCTCCTCCTGCTGCAGGGGCTCCAGGGAAAGCCTGGCTGGGGCAGGGATGTGCTCCAGCAGCAGGGCCAGGGAATTTCCCCAGCACCAGCAGAGCCCTCCTCCTGCTGCAGGGGCTCCAGGGAAAGCCTGGCTGGGGCAGGGATGTGCTCCAGCAGCAGGGCCAGGGAATTCCTCAGCACCAGCAGAGCCTTTCTCCTGCTGCAGAGGCTCCAGGGACAGCCTGCCTGGGACAGGAATGTGCTCCAGCAGCAGGGCCAGGGAATCTCCCCAGCACCAGCAGAGCCTTTCTCCTGCTGCAGGGGCTCCAGAAAAGCCTGCCTGGGACAGGGATGTGCTCCAGCAGCAGGGCCAGGGAATTCCTCAGCACCAGCAGAGCCTTTCTCCTGCTGCAGAGGCTCCAGGGACAGCCTGCCTGGGGCAGGGATGTGCTCCAGCAGCAGGGCCAGGGAATCTCCCCAGCACCAGCAGAGCCTTTCTCCTGCTGCAGAGGCTCCAGGGACAGCCTGGCTGGGGCAGGGATGTGCTCCAGCAGCAGGGCCAGGGAATTCCTCAGCACCAGCAGAGCCTTTCTCCTGCTGCAGGGGCTCCAGGGACAGCCTGGCTGGGGCAGGGATGTGCTCCAGCAGCAGGGCCAGGGAATTCCTCAGCACCAGCAGAGCCTTTCTCCTGCTGCAGGGGCTCCAGGGACAGCCTGGCTGGGGCAGGGATGTGCTCCAGCAGCAGGGCCAGGGAATCTCCCCAGCACCAGCAGAGCCTTTCTCCTGCTGCAGGGGCTCCAGAAAAGCCTGGCTGGGGCAGGGATGTGCTCCAGCAGCAGGGCCAGGGAATTCCTCAGCACCAGCAGAGCCTTTCTCCTGCTGCAGAGGCTCCAGAAAAGCCTGCCTGGGGCAGGGATGTGCTCCAGCAGCAGGGCCAGGGAATTCCTCAGCACCAGCAGAGCCTTTCTCCTGCTGCAGAGGCTCCAGAAAAGCCTGCCTGGGGCAGGGATGTGCTCCAGCAGCAGGGCCAGGGAATTCCTCAGCACCAGCAGAGCCTTTCTCCTGCTGCAGAGGCTCCAGAAAAGCCTGCCTGGGGCAGGGATGTGCTCCAGCAGCAGGGCCAGGGAATTCCTCAGCACCAGCAGAGCCGAGCGCACGGCAGGGCAGCGAGAGCCCCTGGAGCTCTCCGTGTGCTCAGCAGGACATGAACAGATGCTCTGTGCCATGGAGCTGCTGGCAGCACCTCTGCCACTCTGCTGCTGGGAAAGGACTGCCCCCATCCCTCCTCTGATGTTTCCGGAGGCAGTGGCACCTGGGGAGGGACACAGCACTGCCACAAGTGCCCCCCGCACCTGTGTGACCCCAAAGCTCAGCTCCACAGAGCTAAGCCCAGCCTCAGGAGGCAAGTCAGTCTGGTTGGCTTTATGGAATACTAGGGCTGATTTTGCATATCATTTATCGAGTTACCCCATGGACCTTCAAGCCTGGGTTTCCAAAAATAGTTCAAGTTAGCATTATTATTATTATTATAATGATGATTTCAAATTTACCTGTATTTCATTAGCTGATTAATAGGCTAAGATCAAATTCTCAGAGAATATCTCTAGCAAGGCGTCCTAAGTACCTGCATTTCTGAATGCACGCCGACGTCGATAGTGTTAGCTACGGATGAAATATAAAAACTCCCTGCATTACTGCTTGTGCAAAAGAAAAAAACCCCAACATTGTCAGAAATAGAACGTGGTCCTCCGTGTTTGCAAGAAGGGCATTTCCCACAAAGATGGGAGCGAAATGGCAGCACATCCTTCGACACGCCCCGGGTGTCCATCACCGCAGTCCTGCCCTTGGCGCCGTGGCTTTGTCTCTGGAATGCCCTGACAGACTCAGCTCCCTCCTCTCCTAAACGTCCAGAGGATAGGAATGGCAGGAGGACAAGCTCCCACTGCGGCTCCTGGAGAGCCTGGGGCTGTGGTTGTTACAGTTCTCCCCCTTTCTCTTCTCCTTGTCTCTCCAGGTTTCCAGCATTTGCAGCTTCCCTTGCTCTTCCCTCATGAAGACCTCCACCATGAGAACCTTCTCCTTGTGAATCTGCTGACTAATGTCCTTGGGAATGTCTGGGATAATCCAGTCAACAAATTCACTCATGAACATGACCAGGTTCTGAAAATGAAGTGGGGAGAAGGTCAGCGAGGTCAAATGGAAGGGAAAGGGGCTGACTTTGGTGCACTTAGGGAGGAAAAATGAAGAAAGGGCAATATTTGATTTGGAATACTGGACCAAATTCCCCTCAACTGCTTTGTGCATGCTAGAAAAGTAGAGAAATCCATCAGGCATAGACCTCTATGATTTATGTACAAATCCTGCCACAGCCACTCAGAAATCCAAAGGAATTTGTCATTGGTAAATGGCTCATGACATCTACATCAGGAAGGCAGAAGCAAACACAAGAGGTAAAATGGTAAAAGTTGGCAAAATATGTTCCAATTAAATGTTTCTAGTTGAAAACCATTGATTCAAGGAAAGGGAGGTCTTTTTCAAAAAGATGATTTTTTTAAACCAAAAAGCCCAAAAAAGTTTTGACAGAAGTTACTCAGATAAGGCAGACTTAAAACACATGTTTTAAGTCACAATAACCAGCATCACTGCTGGGATTAAATGATGTATTTTAAGGACAAATTACAAAATTTTGCCTTCTTATTCAAATGCAAGTTAAACTCTAACTGGGAAAATTTTGAAAATCTCATTTCTTGGCTAGCTCTAAAAGTGATTCTGGATTAAATTTATGCTGCTTCAGTAAAATTGCTGATGTCCTATGGGAGAAATTGGTGGGACCTAATTAGTATCAGCCTTGTGCTTTGCTGCTCTCTAAGGTCATTAAGTTCTTCTGCATCAAACCAGTTCAGGGAATCCCTGGGGATGAATTTTTCCATTGAGGATATACCAATGCCTGGGTGGGTGGGACAAAGAGGGTGAAGATGGGCAAATCTCTTTGGCTTTTCCATGAAACAAATGAGAAAGGAGGTATTTCTTTGGCCTAATAACTTATTTCCAAGTGCCTGCAGTGTAACCTACCTGAAAAACAATAACAAATGCCAATCTTGCTGCTAGGACAGCCCAGAAATCCTTTGAAATGTCGTATTTGTTTTCAGACCAGGGGGGTTCTCTATAATCTTTGTACCTGCAAAACAAGACTCAGTAAATCAGGGATGCCATTCAGCAATTTTAGCACCAAAAGGAATTAATAGCAAACAGTCAAAAGATAAATGGAACTGTCTAAAAGAAAGTTCATTGTGTTAACCTCTCAGAAACAAGACAGAGAAAGTCTCCCATAGCCTTCAAGTTTTACTCAAAATTAAACTTCTTAATACCCTCTGATTAGTACAAATAATGTCAATTTTGTACAAGACAGATATAAACTAAATAGCTCAGGCGATTTATTTTATTTTATGAAAAAATAAAATAAAAAGGCAACATATATATTTCAAACTATTTTTAAAGACAAAAATACTGATCTCAGATTCATAGAACATGTTTAACATATGATTAGCAAAAGATTGAAGCTGAATTTCGCTGTGTGGAGAGAACTTTTCCTTAGCTATGGCTTACAGAAAATCTATGTGTTGATAAGCAGGACCAAGAAAAATTCATTAAATGCAAAACCACAGCATCCTGTCAACCTTTTTAAAGAATAAGGTCTCTGCATGTTCAAATTATTTTAAAATCCTTGGAATATGGCTGGGGTGGGAAGAAGACAGAGGCTGGGAGTGGAAAGCAAATAAATCTGGCATTTTGGTGATGGACACAATGCCAACACTTCCATTCTGTGCTGGAACATGTTTGCCAGCCTCGTTTAACCTCTGCCCAGGGAGCAGCAGGAGGAAACCAGGAGAAAACAGAAGCAAGCAAAGCTGCTACAAACACAATTTGGGTTGGTTTTGCCTTCACCTCTGAGAGAATTTTCTGTTTATAGGTGATTTCATCATGTTAACTTGCACTATTCAAATGCATAAAGAATATAATATAAAATAATATGACTCAAAGGCAAGGTTTTTCACTTGGCCAGTTCCTGTGGCTTTTTTTAGGATGTGTGAATCAGTAATTTTTGGCTTTTTCTCCCCTGGAATGTCTCTTCCCTCCTTCCTCTCCTCTGCCTTTTCCTCCCACCATTGTTTCCCTTGCAGCTTTGCTGGTCTAGATGCTTTCACTGTGAGATTTGGATCTGGAACCCAATTTTAAGTGTTGAAAACTATCTAGAGAAGCCTAGGCAGAGTGTGCACTTCAGCATTGCTTCATAAGCTGAAATAGGCAACAATAATTTTACTTTAAACATGAGAAGAATATGCAGAAATTGCCACAGCCATGCAAATTTCTCATGTGATGGCACTTTTAATAAGTCCTAAGTTCCAGTGCAGATAAGGATGTTACTGTTCTCATCAGGAACTGGAAACTGGACAAAAAAAGAGGTCATGGTCATGATATCAACAGCATGACATGACATTAGAGTGACATCACTTTCTTCCCTTAGAGCATCATTGTGCTGTTTATCATTATTTATCTCCTTTCCTGGAAAAGGGAACACAAAATAATAAAAATCTTTGCATGGACAAGCACTGAATTTTACTAACGCTAATCTCCATTTCCCAAAATAAGCAGTAAATCATATTCAGATTTTGTGATTGCTTAATATGTAAGCCAAGATGTGCAAGGCAGTGGATCCATCTGCTATAAAAGGCTACCAAGGTGCTAAAAAAAGGTATTGAAAATACAAGAGGAATGTAAAAATGTATCACATTCTGTGAGAATACTTGATATTAGTGATCATTCGAGAGTACCTGCATATCTGAACCTCGTAGCCAAGATCCAGGGGGTCGTTTGGAGCTGTTCCTGCTTGGAAATCGCTGACATTAAAAGAGGATAGTGTATGGTTGACGAAGCCATGCATGGTGCCATTCTCACTGTACATGTACAGGTACACGAGGCGTGGAATGAAGTCGGATGTGAATGAGATCACAAATGCCTGAGCCACAAGAGTAGAGAGTGAGCGCAGTGTCCAGGCACGGCTGAATTTCATCACATCCTCAACCATCACCTGCCCAACAGCTCCCACAGCCCGGGGGAGACTGAGGGCCCTGGGAGTGGAGCTGTCCTGCACCAGCAGGGGATTGCTCACTGCCTGCTCTCCCGAGCTGCAGAGCACTCCCTGCAGCACTTGCAGGGTGAGGTGTCTGTGTGCAGGACAACCTGAGCCCCCAAAAACGGAGCAGCTGGACCCCCCAGCAGCAGGGAGAGCTCCCACAGCTCTGCTCCCCCATGACCCCAGCACAGCTCCTCCCTGGTGCCTTCATCAGGGCCAATGGATTCATTTCCAGCTGCCTTTCCATCCTGCAAACAACTGCTGCTGATTTGACTCTTCCAAGTCTCATTGCCTTGCAAAAGGACCTTAATTGCATGTAGTTCTTAACTTCATCAAGATAAAAGGATGAGGAGACTGAGCCCAGTTTTATTTTTATGGTCACAAAAATTGCATTTCATCCAGTTATTTAAAATTTTCTGAAAAGATCGTGGAGAAAAGGCTCGACAGCCAATTGGGCTGAGTTCCTCACGACTTTAGCCTTCCTCATTTATCATTATTATGAAACATTGCCACTGGCATAAATCTCATGCACATGTGGAACAAACACAGTACAAAATGTTTTACTTATTTTATGGTAAAGAGCAGCAGTACATTGATCAAAGAGGGAAAAATAAGACTGGGTACTGACGAAGAGAGACTACACAGAACAAAAGAGGAAAACATAGAGAAATTATTTCCAAAGGAAAAGAGGAGAAATGGGAAAGACAAACTAAGGCAGCATACCAAACAACCAAAAGAATGGGTTTGCCATAGCACAACAGAACCCTGGGGAAAAAACGAAGGGATTTTGAGTCTGGATAATGTAAAAAATCCCCAAGAGAGTCCACGGACATGTAGCTGTAAGCCCCACACAGCCCCTGCTTTGCTGCATTGCAAACACTGAATTTCAGCTGGCCTTTGTTTCCATCTTTCCCCAGCTGGCCTGCAAGCAGGATGGTCATTGTGGATGTCTATTCACATAGAATAGTACATAAGTACATACATTAATATATTAAGGCCTGCTAAATTGTTGTAAGATGTTGAAATAATTTTTTTCCAGGATTTTCAGAGCTCTCTGAGTGGGGGCAATGCAGTTCGAGGGCAGATTTTTGATGGAGGGACTCTGCACTCCGAGGAGTTGAACTGATTCTCACCTTACCCAAAATAGCACTGAAATTAAAAAATACATCCCACTGATAGTGTTTCAAAAGAGTAAAAGTAAGCAGCTGTGGTCACATTTGTTTGATGGGCAAAACTGTTTTATGAAAACATTCTGGAAAAAAGCAGCAGTGACTACTTACTATTTTATATTATTGCTACTGCTGTCACAGCTTTAAAATAAACACAGCCACTCATTCTCTAATATTTCCAAAAATTTCTAAATCATATACTTTCACTTGGCTTAAGGGATTTGTGCTGAAATAAAACTAATGGAGCAGAATGGAAAAGCTGGCCTATTGAATTCAAATTTAATTCATGCTGATTTACTTACGTTTATGATGACAGCAAGCTTTCCAATACCTCTGAGGATATTGTACCAGATTCCTGAGGAAGGAGACAGACATGTAAGTGCTGTTCTAGTCCCTAAAATAAGATAAATTACATCTGCAATTAACAGAATTAGGAGCATGTATGACTGTGCTGAACTAGAATTATATTTTAAATAGAAAAAGAACTAATTGTAAAAATTTAATTTAACGGTTTGTAAGCAAAGAGAGCCCAACTTTGTTTTGGCACCTGTTTTTTTGAGGTTTGAAGCTCAAAGCTTCTTTGAGGAAGACAGAGACAAGTATGAGAGAGAGACATGTTGGCATAGGTGGAAAAGAGAAACATCACAAAATTTCATTCCAACTTCTCAAATTCTTGAGGAGAATAAGGAAGCTACAGATAGGGAGCTGCAACCTCCACACACAGGGTGCAGGATGTGCTGGGCTGCCAGAGCTAAGGTTCTGCTTAAACCTGTTTGTTTCTACAGCTTCCCATCACTGCTGATCCTACTGCAGTTTTGTGAAAGCAAAGCTCCAGTGGAGATACTTGATGGATTTTTTTTCCATTTGCATCTGGAGATCATATTTTTCTGTTTCCTCATCACGGGCTCTGTGCATACAAAATGTAAAACAAGCCAACCCCACACTGACTCAGGTTCAAGCCCTCTGGATTTAGTCTGAAGATGTTGCATGAGGTCCACCAGCTCTGCCCCTGCCCCATCTCAGGCTCCATTCCTGATGGGAAGGCTTCTCTGGAGTCTGCGTGGTTTGTGATTACTGCCTTAGGCAGGTGGGACCTTCTCCCTTCCCTGATTCTGGCCAGGCCAGTGCCAAAAAGCTCATCTGCTTTGTCTGTGGCCATCTCACAGTCACATTTTGGGATGTCTCAGAAAGAAGTGGGGCTCTCTCACCTACAAGAATGGGACTGAACTGCAGTGAATTAATTCCTTCTCAGAAACAAATTTAAAAAAAAAAATAAAATCAAACTCCCACAACAACAACAACAAAAAAATCAACATTGCCCTCCCTGTCATCTCCATCAGGAACCTGAAGCTGCAGCATCAAATCACAAAACACCCCCAAAGCAAAGCCATGGCAAAACATGATGTGTTCTTCAAGTCTGGGATGATCCTAGGGCACAAGGATGGGCCCAAGGAAAAACTCTGCCTGTACAGCAGCAGAATGAACACAGAGTTTAGTAACAGATAAACTTTTCTGCTCTTGCTGCCTGGTTCCGTAACAAGGACAGTTATTTTATTTCTATTTATTTTTATTTTAAGGACCTTTTTCATCATAAGTAAGCAGCATTTGGGAGGAACAGCTCCCCCATTACAAACACCCCTGGGTGTCAGCCCCTGTAAGGGCAGGGCTGCTCTGTTGTCCCCACACAGCCACAGAGCCCAGCTCCAGCTCCTCCACTGGCGTTTTCACCCTTCTGACATTCCTCTGAGCAGGGGCAAAGGGGACATTTACCCACTGACTTCTGAGTCTCCTCTCATTCTCAAGGGTATTTCTGAGGCCAGCCCAGAGTTATTAAATGCGGAAACTTTTGCTTCTGCAAGAAAACTGCATTGCCAGGGAGGGCTGTTGATGTCAGAACCGGGCGAGATATTTTGCTATTGCATTGATCATTTCGATTTAAAAAGTGATAATGTTTACTTAATAAAATATTCATCTGAATTTAAAGCTCTGGTCTTCCTTTTTTAAAAGTAAAGCCTTGAGAAATTATGACAATTCACAGGTAAGCCACAGTCGATTGTTTTGACTTTCCCTATAAATATCTCCCTGTAATTGAAACCAGCTCAGCACAATAATATCCTGCCATCAACCCAGGAATAAACAAACAGGGATACGATGGCAGTATCCACTTACCTATATCCTTTGCTCTCACTGCTACCGGTCTCCTCAGCTCAGTAACAAATTTTTTGGCATCCAGACGGATTTCAATGATGTTGTTCAATAAAGCAAACAAAGGTGCCAGCGGGAAGGAGGCAACGAACAAAGTTACAAACCCAAACTGGATGACTGGAAAGGAAAAGAAATCATTTCAGTGCCTGCTGTCAGTACCTACCAAATGCACCCCTCACCACGCCAGTGCCAGCCCCCAAGTTCTGTCAGTGCCAGCCCCCAAATTCTGACAGGGTGACAAATTCTGAGACTCGATGCCATTTCTGCATCAGGCACTGTTTGCATGCTGGCTGCTCCATTTGTTCAGGGAAGGGCCAGTTGCCACCTTGCAAAAGGCAAGGCAAAAGTAACCAGAAGGATGGAGAAGCTCCTGAAACAATTTTTCCATGGGCGAGGCTGGCACAGGAGTCACCTGAAGCAGTGGGATGATGGCACTGACCGTGCTGGCTCTGCCTAACCTTGTCATCTTCCACCTGGCAGGTTTTTGGCCTTCACCAATCCCTCTGAAAGCTCCAGAAAGGACACGGCTGATTCTCTGCCTCTACCAGGAATAACTTGCTTCCTATAGCCTGGGGTCACATTTGCTTTTTGCAGGGATGTCATGCTCATCCTGGCACTGCCAGTGCCCGTCTTTCTCCTCCTCTCTTACTTCCAAATGCTGATCTCAGGAACTGCATCTCTTCTTATTTTTAGGAACTGGCAGCATGGCCCTGTGGTTTGTACCATTGAATTCCCATCTGCTTCAAGGACTCTGAACATCAAGGTCACCAGATACTCTAATTTGTCACACTCGACAGAAGATACTACTTGAAAGAAAAATTCTATGTGATCTGTCAAGTACAACCAGGTCTCCAGACTTGCATTGCTCTCAGAAGATTTAGCTCAGATATCAGAAAAAAAAGAAAAAATAAAGACTCTGGTGTGGAAATGATCAAATGTGAACTAACTTAATTCCAGCACAGGGTTCAACTGATGGTAAAATATGCCTCACATTCCTGAGCAGATGTCATTTAATCATTTGCATTTGAAACTTGACAGTGATGTGTCACACGGCTTGAAAGAAAATATCTAAAATATCATGGTAAAAGAAGGGCTTGTGAACAGCAGAGAGCACAATTCAGCCCTCCAGCAGCCAGGGTTGGATGAAACGTGCTCCAGTCCAAGACTGCACACGTTAATAATTCAGTTATCTCATATCCACTGTCTGCTGAATGTACAGTTTGAAAAGCTCAGCTCTCCATCCCAATTAGTCACAATAATTATGGCTTAAAATGCCTTCCTTCCACCTCACTCACTCATTTCCATGTACTCAGGGGTGAGTCCAGCAAAGGGCTCCAGGTTATAGTCCACTTCATAACGCTGCTTTTTCTTCATGTGCTCTTCATGGTCTAGAGAGCGCCGCCGCTTCAATTTCAAGTATCGTATAAACTTCTTCATTTTTCTGAGGGAAATGGAGATAATTTGCTGAGCATTCCATTCTGGTCACTCAGTGCTCATTTCTCAGTTATTTTACATTAACAGGCACAACAATTTAAAAAAACCAAAAAACAGAAGTTGCTACTTACGGGATGCCAATCTCAAACAAATTGTTCTGGATCAGCTGCTTGCCCAACATGATAATACTGAGCTGGATACACAACTCCATCAGGCAACCTCCTGGAGCACACTGGGGTGGACAGAGGAGAGCTCAGTCAGAACATCTCCAGCCCTTGTGCCAGAGGCAGATGGAGCTCCCATCCATCCCACACGACCCCAGACAGGACAGAAATGGAATTACCTCCTCCATTCGGAAGGAATGGAAAATGTAGACGTAGTCTCCTGGACGTCCAACAAATCTAGGGCACAATGGTTAGAGTTACAAACATCAGATGAACTTTATACTTTTAATATTTAAAAAGTAATTGATGTCATACTCTGTGCCTTTGACTAATGTTTAGTCCTGAAAAGGCCTCCAACAAGCTGAAACCCTGAACGGCCCTTTCATCGCTCACCGGCCTTTGAAGAAAGCCACGTAGAAAATGGGAGTGTAGGCATTGACGAATTTCAGCAGGAAAGCCTTGAAAATCAGCCTCTCCTCGAAGTTCTTGTCGGTCTTTGGTACCTCTGGAACCAATGGGACATGTGTGAGAAACATTAAGGAATTATCCTAGCTGGAAACATTTCAAGGTCTTATAAATGTGGGCTCTGGAAAACATCAGGCACCTTTTGAACAAAGGGGTATATATGTAGAGTGTTACATACATTTATATATATTTAAATATATATTTAAATATAGGTAAAAGCAGCATGACTGCACTGAGGTCAGTGGTCAATCTGCTGAGGATCCCACCAGTCAGACACATTACAACAGCAAGTCCAATTTCATTCCACATCTGCCTAACCTTCATGACAAACATTTGTAGATGGGCAAAAACATAACCTGAAAAGATTTCTGGACCTTTCTTTCCTGATAAATTTTTTGGAAATAATTTTTGAAAAAAAAGTCCTTCAGTGGAATTTTAGCCCCAAATTTGGCTTTGCTCACGAGCCCCAGTGATGATTTCAAGGCCTCCTGGCAAGGCGAGGGTTCCAACGCACCGATCTGCGTGAGCCAGCGGGCGATGCAGCCGTACACCTCGTCCAGGATGATGATGACCACCAGGTTGATGATGACGGCGGTGGCAGTGACAGTGACACGGACACTGGAGCGCCCCGAGGGCGTGGAGCTGATGGCCAGGGCGGCGGCCGTGGAGATGCGGTAGATGATCACTCCAAACACGATGGCAAACGTCAGCCCAACCTGCCAGGAAGAACAGCCCAAAATCTTACCAAGGATTTACCTCTAAACGCTTTGTTTGCGATCTAGAAATGACCTTAAAAATGGCCACACCCCAAGACCACCCAGTTCTGCATTAAGGGTCCCAAATGCTTTGATGAACTGTGGGAAAAGATCCTCTTTTGTAACTTGAAAATCACATGAAAAAAAATGACACGATGATGCCACAATCACAGGCAAAAGGCTTTTTTTTAAAGGCACCTAAATGTAAACTCCTTGCTCAGCAGTATTAAAAACTACTACATCTTACTAACAAATAACTTCTAAAACACTATATATTACTAATCAGTATAAATAATAATTGTCATTCACATAAATACTAATATTCAAAGTATTAGTGGGCTTGCTTTCAGCCCTGACACCAGCACATGGTATTTCCTCTGTGAGAAACAAAAACCCTGTGTCTGAAACAAACAGGGCAATATCAGCTTCACTCCAGCCACCAGCCCTCAAATCCCTTACTTGGGCTCACCGTGCTCTCGTAATCACAAACTGAAAATAAATCTGATTAAATCAACATGCTTCCTGGCAGAGGAAAATCCTTCTCAACCTTTCATTGCTTAAATAAGGCAATGATTTCAAAGCATGATTCTTAAAAGGTACCAATTCTGCAGCTGAGAATATGAGATTTGCTGCGTTTCTGTTCTCTGAAAATACAAATCCAACCCTAAACCAAAATCCCTATCCCAAATCCCCAAATTAATTGATTTAGATGGGTGAATTCTACCTTTGGAATGGGCTTAAGCTTTTTTTTATCTGTCTGCCAATCTGTTCCACGACTTGAATTATTATTATTTCTGTCAACATTTGTTTTAAATGCTGATGCTTTATCAGCAAATGGAAGAAGGCTGTTCTCATCATTATTTTACCTTTTTCTTGAATTAAATGCTTCAGTTTGCAATTCTCCTGTTAGATGGTATAGCTCCAAATCTGACTGATTTATTAAAAATCCTTACAACTATGATTACAATTGGCAGTATCATTTCTTTCAAAACATTTGATTATAAAAATGATGATGTTCTCTGCTTCCTGATCATTTTCTGAGAGGGCTCTCTGTACTTTTTAAGTTTCATCCCATTAGTGGTGGTGGGAATTTCCATTTCTGTGCCCTCTCTTTCCCCACCCCATTTTAGTATTCTTTTTTCTTTATTTGAAAGAGACGGCAAAGTAGAAATGCAAAAAACTTGAAAAGTTTTTAGGTTATAAACCAATAAAATGCTTGAATTTTTTCACTGGGAAGAAGCCACCGTGAACCACATCCACCTGATAAAGTTTCTACTCCTTTTCCATACAATGACTCAGTAACAAAAATGTCAGGTTTTGCCAGGTGATGCTTACCATGAAGATGATGCCAACAAAATTGGTTAAATAGGCTGGAAAACGATCCTTCCATGTCAGCTTCTCTTTATCTGTCTGAATTTTTTGGGGGGGGAACAAAAAAAAGGTACATTTAATAAAGAAGGAGTGTGTGATTTTGCACATGTGATGAAAACAGAGGGGGAAGAAAAAGCTGGCAAAACCACACCAGTTAGAAGATGCAGACACAGTGTTTACAGGCACAATTCCACACAGGCAAATTGTTTACTCCGTATCCAGGTCCAGACTGAATAAACCAGATTTTTCTGTGTACTTTTTGAAGGAAACATGCAAATAGGCTGTCATAGACCATGAAGTAAGGTCTCTCTTGCTGTTAAATGTTTTCTTTTGCTTTCCATAGAAAAATTCCTTTCCTTCCTCTCTCCCTCCACTGAATATTTGCAGCTCTGCTGTTGCACAACTGGCTCCACTGAAATACAGATTTAAGTATTAAATTTATTCATGCTATGGAGTAGCTCCAAGAAGGACACACAATTGACAGCAAGATTTAGTTTTGGTGTGTGGTAAGGCTTGAAATTCCTTTCATATGAGTGATTTTTCATTTTACCTGGATAATTCCATGGTATTCAATGGATTACACTATCAGGAATTATGGAAGGGGAGTTGGAATGAGATAATCTTTAAGGTCCCTTCCAACCCAAACCATTTTGTGATTTTCTATATAACAAGTCTTTATATTCTCTGAATTGCCTAAATCCAGTCAATCAACCCCTGCCTGAATTTGGCTACAAGAAATCCATTTAGAAGAGTGTTGCTCCTCTGGAGTCCTTCCCAAACTTTGATGCCTGGAATTGTTTCGAAACACCAGAAAATCAACAACAAAAGGAATATTGCGGAAGATGATGCACACGTAACAAACATAAAAATATTGCTCAGATTCTGTTTTTATGGCATGCACGTTGTCTCAGGGAAGTGCAAGCAACTCTTTCAACACATGGCCCATGCTCTACTGCAAAACATAACATCCAGGATGGGAAATCTAAGATTAGCCATGCAGTGCCATTCCCAGCTCGGAGAACAATGTCCCAAAAAGTGCTGAAGAAACAAGGGGAGGAAGGGAAGAAACCCAGAACTGAATGTGAATATTAAACAAAGGTTGAACAGCCAAAAACAAATTGATTTGTGTCTTCCATAATTACTCATAATTTGAGTTTCTTCATAAGTTTGAATAAAAAGAACCAATTTCACCCCAGCCATGACTGTCTTAACTCTTTGTCTCCATTTGTTTGCTGTCTCTTCTGGAAAATATTGGTGCTTCTGATGGCAGTCAAAGGAAACAGAAAAGGGTCGGGCAATATGGCATTACAAAGCACTACTCAATTAATTCCATTAATTAATTCCATATTCTCTACTGACACAGCACTTTAGCACAAGTGAATGCTCTGTTAGTTTGCTTAAGGCTTTGTGTTTCAGCTTTAAGTTAAAAAAACATAACAGCAACAGAAGACAAACGCTTGCCCCAAATCCTAGGGAGCATCAGGCAATCCTGCAAAGGATATTCCCTTTATAATACAGGATTGTGCTCTGCTTTCTCTTTTACAAAGTATAAAGAATGTCCAAAATTTGTTTTCCTTCAATTTTTTTTTTTTAATTGGACTTCTCTTGAAAAAGCTATAAGCACACTTTTGGTTTAGCTTTAGATATTTTTTCTTTAAGAAGGTTTCCAAGTTGTCTAACAACTGCTGAATTTGAACTTTAACACACTAGATCCCAATGAAAGATAGCCACCAAGTCTTTCAGAAAAAAAACCCTCCTTTTCTCACGTTTCCCAAATTAGTAACATCCAAATTGAACACAGCCCAAAAACTTATAAATAGTCTGCTTAAAAAAAAAAAAAAAATCCTCTCTTAATTGCTCAACTTTCATTCTCCAATATCAGAGGGCCACCATTCATTAATTGTCTGATTATCTTCCACATTTAAGACCCGAATTCTGATTATACTCCAAAGTACAGCCAGTTACAGGTTTTGAGCAGAATGCAGTAAAGTCTGTATTCAAAATCGTTTACCCAGCCTATCACAGGGCAGCAACCTGAATTGTTTCTCTCCTGCAAGGGATTTGAAAGGGATTTGGTTTGCATGTGGCCCTGAACCACTTCCACACAGCATCCTGTGGATGAGTGGGAACACACCACCAGCACCTCTGGGGCATCTTTTAAGAGGTGCCCAGTGGTGCTCAAGTATAAATTGATTTTAACACCCATCTCTTCGTGCTGCACCTAAGAATATATCATATAGATGTTGTTGTTGCAGTTGTATTTTCACAGGGTTGGCATAAAATCCCAGTTTAGGGAATGGTGCCACGTTCCAGTGCCACTGGCAACAGAGACAAGAGAGGAAATTCTGCCAAGGTTTGGTTTTGTGCCAGAATGTTTACTTCTCTCATTAAAACCATGGCACACAAATGGCTCAATTCTTGAGGTTGAGGGGGAGTAATCTCAGGTAGGACAGGCAGGGGAGAAAAGGAGCTTTCCCAAACCTTTCTGCTGCTGCCAGGAAAGGAATTCCAGCTCAGTGGAAGGGCAGGGAAGCTGCAGCATCCCTTGGCAGGAGGCTCCTGGTTTGACCAGCAGCACCTTTCCCACGAGCAAGTCAAAAGCATAGTGAGCACTGCCTCGTTCAGTGGGACAAAAGGGACGTGGTGTTTTTAAAAGGCACAGAGTTATTGCCAAAGCTGGAATTCTGCGTGGAAATTTGGGTTAGTGCTTTTCATTAAGATTTTTGTTAGCAGAGAAAGTCCAGCAAGACAGAGAGCTTCTCCTGGGAGGCTTAGGTACTTTTGTTGCACAGAACAAGATGGTTTGTTACAGTTTTCTCAAATTTGATTTATTAAGTTTCCTCAAACTTGATTTATTAGTGTAACAGAAGCACCTCTTTGATGAGGCTCAATTAGTTTCCCTAATCTAGTTTCCTGAATCTAATTAGTAAAGGCATTTCTAGATTTAATCAGGTC
This sequence comes from Acanthiza pusilla, assembly GCA_036630365.1. Classification (NCBI taxonomy): domain Eukaryota; kingdom Metazoa; phylum Chordata; class Aves; order Passeriformes; family Acanthizidae; genus Acanthiza; species Acanthiza pusilla. Next base: position 716,907 of record JAXCHO010000006.1, on the reverse strand, counting down.
TTGTGCCTGGCACTCCCCAAGCACCCCACGTAAGGATGGAGACACCTGGAATTTAAACACAGTGAAAAATAACTATTTTTTACCTATTTCTTAGTCTTGGGTCACTGCTGCCTGCTGTAACAACCTTCATTGTCATGAGTGAAACAAATGGATATTTTTACCATACCTCTTTATGTTTGTGTTCTTTTCTCAGCGATTTTTCTAAAACTTTAGCTTCATATTCTGCTCTTGGATGATCCTGTGAAAGAAGACATATTTAATAAAAAACAACATTACTTATTTTCTCTATCAGCTACAGATGAACTCTCTGCAGGTTGATTTTCTGATAATTTCTGAGTTTTCTAAATGAATTCCAATTCACTTGGCATGTCATTCATGTCAATTGATAGTTGACTATAACTAAAATGTGTTAAATCCTGTGTCTGCAGCAGCAACTGCAGAATGATTTTGACAGCAATGTGCAGTGCTGTGTAGGTTAAATTTAATATATGAGAAATGCAGCACAACCTGCAGACAGCATTGCTCATGATGCTTGGATTTTAATTACCTCTATTTTTGATAAAAATTAAATGTCATTAACTAATTTCAGCGATCCTCAGCTCATGAGGGGATTCATTTTCTGCTGTAAGTATGCAAAATACTTGGCTTTGGGGTCCCATAAAATTGTCAGTTGGGGTGTCCCCCTAATTCTTTCCTGGACAGGATCCACAGATTCTCCATCTGCATTGCAGGAGTAGGTGCAGGAAACACTTGGAAATAAGAGACAGCCAAAAGATTCAGGAATATTCATGGTTCAGAATTCCTGAGAATTACACATTCATAAAAGAGTCAGAATTCAAAATTATGCATTGGATGGGAAACAGAACGGAGCTGAAAAAAGTCTGAACAAGTGGAGAGGGGAAGGGTATAAAGGCAAAGCAATCAGTGGGAGTTCTAAAGAAAATCTGATGCTTGAAAAAGGAGAAATGGAGATCAAAAGATGGCATTCATCAGTAGACATGGAATAAAAAAGGTAGGAGCGATTTAAAAAAAAATGTTTTCCAAACCTTGACTGCCTCCTTCAGGAAACGAGAAAAAACCCACGAAAAACAAGAAAAAAACAAAAAACAAATAAACAAAAATTTGATTACTGAACTGTTGCAGGTCATATTGTATTTATATATTAAAAATTACATAAATGTAGGTACAGTGGATGGTTAGACACTACCAGAGAAAAAATAGTCTATTCATGTTCCATATTAATTAACATTACTGTAAGTATTGTATGAACCACACATGCCTAAAAACACCAGAGGATGAGACAATTTGGGCTTTAGTATTTCCTTCAAAACTCCAATTCTTCAATGTGATCCTAGCTAAACAGGAAAATCTTAAATTCTAGAAATAGGAATAGGTGAACCTTAAATTCTGTGCTAAACCCATGAGTGTATTATTAATCACTGCCCACCCGAAGCACAGAATAAAACACTGTATTGACACAGAATAAAACACTGTATTGACACAGAATAAAACACTGTATTGACAGCTGCTGGTTTAGCTGTGCAGAGCTCTGGACTCAGACATGAGGAGATAGACACTGGAAAGATACACTTAATCCTCTCCTCTTTCATCTATGCTAACAAGTTACCAAAAATAAAGGAGCATATAGCGTCCAGGAACTCAATCCCTACATTGTCCCCCAGTAAACAGGTAGGGAGCAGTGCTGGGGCTGCTGGCACAGGGCACCCAAATATATTGTGGAGGAGATAAACATATTAAAGGGAGATAATTCCAAGAGAAAGGCTGTGGGGGTGAGGGGAGCCGTGGCTGTGCCAGGCTCAGGGTGTCAGACCCAGGGCTGCTGGGGTTTGTGTTTCACGTGAGCTGTTTGTTGTGGATCTATTTAGGGCATCTAGAGCCATGGCAAGGGAGGTCATCCTTCTTTTAATAACAACAGCAGGGCAAGGCTGGGGGCTGCCACTGGCCTCGGTCTCCTTTCTTTTTGTAAAGTGGCAAAATTGAAACCAAAACGGTGGGAAACGGTTTTCAGCTGACTGAGGATTTTCTCTCCATTCCTTCTAAAGCATCATTGATTTTGAAGAACTCTTGTCATACAGATTTGGCCCTTTTCTCCTTTATGCTCTTTAGCAGATTTAGTATAAACCTGGCCAGGGATATTACTTTTTTTTTTTTAAGCCACTGCAAAAAACCTCCACCACCTCCACACTGTGTCCCTCCCCATGCCTCAAGCCCACATGTCTGGCAATGTTTTCTGAGGTATTTTCCAAGTCAGGGCTTGATTCCGCATCATTAAAGTTAACAGGAATTTTTCGGTGCTTTTTTTACAGCGCTGTAACTTTATCAGCTTCAATGCCCTCATTTCTGATTTACAGCAGCGTGTGATGAATGAGGTCCTTGGCTCTTGGCACCCTGACTTCAGCCCAGCGCAAGGTCTGAGCTGTATATTCCATGCCTACACTGCTAGGTGTGACCCCACTACACACTTTAAAAAAAATTTAAAAATTACATTTTGTGGCTATACAGTTACACTTCCATGGTAACAGGACTGTACTAGTCATGCCCTTGCTACAAAAACCTCAAAGAGCTCATGTGTGGGGATTTTCCTTCCTTCTAAAGGATGGAACCATCCCAAGAACATGAGGCAAAGTCTATCAGGTCAGGGCGAGAGCACGGGGGAAGGCAAAGAGTCAGAACTGAAGGGACAAACCTCCTCCTCTTCAAACCCAGTCAGGTCCCACCTGTAGTTGAGGCGCATCTGTTTTCTCTTCCAGTGCTCCATAAAGGTGGCAGCTGAAACAACAGTTGGACATATCACACGTATTACCACCTAACTTCATTTTTGTTTTCTCTTAGTCAAAAGCCATGTCTGCCTGAGAAACACTGATGTGCCAGGAGCCAAATGTTTTATCCAGGTAAACTGAAAAAAAGGCATTTGTTACATCCACAGTTTTATGTAGGAAGATGCTTGCCATTTTAAGGGGTCTAAGAAAGTCAAGCACCCCAACTAATTTAAATATTTGTATGTGTGACTAACGATATTTTTGGTCTTCATCTGCATACAATTTCATCTGTAAGTCCAAAAGAAACCTGAGTCTTATCAGTACAAAATAGGAATGATTTCACTTGTACTGAGGGTAGAGTTACTGCCTCAAAGGCATCAAGATAAAGCATTTTTATATCATTATAATTACATCCATCTAGTGGTCAAAGCAGTGTGGTTGGCTCTAATCATCACACCCAAACCCAAACACTCTTGTGAAAGCTGCACGTGGGCAGGCTGTGAAAGAGGAAGCCTTTAAGGGTTTTAATCTTTAAAATCTTGTCCATTTTCTTTTTGATGGAGAAGGCTTAGAGAAAAACCCCCTCGTTGAAGCAATTCTTGAGTCCCAATGAATGATCCCAGTCTATATCAGTCTATCTGCCCCTGAGACCGAGCAAGTTCTCAGAGGACATATTTAGATGCTGGGAATACACCAGTGTTGTATAATAAATAAGTGATTATGAAAGAGGCAAGTCTACCAAGAAATGGTGTTCCCAGGGGAGCTTCCCACAGTGAGTATTAACAGATGTGCTCAGAAACGTTCATATCCAGAAAAAATAGAGGAAGGGAGAGGGTAACAAAGTTGAAGGGAGAGGAAAGGACACCCTCTTGACTGGGGCCATGACATTCATTCGCCTTCCAAGCGAAACTCTCATGTGGAAAAGCTTCAGCTGAGCCCCTTCACAGGCCACAGGCTTCCTGTGAACCAGGATGGCCAGAGCTGTCATGAGAGGGCCCACGCCGTGGATCTGGAATTGCCTCCCCTCTCCTCGCCATGGCAATTCTCCCGCTGGGGGCTGCAGCTGCCAGTCACAGCCAGAAACATGGAAAATGAACAAGGTGCTACTGGAAACCCTCCCAAGGCACTGATTTACAGCAGGGCCAAAGGACAGGACAGGCTCTGGAATGCTGGGTTGTTCCAGGAGCCCTGGGGGAAAGTGCCAGGGAGCTGCACCCCAGCTCTGCCACCAGCACCTGCACTTTCCTATTTCGACTGTACGTGAATTTAATAATACAAATTCAAAACTACATGGAGAAAGTTCTTAGTTTTCCAATTGAAAAAGACCTATTTGAAGCAACATTTGTTTTGTATGGTGTTGTACCATGAGAAAACTTCATGTTGACTCCAAAGAGCTCGAGGAGCTCCACATCCTACTTCAAAACCCTCTCAGATTTTGTACAGAGCCCAGAACCTGCTTTGCCGATCTGCCTAACCTGGCACAAGAGTGTAAAACAATGGCTGTAGAGACCCAGAGTTGTTTGCTGTGGAAAAGAATGCAAACTGTTCTTTTTTGGACAACAGGACAACCTGCCAAGATCAATGTGGGTCTCATGGTAATGGCAGATGAGGGAGACCAAAGCTGACACTTGACTCTCCGTGTGAGAGAACTGGACTATTTAAAATTCCTGCACTGCATCCTGCTTTGGGCTATTTCACACTTCTCCCCATGTGCTACATGGCACATGATGACCCATAAGACAGCAATCCCTCCTCTCTGCTGTGAACCTGGCTGAGCTCAACCTCCCCCCACAGCTTTCCCTGCAAACCTGCACCCCACTGGTACCAAAATCCCTCTGTCCTTGTCCTTTTCCTTGTGCTACTCGATAATAAGCTCTCAGCGTTGCCTCTAAAACACTGTTATCCCAAACACAGACCTTGGCCAAAAATTAAAATTCAATTGAATTATGTTGAATGGTACTTAAATCACTTCAGATGAATGGTAACGTACAAAGAGTTCCCTATGTCCTGGAACAGATAAAAACTCGGGGTATATTATTAGGATGAAATATAATCCAGAACAGGCCATGTTAATTCCCAAGGAGGTGTGCAGGAAGGCTTGTGCTGCCCTCACTGCTGCTGGGAATGCGTGGCCATCACAGCTCCTGTCCCCCAGAGCCCATTCCTGGAGCAAGGAGGTTCTCCATGCCTCCTCCAGCAGGGAGGGAAAGAGCCCTCTGCAGCCGTTCCTGAAGTCACCCTCACAAGATTCACGAGAGGGTTCATACTGTGACCCAGGCTCTAGAGACACGCCCAGAAAGGCACAGTGATGGGCTCAAAGCACGAGGGCAGCACCAGGATCAGGAAAAATCCCTCTCTCCCACTGTTCCCTGCTCCCAGTCTCCTTGCACGATGTCTGCCTGCTGATAAACCTAATTGCATCTCGGAGCACACTCAGGAATCAATGTTGGTTTGTCCTGAAGATGCTAAAGGCCATTACACTTCCCCCCGGAGCCCTCCCCTCAACCCCAGAGTACATTAATACATTTCTTCTGTAATGTTCTAAAGTGGAAGCTGGCTCTGCAAAGAGATTTCTTTTTTTTTTTTTTTTTTTTTGGCAGGCTGTGCAATCCCGTTAATGAAATTTTGACATACCACGCAGCAGTTTTATGACAGATGCTTAACAATTTCATTTGCTATTCAGCTTGAGCAACGTTTTGAATTTTAGCCTCCAGTCCAGAATATAAATTTGGGTGTGACAGTTTCATGGGAAAGAAAAAAACGGAAGAAGGGGAAAAAAAGAGAAGTTCTTTGTATCATTAAGTGCCTGTATATAAATATACTGTTTTATCTCCTCTGTTTCTTCCTGTTGCATTTTAAATAATTAAAAGCTTAACATCAAGGCATAGATCTCCTTACCCCAGAGAGCCATGAAGACTGAGAAGAAGACAGTTGCAGGGTTATCAAACAGATGACTCGCACGGGCAGTGGCACAGGCAGAGCTCATCTTCCAGTAACTGCACGTTTTGTCACACAAGGGACACATGGTGATGTTGTTCCTCTGGTCACACATCTCCATGCTGCAACAAAGCCACGAGAGGAGGGGAAAGCACGGTCAGGACAGCTCCAGCTTTGTGCTCTGCTGATCTTTTCTCCTCTGGACAACAGCTGTTTCTGTAGGATCGTTGGATACGATCCTATACCACTGCAGGGGCTGAAATCCTCATGTGAGCTCTTCCCCCCCCTTCCCCAGCTCCATTTCCATCCCAGGGAATAAGAGGGAACATTGAGAAATATATAAGGCTCTGTGCTTTCTACTCTAAGATATTACAGAATAAAATAAAATAAAATAAAAATAAAAGAAAACATTCTTGCTTTGAAATACAAACTACAGTAATAGATAAGGTACAAGGGAAGTGCTGAACATCAAGAAACTGGAGTTCAACCAATTTATCTCCTCTGTGCTCCATCTGTGAAGCAGCAACAGTGACCCTCCCTTTGACTTTCTTCAACTGTTGGAAGCAGTACAAAGCAATCTTAATGAAGAAAAAAAAATTAAATCTATTTTTTGGTATCCATTATCTGCTTTGTTATTCAGCTTGTACAACAAGCTGGTGCTTGTTGTACAAACCATGTGATTTGCATCTCCAGCTGATAATACAAGCAGGGCAAATAATGCAAAATCAGAGGGCTTTAAAAATGTTTTAATACAAAACTTGCTAAAAGATTAAAAGTAGGAGGACATCCAGATTTTGTTGATGTGATCGCAGTTGCTTATTTGAGGGATGTATATTCTTGATGCATCTCTCAGTCACACAATGCCCTCCTCAGCATTCTGTGCTGGGAAGCACCAAACCCCATCATTAGCAGAATTTTGCTGGTTTGTTTCAACATAATGATCTCAGTTGGGAAAAAACCCAACCACCTGAGCAGCAGGCCAAGAATTATTTTTAGGACATCAATGCAAACTCCCCAAGTAATATTAACAAGGAATGCTAATGAGCTAGGAATGGGCTGTGCCCTTAGGAGAGCTCCATGGCTTCCTGGAAGCTGAGATCGGGGGGCTCTGGAGGTGGATTCATTTTGGGCACAGCTTCCAAAAGATGAGGCATGAGGATTCACCTGTTCTCCAGCAAGAGCCAGTGGGCACAGACAGACTGGGATTGGGGTGGCACAGGGCAAGACCCAGGAGCAAGAAACCACAATTTCAGCTGTGCTCAGCCTCGATATTACTGACAAAACATTTCTAAAGAAAGGCAACTTTGAGCTTCCAGTGCCCTCCTACAATAAAATCTATTTATTTATCTGTTTTACCTGGGTATATTCTCATCCACAGTTGCACATCCATACAGGAAAACGATAATCCCTACAATTGAAGCTGGAATGAGCATTTGTGTATAAACTCCCAGCCAGGCAAAATATAGCCCGATCTTCTCTCCGAAGTATTTTCTGAAATACATTTAGAAAAAGAAATGAGAGAGAGAAATGTTTCCTATTTCTTAAAATATAACGTGGCTAAAATTATGAATCACATCTGGATTAGGCATGGAGAAAGTAAGATCTGATGACCTGTGGGAATTTTTTTCTTCTCAGAGGACTCTCTTTCTCATGATGCTTGGAGTCCCTCCAGAGATACAGGCACCCTGAAAACAAGTTTGTCCCACTGGTCATTTTTCCCCCCTGTGCAAATTGGTATATTTGGACCTTCTGTGAGTGAATCCTCTTAAAAAGGCACCTCATTTCCTTCAGAGTCTCAGGTCTCACCCTCAGCAAACAAAGCTAATTAAAAATATGTCCCCTGCATGGTTTCACGCTACGTGGCACGGACCAACACGTCCCAAACCCCCAGAAAACTCCTTTTCTCCCTGTGAATTTCCCTTTCCCCAGAACCCCCAGGGACACGGGCTGAGCATCCCTGCGGAGCTCCATCCCTGTGGAGCTCCATCCCTGTGGAGCTCCATCCCTGAAGAGCTCCATCCCCGCGGAACTCCATCCCTGCAGAGCTCCATCCCTGCAGAGCTCCATCCCTGAAGAGCTCCATCCCTGAAGAGCTCCATCCCTGCAGAGCTCCATCCCCGCAGAGCTCCATCTCCGCCGAGCTCCATCCCTGCGGAGCTCCATCCCTGCGGAGCTCCATCCCCGCAGAGCTCCATCCCCGCAGAGCTCCATCCCCGCAGAGCTCCATCCCTGCAGAGCTCCGTCCCCACGGAGCTCCATCCCTGCAGAGCTCCATCCCTGTGAGCTCCATCCCTGTGAGCTCCATCCCTGTGAGCTCCATCCCTGCAGAGCTCCATCCCCGCGGAGCTCCATCCCTGCAGAGCTCCATCCCTGAAGAGTTCCATCCCTGCGGAGCTCCATCCCTGCGGAGCTCCATCCCCGCAGAGCTCCATCCCCGCGGAGCTCCATCTCTGCAGAGCTCCATCCCCACAGAGCTCCATCCCTGTGAGCCCCATCCCTGCGGAGTTCCATCCCTGCAGAGCTCCATCCCTGCAGAGCTCCATCCCTGCAGAGCTCTATCCCCGTGGAGCTCCATCCCTGCAGAGCTCCATCCCTGCAGAGCTCCATCCCTGCAGAGCTCCATCCCCGCGGAGCTCCATCTCTGCAGAGCTCCATCCCTGAAGAGCTCCATCACCGCGGAGTTCCATCCCCGCAGAGCTCCATCTCTGCAGAGCTCCATCCCTGCAGAGCTCCATCCCTGCCCCGCGGAAAGCTGACCCCGGGGCTGAGCGCTCACCTCACCAGGTCGATGGGCTGGTACTTGTAGAACACTCCATAGCTCGCCCACTCCTCGCACAGCAGCTGCAAGACAGAAAGGGCAGAGGAACGTGAGGGCCGAAGCACCAGAGGAAGGTGAGGGCTGCAGCACCAGAGGGAGGTGAGGGCCGCAGCACCGCAGGCTCTCCTGGGCCGCTGCACAAGGCCCAGGCCCAGCCTCACCGCGGCGATTTCAGCCCAAATTACACCAGCACACACAGCCTGCGTTCACATTAAATATAAATGGGTGGTTTGGTGTGCCCCAGCACAGGGAGCAACTCCAGCACAGTGGAAGGCTCCTCAGCAGCTGGGCTGATGGACACCCACGGCAGAGACAGGGACAGCAGAGCTGTTCGCGGCCCTCAGGCCCAGCCACCCTCTGAGGGACGAGCCTTCTCCTGACACCCAACCTAAACCTCCCCCGACACAGCTTCAGGCCATTTTGCTATACAAAGTATATATTTCAGCATTCAGAAGTGAAGCACCTCAGCCCAGCACCTAAGGCTGCATTTAAGATATTTTTTTTCAGCTTTAAACCACAAGAAGCCGATGATTTCCACTCTTCCTTTTCGTCAGGATGTGGGCCAAGGAAAACAGCGACCTCCGTTACTGATTCGCAAAACTGAATCCCTCACAAAAACGGGTTCCTCTGAGACCTTCAGCTTACCCTTTATTTTGTAAAATGTATAAATAGTGCTTCTCAAACCTGATTTTGTTCCCTCATTCAATTCAGCCAAAAGGGTGACCAAGAAGTCAAACCCAATGGGGACCCAAGACTGAAACCAGGATCAGCACAGGGAGGGCAGCGGGATTAATCTTGTTCCTAGACCAAACAGGATGTTATCCCCTGAACTCCAGGCTATTTTATCATGGGAAACGTGACAGCTGTCAAACTCCTACACGTCTGCAGTGAAATGCAGCAAACAGAAGAAGGGCAGAGCAGAGCCTGGCCACTGCCCATGCCCATTCCTGCTGCTCACACCTGATCACAGAGAAGTCCCACGGCAAACAATGTTCCTAGACCAGTTTTGGAATTCTCCTGCCAAACCTTTAACAGAGAATTTCCATGCTGAACTGCTGTACTTATACAAATGGTTTGACTCATTAAAAAAAAAGGCAACTTCTCAGCTTTTACGAAAACATGATGTCAAAAATGCATGTGGGCTGTGGGTTTTCCCCTCTGCAACCCAAAATCATTAATAATGATTAATTTCCTTTCAGTTCCTGTTCTTACTGTTGTAACTTACCAGCAGGCCTTTATTAAACAGCAACATTCTAGCAAATTTTATTTTTATTCTGCTTCAGGTTTCTTTCAACCACATTTTCCAAAAGTTCCAAACTGCCTATGTCTGGGAAGCAATGATTTGGGACACCTCAACATCCAAGTGCAGCACTAGCTAAGCCACTTCCTTTTATTAATTTTTCTGCATTTCATTTTTAAAACTAAGTTTGTGCTGGAAAGGAGATTCCTTTTCTGTGATCTAAACTAGTCAGGCATATCAGGAAAACACTAAGCTGAGGAGATTTTGCATCAGTGCCATGTTTTAGTTTTGTGCAACTCAAAACCAGATTTGTGCCTAAAGTACAAATGAATTATCTCATTTATCCTGACATTTATCAGCCTGATATTCAAAGCACAGCTTCAAAGACATGATTAGAGGAGATCAGCACACTAGACCTAAATATTTACTTCATTTCTATGCCTCAAATCTTTAATTTTCTTGTTAAAAAAGGCACAGGCCTAGCCCAGCACTGGATAAGATTAAAGAAAGCTTCAAGAAACCAGAAGAGACATGCCAAAACACACCAAAAGATTATTTGATGGAACTGAAAGTCAGAAGCCAACATAAACACTTCCAAACACACAATGAACTTGTGAAATTACTGAATTTGTGAGGTTTGAAATGTTAGTAATGAAGAAGATAATCTAGACACTCTCAGAAACATGGACTTCCATCCTATTTTTAGTTGAGCGATGTGTTGCTTAATAATGAAAAGACAGATAAGTGGTATTTTTAACACAAATCAATAGAGGGAGGGAAATAACATCCACTGCCTTTTGATGAGCCATTTGCACCTGAAGGACCAGCAGACTGTCAATTTTGGGTACCTATTTTTATATATAAAGCCTGAAGGTGTTTAAATCTGCTTTTCCTATGACCTGAATGTCCAGAGCACTTCTTTGGAGAAAAAAAGAGAAAGAAACAAACAGGGAGGGCAAAGTTTCAGGTCTGAAAGCCCAACAAATTTAACACCCACGTTTTGTAGCTCCTCCTGAGAGAAGTGGTTGTCACCTCTCCAGTTTTTGTCTGATGCACAGACCAAAACCACCCTTCTTTGGGCACGTGCGATGGGGAGGATGCAGTAACTGAGCTTTGAATGTAAGAAATCAGCATTTCCACACAGGGGGCAAAATTTGGTTCTTTCTCATACTTCCTTAGTATACAATGCTACTTCCTACTTCCTTAGGAGAAGTATTTACTTACCTGGAATAATTTCTGCTTGTTTTACAACAACGAACAAATGGTTTTTCACCATACAGACAATAAAATCACAATTTAAAGCAAAAAGTGATGCAATGCCTCAGTGTGCATCCACAGGGCAGCTTCTGGCTGCAGAGCACACATCAAAGCACGGCTGAGAACCTCTTATTCCTGATAAATATTCAATATTTATCTTTCCCATTTATCTTTCCCAATCACTTTTAGGCTTATGTTTGCAACTGCCTCTCCCTCCCACTCCTCCAATTCTGATCCTCATGCCAGGGAATGAAACAAGATTTATATCCAATACAGATACCAGAATATGACTGAGCACATTCCCATCAGAGCTGGCCTGAAATGACATCACCTGAACTTTAGGAGGAGTTATATGTCAATATTCTTACCAACGTGGCATGAAATGTATCATTACTCAGCTGAGTACTTTATACACATCCACACTACATTCCACATTTGGGCAAATTTAAATGCTGGAAAGCACTTTTTTGCTTACGCTGCTTGGCATTTAGTGCCTTTTTACAGCATTTTCTGCGGGATCTTGGCAGAAACATCCAGATTCCAACAGGTGTGGGACTCCTGTGAATATGTTAACCCCCCTGTGCACCAACTTACTTTTCTGTCATTGGGCTCCACGTTTTCACCTTCATAGTCACCCTTTAAAAAGAGAGAAGATCTGCGTCATCCAGCGGGCTGTGCCAAGAACTGCTCTGCATCCTCCATACCCACGTCTCCCACTCACTTAATGCATCAAAACCAGAAAAAGCAAGCCGTAAAATAATGCTGTATTTTAGGAGCCCATTTGTCATGGCACACTCTGTCTTCTGTTGTCAGGCACATTAGGGAAGAGCAATAGTGTCTGTCATGGGGGGAAAGGAATGAATAAGTGATAAAGGTGGCCTAAAAATGTCAAGGGAAAGGATGCGGTATTGCCATGGCATTTGGGGTTCAGCTCAGTCCACTGGAAAGAGAAGAAACCAGAGAGAGCTGAGCCCTCTCCAGACTCTCCAAACACTCACGGCTGATTAGATTTGAAGTTTTAATTTGGAGCTGGTTTTTGATATGATAAAGGAGTAAACTAAGACAATAAATAAACTCTATCAGTTTTTAAATAACAAGACTATCTCTAGCTGTCTAAAGATGTGAGGCAAGAACACGAAGAGAAGTTTGTTTAACCTTTCTTTCTTGATTTCTACACAGCACTGCTGTGGTTTGAGAGCCCTGACACGGATGACAAACATCAGGCAGACAAAGAGGCTGCTCTGCTCTTGGGCTCTCCAAGATAAAGCTCTCACAGTCCCATGAAAAACCAGTGTGAGCATGGGGAGCAGGAAAGCAGGAAGGCACATGCCATCCTCACATCCCAGGCTGGAAAACTGGCACCAGGCTCCTCAGCCCTTGGACACTGGCACAGGCAGTACATCAGGAGCGAGCAGCACGACTGCCACGTCCCCATGACATCTGCCAGGCTTTTCTGCAGGCTAGGAGCATGTGTTTGTCAGTTCTAGCTGCACCCTGAAGCTCTAAATCAGAAGGACAGCAGCACCTGGCTGTGGGCACCCCTGAAAGGATGGGGTCCCCAGCTCGGCTGTGAGTGCCACCAGAGCTCCTGAGCTCTCTCTGAGCCTCTCGATGAGCACCACAGCTGAACACACTCTTGGCATCTCCCTGAGCTGCTCAGAAGCACATTTCATCGGTGAGAAGGTCTGCGGTCACATCCAGCACCACCACACGTGTGACTCCACACCCTTGCTTGTGGTTTTTCCTGGTGGCACAGGCACACAGCTCCTGACACCTCCGCAGGGAGATGGGGACAAGGGGAAGAGCTGCTCGGTGCCCTGGGAATGAATAGGTGTCCTGGCACTGCTGCCAGGGATCTTGGGAGCAGAAGGTCAGGAAACAACAGAAGCATTTCATTTGGTGAAACACTGGAACAACTCTTCTAATGTTCGGCTCAAATTTATGATCATCAGACACAGAGCAGAGGAGGGGAATTCCTTAAAAGCGAGCAGAGGGATGGGAACAACCTGCAGAAGTTACTGCAGTCATGACACAAGCAAGGAGAGAGTCAGTCATGTTTGGGATGAGGCCACCAGCACGTCACACATGAGGGATTTCCTGGTGACAGACAGCAGACATGTAAAATGTATTGCAAGATCACTTACGTCATGCAGAGGATATGCAGCACTGTAAACTCCATTGGCAAGCAGGCTGGTGATCCCTTGAAAAATAAAGACATAATAGTTATTTATAATTTCAAGGTTAGACAGCCTCACTTCATCATCCTTCCTGGAGATTTCCCTCAAAATAACAACCATTTGATCAGATAATGATTTTTCTGCCATCTCATTCCTTCCCATGTAGCTTCATTTTTAATCATATAGGTTATTACACATGACTCATTTTATGAAATGGAAAACTGCAGAGAGCAAGAGGAAGTCATATATATTTGAGAATCAAGAATTAGAAGCCAATGACTTGAAATTAGTCATTAAAATAAATTACATTTTCTGAAAAGCCAGTTTGATTTAAGGGCAAGCCTGAAGATTTGAAAGTGTAGCAGAAGGCTGGATCACAAGGAGAATATGGCTGGAATTGATGGCACAGGGGAACACACATCCACACACATCACCCACGCAGAGTTTTGAATTCAGATGTCAGATTGATCAGAGAAATTGTAGGGAAAGCCTTTGCGAAGACCTTGGCGTTAATACTTACCATATTTACCACATTTTCGTCTTTTATTTAAAAGGGCAGTTTCCTTCTTTCTTCCCTCTCCTTTCCCTGTTTACACAGCCGTTTATTAGTGACATGCATGAGGCTGAGAGCAATTAGTGCTTCATCTATCAAATGTCTGTGGCACAAGGGGCTGGGAGGAGTCCTGCCCTTCCCAGGGGTGGTGTTGCTCCTTAACCAGGGGCCAGAGGGTTTGGTGTGGAAGTTTGGAGGAGCACTGCACCACTCCCAAAGGTGGCTGGACCTGGACCTGGGAGGGTTGTAGCTCATGAATTCCCTAATATTCTTTCTTCCAGCAGCTGCTGGCTTTAGTGTAGCCACTTCCAGTTCTGCTCAGCATGTCTGGAGGTGCTGTGTGGCCCATGAACACAGGTTTGGGGATGGAATGAACCAGCTTTGGGTGCTGAGTCAGAGCTAAGTCAAGCACTTGTCTTTGTGCAGGGCAACAGTGATTAAGACCAGCTGAAAAAAGAAATATATATAAATCTGGCCACTGGCATTGGGAAGGATTTGAAAGGACTTAAAAAAAGAAAAGAAAAATGAGGTGCTACAGTGTGCTCCATGCTGCCCATCCACAGCTAAGAAAAGAGCGTGGGACTGGATTTGAAGGAACGGCAACTGTGAGCCAGGAACCAGCTCACTGTAGAGTCATTTTTGATTGCTCTTGAAATGAGGAATTTTCAAGTTCATTAATGCTTTCAAGATACTAATCACCTGCTGGAGGAGCAGCTCCAGGAGTGCTCAGTATCTTGTGGTATCATTAATTTTCAAAGCCCTACTTAAGATCATACAGGTCTATGAATTGTCTGCAAATGTTTCCACACTCTTGGCAGAAACAACCGGTGAGCAGATAAATTATTTTTCTAGGGCTGTGAGAAGAGCTATGTAGTCCCCTTCTACATATCTGGATTTAACAGTGAAGGCAGATTCACATTTTCACAAATTTTCCTAATAAATAACAAAGGCTGCAGTGTTCCTCTGGACAGCTGCCTTTTTCCTGCTGGGCAGCAGTGCTGCAGCATTATCTGTGTTTGTTTAAATCTGTTTGCCTCCTCTGCTGGGTTGTAACCCAGCATTCCAGCACTGGAACACAAAGGAGCTGATTGAGTTGTGCCGAGCATAACCATGGCTGGGCTGGCCTGATGGCATTTTTATTAGGAAAATGGTGTGGCCTTGCCAGTCTCAGGTAGAGGAACTATCCAGGAATCCTAACACTCTACCATTCATTAGTGTCTTCCCTATTCAACTAATCCCTACTTTGTTTCCCATTTCTGGACACAAAAAAGAGAAAAAAAAAGAAAAAAAAAAGAAGAAAAAAAAACCAACTGAGAAACCAACCCAAGGCAGGCAAGAATTCAAACTGAGCTGTGTGACCTTCCCCTTTCAAGAGTCCAAAGACGTAATTTCCAATGAAAATGATCCAGCAGCAGACTGGAAAAGGGTCCTGAAAGTCACAGAATAATTTGGATTTCCCATGCTACAGAGGACAGCACTTCTGTTAATACTGGCTGAACACCAAATTTTAGTGTATATAAGGAGTCAACAATTGTGCATTGTATGTTGTTACTTCAACACAAAAGTCAAAGCATGGAAATAATTTGTGGCGTAATTGTTCTTCTATTATTTGATGTCTTCCTAAGCAGCTGATGGGTCAATATTGAACAGAACTACCTGTAATTCAAGTTCCCATTGTTTTATTGAACTGCTTGTAGGCAAATAAACGCTATAACAGATTTCAACAGTTACCAAACATTTCCTTCCATGTTCATGTGCTTTTCTCACTTTGTTTGGGAGTTCACCCTTCCACCTTACTTGTTTTGATTTACTGTTAACTATTTGTTAACTTTGGTCCCACAGTCACGTGCATCCCTGTATATCATGAGATGTATAAAATGAAGTATATAACAGCTGAGCAGGATAAGCTGCCAACAAATCTTTCAGGCGGCCTGATCTGCAATTCATCTTTATCATGAGTTTAATTCTTACAGCACAAACCCTGAGGCTGAAATCCTAAAACTCTTGGTTGTGGCAGTACGAACTTCACATCCCCTGGTTTGTCACAGCTGTTCTGAGAGCCGCAGTGCCCATGGCCAGTGCCAGCCTCAGTCCCTGGCTGTTCCATGGGCTTCATCATATCTCAGTTCCACTCAGGACAGTCATCAGCCAAGACCATTTCACTCAAGTCACTGGAAAACCATCCCACGCTAAAATGTGGGGCTCCTGCTTGAAAGGAATGGGCCAAGCCATAGATTTTCACCGCAGTTATTGAATTCTTGGAATTCCCTCATCCATGTCAGGGAGTGTAGAGCACCGAGCACATCTCACCTGCTGGTTTGTGTCACCATCCAGCCCTGCTGTAAAGCCCTAAGTCACACCTGCAGGGGCTACACACTCGCTTACCATTTCATTTAGAGTCAAATCTATACACTCACATTTGAAAAAATGTCAAACACAGCTACACGAATTAAATTACATTTCCAAATGAAACAATTATATGCACATACATCAAATTAGAGAGCAGGGGAAAAACCTAAACTCCACAGCCGCTTACAATGTGCTATTATTGTCAATACCTGAAAAAGATATTGATCTTAAAGCTCAATAAAGTTCCTTACCCATGCTATATTTTGCCTTGGTACACGTTGTTCTTTTCAGTATTTCATAAACCTACAGAAGCAAAAGAAAAGCAAGGAAAGGGTTACTTCAGACACTGCCAGTGAAAAGCACGATCTTTTTGTGTACAGCTCAAATATTGGCCAAACCAAGATGTCGATGAAGTCATCATTCTTTAATAAAAGTCATGGTATTCAGGAGAGCAGGGCTGGAGCTCTCCACGCTGTGCTTCCTGTGCAGGAGAGAAAAGCTTAACTAAATAGTCAGCTACCAGGAGAATTGATGGGGGCGAGCGGGGTTACATCTACCCCCCGCATAACAGAAATGCTATTTTTGCTCATGTGAGGCATTGATCAAAGCTCAGGGGTGTTCTTCCACCTGGAGCAGCTCTTGCCTTGCCTCCGAGGACGCAGGCTGGCTCCATCCCAAGGCCGCGAGCCGAGCTCCGCGCTCGCCGCGAGCACACAGCCGTTTATCAAACTGGACTAACACCGGCTGACCTTAACATCTCTGAGCCCGCCTGACCTCGGCGGCAAAACAGATGTATTTATTTTGGGATTTATTGCATTTATTGTCGAGTAACCTTTGCACAGCTCAGCAGGCTGCCCACGAGGTTCGGCTTGCGGCCGCTCCCGTGCAGCGATGCTCTGGGGCAAGGCGAGCAGGCGGCACAGGAAAACCTGGAGCAAAGGCACCTCCTGCCTGCTGCCCGGCCTGTCTGGGGAGCTGGGGTCTGTTTCCCAGCTCCCTGATCCCTGTGCTGGCCTGACTCCTGCCCAATTCACTGGAGGAAGCAAGGAGGGCACCCGGGGCAAGTCCCACGGCTCATCCGTCTGTCATCTTGTAACCCCAGTGAGTTAAAGGACAGTCACGGAGAGATTTCCAGTTATAGAATTTTTTTTTTTTATTATTTTCTTTTTTAATAACTGAAAGGTCTTTGGCTTAGTTTCTATTCATCAAAGACTCACAGGTAGTGACTAGATTCCTGTTCATTTTGCAGTAGGCGGAAGGGTCAATATTTGCACTGCGGTTCAAAAATACATATGAGAAAGGCAGGGGAGAACTTTAAGAAAGAAGAATACAAACAGAAATGCACACAGAATAAAATGATGTTGGGAAACATTCAATATATTCTTCATTACTGGGTGATTTACGGGGATTTCACACAAAGCAGCACAGCACCAGCATTATTGTCATATGCTCAATGTTCCTTCAGTTGTTTAAAAAAACCCTATCCCTCCTCTTCCCCTCAGCCTCTGCTGTGAGCTCCTCTTTCGGTCCATTTTTCACTCAGTCTTGCTCACCCTCTTGCCCCACAGTACCATTTTGTCTTGCTGCCTTTCTCAGCCTGTCATGAATTTTAACTCTCCGTTGGTTAAGTTCCTTGTACTTACAAGGTTTTTTTACTATAATCTGGACACATAAAAGAAAGCCTCCAAACAAACCCCAGGCTTTTTTTTTTTTTCTTTTTCCCCAATCTCAAGTTAAATGTTTTATTTGCAAAGAAACCAAATCAATGTTCACCTTTTTCTCTCCCATTCTGTGCTCCTGGATCTGCCTTCCCTGGTCCAGTTCCCCTCGCTCCATAACCTGTGCTCACATCAAACCCTTCACTCCAAGCTGGAGGGGAACTACACCATGGAACACGCTGGAATTTCAAAGCAGGAAAGGGAAGTTGGATATCTCCCACCCCTTATCACCACAGCAATGACAGGCAGCTCTGATTGGCATATAAGCTCTTTTGGAAACCGTCTGGCATCCCAAAAGGCTGATGTTAAACATAAGATAAAAGCACGCTGGCAGCCACGTTCCAAGGCACCAGTTAGGAGCAGCGGAACGGGGCAAAGAGTCCCTGTGACCCCTGGAAATGTGCTGCAGCCAGCGCTGCTTGGCACAGCCCCTTCCAGCTGCCCTGCGTGGCACACGAGCTGGCCTTTCAGCTCCTCCTTCAGTGCCTACAAATGAGGCTACACCTTCTTCCCCAACTCCTTTTCATGTTCTGTCGGTCAGATAAAAAGCCACCAACCTCAACACTTTTGATACCATTGCAGAGAATTCCCCCCCAAAACTGTAGTTTATATTTATATATATATATATATATATATAAATATATATATATATATATAAAAATAAAAACAAAAATAAAAATAAAAACAAAAATAAAAACATAAATAAAAATAAAAAATAAAAATAAAAATGTAAATAAAAATAAAAATACAAAATTCCCTGTAAATACCCAGCTGTTTCTTTGGAATTTCCCAGCGTTTTGCAAAAAGAACAATCTATAGTTACAAAAAGTTAAATGAGTCATGGGTGCAGGCAGCTGATGGCAGAACCAGTGGTAAAATCTAAATATTCCCAGCTGGTGATATCTCTACTAAGAAAATTAACTATGAACTAGAAAGAAGATCCAAATTGTTTTCCAAAAGGCAGCGACCTGTTAGCATCAAACAGTACTCAGCACTAGACCTGGAGGTGCTTCATTTATCATTTCAGTGCCTGATGAGCACAGGGGTTCCTTGGCATTTGGTTAAGAAAGATAAACTTGACCAGGCATTGTAGTAAAGCTGTTAACACCACGACCGAGGCAACATCCACCATAAATTATTTATAGACAGTACTTACTATAGTGCTTCTTGTTTTACTGTCGAAGAAGGAATCTTTGTCAGACAAATCAAATCTGTTAAAAGATTAGAAGGAAGCCCATTAGGTTAAAAAAAAAAAAGAAGTCAGTAATTTCCTGTTCTTGTTGACCCCTTCAATATTTTGATTTCTCCTGGGGATCTCTCAGAGCTCACATTAAAGAACAGCTTGCAGAAACCTTGTTAAAAAGCAAGTCCAACCCAACCCTCACCATTTAAAGAGGCTGCTTATACATTTCACTGGGTTTATATCTTTATAGGTTTTTCAGCACAAAAAAAAGGGTGTTGATGCTCATTTAAGTTGAATCCCTGACCACTGCTGGCCTTGAATTTCCCCTAATAATCTTTAATTTTCCCAGTGAGGCCCCTGTTCCCTCCCTTGCTCAGCAGGGACACAGGTGGTGTCACTGGAAAAGCCACCTGCGAACGGTGTAAGGCCCACCCATGTCTGCAGCAGGAGCATCTTCTGGACCTTCTCTGAGCCTCCAGCAGCACCCTACACTCAGTAAACACACAGAGACACCTCCTGCAAGCCCAAGGACAGCTCAGATGTCACCCTGACCGGCCCAACCCACACACATAACCCCATCAGTGCTCTGGGTGAAACACTGAAAACCCTGGAGGTGCTGGGACGAGGTCCTGCCCTAGCACTGTCCCTTGTTCCAGCTGGCACCTCCATGAACACAGCCTTCAAAGACTCTCCTCTGGGATGCAGCCAAGGAAGAGCAGCAGCAGAGCAATCCAGGCCAGCCCAGACTTTGGCTGGGCTCTGCCTTGTGATTTTTCCCTGGACCCACATTTACAGCTGTCCTTGCTGATCTGGGATCGATGGCAAAGCCACCTCTGACCTCACAGCACTTCAAAGGCAGGGCCTGGCTGGCACCACCTGTGTCAGCTGCCCACACCAGATACATGAAATTATTCTGAAATTCAGCAGCCCACTTCTCTGGCTACAAATTTTACTGAGCATTTTATTTAGTGTGGAGAAGAGACTGTTCTAAACCTCATTAGAAATCCCCTTTTGGCAGCCAAAAGGGTGAAGTGTTGGTGGCACAGATGTGCGTTGTGTGCCACAACAGCAGCTAAACCACACAGAGATTTCTCTACAAAGACTCATTCCTCACCAACAAGACAAAAAAACCCCCAAAGAGTAAATTTACTGCAAAATGGAAATATTCTTTGCAGCAGTGCCTAGCAAAGCGTTGGTGTTCATGTTCCCGTTCACCCTCTGGTGCCAGGGAGGCTGGAACCTGGGGACATGGACATTTAGGGAGAACTTTCACTTACAAGTGCTGCTTCTCTCTGGAGAAGGGGTAGGAGAGGCGCTTCACCGTCTGAGGTTTGTGCTCTGCTACTTTGGGCTGGATGGGCTCCGTTATTTTTTGAATTACAGAATTAATCTTCTTCAGGAGACCGTGGGTCTGGTTGATCTGATACATCTGAGGGGGCAAAGAGAAAAAAACAAAACCAGTAAGACTTTCCTGCTTTTTGGTTAGAGTGAACTGTAAGGAACAAACCAACAATTAAAGAAATACATCACAACTATCAAGGAGTGTGGTTTACCTTCTTCAAATCATCCAGAAAGACAGGGATGGGAAAGCCAAACCAAGGGTTAGGGAACCACAGGATCACAACAAACTTTTTTATCTAATTGTGCTTCTGGTTAAAATCCCTGGTAAGTGAGGCAATAGTGGGGATTAATATGAAATCCAGACCAAAAGTGTGGTTTTAGTGTTGTAATAAACGGTGCTGGGCTTGGAGAGTGTCTCTTGCTCCATTATGGACTTTCCTGTGCAGTCTGGGACCTGCACTTAGGCTGTGTTTAAATATTAATCCATCTCTGAGCTGTGCTCCCTGAACAGGTAGCTATCTATCTATCCATCATGGGTGATTTAGAATTGATGAAAATACACTGCCATTCCTTTAATGATATTTCAAATATTCTGAAAGGTAATTTATTATTTTGTGGCAGAGTGGCCCCAGCTCCTGCAAACGTGACTGACTGTGTATATGAAGTCACTAAACCCAGCAAGACAAATTCTTATTCTTATCTTCATTTTTAGCAGTCATCAGGTGAGAACAAAATGTCCAAAATGCACACAGAAATTCCATCATCAATTGCAAGCTCTCCTTTTAAAACATAGTGAGGATGAAATCACTCTCATCATCTACAGACAGTGGTAGCAGCCAGAAATTCTTGATTTCCATTCCTCCTTCCATTTTGCTGCCCCAAGCAAGTACATTCATGACTTCCATTTTTGCTGCACAGGGGTTAATTGTTTTTAAAATGCTTGTGGAAAGAAAAATCTACATTTGTAAGGTGCTCTGAGAGGAACATGTGTTTAAACTATGCCTTCGTGGGAAAAAAAAGAAAATCAGGACTCACCTTTTTTGTGGGCATCTTGAGTTTAAGGAATTCTGCCTCCCGACACAACACATTCCACGGTGCATGTATTTTTACAAATCCAATCCCATGGATTTTAGTCTTAAAAAAAAAAAAACAAAACAGGAGAAAATGTAACTGATGACAGGAAATTAAATATATTACCCCTTGTGATTCATACATATTTAAGGAACAAACAGTCCATTAGGGCCAACCTGATAAATCTCATTTGTTTGAGAGAGTTGGTTTCTAACAACAGGACAATCACTGAACACCTCACCGTGCTGAGCTGCTACAGAACGTGACTCAGAAAATGCTGTTGTCTCCCAGAACAATTACCACAAGGTTAAACAGATAAAAACTGTTTGGGAAATAAAAGCTAATGACTGTGGACACAAATACAGGCCGAGCCAGTTAAATTTGAAGCAGGGGCATCCAGCCAAAATGATTTTGTGAGTGTGCTGTAATTGAGAGTCCCTGCTGCCTCCTGAGAGCTGCTCGTGCCTCAGGATCAAACGGGAACACCTCCACCAAAGCATTAGGATTAGGAGAACTGGTGGGAAGAACTCCCCAAACCAAGGGAGAAGGAGGAGTTAATGGCAATATTAGCAGTTTGCCTGCAGCCCAATATTTCTGTGAGCTGTGCTCCAGAGCGCCGGACATGGATGTTTGCTCCTGGCACTCCCACACCCACCCATGTTTGCTGCCCCTGCAGCAGCCATTCCAGAGCCTGGACAAAGCACATCTGACCAGGAGGCATTCAGCAAACAGGAGAGAAAATGAACTTTTGGATGGATCTTTCCAACCTTGCTGCTGCACCGCCTCAGCTACAATAACCAGCTCTCACACAGCTCTGTTCTCACTGCCTTTCTGCAGATTGTTCCTCCGAGGCCATGGAATGGTTTGGGTTGGAAGGGAGCTCAGAGATCACCGAGTTCCAACACTCCTGCCACGGACAGGCCAGGCTGCCCCAAGCCCTGTTTTAATAACCAAACCTGGCCCTGTTCTAATCAATTCTTTGTGGCCATGGAGCCGCTGACCGCAGCTCTTTGTGTGTGACCATCCAGCCATCTCATTGGAGAGAGTTTGAGTGATTTACTGAACACCATCTGTTCCAGAAACCTTTGCTCTCTCGGAGCCAGCGAGGTCTCCAACGCTGCTCTGTGGCTTTTCAGGCCCAGGTGACTGCAGATCTTTCCCCCTACATGGCTGTGCCGTGTGTGGAAGCTGATGTAAAATGAGTTTTGCTTTCATCTCATGTGGTTTGGTGCCTTGCACTGAAAGGACAGGGTCCCTCTCTTTTACAGTGCCCTGGCCTGACCCAGAGCCCTTCTGCATCATTTGAAATCATATTACATGTCAGAGGTGGACCCTCCCATCTAGCAAAGGATTTAAATATCTGTGGCTTGGCACAGGCTAGCTCCCAGTTTGCTACAGGAACCTGCCAGCTGGACAGAAAGCAAGCCTGATTTTCACTGGGAGGCAGGGCAGGGAGAGGTTTTGGGGTTTTCTTGCTTTGTACCATGTTGAATACATATATTACATATACATAATATATAAAAGATATAAATGTCTGTAATCTGTGAGTAACAGGTGACAGATTTATTTTTTAACAGTCTGTTCCCAGGTCGAAATGTTTCCCTCAGCTTTTAGATCCTGTAAATAAAACCAGCATAAATGTTTACCCTCTCTCTCAGGAGGCTGAGGCACATTGGTTGGGTCAGATAATTGTAACAGCTTTCTTTGAAATGAATACTGCTGTGTCTATTTCTACCCATCACACACTGGCAGCACTTCACATACATCATTTTTTACACAGTCTAATGGGCTTTTAATAGAATATCCTGTTTTCAGGGTGCAGGTGGAAGTCATTACAAGCTGTACTGTTCATGTCTAAGAATGGAAAGAGCAAACTGTAACATGGACCCGTGTGCTCCAGCAGGAGCATGAGCCAGAGTCTCCTGAACAGATTTAATTCTCCTCAAGCCTACGTTGAGGAATAAAAATGACACTGCCTGCATCAGATTTTGGTTTTTTTCCCTCAGGACTGGAATTGCCATTGGATCCAAATCACGGCACACTGTAAGCCCACTGAACTGGGATTGGCATTCAGAGCGATTTAAGCCTCACTTCCATACAGGACAACGCAGCTGTGTTGCAATGGTGGATGTGCCATGAATCCTGGCCAAGAAAAGCCAGAAACTTCACCTCACTGCGGCATTTACAAGCCCAGGGCACATTCCTGGGCAGCAAACGAAATCAGTGGGTGAGGATGGCACTGGCTGCCAGAACTGCAATCGAATTCTGCAAGAGCTGAGCTTGTGCACCTTGATCAGAGCCATGTTCCCAGGCCAGCTCAGCATCCCCAGGATGTGGCCACCAGCCACCCTCCCTAGCTTTAACCCCTTAAATGGATCCTTACATCTTCATCCCGTTCCAGCTCCAGCCCAGCCTCCACGAGGTTGCCTTCGTACTCCTCCCTGCGGAACCTCTTGTCGTCCTCGTGGTAGTCCAAGTGGGGCTCGCTGTCCCCCATCTCCAGCTGCACGCCCTTCCCAGGAAGAGGCTGCTCCTGCTTGGTGCTTCGGACGCTGGAGTCATTCTGCTGAGCTCTCCTGGCCAGAGTCTTCCCGCCTGAGGACTTCTTGTAGTGATACACCAGGATGTAGTCCACTTTCCTCTTGCCGTCTCGGAAGTAGAGGCCGTACTTGCAGTCAGCATCCGGATTTTTGGATAGGGAATTTAGTAACTGCGAGAGGGGCGTGGGGGTGTGGAGAGAAGGAGAGAGAAGAATGAATCACACACCAGCATCAGCAGCAGGCAGACCATGCTCTCCTGTCAAAGCTCCTTGGGCCTGGAGCACACCATGTCCTCTCTCCAGACAAGCAGCAGACAGGAGGAGTCCCCCCCAATGCTACTTACTCCGAAAATTTTTGCAAGTTAACACCTTTAATTTTACTGATAGCCAGCTGGGATTTTATTGGCCAGAAATAAATAGATTAAATGACTGGGATTTAATCTAATCACCAGCACAGCGGTTCATAAGTCAGCTACTCGGTGCGCTTGGTTTTCTCCTTTGGGGGTTAATCGCCACTAAGATCATCTGTCCTTTTCCACCCGTGACATCTGCAATGTTGCAATTCTGACAAATAGATTAATATCATGTGGAAACATTTCTCACTTCTCTTATCTCTCATGGCAAGTCCGTATCATCTGAGAAAGAGATCATCTTAGATACAGACTGAAGGGAGCCAGCTGCTCCTGCGGCGCGGCCAAAAACGCCGAGGGAAAGCGGCCAGGGAAGTGGGGTCACTGCCTGTGGACTTCACCACTTCTTTTTCCCACTTATAAAACCTGTGTCACTATGCAATCTGATGGTGGCAATGGCTTTATTCCCAGCCTGAGTTAATGCTAGGTAAGTGCTGCAAGATGCATGAAATGTAAGACTAAAAACACAATTTCATTTCCATGCATTTATCTGAAAACTGCGCAGGGCAACTGTAGCAACAAACAAGCAAAAGAAATAAGGTACTAACAATTAATTTATTTCTACTTTTATAACACTTTTCATGCTTAATTCACAATTCCACCCTTGGAGATCCACATACTATTAAAAAAAAAAAAAAAGAAAGAAAGAAAATTCACTATTAACTGGCATTTGTTTTTACAAAAAATACTCACCACAGGAGTGGCTTTTCAGCAACCAGGGAACTTTTCTGGCTTTTAATTTTATAGAAGGATGTCCATCCTTCATGGAGGGAAAAGGACTTGTGCTCCAAAAGAGAGCAATTGGCCAGCAGCTGCAAAATGCTAAAATCTATTTGGGATGTGCACATCTGCGTATTTCATACATAAAACAGTAAATGTAAATTATTTTAGATGGCCTTTGCTATTTGCTTCTCTCTCCTTTAGGATCTCACCTCTCTTTCCAATTTAACCTAAATTCTTTCCACCAAATTAATAAATACGTAATAAAATAATACAGCATTTGGTGCCACCACGGAGTTCACTCTTTGTCCTCTTCCCTCTATTCCCTGTTCCATGAAAACAGGGAGAGTTATTTAGCCAAGCCAAACTCTTCAGGGCACAGGCTGTTCATGTTTGTGCCCTATCTAGATATTCTCATTGAGTTCTTAAGCATAACTTCGATACAAAGACCATTAAAAACTATTCCTTTCCAATTGCTTCATGATTAATGGCAGGTACCTGTGAATTCAGAACTTTTTTTTTTAATCAAGCCAACAGTTGGCTTGTGGCAGGAAACTCACTTATGAAAATTTCCACAGAAACAAAATATTAACAAATGGCAACTAACTGCATTGCGTTTATTTTTTTTTTAAAGATGTGTTGATCTTACTAATTAATTAAAGAGCAGTTTCTGGAAAACTGGGCTGAACCACCACTGTGGCTACTAAATCCTCAATAAATTTATTAATATATGAGAATGGCTATATCCCACTGCAAACAGGAAGCAGCCAAAAAAATTGGTTCTGTTCTAAAGAAATAAATGGTCGGATTATTTTAAGGATGGGTGTAAAGGTACTCATGGGCCACACGTTCTCTTGCAGTGCTGCTGTGCTTAAATGGAGTTGCATTGACTTAATGTCAAGCTCATGTCCCTTCAGCTGGGAATGAGACACAGAAAAGACATTTCAGTTTCACCCCAGCAGGAGGATTTTAACGCTCTGACAGAATTATTCCTCCATGTTCCATCCTAATTTTAAGCACAAGCACAATAAATCCCATGTTGCTTTTTCTGGTACCTCTCTCCCCAGCAAATCTGTTGTATAGCCCACTCCACCTTAATAAACTTCTTTTTATGTGTTAATTACATAACCAAGTCGTAATCACGCTGGGTATTCATGTTACTAACTTCCTTTAAAATCTGTGTTATTTAACCAAGGAACAATTAATGACACTGGAAATCTGATCTCTATTGTGTGCTCCAGAAGATCAGTTTCATGTTACCTGTGCCAACAATGGCTCTTGCATGAAATTTTAGGCATTCTGTTCTTGTCTGCACTGGCAAAAAGATGGCAAGGTTTCAGCCTTATTGCCAGATTCCTCACTCTGAGAAGAGTCAGCTCCTTTTCTGTGCCACAGGTTCAACAAGGTTCCCTTTCCCATGTGTCAAAGAACAACCCCCACCACGTCAGCATGGACTGTGGCAGGTGGAAATCCTTCCCAGCACCTTGGGGAAATGGCAGGAGAGGATTTCGGAGCATCCTGGGAGTGGGAAGGATGGGAAATGAGCTGAGGGTGAAGTGCAGTGTGCCTGTTGTGGCACTCCAGGCCAGGTCACTCACCGTGCTCTCGTGCTGGTCATAGCCGATGTCCTCGATGGCTCGGATGTTGATGATGTGGATGCCCTTCTCCTCAGCAGGCAGACAGGAGTATTTCTTGTTCACCCTCATTCCTGTCTCCTCACTGAGCTCCTCTGGCAGGAAATCCACCCCATGAAACTCGCTGTCTGTGTCTGGGAGGAGAGGGAACAATTTCATCAGGACACTTTAATCCCAACACTTGCTCCTCCCAGAGCCACCCAAAAGCTGAAACGTATCCTGTTCCTGCCTCCCCCTGCCAATGAGCCCTTGTGCAGGGCTCCCACCCCTTCTCCTGCCTCCTTCTCAGCTTTCCTCAGCCCTCTTCAGCCCCACCTGGCCCTCCTCCTCCTCCTCCAGAGGAAGAGTGCTCAGTTAACTTTTACCTTGCACTGCTGTCCCAGGATGTTTTTCCTCTGTGGGCTCATGGTATGATTGTATTTCTGGGCAAGAGAAGGGAAAAAGGAGGGAAAAGAGGAAAACTGCTGGAGAGGATAGGTGCCATGGTGCTTTCCCCTTTCCAGGAGGCACTTTCTGCTTTAACAGGCACTTGTTCATGCTGAAAAACTAACTCAAGGGCTTCCCCTCAAGTACCTACACCTGCATCTGATTTACTGAATCATTCTTATTTAAGTAGTCTTGAAAATCTAGGGATTTCTCCCTCTGAACTTGCTTCTGATGAGAACATCAGAACTGTTTCCACTTACTGTTTAAGTATACGGATAGGCTGAAGGGCTTAATACAAAAATTTCCCTACAAACTGGGCAACCAGATAATGCAAACTGGTGTTTGCATATGGGCACTTATGCAAGCAAAGTGCTCCAAGATTTTATTGATTTTGACATTGAAATACAATACTGCAGCATTGTACCCTTTTTCTTTTTTTTTAACCACACAGGAGCAGGACTTGCTTGTCTAAAGAATGAAGATACAGCGAAAATTTTAGAATTTGTGAATACTAAATTAGTTTTCCCAAACAACAAAAACATGCAACCAAATTCCCTGTCTGGGTCTGGCTGAACTTCAGGGATGACGTCAAGGGAAGAGACAAGGAAAATCCCACTCCCCAGCAGATTTGCAGATGATGTGAAGCTGAGGAGCATGATTGATAAGCTGGAGGGCAAGGCTGCCTCTTCAAGGGGTCTTGACAGGCTGGGAAACTTGAAAGCCAAAAAAGTCCCCCACTTACACCGCCCAAAGAAGGGAATACAAACGATGGGGTCCCATTCCTGCCTTCAGCCACCCACTGAGCAGGTACAGACACAGCAGTGCCAAATTCTGCTCGCACGTGCATGAGAAAAGGGTGGGAGGCTCCAGACACAAGTTGCAACAAGGGAAATTATGACCAAACATAAAAAAATCTCAACTGTCTAACAGTAAGAGTGACCACATGATGGGGAAGGAAGCAGTGACGCTACAGATCTCCATCCATCCCTGGAGAAGGTCAGAGCTTGACCACACCTGGCCCCAAGGAGCCTGAGCCAGCTTCACTGTAGGGAGGGCACTGCAGGACCTGAGGCCAGGCTCTGTGGGGACATGCAGGGACAGCAGGGACAACAACCTGCAGCAGGCAGAGGAGGAGGATGCAGCCGAAGCCTTGGCACATCTCCTGAGCTAATCAGAGAAAGATAAACATTATTCCCATGAAAGCCATGCTTCTGTGGAATTTGCAGTTGCGCTTCTCTGGAACTTGATCACATCAGGAGTTTGTGGATCTTCGTTTCGGCTCTGCGCAATCTGCCGCCCCAAGATGCCTTCAGAGGAACTCCAGAGCTCTTCAGCATCACCACCTCACCACAAAACCCGGGCAGCAATCATCCTTTATCATCATGGGCACAGCATGTAACACCCACACCTTTGCAGGTCTGGGCTGCTGCTCTTGGCTTTGCTGTGAAATTCTCCAGTAGCTCTCCCAGGACAGACACCACACCTGAGATCTCAGACAGCACCACCAAACCCAGGGAGCCACTTGAACAGCAATGTGTTACAGCTGAAGAAGCTTTTTGGGGGATAATAGAAAGAAACAGCCAAAAATCTGAGCAATCAGAATGTTTTTAACAATTCCCTACGTATTTGTATGGTCCCTCTCCCAACACACACAGGCACACAGGCAGGCTCCCTGAACAATGGGAATTGAAGCTGCAGAATCTCTGACCTCAAGCCTTTATTCTATGGCTGTAAAGTACTCATAAAATAACACAACTTCTGGAACCTCACAAGCATAACAACCTGCATTTTTATTTGGAAGGATGCCTGAACCAACTTTGCAGAAACAGTGCTGTAAAAGTCCTCTCTCCTTTTTCTTCCTTTTCACACGTTGTAAGTAAAACCCAGCCACTCCAGCATGCTGCAGAGGATGTTAGAAGAGAAGCACCTTTTTCTGACTGTGAATCTGAAGAATGGACCTGTGAACGAAGTGCTATCTTAGAAATCACTGCTGGGATGGGGTAGGCTCAGGGGAGAAAATCCCGAGCTTCACTGAGCCCAAAAGACCTCCCTGTGCTCTGGAGCTGCACTGCCAGGCAGTGTTTGCTGAGCCCCAGCACGGAGCAGGGAGAGCTGCTCAGATGATTCAGCAGCACGGAGCAAGCCCAAGCAATCCCCCCGACACAAGCAGATATTTACATTTCTGTTTACACAGCAGTAGCCTGGCAATATTGGAAAGAACAAGTGCTTCAGGTAGGCAGTGAATCATACAGTTCTGGTTTATTATGGCTACTGGAAAATATGTGAATTGGGACAGCTTTCTTGATATAATCTTAATGACACCGAGTTTGATTTCTGCACTTAAAGGTGGTGTCAGGAATTAATACAAGGAAAGCCATCCAAACCACTCTGGTAATTACAAACACCCAGGGATTACAACCAGCTCACTTGTGCTGATTTGGCAGAGGTCAAAGCCTTCTGCTGCAGAACACAAAAGCTCTTTTTTACATAGAGTAGAGCATTTTGAAGACTTAAACCCATGAGTATTTTATGTTAATCATATTAAACATGGACAATAATTTAATCTCAAAATAAATTCATGTTCAGAATTATTTATGGTGAGATAGTAGAGGTAAGGTGAGGAGTGCAAAGAACATTAATGTCCTAATTCAGCCAGAGTGACATCCTAATCTCTGCTGGGAGCTGAAAGAGGAGAGCATTGTGAAAACTGCTGGCTTTGCTGCCTTCTAATGCTGCCTAACCCTGCCTCTTCTATTTATTAAGCAGAAAACACTGCAATAAAGACCTGAAGAAGCACTCAGTGTATTTCAACACAGCCATAAAACCAATCCTCCCTTTCTCCTCCATACCCACAACTGATGTTGTTCAAAAACCCATGGATTTTGAGTCAGCAGAAGTCCCTAATATTCCTGGAACATAGACTCAAACCCATGCTTGAGTCTCTCACTCTGAACAATACGGGAAACTAGACCAAACTAATAAAAAAAATCCCTCAAACTCAAAAACATTTCCTCCTCAAATTTCAGTTCCAGATGTAAAATTCCCAAGCTCTTCTTGCGAAAATTAACACTAATTAATTAATGAATGCTAACTTTTCCACCACTGAAATTTGGTACATTTTGCTATAATCTTTCCTCATTTAGACAATATTTCTTTACTGGATGTTGAAGACCAGGTGAACCAGAACTGAAAACTTGCTGTAGAAATTGATGTATTTTCTCCATGAGTCAATCAACCATTAATATTATAGTCATAATCATACATAGCCACTGAACATTGCCCAGCAAAAAGCATTTTTGTAATTAAAATGTATTTAAAAATTACATTCACACAATGCAGTTCTTAAAGAAACATTCTGCACTAGTTCTAAAATGAGCATCATCAAGTCAGCATGATTATATCTAAACAAATGGACAACTATTTCACTGAAACCTGTAACTATTTCCCTGAAACCTGAAACCAGTAATGCCACTGAAGCTGCCTTCCCTTGTTTTCCTTTTTTTTTCTTTTTCTTGTTTCCTCTTGTTTTCTTTTTAAGGGAGTATGTTTAAGAAAGTGGTAGAACAAAAAAGTCACAAAGACCTCGGAGTTAGCTGTCCCAGCTGCTCTCGACAGCGAAGCAGCAGGAGAGTTACAAGGCCATGTGATTCAAGGCTTTTAAATGTCCACATCCTGATCTTTTTGCTTTAAAAAAACCGTGACAGAATTCAGAATGAAAAATTAAGAATGTTGCAGGTAACGAGGAAGCACATTAAGAAAGTCCTGCACACAGACACACACACATTATCTCCTATAGGAAATACACACATCCTGTAAGTGAAGGTTGAATATTTGTTTATAATATGCTCTTTCTGCAGAAAAACCATTAGTGCGATGCAATGCACTAACACAATGCATTGGGCACCTTTTGGATTTAGGTTCTTTTCCTTAAGAAAAGGTTTGATAAGACACTGAGAGAGATAAGGCACTGAAGTTGGGTTTTGCTGGCTGCATATTGCCCCCTAGCAGCAGGAGCCTCCCTCGGCACGTCCTCACCCATCCCTGCGCCTCCCTGCCTCCCAAATTCCGAGTCAGAGCTTAATCCTAACAAGAAAAAAAGGGTAATTCTCACAGGCGACCCATCCATCACTTCCCCGTTTTTCTTCCCCCACCTCCTGGGGGAAGAATATACTGGATATACTCCTGGAAATACTCCTGGAAATACTCCTCCAAGGCTGCCAGGTTTGGAGCCCAAAATCCCTGGGCAAACCAGGCAAGGCAAAGGCGGGCGGGCTGGGAACAGCACCCCAGCAGCAGGGCTGGCTCCAGACCGGCAGGTCATTCCTGCCGTGCCCGGGAATGCCAGCGAGGATCCCCGGCGCTGGCACGGAGGGCAGATCTTTTTTGGGATGCTGACACCTGTGCTGGGAGCGCTGGCCCCGCACCAGCCCGGGAGGAGCCGCGCTGAGCTCCGAGAGCACCGCGCACACCCTGGGCTTGGGGTCTGCTTCTGCTCCGAGCCCTGACACCGCGAGCTGCTCAGCTCCACAGCTGGGAGCACGGCAGGGACATTGTCCCTCGCTGCTCCAGCTGTGAGCGGCCAGATGTTGCCTTCAGCCGCAGTGCGCTCCGAGAACACCGTGAACGCCCTGGGCTTTGGTTCTGCTCCGAGCCCTGCCACCGCGAGTTGCTCAGCTCCACATCTGGGGAATTTCCCCATGCCTCTCCAGCTGTGAGCAGCCAGATGTTGCCTCTAGCTGTGCTGCTTGCAGAGAGGTTTCGTTCATACCGCGGGCGGGCCCGGCAGGACAAGGGCTGGGAAAGGGAACCCACCGCCCCAGGGCAAATCTAACACCTCTGGGGACATTGGCACGTCCTGCCCGCCCTTTCGGGGGTGTTGACACCTCTCCATCCACCTGCAGGAAGGTGACTCCCTGCCTCTTTCATCTTCTCTAGCTCCATTCTAAGTAGCACGCTTTGGAGCTCACCCATCTCCTTTCTTTTTCCATTTATTTTAAGATTTGCAGCCTAGCTCTGCGCTGGTTATTATCTGAATGAGTCAAGCACAATGCTATGACCCAATCCATTTTTTAAAAAAAAAAAAAAAAAAAAAAAAAAAAAAAAAAAAAAAAAAGCTCAAAGAGTGAAATCAAGCTTGGATTCCATGGACCATCTCTTTTGCAGACTGGAAATACTTCCAGAGCAGGATGACCTTGGTGTACCTGAGGCTGACAACTCACACAGGATGGCAGAGCTGCTCAGACACTCTGTGTCCAAAGTTTGGGAGTCACACGGGTGGAAAAACCTCAGCCCCTGGCAGGATTATTGGGATGATCAGCTGGCTTAGCTCTGTTCCTCACTACTGAGAATGGTGGGTCTCTGGGGTGGGGCTGCACTTTCCTGGAAGGCTGTCCACAGCTTTGAAGTTATTGATCTATTATTATCATCAACATGTTACAAGCAGGTTAAAAGGACACGCAGCTATGACATCATTTTTATTTCTGCCTGTCTATTTTTGTTTTTAAAGATTTATTTACCCTGTTCATGGGATGCAGCCCTGGGCTTGGACGTGTCTGAACTGACACAAGCCTTGTGAAATGTAAAAACAAAGAACAAAGTCACCTAAAACCTGCAATGATAATGAACATTTTGACTGAAATGGTATTTTCAACAGCACGTAATGGACCACAAAATACAAATTCTACCATGACATTATTGCCTGTTAAGACCACAGAAAATCTGACATGTTATAAAAACACAGAAACCGCCCCCATCACAAGACAAATTTCACTTTTTCCCCCAACTACCAACAATTATTTAATGGTCTATTAAGTAAATCTGCTTTCAGACACATTTCTAATACACCTTAATTGAGCACTCTTCTTCTGCGAGCCACCAGAAAAATATTATTTACTTCTGTTGCTATTGCACAAAAAGCAGCACTCAAACGATGCTCAAGGCTATGGTGGAAACACAACTGGGCATGGCAGAGCCACTGAATCCATGCTTTGTGAATCCTGTTCATTCTGTTTTGACCCTTCAATGATGCTCATTGTTTTTGTTTGTGTGTTCCAAGGGAAAGCAGTTTTTATCTATAGGAGCAGTAAGATGAAAGGAAAAAAATACTAAAAAATATTATGGTGAGAGAATTGGCATTTATTGGGACGGTGGATACCTAAACTCTCACCAGAGCCTAAACATAAATACATTTAAAATAGGAAGTGTGTTTTCCTTTACCAGGCTGTAACAAAAGGCTCTTTATACCAAACACATGAAAATGAAGATCCAAAAATTACCCATTTTACTCTAAAATCTCAGCCACACACTGCAACCTGGGGCTGAGGCCATGGCTCTCGTGCTGAGCGGCAGAGCTGCTCTTTATCCCTGAGGTTCTCCCATTTAAAGTCCTAATCTCGAGACATTTGCCCTCGTGTTTACATTTCTGTGCACAGCCAGGAGGGCGTTGGGGCTGCACAAAGGCAGTCCTGGATGTCTTGGAAGGCTTTGCTCACCTGATAAAGAGGCTCTGAGCCACGGCACTCAGGAGCAGCTTTTCCAGTGTGAGCTGAGGCAGTCCCTGGGTGGGTGTGAGCTCCACCTTGGCTCTATATGCTCTGTGGGAGTGCCGGGCAGGTGGAGCTGATGGGGTGGGAGATACCCAGCCCAGGTCCCAGCACAGCTCCTTGGGGCACCACCCCAAATCTGCCCTGGGCCAAACCTGGGCTCTCCCGAGGGTGCCTCAGCCCTGGAGTGTGAGCTTGGGACAGCACTGATGTGAGAATAAAGGGGCAAGCTCCACTGGCAGGTGGAAGAATCTCTCTCCCTGAGCAAGGGAATGCAAATCAGGGACTGGGAAAAGCTCCATTAACTCCTGTCTGTCCGTGGGAATGCCATTCCCTGCCTGCCCCAGGCCCAGGGAGCCACAGCGCAGGCAGGAGCCCTCAGGAGTGACAGTGTGACAGGGACTCCAGTCCTTGTTTTTTATAGAGAGCCGAGATTTGGGGAGGTGCCATGTCCAGCCAGCCAAAGCTCTCCTGTGCCAGGGCTGCAGAAATCCATGCTGCAGGAAAACAAGATACTCCTGCTTGGGATTCCCAGAGGTCCCATCCTGAGTGGCAGAATTCCCGGAGCAGAAAGCTAATCCATCAGCACAGACAGCTTCCCTTGGGGCCAGCAAGAGGAAGGACTGGGCCAGTGCCCTGGGGAGGCTTCTGGAGACCCCCGAGATGGAAGGCACACTTGGAATGTTTGAGCACAGACACGCTTTGGAGCTTGGCCCTGAGCAGGGGAGCTGGGAACGGCAGCAGGGCTGAGCCCAGGCTCACCAAATCTCCTCCTTTAGGAGCTTTTGACAATATTTATTACCTAATACATCTTCATATCGAAGGAGCAGTCAAGATCCCAAGTGTAAACAGCTGCCCTGGGGGTTTTGTAACGGGGACAGGCTTACCAACAAAGCTGGATTATCCAAAGGTACACTGCTCAATCCACATTCCTGCCCAAAAACAAAGGAGAGGAAATTGCCATGAAATTGCTGTCACCTGCACAATGGAAAGAAGCAGAGCGTGGAGGGCTCTGTGGCTGCTGCAGGTGCTCAAAGGCAGCTGGGCCAAAATCTCCATCCAAACACCTGAGTTTCATTCCTGACTTGTTCCTGTTTGTTCTGCAGCAGCACTTTTCCCGAAGGAGCTCAGAATCCACCCCGAAGGCAGGGCCTTACAGAGGCAGATTTCTGCAGCAGGGTGTAGGTGCTCAGCACTGCTGCCCCCCAAAAACAAACCACAAACCCCAGCAGTTCACACCACAAGGACCTAAGACAAAGATCAGTTTGGAAGATCATTGTGCTCAGCCTGTGTATAAGCAAGGACACCTTGGCAAAACAAAAGAGATGAGAGATGTCCTACAAAAAACAAACAAAAAATGGACTTTTTTGTAATTACAATGATCATGTAAAACAATAATGAAAACAGAAATAATAAAGGGCAGCTCGAGCTCAGTATTTTCTTTTTTAAAGTGTGAGGTAGGATTCACCCTTTTGCCATCTTTCTGTTCATCATTCTTTGAGAAATCATCCCCAGAAAGTGCACCACCAGACAATCACATGCATCACCAGAGGGACATCATTCTTCCCACGACAAATCCTCAACACTTTCTCTTTACTACTGGAAATGAATCCTCCTCCACCGAGGAAACAACTCTGAGCACCACGAATGCATGGCCCAAACAGGCAAAACCAGAAACCATAGATTTTCAAACAGCATGTCTTTTCTGTAGCCAAATATTCTGTTAATCCCCAAATTGCAGTTGTTCCACCATGAAACAGCCCAAAATTCACCACAGGCACACGGTCAGTGATGAGCTGCACGAAGATATTCTGGTAAGAAAGGAAACAGCAGCTCCTGCCAAGAGCAAGCACTGCACATCAACACGGAGAGAAAGGGAGAAAACATCATTTGTTTTCATATTTCCTGAGAAAGACATTGAAGATGTAACCTTGTTATTTACACAGGGTCAAGGTTTCATCCTACAGTTTAGGAAAGGAATTTATTTTCCCCTAAAGTGTGATTAAGTTTATAAGCTTAAGACAAGTTTTGATTGTGGGTTTTTTCTGTTTTGGTTAGCCGAATAATATTTCACTTTCTGTCTTCTCTTTTTTTTTAAAAAAAAGGAAAATGTGCTATTCATTTATCTGGTAAATGTTTATCCATTCTGTGTTAAAAACCCCTAAACAATAGAATAAAATGGAATTAAACTTTAATATATTGCTTATCTTCAAGCACTGAAACACTTAGAAAAACAATATTCCGCATGACAAAAAAGCCCCTTGTTTTACCGAAATGTTTAGAAAAGTAATTTTTTTGGATCCACCGAAGGACAGTATCTGTTATTCCATAAACTTTTTCAAAATATATTGTAAATGGCTATTTGCAAACTTTATTGCTTTTTAATAGCACATACTCTATGCTGGTGGATTTGTTAAACAAATTTATAAAACACATTTTTGTCAGCTAGGTTTCTAGTCTCATGAACAGTCTCTACAATTTTAGTTTTGTCTGGTTTTTTCTTTAAATATTCAAGATCTTTGGAAATTATCTTGAAGAGATTGCTTTTAAACGTGTGATAAATGTATTGCTGACGGAGAGAAAGAAAATTCTGACTGCAGTAATGACATCAATATTGGAATTTTTAAGGCAGAGAGGGCAACTAGCTAAATCAAACCAAAGGTGTGGCAGTTCTGAGTGATTTCAAATCTGAGATCACTTTCTAGCAACATCCTTGAACCAAAGTGTCACCAAACTTTTGGATGTCTGGAGCCTGGAGCAGTTGCTGCTCTTTATTATGATATTGCACAACGCATTTTTTGTGTCTGAGGGACATACAGTATTTAAAATATTTGAACGAGTTGCAGAGGGTGAAAAAAAAGGTCTAATGGTGAAAATTTTTGTTTTCTCACTGTCAGACTCCAGCCCAACGCAGGATCAAGGCACCTTTCCACGAGGGAAGGATGGCCAGAGGGGTGGGCACCTCACCTGGCTCAGGGAGCAGGAATCCTGCACTGTTCCTGCATCTGCTTATTTTCTTTACCTGATCTGAGCACAATCTTTTGTTTAGATGAAACTAACCCTTCTTTCCTGAGAACTCATAACTCTGTTCCTTCAGGGATTATTTATAACTCAGACCAACAGTTTGAATTCTTTATGCCTTCTCTCCCTGAAGGTTTTTTTTTGCCTATCCTTGGGACCCAAGAGAGGCAGGACAGCGAGTGCCACCACAGCACAGCTCCAGGCAGCCTGACAAGATCCTCCAGGGAAACTTCACAGCACAAAGCCAAGTCTTCCTGGTCACCACCACACAGTGGAGCAGCACAAAACTGTATTTTGTGAGAGGCTGGATGCTCCCGTGGTTCTGAGAACCGCAGCGAGTGTGAACGTAGGCATGAGGTGACTCCACCCAGAGCCTTGGAGCTCCAGTTCCCACAGGAGAAAACACCTCCAGACCCACGTTGGCACTGCTGACCATCGTGTTCCAGTGGAAATAATCCATCATCACACCTGCTCCAGCCCAGGTGACAATTCCCACCGCCCCATCGGCATCTCCGGGGCTAGGAAACATCGAGTGCTTACTCTGCTGACCGTGACACTTGCTAATCAGCCATCAGGCTCCTGGAAAGGACTCAGCCTAGACCTTTTAAACAAGATTTAAGAAGCCAGGCAGCAAAATCAGCCATTTGTGGAAAAGTCTGTATCTGAAATGCTGCTTTTCATGGTAAAACAATGACTCGCTGGTTTGACAGAGAGAGACACTTCTTGCTGATCACGAGTCTTTTGAGCACTTATATCCTGTTTGGCTTCCCTCCTTGTGCCCATTTATTTGGGAAGTTTGTGGTGCGATTCCCAGAGGTTGGGATGCTGTATCACTTACCCACGTCAATAAACAGTCTGGAGCTGTTTAAATATGGAAACACTTCGCAGCAGCACAGCCAAAGGCACTGGCTGTGCCTGAGGGGAAAAAGAGGGGGAAAAAAGGGATTTTTGGGTGAAGACAGCCATTTCTCTTTCATTAATTCACCAACACCACTGGGGCACACACCGCACTGCTGGAAGAGTTACTAATTGTAAATTACCGATGCACTTGGAAAGATAAAAATTCCCACCTGCAATGACCTGTGACGACTCTGCCCTCCTGAGTGAAGCCTCCTGCCTCACCCCAGGAGCCAAAGGAGCCACGCTGGTGACATCCCCACGGGTCACAGCCTCCTGGGTCCATGGTGGCACTTCCAGCTGGGATGCCAACACCCTGTGCTCCTAAAATCCCACAGTGTCCCCACCACTGACACGGGCCCATCCTGCCCTCGAGCTGGAGACTCTGCTGGTTTGGGTAAGGATGTTATTGGCTGCACCATCCACTGACAGTTCTGCTTTCTCCTGAATTTGCAGCTGCCAAAACCGAGCCTGTTTCTGCTCACATCGCAATGTCTTGGTTTTGGGAGATGCCTTCTGTTCAGAACCTCCACAGTCACCACTGCAAACAGCTCCAGAGCAGCTGGCAGCCAACACCTGGAGGTCAACCTGCACACCTGGAGGTCAACCTGCACACCTGGAGGTCAACCTGCACACCTGGAGGTCAGACTGCACACCTGGAGGTCAGACTGCTCACCTGGAGGTCAACCTGCACACCTGGAGGTCAACCTGCTCACCTGGAGGTCAGACTGCACACCTGGAGGTCAACCTGCACACCTGGAGGTCAACCTGCACACCTTGAGGTCAACCTGCTCACCTGGAGGTCACACTGCACACCTGGAGGTCACACTGCACCCCACTGCCCGTCCACCCTGAGCCCAAGCTCAGCAGGACTCCTGCATGGCGAGAGCACCCCCAGGAGCACCTTTCTCACGCTGTGAATCCTCCCCCAGGAGCACCTTTCTCACGCTGTGAATCCTCCCCAGGAACACCTTTCTCAGGCTGTGAATCCTTCCCCAGGAACACCTTTCTCACGCTGTGAATCCTTCCCCAGAACACCTTTCTCATGCTGTGAATCCTCCCCCAGGAACACCTTTCTCACGCTGTGAATCCTTCCCCAGGAACACCTTTCTCACGGCTGTGAATCCTCCCCAGGAACACCTTTCTCAGGCTGTGAATCCTTCCCCAGGAACACCTTTCTCACGCTGTGAATCCTCCCCCAGGAACACCTTTCTCACGGCTGTGAATCCTCCCCAGGAACACCTTTCTCAGGCTGTGAATCCTCCCCAGGAACACCTTTCTCACGCTGTGAATCCTCCCCAGGAACACCTTTCTCACGCTGTGAATCCTCCCCCAGGAACACCTTTCTCAGGCTGTGAATCCTCCCCAGGAACACCTTTCTCCCGGCTGTGAATCCTTCCCCAGCCCTCAGAGCTCCCAGCTCGGGGTGACGTGCTCTGCTCAAACACAAGTTGTTCCTAATCTCCTCCAGAGCTGTCACCTGCCAGCCCTGCCTGCGCTGCCTCGGGATTCCTCCGTTCTGTGTCAGTGCAGCTGTCCCTCCGTGAGACACGGCTCAGAAAAAGGAAAATTACAGTTCAGGGAGTGTTGGGTGAGGCGCTTCCAGTAAAGATGAACAAGCACCAGCAGATTTTCTCTGGGAGCTCGCCTGCAGTGCTCACCACTGTGTCAGACACAGGAACTCGAATTTAAAGATGCACAATGACAGAGGGGTTGTGGCAGTGATGGAGGGAGGAGCTCATCTTTCTAGAAAACAATAAAAGAACTAAAAAGTTCCCCCCTCATTACCCACTTTCCCCATCCTGCACTGGATGGTCAATAAGCCAAAGGGCAATGAAGCACAAATAAAGTACACAAGTGGTTAATTAACATTTAAAACACTCAAAGGCAGTAATTAGAGATGAGGCTCCAAAGCAGAGGTTCATACCCAGGCAATGGAGGCAAAAAAAAAAAATTTAAATAAATAAATATATAAATAAAATAAAACTAAACTATTTTTGTAGTGGTACTTGAGAAATTTATGAATGGGATTCTGTGATGTGGTTGCCCGAAATAGCCAAGATTAGGACATGGTGACCCCAGGAGCTGCCGAGAGCAGCTGGCACAGAGGGTTTCCCTCGTTCCCTCTCCTCTCAGGATGGGCTTTTCCCTCCGAAAAATTCAGCATTACCAGGGGGCACCTCAGACCAGGACAAGGATGATAATATTGCCCCATAAACAGAAACTCTACCCAGAAACCCAAAGGGAACTTTGCAAACCCCACTTGCCAAATCCCTGTCTTCCTCTACTTTCTCCAAGACGTCTTTCCCTGGATTTCTTTTCGTTTTTGTTGCCTTCCTCTCAGCTTTAGGCTGTATGCTACACGTTTTTCTTGTGAAAAGATGCTTGGAACAGGATAAAGTACAGCAGGTCAGGCTTTTCCAGCCCCGAGCAGAGTCACTACATGTTCCCTACAGAGATATTGTGGATTTATGCTAAGGTTATGAGCCCCAGAGCCTGCTCTGAGGAGCTGCCATTTCAATGCTAATTACTCCTACCCAGATGGAGGATCCTGCACTTGTCTGCTTCTCATCCCCAGCCCTGGGAGCACATCCTTTTCCAGGAAGATAAGCAACAACAAGTCTGCTTGAACAATGCAAGATTTAAGGCTGCTGGTACCAGAGCCAAACCTCCCCAGCCGCACACAACAAGCTGAAGGGTGAACGGACCAACTTTATGGGTTCGAGTTTCAA
Organism: Acanthiza pusilla; assembly: GCA_036630365.1. Classification (NCBI taxonomy): domain Eukaryota; kingdom Metazoa; phylum Chordata; class Aves; order Passeriformes; family Acanthizidae; genus Acanthiza; species Acanthiza pusilla. The sequence goes on along the minus strand of JAXCHO010000006.1, from coordinate 676,562 downwards.
GAAATTTTTGGTGTGGCAATCTGTCATCAGCAGGCTTTATTTTAGATCTATTATCAACCCTCCTGCCACGTCCAGCCCAACGCTGGCACAGAGGAACAGAGCTGCCACTAACCCATCTGAGTGCTTTTCTGGAGGAATTTGGTAGAAATACAAACCATGTGTGGCCATACTCAAAGAAAATGAAACCAATACTTTTGTGTGGCCTGATACTACACAGATCCTATACCCAAAATTGTGGAATAGGGGCAAAAGTTTGGTTTTTACACAGTAAAACTCCGGAGGAGTAAAACTGGAGGAGATTCTTCTCTGTAAACATGAGAGCACATCTGATGTGGAGATCAAAGGGAGAACTTACACTAATTACACCGAGAAACAATCAGTGCTCCAGAACAGATAATAATGAGAAATGAACACTGAAGGAAACTTTGATGTACTTCTTAGATAACTGTGGTACTTTAAAACTGGATGCAGTTCAAACATTTAAAACATGTCAGTCTGAGATCTACATTTCAGATTGAGAATGTGTTGATGCACAACTAGATTTTAAAATAAACACATGGTGGAGCAGAACACAAACATGGATTAAAATTTAAAAAAAAAACCACCTACAAAACCCCTGCTTTTCAGTTAAAACTCCCCTGTTGGAAAGGTTTAAAAACCACTTCTCCTTCACATGAGCTAAACCCAAGAGCAAGATTGTACTGAAATCGTTGTTAATAATTAGTTTGCAGCCCAGATTGGCCGAGGTGCCTGTTGACTCAGGGCACTCTGAGCCACGGCACAGCCCAGAGCACACTGCCAGCTCCTGCTCCACCTGCACGAGAGCCTTATTTACCAAAAACCTGGAAATAAGTGAGCACAACGCTGTGGGAAAGCGTGTCAGCCCTGATGGAGCAGAGCACAAAGCTGGGGTATTTCGGCAGGCCATTTCTCTTGCTGAGGCAAGCGAAGAGCTCTCAGGCTGCTCGGTCTGGCTCATCACTGACTCAGGTGCAGGACCAAGCTGAAAAGACATTTCCCAAATGCACTCCCGGTGCTCCAGGAGTGACAGGATGAGGAATGGCACAGAGCAAAAGGGCAGAAATTTGGAGCTTCTCTAAACATACAGCTTTTTCTTACACTCCCATACAGCAGTAAAATATTTTCCTGTAGCACTCTTCACCAGAAAGTCACCCAAAAGAAAACAAAGAACCAAAAAGACAGCTCAAGGCAAAACTAAAAAGACAGCTAAAGTTTTTCTAAGGCTGTGACTGAATGAAATATGTGAAGACAAAAGCCACCACAGGGAGGGAAAAAACCCATTCCATCAGCACCATCAATCCCTCCATTTACACAAGAAATAATGTCCATGTGATACACTTCATGTTCACTGTCTGCAGCCAAGCCGTGGAAAGTGAATTTTCTCAGTATCGTGATGTGGCTTTTGATGGGCATGAAAAAACATGCGATAATCTTCAAAATACCATAAAAATTCAGAAAGGCTATTAGCAACAAAAAGTATTTCCCATGCCACATTTCCCATTTTCATCTCCTGTGTCCTTAAATTCCAAATTCCTACAAAAGCCCCAGCGGTGGGCATGGAGAGCACAACTGGAACGGCTCCACGAGCTCCACAAAAAAATTAACATAAATTTTTAGAACACTCTCGATACATAAACTACAAGACAGCACGTGCTGCCAGGATCACCCTTCAGGAACAACATGTGCCAGCACCTATTGCACTGTTGATGAAATTGGCCATTAAATGTAAACACTTTGCAGCACGGAGCAGCGCCTGTGGCTCGCCCATCATCGAGTGGTTTTAATTACTTTGCTGCAGGGGGACCGGGGGAGCGTGTGGCAGCACACGGGAACAGCCTCGGACGAGGCCACCCACGTGTCCTGAGTGACATCCATGCTCCAGGATGGGCACATTTCAGCACATCAGCCAGTGGTGCAGGTACCCCAGCCCCCTTAAGGACACCTGAACTGAGTGGGGCAGCCGAGGGGACTCGGGGAGCTCTCAGCCGCAAGCACTCGCGGGCTTGTGCCACCAGAATGTCCCAACGCGTGTCCCTCGTGTCACTGGTGGAGCAGCTGCTGCCCACGGGCGCTGTGCTGTGTTTAATTACACGGGACAAGCGCTGGGCCACCAGCAGGGCCACCACGCTCGCCGCAGGTGACAGGACACGAGCAGGGCTGTCACCTGCAGGGTGGCTCCTTCCTGCTGCCCACGCCATTTATTTCCTGCTGGAGTCCATCCCCTGGCCTGGAGATGTTTTGGTGCTTCTGGAGCCAACCAAACACGCAGCACATGAAATCTGAACATGAACCACAAACATTGGTTTAACGTGTCCTTTCCCCAAGAGGCGAAGGAAACGGCTCTCATCTCATTTTCAGGGTGCAACAGCAGCTGCCACGGGGGAAAACAGAGGCAGAACTACTTTTCTAAAGCCCTTTCCAAAAAAACTTTCCATCTGCATGCTGGATGACGGACCGTGTCCACGCACGCTGTGATTCCGGGAGCAGATTTCGGGGATTTCACATTTCTGCAGCAGTTGGGAGTCAAACATTTTCTAGCCCATATTTCTTTCAATCAATTTACTGCCTACTGGCTACAGAAATAACAGAAATCCTACAGTTCATAACTCCTAAGGTCCAAATCCATTATCTGAACACATAAATCTGCTGAGACAACATGAATCTTCTCCTCTCTCCTAAAAAAAGGGTTCCTGGAGCAAAACTCCCAGGCAGCAAGTCCTGTTCACATGGAAATGCTAAAGAAAAGAAACAATATCAGAGTGCCTCCTATGTTTATAATTATAGCTTTAATAACATTCCACCTCCTTTCTAATTTTTCTTTCAGGTTCCATTTTTGGCCTGTTCTCAGTGACAGCCTCTCACAGGCATTTCCAAACTACAACACAGACCTTGGTGAGCTATCAGTTTCACTCACTCCAGACTGTTTTTCACTTGCTGGCAGCATTTATTTTTCCTGGTGGGGCTGCAAGTTATTCCCTCGTAAAGAATAAAGCACTTACAGGATAAGTTCTCTCAGAAGGTTTAGCAGGCTTTAGACATCCAGGTACACACCCATCTGCTCACTTTTACCTGGACTTTCCATGGGTTAAAGTTTTGCATTTGTAAGGAATATCAGGACTGAGGTCTTGAGCTGTAAGATCGCAGAGTAAATTAGGGTGGAATGAAATAGCACCAAGCCCAAGGAAAGGAGAAGGCTGCACGGAGCAGACTCAATCAATAAGTGATTGATCAAGTGTTTAAGTGAGAGAATGCTGAGGATGGGGCAAGATCTCCTAAGGAGCTAAAGCTGGTGCTGCTGCAAGGTCCCTGCTTCTGAAACCACACACAATGGAAAGAAAAGCGCTGTGTTGATGTAAGGGCTCTGAAATGCTGCAGTCATAACCCTCGTGGGCCAGGTTCATCATTCTACTGCATAAATTCAGAGAGCCAGGATGGGTCTTTTCCTCTTTTTTTAACAGAGTTCCTTGATGCTATCCCACACCACTACTAAACCACAGCAAGTGCAAAGTGAAACCCTTGCTCACACAAATTCTGACAAACCCTCACTGCAAGACACCAACCAGAGCAGAGCATGCTGGATTCAGGAAAGACTTTGACATGTTTTTACAAAAACAGCCTCTCAAACCACACTTTACCAAGCAGTGTGGAATCAGGAGTTACGAATTTGAGAGAAAACTCTTCAGGGATGGGTTATCCTCCCTCTGTTTGGGCTCAGGCTCCTTGCCTCCTGCTCAGATGTGTCTGGAGGCAGCCTGGGGCGCGCTGAGATCCAGCCTGGCTTCCCACAGCAAATTTCTGTGCCCTCCAAAACCGGGAGAGTAAATATTCCCATGCCTTATCTATCGATCGTGCCACAGATGTGAAACAAATCAGGCTGTGTAAGACGAGGAGCTGGAAAAGAGAGATCACCCAGATCCACTCGCTTTCTACAGCTTTAAAAAAAGCTCCTTTTCCCCCAGGTGCAGCCTCTCTGCACTGCCCTGGCGCTCCCACAAATAGCTGGGCCACTCTTTTATTTTTTATGAAAATGGGAAAATATATATTAAAAAAACCAAAAAAACACACACACAAAAAAAACCCCCAAAAAAACCCAAAACAAACCAACCCAAAAACCCTCCCAAAACCCAACCAAACCAACCAAAAAATATAAAAGAAAAAAGAAGGAAAAAAAAAAAAGAAGAAGAAAAAGAACAGACACAAAATTAAACAATCTACCTTAAAATAAACTCTGCGGTGTTATCTGTCTCTTGTCAAAATGTTATTAGGGAATAAAAGTGACAGACTGTCTGCTAAGACACATCCCATGACCAAGTGACACACCTAGAACTTGTCAAAGACTTCCCTCTGTTGATGTGTCTGCTTATCCTTAGTGCCCACACGTGTTTCATTACTGTGTATTCTCGGAGGGTGGAAGCTCTTGATTTATTTGCTGTGGGGAAAGAACACATTTTTCCCCCACCTGATTTTACCCTTCGGATATGACAGCTCTCTGTCTGCTCCTCACATAAACCAGGAAAGTCCTCGACTAAAACCAGACCCCATGTAATCATTTTCCCTTAAAAACGCAGTCAACGAAAGCAGCAAATGTGCACAGAGCTGGGACTGGTCTATCAGAGAACTGTAAACAGATTTTCCTCCAGCGCACACTCTTCACCTTGAGGAATTGCCACTGGTCAGTATTCAAAGCAGACGAATGCTGTGGTGATGAGGAGATGAGGAGATGAAAGAACTCATGTGGACAAGTCCCAGGAATGGATGAAGGAGATGCTGCCCATCCCAGACGGCAATTAGCGTTGGGACTCGGTGTCTGTGCCCAGCCCCTGCTGAACCTCTGCTCTGCAGAACACAGCACAGCAGGAACACCAGCCTCATTCAAAAACTGCCTCCAACCCCAGCTCTGATGGGGCTGTGCACTGGGAACATCCCCACCAAGTTTTAATTCTTGTTAAAACCTCAGGAGGATGGAGCAAGGACACCGGCAGGGCTCAGGAGGAAAGTTCTGCCATGGGGGAAAGTGGAAAGGGTTTCCTCTGCTGTGTCACAAAAAAACATTCAGAGAGATTTAAAAAATGTTTGCAGATGAATATCTGTACTTTTTTCCCGACGAGAAACTTTAAATGAAAATTAAACTGAGCAAATAAAGCAAGCTACAGCTGTTGAAATAGAAAGTGTATGGTTCATGGGAAGAGAAAAGAACAAGAGAAATGCTTCACACTGGAAGGTGCACCCAGGAGAATTTGGGTCTGAGCAAGAGCAAACTGAGTGATGGAAACCAATCTACACCACACCAGCAGGACAGACAGAGAGAGAGATCTTACCCATGAACATTGCTAAGACCAGATTAAACATAAAATTCATTTTGTTTCTTAATTATCTCTTGCTGGGGGGCAACTGAAACTCTCTTTTCCACACTGGGAGTGTCTACTTTCATTTCCATTTGTCTCAACGCAGCCTGAGTGACGTGAAGGTAACCCAACAGCAGCAAAGTGTTTATTACCCAATGTTGTGAGGAATCCATGGCTCCCTCGGCCATTCCTTAGAGCATCCCAACACCAACACAGCACTGCTCCATGGGATTCTGTCACCCACTGCTCTTGAGTCAACCAGAAAAGAAAAGTGCCTTCAGATATGAAAAAAATCTCTGGCCTTCCCAAAAGGAGTGCAGGGGGCAGCTCAAATAGGAACCCTAAGAAAACCCCTGGTCACAGAGGGTTCTGCCTTTTAATATGGTTTAGATTAAAATCCTATCTGTCTGCACAACTTTGACAAAATTCTTGTTTTCTGTGTCAACCAAAAGCGATGAACTAAAACAAAGAACTTGACATGTGTTCATGTCTCCAATGTACAAACAACTGCTGTTTCCAGAGAAGGATCAGAGAACAAACCGAAATAACTCTAAAAAAATGAATTCCTGATTTTGTAATAAAGGCCACATGGTCTGCCCAAGTGAGTGCAGAACTGGAGAGGCAAAACTGATTGGCTTTAGCCAACCACCACTGCTGATTTCATCTCTTGCTTCATGCATTTCTTCTCCATCCCAGGACACATTCCTGTGGGAATGGCTGGGCTCACCTCTTACTCAGCAGAGCATTGGCTGAATTAATTATTGAGCATTTAATCAAACCAAGCAGCGGATGAACATAGCCCGACGTACGAGTTCATGGAAAACACAGAGCAAATCCAACCTCATCGACCGAATTTTTGTGGTTGGATGCAAATCTCTTATCTGTGCTCACCGGAACCATTTTGGTCAGGGCTGCACACAAATTCACTTTGTACAGCAGAGCCAAACACAGCTCAGCAAAGCAGGAAACAAACAGAAACGCCATTTGGAAGTGAGAAATGACAAACACCTCTTGCGAGGTTTTAGCACCATCAGACTCCAGATTCTGCCCTGATTTGGGGAATAAACTGAGATTCTGAACCCCATCTTACAAATCCACAAAGCCAAACTCAGCCTTGCCTCTGCTGGGCACCACCAGCAGCAAAAAGTCACTGATCAATAACTCTGGCACCGTAAGTCCATGCAAGGAACAGCACTGGCAAAGGCTCTGGCCGCGAGCTGAAAACCCATTCAGTTAAGAATATTTTATGGTGGAAAAGGACATGGAAACAGAAAATAAGTTAAAATGATAAAGAGACCTGAATAGAAAGCCGTGGTTATAAATGGAACGGTCGCTGCGAGCAGACAGTTCTGTACATCCACATCTGCTCCAGTTCAAAGCAGTTCATGTGAACCGGGGCAAGGAACTATTTTTTCCTTCAGTGCTGCAAACCTATCTGCAGCCTGGCCAGGGCACAGAGCAGGAAGAGGGAGAAACCACCACCATTCAACCCAAATTCCAACAAGATGGAGCTGCCACCAGCACCTCTTCTCGCCTTTCCCCATTTCCCCCACATTGAAACACACAAGAGAGCAGCAGTGTTTGCAAACACTTGTGGCAATTCAAGCTGTTTGTTTGTGCTCAAACCAAGCTTAACAAAAGCTCTGTTTTTGTTCCTCTGCTCACAGATAGTTTCTGTTTCACAACTGTCCCTTCTGGGGCCACTTTGATGATAACGTGGGAAAAGTAGGCAGAGCAGTCAAACAGAGAAATAAATATGTAAAAATAACGGGGCTGCTTCAGGGCTCATTCAGGTTCCAGAGGAGCTCAGATTTCCTGCCTGTGGAGAGCTGAAACATTTTCTCTACCCAGTTCAGTCTCTGTTTCAGTAATATCCTCTTTTCTCCTTCTTTTGAATCTTAAAAATGAATTTAAAAAAAGCAAAAGTAACAAAGAAAGCAGTGGCAAGAAAAACGTGGTGCAAAGAAGCAGAAAGAGCACTCAAAAAAGGGTGAAAGCTGGAATTATCTTCCTGTTTTGGTCTGACAGCAATACCATACTCCAGAGGAAAGACAAGCCCCTGTAATAATCTGGTTGTGAAAAATATTTGTTTTCCTGCTCACATTATTAAATGACAACACACATACAATGTGTGGGATTTAAAAGCCTTTTTTTTTTTTTTTTACATCAGGTTGCTCACATTGAGGTTGAAATATGTTTATAGGGTCCCTGAGTTTATTTGCAGCAGGAAAAGCATGAAACTTCCCGCAAACAACTCTGCTCCTGACGGAAAATGCGCTCAAGTCAGTCAATACCGAGTAATTGCTGGACTGAAATCAATCACAGGCTCCCAGGAACTGCTGCAACTGGGCTCTGCTTTAAAGATTTAGTGACTGGTGAGATGCTGGAATCCTGAGCTACACCAGACATTCGCCTCCAAACGGGATGGCAAACACTCCAGCGGAGCAGAGCTCAAAAAAACCACCTGAAAGGCAGAGATTGTCTGAATAATCCTTAAAACCCTCAGAGTGATGTGTGAGTGAAGGGCAGGGCTGTGCTGGAAATGCTGCTGGTGGGGAGAGAACGCTGCGGAGGCACAGGAGCTGTCGGACACACGGGAGGCTCTCCTGCCCCACTGCCCCCTGCCACCAAAACCAGGGCCATTCCAGCACTTCAGGGCTTCTCTGGGCCATTCCAGCACTTTAGGACTTCTCTGGGTGAGGGCCAGAGGGAATGGCAGGACACAGCCCCCAGGGGCTGTTTTGAGACAACATACTGAGGAGAGAGAAAAAGGAAAGCTTTCATTAATTTGTGTTATCAAGACGACGAAGATCTTCTTTTGGAAACGATAATTTGGTTCTTTTAACTGGGAGCTTCTTAGCAAGATGCTACAAAGAGAGCCTTTAAAAATTAAATTAGTTCATCTGCCGTTTAGAAACTATTAGCTTTAAATGCTTAGATTTTATTTCTATGCCTCTGGTATGTAACAACATTTAAAATCTAAACCAAAATCTGTTTCTGCTCTCCCTTTGATAATTAGTAGATGGTCTCTGGTTTTTATTACCCAACTATTCATTTATTTTGTTAGATGGGCTTAAACGGTTAAGATTAATCAAAACCACTTTATCACAACACACCAAAGACAGGTCATTGTGGCAGTGTAAGAACGGCACCGGTGAGCACAATTTCTCTTGCTGCCAATGACTTGTCATTGTTCCCAGAGAGTTTGAGAGAGCAGATCCAATCTCAAATGAAAATGAGCAGCTGCAAATTTAAGGAATAAGCTATTTAATTTTCACGGTGTGATGACACTCATTGGTCCCTCACAAAGTAAGAGGCAGAGAGGATAAGCACAGCCCCAGAACTCCAGTTCAGAGCTAAGGAGCACCTGAACAATTTTATCCTGTGCAGTCTGGGGCAGACACACAGCATCTGCTCCTTCCTCACCTACACGATCCTCAGCTCTCACCCTGGACAAGTGTCCTCTGCTCTCAGCTGAATCCATTTCAGGTGAACTAAAATGACAATTCTAGTTTTCTGTTACTCATCAAACCCATAAATTCAACATATTCTTTCTCGTCATACACCAGAAGTTCTGCCACTAGAATGCAATGCAAATGGAGTGATGTACCCTCACGATGCCTCCCTAAAGTTTGTGAAGTCCTCCAAAATCTGTGGGTAAAGGAACACCTTCTAAAGCATGGACAGAAGGGCTGGGAAGTCATTTTGGTGTTCAGCCTCTCAGCCTGGGAGTTGAAGGAGGATCACCTCTGTACCCTGGAGTACAATTGCTCAGAAGCAGGAACTGCTCCTATTCCAAGAGCCCAAGCACCATGTACCACCCCAGGGCACACGAAATCAAATATTTCCCCAAAATGACTGAATCTGCAATCTGTGGCACGGGAACAGTTGTGTCTATCAGCTGAAGTGTGTCCTGGCACTGCACCTCAGCTGCTGTCTCGTGCCCCGAGCTGGTCTCAGCTCTCTGGCAAATGGATTATCGACAGCAACGAAGATGGAAGGAAGAAATAACATTTCAAATCCATGTCCCTGTTGATGGCAATGCTAAACCCTAGCAGACAAACTGAGGGAGCCTGCAAACACAACCCTGCTCGTACAGTGCTGGTACCCAACTCCCCCAGAAACCTCAAAATGAGAGTTAAGGATCACTCAATCCACACCCTCTGTACAATCAGCCGTGCTGATTTAAAAAATGGAATATGTGGACACTCACTCTTCATTGTTCTGTTTGCCACAAAGAGAGGTGCTCCCAGGATAGATCCTGGCAAAGAAAATGATGCTCAGCATGTTTTAGCCTAGATTGCTTGCCGTTTTTAAGGAGTGAACAAAATTACAGCATCTTCTGCTACTGCTGTACAGAGGCAGTCGGAAATTTCGGTAGGCAATCACCCAAAGGAGACCTCTACCTAAAATTCCTGACAGCAGCCATTTATTTTCAGATCTGTTTGATTCAAATTCATGGTTGGTTTGGGGCAGCAGCCTGATGAACTGAGTGCATGCCCTAGGAGACAAAATTTGTGAACACACGTTGCTCGAGCTGATTAAAAGAAAGTAAGTGTTGCTCTGGACGTTGTTTGATGAAGTTTAGGGATAGCGGGAGAGGAATAATTAACTGGAATCTCACTTATTATTTTACTGATAAACGAACCTTAAGAATTCCACTTCTAATGATTTTTTTTAACTCTTTGCACAGAGCTGCAAGGTCCCACCTTGCAGAGAGCAGCTCTCACCTCCATGTGTGAGACCCCAGAGGCACAGCCCAGTGCCAGCCCTTTCTTTCCCTCACTGACCCCGGAGCTGTAACTCCCACACCTGGCGAAAATCCTGGAAAAAGCCTGGCTCCACATCCTCACTTTGTGACTCAGGCTCATTTCTGTTTATACTCTTGTGAGCTGAAGAATGATGATGACTAGTAGCTCTATAGATAAATAAAGTATATTAAGTCACAGGAAATAAAAAGGGAAAACCATTAATTTATTTTTAGAAGCCTGTTCTTGCCATTCATCAGGAGGGGAACATTCAGAAGTTTGCAGCGAGATACAAGCATCTGGATGGGGTTTGCTGACCACATACCAACGCTCAGACTACACACGGAGAAGCATTTGCCTTCTCCAGCCCAGCCCCAGCCCCTGTGCCAGGAACACAGGATGCAGACAAGAACGGAGCAGTTTCCACTAGTGGGAAGGGCTGCTCTCACCACACAGGCACAGCTCCTTGGTTTCACCCTTCCAGAGGTGCTACAGCCGATTCCTCCCTCCCTCTCACCACATTTGGTACATCCCAAACTGCTGCCCACACACCCTCTGCCAACAGTGGTTAAAATGGCCCAAGGTCCACATTGCCTTCTCCATATGGACGGACCAAGGTCCTGCTCCTTGGCTGGGAGATCCCAGAGATAAGATAATCCCAAGATAAAGGTGGTACAGAGAGTGGATTGAGAGCAGCCCTGAGGAGGAGGACTCAGGGTTGCTGGCTGATGTCAGCTCAACGTGAGCTCTCAAGGTGTGCTGGCACAGTACAAAAAGCCCAAATAGGCTTTTTTTTTTTTTTGTGGCAGCCCAAAAAGCCAAATGTGCCCTGGAGTGCCATGAAAACAGCATGGGCAGCAGGGCGAGGGAGGGGTTGCACCAAGGAAAATATAAGTTGGATATTAGAAAAAAGTTTTTTACAGAAAGAGTGATAAAATATTGGAATGGTCTGCCCGGGGAGGTGGTGGAATCACCATCCCTGGATGTGTTTAAAAGGAGATTGGATGTAGCACTCAGTGCCATGGTTTAGTTTAGTTGAGGGTTGGGACATGGGTTGGACTCGATGATCCTGAAGGTCTCTTCCAACCTGGTGATTCTGTGATTCTGTGTGACTGTGCCCCTCTCCTCTGGAGCACTCACCCAGCTCTGAGCCCCAGCGTGGGAAGGATGTCCAGAGGAGGCCACGGAGATGCTCCAAGGGCTGGAGCCATCTGGGGAGCCAGGCTGGGAGAGGCTGCTGAGTGCAGAGAAGGCTCTGGGGAAACTTTAGAGCCCTTCCCATGCCCAAAGGGGCTCCGGGAGAGCTGGAGAGGGAATTTGGACAAGGGATGGAGGGACAGGACGAGAGGGAATGGCTTCAAACAGGGAGGGCAGGGTTAGATGGGATATTAGGAAGAAATCTTTCCCTGGGAGGGTGGGAAGAGGTGCCCAGAGCAGCTGTGGCTGCCCCTGGACCCCTGGCAGTGTCCCAGGCCAGGCTGGATGGGGTTTGGAGCAGCCTGGGACAGTGGGAGGTGTCCCTGCCATGGCAGGGGTGGCACTGGATGAGCTTTAAGGTCCCTCCCACCCCAAACCATTTCGAGATTCTGTGGCCACACCAACGCTAACCAAACCCAAAGAGGTGACTGAATATGGAGCTGGATGCTCAAGCCCCAAACAGCAGCGAGCTCAGCACACACACCCAGCCCTTGCTTCTCCTCCTCTTGCTGCTTTGCCAAAACAGCACCAACCCATGAGGAAAACCTTTTCAGGACAAGAGCGCCGCACCACAGTCGAGATGAATTTAATGGGATTTGCATAAAAGCTCCCATCTCTTGCAGCCCGCAGAGGATGTTTTTTCTGGGCTGTCATACCACGAGCATAAAGTCACGGCATATTTTGAATCTTTGCCTGCCAAAATCCGGGAAGGATCGCTAGGCACACTCATTGACGTGACTTGTGGTGCATGAGATGCCATAGTACAAATGGCCAGACACAAACACACAGGAGGTTTTTCTCTGACTGTTAATGCTGCTCTGGACATGCGTCTGTCACCGCCCCTACTTCAAAGTAGTAAAAAAAGTAAAACTTTGCTTAGCCCTGAAACTTCCACCTTGGCTCTTGCTCCACTTCTTAAGAAAAATTACAGAACTCCTACAATATCATGTTGAAAAGTAGAATTTTAAAATGTATTCAGAGCTCATTACTTCTACCTCCATGATGTCACTGAAGTCGCTATCTGCTCACTCTTCCTATTCAATTTTTAACAGTGTGTCCTGAATCTGCTCTGAAAATGTAATTTAGTTGCTAGACTTTTCCCTTTCTTCACTAATTGAATGCTGTGAAATGTACTTCTCTCTCCCTGGACACATTTTTTCCTCGTAAACCTTACTTATCAACACAGGGATCCCTATTGCACACTGCAAGCTTGCTCTGCAAGCAGGATATCAGCTGACGTCAATGAAGATGTACAAGGGGCACCAAATATTTTGCAATGTGTTTAGAAAACAGATTTTTTTTTTTCTCGTTTCAGTATGTACTCATCAGGACACAAATAGAGGCAGAGGTAAACCAGCAGGACCGGGAGCCAGAACACATAACTCATGTTATGTATCACTGATGTCATGATAGGAGTTCAATATTTTAAAGGATATGAAAAGAGCAGTTAATGCCCACAAACCACTTAGGCTTTTCATAACAGATTTCAGGTTTTAAAACTCCCTCGGAGCACTTCCAGTGGTGTGGAAGAAGTCATAGGTGTTTGTGCCAGTTTAAGGAAAGAAAAGGTTCTGCCTTTCAGAGCTGCAGCCTGAAAGGCCATCTCAGTAATTGTATACATTATTAATATAGCACTGATAGGAATAAGAATGTACATCCAGGTCCTAGCACAGATAGAGGGCTGCCAAGAATAAATCAGATATGTAGATAAGGTAAGCAGGCAAAGATACTAAAGAGGAATGGCACCGGGTCTGGTGTTACTGCTATCTTTCCATCAGTTCAAATCTGGAAATAGTTTCCGTGATGGCTGGAAGGACAGGCTGCCAGCAGAAGGTTCAAAAATGTGAACTGTGGGAGTCTGAAGAAGACAGCAAACACTGGCACGTGGGCCAGCCGCAGAGGAGAGGCAGGGACAGGCACTGGAAGCAGCAAGGGAAGCTGAACACGGAGCACACGGAGAGCACAAAGGCACGACCAAGGCCAGGGCAGGATGGAGCAGGATGCGGGTCAGCTGCTGCAGGGTTAGGGGGCAGGGAGAAGGCTGGCCCTCCCACCAGGATGTAGTACTACTTTCAGAGATAGAGGGACGAGGGCTACAAATCAAAGCCTAAACCAAATAAATAAGAGTCTATGTCCCTGGAGGGCGCGTGGGCTCGCCTAGGACGCAGCCGCGGTGACTAATGCAGCCCAAACCAGGAGCTCTGCTTCCTGTGCATTCCCAGCCTCACAAGCCAGGCAGACATTGTGGTTGCTGCTAAAAGGCCCAAATTTACCCTAAATTACCTCGCAGGGACAATGGAGACACCACTCGCTATCTCTGTGCTCTTCAAAGCAGCAGAACAAAGTCGCGCAGCGTCGGTGGCATTGCTCAGATCTAACAGCTGGCACAAGATGACTTAGCACCACTGAAAATAACCCCGGGACAGGGCCCCAGCAAAGCTGCCAACCCTGGAAAATTTGTCATTTGTAAAACCCCCTCCCCTTGGGATTTGTATCCGTGACAGAACTGCAAGTCTTGTCCTAATCTCCAGTTTGGCTGCAAACGTGAGTGAGGTCGGGAAGGTGAACAGCCCCACGCCAGCTAAACACCTTCTGTGGTCTCTGAAATCACACAGAGCCGCGTCATCCCACTCCTGCTAACTTGGCTTGGAGGATAAAATGTGAGGCTGTGAGCAGAAAGGCTTTCTCAGAATCCCTGAAAACACTCACAAGAAATAGGGAGAGTTGTGACTTCATTCCTGGAGCTCAGCAGAGCAATGGGGCACCTGCGCAGTGACCCAACAATTCTACATGAAATGCATGTTCTGATTGTGTAAATACTTCAATTTCCCCATCATTTTTTCCGGAGGACACCGCCAAGGGCTTCACAGAGGCTTTCCTCTGGAGCCTTTGGTTTTCCCAGATCTCATCCCTGCGCTGCCTGCCCTCTGTGGCAAACCAGGACACAGCAGAGGGATCAACCTTCCGAGGGCACAGGGCAAGGATTTGCAAGTGGCTGGACAACAGAGAGCAGGATGCTGACTCTGTGTGGAGTCTCTGTCCCCAGGAGCACCGACCCTGCTGTACGGTGTGACACCAGCACCTCTCCAGCACGGTGACCTCAGGGAGAGCAGCTCCTTGCTGCTGGAGAGGTTTCTGCTCAGCAGTGCATCCCAGGGATCTCGCTCGGGACCAGCTGTGAGAGATGCCAAACGTGCCCCACTCAGTGCCAAGTGTCCTCGGTAAAACGGGAGGGGGGACCAAACTCGGCGTTCATCAGCCTCTCACTCGGTGAAGTCCTCAAGTTTCCATGCCTGTCACAGCCCTTTCCCTTCCTCCTCTTCCCCAAAGTGATCCTAATTAAAAGCGAGCCTTATTTTCCAGCCACAGCACATCCCCAAGCATTCCCTGCTCTCCAAACTGCCAGAACCCAAAGGGCTGCAATTCGAGTCAAAAAGGACATTTTCACTTTCCTGATGCCAACAAATGCTGCCACTTCCCAGGGTTACTGTGCTGCCTGCCTTCTGTTCTGGCATGCTGCTTTCCCCCCTTATTTCATGTCTCACCTGTGCAACCTCAGCACGTGGAGTTAAAGGAGGATCACTAAAGGAGGATCACCTGGAGCTCCACAGCATCCTCCCAGCACATCCACCACACCCCACTCACAATGCCCCATTTCCCACCCTGCTGGTGCCCTGTCAGAGCATCCTCCCAGTGACTGCCAAGCTGTCCTGCCTGGGACAAGCCTTGGGCAAGACCAGGAACGCACCCCATGGCACGTGCCTGCAGTCCAGCACAAAGTCAGAGCTGCTGTCCCGGCCGTGTGCATGCTCACCCCCAGAAATTAATAAATTACTACAGCAAATTAAAATATTAAGTTAATGATGTGCTTGACTGCAAGTTACAGAGCTGGAAAAGAAGTCCTAATTAAATCAATACAGTTATTAGTCCCTTGTCATCTCTGATTAATTATTAGCTAAATATGCTCCATCACTTTCGCTGTTAATGGAAAGAGCTGCAGTGCTAGCAGGGGAGGCTGGGCAGCACACACCAGAAACCTGCGGAGACGTGCTGGAATTCTGGACTGAACAAGGTCTTCCAGAGAGGAGGGGAAAAAGCACTTCATTTTTTGGGATGCTGCTCTGACAACATTTAAGTTTGTTCTCAAAGGGGGCGGATGATCGCTCAGGGGATTTTTGACTGCTGAAAGGTTAAAGGGTAAGGAACTCAACTCCTAACGCTGTGCTTAGTCCTGGGCACTCATCCCTGTGCCTCCAAGCTTTTCTCTGCAGTGACAGGACACCACCACGGTCCTTTCAGAAGCCGATGTGCCTCTCCCTTGCCCCAGAGCCCACTCCGGTCCTGACCCCCAGCCCACCTTCCCCAGATGCACTCGTTGCACCAGGGCACAAAGAAGGAGGGGGCACATCATAATCTGATGGCACCAGCTGCAGTGCCCAGCTCCTCGGGCACAGATGTAGCTCAGGACACCTGTCCTTTCATGCCACCGACAGGGCCAAAAATAATGTGCTGAGGTCACTTTTCTCCCTGGTGGTGATAAGTGAAACAGTGCTTTGGATGTAGGCAACAGATAGGATTTACCCAGAGCTGAATTCCAGTTTCCCTTTTGCTTTCCTGTCCTCCATCATCCTCTCACTGCCCTCAACTTTCTCCTAACTCCTTGTAACCACGAAGTTTCCTTTGCTGTCTGCAAGAGGACTTTTCCGAGTGTAAAAACTTCAAGGATGCATCTCCACACATCCCAACAAACACAGAAGTTATGAAACTATTTGTACCACCAATGCTGCTATGTCTTTAGACAGGAGTTTTGTCTTATAAACAGCTTTTACAAACAAGCTCTTTTGGATAGGTTATCAACAGAAATACGAACACTCACTGCCGAGAACAAAACTGCTCCTTGAACTCATCAATGAAGCTGTTCATGCTGCTAAGGGGTGATTCAGTAAATTAAATAATGTCACTGTAACAGACTGTGCTTCTCCAAGATAAAAAGCCACTCAAACGATTTCTCAGGACTCTCACCACCCTCTCGCTGCGATTACCTCGTGATAAATTGCCACCTGCCCCATGAGTAATGGTAGTTCCCAGTGCCATTTTATCATTTAGTCCTCTTACTGATATCTCTGTTAATGTACTGCCACAACACTTCAGCTTCCCATGCTCCACTTGCCTTCCACTGCAGCTCGGAAAAGTTTGAGCTCCTTATCCCCAGGAAGAAGTTAAGGTGAGACAACCCAAGCCATGCAGAAACCCTGTCCCCTGCTCCTTGGGTAGAAAGCCCACCTGTTTTGTGCCAGACATTAAAGTTTCAATTCTGAGCACTCTGACCAGCCTAGGTTTGATGAGCAAACAGCATTTCTTCTAGAAATGGGCTGAACTCCAGTGAAATATTTGGCCATTTAATGAGGAGGCTCTAGGATAACGGTTTTCGTGGGAATCCAGAAAGAGGGAGTAAAGAAAAGGGCTCCCCGCGCTATTCTTAGCTGCAAACAGCTAGATTTGGAATTTTGATTGTAAAGCATGGAATTTATAAATGGTGCCATGCTAAATTTACTTCATTTGTATACAATTCAGCTGGATAATCAGAAGTGCTCCAGTATGTTCCTGGTTAGCATCTTGGTTCTGGTTTTATTGTCTCCCAACTTGCAGAAAAAACGAGTTCAGTAAACAGTACTTGCAAAATTTGGGTCCCGACGCGTGTGCACGAGGGTTTTCTGTACACAGATTTTATAGAAATGCACAAGTGGATGCACATGCATGCACACAGACACTGAGCTGTGATTTATTTCCAGAGGGAAGCCAGGGAAATTCCCACCCCCTACCATTTAAACGATCTGCTCTTTGGCTCCAAGCATTCTCCAACTTCTCAGCCAAGGAATGTATTTTCCCCTTCCAATATATATAATTTATTTTGCTGCACACATTAGTTAATGATACCGAGATACATGATTTAGTCAGTTCTGTAAAAGCATTACTGACAACCTCAGACAGATCCATTTCATTTAGTAATGTTGGTTTTTTTTTTTTTTTTTAAAGCTCCTCTTCCGCAGCACAGTGTGAATTAGCAGCAATCATCAAGTCAAGGATTTGTCACATATACTTCGCACTCCAGCAATTTCTCATAATTAGATTGGCTTCCTGAGGTTAGACGAGTGTTTAATTACGATATTAACATAGGTTAAAAGGACTTTACACTGTTTTACGCTTCGGGGTGGGGGTGCGGCGCAAAGCGGGAGATGGGAGCAGAGCTATTCCGTTTCACCGGTACTCCGCGGCGATTATTTCTGGATTTTTAAAAATAGTCGATGAAATGCTAATAATAAATCGCTTATCGGGGCACCCGGGCGGCCGAGCCGTGCCATCCCCATGCCGCCCCATCCCATCCCATCCGCACTCCCAGCGCGGCGCAGACTTACGCGGTCCCCAGGGCGCGGCGGCAGGCAGCCTGCGCAGGTGGATCTCATCCTTCTCCATCGCCCTCCGAGCCCCGCAGCCCGCCTGCCCTCGGTACCACGGCCAACTCGCACGATCCCTCCTCCTCCTGCCGCCGCTCCTCCCTGTCCCCCCCGGGCCGGGGCGGGCGCGCTGCTCCGGAGCGGCTCCAGCAGCGCCGCCGCCCCCGGGCACACTTTAAATACGGGCGCCGGGCGCGGCCGGGCCGGCCCGCCGGAGCGCGGCCCTCCGCGGAGCCGGCCCTCCTCCGGGCCCTCCCTCCCTCTCTGCCGCTGCCTCTCCCTCTCCCGGTGACGCCGCGGCTCTCCCGCCGCCGCCCCGCGCAGTCCCCGCGCAGTCCCCGCGCTACCTGCGGCGCCTGACCTTGGCGCGGGCGGCGGCGCCGGAGCGACGGCGGCAGCTGCGGGCGGGGACAGCGGGGACAGCGGGGACAGCGGGGCCAGGACAGCGCGCCCGCCAAAGGTCAGCGCGCCCTGCGCCGCCCGAGCGCGGGGAGCTCTTCCCCCGCCGCCTCGGAGGCTCCCAAGCTCCCGCACCTCGCCGAGGCGCGGAGCGAACGCGCGGCTGGTCCGCGGTCCGAGCCCCGAGCGCTCCCCTCGCCCGAAGGGCAGGCTGGCCACTCCCCGTGCTCCTCGCAGCCCCGGTGGGAAAGGTGACGGGATTCCCAGCTGGGGCAGCGGGGACAAGGTTTCCTCCACCCCGCTGGCACAGGGCGGCCGGGGCAGCACATCGCCCGGGAAAGATTCTCCTCCCGGCTCTGGTCCAGGAGGGATGCTCTGAATGTCGCCATAGACACCAACCGACTGAGGCGCTCAAAGAATTTTTAAACTTTTTTTTTTTTTTTTTTTTTTTTTTTTTTTTTTTTTTAGAAAAGTGAGGTGTAAAATAGCTGGCACTCACTTTTTACACCTCCCACTGAGTGGCTGCAGTATTTGTGTATGTACAGTATTTGCACAGGGATTTTAATAGAATTCCAGGCTATTCCCCTCCTCAGTGCCCCACAGGGATTCCCTAGTCTTCTCCAAAGCTACTGTCCGAGCCCGTGCTCTGCTGCAGAAACCCACTCAGGAACACGGACACGGATTTATCTGCACCATTCTCTGACTGTTTTCTTTTTGTTTTATTGTCATCTCAGACAAGCGCTTAACCCTCAAAAATGCAAAGCCAGGAGTGTGCAGGGGCTTGGCTAGAAAGAAAGAGGTTCAGCAGGTTCCCAACTTCTGGCAGGCAGAAAAAGTCCCCCAAAAGTGTCCCACATTTGCCTTATGAGGGCGAGCTCCTCACACAGCTCACCCAGGCCCTTCCCAGTCCTCCTGCGTCCACAGAAGGGACAGTGCTGAGTGGCATCTTGCTGGTGGCATTTGCCCCCAGGCTACAGATCACGGCTCTGATTCCACTCTGAATTCCCCTTTGCTACTGCAAACGTAGAGGGTTATGGCTAAGGTGTCTCTGTGGGGCTATTTTTGTGAAAATGGTAAAAACATCTCTCTTTGGTTGGTTGGGGTTTGACAGAAGAGACAGAAAATACATTGTGGTAAATATACCAACAGGAGAATTTATGCATATGGACTTCTCCTCCATGGAATATAACCCCTGGAGGCCCTGAATCATGGTGGTTTCAGGCTACATTTCCTATATTTTTTACTCCATTCGAACTTTTGGGCTGTTTTTGGGACAGTATGGGTTGGACTATTTTTAAAGTGCGCATCGCTTGGTTTATTATTAGCAGGGGAAGGGGCGAGTGGATTGTGTTGCACTGAAGCCTCACTCACCAGCTCGCTTAACCCCAGATCAAAGGCACTTGGGAACTTGCTCTTTTCCCTTTGCCTATAATTAATTTATTTTGGATGGAGATCTGCAACAGACCCAAATGTGGGCACAGGACCAACATATATATTTGTTTTACAAATGTGAGACACAAAGAGATCTGGAAATAGTGCTGGATTCCAGTGTCCCATCTCCTCGTGGCCACAAGCTCCGTGAGCATCTGCTGGACACAGCTGGGGTGGGAATTCAGCCTGGGTGTGTGCACAGGGCCTCCATCACTGAAGTGATGCCTTTCCTGTGGGTAACTCCCTTCTGGCAGCCCTGCCAGAGGTAGATCAGCTGACTCAGGGCATCATTTTGTAACAGCTTTTAGGAAGTTTTAGCCAGATTTCAAAAATTAAGCTCCTATTCCAGCTTCACACCCAAAACAAAAAACAAAACAAAACAAACAAATAAACAAACAAACAAAAAAACCAACCAAAAGCTAACATTACTGCCTCATTCCAGGTGTTTAAGTCTTAAAGAACAATCATTTATCTTTGAAGTGTCCTTACAATTAAAATACATGGATTGCCTGGCATTATTTGAGAAGGTCCTGGGCTGACGTGGCCCAGATTTGGGTGGAAATGGAAAAATCTCCGTGTGCTGCGGAACCTGTGCTCCACCCCGTAGTACTGAGAGGCAGGACGACAAATTCCCTTCCCACACCCCTAGGTGGGCTCTAGCAGATCCTTTAACTTCTTTGGAGAAGGCCATTGTTGGAAACTGCTGTAAAGAGGACAGCAAAACCGAGCCTGGGCAGGGTCTGTGCTGCTTCCCCACGCTGTTCCTTTGACCTGTCCATATTCTTGGTGGGCATAAGGACCTTGTGGTTAGGCTGAGGAGGGCTGGGCCACTCACCTGAGGTGACAGAGCGGAGCTGTGGCACTGCTCAGGCTCCAAGAGGCGCAGAGGAAACGCGATTTGTCTTCTCAAGAGCCCCACGAGCTAAAATAGTCTCGTGGGATGACAGGAAGCAGAGGCTCCAGCTCCAGCTTTGCTCCTCAGGCTGTGATAAACCCAGTGTGCCATCCCAACACATACTTGAGAGGAGAACGGCGGGGGATGGAGGAGCCGCTGTCTGTGCAGTAAAACAAAAATGCTCTCCCAGCAGCTAGGAAGGCGACAGCAGGGCTTGGCATCCGCACCCACCGTGAGTGCTCCTGCTGGAAATATTTACAGTCTGAGGAATGAATTGTGTGCCTCTCTAACAATAATAACGCAGCTCCGGCTGCTGTGTTTGGGAGCTGAGGGAAGGCTCTGTGTGCCCCTGGCTCGGAGGAAATGCCTGAGCGTGGCACCAGCCCCGGCGCCCCAAACGGCAAACCAACCAACCTCGCCACCCCTGCGACTCGGAGTGGCCTCCGGACTGTGTTCCTGAAGCCTTTTACACTCTGCAGGGGCACTGGGGGAAGGCAGGCAGCCGCTCAGCTCTGCTCCCAGCTGGGGCACCCAGAGATAAGAGCCCCTGTCCCTGTCCCTGTCCCTGGCAGGCGCCCGGGCAGCGTGAACACAATCACATGATGGTGGAACAAGCCCTGGCCCTGCTGTGACAGCAGCACTGCCTGCTCCTCACCTTCACTGCTGGCTGCCATGGGCTCCCAGACAGAAAAATGGGTGTATTGGATAGAATCGAGCTCCAGAGAGCCCCAAAACCACGGGCAATGCGAGGGAGATAAGCAGGGAGTCACGATATAAAAGCTAAGGCATGCCCAGAGGAATTAGCAGGTGGCAAGATTGAATAAACTGGATGAGTGTTTTTTCCATGGGATGCACTGAAACCATAAGATTATTAAGTAAATTACTGTAAAATAGTAAATAGAACAAAACTACATAGAGAATACAGAACATTGTTACATTGTCATGAGATGCAAGTCAAGTCAGGAGCTTTTTCTTTTTTTAAAGGGATGAGAAATATTTATGAAAAACAGCTCCAATGGTGTGTACGGTACAAAGCAGTCAGTCTCTAATATTCAGCTCAGTAAGCTCTCAAAGCTCTGGTGGTTGGAGAGGCGTTTGTGGGGAAGGATGTTCTGTTTCTAATCTCCTTCCCTTGCTTACCCCTGGCCGGCAGTGGTCCTGGTCTAGGTGGACCTCAGAGCATGGCAAGTCTCTTAGCATTTATGTGGAGCCCCTGTACCTAAAGCACAGACGATTTTATTTGGTTTGAACTCATTTAGGTCAAGCAATAGGCACTTCTGTGCATGATTTTATCAAATATTACTTCTGTGAGCAGTCTCTGCTCCTTCCTTTTTTCTTTTTTTTTCTTTTTTTTTTTTTTCCTGGTGATTTACATCTTGCAAAGCCCAACGAGAAAAATGTCACTGCCTTTAAATAGCAATGTCCAGGATGAGCAGAACTCTTCCCTTTCTCAGGTCCCCACGAAATCCTTTCAGCAGTCGCTGTCAGCCGCGGCTCTGGGAACACCGCGGCTTTTCCATCAGTGCCGCCGAAATTTCCGGGTGGTGTTTTACAAAAGTGCTTAGAGGAACCTCCCACTTCTTCCCAGTGCAGTTTGCAGCTGTAAAAAACCCCACCCGAGCACCCCGGCAGGCCTGGGGATGATTTCAGGAGATGCTGAGCTGAGGAGGGAGCGGCAGGAGAGGCTGCGCACACAGCTGTGCGACACAGCTGGCCACATCCTCCTGCTCTGGTGGAGGAAACTGTGACAGCCCAGGCACAGCTGCAGCCCTCAGAGGGCTGCAGAGGGAAACCGAGCCCACTCCCAGCTTTTTGGAACCTTCTGCCGCTGGATCTAGTCCCCCTCTCCGTCCCAAAGCAGACTGAACCAGAGCCAAACTGCTGCTGAAAGGAGTTTCCTTTTGGTGAGGTTGCCGTCATCCATCTCGAGCTCCTGTGGGATTCTGGTGCTGTGCTTAAAATTATCCGTGCATTTAGAAAAGTTTTTCCTAATTCAAGCACTTCTTGCTTGACCAATTGCTGACCAATTCAATCGGTCCCTGGCCATTCCCATCAGACACAGCAGTGTGTGTTCGCTGCTCTTTGCTGTGTGACCGAGAGCAGCACACACTGATCACCTTCTTGAACTGAATCTTCAGATCAGGAGAGGAAAAATCAGAATGGTTCTCAATGGTTTTCTTATTTTTGGGGTTGTACAATCCGAAGCAAAAGCCAGCCCACAGTTTTCCCATGTTCCTGCATGCTACACCCTGCCTTGTGTCTTTGGTCTTAAGCAATGAAGGCAAAAAAAAAAATTGCTTAGCAGAAGTTGCTCTCAGAGCTTTAGTCGCTTGAATCACAAAGAGGGGAAAAGGGTGAAGCACTTACCTGTGGCTCCTCTTGCCACTCTCTGCGTTTACAGGAGGCAGCATCTCCCTCCACACACATTTAGTCCAGGTGTTTACTGCAACTCGTTTTGAAATGGTTTCACCATTTACAATTGAGGCTGCAACGCCTTTTGTCGTAAAACACCGAGACGCGCTGACACTGAGTCAGGTTAATGCCCTTGAAGAGGCTTGGGTGCTGGAAGCATTCTGCAGCAGATTTAGGATCCTGATGGGCTGGCAGCCCACTGAGAGAAGAGATTTTAACGCTTCATTGACTGTGATGGGAGTTTTGCCATCGGCAGTGATGGTTCTCACGTGCCAGGATCTAAATGTTTCATATCATCCATCGTTATCAGCAGATATCCACTGAAACAGCTCAGATACCCACTAAAACAGCTCGAGATTTGCTATCCATGGAGATGAGGCTCTGTAAAACGGAGAGTTTTGACAGCACTTCCCAAAGGAGATGCTGGCTCTCCCAGCCCGTCCATGGGGCCACCTGCCCCCAGGAAAACAGAGATCACACCTGGAGACCCAGCCCATGGGCTTTGCTCCTGTCCATCCACCTCGGGAGCAGCTGGGAGCCCAGGCTGGCTTCCCTTGCCTGAAAACACAAAAAGCAGCAAATTCCTGCTTCTGTAAATGACTGCAGACCTGAAGTTACAGCAGCACCAGATTGTGGTATAACAGCAAAGAACCCTTTGCACTAATATTTGGATAATATTACATTAATATATCTGCTTTTAAAGATTTGTGTTACCCTGGTGCAGCTCTCAGTGGTCTACACACAGAAATTACCTACGAATATTATGAGGCCTTTCCACGAGACATTGCTGATGAAATTACACATAAGACTATCACTGAACTGTAGATTTAAATTCTATACTTTCATATATTCCATTGCAACTGGTGGTCACAGCTTTCTGTGTGTTTGGTTGCTTGGGTTTTTTTAAAAATCCACAGTTTATCTCCAAGGTGTTTGTGATTTAAACACATGAATCACGAACTGAGTCGGGATCTCTGTGAAGACTCCCTGGGAACGAGAGGACAATGAGCTGAGAATCCAGCCCAGGGCTGAGTCAGTGGCAGGTTCAGAGAGATTCACCAATATTTTCCAAGCACAAGTATTTATGGCCTGGGTGAGAAACCCTGAGTGGTGAGCTGGTTACAGGAACAGCTCTGCTCACTTTTTCAGCCTCAGACCTTGGTGTTTCTGCAGGACAGGTACTGAAAGAAAGAAACAGGGACAAAACTGAGGGAGGATGTTCCAATTTGCAATCGCCCCTCTGAGAGAGATCTCAGCAGGACAGAGCATCACCTGCAGCAGCTGAGCCCTGCTCTGGGTGATCAGGTGTGGCACTGTCCTCACGTGCACGTGTTTGAATCTCACATGGATCCAGGAGAGAATATAAACCTTTCCGTGTTGTCTTTGAATCCATATAAACAAAATAATGCAGCAGTGATTGTTTCCTGGCGAGGCTGAGCACCACATACCTTCCTGCACGACATCATAGATGGAAGCAGCCTGTCTATACCCAGATGGGTAATTAAGATTAACGAAGCCAGGCCATTTGCTCCTGTACACAAATGTGCCATGAAAATGCACCACTCACAGCACACACTGGGTTTGAAAAGAACGGGGACAGCACTGGGTCCTGTGTGCCCCCAGAGCCTCAGGAAAATCAGGGTGGGAAGTCAGGTACAGCCCCAGGGGATGACAACACCAAGGTGATGCAAAATCCCGGAGCTGTGGGCTGGGTTTGGTGATAAGAGGGGAGGGCTGGACCAGAAGGGGATAAAAGAGTGTGATAAAATAAGTTTGTAAACTCCTTGTGTCTTACTCACCATGACTAATCCCAAGCTACTCTGAGGAGCTGTTGCCTCCTGCCAGGGTGGCTGTGGCACCCAGGCCATTTCCTCAGCTCTCATGCCACCTTCTCCTTCCACTCTCAATGAACCTGTTTAATTGCACCACTCAGGAGTTAATCTGTCGTGGGAGGATTTTTTGGTAGCTCCCCTCCAGACGGTCAAATGTGTCTGCAGGAGAAGAAGAAAGGGTGTTCCGCTGCTATTTTAGTCAGAGCTGGGATCCAAGAGGTGCCACATGAAGGAGTTTTCTTTCTCAGATGCGAGCTGCCTTTCAGGAGAGCTCGAATCACAGCAGCCCCTTGCTGGCCACAGATGAAAGCCGAATTTGAGTGGGTTCAGGAAGTTCTGTGTGTCTCATTTATGTAGGTCAAGGTGGGAAATAGACACATTCACACCAATTCCTAATGATTCTGGCGATTTCTTTTCAAAGGCAGCTCTTGAATGCTCCCTTTCAAAACACAGGGCTTCCAACATACGTAATTTTTCTTTGGCCTATTTTATCAGCTATTCCAATGAGAAAAACCAAGTTCTTATATATATTTATACATATATTTATATATATTTTTTTTTCTACGTATACAGAATTCTTTTATCTTAACAGCATCTTGAATTCCCATGGGAAGATGCCAACACATCCCCTGAGGATGAGGATACCAAGGGCTCTGAGGTGAGGTGCTTGGCATGAGGTCTGGAAGGGAGCAGGGACAGAGCAGGGGAAATTCCTGTGGCTCATTCTGCTCCAACTCCTTTTTCCCATGTACAACTGCACACCCAATAACTCACACACCTTAAATTATTGGTACCTGAAAACAAGTACATAAAGAGTATTATTTGATTATTGGTTATGGAAAATAAACCTGAACAGAACAAAGAGAAGAAATCTCGGTGTTCTTTTTGAATATTTTTTAAATACTTTAAAAAACACGCTAATTATAAACTTACAAGTACCTTTAATTTATCTGTGGTTTTGGTAACATCTGGAAATATGTAAAAACAATCCTGAAAAATTGCAAGCCAAAACTCTGTTTTCAATTCTGGAAAAAAAAAAAAAAAGCTTTTAAGATACCTTTTTTTCCCATGTCCTAATTTTCACACCTTGCTCAGGTAGAGTTATTTAAGTTCTCCTCCATCATCTTTGACACACAGATGCAATTGGTCTTTATCCTGTTCTTTTAAACACGAGGGGGCACCAAAAAGCCAGAGGAGCAAGATAAAAACGGTTCCCATGCAATAAATCAGGAAAAAACCTGCTGCATCTCTTGGTGGCCTTGCCAGGTGAGAGAGATTTTGAAAAAAAAAAAAGGGAAACAATGAGGTATTTTTTCATTCCCTCGTCTGAAGAGACTGAGAAAGTAATCCCTGCCTCATTTCTTCTGCTAGATAGATTTTGGATTATTTCCCACCACAGATGGCTCTCGGGGAAGGTGGAATCCTTGTCCATAGTTTTGTAAAGGAGGGATCCAGCTTTGAAGCTAAAAGATGCCAAATACGCCCCAAAATGCAAGGTTTAGACAAAGGACCGTTGGATTTTTTAATTTTTTTTTTTACCAAAGAAACATCAATTCTGTTTATGCTACTCAAATTCCCAGTCCTTTCCCAATCAGTTCATGTTTCCATAATAAAGCTGACTGAAAAGGAAGTTTTGACATACAAATTAAGAGATGGAAGTTCTTAGTATCACGTGGCCCCATCTATTGAAGCATGGGTGTGAGCACACAAACCGAGGGAATTCTGCCAGCAAGGAGGTGAGCAGGAGCCCAGCACGGTGTGACCCCCAGAGCAGAGCTGTGGTGGCAGGGAAGGACCCTCTGAGCCCTGCTGGGTCACCTCTGTCACTGCTGGGGCTGTGCTGAGCTGGCCCAGCCCCAGCTCAGGTGTAGGCTCAGGTGTGTGCAAACCTCTGCTGTCCATCCTGCCTCTGCTCCTAAAAGGGAAATTCAGAGGAAAGCCATGGTTTAGTGCAAGGAATGAAAGCAAGGCGCCTCTGGGACTTCAGGGAATGCCTTTCACGGAGGGTTTTTCTTTCTAACTCTTCCTGACTTTTCCTTTTTTCTCCTCCTTGACTTCAGATATTGGAGGTTTCCTCCCGAGGAGTTTCCTGCTTTCTTAGGTGCACTCTCCTTCTTCTTGGATTTTTTAATGTTCTCCTAACTCTCAAGGCAATTATCCCTCCAGCCCTTCCCTCTTCCCAGCCTAAGCAAACATTGGCAGAACGAGTTTTCAGAGGAATTGACACTTTCCAGGTCTAGGTGAGGTCTCAAGGGAGAAATCCCTAACTGATGGATTCCTGAAGTCAGCAGGTAACAGCCACAAGGAGGAAATACTTTCTTTTTGCAAGTGTTACACTGTTTTAACTCATTTAGAATCCCAGCTGAGCCCTCTGTGGAGTTAAAATGTCTTTGCAATGTAGTCAGACCATGCCCAGGTTGGTTATTCCACCCATGAGGTGATGGTCCAGGTATGAAGGTTTCAGGCTTCTGTCATTCAGCTTGGGAAAATGGTTCTGCAGTGACACAGATCTCATGGTGAAGATTTTCCTGATAACTGACTGTGTTGGGACCTGCACAGAGCTGCTTTTCCCATTCTCTGAGTTCATCTAGGTTATGAGCTGCCTGTTCACTGCAGTGCTTGTTTCCCCTTTAATGCAGGTAAAACTCTTTATAAGTGCTTTCCAAAATGAGAAAACTCTTTGGGCTTTTCCCATTCTCTGTGTTCCTCTAGGTTATGAACAGCCTGCTCACTGCAGTGTTTGTTTCCCCTTTAATGCAGGTAAAACTGTCTATAAATGGTTTCCAAAATGAGAAAACTCTTTGGGCTTTGCAAGTATGTATGTATTGAAGATGTAATGTGTTCTTTAAATTCAACACAAACTCAGAAGGGTCCCATGACTCAAAAATGGATTTGTGGATAAAACACAGAAGAGAGTCAGGAGATGAATCCTTTCCACACCGTTACCTTTCTTGTGAATATGAGCTTGCCTGTGCTTTATTCTCATGTGTAAATATTCACCTTGTGCATTACTGACAGCAGACCCAGCTCTGAGGAAAAACCCCACCACTTCTGCAAACCTGAGACCAAAGCTTGGCTTTTCCAGCCTTGGCACGAGGGCACTTAGCAGCCCTTGAAACCAGGGGAGTGTCTGGCTCAGTGAAATTTGTAGGTGTGAGGGGCTCTTTATTCAATCACTGAACCTTAAATAGCTGTTGGGATGGAGAGGAGGTGAGGAGCAGCTCAGCTTAGGAGGGTCCAACAATTGGCTAATCCAATTTTTTCTTTTTTACTTGATTTCAAAAATGCCAGAGGTTTTGCTCGCACTCTGCCCAGCTCTCCAGCCATGTTTATGATGCAGGCATTTCTCTGTGTGTGTGTGGATTGCAGCACTAATTCCTGCACCTGCCAGAGCTCGAGTTTTGCTGGTGCTGAGCTGCACAACGTCCTGAGCAGAGCTGCTCCTGTCTGGCACTGCTGGGCCATTCCACAATCAGCTCCTTCCCTAGAGCTGACCATCATCACCCAGTGCTCGATTCAGACCTTCAGGGTGCTTTGCTTACCTTTGGGAGTCAATATTCCTGCAGTTGTGTTCAGGTCTGCCTCCTCTTTTTCCCTCAGATAAATACATTTTATTGTTTTGCCTTCTTTTTATTTTTCACCTTTCCCTCTTTCAGCCACTGATATCCCTGCTAGTCCTGGGATGCCTTGCCAGGTGCCTCTCCCTGACCATGGCTGCAGCATCCCTCCCTGCAGGGCTTCATCTCCACCTCATTGCATCAGCAAGTGTGGACCACTTCGGTTCCTGAAACCAGCGTATCCAGATCCCCCGGGAGCTGGTTCATGTCTGAGGGAGATAAATTCAGTGTGGTGGGTGGATGAGGAACAGATTTTGGTGCCAACTCTGGCTCAGTCCATGCCTCTTGCTGTACACACAGTGCATTTATTGCTGCACTTGCTCCTTCCTCTGAGCTGTGGCTCTGGAAGCCTGTGAGAAACAAGCCAGGCAATTTATCTGAGTGAGGAGAAGAGGAGAAAAGAAGATTTTTGGTTATTTTCAGTTGAACCATCTCCTCAAACCATCTCACAATGACAGCACATGTGCTGGTGATGGCCCAGAGCAGGAGGCAGTCCTGAAAAGGGAGTTACTTACAAAATCCTAAATAGCTGTGCTGCTGAATGTGGTACCAGAGCCTGGGCTGGAATCAGGCACAGGAAAGTTAAAACACAGCCCTTTGTGAATACTGAGACTTCTAACTTTGTGAATGTCAGCTCTGATAAAATTTCCTTTCAGGCAGCAATGAAAACTTCCTGAACTTTATTTCATTCGCTCTGTCAACTACAGCATATAGTGTTTCAATCACCCTAAAATAAAGTGTTCTTTCCAAAGCACAGAACTTTCCTGCCGACAGGAAATTCTCTTGCTAACCAACCAAGTAGAAATAAAGTCAAATGATGAATACAACCTGGCTTTCTTGCTGTTACATTTAAATTTCCACCCAAGACAACAAAAAAAATAGAAAGAAATTGTACCTTAACCTTTCCAAACTGCAAAACCCAAGCTCAAAAGTAAAGCTTTCGAGCCATGGTGTTGTTTCTTTTTTGTCTGTGCAGGTGCACTGCAGATTTCCCCTTTGTTTTGCAATACTCAATTTGTATTGAGGGGGGAAAAGGAACTTTGATCTGCAAAGCTGAATTTTATTCATCAGCTCTGGAGCTGTCCTTTAAATGGAATTAGTGTTTCCTGAGTGCATTTGACACATGCAAAACCCAGAAGCAGCTGGAAACCTCGGACAGCTAGAGAATAAAATCCACCAGGGAATTGGAAAGGAGTAACTACCCTGAGTGGAGAAGTGCCCAGAGCTCAGGGAAATCACTCACACACGTCCCAGCACTTGGCACAGCTCGCACAGGACATTTCCAGGGGCACAGGGAAGAGCTCGGGAGGCTCTGCTCAGTGGCACACGGAGCTGGGAACACAGCAAAGCTGATAAACACACCCTGCTGCCTTGGGAGATGCTGGCTGTGGGAACAGGGAGGTGTCAGCCGTGGGGAGCGTGGCTGTGCTCTCACTGAGCATCAGACACTCAGCTGAGGAGGAAAACCTCACCTGGCAGAGCTGCAGCAGCACCTGAGCTGTGCAAAGCTGTGAGAATTATAACAGCTCTCCTGATTTTTGTCAGGGTGGAGGAAGGCATCCTTTTCCCCTAAATGCCCTTGTTTCTGGGGAGTGGAAACCCTCTGACTCAAACTCTCAGTTGGGCACATGGCACGGACTAGAAGCAGGGAATAAAACCCCAGGGATGTGTTTCATCTGCCTTGGCCTGGGTCTGGTGCCAGGAAAGGCTCCAGCAGGATGGAAGGATGGTCAGCACGGGGTGGGGAGGGCATCACCGCCAGGAGAGCCCAGGGGAGATCTGCTCAGAGCTCCTGGGCTTGCAGGTGATAAAAACTCAGAGAGGAAGGTGTGTGCTGAGGATCTGGTGTTTGAATGTCTCCTCTCGCTGGGGTAGCCAAAAGCAGCTCTAGCTAAGTCAAAAACTTTCAATGGAAAGTGGGGAAAGTAACAAATGTTTGGGCATTAAAAAGCTTTAGGATGCTGTCAGACAATCTAATGTTTAGGTTTTGATAAGAGCCTAAAGCAGCAGTTTGAGAGTTGCCTAGTGTAGGGCTTAAGTATTTATACATATTTTATTAGCATTCGTTTTGTATTTACCAACTTGCTATTGTGCCAAACGTGTGTGTATAAACACCACCAGACTCGCTGCAGCACCAACTTCACTTGTGTGGTAAATATTGACATGTTTGTCTTCGAAAATGATCTCCTTTGCTTTGGAGTCTTTAATTAGTTCCGCTTGCTGTCACTCCCTGGGATCGATTTTTGCGTGTTTACTCTTGGGGAACTGTGTGTACAATCCTCACAGAGCTGCCAGAACTTGGGTGATGTGTTGTTCATCTCTGGAGCTTTGTTAAAGTGTTTTGAAAAGTGAAAAACGGAGGTTTCTATAAATCTGCCAGAGAGTTGTAGCCAGTTTTGTTATTTTTTAAAATTTTTTTTTGAGAAGTTGAAGAAACTTGGAAATGGGCAGGAAAAGTTTAAAAGTGTTTTCTTTAACAGTTTGAAACATCATATTTCATGTTGCTATTATAAACAGTGAAATGCCCTGTTCCCTTATTTGGTTAAAAAACCAGACAGGCTATATGCACTGAGTATTCTGCCTTTAGGACCTTTTTTTACAGCAATTATTAATTACAATGCATGCTAGCTGGCATCCCAGATTGGTGCTACTGAGCTGAGAAGCCAAATATTGAAAGTTTCTGTTTGAAGGTTCAGTTCATAACCCCTGTGTTTGGATTAAGAGCAGAATGTTTGTGTGAATTTTTTTGTGAAAAAGCTGAGCTTCCAATGTTTAATGGAAGTGGTATTATAACACAGGCCATGTCTCCAAAAGTCCTCTCAGAGTGAACAGCAAAACAGTTTTAAATGCAAACATATGTTTCATAAACTTCGGTTTATTTAACTTCTTTTTTTTTTTTTTTTTTTTTTTTTTAATGAGGAGAAGAATTTTACAGCTGACAGAGTCGGAATTAGGCAGCATTATGTTCAACAAGCATTCCATCCTGAGGGTTTTTTTTTTAAAGCTTCACAACAAAGATTTCTATTTATCTCAGACCATGCAATATTCAGTGCCTGGAGGTCTAGTCTGTGTCAGAATTCTCACATTGTTCTGCATCCCATTTTCCAGGCTGGTTATCTGCTGCAATCTCAGCCTAAACTTAGCATTTAAAAGCTTTGTGCTTTTCGTGTGCAGTGCTCAGCCATGAATCACCACCAACTCCCTCTCATTAATATCATTTATTCAGGAGTTGGTCTCACACCACAGGTGGCAGTGCCTGCCCAGGAGCTGGGTGGCAAGTCTGCTTCCAAGAGGAGCTAAATCACCAAAAATATGAATGTCTTTGGATGAACACATCCTGGGTGTTTCAGACGTGAAGGTGGAACGCAGCAAAAAGGCATTGAGGAGGACTGAGGAGAGAATTCACCCGAGGAGACTCTGCTGGTGCAGGATCCGTGCAGAGCAGAGAGTGGAAATATCCCCCCGTGGGATAATCACTGGATTTTTACACCACAAAGTAGAGGGTGGGGGTCTGTCTGTGTAAATTCACTGTAAATGAGAAAGTCCACAGCCTTCAGAGCCCTGCACAAAGGCAATGGAATTTATTCCTTTTTTCCCTCACAGATGATCTGGGATCACCCCAATTAAAGAAGAGACATTCTGGCGTGCTCTGACCAAGGGAAAGACTGTCTCTTCTCTAAAACCTCACAATTTTGGTGTTTTTAGGGGGTATGAGATCAAATCTGCCAAGAGATTTTTAATACTTGACATAACATGGCTCTGTAAGTGCCTGACACTGCCAGGCAAGTGATTCAAGGTTGTTATGACAAAAACCCAACTATTTAAAAAACTAAACAGAAATCCTCTCTAAGTTTTTGAAAATTCAGAATTGAGCATTGTTTTTCCAAGTTCAACTACAGCAGAAAGGAGAGTTCAAAGCTTTTGACTTGCTTTAATTGTTCTTTACTACTCACAGGCATGAGAAAACACATCTATAACATAAACATTCAGATCACCCATCTGTTAGAATAAATTTGAAATCTCAACTCTGAGCGCACAGCCCAGCCTCTATCTGGAGAGGATTTAATTTCATATTTTAAAAGAGTCCCTTAATTTTTCTGCCTGTCAGCTTTTCAGTTTTTCAGCTTTGAATGCAACTAAAGAGTCTGGTGGGGAATTCAATGCCTGGAGTCACCAAATTCTCACCCTTGGGTGAAAACTGGAAGAGTTACAGGTCAAGTGGAGCAGAAAATACAGCAAAATATTAGGTTGTGCTTCTGTTTGGGATGTCTGGAGGAGTGTCAGTGTGGAATCACTCCATCCCCGAGAGGCAGATTTTAGCCTCCATCGTTCCTGCCAAATGTGAACAACCAGTAAAATGGAAATATTGATCTAAAATCTGTCCACACGCTGCACACAATCAGCAGAATGGTCTATTACACGAGTACACTTCACATTAATAGAGTTCCAGGGATTAATGAGATTAAGAAATACCACTGGAGACACTGGGCAAGCTGGCAAATCTGCTCTTTCTCGTGAAGCTGTGCAATTAGAAATGAATCCAGGCTCATTCTTAGGTCTCGGACTGAGGTTGCAAAGTCTGCAGAAGAAGGAAAAAAAAACTTTAACAAGCAGCTCAATGCCACATGAGCCATTACAGCCAGAGCTGAGATAAATCATGAATGAAATTTAGTGGAGTGAATAAAACCTTCTAGACACAAATCTAAGGTTCCCCAAAACTCACAACTTTCTTTCAGAATTATATCCCCAAATCTGGGTTGTTTTACAAGATTTATTCAGCAGATGTCTCTGAACATGAAAAATCCAAACCTCATGAGCTAGAAATACAATCAGGTTAATCAGACAGACTTTTTCTTTGCTTTTCTTAATTTGGATGATGTATCTCCAGCAGGATGGCCTTAACTTTTTTTATATGCACCAAAGCTGTTCCAGAATTAGCAGGGAGGGAATAACTGAATGGAAAGAAAATGTTATCAGGAGAGCAGAGCTGACGAGGACAGTTCTGAATTAGTTGTGTCAGCAGCGTTTCTGACTTCTGAGAATCTGAAGGGTCTCGTTTCTGAGATGTCAAGCCAGCAGTGGGGGAGTTGCCAAAAATAAAACACAATTTAAGAACAAATATAAATCCCATCTCGTTTAGGAGGACTCGTCATAGGGTAAGAGTTTCCCACAGGGTTGAGCAGTCAGGGAATGGTCCTGGGGACGCTTCCGCTGCGGAGGAATCCCCTCAAACTCCAGCTGACACAGAGCCGCCGGCCCCAGCTGCCAAAAGAGTCCTGTGAGAAAATCACTGCCCTGACATTTCCTTCTGAGGTCTCTTCTTTCTCATTTTCCTGCTGGAGAGCCTCTGCCTGGGACTGTGGCTCAGCGGCGAGAGCAGGATCCATCACAGCATCAACTGAGACAGAAGCGCAGCTTTTCCATGGATTTCTGTACCCCATTTAGCACTGCTGTATCCAAATGCCCTTCAGCAGGGACATCTGCCCTGTGCCTGCTCCCCCGTGTCCCTCCCGGGGGGAGAGGTGGGATGGCTGAGTGTGTTTTATAACAACACACACCCCAACATCTGTGTGGAGGCACACAGAGCTCTGCGTGCAGATCAGAGACAGATCAGCCACCCAGACATGCTCCCTGAACTCTCTTTGGAAGGTTGGGACACTTAGGATGGTCCCCAGTGGCTCTGGAAGTCACCAGGACATGCAGAGAAGGTGAATTTTCCCCTCACTGCAGAGCTCCACCACACCAGGGAGGACCATCCGCGGCACCCTGGTCGAAGATGTTTCTCATTTAATTAACAGCAGTTGATAATTAGGGGTTTCTCCTGAAAGCCCAAGAGCATTTCTAAGGTCAAGGCAAGCTATAGGCTTGGCTGACCAACTGTAAGACCCTCAAACAAGGGCATTAAAATATAATTATAAATTGTTTTGACTTCTGTCTCATAAGATAAGCTGTGCTTTGAAAATGCCCAGGTTCCAGAAAACAGTGCACGTGAAGGAGGTGTTTGACACTATCAATGGGCTGAATTAAAGCGATCAGAGTTCCAGGATGTGATTCTCAAATGTGATCAGTGTTCAGAACGAAACTGTGAGAAACCTGGCCTGTTTTGGAGGCAGACTCCTCAAGATTCTTGTGCTCACCTCAAAGTGCTGGTCCATGGGAGTTTCCATGTCTTGATTCACCAAGGAATCCCAAAAGTGCAGCAAAAGCTGCAGGAAAGAAAGGACAGCAGGGCAGCAGTACTCAGAGGACATAATTCCTGTAATTATTCACGTAATGTGTGACCTTTACCATCTTTCCCTGTTCTCAGTCTGCTGTGATTGTGCCTTCTTAGAAACACTCATCCTATTTGGGTGTTAGCATTGCCATCTTTCAATAAAACTATTCTTAATTTTGAAAAACGAGTTGGTTCTAAGTGTGTGCTTTGGGCAAGGACTCGGGGAAAAAGGAGTTCAGATCTCGGGTGCAGCACAGAGCTCCTACATGAACTTAAACATTAAATTCTGTGGTGCATGGACACCTAAAAAGTACATTTACCTCCACCTTTTTCCCAAGCCTGGAACCCAAACCAGCTTTAGAATTCAAACTTTAATTCAGATAGTTTGTGAGGTTCACCAATGCTTCTAAACTTTTCTTTTTTCTTTTCTTTTTTTTTTTTTTTTTTTTTTTTTTTTGGCAAGTCTGCCTCTTTAAACAGTGAGAAAACACAAAAACAGACAAACTTAATCTCTTTTTGCACTTTGCTATCAGAACTTTACGCAGCTCAGATTTTCACTTTGCGTCCATTACAGATAAAATTACCAATCTGGATTCTGTACTGAAGTCAAAATGTTGGCAGAACTGTTGCCCAGGCATGGATTCCTGGGTTTTTGTCCCTGTTGTTCACTCTAAAAGTTGACACCAACATTTTTATCCAGTCACCAGAGGAGGCAGAGGCAGATTCTGGCATTGTGTATATAGAAGTTTTTACCTCACTGTCAATCCTATTGCTCAAAAGCAGAAACTTGGGATTCAACAAATCCAACAGCAAACTGCTCCACAGGAAAATGCAGTTTGGTGGAAGCTGTTATTCCCTCTTCTCCTTCTTCTGTGCCTTAAAAATTGCCCTTCTCTTCCCACTGCAAAGCGACCTCCTTTTAAGTGCATTTCCCTGAGGAAATGAGAATGTGTATCTACTTCATTTAAAAAGGCTGCACATAACTGTGTTTTGGAAATTTTCTAATCTGCTGATGAGCTGCAGTCCTCCTCGCTGTGCTGCAGACACTGTACCAAAACAAACCGAGGTTCTGCTGGCACTCCTTGCTCTCCGAGTGGATTCTCATTTTCACAAAGGATCAACACATCTTCTGCTACAAAAAAAGTCCTTCTGCCCTTCAGCAGGCTGTCTGAGCTTCGTTTTTTGTTTTAATAGGAATTGGTATCACCAGGAACAGGGACACTTGTTTTTGCCCTTGGGAGGATTAAGATCTCATACATTTTAAACCAAAATAAAGATGCTGAGCAATCTTGGTAGAAAGAGAATCAGGTGAACAGAGCTGGAAGCTGGGAGTTAGTAATTGCTGAGAGCAGCTAAAGAAAAACAGCTGAAATGCACCTTATTTGTCAGGAGAACTGAAGGAAACCCTGAGTTACTCCTCTATTTTTCATTCCTTACACGAAGAAAACTAAGCAATTTCTTTAAAAGCAGTGGGAGATACTGTGTGGGAATCAGCAGTGCTGAAATGCTTGGACTCCCTGAAAATCATAATCAGCATGATGTTATTATTGCCTCACTTCAATCCTTCAAAATACATTCTGTTCTCCTCAAGTTAAATGATTTCACTGAAAACCTTTGGGTTTAGAAAATCCTCGTTCTCTGTGATATTCTCAGCTAAAGTTAGCTCTGTGCTGTGTGAACTCTGCTACAGCCATGGTGTGTCATGTGTCCTGTTCAAACTGCTCTGCAAATGTGAACTGTTTTTCCATCTGAATTATAGCAAATATGTATTTTTGTACTTAATTTCCCTGTCTGTGGTTTAATATTTTGTTTACAGACAGAAGTATGTGTATTTTATCCAATCCTGCTACCACCCCACTAAAATTTAACAGTTGAATAGAAGAAAAATAGATTTGTAGACCTTTGAGTGCTTCAGAGTTCCATCCTTATTCCTATGCATATTTTAAAAGAAATACTTGATACTTAACTTTTTTGTAAGTGTATCAGCGATATAAATGCTAAATACATTTAGAATGGTTTTCCTTTGGTGAAATAATAATTAACCTCTCTCTTTTTCATCATTGACTTTATTTCATTGCTGGAGCAGGTCCTGTACAGTGGCTTTAAAATGCAAATAATTCTGATTTACCAGTTAGTCATACATTATCAATACGTGGGAAAAATTTTCTACACCTGACATTTAAAAAAACCATTTAGGATATCTATTTGGATACAGGATTTTTTTTTCCTAGCTTGCAGTTGCATAATTAAGAAAAAACTCTTATGAAGATGTCTAATTCCTCTCCATTGTTCCCTGTGTTAAAGAACAAATATAAGGAGTCCACTGTGCTGTTGCTCAACCTTAAACCCAGTGCTGGATAAAACCAGATTTACCATAGGTTCCGCTCCAGTTATCTCAGAAAAACACTTTATTTCACGCTTTCAGTTTTTCAATGGTCATCAAAAAGCCAAATCAGCAATGAGTCATACTGGAATAGATTGCGCAAAATCCACTTCATGCTTGTTTGAGTGACTTTTCCCTGGAATTCCCACTGCAGATCTCCTGAGACCTTCTCCTCACATTGCCATTTCCTCGCCGTGCTGGGTCACAAGCAGAGCACTCAGTGCTCCTGTGCAGCTCCGAGCCTGCGCCGCTGACCACCAGCAATGCAAACAGTTAACACCAAGACTTGCTAAGCTCCAGAAATTTTCAGTGCATTTGGTTACATTTTGGGCCTAAAGCTTATATCCTGGGCATATAATCAAAGAGCAGCATCACTGTTTTCTCCAGCCAGGAGCAATAGCCATAATTTGGAGGCCTTAACTTGCATTCAGTCCTTATTCAGACAAAGAAAAAAATAATGGACAGAAATGAGGGAGGAATTAAAGAACACTTTAAAATTACACCTAAAAAATGTAGCAAAGTCCAAACTCAGCACAGCAAAGTGGTGGCTTGCCTAGAGTTAAGCTAGACTGAAGTGATTTCCTGCAGATATTAAAAATCCCAACAAAAACCAAACTTGGAACTTCAAAGACAAATCAACCATTCTCTTTAAGACACAGCTTTCTCTTCAATTTGTGTCTTAAAGAGAAAACAACTTCCTCTTTCTATAAGTGCTCTAATAATGTTGAATTCTACCACTGGTTCTTTTAAGGTGTCAGAAACAGAAAAGTTTTGCAACCAAATTTCTCTTTTACAGCGATTAACTTCATCACTTTACTCCTCTGTTAAGTACATCACACTGGATAGCCACCAGTGAAACAGAGGTGTCAGTGTAGCAGTCATTTCTAAACATTATTTTGGTGACAAAAATGATGTATTTGTAACATTTTAAACACTTTTTCCTGTTTCTGAGCTCGAAAAGGCTTTCTGAGGTGTGTCTGCACTATGATCTCCAGGACAAAATTCAATTAAGCCCAGGTTTATTTACTACTGTGATCACTTCAGGAAAAATGGAAGTGTTCTTGCAGGGAAGCTGCCAGAGGAGTACAGAAATCTGCTCGGGGCTGGGAGCTTTTTTTGATTGCTCCAAAGGAATCTGTGGAGAAAACAGGATATTATTTGCATAATGCATCAAAATGACTGTTAGTTTTTCTTGATGAAGGCACAGCAAACTTCCTGGCACAGATAATATCCTAGCAACTCCTTGTGGTAACAGAGACACCATTCCAGCAGCAGAAATATTTACAGTATGTTTTTATGGCATATTAAGTCTCAGCTATTTAGAAAGCTGGAGGAATTGTTCTGTATTTCTAAAAATGGATGCTCGAGATGAAGCCTTTAGAACCATGCATAGTTTAGAATCCAATTGTTCCATTTTATGTGCGATTTTGGAGGAATATTTTTTAAAGGACATCATATTCCTGTCGTTTTATATTGGTCAGTGTTTTCAATAAATTTTCATCAGAGTTGTAATTTTTTGTTAGACAAATATTGGAAAATTTGGAGAAGGACTAACAGCGTGGCAAAATTCAAATTTACTAAGTAAATTATGTCATGAATATATTAAAAAAAATAAACAGAAAGCTGGAGTAAGACATAATTGAAAATCCATGTTTTAAGATCCAAATATTCAACTTTCATTTATCTAAAATATGATATGTGTAAGGATATCATAGCGTATTATTTATATTCTATATATACAATTGATGGCATAGTCTTAATTTACATACAGATTTAATCTTGAAAATTCTTATGCTGTGGGAAATCTGCATGAATACAAAACTCTTAAACGAAAAACTAGAGAATTTTGATAGTAAAAGACCATTTTCTGAATTGGCTTTACACTCTGGGGCTGGTTACTCATATCTCCCCATTCCATTACAGCCAACAGGACTTCATGGGTGAGGAACTTCCTGAAGCCCTTCCTGGAGAAAGTTTTGGCTGCAGAAGGATGATTAGGTAAATGTGGAAGTATCTCCTGAGCAACATTTTCCTGCCTATATGCTGAAATGTCTTTCTGTGGTGCCCTGTCTCAACAAGGGAATGTGTAAGCACTCTGAAGCTGCATTAAATGGGTGTGAAAAACCAGTTTGAAAGTCAAAATCCACTTGTGTTTCATAAAAACGTGTTTCTTCAGGGGCAGATCGGGATAATTCATTGTTTTTATGTTTCAAAAGTGATCAGAAATATAAGCAGAGAAGTGCAGCCCTGTTTGCTGTGAGTGAGCTCTGCTGTACACATTTCCCTGGCATCTCTAAGACCTGATGAGATCTCTTTGGAGGACACAACATCAATAACCCAGCGTGGAAAACACTTGTGTATTTATGCTTCTGCAGCTTTCTCGTTGAATGAATTTAGTGATTCGTTTGCCTAATGATCCAAGTCAGGAAAATGTGTGTTCAGAGTGCCCTGTCATCAATCATTTTCTTAACTTTAAACATCTGGCAGCTCCCCGTGAGGCTGACCAATCCCTTGGGTCACTGAAAACTGACTTTGGAGCAGCTGAAAGGAGTGGGATGCAGTTTTAAAGAGTGTTTTAACCTAATCCTCCATTCCTCAAGATAAAAAAAGCCAAGATCAGGCCAGTCAGCTTGGGATTTTTTAGCAAATGGAAAATAAGGCTCAGCACACTCAGCTACACCACAACCAGGAGCTGTAAGGATTCTGAGAAGTTTTCTGTGAACGCAGGAATCTGTGCGGAGTTTTGCTTAATTTGTTTCATTAACTTTGTCGGGAAATGTGATATAGTGCTCAGGAACGTAAACACTCTGACTGATGGGTTTGTTGTACAAGTAAAGAGCTTTTTCTCAAAGTCAGGGCAGACGTGAGTGTACACAAAGATATTCTGCATAGAAGGGAAGGCCACCCACACAGTTATGTGAAATTAATTTTTGATTTGCGTTCCTCCTCTCCCATAAAAGCCAAGGTGGGCCATGGCTGTTTTCCCATAAAGAGCTGAGAACCCTGAACCTGAGTCATTTGGGCTTGGAACAGAGAACAAACCTCCCACAGCCCCAGCACCCCAAAAAAACCTCTTTTTGTGCATCCAACAGGGGAGCAAATTCCCCTGAGGAAACACTCAGAGGGAAGCACTGCAGGAATGTTTTGCTTTTGCATTTTCAGAGAAATTCCCTGGCTGCCATCAGAGCTGGTCCTTGATGCCAGCCCAAGGCCCGGCCACAGGAGATGCCACTCACTGCTGGAGAAAAGGCATTTTGGCTCCTGGCACCTTTGCTTTCGGCTGCTGAGGAGGCACCATGGGTGGTCGGAGCCTTTGGTTTCCCTTCTGCAGCTGAGGAGAGACAGAAGGGAGATAACAGCGAGGGAAAATGCAGAGAGAGTCACAGGATGGACAATCTGAGACGTGTGGAGCCAGATCCTCTGAGAGCCAAATTAACTTGTCCCCGGCTATGCCAATTTGCAATTTTGATGTCTTGTAAAAAAGTGCATTTTATGTCACAAAGGAGCAGGATTAACCCCTAAACCGAAATTTCTTGTTAAAAAAGTGCATTTTATGTCACGAAGAACGAAGGAGCAGAATGAACCCCTAAACCCAAATTTCTTGTAAAAAAGTGCATTTTATGTCACGAAGAGCAAAGGAGCAGAATTAACCCCTAAACCCAAATTTCTTGTTAAAAAGTGCATTTTATGTCACAAAGGAGCAGAATTAACCCCTAAACCCCGATTTCTACTGAGTGCATTCTTCATCTTCCACTTTAGGACAAACACGAACCGAATCAAGATCAGCATTGCTCTATTTTCTGAGCATAAGCTAAAAAGCTGTCCCTGCTCCTGTGCTCTTATTTGTTGCTGTGTTTAGGCAGAATTTGAGCAGACACCTCTGCTCTGTGTGAGCAGCAATGGCAGCTCTGGGGCAGCTCTTTGTTGTCACCTTGCTGTCTGAGAGGTTTCAAATGCAGGCAAAGCAGTTCCTGGCATTCCAAATATGTGTACACAGAGGCATTGTCAGGTCATTGCTTTTCCAAGTTACTGCTGGCTTCTAGCAAAAATCCTGGGAAAAGGCTCGCTGTAATTCTCTGCAAGGATCGCTGGTTTGGGAAGATGAAATTGGAAACTGGGATATTCCTCTTCTTGGAAGAAGTTGAAAATAACTTAAGCTCAGCAGATCTGCTTTAATTCTGCCTACAGTTTTTCCTGAAAGCGAAGAGAAAATATACTTTCCCTTATAATCTTGACAATGCTGGTCCTTGATCTGCATCAGACAGCAAATACACAGATAAATTTTGTAATTTAGTGGAGGCAAAATGAATTTCTCTGTTCTCTACTTTCTTTATTGAACAAAAAAAAAGAAAAAAAAGCTTTGAGGACAAGCCTGTGCTTCTAAAGGCAGGTGTGGGCTCAACATGGACATCCCTGCTCACTGTCTAATGACTTTGAGGGTTACCTCTCCGGTGTCTTCATGCTTTTCCTGGTCAAACTCTCAGAAGAAAAAAGAAGATACTAAAAATCAGTCATCCCAGCAAATGCTGTGTCAGCTCATCTGTCAGAGGAGGGATGCAGAAACAAACTGCTGAAGCAAAAATCGCCATCTCTGTGCTCCCCTGATTTTGGCAGGAGCTGTCCCACCTGCCCCAAGCTGTGGCCCTGGGCTGGTGTTCCCAGCCTGCCTCGCTGAGGATGAGGAGCAGGTCCAGCTGCTCCACACCTTGGTCTCGTGCCTGAGCCTCCCCAGCCCAGCTGGGATGCTCAGTCAGGAGACACTCGTGGGGCTGCAGGACAAACCAAGCAGGACCCTCCGGAGCACCTCAGATGGGTGTGGGCATCAAAATTACATCTTTGCATTGGCCTGCGCTGAGAACTGCAAAAATCAGAGAAAACTCAGTGAGGGGCACTCCGTGGGAAGCACAGACACAGGGGAGGATCCCTCTTTGTGTGTATTTCGTTTTTTCCCAGGCATGCTCATGCTCAGGCCCAAACCTCTCCTTGTTATCACCTTGTTTGCGCCACTCTTCATTTGCTACGGCAGGATCTGAACTTTCTCTGGGGAGCTTGAAGTTGGCTTCCCACGGGGACTTGTGTGATCTCCAGGAGTTAGCATCCCAGGCTGAATTAGCTTTCACACCTCTTTATTGAGTGCGTAAATATTTACATCACATTGTCCAGACTTTAGCATAACAACTCCAATCCTTCCTGGCAAGAAAGGCAGCACAGGTCACTCGTCAGTGACAAGGCTTCCAGATCATTAAACAACACTCACTGGCCACTAATTTATATGCATATAACTCAGACTTAAGAACCTAAATAGACCAATAGAATAAACTTCGCAGACACTAAACACTTATTTGCTGTGACACTATTTACATTTGGGTCTGCAGAAAGCAGTAAATCAAAGGAGGGCTTTAGAAGAGGAAGAAGAGAGAGCAGCCTTCCTTTTCCCAATATTAATATTTAATAGCCATTCAGACATATGCACCGCTTGATGCAATTCATAGAAATGGGAATTTTGGATAAGGACTTGAATGAGCCAAATAATTAATGGCTAAAAATGTTACAACTTATTTTTCTGGCATAGCAGCAGGGCCTACTGTGAGATTTTAGGGCCTGGTGTGAAAAAAAGCAAAGGAAGATACATAAAAACATATTAGAAGTGATGGTTCCTGTGCAGAATTTGCAAACTGAATATAACAAAATTATTTCCAGGAGAGCTATAAATTCTTCTTTGTGGGAAATAAGTTAGAGAGAATAAAGAATGCGAATAATATTCAAACACAAGGGCACTCTCCCCCAAACTAGGCTAGGAAAAACATCTGCATAATCAAAAAGTTTGGGGACTTGGAGTGGTTTTTTTGGTAAAACCAATAGTGAGCCTTGAAAAGGGTGAAGCTGAACAGGCAAGAAGCACAGCTACAATTCCAGGGGTCATTCATCTCTGCCACAGGGAAATAAATAAATCAATTTCTGTTAATGTTCCAGGGTTTTGGTGTCTGGTGCTCAGATTCTGTCACCATCTTCAATTTTCATCATATGATTTTAGTCAAACAATTTCAAATTATGTAATTTATAACCATGTATGGAAAAATCATTTCCCATTCCTTTTTCTGCACACAGCAATATTCAAGTAAAAGTTTCTT
Organism: Acanthiza pusilla; assembly: GCA_036630365.1. NCBI lineage: Eukaryota > Metazoa > Chordata > Aves > Passeriformes > Acanthizidae > Acanthiza > Acanthiza pusilla. Next base: position 633,482 of record JAXCHO010000006.1, on the reverse strand, counting down.
CTTTTCCTTTGAACCTGGTAATTCTGTACTTCCCAAGATGTTTTATTTCAGGAAAATGATCACGAAGATAGGTTGCATTCTTGATTGCTTTTGTTTTTCTTTAGTTGTTGTATCTTTTATTACTTTTGGCAGCAACTCAAAACCAGGAGAGGTGTCTTTTCACTCGCAAGCAGAGAGTGCTTTATTCACCTTATCACTTCATTAAATCAATTGTTGCAGTGATTTCTCAGCTGTTCTTGGCTGTTCTTCCAGTCGTTTTTGAGTTTTCCCAAACATAGCAGGGTACAATTAGTGCTAATATTCAGCCATTGTCTACCTCATTTTTCAAGTGGGAAGCGTTTGGTACATTTTACAGTGCAGGAGGTCAGTCAGTTCATAAAGCCAGCCGGAAATGCAGACATTTTTTCTAAGTGTTGTTATTTTACATCCTGCTCGGTGCTGAGCAAATGCATCGCCTGAAGCCCGAGTGTGTTTTCTTTGTGGCACTCAGAAGCGAAGGCAGAAGCCCAGAGGATTTCTCACTGCAGAAATGGCAGATGTTTGTATTTACTCCTTCTCAGGGCATTGAGAGAAACCTCGATGCCTTCCAGGGCAGGCACTGCTGTGGTGCTCCCTCTCGATGCAGAGGAGTTTTCACTCTCATAAATAAGAGACTTTATCTTGACTGGCCCCACAAGGCCCAGGGACACTTCAGAGACACAGTCAGAGCCGTGGGGATTTGCTTTATTTTGTATTTTATTTGCTTTATTCGGTGCAGGGTGTGGGGATTCACTCCCCCAAACACACACACCCAGCACTGCCAACACACAATATTATGGTAACATTCATGAATATTCATCACATTCCCTGGGACAAGAGTGGTTGTACAAATAATTTCTTGGAAATCATTAATATCATTAGTATGTGTGTCCTGGTGGTCTGTGGGGTCTGCTCGTGATGAAGATCTGTAGTCTTCATCACAGTGCACTTTTCACCTTTCTCTCTGGAGCTTGGGCAGTCCCTGGTGGGTGATTCAGGGTTTCTGAGCTGGCCTCACACAGATCTTGTCCCTCTTACCTTGACAAGATTAAGGGAATTCTGTTTTCCCAGGTTTTACAATTTCCATATTCTGTCTCTCAACAGTTAACTTGAGTTACCTATTGACCACCTGTTTCTCAGTCTCCAGACTGAAAACGAAGGATATTTCCAGCCCAGCTCCATCAGATTCAGCCTCTCTGCTCTCCCCAGGGGTGTCAGCCCCTGTGGTGCTCCATCACTCGGCTCCAGCCAGTCGTGCTGCCTCCTCCCGAGCGCTGCTCCTCTCTCTGCTTCCCATTTTAGGCAGAGCAGCCACGAGAAACTGTCCTGATCCGGAGCTGTGATTGCAAAGACAATGTCCTGACGTTTTTTCAGCTCTGTATTGCTACTGGATTTGTGTACTCGTGTTTATATACATTTTAGATTCAAAGGGCTCCCCTGGGCTGGAGTACATCCAGGCTCCCCGGCGAGGTCACATTAGGGAGAGTTTTCCTTGACAGCTTCTTGGGGAAAGGCATTTTCTGCACTTTCTGTGCTGAGCCCTGGGCTACAATTCATCACCAGAGGAATCTTTGATGGGGACGGCCAGATTTCAAAAACATGCAAATCAAAGTAAATATTTTGGAATTATTATGGTGTAAGAACATGTCCTCATCTGATGCTTTCTCATCCTGGGAGCTGCAGAGGTGAGAAGTCACTCTTCTTCCCCAGCCTGTTGTGCCACACAGCCCAGAAAAATTGCCTCTGATAGAGGGTTTGCAATCAAAATAGAAAAGGCAATGCCAAAATATTGCCCATTCAGTGTGAAAATGGAGAAATACAGGGCCAGCATCAGTCACAGGGTCCTGATCCCACTCTCAGACACCTTGACATTTTTAGGCTGTCTAAGTGATGTGAAAATTGAGATCAGGTGGAAATTGATGTTGAGGATGTCTCCAGTAAGAAGAACAAAACCCCACGAAGCTGGAAGGTGGAAAGCAGGATCTCCTCAGGACATGCTGAAGGATTGGTTGGAGGTACAGTAGGAAGGACAGAATCAAAAGGCATTTTTCACTGGTAAAAGCTAAAGGAGGCCAAGATTTCGAAACCAACACTAATCACCTCTCTGAAGGCTGACAGACCAAGGAAAATAAACGCTGCAAATAATTACTGGCTGCAGTAACGTCATCACAAACATTGCATTTCACTGGAACTGTGTCTTCTGATCTTTCATAAGCCGAGTGACGAGTCCCCAGGAAAACAGATCGTACAGCTGTCAGTGTCTCCAGGTGAGGGAAGCATTTAGGTTTTCCCTGAGGGCTCTGACAGACACGAAATATCTTTATTCAAATATCTTTATTCTGTCTGGGAAAGTATGTCCTGGCAGTGTTCTGCAGACTAAGAGAGACTGCAGGGACAAAGGAATTGCAAAGTCACTGGAAAATGCTGTCCCCCTCAGTTATATCTGATATATAACTGATATCCTTCAGTTATATCTGATATTGAGCCGTGGGTATTTTATTCTCTCCAACAAAATATGGATTTGAAGGCACAGCTTTGCTAAGTCAGTGTCATAAGCAGTCCACACAAACTGAGCCTAAGAATTTTTCCTGGGAATTGAATTCCCACTGAAGAAATCTTGAAGCTGCCTGTTTTCTGTGTGAACTGGACAATCATTTTCTTTCTTCTGCTAAGGAAACTGAAGTCACCGAAACAACTAAAAAGCCTATTCTGCTAATAGACAAGCTGGCATTTATACATATGCAATTGCAATTTATCTCTCAAAACAAGTTCACCAGTAGATGAAAAGGTTGATAACACTCTTTGGAATATGAATCATCCATTTGTGTTTTCCTCTTTGGTAAAGACTTCAGTGGAATAAAATGTGCAGAAGAATTATTGCATCTCCTTGAGATGGGAGATGCATGGCAGTGCCGGAGCTGGTTCAATCTGTGTTGGGCTAGACTAGGAGCTGCTGCCTGTATCCAAACCAGACATACATGGCACAAATATGACCTCTAGAGTGCAAGAACAAGTGCCTTGATTGCCTTGTTTTATTTCAGAGTGGTGGCTCTGAGCCCTCCTGTTCAATGACTTCATGATGGCCTGGGGTAGATCCCATTGCCGCTGGATTTTTTCCTTTGTTAACTCACATTTTGCTTTGCTCGGTTTTTCCTGACCAAACCAGACTGGGATTTAATATCTTTAGTGTTTCAAAGGTTGCTTAATAAACACCAGCCTGGAATAACTTAAACTATTCTTTTTGAGACCTTCAGATTTGTCACCGGAAGGCAAAGCCATGGAATGACCACAATCCAAACAGCTTTAAAGTCAAGGACTTGCACTTTTTCACCATTCCTTTCACCATCCCACACACATTTCTCCCAACATTTACTCAAAGCAAGTAATTCCAGTTTCTGCCTTTCCCGGGACTGCCTCTGTGCCTCAGGTCACTGCACGTTTAAGCCTTAGTGGTTTGGATTAATTGCATGTGAGCTCGTTAATCCAGAAAGCAGGTTCAAAAACGTGTGTTGTTTGATGAGGGTATTGCAGAACCAGACCAAGGGCAGGGCTCTAGGGAAACTGGAATAATTTGGGAGGTGAAAGAAAAGGTGACAGGAATTGCGTTTTTCTTGTTGGACTTTTTGGTGATGGAAATTTGAGGCACCTGAAATTCTCCTGAATTTCCTTGGTGCCCAAGGAGCACCAAAGGACATTGTCAGTCACACAGAGCCAGCGACAGAAAAAAAAGGAAGGAATCAAGTGTCTCTCATGTATTTCAAGACAAGGAATTAATAGAAATATTCAATTAGAAAAAGATGTTTTCAGACACATGCCTCAAATCTCAATGTAAAGAATATTTGGTGATGAACAGCCACAGAGACAAACATCAGCTATTTGGACTTCTGCTTCTACAGTGCCACAATTTCTCTACTTTTCTATGACTCTGCAATTTTCTTTTATGACAACAGAGAAATTAATTTGATAGCAATACATGCTCTGACAAGGAGCACTCGGTTTCAAATGTCAAGTGCCACAAAAAGAGAGGCTTATTTTAACAATTTATTGTCAGTGGAAATGGGTGAAGACCCAAAAGGGCTGGCATGATATTTATTGGCCTATCAGGCAGTCTGAAAGTACATGAGCAGAAGCAGATTCTATTGTTGTTTCCAGTAGGACATAAAACCACAATCCACATTTTCCAAAACAAAGAGGACAATAACCTTCTTCATGAATTTGCTATCACTGGAATAAGCAGATTTCAGCTGTTCTCAGCCTCACCAGGCTGAACTGAAACAGAGCAGTCCTATCTGTAATTCTACATCCATCAATCACTCACCCAGATTGTGTATTTTCTGTAATTCAAGGTAGGCAGGATGTGTTATGCTAACTTTTAAATCCAATCCATGACCTCCTGTGTTTTGAGAACAGGGCCAAAGACGGAGCCTGCAAATGAGTGTCTTGGTGTTACAAGACACACTGTGCATTTGTGAAGTACAGTTTGGAAAGCGCTGCAGAGGGGCAGCCATGCACAGGAAATTTGATATGTAACAGATTTAGAACAGTTATAAGGAACAACTTCCTTTATGATGACGTCTAGGAAGTCATTTATCATCTCACAGAGGAGTCTGGCACCTTAAAGTGTTTATCTAAGGAGAGGAAATGAACCCCTGACATCTAATAGAAACAGTATTTGATCCATCTCACACAGAAATACACTGGTCAAAGGAATTTTAAATAATCCTCGACTCCAGCATTTGGCTATACCTGCTTCTTGTCTCCAGGAAGCTCTCAATCCATTACTTTCCTGGTGTTTTCCTTTCTTTTCAATCCTTTCCTTATTTAGACAATCTCTGGGTCTGAACATTATCCAAGATTTATTCCTTTTCAGGTTCAATTTACAAATACATCCAGTTACATTGAGTGAAATAGCGGGTGTACTTTAAACACACCAAAAATTTCATTTTCAGGAAGAAAACTGACTTGGATTCACTAAATATTGCTGAAGTTTATTCCACAGACTGCAGCACAGGGCAGCCTCAGGGACCACCACTTTCAGGGCACGATCCAAAGTCCATTAAAGCTTTCCTCAGTCCTCAATGGGGCTTTGATTAAGGCGTGTGGGTGGGATCATCACTGAAAGCTTTGCTGAAAGAAGTGTGTTATAAGGAGGAATTTATTTAAAACGAGTGGAGAATAGAGGGAAGCCTGGAAGAGAGGCAAAAAGGAGGGCAGGGTGGGAACAGGTTTGATGGGAAGTATAAAGTGGAGTGAAAATAGCAAGAAAGCCCATGAGGAGAAATGAGAGGCAGAAGGCACAAAATAGGAGATTTATTGGTCTTTTGAGACAGAGATTTAAAATTGATTTGTGGGCTGAGAAATCCAAGCAGGGATCTGAATAAGACACCGAGAACAGCAAGAAATTAGGATGACTCTTCCCGGAGGATTAGGGATGGATGAGAAAATAGGTAGGGAGGAGATCTGGGAAAAGACAGCTCTGCAGGGCAGATTTCACCAAAACCCTGGAGCTTCAAGTCTTATTTGCTGAGTCTTGGTAGTGACAGCTCCAGCCTGGAAAAGGAGCAGCCTAATGCAATCTCCAGCCTGCTGTCCTGAGTTTCCATGAGGGCAAAACTCAAAGAAAAGTGTGAGATTTGGTATCAGCTTCTTCTGCACCAAACAGCCAGAGGGACATAGAAATGTCCACGGGATGAGTGTGAAAGCTCAAAGTGATCAGTACTGAAAGTTGTAGTTAATTCCCCAAAAGAACGAAGTGAAAACCAAAAAATTTCCTACTGGTCTGGGGCCCAGGCAAGAAAAGGAGAAAGAAATAAGACTGTAGGGATACTAAAGGATATGATTGTTTTCTCTGTGGGAAAAACCAAAAATTTATGACTAAAAATTGAGAAGAAGTTATAGTGAAACATCAGCTTCTGATCACAGGGCTGTGTGGAAAGAACTGACTCCTCAGGGTTTATTTAGAGATGGCTGCTCCCTAGTGCAGCAGACACAAAATATTCCTGTGAAGGGACTAACTGAAACAGGTTGAATTTGTAGTTTGGGGCCAATGCTGATTACCTCTTCAGGTAGTGCAGGTGAGTTTTAGACCCTGCAGTTTTCCCTTTCACTACGGAGCCACTGCATACAAGGGTATTCTTTGCAAAATAAAAATAAGCAAATAAAAAGGAAAGAAAGTTATTTTTCTGATCCCTTTTGCCTAAATCTCTCTTTTCATGGTGGCTTGTCATGAGCACCACCGCATGATACCTTTGAGTTTCCCACCTTCAGGAATCTGCAGCATTCAGAACTTGTGATACTTTTAAAATCCTGGCTCGTCCTGACTGTCAGGGTCAGCAGCTCCCCTCAGCACTGCTCTTGGCTTCCCCACAGGATTTACACCTCCAGGACTCTTTCCCTTCCCCCATGGCACACAGAGCTGCTGGGACAGACTTCGATGCTTTGTTCTTGGTGCTAAACTCAGCACGCTCCCACACAACAGGATCAGAGGGTTTATTCTGGCAAATTCCACTTATTCCCTGCCCTCTTCCTCTCCTGCCTGTCATGGGACATGGCTATTGCTGTTCTCTGCCTTCCTTCCACCTCCCCCAGCATTCCATTAATGAGTTTATGAAGAAAGTCATTACCTGCCTGAGCACCTTTCACTCTGTCCGTAGCACATTTGAATCACTCATTAAAAACATTTTAGGAGCTGCCAAAGGAAAGGGGAGGAAAAAACCCTCCTTCCTTGTCCCCAGTCTTGGAAGGAAGCTCTCCAGGTGCCAGGTTTTAGCTATTGACATTTCTTACATGCTCCATCCCTGATTTGGAAAGAGTGTTATCTAATTGCAGCGAAATGACAAATCAATTCCAACTCCTCTCTGACATAACTTGCTTTCTTCCCTCGTTTGCAGTGGCTTTGGGCTGAGAGCTCCTTTGGCTGTGCTCTCCTACCTGACTGCACTGTCCTCCCCTGACCTGTGCTTGCCTTTGGAGCAGCACATCAGAGGCAGGAGCTGCACAGGCACTGCTGGACAGGAACAGGAAAAGTGTCCTGAGTGCAGCAAGCCTTTCACGTTTATCTCCTCTCGCTGTTCCTGAAGTGCCAGAAAAACCTTAAATCCACTCTCAAGATGGAACATCTGTCTTACCCACAAGCCATCCAAGCTTTTCTTCCTTAGTGACCTTACTTGGCAAATTACTCCTGTGTTTAATACCTTGGTGAAATTTAGGAGTTTGGATTCCCAGTGTGGCTTTAATTTTCCATCTTCATTCTGCATGTACCATTCTCACTGTAGTTTCCCGTTCAGTTTTATGAGGGTTCATTGCACATTTTCACTACTTCTAGAACAAAACCTCTTTCTTTCACTGAATTAATTTCTCTTCTTCAAATACATGATCTGATTCTTTCCCCCTTCTCTCTTCACTTTCCTCCTTTTCCCTCAGTAGACCCTGACTTTGGCTGATTTGTAGCAACAAGAATTCCTGAGAAAGGCTAATTTCTCCATAGCTGTGTGAAATAGATGCTATGGCCAGGCTGCAGATTTTTGCCATTTAAGTCTACTTAAACCCTGAGTAATACCACTGAACCCAAAGGAAATGGATTTCAAATTACCTACCTCACATTATACCTTCCCAGCAGCGATTTTCATATAATTTCAGAAGAAAAGAGGTCAACTTCTAAAGTAGTCTTGGTGTTATTGTAACATTTCTGTAGGAAAACACGTTCAGCCTGATGAATTGTCTGAGTTAAGATGTAAAAACCTCCTCTTTTGCAAAAACCCTCAGAGCTCAGAGCTGTGTGTTAGCATCACCTGCTGTATGCCTCAGGACCTCTCCTGATAAAGATTTGATGGCAATTCACTACAAATCCTAGTCACTCTGAGGCCTAAATTTAATTTTTTGTGCAAAATATTTTCTGTCCAAATTCATCTCTGGTATAAATCCATCAGTTTTTGTATCATTTCTATTCTGCAAGTCTGTGACTGCCATAGAAGTGGGGCTCTTGTCTCCTCCAAGGATAGTGTTTTATGTGATTGTGTCATTTGAATGAAGTCAGTCAATAGAATCACTTTCTTTCACTTCGGTGTGTCCGACTTTTTGACACAAAATTTCAAATCTTTAAAAATCTTGTACCATCCATCAACCTTTCAATGCTCCCAATTTTAGCATCTGCCAGCTTTGGGTGTTGGCACTCTCCCATCACGATCATTTCTACTCTGCTCATCATTCGGCCCTCAAGAGTAAGGGATTAGAGAAAGCCTAAAAATACCACGAAGGATGTCATTAATTTCAGTCACTTCCCTGGAAACGCAGACACTGCACATTCTGTTCAGACCTTTGTCCACCTCAGACTGCTCAGCCTTTCCACAGCTGCCTCCAAGCCGTGGTGCTGCTCCAGGGGAGCGCAGGGATCCTGGCGAGGCTGTCCCCGAGCCCTTCACACACTTTCCTGCTCTCCAACATCAAAAGCTAAATACTACTGAGATAATTCTGTCATTGCCCGGTGGTGCCTGAGAAAATTATTTCTCTAATTTTTTGGTTCCTCATCTCCCTTCTGCCCACTCCGTGTCTATAAATAGGGTTAGTGTCATTTGAGCAGGGAACTACAGCTTCGTGCTCAAGGTTTATTTCTGCTCCTCTAATCATCTGGTAATGGACTATGTTGTAACATTCCTCGGCATCAAAAGGAGTAGTCAGCATTTATTTTTGCTCCAGAGCCTCAAGACATCCTAACTGCTTCAGAAAAGAAGTGAGAAACCGACTGCCAAACACATAACCTGCTGCCACCAGATTGAAGGATATCCTTTGCAGGATATCCTTTGTATCCAGAGTAGGTGAGCAACAGAAAATGAAGAGAATGGTTAAACATAAAAAGATAACCAAAATGGCAGTGGGATAATGGGTTTTCTGAGCAAGGCCATGATTTGGTGCCACTGAAGCTGTCTGAACGAGCAATTAATTTCCTATGGGTTTGCTCAAAAAATATGTACTTCTGAATATTTGCCTGTACCACTAAGATTGTTTCTTGTGCGCTAACCAAGAAAGGAAATAACCTCTGCAGAGTTTGGAAGGTGGCGAAGGACAGAGCTCAGTCCAATGTGATTTTTTCCGAGGGAGAAGGACACGGCACAAGGGAAATTGGAGCTGCTTACAAATGGAGCAGGAACTGTACCAAGGACACCCACTGGTGCCGCTTGCTGAGTGCCCTAAGCAAGATCACTGGGGTGAGCTTTAACAGTGCTCGGGATTTCTTCACGTTGGTTTGTCCTTATTCACAGAAGTTTACTTGAAAGAATGCCTAAAAAATATTTTCAGCTCCCCACGCAGTGTCCTGCTGCAGAGGGATCGTTTGAGGTCAGGACTGTCCCTGCGTCACACCAGGCTGGCTCTGGACATGACTGACACCAGGGAAGCCTTGGCAGCAGGGCCCGGGCAGCACTGCTGCCTTATCTGCAGGGGCACAGCTCCCTCATTTCCTCATGCGGGGAAAAAGTTGGGAACAGCGAGTTGGGAACAGCGAGTTGGGAATAGCGAGTTGGGAATAGTGAGTTGGGAATAGCGAGTTGGGAATGGTGAGTTGGGAATAGCGAGTTGGGAACAGCGAGTTGGGAATAGCGAGTTGGGAACAGCGAGTTGGGAACAGCGAGTTGGGAATGGTGAGTTGGGAATAGCGAGTTGGGAATGGTGAGTTGGGAATAGCGAGTTGGGAATAGCGAATTGGGAACAGCGAGTCAGGAATAGCGAGTCAGGAATAGCGAGTCAGGAATAGCGAGTTGGGAATAGCGACTTGGGAATGGTGAGTTGGGAATAGCGAGTTGGGAATAGCGAGTTGGGAATGGTGAGTTGGGAATAGCGAGTTGGGAATGGTGAGTTGGGAATAGCGAGTTGGGAATAGCGAGTTGGGAATAGTGAGTTGGGAATAGCGAGTTGGGAATAGCGAGTTGGGAATGGTGAGTTGGGAATAGCGAGTTGGGAATAGCGAGTCAGGAATAGTGAGTTGGGAATGGCGAGTTGGGAATAGCGAGTCAGGAATAGCGAGTCAGGAATAGCGAGTTGGGAATAGCGAGTCAGGAATAGTGAGTTGGGAATGGCGAGTTGGGAATAGCGAGTCAGGAATAGCGAGTCAGGAATAGCGAGTTGGGAATGGCGAGTTGGGAATAGCGAGTCAGGAATAGCGAGTCTGGAATGGCGAGTCAGGAATAGCGAGTCTGGAATGGCGAGTCAGGAATAGCGAGTCAGGAATAGCGACTGAGGCCTTGCTCAGCGCGGCCTGGGCCCTCTCGCAGCCTCTCCAGTCTGCAGCGTGTTTAAAGATCAGAGCACCTTCAAAACATCACTTGACTTTATCTCTCCCTGTGCCTGTTCACGCTGTCCTGGCCAAGCTGTTGTGCTCGCTGTGACTCAGGCTGGCTGCGGCCACCCTCCCACGGCCGCGCTCCATCATGGCCTGCCGCCATCAGCCCTGCCGCCATTGTCCTTGCCGCCACTGGCCCTACTGCCATCGGCCCTGCTGCCATAGGCCTTGCCACCATTGGCCCTGCCGCCATTGTCCCTGTCACCATTGGCTCTGCCACCATTGGCCCTGCTGCCATCAGCCCTGTCGCCATTGGCCCTGCTGCCATGGGCGCTGCTGCCATCAGCCTGCTGCCATCAGCCCTGCCACTATCCTCCCGGCTGCCATTGGCCCTGCTGCCATGGGCGCTGCCGCCATCGGTCTGCCACCATTGTCCCTGCCACCATCAGCCCTGCCACCATCAGCCCTGCCACCATTGTCCCTGCCACCATCAGCCCTGCCACCATCGGCCCTGCCGCCATCGGCCCTGCCACCATCAGCCCTGCCACCATTGTCCCTGCCGCCATCAGCCCTGCCGCCATCGGCCCTGCCGCCATCGGCCCTGCCACCATCAGCCCTGTCACCATTGTCCCTGCCGCCATTGGCCCTGCCACCATCGCTGTCACTGCAATGGCACACACTGGAGCTCGGTGTCAAGCACAGCTTCCCACAGCAGCCCTCGGCTCCCGTCGTCTCTCGTGCATGTTTTATCGAGGGCTTTGGGGCCTGGCGTGAGTCCTCTGCCCACGTCGCTCGAGAGGAGTACCTGCAGCTTCGTGGTGAAAAAGGATAACCCACAGTGCTGGGGCTGCCAGGCCGGCTGGAGTCACTCTCGGCTGTCCAGAGTGCCAAACATTACTCCTGTGTGGAGGATTATGTTCCCAGAAAATTTTGGGAAGTAGCCATCCTTTAAGAAAAAGACAAAATACTTGTAAGACTGAAAACGTTATACTCACAACTCCAAGGTGAGTTTGGAGAGCCTATACCTTATCTTAGTAATTCTGGAGGGGGAGTAAGTGTGGGATTAGTTTGCAAATACAAATTTTGCAAAGTCTTTCTGAGGCCAAAAATTGACACAGACAGCCCTTCTGATTAGGATTTATTTTAAATATATGGACTAAGAGCTGAATTTTCTCTGTTCACCGTAGGGAAACATTCCTTCATTTTCAGTGTTTGTTGGTAAGAAATTAGGCAAACCAAGGCCAAGATCAGTAAAACATGTAAAGCTTTGCTTGACTCTATCCTTCAGCAGAAAAGCTTTTCGGGACATGCCTTCTTTAGCCCCACACTAAGTCCTGTTGCCCTCAGTTTCACACAAGCACAAGACTTCTGTTGATTCTCTGTGAAAAGTTATGCCAAAATACACAGTCCAGAACAATTCAGAGACACGATGATTTAAAGCAGAATCAATAAGCCTCCCCACTCCATTCCTGCACAGTCATAGATTCTGAATCTGCCTTTCAACAGGTGATGTTTGGACAGTATTTTTCATTACAAATCTTACCCACAACAGCAAATTAAGCTGAAAGGAAAAGAATAAAAATTACTTTTCTGTTTTCAGTAAGAATTCCCATTCTGTGCTGACATGAAGGGACCTTGCCAAGAAGTGTCAAGCTCCATCTACTGGCATTAAAATGAATTTGAAACTCAGCATGCTAAGTTTTGTGTCTATCCACAAGAAACTAAAAGGCAATTTCACAGAATTTCAGACCAATTCCATTATGTTATGGATGTTAATCCATCTTATTTAAATATCAGCTGTGTTTTCAAACTCTTGTGACATTTGCTGAGTTATGTGAGCACAGGAGAAAGCACTTCCACTGCATCAGGTGCAGGGCTATGCATAAATAACAATATCCACACAGCTAAACCGGAGAAGATTGTAGGAATCTGTTCCTTGTGGTGCTCACATCCCACAGACAGATTTCCACCAGGCGGTGACCTGCCTGGTTCACCCTCAATTCAGTCCCTCTTTAGTGGTACCAAGGATGACAATTCCTACCTGTAAATAGCTCCCCAAATGATTAAAAAGGAGGAGAGATCTCCCTTCAGCTGCCACACGTGAGGGAACAGCAGCAGCTGGGGAAACGTGGGCTGCAGAAAGAGACACAGCTCATCCTGCAACCAAGATGACAAAATTTTTTTTTTTCCTATCAATATTTATCTCAAATGAATAATTTCTCTTTACACTCTGCCTTTTCACATATACTCTGCCTGCTCTGAAGTATAAAATCTCTGAGACTGGAAATAAATTCAGTGATCGTTTTGGAGAAGGGCAACTGCTTCATGTACCTGCAGTTCGTATGTCAGGTGGGACTTTTGATAGCCCAGAGGTAAAAATATATCATGCTAAAGTCACACTGAGTGAATGGGCACTATTTCAGTTGTGTGCATTCATGATAAAATAAAATCAGTCAGCTCAAATACAGAACAGCAAGGCTTGTGTAACAGGGCTTCATGCAAATTCAAATTACTTTCAAGGTATTGGAGATAAAAAAGGCTTGAGGAAGTGCATTTCTTCCTGACTGATGCTCAATAAAATATCATAGATTTTTAAGCTCATTGAGCCAAAAAAAGAAAAAGAAGGAGAAAGCAGGAACAGCCTTGACAGGAATCTTGTGTCCAGAAAATTCAACAATCAGCAAAGTCTGTGATTAGTGTTAATAGAACATAACATCCTATCCGTTTCGTGTTTATTTACTTTTGAGGGAACATTCTTGCCTGAGATTGCATCCTGTTTCCAGAAGAGCCTCTGTGCTGAACCTTACATGTACCAAGATCAGGAAAGCAGGATGACCAAGTCCTGTTCATCTGCAGTGTCAGTCAGCCGAGGGAGGATGTGCAGTTCAGCTCCCCCTGCTCACCTGGCCCAGGTGCTGCCTGTCCCTTTCTCCTGGAGCACTCTGCAGAGCTCATCCTGGGGAAGCTGAACCCAAATCCCTTCCCCAATTTCCCGTGCTTTGTGCTTTTGGCAATCAGCTCTGCGCTCCGAGCTTCTCCTGCCTTAGCTTTTCTGACTCTGCCCTCTCCTGGCTAGCTTCCCTCCTCGTTAATTGTTCCCTCAATTGTTAATTGAGGCAAGAACAGAGGGGAATCTCCCAAAGATCAGCTCTCGGCCCCTCTGTCCCCACTTTATCTATTTAAATATATGTACTAGATATAGAAATAAATATAAATACGTATATAATAAATAATAAAAATAAATATATATTTATATTTATATTAACTAAATATAAATATAGTCTAAATATAGTATAATATAAATATAAATATATTTATATTAAATATATAAATAAATATTATATATATAAATAATAAATATAAATATGTATGTAAATATATATACTAGAAAAGTGTCTGTTCCATCACACCTGAAAAATACTGGTGGCTACTTAAAGAATGTATCTGCTGTTCTCCAACCATCTTTATTCTCTGGGAAATTCCTTTCCAAGGCACAGGGTCATTGACAATATCTTCCCTGTTAGGAACAGCAGCAATGTCATTTTATAACACTATCAATAGGAATAGTAATAAAAGCACCAGCTGAAAATACTGTGAAAATATTGTCACTTTTTTGATTCTTTTTTTTTGTTTGTTTGTGGGGGTTTGGTTTTTTTTTTTTTTGGTTGGTTGGTTTTGTTTGGTTTTTTGTTTTGTGGGATTTTTTTTTTTTTTTGGCTGTATTTCTCTGACTCTTTTGGTTTAGATACTCATTTCAACTAAAACTCACTAATAATTAAATCTATTTCACCCAGCTCTGCTCGGGGCAAATGCTCCCATGTCACCCTGTATCTGTTCCAAAATCCCTGACAAAGTCGTGACCTTGGACTTGCTCATGGCACTCCTTCACTCTTCCTCCTCATTCATCCTCCAAAATCCCTCTTTGAAATTCCTCCAGTGCTTCCAACTGAGCCTGACCACTTTTCTCAGACAAACCGTGGAGCTGTGTCTTACAGAGATGTCCTTGACTGTCCCATTCATTTCTTTCATTTCTATTTTTATGCAACTGTTTGTTACTCCTTTGGGGGCGATTTCCACAGAAATCCACTCCCCCAGAACCACCCTAGGCCATAAAATGTAGGACAAAATGTGACTTAGTATAGTCAATTTTACCCTCTAGCCTTTTGCTTTTTTCTTGTTCCACTGTTGAGCAGTACGTTACCTGCCTTCATTAAGGTCAGGGAAATATCTGATGTATAAAGGATTTGTCTGTAGCAGCTCGTGACTGTCTTCTGCATCCTGGAAGCTTTTATTCAGCTGTAGATACTGAGATAATCTCATTGAAGAAAAGAGGACTAACCAACTGGGACTCCTGAGTTTAATACTGAGGTCCTTAAATAGTCAAAATGTGAAATAAACCAAATAAAAGAAGCATACTTTCATAACATCGTGACAGTATCCCAGTCATTTTTCTCAGAGCGCTCAGTGGGAAATGCTGGTATCTCAAATCACATCATTTGTCTTCGCCAAGAGCAAAATTCTCCTCTAGTATTTCCTGGAGCAGCCTGAGGCACTGATAACTCTGGAAGAAGAGAGCTCACAAGTCAAATTTGGGGAGCAAGAGTGCTCCAGTATCCAAACAACTTTATGCTCTTTATTTTGCCTTGCCAACTTGTCATGAGCAGGCATTTTTCTTCAGAGAAATCTGGATGAGATAGAGGCAGAAATATTTGGGGAATCTGGGCCTAAAGTCATCTGATAAGGAAGCAGAGGGCTGGGGGCAACTTCTGATTATTTCTGGAGTGGGAGACGACACATAACTGTGGAAAAGCCTCTCCTCTCCTGCCCCTCTAAGGACAGAATTGTCTTCACACTCCCAAAGTGGACCTCTAAACTGAACGTGGGCTTCAAGAATATTTTAACGTGCCCTGACAGCTTGTTAAAATAAATGCAGGGTGATAAGAGAAAAAATACAGAAATAGTCAAAAACCTTTATTCTTCTTGATATGTTCTCTGGATATTCTTGTTGTCCTTTCTCTTGAAAAAAGAAGGATTTTAACAGCTCTACCTAACAGAGTAAGACACAGCAGGATTTACCACAGAGAGGATTTAATTTTACCCTACAATTTGCTGTACTAGTTGGTTCTGCATATTTTAAACCTACAAACTCTTCTGCTGGGTGTATTTTTATGTGCATAGCTTTTACTCTGCAATTACCCCAGCAGTTTTCCCTTTTCTCCTGACATCTGTCCCTTCCTGAGCATTGCCACAAAGCTCCCTCCTATTTTCCTGCTGCTCTGACCATGGCCCTCCTCTCCTTGAACAGCCTCACGTCTCTGCTGCATCCAACCAAAAAGACTTGTTGTCCTACCCTCGAAATCCTCTGAGAATTGCACCTTGCTTCTCCCTGCTCTCTGCTGAAACACCAGCAGCCAAAGGCGACATCATGGACAGCTGGAGACTGAAAAATTAGGAAATTCATAGTTTTCCTGTGAACTGGGATGGAGTAGAATCTGTCCGTGCATTCTCTCTCTGCATCCTCTTCACACTTCCCGAGCAAACTTTCCCTGGGAAGTTTCACTAGATATTCTTTTTTCTAATCTGATGTGAAATGCTTGACTCCAGTTAAGAAAACATGCTTTGATGGAAGGCATTTGGCTGAAGCTGCTCCAAAGCATCAGCTCTAATCACCTCTGACTTTCAATCAACCCTGATAGCCTCCCAGTGCAAACTTGCTGCTTTTTCAAACTTTAGAGAGCCCTGCTTCCTCCCATGCTGGCCTTTAAACCCTTATGAAGCTACATCCATCATCCTCCTCCTTCCAGTCTCTCCCTTGAGGGAAGCTTGTAAAATAAAAAATAAAAAATAAAAAAAAAAGGGATTCTGCTGTACAAGGAAATGAATAATTCTGAAGAAAAGAAACTAATGCAGCAAAACAAGCAAACAAACAAACAACTTGCAAGTTAACCTTTTAGAAGATACTTTTGAGTGAAGCAGAAACGTTCAGTTCAGCAGAAAATCTCTAGGAGAGATTTCTCAGGACAAAGATGAAGTTCTTGATTAACACAATAGGAGCTTATGTGATCAGAATATCACAGGCAGGTTCATAGTCACAGAATTTAATTTCAATTCCCCGCTTGGCCTAATTAGGAGAAGCAAGTGCACTGGATGCTGGGCACCTTTTGATTTGGGGTTTCTTTCTTTGTTTCTCCTTAAAAATAATTATCTGTGGTCTCATTTTAGGGCAAACCCAAACCTTACCATCAATCTGCAAAGTATTTGGAAGAATGAGGAAGAGGATTGTTTTTCTACACATTCAGTTTTCATTTTTTAAACATGGTTTTCTAGGGCACATTGCTCTGAGTTGCTTCCAAGCCCCAAACACCAATATGTTGGAATAGAAAATATAATGAGCTGCAGAAATATTTCAATATTGCTCACACATAAAAAATCATATCACACCTGTAAAACGTCCTCTCTGTACAAGTTACACTTGTATTACTAAGAAAAAAAATTAAAAATTGGAATTTTTGTGACCATCCAACAGGGAAATCAGTGTCCTCTGACTGTCAGAAGCTCCACTAATCGTAATAAATATTTTTCTTATTTAAAAGATTTTCAATAAATCAGTCCATTTTTGTTTCCATATATAATATGACTAGTTGACAAACGCTGACAACAAGCAAACATTTTGATTCCAAACTATTATTTCAAAGTCAAACACCTTTTTTGTGTCCTTTTCTTCACTTTATTTTTGTCAATTTTGGAAATGAAATTTTATGTTGAAATGTTGTTTTTAGACACACTTTGTGTGTTTTCTCGCTTTTGCTGACACCATGTGGTGAAGCAGCAGCTCCCAGCTTTTTTGGTGCTGCTCCCTGGAGTAGTTTTTCTTTGTAAAACAATGAATTCCCTGCTGGAGTCACAGCTCCCCAGATCAGTGTGCAGTTGAAGGTCTTCTACCCTGAGCAGGACAATTTCCTTTTTCTAGACACAGAAAAGAAGGGAAAACTCAGGCTGGACTGGCGGCAGAATCCAGCATGGGGAGAGTGAGGCAGGTGCTTGGCACAGGCTGGGGCTGGCACAGGGAGTGTTCCCTGGGGGGTGACACCTGTGAGGAGCAGATCCTTCTCATCCCCAGGGATGGTTCTGCTGATAACCACGGCTCCGAGGGAGCAGGGAGAGCTGTCCAAGGGTTTCCTCTGACTTCAGGCTGGCAGCTCCAGGACCATTGCTGCTGAGGCACTTGCCTCTGGGAAAATCTTGCACATGGCTGGGCTCCCCTTTTTGACTTCCAGGCATTTCCTGGCCTTGTGCATCTTCAGGGACGAGCAGGTTCTGCTGCTGTCGGCAGTGCAGCAGCTCTCACGGAGGCTCTGGGAGGGATGAAGGCTCCTGCCAGAAGAAACCGAAGTGTGGAATTCATGCTTACCCTGCTCCTCCACTGCTGGTGCCTGAGAGTGCCCTGGGGGTGTGAAAACCTGTGTTTGCTGCTGGAGGGTCTTGTCCAGCCCCACACCAAGGCTCTTCTCCTTTGGCACTGCCACAGCACCCTGGGAGCCCTGGGCTGGGAGCTGGCAGTTCTTGAAATTGCTGCTGTGCCTCTGGCTCCTGGGAATGCCTGCTGGAAAGGGCCTGGCTCCCAGTTTTGCTTTCTGGATTTTCCTGGCCATGTGCATCCTTAGGGCTGAGCAGGTTCTGCTGGTCGCCGCGGCTCTGGGAGAGGAGGAACACCAGCCCACAGGCCTTCCTCCCTCTGCACTCTGCAGCTCTCACGGAGGCTCTGGGCAGGATGAAGGCTCCTGCCCGAAGTACTCAAAGTGTGGAATTCATGCTTACCCTGCTCCTCCACTGCTGGTGCCCGAGAGTGCCCTGGGGATGTGAAAACCTGTGTTTGCTGCTGGAGGGTCTTGTCCAGCCCCACACCAAGGCTCTTCTCTTTGGCCCTGCCACAGCACCCCGGGAGCCCTGGGCTGGGAGCTGGAGGCTCCAGGACAATTGCTGCTGTGCCTCTGGCTCCTGGAGTGCCTTTCTGGAGACCTGCTTGGTTCTGTGTCTTGCTTCTACAAGAAAGGCTTCGCAACTTGACTCCTCTGTGCCACCTATGAATAAGTTCACTCTTTCTCTTTCGGAGGGGACAAAAAAATGTGCTTGAACTTTTTGTCAAAACACTAAGCTTCATAGCTCTTGCAACTGTTATCTTCTTAGTTCATAACCTGGATTATAAATCTTATTTGTCTGGATTTTCCAGATTAGTATTATAAATATAAAATAGAATCTTTAATTTCCGGGAGCTACAAGATGTAATCACATGCATTTGTTGTTTTTTATTTTTGCAAAATATGGACAATATTTTCTCTGTTTTCTACTTTTCCCTTCTGAACTCGTCTGGTTCCTGTTTTCACTTCCTCTACTCAGAAGCCCTTTCTCATGGTTTATTCCTGTAATGATTCTCCAGTCCTTCCATACTGCTTTATAGAGATGTAGCTATTGCAACATATACTGATTAGGTATTTTTTGTTGTTTTGGTTTATGCTATGGTAAGAAGATAAAACATGTATTTTCCATTACCTTGAACTGCAATTTTATTACCTTTTTAAGAGAAAATATATTTTAAAGGGCTTGGATAGCATAATTTTAAAAAATAGTTTCATCACCTGTCCAGTAGCAATAAAGTAGACCTGTATCTGTCATCTAAAAATAAAGCAAGCTTTTGATATGACAGACACATTTAGACTTTATCCTGAATGAAATAAAGCAGAAAAAATATGCTGTTCCAGTTTTATCTTCAACTGCACATCACTTTTAACCTTGAGTGAAGACTGTGCATTATTGAATAGAACCAATCCAGGCAGTGCAGCTCTAGGTTAACACATGATCTGAACCTTAGGCTGGTAATTAAAAGCAGAAAATAGTTTGGCAGCCACCACGAGGCAGCAGCACATCCTCCTGTGGTCATTCCCACTCGCAGAGTAAAACTGGAACCGAGCAATCCCATTCCATTCCAACTACCCTTGTGCTGGAAAGGTGGAGCCCTGCTCTCCGAAATGCCATTTGCAACTTGGTAGGTGATACTGACCACAGAGTGCCAATAAATAGAAATCATCAGGACAAAATTTAATCCAACAAAGTGACCCAGACATGAAGATGAGCAAGCTGATGGTTGTCAGATTCCAGTGTTCAGGGGTGACAGTAGGGGACACTGCTAACACAGTGCTTATGTTAGGATGAAGCTTACAGAATAGATTAAAAGGCTTTTTTTTAATTGAAGGGGCAATTTATTCCACTAAACATCAGGGATTTCTCAGGGAACAGAAGGGACCACACTGTGCTGGGCAAGGCTACTGTGATTTAAGAGTCCAGATTATCTTGCAATATTTAAATAACCTTGGCATTGACAGCAAAGGGACAGTGCAATTTCCAAGGCTACATAGGAAAATGATGGAAGTCTGAGGCCCTAGGGGAGCTGAGTACACAAAACATGGAATTATTCCAGCAAAGCCAAGGGCAGCCTAAAGCAATGCAGTGCCAGGGACTGCCAGGGTCCAACAGTCCAGGAAGCCCTCACCTCAGTTTTCCCTTCCTCTGAACTGACTTCCCCAAATCCAGTGTCTTACAAGCATTCCACCTTGGAGAACTGGCAGGGTGCTGGGCTGTGCGTTTTCACTGAAGGCACCTCCACACCTGTGTGTGTGTACACCCAGCTCCCAAACAAAGCCCAGCTGGAAAGTACATTTGTTTTCCAGGTTTGCAGAGACCCTCTTCCTCCTGCCCAGACCATCCTCTCCAGGATAACAGCAACAAAACCAAAACACACACTCACCAACACAACTCATCCAAACCTGCCATGAACATCAGCACATTCAGCTGCTTCTACAAAACATCAATTTACACACTTTGCTACTTACTCTAAAAACTAACAGTGTATTTATATGCAATAATTTTTTAAAAAAGTCTTTTTACTTGAACATAACTACCAAGCTTGTTACCAGCTGCACAGTTAATACTATGATCCCTCTTTCTTTTTTTTGCTTCACCTTGGAAAGCAGAATTCCAAGGAGCTCTTGAAATTAAACATTTTGAACAGCTCCTTTTGTATCCTTCAGTCACTCTGAAAGATAACCATGTAAAAAGAAAAGAAACAGCTGAAGGAAAGTTAGCAGTATTTTTTTATTTGTCCTGAAACAAAGAATTTAGAACCTTAAAATTTTACAAACATGATTTTATACAAACAATAGGGAATGAAGTTTTCCATCCACGCTAAAGAAGTGGATGTGGCCTTGCCCACAGCTGCAGTCCCTCCAAGGTGTAACTGCTCTGCCAGGGTTTTGTCCATGGCCATGGCTCTGAGGTGCTCCAGCACAACCCCAAGCACAGGCTCTGATGTTTCAAGGGAAATCTGCTGAGCATGGACTGATCCACAGCCACAGAGGCTTCAGGTTTATCCTTGGGCCTCAGTCCCTTCCTGGCCATGGACATAACCGTGGCCACAGCTGCTTTGAGACGTTCCTGCTCTGCCATGGCCTTATTCCCAGCCACTGATGCCTGGGGGTGCCCTGCTCCCATGTGGGCTCATCCACAGCTCACAGTTCCCTCCACTCCAGCTCACGCTGGAGCTCCAGCAGCACAGAAACAGCAGCGATGCCCTGGGCACCTGCCAGCCCAGGTGTGTCACCATGGCTGTCCTCAAAGTGGCCCCAGGCACAGCACAGGAAGAGGAGAAGGACTACATCCAGCAGCAAAATCAAAATGGAGCCCCTAATGAGCCCCACAATATAGAGAGTGAGCCCCAGGGCAAGCACCGGAGCCTGAGACTCAACAGCACCAAGAGCTGTAAATCCAATCCAGCACATCCCAGTCAAAGCTGCTGTTATCTCAAACCCTTCGAGTTCCACGTTGGGTACCAAAAAGGACTGCCATGGTTTAACCCCAGCTGGCAACTCAGCCCTACACAGCTGCTCACTCACTCCCCACAGCAGGATGGGGAGGGAGCCAGGAAAGGGAGAAAACTCATGGGTTGAGATAAACACAGTTTAATAGGTAAAGGAAGAACTGTGCACACAAACAAAGCAAAATAAGGAATCTATTCCCCACCTGCCACCTGCAGGCAGATGTTCAGCCATCTCCAGGAAAGCAGGGCTCCATCCCATGTAATGGTGACTTGGAATGACAAACAGCATCACTCCTGACATTGCCCACTTCCTTCTCCCTCCAGCTGTACATGCTGAGCATGATGCCATATGGCCTGGGATATCCCTTGGGTCGCTTGGGGTCAGCTATCCTGCCCATGTCCCCTCCCAACTCCTTGTGCACCCCCAGCCCACTCACTTGTTGGGTGAGATGCCTTGACGCTGTGTAAACACTGCTCAGCAATAATGAAAACAGCCCTGTGTTATCAACACTGTCTCATCAGCTCAAATCCAAAACCACACCCAGAGCAGCTACTGTGATAAAAATTAACTCTGCCCCAGCCAAACCAGCACAGCTCAGTATCTCCACAAAGCTCAGTTTCTGTGTCAAAATAATACTCAGTTGGTCACATACCATATTGTCAAGGGCTTAAAATGTTACTGATTTTTAACAGTTTTCACAAACATTTGTTTTAGATTATAACAATAATTTCAGATCAAGTTCTGCAGTTCAGCATTCCCTCCGTTCATCTCGACAAGCACCCAACAATCAAATCTCCTTTGCGTTTGCCCCCGACTGTAGGTTCTGACAGCCATGAGCAGCTGCATCGGACAACTTCTCTCCTAAAGAGATGACAGAACTCTTTTCCTCATCTCCTGGGCCACTGCAAATTGCTTCCAGAAGCCTGCTACTACCAAGGGTAAGGGCACCTGCCAGCTTTGGCACTTTTCAGGAATCTCAATACATGCAACTTTTCTTCAATTTCAACTTCATTTGGAAATGGGGAGGTTCAGAGGGGTATTCCAGGTACAAAAGTCTTGTAAAAAAACAGGGCCTTTCAGTGCCTCATTTCATTTACTTTAAACATGGCATGCCTGCATACTTCTTCTTTTTTCTTTCCCCTGTGTTAGCCTTAAAATATTCCGGGCAGGAGGCGGTAGGGCACCGCAGCAGTGTAGCGCTCCCAGTCCTTCCCATATTTGCTCCAACAGCGGTGCTCGTCCCTGAGGCAGCGGTGGGTGAGCAGGATGGTCATGTACACGATGTAGAAGTAAGGCAGGATGTGCTCAAAGCCACAGGCCAGGCAGTAGGCCAGCGAGCCCATCAGGTCTCCCGTGTAGTTGAAGTGACGTGCCCAGCCCCAGAACCCCGAGGTCATCAGCTTGCTGTGGTACTTGGTGCCATCCACGGACGTGTAGGAGCACTCGATGTACTCCGGCTTCCTCCCCCAGATCCTGCAGTTGCCATTGGTCCGACGGAAAAGGTCCTTCTGGTGGTTGGTCATCCTGAAGATGTAGTAACCCAGCAAGCCCAACAGCAGGATCCCCACGGCGTGAGCTGTGCACAGCTGGACAGGGTGGTAAACCAGATACAGACCCTGGGGAGCACAAAAACAATCACCATTTACTCAGCGTGCCAGACCAACTCCTTGACTACAGTGACCCACAACAGACCAGAAGAAAGAGCATAAATATCTACTACAACAGTAAAACTGCAGAAAACTCTGCATCCTACAGTTTCCTTCTCTCTTTCTCTCTCCAAAATTGTACTTCTTAATGAAGCAAGAAGAGAGAAGTTGCAAGGATGCAAACCAGACAGAAGGAAAAAAACAGGGAACAAAACTCAAACAAACCACCATTAACCAAAAGATCCTCAACATGCAGGAGTGAAAAAAATGAAGTGGAAAGGATTTAGAAAAGTATACAGACACAACAGACAGTGACAGAAAAAGGCACAAAAGAAAGGGAGGAGAGGAAAAGATGTCAAATCCATACACAGACAGGAAGCCTTCCAACAAGGGAATTGTTGGAACGTTGCAATGATTTCTCAGCAATCAAACTGCCTAGAAACTTCTAAGGTACAAATTAAACTGCTGGAAAAATGTTTCTGGAACCTTTCATTTCTGTTAGTCCAAAAACACATTGTACACATTTTTACCTGCAAAGTATAGAGGTAGGGCAACCAAACACAGTCTCCCCAGCCCAAATACCATCCAAAATGATCATGGCAGATGTCAATGGTTTTCAAGTACCAGGCTTCATTCCAAAAGAAGTCCAGAACATAAATACCCTGCAACAGAATAATTTCACATCAATAACAGAGCACTGTCACCAGTCACCCTGTTTAGCAGCATCAGCCTAATCTTTGTGCTGCCTTGTGATATGATCTCAAAATTCATTGCTGTTTTTATGTTAACACTCTAAAATCAGAAATTTCTGAACACAGTGAAGAAGAACTATCACATAAATACCTGGATACACAATATCTATCTGTCTAGACAGATACAGCAACAGCAGGGTAACTAAGGCAAGTGTAGAACTTAAGGACAAACACTTGGGAAATGAACTCATAATTGATCACCCCAACCTTTCTTCAGCTTAGAGTCACAGGGCTACACAGAGGGTGCATGGAGTTCCTACTGAGCAGGCTTCCACTTACACAGATGGGTGAATAAATCCAAAGAAGTCCCAGCACACCATCACTGAATGAGCTGGTTCATGCCAGAACAAAATGCCTAAGTTTCATTTCCACGGAAGGAGTTTTTTTCTACTTTAATATTAGTTTATTTCCTAACTGGTTTCTTCATTTCCTCCTGGGAATTTACCTGAAGGACATTGACAAGGATCATGGAGTTTGTCACTTCACCGTACAGCTCCTGTTGTTTAGCAGCAAAGGACAGGTTGATTAGAGTCCAGGCTACAATCCCAGGGCGCCCATTGAAGAAGAGCTTGAAATCAAACCACTTCCCTATTCGAGGGTTAAATTCAATCCCCATCATGTAATCGTAAAAGAAGTTTCCAGTGAATTTGCTGTAAAACATAAAAAAATTAGAAATGCACAGAGTTACAAATATAAGAGTACAAATACAAGTAATTACTACTCTGACTACACAATTCAGGTTAATTTGATGTAGTGATAATACAAATCATCAAACGGTGTAACATTGTGCAAGGTAACACAAACTGACCCAACCGAAGTATTACATCAATAGGCACAAACTGCAGAATTTTAGAGATGCCCGAGTTTACTCTTGGTAACATTTTTGAACAGTTTAGTAGAATTATTTCTAGGATGGGTGTATCTGTGACACTGAGGCTGCCAGTTGCACGGTGTGCAGCACGAAACACAGGGGATGGTGCTAATGAAGCAAAGAACTTCTGTCATGTGCTGGCTCAGCTCTCTGTGCCAGTGAAATATAGTCTATTATTCCATTTATAGATCTGATTTCTATTTAACAACTTTAATCTCTGATTAGTATCCTCTCATTACTAAAGTTCACATACCAGTCTTTGGCATTGGTAGGGAAAAAGTAGCCTTTAATCATAGCAAATGTGGAAACTGCATATCCCAGGATATTGGCACACCACAGGAGAGGAATCCAGTTGTCAAAAATGATGGTAGGTGAGAAGAAGTGGAAGCAAGAAGCGTTTGCAAACCAAAGCACATGGGTAATGATCCAGGCCTGAAGTCCATTGATTTCATATTTATTCACAACACCTAAAATATGAGGAAAAATCGAGTGTTAGTGACCCTGCGTTAATACAGCTTTTTATTGATATGGATATGCACAGAACACAATGAAGCTCAATTGAGTGCTCATGAAATGACTCTTCTCTCCTCATCATCCCAATGAAATAACTTGGGGCACTTTTCTGAATGTTCCACTAGACTCTGCTGTAACCATTTGGCTTTGTTAGGCTGAGTTTTTCTCCTCACAAAACTGAATTTAGACTCTCTCCCAAACTATAGCAACTATAGGAACAAGTTAGTAACAACTACAGGACCCTTTCCAGCAGGTCACATCACACATTTTGTCCAAGTCCCGTGGGTTAATGGAGCTTGAGGAAGTAAAATTATCTTGTCAAACAAATACCAGCAATAGTCCACTGACAATTTAAAGTGCCAAATTATCAATCAGTCCTTTTCCATTGCTGGTGTGGTGCCTACTGTGGGTTGCAGAGGAAGAGGCCCCCAAAATCCCATGAGAATTGGAAGGACTGGACACAGAAGGGCATTGATCAGCACAGGATTTGAAACAGATAGCAGGATTTCTGTTCCCCCCTGAGAAGAATCACAAGCTGTCAAAACCTGACAAACTGAGGAATTGTGAAAGGTTGAGAAAACAACTAAGAGACAACCTCTCACGCTGGAAAGTATATATACTATTTGGCTTCGTAATAAAGGCAGAATTCATCTTGCATGCAGCGAGTGGCTCTCATTCCTGTGCCACAGCCTACCATATCAACAGCTTTACTAACAATAAGAGATAGAAGTGCAATAATTTTTTCTAAAAGATGACATAGATTGCTTTCTATTTTTGTTTGAACTGAACATGTGAGGAAGGTGAGAGCATTTGTGTCCACATTTCCTCCAGCTACACACGGGTTAATAAAGACTCCAAGTACAGAAATACTGTAATTTCAGAAGATTGCATGGTGTGCATGTATTCCAAGGAAGACCTTACCAGCAGGGGTGACAGCACCTTCTTGTACACCTCCCACATACCCAGGAAGAAACTTATGGCAGAAGTCAGGAATGAACACATACAAAACCACCTGTGAGAGAGAGAATGTATTCACAGTAAATGCAGACAAGACAAAACCTCTCACAGCACTATCCCTTGCATACATATACCAAATACAACATTTCTATTACGTTTCTGTCAAGTACTGGGTAAGCAAATATGGCAATATTCAGCTGTTGTGATTTTAGATTGTAATACATCTAAGCTATCATACAGCTCTAAAGATGTATTTCAAGTAAGGTTGCCATTCTGGTTTTGGTGGGGAAGCAGGACAATTTGTAACTAGATTCAGGCCCTTGTCCTTTTATTTTGATCTACTTCTTGTGTATTAATTTAAAACAAATGAGTATTGTTGTTACATAGCTGCTTTTTCTTAAAAACCCCACTAAGGAATATGTCACACAAAGAATATTTGTGTATATTTCCTACATACTTATTTTCCAAGGACATAAGCTTCATTTGTATTCCAAAAAGCCTTGGAAAGTGTGAAACACCAAAGAGTAAATGCCAGTGCAACATTCCACCACGCTCTGTGTAGAAGGATTCATCCATCAGCTGTGTGAAAAACCAGACACTGCATCCAGACCATAACTCAATAATGTACCTGGAAAGCGACCCAAAGGGAATAGATGCCAGCAGCCCTATAGGTCAGCATGGGAGTCTTGTTCCAGATGTCAGACAGATGTTTATTCCCCGTCAGCAAGTCCAGGAGTGGATGGGTCAGAGAGCACTGGTACTGGTCACAGGACATGATGAAGTAATACACAATCAGTGGTGCAAACATGAGCAGGAAAAGGATGCTTGCCAAGGAGAACCAGTCCACCTCCCTGTAATCCAGAACAGAGCATTTTTTTCCCCCAGGTTTCAGATAGATGAGTTACATCAGACAATTTTTCAGAGGACCTTCTAGACTAACTGGATGAAAACTGAAAACATTTTCAGGTCACAGACATGTCTGGGGGTCAAACTGCCATAAAAAACTCATCACAGAACACACTTTATCACAAACTCTTCTAAAACTACTCTAGTTGATCGGAGCAAGAGATTAGATAGAATCTCCCCTCCAAAACCCAGATTATTATTACAGACTTCATCTATTTGACAGCAATCATGGCTATAACTGGTAGACTATTCAGCTAGAAGAGATCATGAAATCCAAAGAACATTATGCAAAGCTTACAATCATGGAAAAGACAGACCTTGGACAGCCATAAGTTAACCCTTCTGTACCAGACCCTGCCTGCAGAAGCAAGTCACAGACACCCGTGGCTGCTGCCAGCTGCAGTACAATGCCCTGCTAATGCCTGCCCAGCTCCCTGAGAACTGGGATATGAGTCATTAATCTTGCTCCAGCAGGACTTGTCAGCTGGCAATGACAACAGATGCTAGGATGTCTGCCTTCCAGATCTTGCCAAATACTTCTTTCCCTGAAGGAACTACAGATTTTACCTGTTTTTATAATTTGCCTTTCTTTTTCACAAGGAGGACTGTGTTTAACTCAAGCCATCCAGCAAACTCTCTACCTTAAAAAACCTCAAGAACTCTTTTTCAGGACCTGTTGCTGTAGCAAATTATCTATGAACTTTCCAAAGCAGGGCAAGACAACAACCTGTTATTAACAGAGGGACGTTTAAAAGGAATAGAGCATCCTTAAGAGTAGCAATGAAGCAATTGGAACTACAATGACTACTTAGGGTCATCAGCTTCTCTCACCATGCTCTTCCCCACTGGCCTTGAGATGCTTTAGTATCATTTTGGATGATTTTGTGTTTTCTTTCTTGAGCAAATTTTTTCTCCTGATAGGCTGCCATGATGCCCTGTAAGAAAGAAAATATCAATCCTATTACTCCAGCTGGTTCTCAGTAAGTCTTATGCCTCTACAAGAGAATCACAAATAAAAATTATTTTATTTAAAATTCATTATATAGCTGTCAGACCATGTGAAACTTGGGGGTGGAGGAGAGGAAGCAAAAAATCCTTACCAACTCCTTATGAACTTAAATTCAGCAAAACATAATCTAAATACTAACATCAAAGTAATCCATTAAACTTCTTGCTAACCGGAAATTTCCTCTGAGATGCACTAGATAATAAATGGCTTATTACTTACATATGAGATGAGAAAGGAAAAGAAAGCTTCACCCCATCTCTGAAAATAAAATTCTATAACTAACTGCCTTTCTTATATAGAGAAATTGCTACTGCTGTAACATTACCTGTACTGGACCTTGTCAATTGGATACTTTTGCCCAGACTGCTTGCTCCATATGTGTCATTTACACCATAGGAAACAAGATCTAATCCTATCTTAGTCAAAAACCAGTGTCTGTGGAACATGCACTGCCGCTTTCTCTCGGTTTGATCAAACGATCCTCCTCCTGTGAGCTGCCCTATGGACTCGGCGCGCCTCACCAGCACGAACTGATCTGATCGCTCACCTGCACTCCTGGCCGAGCCGGGCCGTGCCCTCTGCATCCACCGCCGCAGGACAACCTATCCCAGCACCTGAGCGCCCCAACACCGAATAAAATCCCTGTTATCTAATCCCAATCTCCACTATCTCATCTTAAGGCCATTTCCTTCAGTCCTCCCCCCGCAGACTTCTCTTCGGAAGAGACCTGAGAGGAAGGCGGCTCGTCGCTCCCCTTTGCCCACGCGGCTGGCTCCCTTCCCGGCCCGATCCCACACGAGATAAGGATGCAACGCAGCCACGCACGGGCCCGGGCCCGCTCTCTCACCGGGGTTCGGTCCCTCTCCCGGGGTGGGTCGGTCAGGCCCTCTCCGGGGGTCGCTCCCCACCTCAGCCC
Organism: Acanthiza pusilla; assembly: GCA_036630365.1. Lineage (NCBI taxonomy): Eukaryota > Metazoa > Chordata > Aves > Passeriformes > Acanthizidae > Acanthiza > Acanthiza pusilla. Next base: position 604,750 of record JAXCHO010000006.1, on the reverse strand, counting down.
GCTGCCCGGGCCGCCCCGGCCGCCGCTCCGACTGCGCCGCGCCCCCGGCCCGGCCCGGCCCGGCCCCCCAGGCCCCGCCCCCAGCCGCGGCCCGGCCAATCCGCGCCGCCCTCCGCCCGGCCCGCGGCTCCCCATTGGCGGCGCGCGCTCAACCCATGGGCCGAGGCGCTCGGGCGGCGCAGGCCCCGCCCCCTGTGGCGGCCCAGGGCTGGGGCGGAGCGCGGAGCCGCTGGGCCATGGCTGAGTGTGCGAGCGGCGCCGGCAGCGCGGGCACCGGGCCGGAGCAGCACCGACACTGAACACACCCAGCGCTCTGGGAGAGCAGCACCGACACTGAACACACCCAGCGGCTCTGGGAGAGCAGCACCGACACCGAACACACCCAGCGCTCTGGGAGAGCAGCACCGACACTGAACACACCCAGCGCTCTGGGAGAGCAGCACTGACACTGAACACACCCAGCGCTCTGGGAGAGCAGCACGGACACTAAATAACCCAGCGGCTCTGGGAAAGCAGCACTGACACTAAATACACCCAGCGGCTCTGGGAGAGTGCGAGCTGCTGTCCAGGGAAAGAGTTTGCACCTGCGCGTGTGGCATTACAACCCCTCTGCGGCCACAGAGCCCCTAATGGGCCGCCTGGAGTTGGTACTGAACTCTCAACATTCCACTGTCCGTTCTGCGCAGCTCCCGATGGCCCCACGGATGAAGAGCTGGGGATGCTAGCCGAGAGCTGCTGAACCCTGGCCCAGGTGGCCAAGAAGGACAGTGGCATCCTGGCCTGTGTCAGCAATAGTGTGGCCGGCAGGACCAGGGCAGTGACTGTCCCCTTTTCTGGGCACTGCTGAGGTCCCACCTCGAATCCTGGGGTCAGTTTTGAGCCTCTCAGTCCGAGATACTGACGTGCTAGAGCCAGTCCAGAAGAAGGAATGGAGCTGGGGAAGGGTCTGGAGCGCAAGGAGAGGCTGAGCGAGCTGCAGTGGCCTGGAGCCTGGAGCAAACGAGGCTCCGGAGGGACCTTCTCACACTACAGTCCCTGAAAGGAGGCTGTAGTCTGCAGGCTCTGTAGACAGGACAAGAAGAAATGGCTTCAAGTTGTGCCAAGGCTGGTTTAGATCGGATATTAAAAAGTTAGTTTCTTCACGGAAAGGGCTGCCAGGCATTGGCACAGCCTGCCCAGGGCAGTGGTGGAGTCATCATTGCTGGAGGGATCTAAAAGCCGTGTAGAGGTGGCACTTGGGGACACACTTTGGTGGTGGTCTTGGCAGTGCTGGGTAAGCGGTTGGACTCGGTGATCTTAGAGGTCTTTTCCAAACTAAACGATTCTGTGATTCTAGTACAGAAAGAAGTTAGAATCCTGTGTGTATGGAGCCTCATGGCAGCCAAATATGTGCTCAGGGACGTAAGAGAGGAGACTGGGCTTTGAAGAAATCGCCCTCCTCGGGGTCAGCACCCCGAGAGCTGCCGGGATGATGCTGAGATGTGAGCAGCACACAGAACATTGCACCCTGCTCACCTACCTTCCGTGCTCACATTCTGAGCTCGGTTCGAGGGACACGCCTTAAAGAGCCGTGCAGGGCTGAGAAAGGGCTGCGGCAGCGCTCCCGGTACGCGGGGCTCTGGGAGACAAACTGCGGGGCCGCGGCAGGGGCGCGGCAGCACACGGCGCCGGAGCAGCCACACCGCGGGGACACCGGCTCCGGGCACAGCCGGGGCTGCAAGCGCTGACCGGGCAAGTGCTGCTGCCGGGGCCGGAGGAGGGGCCGGGAGGAGGGACCGGGAGGAGGGACCGAGGGGAGCGGCCGGAGCAGGGACCGGGAGGAAGGACAGGGAGCGGGCACCGGGAGGAGCGGCCGGAGCAGGGACCGGGAGGAAGGACAGGGAGCGGGCACCGGGAGGAGGGACCGGAGGAGGGACCGGGAGGAGGGACCGGGAGCAGGGACCGGGAGGAGGGACCGGCAGCGGGGACCGGCAGCGGGGACCGGGAGGAGGGACCGGGAGGAAGGACCGAAGGAGGGACCGGAGGAGGCACCGAGAGCAGGGACCGGGAGGAGGGACCGGGAGCAGGGACCGGCAGCGGGGACCGGGAGGCGCGGCCGGAGGAGGGACCGGAGGAGGCACCGAGAGCAGGGACGGGAGGAGGGACCGGAGGAGGGACCGGAGGAGGCACCGGGAGGCGCGGCCGGAGGAGGGACCGGAGGAGGCACCGGGAGGCGCGGCCCGGCGCCGCCCCGGAAGCGGCGGGGAAGGCGGCGGGGCAGCATGGGCCGGGCGGTGACCGTGGCCACCTGCGCCCTCAACCAGTGGGCTCTGGACTTTGAGGGCAATCTGGAGAGGATTTTCAGAAGTGAGTGGCTGCCGGGATCGCTGGCTGCCCCCGGCCGTGCGGAAGCCTCTCCCGCTCCCTCCGTCCCTCCTCCCTTGCCCTGCTCCGCGCGTTCCCCGTGCCCGTGTCACACACTGCGCTCCCATCACTGCTCCAGGTATCCACATCGCCAAGAGCAAAGGAGCTCGCTACCGCCTGGGGCCAGAGCTCGAAATCTGGTAAGGGCGCTCTGCTGGCGCTGGGTTGCTGCCGTTCCAGTTAACTGGGGAAGAACAGGGCAGGAGGAGCATCCGCCGCGTGTGCTGCAGTGCCCAAAGCCATCCCTGCCGCAGGCGGCTGTCGGTGCAAAACCACCCATTGTAGCTGTGAGCACAGCACTGGCTCTCTTGTCTTGGGAACCTGGCTGGGAGCGATAATTTTTGGCCTACTTCAGTGAGTTTTGCTTCAGGGAAACTGCAGTGATTTGATTTCTGCCTGGGTCCACGCTGCTGCCCTTGAAACGAGTATCATGGGATGATACAAAACGCTGCAGTTTTAGGGATGATGACAGTGCTGCTTCTTCATTTTCTATATAAATTACCCATGTGGTTGAAATGTTCCCTGTCTGAAGTAGTTTTGGTTCTTGGGCCCTGGTGCTATTTTAGCTGAATTTTTGATTTCTTCTTGTTTTTGTACGCAGTGGTTATGGCTGCTCAGATCACTATTATGAGTCAGACACACTCTTGCATTCGTTTCAAGTTCTGGAAAAGCTCTTGGAGTCTCCAGCTACTCAAGATATTATCTGTGATGTGGGAATGTAAGTTTTTGCCTTGTGTACGTAGGACAAAGGGGTAAGTCCTTAGGGAATGCTGTTTGTGCCATACTATGGATAGCGAGGGCTCTGCACCAAACTTTCAAACATATCTTAGGAACTGCACTACTTTTCCCCTTTTTACAGTTATATATTGGAAACCTTAATGGCTGGGCCCTATTGCCACAGCTCAGACTTCGTGTGAGGTGTAACTCAAGAGGCTTTATAAATTGTCTGTCTTTTAGGAATGTGGGGGCTGCTTTGGCTGACACATATCTTAGAGCAACATAAGTATGTCAAAATAACTGAAGCCATTCTAAGTCTAGTGCTGACACTGAAGAGTGGTAAATTATGTCTGTAAAATGAATGTGTAAGTATTGATGTAAATGTGTAAAGTTGGTTTGATTTTGAACTGGGCTGGCAGTATCACAGTGGGTCACGTGTGATTAAATAGCCTGGCCCAGCCTTGGGGAATCTTCTGGTCTGCTCATGTTCCTAAGGTTCAGGTAGTAGTTGGCATATCTGAGACTCGATAGCACAGTCAGTAATGCTGATTTTTTCAAACAGGTACTTTAACTAAAAAATTAGAAGCTAAAACTTGATACATTGTTTTGCTTGATTCCCTCGAGTGATGTCTTAAAATAGTTTTTGTGCAGTGAAATAGACTCTGTAGGTTTTTATAATTTCATTTAGTGAGTGTAGTCACTGCTAACTTTGCTTCTTATTTTTACAGGCCTGTTCTGCACAGAAATGTTCGTTACAATTGTCGAGTGATCTTTTTAAATAAGTAAGTTGTGAGGTAACACACTAGTGTATCCCTTAAGAGACCTATTTGGCCTTCAAGAAAGAGTTTTTTAGTGCTATGTAGAGTGATGGATTTATCTTCCGATTTGCTAAATTTTGAGAGAGACAACTAAGGTTTTTCATTATGTCTTTTTCTTTTCTGGATTTGTAGAAACTAAATTCCCACTGCTTTCTGAAAGAGTTCAGAAAAAACCTTTGAGTCTACAAACAGAAACTTTAAAAATGTGACATTATAATAGAAAAAAAGGAGTTGATCTTAATCAGTGTTCATATGTAGCCTTGTTTGGCTGTACATCAGGTCTTACTTAGCTCAGTTTTTCTGTTTTATGATTTAAGGAAGATTCTTCTGATCAGACCAAAAATATCACTGGCAAATGCTGGAAACTACAGGGAACTCAGATGGTTCACACCATGGAGCAAAGCAAGGTATGCTGGCAGCTGTTGAAATTGTGTGATTTTCTGTGCGGAAGCAGCAGGGTTGAAATATCTGCAGCAAATCATCAGTGCTGCTGCAGGGAGAGCAGCAAGGCAGAGTCAGCCAGGCTGTGTGGTGGCAGCTGGGCTAGAAGGCTTACTGAGCAGTCAAACTCTGAGCTGCTGAGCTGGAAGGAAAAGTGGGGCTGTGTGATCCTGCAGCCAGCATAAAGCGTCATTTTCCTGGAGTCTGCTTTCTGAGAACACCAGCTCAGGACTAGCAGGGGCTGTGTTTGTGTTGCTGCAGCCAGGGCTGGAGTGGCTAACATTGGAATGCAGGAGCTCTGTCAGAGTCTGGACAAAAGCAGGTGATGAAAGCTGCCCACCTTGTGATGCTGCAGGGCGTGCCCAGCACTCATCTCTCGTGTTGTGCTCTCATCCTGAGCTCAGGGAGTGCCTGCAGCTGAGGATCTCAGTACAGCACTTCTGGTCCATCCTCCAACCCCAGTCAGCTCTGAGCTGCTCACATGGCAGCCCTGCAGAAAGAGGAACTCCAGCTGGCATTTGACTTGCGTGGTGTGTTCTTTGTTTGGTCTCTAGCCAGGTTGGTTGGTTGGTCTTTGTTGGTTTCTAGCCAGGAAGGAGCATTGCTTACCATGCCTTTCTGAAGCATGGATGTTGCTATTTTATAATCTGAGCACTTCTGATTAATTCCACAGAAAATATGAAGGTCTTCTTTCATTTTTCAAACACACACAGCCCTGTACAACTTCAATAGAGTTTCTTTAATCAGTGTTAGAAGGTGAGATGAGAACCAGTTTTTAGGCTGTGATTTATGTAATGATGTATTGACGATCTGTAAACTTGCTTTAGGCAGGTGGAGGAATATTTTCTACCCAGGATAATTCAGGAGGTGACTGGACAGGTAAGCTGTTGTTGTTTTTTCTTTAACTTTAGCATCTTCCAGATTCAGCAATTAAAAACTGTAGTCCCCGAAATTCTGCTGCCATTCGTGCTGTAAATTTATATGTTTCAGTGGTGGTTTTAAGTTACATTAAATGAGACCTTAATTAAACCTTATTTATGTTAGTATGTGGCAGCAAAGCAAGTAAATTTTGTCTGCTTCAGTTATTTGTACATACAGAACCTTGATTGCCATATTTTGCACAAATCTAGTACTGAGTTTGTCTGTGCTTGAGACTAGAATTGAGTATGTGTTTTTAGGTAAAAAATGTAAAAAAAAAAAAAAAAAAATTAAACCTTGTTAATTCAGAAGGATCTAAAATTTAGGTTAGTTCCCACTAAAGCGTAAGTGTGATTCCTAGCAACAGACAGTCTTTGTTTTGTAGATTGTTTAATTTCTGTCCTTGAACAAAGCACTGAAATACTACTGAAATTAAACCACAAAATTTTAATCAATCCAAAAATTTGCACTTCAGAGGTTTTTTTTTAACTCAGACTTGGTATAAAATGAAAGAAGGTATAATGTGATTGAAATTGTGTCACTAATTTTGCATAAGTGAGCATTCAGTTTTTATATTAAGACTTGTAGTTATGTTTCTGAATTGAATAGATTCTTCTACTGCATGTGTGTAAAAATATTCTTTTTTTTCCTCAGGAAACTGTTCCATTTGGGGATGCAGTGCTAGCAACCAAAGATACCTGCCTAGGGGCAGAAATATGTGAAGAACTCTGGGCACCAAACAGGTAAAGGAGAAGAGGAAATAAAAAGAAAACTAAAACATATTCTGGAGCTGCCTGAAATACATATTTGAAAAGATCTGCTTGTTATTCTTCAATGTAATTTATCTTTCAGAAAGTGCCAGTAAGATAAAATATGATCAAGAGCAATAAATACATAATGAGAAAGACCTCACTAGGCCAGGTGCAGGATAGCAAAGAAATGTGAGTGGTTAAGCTAATCAATTTGGAACAGAAGGTAGGAGAGAAATACCAGAAAGAAACAGAATGAAAAGAGTGACTTAAGGAAACACATGACAGGTAACTCTAGTGCTCACATTCCTGATATTTTTCCAAATCTCCCAGTTACAGTCATTTCCTTGTAACTGCAGAAGGTGTGGTGTGTCAAAAATGTGATTGTTTAAAAAAGTATTTCTTTCTTATGATATTGGAAAAAGAAAAAAAACCATAAAAATCTTCTCCTTGTGATTCTGTTTTTGTATTTACTAAGAAACAAGGAAAGTGGGACGACTGGCCTTGCAGTGTATATCCATGCTGCCCTTTCAGACCAAGACTGTATTGTTCTCTCTTCCTTTGGAGCCTGGGCTTCTGTCGAGTGGAAGGCATTTCATTTGGAACAGAATGAGCAGACCCCTGCAGCCCCTGCTGCTCTTTGACAGAGGAGTTGGGCAATGCAAGAAAACATCATTTTTGAAAGCCCTCTCCTTGTTTGAGCTAAGGCGTGCAGGAAGCTGAGAGTGACTTCGATTTTCCTGTTTGTCACTGATTTTTAATGATATTTGCAGTTTTCACAGCACAGCAGTGCCAGCTGATTCATTTTTGTGCCTTTTGCTCTGACAGCCCTCATATCGAGATGGGACTTGATGGTGTGGAAATTTTCACCAACTCTTCTGGGAGTCACCACGTGCTGCGGAAGGCTCACGCCCGGGTGGATCTGGTGAACTCTGCCACAGCAAAGGTGTGCACTTTTCTGCTTCTAAAGTTCTGTTTGTTTCAAAATTGAGAAGACATTAACTAATCGGACTGTAATCCTGTCTAACAGTGATCGGGACAAAAATAAAGAAATGAGTGTGCATTCCACTGTGGAAAATGTGCAGCTGCTTTGTCATTGTAAATTTAACGTGCTTTGCTTATATTTAACAGTGTCTGCTCTGTCCTCAGATATCCAAACACAGCTTCTGTCATCACCTTCCTGCTTTTCCCAACCTCAACTTGAACTCAGAATTTAAATATAAAAGTGCAGCTCTCCCTGTTTGGGCTGAGGGAATGACTCTTGCTACTAATAGAGACTCCTGTCAAGAGAGAATCCCAGCCATAAATCATTTACAATGTAAAGGGAAAGGAAGTTTGTAAGAAGGGCAGGAACAGAGAAATAACATTTTGATTTTTAATGCCCTGTCAGGTGCTGTATTCTGAACAGTTTTTTTTTCCCCTGCATGTTTGATTCCCTGGCAGAATGGTGGAATATACATTTTAGCCAACCAGAAAGGCTGTGATGGTGATCGTCTGTATTACGATGGCTGTGCCATGATTTCCATGAATGGAGAAACAGTTGCTCAAGGATCCCAGTTCTCCCTGGATGATGTGGTAATGTGCTCACCCTGCAGCTGCTAGTACATTTGTGCTCAACACTTCCCAGACATTCCAGACTCAGGTCCATGTCTCTAGACTCAAAGGGTGTATTTTAATTATGCTATTCAACTAGATCCAAGCTTTCTCCTAGTCAGATTACCTACAGTAGCTCTCCTGCTTTTGTGAGGGAGGAAGAACTGTCACAGTGGAAGAACTTCATAAAAATATGTGTGAATGCAATCACCATGAGAAGGAGAGACTGTGTTAATTTAGATTCCCTTATCTACAGATAAAAAGGGCAAAGACTGCAATGTTCTCATTATGACCCAGTTTTGTAGACAAAAGGTTTCACTTTGACTTCAGAGAAAAGTAGATTTGTCATCCAGGTTACCTCGCATTATGTGCCAGATCCATCTCTTTCCCCAGTACGTTTCCTGCCTTTTCCTTTGCCACAGATGATGCTGAGCCTTTTGCCAAGCATTGTTTACCTGTTTGTGTAGAGTGATCTAATGCTGAAAGCCTTTCCCTAGGAGGTGCTGGTTGCCACTCTGGACCTGGAGGATGTTCGGAGTTACAGAGCAGAGATTTCATCTCGTAACTTGGCGGTAAGGATATTTTGGGCAGGTTGAGTTTGCCTGGTTTGAATAGTTATTGAATATGCTCTGCCATTCAAACTCTGCCAAGTTTGAATATTATTGAATATGAAAAGTATTTGCATGTCTTGATTTTCACTGTTCTGTAGGTCTGATAGATACATTAGATCTGAAGCTACATTAAAATTGATGTCTTCTGAATTTTTCTATACTGTTGCTTAGGCAAGTAAAGTGAATCCTTACCCCAGGGTAAAAGTGAATTTTGCTCTGTCATGTCCTGATGATGTAGCTGTCCCTACTTGTATGCCAATCCAGTGGAGACATCACAGTCCTGAGGAGGAGATCAGGTAATCAAACACTGAACCTGTTGCTTGAAAATTATTTTGATTTAAAAGGAAAACCCAACCAAAAAAACAAACCAAAGAGAGAGAAACATAAGATGTTGTTTAGATTTAAGTAAAGGAAGTGTCTCATTGGAAGACCACAGTAAATACGTTGATTTGCTTCGGTGTTAATCCCTGACCTTCTTAGAGCAATCATGTTCTGTGATTTCAGCCTTGGACCTGCATGTTGGCTCTGGGACTACTTACGGCGCAGCAAACAGGTAAGAACAACTGGGTTTGTTTTTCCCTTGGCATACACAGCTTCTTTTGTGCCACAGGGACAGTTCGAGTTGCCATCCTGTGCTAGTTTGAGCTTTTCGCTGGTAGCTTGTTCAGACTTAAAAATTATATTCCAAGTGTGACTTCCGTATGCTCCGTGCACCTTTCCCTGAGGAACTGTGCACCTTTCCCTTAGGAACTGTGCACCTTTCCCTTAGGAACTGTGCACCTTTCCCTTAGGAATTGTGCACCTTTCCCTTAGGAACTGTGCAACTTTCCCTTAGGAATTGTGCACCTTTCCCTTAGGAACTGTGCACCTTTCCCTTGGGAACTGTGCACCTTTCCCTTAGGAACTGTGCACCTTTCCCTGAGGAACTGTGCACCTTTCCCTGAGGAACTGTGCACCTTTCCCTGAGGAACTGTGCACCTTTCCCTTAGGAACTGTGCACCTTTCCCTTAGGAACTGTGCACCTTTCCCTTAGGAATTGTGCACCTTTCCCTGAGGAACTGTGCACCTTTCCCTTAGGAATTGTGCTCTCTTGCAGCAGAGTGACATGAAGTAGGAATTCAGTGTAATAGTAAAGTATATATGAAAAATGTAGTCCTTTTTATTAGCTTTTCAGTCTTACTAGAGGGTGAAGACAAGTGGATTTTTTTCTAGCTGAAGGGTTTTTACACTGACTACTTGTTTGATTATCCAGTTGGTGAGAGTTTGAGAGAATTTGCTGTAGGTTTGTTCTGTTTTTCCCCTGTAGGATATCAACAGACCTGAACAACGCACCTATCATTTTTCTACAGGAGTATGTTTCTGAGTGGTACAATACATTTTTTTTTTCTAATTTTGCTATGTGGAAACTCTTCCTTGCTGTGTTTTCAAGGCAGGATTTCTCCTACCTCTGAGTGGTGGAATCGACAGCTCTGCTACAGCCTGCATCGTGTACTCCATGTGTCACCAGGTTTGCCTGGCAGTCAAGAGTGGCAGTAAGTAGATCTGTGGGTCTGGCCAGCTGTGTTAACTAATGGTTATGGACAAGTTAATATTAGCTGGGTGCAGTGGCTGCAAGAGCTCATTGATGGCAGACTCTTTTTCCTTCTAATGGAGTCCTTTGTATCTCTTCAGAAATTCCAGCAGAAATGTCTGTCCAGATTCAGGTTCTCTGAATAGGCTTAATAATTTTCGTTTTGGGTTTAAGAATTGGATGTGGAACTCAGACTAGTTTGTCTCTAGAGTATTGTTCAAATATTGGCTGATGTAGTTTTCAGTTTATTCTGAAAATTTCCATTTTCTATTAAAATCAGCACTACAAAGCATGCTTAGGAATGGTTGAAGTTCTCAAACTGGCTTTAAGCAGACTTTATGCTTTTAGCTAAGTCTTTGTACATTCTTCAGTGGATCAAAAGGATTTAATACTTCTGTGCTCAAAATTAGGAGCAAAACCAGTAATTCTTCTATGTGATAGATGAAAGGTTTTTGGGGAAGTTAGATGATGGAGTCACCTTATTTTTGAGGGGTGATGTAAAGCTTAATTGGAATACAAGGGATATACAAGATGTTGCATATCCTGGGCAGGAGGAGCACAATAATTTCCACTCTTGTTGTGTTTTTTTGCTGTGTGCTCAGATGCAGAAGTGCTGGCCGATGCACGCAGGATTGTGAACGATGAGCTCTACATCCCTGAGGATCCCCGGGAGTTCTGCAGGCGTGTCTTCACCACGTGCTACATGGCCAGTGAGAACTCCTCCCAGGACACCCGTGACAGGGCGAAGCTGCTGGCTGAGCAAATAGGCAGGTACAGGCTGAGAAGTGCTGGGGGAAAAATCCTGTTCTGGCAAAGGTTTACTTCTAGAGCTTTCAAACTCTACAGTGGGGAAAAATAAGTGATGAATAGGAGGTGGGTTAAGTGGGAATATTTCAGCTATTTTTGTTTAAGTGTTAACGTGAGACAAACTTAGAAGTATTTGGCAAAGGACATGGAATTTTGGAAACAGACTCAGAAAAGTGTTGTTCTTTCCTAAGTTTCTTCATACCAGGTTGGAGATTATAGCAGCCTTAAAACCTCATTTGATGGCTGGATTTTTTTTTAAAATTTTTTTTTTTTTAATGCTATTTTTAAAAGTCAGATTGTGCCAGTTGAGTCACTTGTGCTTGAATTCTTCTCAGCTACCACATCAACCTGAACATCGATGCGGCTGTGAAAGCTGTTGTGGGGATTTTCTGTGTGGTGACAGGTCGAACTCCCCGCTTTTCTGTCCACGGAGGGAGCAGCAGAGAGAGCCTGGCACTGCAGAATGTGCAGGTGTGTGCCCTGTAGGTGAATCAGGTTAGACACTTCTGATTGTGTGGGTTTTGTTTTTTTTTTTTTTTTTTTTTAGAGAATACAAAATGGTGACTTATCAACCTGAACTTGTTGTATGTCACTGGAGATTCATGGGCTTCCAGGAAATGCTTGTCTGCAGCAGAAATCTGGTCTCACATAATTCAGGGGGAAACCAAGATAATTATTGTTTGTGACTTCTATAGGGTGGTTAGGAAGGAATAGTACATGACTGTATCCCATCAATAGCTCTGGTCTAGGCTTTCTAGAAAAGCATCCCAAGAGAAATTTGCCAGGTCAGGACACGTCTGAATCCTGCAGGATTGTGGCAGGTTGAGACCCAAAAATATTGCTGATGTACACTCTCCTCTGGTGAATGTTAGCAGCCCTGAAAGGGCTCTGAGAGGAGATATTAAGCTTATCCATTTCATTTCTCAGATGTCCTCACTTTTAGAAGGTAAAAGGGAATTTGGGTTTTTTTGTATCAGGTGTTTAATCTTCATTAGGCTTATTCTGGCCTATTCTTAAAAGCTTCCAGCCTAATCAGCAACTCTGCTTCAGCTCTAAATGTTGGTTATCCTGTTTGATCGTTTTTGTTAATTTGGGGATTCGCTCCTTCTCCCTCTGTTACTGGAGAAATCCAGCTGTCTCCTCTGGAAGCAAACATCAGGTCCTTCGCCAGCTTTTTGGCAAAGGAGAGTCACAGAGGAGCGTGGGTATTTGCTTAACATCACCCACAGTTGTGGCTGGAGCTGGAAGCTGAGCCCAGGTTTGTTGGGTGCTGCTGCCAGCCTCGGAAAAAGCTGAGTTTCAGAACGGGGACAAAAGCAAAGTGAACCTTTTACAAATGTTTTGTATCAGACTAAAGGGATTTATTTACTCCATAAAATGGGAATGCTTTATCTGCATACTTCATCCCTCATGGATCCTTATTAGTGCTTGTAGGAGATAGAAAATGACAACTACTCCCAATTTGCAGTTCAGACTTGCTCAGTCTCATAAGTCTGTGTGCCTGGCTTTCCTAAGCGTGTTCAACATCTTCTCCAAGGACCATCCTTCTTACAGTCACACCCTGCCCACTTTTTGTTCTTCACGAGTTTGTTTAGACAATTGATTAATAAAATGATTTGTAAATTTTGCTTTCTTTTTCGTTTTGCTTTGCAGGCCAGAATAAGGATGGTCCTTGCCTACCTGTTTGCTCAGCTGACACTGTGGGCTCGTGGGCTGCCAGGGGGACTGCTGGTGCTGGGATCAGCCAATGTGGATGAAAGGTTGGTGAAAATTAGGAATCCAAACCCAGGTGGCAAGGTCACTGTCATTTCCTTACAACTCTGCCAAATCCCAGTGTAGATTGTTACTCAGAAGAGGTAACAACCTAAGAATACACCAGTAACAGTGAAATTAATGAAAATAATTGAATCAGCCTGAATGGGAAATTGTGTGCTTTTCAGAAGTTTAGCCTAAGTATTGCTATAGCTTTCCCAAAAAACGCTGTTTTCAGTAGAACTTACCTGTTCATTCACTAGGCTAACTTCCCAATTTGTTGCATTTCCAATTACTGTATTAGGAATTAAGATGTGAACTTTGAACTGAAAACCAGACTTTACAGTCTGGAGTAGTTATTATCGCCGAGTACTCGAAGATTAAAGCAATCCCTGTAAGACTGTGGGACTGGTAACCTCTAAAGCTGGGAGACTACTGCGTGCTGGTTCTGTGGCTGTTTTGAGATTTATTAATTGGTCAGCACAGTATTTTAATTGTTTTGCACATACTCCTTCAGCATGGACAGTTTAGCAGTGCTTTAAAATTGTTCAAATTATCATCTTCTGGGAATTTCATGGCTTTAGGATAGCCCTGTTGCAGTGCTTTAAAATTGTTCAAATTATCATCTTCTGGGAATTTCATGGCTTTAGGATAGCCCTGTTGCAGTAAACACCCTTTAGGTGTAAATATGTTACTAATCTGCAGGTTTTTTCTCCCTTTCTTCATGCCTCATACAAATTCTCTGCAGTGTCAAGGATTCTATATTGTGCTGCAGTTACATTATTATTTACTGCTGCTGTGTAACATTTCCTGTCTCGCTCAGTCTCCGTGGCTACTTGACCAAGTATGACTGCTCCAGTGCTGATATCAACCCCATCGGTGGCATCAGCAAGACTGATCTGAAGAACTTCATCCAGTATTGCATTGAGAACTTCCAGCTCACAGCCCTCAGAAGGTGAGCAGTGGAGCAGTTGTTCTGTGGCTGATGCTTTTTTTTTGGGATGAAGCTCTGCTTTAACAACCCAGCACACAAATTACATTTTTCCTTTTCCCTCTCCCTTCCAGTATCATGTCAGCTCCCCCCACGGCAGAGCTGGAGCCGCTGGTGGATGGACAAGTGGCTCAGACTGATGAGGTAATGGGCAGTGCCTTTAAATGCTTTGGTAAGCTTCTCCCAAAATCTGGTTCTGTCCAGTAACTGTTGTGTACTCTTGTGTGCATCTGTGCATATTGACAGGCATGTTATAAACAAATTTAAAGCTTCCAACAAAGCATTAGTTTCTCACACATGCCCGACCTGTGTTGACAATAACTTCTAAAACAGCAAATTAACATTTTTGAATGATTTTACATTTTTGGACACTTACAAGGGTGGGTGTAGTGAAATACAGTTTGTTTTAAGGTTTTTTAAAATCAAAAGAAAGTCAGGCCCTTACTGCTATGAAAATGACTGGCAGCAAAAGCCTTCCTCTTCTCCCCACTCCCTTCTCTTTGCTATCCCTTTGGAAAAGAGGGGGCTGATAAAACTGCCTCTAAGGGCTCAAATCTCCCAATTTAGAGAGATTCCAGTGTTTTTTAAATTTCTGCTCATAATATTACTGTGTCTTTTTGACATTGACAATATAATTTTGGTGTTTCTTTGATAAAACTGGGTTATTTTAATTGCTCCATGAAAGTATTAATTAAAATTTGCATAGTTAAGATTTTCAGTGGCTTTCTGTGTGTGTGTTTTCAGGCAGATATGGGGATGACATATGCAGAGCTGTCAATCTATGGGAAATTAAGGAAGATTGCAAAGGCTGGACCATACAGTATGTTCTGTAAACTGATTAATATGTGGAAGGAAATCTGTACTCCAAGAGAGGTAATACACCAAAGAGAAAAAAAATCAAATAGTTTAATGTTTTTGCCAAAATAAAGTATGTTTGGAGAAAGGTCAGGTTGTTTTCAACTGGAAGAAATAGTTTTGTTATTTTGTGTTTAGAGATTATTCTGCAGCTGCAGCAGAATCTGCTGGGAAAGCTGCTCTGCATATCTTAAACAGAGCTTGTTGTCTTGTGTTGCAAATTGTCGAAACAATAATTGGTAATTTGAGAATGATTACTTCAGAACTACATCTCAGGGAAAATTGTTCTCCACAATACAGATGACCAACGACTCTTGAAGTCTTTGGGTGTATGTTCTGAGACAAAAAAATGCTTCGAAAGAATATCTACACTATGTAAAGATAGAACACAGTCTCCAAAGTACTGTTCTCCTCTCAATTGTTTAAATACTGAGGAACTTCATCTGGTTAAAAGCTCTATTCTTTGCACACCAGGTGGCATCCAAGGTTAAGCATTTCTTCAGGATGTATTCTGTGAACAGGCACAAAATGACCACCCTCACCCCGTCCTACCACGCCGAGAGCTACAGCCCAGACGACAACCGATTTGACCTGAGGCCTTTCCTCTACAACACCTCGTGGTCCTGGCAGTTCAGGTGTATAGATAAACAGGTGAATATTCCCTCTGCTTCTGCTTTGGTTTTAGATTTAAAATCCTCACAGTGGCTCAAGACTAGTTCCAGTGAATCTCCAGCAAAGGACAGCTAGCATTTAGGGTAGTAGTTATTACAGAAATAAATGTGATTGTTCTTTTCAGCTGGCAGGCTAAATCCTCTGATTTCAGTGTAGGCTGTTTGGGTTGGTTTTGAATTGTCATACTGCTATGAAAACAAGAAAAAGAAAAAATAAAATCAAACATGCACTGAGGTCATAGACCAGTAGGTGTACCCAAGCTGATGGAGTCCAGTGCTGATGGGAAAATCAAGCTTTGGTGTTTTGGTTTGAGTTCAGGATCTGTCTGAATGGATCTGCTTCATTGCAGAATTAAGATGACTTACATCAGCGTGGGGAAAGCCAGCAAGAGAGAGCAATTCACTGAGTGTTTCTCCCACCTGCTTCTGCAACAATTCCTTTTCTGAATCTCCAGTTAGCTGACTCACAAATACATGTTTGCTCAGACACAGTAGCATTGAGCACTGTGAGGTGGGGAGGGGCTCCAGCAATTATTGGAACCATGCTTAACTTTTTGTAGTTTTTAGCCACCCCTTCAAACTTATTTTAATGCCTCTTTAATGGCAAAAGTGCAGGGGTGAAGAATTTTAGCACCTTGAAGTTTTTTCTGCCAGAGATTTTACACCCCAGTTGCTTTTAAGAATATGTTTATATATGTAATAAAATATTAATTCCTTCGTCTGTGAAATGCCAGACATGTTGTAATAGTGTTTTACTACCTTGAAACCTGGGATAAAAGCTACCATGTGCAGTACTTTATTTTAAGTCTGTGTGGTGGGGGATTTTCTGCATAATTTTGGATTTTTTCCCACTGAAATACAGGACAAAAGTTCTTCTGGCCTCAGTGGGAGTCAGTGTTAAAATGTTTTTGTAGGGTCTGGACCAAAATGTAATTATTTTATGCTTACAGTAAATGTGATTAAGATCTTTTAACGATGCAGGATGTTGTTACACTCTTTAGCTAGATTTGTGTGTAACAGCAGTTGTGCTGTGCAAGGGTAGTGGCCATTGCAACTTATTCCTGAAAAGCAGGAGTCGACTTTGGGGAAGATTTTACTGTGTAGGCAACAGTAACCTGAGCTGATAACTCCTGCAGCTCTTTGGGAGATTGCAAAATAATAACATGCAATGGTGTGAGTCAAATCTGCCCTGTTGAAGAAAAGGAATACAGGAAGTTTCCTCTTGTTGTGGGTGTTCAGCACAGTGGTAATTCTGGAGACAGTCACTCTCTAGGACAGTGCATCACTGATAATTCTGCTCCTGGGACTCAGTCTGCACTTAAGAATTTTCTGGCATAGGAACAGGACTGTGAAAATATGGCATAAAGTTGACATAAAACCCAACTTTAGTTAGGTAATGCCAGGTTTTCCTGTAGGAGAGTCATGTTACAGCTCGAGCTTGTTTGTGCGAAATCTGTTGGGTTTGTGGAAAATGTTTCTCTGCTTTGGATGTCTGTAGTGTAGTCAAGCCAGTTTAGTCCTCCACTCATTTTAAATGCAAAAATCCCTTTGTATTTGCTGCAGAAATAGCAGGGTAAAAGGAAGTTGAGATCAGAGCATTTGCTGGGAATTGCCAGCTTTGCTCTTGGACTCTTGGTATCCTTCAGCTCTACCTGGCCAAGGGGTTAGAGCAACGCTGGGAACTCCAGCAGCACTGTCTGCAGCTCTGCAACTTCTTGGAGTTGGGTCTGAAGTGAAGGATTTCTGGTCAGAGTATGCTCTTCTCAGTGCCAGAATATTCCCTGGGATTTTAATAGCTGCCCTGATTTGGAGGAACTGTGATGCAGCTCAGAAGAAAGCTGAACATCTTCCCTCAAGGATGAGATACCTGCAGGCTGCCTTCTGCTTTTCCCAGTGTCATAACCAAAAGATTTATCCACTTCATAAAAACCTGATCTTTGTGTGTCTCTTTCACAACCAGTAGGAGATATTGATGGAAGAACAAGCTTATTTTTGCTATTGAATTGGTTTCTTTTTTACTTGCAGGTATCCAAGCTAGAAAAAAAGGAAGGAAATTCTGCAGCTGAAGATGTGGACTGACTTCCTGTCTTGTTTAACTGTGGTAATTCATTTGCCAAACAGAATGTTTAAAACTGGATTATACTGTGATAATGGGCAGGGATGACCTGCTCAAGAATTGTGGAGCTGACCATTGTAATAAATTTTTTTAAAGTTGACCCCCTGTTTTACTTCCAATACACTGAAACTGTACTTTGGCTAAGTAACCATTTATTAAGGATTTTCTTCAACTACTTGAGTTAATTGCCTTTAAAATATTTGGATAAATCCATCATAAATAAATCCAGGGTAGTCTTTTGTTTGGTTCTGATGATTTGGATATAACTTTAGAGTAACATTCAGCTGAACGTGTAAAATTTTAAAAGTTCTGGCATGTGCTGTTGAGGGGAAAAACTCACCTTACTTTGCAATAAACTTGTAATTTTGTCATGCTAATTGACTCAGTTCTTATTTTACATGTTTCTTTCTTACCTAGCACTAGACTGGCCCAGGGTTTTGAGTGGCCACATGGTCTAATTCAGCAAGGTATTGGAAGTATGTTTATCTTGAAACAGTTGGGTTCTTCATCTCTGCATTAGTGGGATCAAAATTAGAGTTCAGCCTCTTGTTCTGTTTGAATATTGCAGAATGAAGTATAAAACCAGCATCCTCTGAGCTCAGTGTTACCCACATTCCACCTACAGTTTACAAAAACTTAATTTTTAACTTCATGGCTTCAGCTTATCTTTTAAATGTGTTCAGTGCTGTGGAGCAATAAAAAAGGATAGGCTTGTTCCTTTGCCTGAGTCCCTTTTCATTTAATGCTTAGCTGTTTCCATTTATTTTTTAAACCTTGATTTGAAAGGTGCACTTTTAACAGGGAAAACTAGAAATGCATTTCTGCAGTTCTGGGCAAACAACACTAACTGCAACAGCAGGAGAACTTAGAGCCAGTGAGACTTCTGTTAGAATAGTCCTACGTTGTGCTGGTGCTAAAGGGCACATTCTCCACGTTTGTTTTCCACAACTCAGGAGTTGATTCACTTGGAGTTAAGAGATGCTGCGTTGTTCAGAGTGTGTTTGTTATCTGTCACCAATTTAAATACATAACCAACCTGAATGGGTGCTGCTGTTAGGAGGAATGGAAAACCCCAGCTAAGATTTGCCTTCCTTCACAGTGAGTTCGGTACTTCCACTTCCCCTTCCAGTCAGAGGGAGTGAGCAAATTTTAAAGAGAAGTTCAAGAATTCATTGTGTATTTGAAGGCTTTTTTATTTTTTTTTTCCTCTGGAATTTACTGGTTTCTCTTTCCTGACAATCACAGAAGAGGAAAAAGGAAACATTTGCTTTCATTCAAATAAAAAGTAATAGCACAAAAATACCATATTTACATGTTTCCTGCTAGTGGTGTTACCCTGACTATTTCAGGCACTTGGTGAAAGGACACTTGTCTTCCTTGGCTAGGGCATTTACAGCATGTGCACAAATTTTATTTCTTGCTTGCTCGTGCTAAATGTAGATTGTACCAGGCCACCTCTATTTTCCTTTTACTACCCAGAGACTTTCACTGTGTCTGTTCCATCTGATGCCTCTATTTCAACTGCTATCAGCAGTAACTCCAGTTTTATCAGTGCACTGTTGCCTACTGAGAATGGAAATAATTCCAACATGTAGCTGCTGACGTTCACTTTTTACTGGAGACAGCTTTTATTGGGTTGGTTTGGCCAGATTTTGGGGGAGGCTACAGGGGTAGATTCTTTGAGAAGCTGCTCAAGTTTCCCACCATGTCCAGCAGAGCCAATCCCAGGCAGCTCCAGGAGGGACTTGGCACGGGCCAAGGCCAAGCCAAGCAGTGATGGGAATAATGACTCTGATAACATATTTAAGAAATGAAAAAAAAAGTTATTGCAAGATGTGATTGTGGCCAAGGGAGAGGAACAGCTCTGCAGCCACCCAGGTGAGTGCAGAAGGAGGGGCAGGAGGTGCTCCAGGTGCTGGAGCTGATTCCCTGCAGCCCAGGGTGAGGCTGCTGTGCCCCTGCAGCCCAGGGAGAGCCACAGCGATGCAGAGATGCACCTGCAGCCCAGGGAGAGCCACAGCGATGCAGAGATGCACCTGCAGCCCAGGGAGGAGCTCACAGCGATGCAGAGATGCACCTGCAGCACAGGGAGGAGCTCACAGCGATGCAGAGATGCACCTGTAGCCCAGGAGGAGCTCACAGCGATGCAGAGATGCACCTGCAGCCCAGGGAGAGCCACAGCGATGCAGAGATGCACCTGCAGCCCAGGGAGAGGAGCTCACAGCGATGCAGAGATGCACCTGCAGCCCAGGGAGGAGCTCACAGTGATGCAGAGATGCACCTGCAGCCCAGGGAGGAGCTCACAGTGATGCAGAGATGCACCTGCAGCCCAGGAGGAGCTCACAGCGATGCAGAGATGCACCTGCAGCACAGGGAGAGCCACAGCGATGCAGAGATGCACCTGCAGCCCAGGGAGGAGCTCACAGCGATGCAGAGATGCACCTGCAGCCCAGGGAGGAGCTCACAGCGATGCAGAGATGCGCCTGCAGCACATGGAGGAGCTCATGGTGATGCAGAGATGCACCTGCAGCACAGGGAGGAGCTCACAGCAATGCAGAGATGCACCTGCAGCACAGGGAGGAGCTCACAGCAGAGCAGAGATGCACCTGCAGCCCAGGAGGAGCTCACAGCGATGCAGAGATGCACCTGCAGCCCAGGGAGAGCCACAGCGATGCAGAGATGCACCTGCAGCCCAGGGAGGAGCTCACAGCGATGCAGAGATGCACCTGCAGCCCAGGGAGGAGCTCACAGCGATGCAGAGATGCACCTGCAGCCCAGGGAGGAGCTCACAGCGATGCAGAGATGCACCTGCAGCCCAGGGAGAGCCACAGCGATGCAGAGATGCACCTGCAGCCCAGGGAGAGCCACAGCGATGCAGAGATGCACCTGCAGCCCAGGGAGAGCCACAGCGATGCAGAGATGCACCTGCAGCCCAGGGAGAGCCACAGCGATGCAGAGATGCACCTGCAGCCCAGAGAGAGCCACAGTGATGCAGAGATGCACCTGCAGCCCAGGGAGGAGCTCACAGTGGTGCAGAGATGCACCTGCAGCCCAGGGAGGAGCTCACAGCGATGCAGAGATGCACCTGCAGCCCAGGGAGGAGCTCACAGCGATGCAGAGATGCACCTGCAGCCCAGGGAGAGCCACAGTGATGCAGAGATGCACCTGCAGCCCAGGGAGGAGCTCACAGCGATGCAGAGATGCACCTGCAGCCCAGGGAGAGCCACAGTGATGCAGAGATGCACCTGCAGCCCAGGGAGGAGCTCACAGTGGTGCAGAGATGCACCTGCAGCCCAGGGAGGAGCTCACAGCAGAGCAGGTGGGTGCTCAGAGGAGCCTGTGAGCCTGTGGGAAGGCCGTGCTGGAGCAGGGTCCTGGCAGGACTCACGGCACTGTGAGGAGCCCTCAGTGGAACAGGAACTGCAGCCCATGGGAAGGACTGGTGCTGGAAAAGCTGTGGAGGACAGCTCTGTGTGGGAGGGGAAGGACTTGCCCTGAGGAGGAAGCAGTGGCAGAAACAATGTGAACCAACCATAACTCCATTCCACACCTCCCCGCGTCGAGGGAGAGGTGGTAGAGAAGTGGGAATAGATTGAAGCCCAGGAAGGAGGGAGGGGTAGGGCAAAGGTGTTTTTAGGATTTGTTTTACTTCTCACTATCCTGCCTTGATATAATTGGTAATAAATAATTCTGCTATGTCAATTTTGTTTTGCCTCCTGTGATGGTATTCGGTGAGTGACCTCTCCCCGCCCTTAACTCATATTTTCTCTCCCTGCCCAGCTGAGGAGGGCAGTGATGGAGCAGCCCAGGCCAACCTACCGCACAGCCATTATGGTAAAGATAACATTGTGGGGTTTTCCTTTTTATCTGCAGCTGGATCTTACCCTGATTTATTTAGAAGTCAGTGTTTAACTCATTTTTGACCCACCAGTGGTGCAGCTGAAGGCAAAAGCTACCCCACTGCTCTTTATCACACATATATAAAATTACACATTCCTTTCCTGAATTAAATAAAGGCGGCCCATAGAGACTAGTAATTTTTTGGTCATTTGGCTGAATTTGTGACACATCATAACTATGAGCCTGATATTTTTGTTACATATCAGCAGCTTCCTAAAAGAGAACTGGCCTGTGGCAACACCATTGTCCACAGTGATCATTGCTCCCTGGTCCATGATTTTATTTGCAATTCAACTCTTAAGAGTTACATTATCACAGTCTGAGTCTGACCAGCAAAGTGTAAAACACTCACTGAAGAGCATCCAGTTTGATAAATGACGTGTAAGCTTTCATTAAAGAACCGAGGATGGGTCTGCTTTTACTGCTCGGGTTGGAATGCTACAAGGAGGGACTGCTGCACTCTCGTGTTTGTCATTGTGCTGCTGCAGAGCCCAGGGTGCGGCAGAAAAGCATTGTCAATTGTTCAAAATGTCAATTTCGAAATGTCTTTTGGAACTGCGGCTCTGTGGAACCGACCAGTGAAAGGCGTGCCAAGGGGACAATGAAACGGCGCAAGGAGCACAGGTGAAGCATCTTCCAGCAGCAACAGCAACGTGAGCGAAGTTCACAGCTCACCTGGAATGCCCAGGTGATTAAATACAAATTGTTTACATAACATGGTACTAATAACCCAGAACTAATTTACATAACATGATCTCATGGTTATAAATAGTTCTCTTGCACTGCATTTGTGCCTCCCCAGTTTGGTGGTCTCGGGGGTCTCCTCTTGATGAAGGCTCAAGGTCGTCCTCACATCTCAACTTTTCACCTTAGCCTTCGGAACATGTGCGGTGATGGTGTTCTTTGGCCTCTCTGGTTCCAACTGGTCTAAATTCTGTATTCTGCGGCTAATTGGCTTTACATTTGCCAATTTCTCATTACTACTATACTTATCCACCACTGAAGCTATCCCTCGGTGAGGTTTTTTGTCTATTCACCATTAAATAACTAGTTAACCATATAATAGCCACTGCATTGCATAGAGAGTTATAACTGAAGTTATATTAGTATAAAAAGTTATAATTCGGGTTATACCGGTATAGGAAGCTATAATTCAAATTATATTGATATAGAAAGATATGATTCAGGTCATACAGGTATAAAAGCTATGATTCAGGTTATATTGACACAGAAAAGTTACAACTCAGGTTATGTTGATATAGCTGAAGCTATATAAGCACCTGGTAACTCTGACCCAAGTTCTATAGGCATCACCATGCTTCTCAATCCGTGAATGACAGGTGGGATCGATCCCCCCCGATAAGCCCAGGTGCAAACCTGATTTTTCTCGCCACATCCCCACGTGTCTCAGCGCCCAGCTGGGGAGCGCTCCGGCGGCGAGGGCGGACACAGCCCCGCTCCGGCGGACACAGCCCCGCTCCGGCGGACACAGCCCCTCTCCGGCGGCGAGGGCGGACACGGCCCCGCTCCGGTGGACACAGCCCCGCTCCGGTGGACACAGCCCCGCTCCGGTGGACACAGCCCCGCTCCGGCGGCGAGCGCGGACACAGCCCCGCTCCGGTGGACACAGCCCCGCTCCGGTGGACACAGCCCCGCTCCGGTGGACACAGCCCCGCTCCGGCGGCGAGGGCGGACACAGCCCCGCTCCGGCGGCGGCAGCGGCAGCGGCAGCGGGAGGAGCCCGGGCCGCCCTGCCCGCGGCCGGTCACATGCGGCGGGCGGAGCCCCGGGGCGGGCCCGGCACTGCCTTCCTCCCGCCCCGGTGCCATCCCTCCCGCCTCCTCCCGCCCCGGTGCCATCCCTCCCGGCTCTCTCCGCTCCCGGCCCGTCGTGCCCGGCGCGGCGCGGCGCCCGGCGGTGCCCATGGAGGCTGGCGCTGAGGCGGAGCCGCTGCTGCCCCCGCGGCGCTGGCGGGTGGGCCGAGGACTGTGGCGGGGCCGCGGCCGTGCCCGCTCGGCTGCCGAGGACGGTGAGTGCCGGGCGGCGGTGCCGGGCGGCGGTGCCGGGGCGCTGCGGCGGGCCGAGCTCTCGGCTTGCCCGCGGGGCTGCGGCGCTCCGGGCAGCGGGAGGGACAGGAGGGGCAGCAGGGACAGCAGGGGCAGGAGGGGCAGCAGGGACAGGAGGGGCAGGGACAGGAGCAGCAGGGGGGCAGGAGGGACAAGAGGGGCAGGAGCGGCCGGAGGGGCAGGGGCAGGAGGGACAGGAGGAGCAGCAGGGACAGGAGGGGCAGCAGGGACAGGAGGGACAGGAAGGGCAGGAGGACCAGCAGGGGCAGGAGGGACAGGAACGGCAGGAGGGGCAGCAGCAGGGGCAGGGGTGGCAGGGGCAGCAGGGGCAGGAGGGACAGGAGTAGCAGCAGGGACAGGAGCGGTAGGAGGGGCAGGAGGGACAGGAGCGGCAGGAGGGGCAGGAGGGACAGGAAGGGCAGGAGGACCAGCAGGGGCAGGAGGGACAGGAGCGGCAGCAGGGACAGGAGCGGCAGGAGGGGCAGCAGCAGGGGCAGGGGTGGCAGGGGCAGGAGGGACAGGAGGGGCAGCAGCAGGGGCAGGGGTGGCAGGGGCAGGAGGGGCAGGAGCGGCAGGGGTGGCAGGGGCAGAAGGGACAGGAGCGGCAGGAGGGACAGGAAGGGCAGGAGGACCAGCAGGGGCAGGAGGGACAGGAGCGGCAGGAGGGGCAGTATGGGCAGGAGGCCCAGGGAGCCCCGGCTGCCCAGGGTCTCGCTCGGCCCTGCTCGGGCTGCTCCCGCAGCTCCGCTGGCCGCGGCACGGAGGGAGCTGCCGGCGCTGGGCTCAGGTCGAGCCGGGCGCTGCTGCTGCTGCGGCCCCAGCCTCAGGTCCTTATGTAATTCAGGGTTTTCTCCAAAGTGCTGGCGAGTTTCTCTCGAGCCCGGTGTCTGACATCTCCGTTCCCCCAGGATGGAGTCCTTGGGAGGCCTCAGGCTCTCTGTTTTCAGGGTGCCGCATCCTAAGGGAGCTTTGGCTTTTGTGTGCCGTGTGTGCCGTGCCAAGAGTGCCGCGGGGCTCGGGTGGGTCCTGTGTGCCCAAACCGAGCCAGCAGCGCTTTAATCATCCCTTGTGACTAAGGGTCACTCGCTGTGACTAAGAGTTGCAGAATAAGTTGGATATCCATGGTAGAATGTATGGAGAAATTGCTAAAGTAAACGTTTTTGGCTCATTTCCCTGTTTTTATACCACGAACAGTTTGCCCTTCCAAAATCCTTGGCATCAACACTGGTGGCTTGCTGTGTGCCTCAAGTACCTGAAGCTTTTGCTGTCCTTGCAATCCTTTTAGCTAACAGTCCCT
Organism: Acanthiza pusilla; assembly: GCA_036630365.1. Lineage (NCBI taxonomy): Eukaryota > Metazoa > Chordata > Aves > Passeriformes > Acanthizidae > Acanthiza > Acanthiza pusilla. The sequence goes on along the minus strand of JAXCHO010000006.1, from coordinate 580,475 downwards.
TTAAGCAACTTTATTTTTATCTCCCTAGTGTGAGATGTCATGACAAAGATAATGTCTTTACTGCGTGAGCCTGGCTTGTCTCTTGTTTGTGCTCAAATCCTTCCTGCACCATGGTTTATCAGGATCAGTACAGAACTGTTGGTGCTGATGCTCAGATAGAGGGTGACATTTAAAAACTGTTTGCAGTTTTGTAGGAAATTGACGCTGCTGAATCACGTGGAACATAAAATTGTCTGTGACTGCGATCAGTGCTTTCTGGCATGGCTTGGTGTCTGGAGATGAGCGCTGTGCGAGTGCTGGGATGGACTCTTTCTATCCTGAGTTGTGATTGCTGTCTCCTCAGAGGAGGTGCTATGAAGTGCTCCTTGAGACTCTCCTCTGTGGGAAGGTTACAGCAGCATATACTTTTCATATCTTGAGCCCCCCTCAGTTTTTTATCTCTTTTTATATATCTCCTTTTTTTTTTTTTTTTTTTTTTTTTAATTTTTCTTCCTTGTTTTGACCTTAACTGCCTTTGTCTCTCTTTTTGGCTTAATTGCCAGGTTGGTTCCTGAAAGGTCTTACTTCAATTAAGCACAAGTGGCTGCCCTTTATTTTTAATGTGTACCTCTTCACATAGGCTTCTTAATGATGGGTCTTCAAGAGTGGCACAGTAACTAATTTAGTGGTGTTTTATTTCAATTTGTGTTCTTTCACTCCTTGCTGTGTCTTAAGTTCTGATCTGTTTGGTATGGTAATAGTAACTCTCAGAACAAATTAAAAAAGCACTTAATTTAGTTCTCGTCTGACTGGAGAGTCCTGTTGACTGAGATACTGCCTAAACTGCAGTATCTTTATTAAGCAAAAGTAAAAATTGTTATAACAGTGGTGCCTGATTTTTCTGGCTTCGCTTGGCTGTACACTTTGTCAAAGAATAATTTGAATCTCCATTTTTTTGCCTGTTGGGACTTGCCTCTGTGTGGTTTTGTGATACTTAACTACTAATGTAATCTGGCTGCTCAAACCTATGAGAGAACCTCTTCACAAAGCACAGAAAGATGCATGATGTTTGATATTATTATTACTTCTTTAATGTAATGCACGGTGCTGCTGACAGAGCAAATGTGGCAGGAACTCTCTTTTTTGGTGTGTGTGTACAGTGCCCTTTGTCGTGAGAACCATGTTCATGCACCTTCTGTCAACTGATAACCTGTTTTATCCAAAGTTTATTTATCCAAAATACAGCAAGTGATTCTTAGTTCTTTTCAACTTCATAGGTGCCGGAGCTGATAATGACCTTTATATAAACCAAGCCATAGTATTTATTGAAGATGCAATACAAGTAAGTATAAATTTTTGGTTAGTTATTATGCTTCCCATGCTGCATGTTTGCCAGTTTTTAAGTTTTTCTGTCTTCAGGCAACCTGTGTAAACCATCATCTCGATTCACAAAGCAAAATCAGAATTCTGAATTCCTGTGGTATGCAAGTCTCAGTGAGCTTCTGCCTAGGAGAAATACATTTTTCCCCACAATGAAATCTCTTTAAGGGGTCAAATGAGATGCTGGTTTGTGGAATGATTTCCATGGTGGTTTTTTGTTTGTTTATTTGTTTGGGTTGTTTTGATTGTGGGTGTTTTGACAATGACTAACCTACTGCTAACAGAAACTATCTGAGCTAACCCTGTAATTTGCCTGTCAATATGACCATTTCCACATCTTAAGAGCTGGCAGAAGCTTAAGTCTTTAAAGCTGGCTTCAAGTGTGAAGCTGGAGCTCCTCAGCCTCAGCCGAGCTTGGTGCCTTTGGAAGTTTCATTGCCTCTTTGTCTCTCCTTCCCTGGCTGTTCCTGCAGTTCCTAGATCCTGTTCCTAAATCCAGTAATCCCCCAGGCAGTGGGAATGCTGAAGGGCACTTCCTGAGCTCTCTTGCTGCATCTAGATGGCTTTTGGTTGGGGAATTTAGGGGGCTCAAATGTATTTAAAGTATGGGCACCTTTCTGGGAGCAGCGTCTGAGCAGCCCAGGAGCTGCCACAGAGGAGGGATGGAGCAGATTTTGGGGATTCCTCAAGAATCACAGGCATTTCCTGATTTTAAAGCATGTTTTATTCAAAGACATAGATTGAGGTCTCTTCTATTCAGAGTTAATTTGTTTGCACCTTACGGCTCGTTGGAAGAGAAAGACAAAAAAAGCTCTGTGAGTGGAATGGATGTTAGAAAGGGGAATTCAGTGGGTGGGCCATCTTAGCAAGTACATAGAATAGTCGCTGAATTATTCCAAATGCTGTTATTTGAAATGATGACAGTGATTGTTTCAGATGACTGCCTCACAGTTTAATTATCTGAGCAGCTGTGTGGTCTTTAGATAGGAGAGCTTCTTTAAAATCTTTCCCTTTTCACACATGTAGAGTACCTCGGTGGTCATGGGTGACCTGATACTTTAATAATTAATACATCTACTAATTTGGTTTGCTTTGATAACTTGATCTTTGTCTTTGAGACACTCTGAATGTAATATTCGAATTACCCTTTTTACTCCCTGCCTTCAGTATCGATCTATAAATCACCGTGTGGACTCCAAATCCCTGTGGCTTTATCGATGGTACTATTCCAGAACTTGCCAGTGGTAAGAGCGTGGTTACTCTCTTTGCTTTTTCATTTTGGAGTCAGTCTTTCTAAAAAATTACTCTTCATCTTTTTTCTAAAAAATTACTCTTCATTTTTTTTTTGGTAAATAATTCTATAATTGTGCTTTTATCCTAATAAGAACTACTGTGGGAAGCAAGGGGCTTGACTGCGTGTGAGCATGATAGAAGTGGAAAGCAGCAGATTTTGTGGCAGTGTGATGACGTAGGTGGCTCTTTGAAACAGCCACAGGACTGCTCCATGAACAGACTGTTAGCATGATTTACAGCCCTGTGTGCTGAGGGTTTTCAGTGTGTTTCTAACCGTGGTGAATAACAGCAGGATTGTTTGCTGCTGCTGCTCTCCAAAGAACAGCACCTCAGGTTATTTGGTGGTCAGCAGTTCCGGCACCAGCGCAGGCAGTGACATGCTGGTCAAGTGCTGGTCTGTGGTCTAAGCCATTTGTGTGGAATATGGCATTGTAAAGCTTGGTTTCCTTCAAAGAGAATTGCTTTACTGTAAGCATTTTGTTATTCTTTTGACTCATTTTGTGGCCGTTTTTTGGTTTGGGGTTTTTTTTTTGTTCGGTTTTTTACGGTTTTGTTGGTTTTATTTTCAATTTCACCTCTCTCTGAACAGGATTTTGAGCTTCACCATCACTGTAATCCTGGCTCTGGCTTTCGTTGAGGAGCCCTCCTCGCTCACGGTCACGTCGGACGTGCGGTACCGCCGTCCTGCCTGGAGCCCTCCCTGCGGCCTCACCGAGAGCCTGGAGCTGCTCTGCTTCCTCGTCTTCGTGCTCGACGTGTCTGTGAAGGTGAGAAAATGGTGCTCAGTGAAACAGGAGGTGTGCTGTGAGCTCCTTCAAATCCTGGCTCTGTGAGATGAAATTGCCTTGCTTTGTTAGAGCCTCATTTCGGGAGAAATTAGTGAGAAATTACTGAGTAAGTGAAATTACTAAATAAGTGAAATAAGTGACATTACGTATTTACTAAATGTAGACATTTATTCCCTTTATTTTATCCTAATTTTCCTGATTGTGTGGAATAAGTGAAATAAATTTTGCTAAGAGTGCAATTGTTTTGGTTTAGCTGCTTGTGTTAGGCTATAAAATTGGGGTATATAGTAAATATGTCAGTTCATTTATACAAAATAAAAGTGGTCAGAAACTGACCTTTCTTTGGGATACTTCTTTCTGGATAATCCCTCTGTATGTTTATTAAATGGGTATTTTTCATGCTTGCAAAGGATTTCTCTCACATGGCCTATGTGCACCTCTCACTTTTACTGAACTTTATTTGGTTTTTGTAGAAAAAAAATTCTCAACCATGTATTTTTATTTGAATTTTGGAAATATCTTTAAGAGCACTGATGTAAAATTACAAATACTTGGAAAACAAGCAGAGCTGACTTATTAGGGTATTGGATTTTATTATTAAAGTAAGTTTTGGTTGTTTGTTTTTTCCATGTCCAGAGTTACCTAATTGGATGGAAAGAATTTTGGAAAAATAAATGGCTAATGGCTTATATACTGACATTAATTGTTTCCCTTACTGATTGGATTGTGTCACTGAGTTTCTTCTGCAAAGAGGTAAGAACTGCTTTCTGCAGAAATAACCAGCATTGTTATTAATCAGCAAATAGTAATTATAATTATTATAATGTAATTATTATAATATAATTATTAATCAGCAATATTATTATTAATCAGCATTATCATAATCAGCAAATAATTGTGGAGAGTGGCAGAAGGGAAGGAGCTGCAAAGGGAGGGTCAGCAGGTGTATGTGGTGTATCAGAGAATTAAAGAGGAGACTGAGATGGTTCACTTTGCTCTTTGATAGCTGGAGAATACACTGAAACACAGAAGAAAATTGGTGTAATCTAGCTAAACAAAGAATTCCGTTTGATTCATAATGTAAATTTTGTGTTCATTGATAAAATTAAACAAAACTCATTGCTTTAGTCGGTCAGCAGTCCAAGAGTGCAAGGAAAACTCATTCCCTGGCACCAGTTTTGTTGTGCAGTTGGAGAATTATATTTTTAACCTAACTGAATGGCACAGCCTCTGTAGTGATGTGTAAGAAAAAGGCAATTACATAGTTTAACAGCTGCTTTCTAACCTGGAGCTGTGCTGTGCTCAAAACAATTGTGTCCTGCTTTGGGAAATGTTTCTGGAAGTTCCCTTCTCGATGTGGTAATGCACTCTGGTTGGTTCTGTCTGCCATAAATTTGTGTTAAATCAGTTGTTGTGCACTTGCAATCCTTGTGAAGAAAATACAACATGGAAAAAATGCTGGGAAGTGCATGAGGGAGAGATGATCTGAAAATGTTGTAAAATCTCGAGGTGTGCTAGTGGACAGGCAGTTTGACCAGGAGCCTCCCACACAAAGCAGTGGCAGGAGGAGCCCTTGGACTGCTGGGATGTATGAACAAGAGAATAGCAATAAAGAATGTGATCTTTATGGTTTTTTTGCTGCGAAGTGGGGCCCAGAGAAGACCAATCCTAAAATGCAGGATGCTGAAACACTTGAAGTAGCAAATTAGCCACAGGAATAACTTGAAGGCTGGCAAGTGTCTTGACTGCAAGAATCAAACATTTTTTGCTGGAGTGTTGTGGGAAAAAAAACAATTTGGGTCTTTTGTCAGAGACAGAAATTGCTGAGTAGTAAGCAGGATCGAATCAAGCACTTATTTTTAGAATGTGTATTTGTTGTTATTGAAAGTAGCTCTCTATTAATACCTTTCTTGAGATGGGCCTTGGCAGAAAATACAAAAATGCCTTCTCTTGCCAGATTGTTGTGTTTACTGAGCAATCCAGTTAGGTTGTTTCTCATTTGTGTCCTGATGAGACTGCTGACATGTCAATGTGTGTTTTTAAAGCAATCTCTCCTCATTTTAATGAGGCACCTCAAGTATGAAATCTCTTGGTATTTTGTGAGCTTAGCAGAGCAGAACTAACTTATTTTTCTGTTACGCTGTTGACTTTATTGATATGTGTATCAGTGCTTTTGACAAACTTGAAATAAAAGTGTTTGTGCTGCCAGTCCTGCAGGAACTCAGTGTCTGCTCTGTTGCTTTTTGCAGAGTGTGAGAATAAGAAGAATCCTCCGCCCGTTCTTTCTCCTCCAGAATTCTTCTATGATGAAGAAAACGTTGAAAAGTATCCACAGCACATTGCCTGAGATGGCAAGGTGGGTCAGGGCACAGCAAACATCCTTTCAGAGCAAGCAGGGTGTAATCCTTGTGTTCTGGTGTGGGTGTGAGCAGCTTCCTTCTGCACGGTGTAGCTGAGGGCTCAGTGAGATCAGGTCATGGTGACTTTCTGATCTGTCAAGGATCTCTAGACTGACATGACTATGGATGTGGCACAGGTTTTTTAATGCTAGTTGAGTGGGAGGTTTCAGTTCTGCTTTTGTAAGCCCTTTTGTAAGGGAATAACTGAGGCACACAAATGTGAGTTTTATTTTGAATCAAAATTCACGTCACTTTCTGTTATCACAATGTAACTTCTTAAAAACACCCCTGATTTTCTTTATATGGCATCCTTTTGCATTTTTAGCAGAGGATATTAGGAATTTAAAGTTAGTATTAATGCCTGTGATATATTTTTGTTCCAATAGTGTTGTTCTGCTGCTGGCTGTGCATCTGTCTCTCTTCACCATGTTTGCCATGCTGCTCTTTGCTCGAACCAAGGTGAGCAGCTCTGTTCCTGCTCTGGCAGGACGGGGTGCCTTTATTCCTTACCTGCACAGCTACTTTGTGTCTGGTTTTACAATCAAACCAGTGAAACTCGTTTTCCCTGAACAGGTCACGTTGCCAGAGTTGCTGAGATGAGTTTGAAGTCCATGTGGAGAGTTCTGACATAGTATTCTTGTATACAGGAGACTTCCTTATACATTTATCCAGTCGGAACCTTTGGAGTTGCTTTCTCTTCTTTTGTTGAAACCTCTGTGCTGTTGTGTCCGAAGCTCTTGCCACTTTTTCATTTATATTATCACTCATTTCTTTTTTTCTCTTCCCTATCTAGCTTTTTTGCTGACCTTAGTTTCTTCTGTGTTTTTTCACCTTTCAGTACTGATACCTCTGGCCTTGCCTTGGTAGGTTTTTGCCTCTATTAGTTTCGGTTTCTGATCTCTTTGGGTTTTCCTCTCGTTTTTCTCTTCCTGCTTCTGAAATGCAAATTTGAAATTTCGGGGTTAAAATAATTTTTGTGTTCCAGTAGTCTTTGTGTGTTCCTTCTCTTCTAAACTTCCTGTATCTTTATGTATCATACCCAGATCCTTTGGGGTTTTTTTGTTCTTGCTTTTTAAGGCCTTCCATAAATAAGTTACTGTGAACACAAAAATTTCTTGCATACTTCTCCCAGTAATTTTGGTCCTCTCCTTAATCTCAGTTTTGCACCTTAATTTCTGCTGTAATTTGCACTTGAGCCTGCTTCTAGTCTTCCTTAGGATCAGCAAGTTCCCTGGATTCCCATGCTACAGAATTTCTGAAATTGGAAGCAGAGCTCTGTTTTCCCACTTTGTTCAGATGCATTCTGGACCTTTGTGTTATCTCTGTTTGTCACATCTAATTTCAACTTCCCAGTAGATATGTAACTTGTGTATCCAAACCAGTCAGTTTTGTGTACATTTAGGTAAAAAATAACAAATTCGGGAGTGGATTGCCCTATTCTGGTGTGCTGCTCTGGCATCTAATAACAAGCTAATTTTATCTAACGAGGCAAAATACTGCAGGCAAGTTCTAAAAGTAGGTTTATTAATGGAATTCATGACTCTGCATTTTTGCATTGTCTTGTGGATTTCCAATCTTTGCAGCAGGTTCAAGGGCAGCTTGTCCTGTGCTGCCTGATCCATGTTTGTGTTGTTTACACTCTGTATCTTTTTTAGCTGTCTCTTCTTGATCTCAGGAAAAAAAAATGTATGGAGGGTCCAAGATCAGCCTCCCTGTGTTTTGATGAAGGTTCTGGCACTGTCAGATCATTTTATGTTTTCACTGAGCCACAAATGAATTTGATGACCTTAGTTGCCAAAGTAATTGCAAATATATTTTTGGGCACTGTAGCACTGATTTCTTTTTTTAATTTCCCCAAGATGTTTAAGCTTTATAAGATGTTTTCATTTATACTACACACAGCATTTTAAATCTTCATTCTTTTCAAAACAGAACAGTTGCCTGTTTCCCACCTGCCCAGCAGTTCCTGTACTGTGCATGAGTGTTAGTGACAGCCTATCTAAAGGGATAGCAGGAGAGAGGGGAAAGCCTTCTTTGGAATAGTGGTAGTAACTTTTGTAACTTTAGTAACAAAAAACGAATTCAGAGGATGTTAAATTTTCTATTTGGAAGTCAAAGAGGGAGTGAGAGATGCTGTGAGTATGGTGGTAGAGCTGGAGGTGTTTGGAGGAGTTTCCAGGCAGGATCTTCTGTGGTTATTGAGGCAGCTCTTCATTACTGAGGAAGCTGGTTTGTTTCTTTGGATTGTTGGGTTTTTTTGCTTTTTGGGTTTTTTTTTTCTTTTTTTTTTTTTTTAATTCATGTTTAGGGACTCTTTTATCAGCAGAATACCAGTATCTCTTGCAGACTAAAAGGTGATGTTTTTTCTATCAACCAAGACTTGCTTCAGAGTCCTATGCTGTTGGTTTGTGACATGATTGTTCCTCCTGGCTCTGAGGTGCTAACTAGATGTAAATTCTGTATGGAAGTTATGTTCTTCCTTGTGTTCTTTAACAGCTGTTAATAAGTGATGTGATTGCTCTCTATTCACACACATTCTCTTAATTTCTATATTTGGCTTTTGCACTTTCCACAGGGTTGATTTGATTATGTGTGTAAGAAATTGATTGTTTAACTGATGTTAGTTTTTCTAAAAAATGAAAAATTTTTTCCCCTACCTTGGTAAGACAGTCCTAGTGATTCCTTGGTGTTTCTCTTACCCATGACCATCTCTGTGCCCAGGATAACCAGCAGGACAAGGAGTGGGTGGTGTATTTCCGGAATTTGCCAGATTCCCTGACGTCCCTGCTGGTCCTGCTGACGACTGCCAATAATCCTGATGGTGAGCAGGCTGTCAGAGATACCTCTTGTCTTCCTTTTGGAGAGCAGCAGAGTGAGATCACTCTGTTCAGAGCACTGTAACCACTCTTACAGCTGATAGTACAGCCAGAACAAGGTTGTGTAAAGGTTTTTCATGCCTTTAGGAACTTGATTCTTGCCTTTCTTTGGTGTAATTATTCATGCTACTTAACTCTAGCTGTATGACAGCTTTTACCAATTGCCAAGAATTCCTAGAGGTCTGCACTGTGCATTTCAAGCATTAAAATATTCTTTCCTATTTTTGTTAAATTCGACACAGTGATGATACCTGCGTACTCTAAGAATCGAGCATATTCCATCTTCTTCATCCTCTTCACGGTGTTGGGTGAGTTACCTCTTGTCCTCAGCAGCATAAATGCACTTCAGCTTTGACACTTGTGCATACCAGCTATGGTGTTTTGTTTTTCTAGGAAATGTTAATCATGGATTCCTCTGTTCTTGTGTTTCTTCCAATTCTTGCATGGAGTCTGTAAGATCATTTTCATGGAAGGTGTTAATGGTTTGGAGTTTTTTGGTGACATGTCACAGGGGAATGGGTACCTTACAGTGTATTCAAACATTAGAAACGTTTTGGAAATCAAACAAGGAAACTAACCCTTTTAAGGTTTTACATCTGATTTGCTGCATACATTGAAACTTCTTTGAGAAACAGCAATTTTTCAGTGAATTTTACTGTCTCTTTTTCTCCAATAGGCAATTTGTTTTTGATGAATTTGCTTACAGCAATAATATACAACCAGTTTCGAGGGTACCTTCTGGTGAGTAAAGTATTCCTCATTTCTGGGTTCTGCCATCACCTTGAACATTTGAAGTTTTCAGTTTAATTTGTGTATTGAAGCAGCCCTCCCACTCTGGTTGCAGACACAGTTTTGAGGTACTCAACTTTCTTTGATGTAGGTACTTTTCCCTTTATATGCTATTACAGCTTGATCCCCTTCTGCGTCAGAATGACCTTCCATGTGTGCTGTGGATCTGCAGGTTTGACTGTTATAGGGGAAAAAAAAGGAAACTCATAGAACTGAACAAGGACAAGTGACTGAGTAACTTAAACTTGGTCTCTGTGAAGAAAATCTGCTGTAGTGTTGAAATAGCTGCTGTTGCAAATCATGGAATATTAAGGGGCTGGAAGGGACCTTAAAGGCCATCCCAATGTCAGTATTGACAATTGCCAGTCCCAATGTCCCCTGCCATGGGCAGGGACACCTCAGGTTACTCAGAGCCTAACCAGACTGTCCCAGTAGCTTCTCTAGTAGAGTTCCAGAGGAAAGGTGAGGTTGGTTGGATAATGAGCCCAAGGCAATCTTATACAGAAGGAATGCCCCCACCTTCTTGAGGCAGAGGGGTGTGTAAACAGAATATGTGCAGAGAGGATTTTTGGTAATCCTTTCCTCCTCCTCCTCTGGTTCATCTCTTCTTTCTCAATTTTCTTCTTTCTCACATGGCAGCATGGCATAATCTGACTCTCAATAAAGGAGCTGAGTTTGAAAGTGATTGCTCTAATTTAAAAAAAAGCATGAAAAACCGTGGCTCTAGATTTGTGCTTTTAGGAAAGAAGCTGGACTTGGGCAAGCTCTCTAACTCTTCTCTCTTCACAGTGGTGTGAATTTCTGTTAATGCTTGAGCTTTGCTGTTGCCAGTGTCTCTGGAACAGGCATATGCTTATGCCCTCCAGAACTGAAAATAAACCATAACTGGGATGTTTACTTAAACTCCAGACTTGTTTGCTCACTTGCTTCCTTCCTTCCTCTGTGCACGTGGAGTTCTTGGAGGGAGCGAGCCTGGGGCAGTCTCCTGTTCTGATGGCTAATCACAAACCTGGGCCCTGTGCCCGAGGATCAGGACATTGTCTGGCCATGGGACACGGCAGTGCCTGCAGTGTGAGTAAATTGTTTCCTCTGTGGTGTTTTTGCTGCTCAGAAATCAGTTCAGTCCTCCCTCTTCAGGAGGCGGCTGGGGATCCGCGCGGCGTTCGAGGTGCTGTGTTCCCCGAAGGAGGCTCCTGCCGGTGCCCAGCAGTAAGTGGAGAATCTTGAAACAGTGCATTATCTAGAAAAAAGAAAGAGTCGATTTTTGGCCATCTTGTTTTGTTTAATATTTTTACTGAGGATCCAGTCTTAAAAAATGTCACTTTACTGCTCATCTCATTTAGTTATTTTTTCTTTAACTGGATGCTTATAACACATTGTTTGGGACTCTTATGGAGTGCATTTCCTTTTTTTCCTACTTCTAATTTTATCTGCCCTTCAAAGAAGGAGGCAGGAATGCATTTGGAACAGTTCATTTTGCCATCTCTGAGGTTGTCTGTAGCAGGGCCCGTTCAGTTTTCTTTTCCACAGGTGCTGTGTCAGTGCTGGGGCCTTGCTGCAAGTGCTGCAGAGGGTGGAGATGGATTCTCGCTGCAAGCAAGCCATCGTGAGAGTAAGAGCTGTGTTTTCTTAGCCTTGATGTGGGTGGCTATCAACCCTGACTAGCAAATCAGACATCTCTGTTGCAGCATTCCTCAGATCAGTGCATAATAGTGGCACTATTGCAGGAGACCAAAGATTTAAGTTTGTCCAAAGAGCATGTGATCCCGGAAAGGGAAAATAGGAAAGACCAGACAAATCCTCCAGTCACATGGCAGTGTTGTGTTAAAGCAGGGCAATTCTGAACCTTCCTCTAACAGCTTCTGTTACATCCACATTGCTAGATTTCCCAGATAGTCTGAGAGTTTCTGGCAAGCTTTGTGATGTACCTTCTGCAGATGTTGATCTGAATGTTTCTCTTTCATGTGAAGTCACTCAAAATGTGCTCCTGTGACCAGCTGTCAGCTGCCCAGTTCCAGAAGCTCTTTGAAGAACTAGACAAAGATGCCATTAAGCAAGTATGTGTGTGACCATCGTTTACGAAGCATCAGAAGTTGTCTGGTTCTGTGCAAAAATAAGTGAGAGTATTCTGGTATAAAATGTATAAACAAACTTTGCAACATGTGAGCACAAGGTGTGACAGCATGGCATTGATTTTTAAGCTGTTCATGAGCTGCTTTTATAGCCACGAACGAAATTGCTTTGGGGGGCTTTTGCAGCATTAGTTTGGGGTTATTAAGTGGTGTTAAATGTACAAAATACACCTTTGTTTATTCTGTCAGCATTTTTAAGTGACTTGGACAGGCAGAATAGCTTAAAGTCTCTTCTACAAACCCTGCACAAAGACCAAAAAGTGGATTCTCTCGGTGGGCAGATGAAGATGGGCAGAAAGTTTTCTCCACTTGGAGACAGAGAAAGAGAAAAAAAAACCACTAAACAATTTGAGAGTTAGGAAATGTTCTCTTCTATGTTTGCATGTAACTAAGGCTTCTGAATGAAACCCTGGGGAATGGGAAGGGATGAGTACAATTAGTAGCTCGGTGTTTAGTTTATCTGCTTGGGGCATTGCAGAGAGGTTGGATTATTTCCCTTCTTTGCCATTACCTTGTGTTGTGTCATAATCAGGAGTGATCTCTTGCTGCTAATAGCCACAGCTTGAAAACATTTTCAGGATGAAATGTCAACATCAGCCTGTGGCCCTGAAGTTTTGCTTTGAAAATGTCTGGGGTTTTCTAAATACGAGATTGGGTGCATTTAAAAAATTATTTTGTTATTATTAACACGCTTATGCTTTGTGACTCAGCAAATCCTTTGTGTTGTTTTCAGCACCCTCCCAGTCCGGAGTACCAATCCCATTTTATGCAGAAAATGCAGTTTGCCTTTGGCCATCCCTACTTTGGCTACTTGGGGAATGTGGTAGCCCTTGCAAATATTATTTCTATCTGTGTAAGTAAGAAGTTTTTTTGTTGTGGGGTGGTGTTTTATTTTTCTTTTCATGATTGGTTTTTGATTTTTCTCTGCTACAAATTTAATTTATGCTTTTGTTCTTTAATTACCCTTTAAATAACTACTTTTTTAGTAGTTGGTGGGTTCTCGGCATGCTTTAGTCATGCAAAGTCTGAAGAGGGAATACTTGCAGTTAAAAATGTATTTTGAGCTGCTCGAAAAGGTCTGTGCAAAGCAAGAAAAACTGTTCTCATGCTTGAAAATCTGTTTTTTGCAGCAGTAAAGCAGTAAATTCATGAAGTATTTTTTGTTTCAGGTGGTTCTGGTGATGGATGCCGACAAGCAGCCGTCGGAAAGAGACGACTTCTTCCTTGGGGTGAGATGCAAAGTATTTCATGCAGTTAGTGCTGTTCCCTGAGATGTCAGTGATTCTAATGCTTGTTTTTCTTTTGGGGGTGAAGGCTATCAACTGCTTCTTCATCCTCTACTACCTGCTGGAAATGTTGCTGAAAATCTTGGCCATGGGTTTGAAAAGATACTTGTCCTACCCAAGCAATAGGTTTGATGGACTCCTGACTGTGATTCTGCTGGTAGGTGTTTGATAGTTAATGTCATCCTTGGATTTGTTGGCCAGGGAGGTTAGGAACTGCAAGAGCTGGTGGGGTTGGTTTTTTTTGTTTTTTTTTATTTTTTTTTTACACTTACCTGCTGATCTGAACAGCGTGAGCCGGTGCTGGGGGTTTCTGTGGCTTGAAAGTTTACCTGGAGGTGCATGTTTCTCTGAGGGTCTGTGTTCTGAAGGCAGGTTTATTTAAATCCATGGAAAAGGTGCTTTTCCTGATAAGAACCCTTTTTATTTGGAAAAATTCAGCTCTTGGAAAAATGGCATGGGACATTCTGTTTCATGGTTTAAAACCACTTTTTTCTTTTTAAAAAATGGCAGATTATTATAATAAATATTTGGTTAAAACCTTGATGCCCCTGTGGCAGATGAGGTCAAATTCATGGTTAATGGTATTCACTGTACATCCTTCTATGCATCACTATTGAATGATCTATGTACATGTGGTTAATTTGGGGAATAACTAGACAAAATGACAATTCAGAGCTTCAAAGTGAGTCAGATCAGTGGCTTAAAGCTCTTGGAAGTGTTTCCTGTCAGGAAGGTTACTTAATTTCTGGAACTGAGAATGACAAAGTAAAGTTTAGCCTTTTTTTTTTTTGTTTGTTTGTTTTATTTTTTGCTTTGTTTTTGTTTCCTAACAAAAGATCCTGGAGATTGCAACGTTTGCTGTGTATGGATTTCCCCATCCTGGCTGGTGAGTGTCCTGTGTGAGTGACCTGTGCTGCCCTTTCTGCAGGGCTGGGGTGGCTCAGGGGAGTGCACGCACACTGCCACACTCACACATGTCACCGTGCTGTCATTGTCACCCCAGCCCAGCATTCCACAAACTTCACAGGATTTCTCACCCTTGTGTTGCTCTGATTTTCTGATATTCGTGGAGGTTTGTGGAAGCTCACAGGGAGGTCAGGCAGGCAGCACCAAGATGGCGAAAAGAGAAACTTTATTTACAAAAACTTCTTTATATATTCATTAATGATCTAATAATTATTGGTCGACAGTTTTTCCACCTCCTGTAACGATTGGTTACAACTCTAGAGTATCCAGCACCAAACCAAGGAGATTAGAAAGCACAAGAATGCAACTTATCTCTATTCTCCCTGAGAAAGAAGAGAAAGATTTTTAAACAAAGAGAAAGTTTTTAAACTACACTCTTGTAGTCACTAGAGGCTGTGCAATATGGCTAAGGGAAAGAAGTGCTTTTTCTTTGTATTTGAGTGTTCTGTTTAGCTCTTCTGAGAGGAATGCATTTGTTTGAATTGTAATCTGATCTAAAATAATATCTTGGCAGAACTATGCTTACCAGGGGTGCAGGAGTAGGAATTTGGTGTAACATGGACAGCCATCTATAGCCTGATATGGTTCAGTATCAGAGTGTCCCTAAGCCCAGTCATATGACTTCCTAAACAGCTGATGAAACCTCCTAACCCTGTATGTGGATCGAAGTCTGATGGGTTTGTGCTGTAAAATTTAGTAAAAAAAATTCCCATGGACTTACACTGTTTGTCTATACTGGAATAGCAAACAGTTGTATTTTGATTTTCTTCAGTTCAAACAGCTTTTGGATGAGTATCCCGATTTCTTTTTTGGTGTAAAAAAACATTAAAATCATTGCTTCGTCTTAAAATTTGAAAACTGCCTCCAAAAGGAAAGAGGAAAGCAAAGAAATTCTGTAAGATTTCCTGAATCTTCAGGGGTAATTCATAACACATTCTGTTACTTTGTGTCTTCATACAAGCTCAGTCTTAAGTCACTAACACTCCCTGATTTTTCAGGGTATTTGTTATTTTGCCATCGAGAAGTTATCCTAATTTGGTCTCTGAAGAGAGTTAGACAAGTCAGACCTGATGGTTATAGAAGGGTTTCTATTTGAGTGGTGCTTGCACTCTTATCGCCCAGAAGTGATGGTTGGTTACTATTCTAGTCATTGCTACGGTCTAATGACAGTAATTATTGATCTTGTCTTGATTTTGACCTTTGACTCTTCAGTGTAGGCAGTTGTTTGCTCTGTCATCTCGGAGCACTAGGACTTCCTGCTAGGTGTTTGTGTGGTCACTGCAATCAGATTACAGCCCAGATGAGTGACCCTGAGCCCTGATGTGTGCTGCTGTTCCATCCTCAGACCAAGCAATTGCCACCTTCACGGCAGGACAGTGATGGTGCTGTTATCTAGAATATGCCTTCTGTGCAGTGTTATCTTAATTGATTTCCCTCATTAATAGGGATTAGTATATTGGATGTTCAAATAATGATTTAGCATTTGTGTTACCAAGGACCTCTGTCATGAGCAGCTTTATTCCCCCACCCCTGCCCTCCTTTCCAGCCAAGGAGCATTCAGCATGCCCATGGAAAAGCTAAAATTCAGGCTGAGACTTGAATGCCTATCGAATCTCCTATGGAACATACACATATGAGGAAGAAAGTTGAAAAGACAGTCTTTTAACCCAGTCTGATTTCAAAGCTCTTCTTCAGCCAGCTGTGCCCTGAAGGATTAGTGCACACTCTTGTGCAGGTTCCTGAAGGATCTGCCTTAGCAGTCCTTTTGATTCACTCTGTTTTCTGAAAGGAAACAGCAGAAGGCACAAGCACACGCTGCAAAGAGCTCTCTGTGCATATTTAAGAGCCCAGGCTGAAGGGATCCCTTCCTTCATCAGTTCCTAGTTTAATGAAGCTCAGACTCCTGCTGAGTGAGTGAATTACCAATTCCTGGTAGCCCAGTAGGTTTAACCTGTGTCTCTCTGCCGTGGGCTGCTCTCTGATCTGTTCCTCCTCCCATCTTTCCTAGGAGGCCCGAGCTGCTGGGCTTGCTGTCGCTGTGGGACATGGTGCGCCTGGTGAACATGCTCATCGTGTTCAGGTTCCTGCGGATCATCCCCAACATGAAGGTGACTGCTTATCCTCCACACCTCTGATTTCTCTGTTGGTCAGGCTGTGAATTTTGTTAGAGCCTCTCAGAATAGCGTGGTTTGCAGTGGGATAGCTCTGCTCTGACTGTCCTGACTGCGGCTCAGCCTGTCACAAAATCACTGTCTGTTGAGCTGCTTTTCTCTGTGGGGAGCAGGCAAGTTCTCTTGAGGTGATTCTTTGTCCTTTCAGTAAAAGTTTGGTATGGATTGTAAGTGTGATGAATGCCATACCTACAAAATTCTGCTCTGTTCTAGTTCATGGCTTTGGTTGTTACTACATTGCTGGATCTGGTGAAAAACCTGAGAGCCTTTGCAGGAATCCTTGTGGTAAGTCATGATGCAAGACTGCAATTTCCTTGGTTACAATATAATAAATAAGGGTATGTCACCACCAAAGTTAGCGAGGTTCTTGTACAACCACCACGAGCTGTAACATTCACCTTAACCAGCAGTTCTTCTCCAGGGCATGCCTTGGAAAGCCACAATAAACTGCTTTGTTTTGTGATGGCCAGCACACAGTGGCAGTGTCTCCTTTAGCAGGAGTATCTTTAAAAGATTGATTAAATCTTCCTTTGAGTGCTTGCCTCAGCCCGGATACTCTGACTTCAAATAAAAATTCATCTGTGCTAAAAGTAGACCGGTTTTTCTTACCCTGATTTGCTTATGTTAAATAGAAAAATAACTTTAAATGTTTTTTTGGTTGAGAAGGTCTTGAGATGGCATGTTTGGGCATGATCTTTTAAGGGCCTCTGCCATCCTGTGTTAGGTGTGTCTGTGTAGAACACAAAAGGGTGGATCACAGTGTGTGGTGTCCATTACATAAATTCTCCCAACTCTTGAGTTTCTGGCTTTGCAATCACATCTTGCTGGTAGGGCAAAAAGGTGCCTGGATAGGTTTGGTTTTGTTGCAGTTTGTGGGTTTGTGTAGAATACCTTAATTTGAGTTGTTAAAGGCGAATTATTTATTGTTCTAGTCTATATACCTAGCATGCAATTTAACCAGAATATCTGCTTTTGCCATTAATAATCTCTGCTTTTATCTGTAGAGGATAGGCCTTAGTTGGCTTGTGTTGCACTTTGAAATAGAGATTTTGGTTGGGGCAAAACTTCACTTTGAAATAGAGATTTTGGTTGGGGCAAAACTTCACTTTGAAATAGAGATTTTGGTTGGGGCAAAACGTAGCTGGTCCCAGCCTTGTTGTGCTGTCCAGGTCACACTTCCCAGACAAGTCTGCCACTGTTTGCCACCTCCTGCTGAATTTAATTTGCTTTTTCTTGAGGCTGCATGGAAGCTGTCACTGAGGTTCTGCTGTAGGGAAACCTGACTCCGTTGCCAGCTGATGCAAAATACCTTTCCTAGTGTTAGCCTGGAGCACACATGCTGATAAAGTAATGTAACTGATTAGCTAATTTCTCAGGCAGTGAGTGTATTAAATATATTCTTTTTCAAAGAATAAAATTAATTTTATTGCCAGGCCAGATACCCCATCTTCTGGCAGGCTGGGAAATGTCAGCTTCAGCTTACTCCAGTGCTGTTCAAAGTTCATAGATAGGCGAGGGCAGTTCTCTTCTGTTCCTTCCAGACTTCCCCTTCTTGGGTTTGTTTTGTAGTGAAATGTCAAAACAAACAAACAAACAAACAAAAAACCCCAAACAACAAACAAACCACTTTTCATTTGAAGACTCAGCTTGCTTCAAGCTTTTTTGGGACAAATGGCTCCTACTCAGAGCAGTGAGGCTGTAGGTTATCTGTAGGTTGTTTCTAGAGCTATCTTTTCAGGATAAAAATTGCAAAATCACTGAGGAACTGGTAAAGAGTGAAAGGTCTCTCTTTAAAAAGAAGTTTGCATTTCTAACAATTAAAAGACAGAAGTTCCCAAATTCTTCGTGTTATTGAAAACTTTATTTTTAGACTACCCTAACATTTTTTTAAGGAAGTTGCTGATGGAATATAAAACACTGACTTGATTTTGTCTTTCAGTTAATTTAGTAAACGCTTATTTTCACTCAGTCCAGCAGAAAACTCCCTAGATGTTCAGATTGTTCTTTGTAAATACTGATACTAGGTTTTGATTTTAAGTTGCTATTCTGCAATATTTATAGTTAAATATCAGCATTTTGAGACACAGAGAAGTACAATAGATGATAAAATGATTTAATGCATTTTAACAACTGAAAGGTAGAATGTTAAGAAGTAAGAGCAAGCAGTTGAGAAGTATTTTCACTTTAAAAGCTTCAGGCACTGCTCTTGATGCAATTACTTTAACTGTGGCACTAATATAAATTCCAGGTTAATTGCATTTTGCTTTCTTATTTAGTGACAGAAATATTCAAAGCTAATAGTTGCCTGTGTTCCTTCCAGGTGGTTTTCTACGCCTTTGCTATAACTGGCATCATGCTATTTAAAGGTGCCGTTGTTCCCTTGGGAAATACCAGGTAACATTCTAAACATCGCTGCTCAGAAAGAAAATGTTCTTCAAAATCCTCTGCAACTTTTTACTTCTGAGCTGTTTGTGGTCGGTTTTGTTGGATTTTTTTTCTCCTTCTTGGAGAAAGAACTTCTAACGTTAAATCACAAGATTTCATTGTCTGTTACTCCTCCTGTCTCTTCTCGCTGCGTTGAAATCGCAGGAGTGCTTGGAGTTTTACCCTGCGTTATCTTAAATACTTTTAAAGCTCTTTCCCCTGTTTTCTGCCCGTATGAGATACTCTAAGTTTCTAGGAGGGGCTGAGGGGAATGTCAGAGTTCTCAGAGCTGTGGTTCCTCTGCAGCGCTGCCAACACAACAAACGCCAATGGCACTCTGCAGTGCGGCACCTACGAGCAGCTGGAGTATTGGCCCAACAACTTCGACGACTTTGCCGTGAGTCTGACCGCTGGGAAATCCTCCCTCTGCCCCTCTCTGCTTGCCTTTCCTCCTCATTTTTTTGGGGCTTCAATCTGTGACACAGCCACCTAAACTTCGTTCTGTTCAGGCAGCGGTGGTGACCCTGTGGGATGTGATGGTGGTGAACAACTGGCAAGTCTTTTTGGATGCATTTTCGAGATATTCAAGTCCGTAAGTAGCAGTGGTGATACTGAGGAAGTCCCACACAAATCCAGCATATGAAATACCTCAGCAAGGATTATGTGCATCGCACAGTTCCCTCCATCTGCTCGGGGGACTGCTGCTTTCCTTTCCTTTGGGTCAGTTCAGGTGGAAACTTGATGTTTCCATGTTTCCTCTGTGGGGGAACAATTTTTTGTAGACTTAAAACACTGGGCATATGTTTCATTTGTATTTACTGACTTCATGGGAAGGTTTGAATGGGCAGGGCCTGGGCTGAGCTATTTCAGTGACCCTTGGCTGGTTAGCCAAGGAGAGAGAGTCTGGTTGGCTAACTTAATGAAAAGCAAACATTTTTTATCTTTAATTTTTTGATCCAAGCCTCCTTTTCCATTAAGAAAGTAGTAGTATTATATTTCAAGGAGAAAAACAGTGATTTCATGGTGCTCTGCTCACTTTCAGGCTGAGGTTATTTAGTGCCTCCTTTCTGTATTGTCTGTTCATCTGACCCACAGGTGGGCAAAGATCTATTTTGTCGCCTGGTGGTTGATCTCCTCGGTCACCTGGGTTAATCTCTTCGTAGCTTTACTTCTAGAGGTAAGAAAATGTGTTTATTTGGTGTGGGATCCTCAAAAGGGGTTCTGATTTGTGCAGGAAATGAAAAGAACCCAGAGGACTTTTTTTGTGTGTGCTATTACTTTACTTTTCTCCTTGCTGCTCTATCCCTGAAGAGCTGAGAAATATTTTCTTTTTCCTAGACATTTGTATGTTTTATTTGCAATTTTGTCACAAAACTGGTTGAGTCTCATTGGGTATGTACATTTTCGTTGTGTCACTCTCTTTATTATAAAGATGAGAAATATTTAAAGTTTTATAAAATTCCTTGTCTCATGCATTAACATTTAAATACAGCATTAGTTTTTCAAGCTTCAGGCTTTTTGCGTTTTAATTTGTCAGCAAATGAAGGTAGCAATTTAAATTTTAAATTTTTATTTTCTTTGGCTCGCCTGTGTTTCTTCCCACCCCAGTCTGAATTACCACCATTGTTCAGTTCCACGCCAGAGGAGTGGAACTGATTACTTATTTTCCAGAGACCATACTCTAGAGCTTTTCAGAGACACTGTGGCAGTGCCTGAGCAATGCCATGAAGAACATGTGGTTCTGCTAGTTTCTCATGGCATATTTTCCTGCAAATCCAAATTGCTGATGCAGAAGGCACTGCTAATCATAACCATCTCCTCCAGGTTCATCGTTGCAGACTTCTCTTGCAAGTAATGGAGGGAACTGAGATCCTGTAGAGGGCACTTCACCCCATCCCAAACCCTAGGAAAGTTTCTTTTGGAGATGTTCTTGTCATTGCTGACTGTACTGAGAATTAAATTTCCTACAGTAGGAAGAACAGCAAACTTTCAGTCTAGGATATCTTCTGCCTGCTTGCCTCTGCAGGGCTGTGACCAAAAGTTGCTGTCAGAGCCAAGATGCAGCATTCCACAGCAGGAGAGCAGGATGTTACTATTTTTCTTCCTTTTTATTGATTTTTTTTTTTTTTTCCCTGAGCTGTGTGTCTACTCCCTACGTATTCATATGTCAGAGTTATTCAAAAATAGATAAGAGAACATGACAAAACCAGTAGCTGAGTTTAAGCTGTGATGCCTGGAGCAGCAGGATGTTTATATATTGTTGGGTTTTTAAAGAGGAAGAAATTCCAGTCAGGTGAAGTCTCACACGGTTGTCCTGGGGAGGCAGTCCTTGCTAGGAGCTGAAGGCAGCAGGGCTGTCTTCTGCTCTGCTGTTCTTCCAGTTTGTGATGAGAAAGTAATTTCATTCCTGAGCAAAGGCCAGAATGGGGTAGTGACCTGCTGCCAATAATATCCTGATGCCTTAATACATCAGTGCTCTGGCAGTGTTTAAAAACAAAACTCACCTCCTTCCCAAACCTTGTCTGCAATCACAGTGACCAAATAGAACCTCTCTTCTGGTGCCATCAGGAGCCTTTATGTTTTTTGCTGTTCTTTTACATTTCAGAACTTTATTCATAAGTGGGACCGTCGCTGCCAACGAGAGTCTCTTTCAGATATTGAATATCAGAGGACAGTTGAGCTCATGTTCAGGTGAGTTGGGCTGCACTTGATAATCTGTGTAGTTCTTTTCCCTTTGTTTTAAAGGAAGTGTGCTGCAAGAGGTCTTCTATTTCCTCCCTCTAAAGCAAACTGCATCTGTTAGTTTGGAGAAATTCAGCAAGTGCTTTAGTTAGGCCTGCTCTAAGCTGACTTTAGCCTAACCTTTACGTGCTTTGTCCTTGTAGCAGGGTGGGAGGAGAGGTGCTGGGGGTGAGTGGAACAACTGCTGAGGGAGGAAATAACAAGGGAAGGAAGAGAAGGAGATGAGGAAAGTGATGCATGTTCTTGGCTTCTAGTGGAATGGTGGGTGGTGAGCTGACTCTTGATGATCGTGCATTGGAGGAACTTCTGCTGCGTGTTGGACACTCAATAGCAGCGCTGGGAGCATGTTCTCATCTGGGAGCTTTTTCAGGAAAACAAATCTACTGACCTTCAGTTGTGTTGTGCTGCGTGCAGGAAATTGCTTCCCTGCTTCTTGTGGGAAAACAGCTGCTGGTGTCTGTGACACATCTGTAGAGGATGGATCGCTTGCAAGGAGATGCATCTTTAGGGAGCATCAGCTTATTGTGATTTTAATTCCTTGTTTCGCTCTTGAAACGAGCACAGAGAACGAGAATCTCAGTCTGTGCATTGCAAAAACAAATGCTGAGACGCTCCCTTTGCTGCTGCCCCTAACAACTCATGCTTTTTCTTTGTAGAGATGTTTTGGAAGAGCCTACAGAGGAGGAGCTGATGGAAAAACTGCACCAGCACCCACACCTGCAGTTGTGTAGGTGACTGGTGGGACGGACTGATTTATTTAGACCTCTGTTTTCTTGAGGTTGTCGGCTGGAAGGAACGGAATGGTTTTTCTGTGGCATGCTCTGAGGAGAGGGGCTTGGAGGACAGTGTGTGAGGTTTGGCTTGGCAGCTCTCTGCAGAAAGGTTTTCTTATTTTGTGTTCATGTCCTTTTTTTTGAAAAAGATTTGAATCTTGCTAACTTGATTTTAAGTTGCAATTTTAGAAGAAGTATTGCAGCTGTTATTTTTATAGGGTGTTGATATCAACTTTTTGTTGGTTTTTTTTTTTTAATAGGGAAACTCTGTTTAAAATGACAGTGCACTTTATAACATGAACTATATAACCACTAAGCCTGCTACTTTTTTCAGCACAAGAAAATGGTGCTGCCTTTTCTGGCAGGCGAGTGTGGCAAGGGCTGTGCCCTGCAATTCATGAATGGATTAGGCAGGACCAGAACAAAATCCTTAATCTTCTTGTAATGAGAGTTGAAACACTATTTTTATTGTAATGTGACACCAGCATATCTTACCAAATTTTCAGGAATTAATCATGTCGGAACACAATCAATTGCAGCTTAGAAGCAGGGACTGCCTGCTTTGCACATCCTCTGATTTTTTTAGATTTTCATGGGGGTTGTGCTGGTTGTGCCATGCTGGTCACAGGAGCAGTTAGAACCTGGACTGGAGCAGTTGCACTCGTGGTTTTCAATGTGGTAAAGCTGAACTCTTTCAGAGTCAATATTCTCATGTTGCTCTTCACTGAACCTCTTCCTTTTACTTCCTTCCAAGTCCTGTTCTCCACTGTATTGTGCTCCATGAAAAAGCTGAGGGGAATGGACTTTGGCTGGAATGTTGCACCATGATCACTGGAGTCCCCACTTGAAGGGGGAAGGGAAAAAGAGAAGTTGAATGGGATAATCAAAGTGCTTAGCAGTGGAAATTCTAATTCGAGCCTGTGGGAGCTGAAGGTGCTCAGCCAGTATTGCAGGATCACATTCTTTTGTGGCTTAATGACCACGAGCTGTGTGCCACTAACTTCCACCCAGGGGCAAAATTTTTGGGCAAATAAGTTTCTCAACAAATCCAAAGTGGAGCATTCACAGGAAGTTGTGTCTATCATTATCCTGTGGTGTTCCTCTAAAAAGGTGGTTTTGCTTGAATCTCTGTCACATAACTAATAAATGAAGAATTCTGTGAAGAATAGAATCAACGACAACTACTGTTTTTATGTGTAAAAATGAAACTGCTCTTTGGGATGCTGCCTTCTCTTTGAGACCCTTGTCATCAAAACAGACATTATTGTGGTCATCTCTCCATTGGCAGTGGCTGGGGGAAGGCCACTGGCTACTGTTTACAAGCCACTTGATTCTTTTTTTGGTTAAAAAACATCGGTTAACAAACACTTTTCAGAAGTGCCAAGCAATCACACTGTGTACCTTTTTCCCTCTTTTTTTCATCATTTGCCTATTCTCTCTGTCCTGCATGGGGGAGAGGAAAATATCCAGGGTGATGGTGTGTTTGAGGTCAAAACCATAATTCTGCCTTCTTGTCTCACTGTTCAGGAATTACTTAAGGATTCTTTTCTGTTTCTTTACCTTTCGCTTGTATTTTCTTTATGCTGTGCAGCAAAATGTGTTGTAGCTTTCATACGTGTGGAACAAATGTGAGCTGGGTTCTGAACTTCTGCAATCTTTCTTTCCTGCTGTAACCCTGCCTCTTACCATGCTCTGTCTGTTCCAGATTGAGCCACCTGAGCAGTAACTCACTTGCACAGTTCTCAGTGCCATCATCATCCTCATTTGCAGTCAGGCACTTAAAATCATCATCCTCATTTGCAGTCATGCACTTAAAATCATCATCCTGATTTGCAGTCAGGCACTTAAAATCATCATCCTCATTTGCAGTCAGGCACTTAAAACTCTCCTCATGGCAAGCAGAGAGAGGCGTCAGCACACGGTGTTTCTAGTTTTGAGTTTTGTTTTTTACAGGTTGGCTTTATGTCAGGATGGTTTCTGCTCCTTTCAGCATGATGTATCATCACTGCCACCAGGGTATTGGGACTTACTACACAGTGGTTAAACTGTCTTATTTTGCCTTTTTTAAAAAAAAAAAAAATTATTTTTTGTTTTCCACTTTTCTGAATACTTGAAGTAGCTCTGCCTTACAAAAAAGGAAGCGACTGGTTCTTACCAACCTGCAGGTTTGGTTTTTTTTTTTGATTCTTAAGGTTGTTTGGGGTTTTGTCATTGATTTTTTCATTGTTGGGGATTTTTTTTGTTTTTTTGCCATTACATTCCACTACAATCTACCAAAGCAACACAAATTGGTGTGGGATTACCATAAACATCACAGCTGTCTCTGTTATGCCATCTTTGCCTCTGGACAAATGTGGAGAAGGCATTCTGAAGGGAATAGTCTGTCTCCTCCTTGTTTCACACTTGTGTAATTGACTGAAAGTGTAACAGAATTGAATGCAAAATTGTGCTACCTAATGTCATTTGAACTGGATGATGTAAATCACCACAAATCTTATGCAATAATTGTATAAATCATGAAAATGAATGTACGTCATTAGGTAAAATTTGAGGGTTGCATTATTAAAAGAAGATTTTTCTTCTAAAACGATGAAAATAATGGGGGTGTTGAAGTGGTTCTTGTGGTTTGTTTTTGCCTTTCCCTTGCTCCTGATTTCTGCAGTGCTCGACATCTCTGCTCCCATGGTTTTGGTGCTTGGTTTCAAAATGCAGACCTCAAGGATTCTGCTTTGTTATTCTCCATCTCTAGAGGCACAGAGCATCACCTGTAGGTACTTGAGACAATTTTAAAGGGGAAACCTGAGTGGAACTGAGCAGTGATGGTTGGAGCAGGTTGGTTTTCATTTGTGTTTCAGTCTCTGCAAACCAGGCATTCCTTGGTCTCTCTTTTCCCAAAGAGACAATGACAAAGCATGATCATAGCATTTCAGCTGGGGCAGATTTTGCACTAATTTAGCAGTGTGCAGGGTGTTCTTTGGTAGCATGTTCTGGTTTAGAAGATGGTGAGGTTTTTTAAGGACAGGACAGAGTTCTGGAACAAGCTGATGTCTGGCAATGGTTGTTGCAGATGCTTAGGTGAAAGCCAAAGCAAGGAGAAGATCACCTTGTGTTATTAAAGCAGGATCAGATTTTTCTTCTCAAGGAAGACCTTAATCACCTAATTAAGGTTAATTTGAGATTCCTCAGGGTTTTTTTTTTCCTTCCTGATTTACTATGAATTTTTATTGCTTAAGGATTTAGGAGTGGAGGGAGAGGAAGGATTCAACTGAAGTGTTCTTGATTCTTGTAGTAAAAATACAGAAATGCAGTGATGAACCTCACAGGCAAGCTTCACCATGAACTTGACACATTTTGGGGAATACTGCTTTGATGGTTTATCTTTTCACCTGCCTGTATATTGAGAGTAGCACAGGGTGTTGGCACAGCTTCTGCAGTTTAACATTGTGCTGTAGTCAGATCGAGCCATTGCAGTGCTCTGCCTTGGGGTTTTATTGAAAACAAAATAGGTGTTTGCCTCCATGGAAGTGTTACTGATCTTTTTCTTTCACTAGATTTTTGTCTAATTAAAAGCATATACAGTTCTTGGGAGTTTTCCATGGATTGAATGGTTTTGCCTTAATCTGCAGTCTTTATAAACATTCAGTCATTTGTACTGTGAACTCTAGGCAGAAATAATTTGGGGATTGTGGGTGGGGGGGCAAAATTTGCTTTGTAGTCCATCTGTAAGCAATACACTCTATATCACACTGTTTCAAAATGACCCTGATAAACTGGAGGAAGTGACCAAAATTATTGAAGTAAAATTTAAGAGATAAATATGCACTCTTACAATTTAGAAGTACATGGCAGGGAAAAAGTGGTATTAGAAGAGAAATATTATGGGGCTGATAGTGTACTGCAAATTGAATTGAACTGCAAATTGAATGGGCTAACAGAAATAATCTGAAAGAGATCAAAATAAAATTGCTTTGCTGTAATTTGTAAGAGCACTTCCCCTTGAGCTCCACTGTTTCCCTGTTGGGCCCTGCATTTTAAAATAAATAGTTGGGGGAAGGTTTTTACTGCAGTAACAGAGGTCTTAATACATTTGAGAGGTGTGAGTTTAGAAGAGCTTTAGACAAAATAATTTGTTCAGAGCAACAAGAAACCGGCAAATAGTTTGTAAAACAATATTCAAACACAGAGATGGTTGAGAGGAGCTGTGCTGGTGCTGTGCAGTCTCTGTGTGCTGCTCTGGGAGAAGCTTTGGGTTTGAGGATGCTCTCTAGCTCTGAGCACTGCAGCTGGGAGGGTGCAGAGTCCCTTCACTCCAGAGCTCTCTCAGGAGGGAGGTGGCAGTCACTTTGGCTGTAGCTTTGGGTGTTTGTGAGCCTGTCCCTGCGGGGTGGTGGCTCAGCTGCTCCCCGAGGTCCTGTCCTGCCCTCCTCTCTCTGTTTTCCCGGGAATGAATTCCCATGGCTGTGACAAACCTAGCTTTTGTTCTCAGTGTGTGCTGCTGGAGCTAACCAATGGCTTACAAATGTCTGCAGCATGCAGGTAGTGTACAAGGAGGGACAGCAAAACCAGAATTGTGCTCCTTCAGCTTCCTTTTGTGCGCAGGAAGATGAGCCTGAGCTGTGTGTGCTCTGCTGCTGATCCTTGACCTTGCTCTGTCTCCACACTTCTCCGTGCAGTTCACTCTGCTGGGCTCCCTTTAATCTCATTTCTCCATCCCTTGCCTTTTGGGAAGGCAGAGGGCATGTGCTGCCCTTTTCCCGGATTCTGTTGGCTCACTGACAAGCCAAGTGGGTCGGAAAACTTGATTTTTCCCTTGATGAGAACGCTTAGTTTGGGCACTCTGCCTGCTACCAGATGTCACAAAATACTTGATAGTCACCTCTCACACTTCAGCTCTTCTTTCAGACTTGGTTTGGTGAATGAATTTAAAAGTTATTGCCAGGGGACTGATGCTGCATAAATCCTAGGAGCAACTAGAAAACCTTACAAAAACTAATGATGTAGTAATTAACCTTATGAGAAGTAATGATTAAGTAGTTAATAAAATTAATTTTGTTTACTGAAATAGGTGTGATTTTCTCCTGGATCGAAGGCAGAGTAGAATCTGCAGCCTTTCTTGATTTCTTTCCTGCACCCTCCAGACATACCATCTTGTTTTAAAACATAAGATAGATCATGAAGTATCTAAATGATGAAGCTAAGGTCATGGGAAATCGGTTGCTAATTCAGGAATAAACTCCACATAATCAGACTTCCTTAATCATAAACTTCATATTTCATTCTGAACTCAAAACCTTTTCTATATTTGTAGAGCTACAATTTTCCCAGCATAAAGAAGATGGTCAGAAAAAAAAACCTCTCAAGGCTGAGCTGGCATTTTTCAAATACTAAGTGCACAGGGATATGTCCAGCAAGCCACTGGAAGAGCCACCTATCATTATCTCCCACAGAGAATATGAGAAGATCTTCAAGAGTGTATAAAACTTGAGTCACAAGGCATAATGAATGCTTTTCAAAAGTGTCTTAGTTAACTAAAATTGTTGGAACTCTGGAGGAGAAACTGCGGTGTGGTTACCTCTGTCGTCATTCACTCGTTTGCCGGAGGAAGCTGTCTCTGTTAGAAAGAGGTGTCTGCTAGGCAAGGTGGGAACCTCCCTTAGAGCAGAGAATGTGACCCCCCTTTCCTCTGAATTATTGTAACTTTGAAATGAAAGAGCTTTCAGGCAAAGGATGGGGGAAAAGGAACAACAAGGTTTAAATAGACAAAATCAGAGTCCAACCTGCACCCTGTTGGGTTTCTGGGAGCAGTCCAGTTAAAATGGTGGCTGCAGTCCTGGTGGAGTGATGGATGTGCTCTTGTTGGAGTGGTGATCTTGTGGAAAGGTCTCATCGGTCTCTGGAGGTCCAGCGGTGGCTCTGGAGCTCTTCTCCTCTGGGAATCAGTGGGAAAGGGACCCCAGTGCTCCAGGGTCTCAGTTTATGTGCAGGTGGGAATGTTCAGCTCCTCCCCTATGGGCAGGGCATCTCCCAATGGCTGATGGAATCTGTGAGTCACTCCTGGGGACATTGATGGCCATGAGCAGAGATAGCCCCGATGGTGTTAGCAGGGCTGGGTCACTCTGGGGACATTGATGGCCATGAGCAGAGATAGCCCCGATGGTGTTAGCAGGGCTGGGTCACTCTGGGGACATTGATGGCCATGAGCAGAGATAGCCCCGATGGTGTTAGCAGGGCTGGGTCACTCCTGGGGACATTGATTGCCATGAGCAGAGATAGCCCCGATGGTGTTAGCAGGGCTGGGTCACTCCTGGGGACACTGATGGTCATTCTCAGTGATAGCCCTGATGGTGTTAGCAGGGCTGGGTCACTCCTGGGGACACTGATGGCCATGAGCAGAGACAGCCCCGATGGTGTTAGCAGGGCTGGGTCATGCTGAACACAAAGAGCACTGCCCCCCTGTTTTTAACAGCTCATGGAGATGGGAATAGAATACAGACTTTTGGTCACACCTTCCATGTAACCTAAGACAGAAGCAAAATTATGTCTTGTCATGAGCCACCCATGTTAGCCACTATAAGGGAGAACCTAAATGTCGCCTTTGGTTTAGAATTCCAGCCATTTGTGTAGTTTATTTTCATTATTTTCTTTTCTAGTTCTGTACTTAATTTTTTCCCACAGTAATTGTATTTAAAAAAGGCTCACTGATGCTGAATTTCCTAACTGTAAGCCAGAGGCAATTGCAGCTTGTCCTTCAATCCTAGAAATCCTTTGTAGCAGTCTCTGTCACCTTTTTCCCATTAACCAGTGAGCAGGTGCTGTCTTTGTTCTGTGCAGAGACTTCCATGGACCCCATCACTGCAGCGAGTGCCTCCCAAGCACTCTCCTGAAAACATTGTGCTGGGATAAGAAAATGCTGCTATCCTTGCTTTGTAGATGATCAGCTGAGATATTTGGTGATCTGCCCACAGCTGAGCTGGGAATCCGTGGGAGAGTTAAGAGGAAAACCTGCAGTCCCTGCTCGCTGCCTTTGCTAACACACAACACTGCCTCATTTTTAGCTTTTTTTTGCACCAGCTGTGAGTTTCAGTTGCATATTTAGAAGATGATATTGGCTTTTGTACATCAATTGGTTTACAAGTTTGTTGCTGCCTGTTCTTGTATGTAACTTTTCATTTACTTTGTTAAATTCAAAAAACAAAATTCCAGAACCTCTAAACCTCAATCACAACTTATTTCCCATCTTACCAAGAGAGCTGGGAGGACTATTACTGATTTTCCATCTGATTTATAAATATTTAATGGGGATGAGCTGAGGCTGGC
Source organism: Acanthiza pusilla (assembly GCA_036630365.1). Taxonomy (NCBI): domain Eukaryota; kingdom Metazoa; phylum Chordata; class Aves; order Passeriformes; family Acanthizidae; genus Acanthiza; species Acanthiza pusilla. The sequence continues at coordinate 551,160 of JAXCHO010000006.1, read as the reverse complement.
ACATGTGCTGGGAGTTTGGTAAGTGTAAGTGAACTGACAGATTCCAGTAATGAAGTCACTACTTCAGCTGCACAAACTACGGGAGAAATACAGGATGAGCATCCTAAACAACAGCTCCAGCCTTCTGTCAGACCTGAAACACACTTCAAAAATGTTTTTGGCCTCGTCTTCCTTTGTACTTCTTGTATTTTGTTCTTGGAGGCGAGTGAAAGTCTGGTTTTTCAGAGCTTGCCACATCATACTGAATTTGGACAACTCCAGGGAGCACCAATTGCCTGGCACAATCTCACTGGCAAAGGATCATCAGCACTTCGGAGGGTGGAAATTCATGCCAAAATAGAAAATTGAGTGCATTTTAAAGACCAAGTTCTGCTGTATAGCAGGTGTGTGTAATGTGAAATACAAGTTCTAATATGAGCACAGGTTCCTCGGCTGGATGCAGAAATTACTGAGTTGAATTGTAAGGATTGCATTTCACAGCCTTCACATTAGGTGAGAGCAGAAGGGATTGTGATTTTTATGCTTCGAATTAGGGTTGTTGTGTAGGACTGTGGCTAAAAGCAGGCTGGATTTGCTGGCTCCCAGGGCAGAGCTGCTGTTTGGTGTGTGCTGCAGAGCTGTAACACCACAGCACTGAGCTGGGCAGTGGTGCTGCTGTGACAATGGCTCACACAGCGAGCATCCCTGAGATGGGCTGGGGAGTCAGCCTGGCCTCTGTTGTTTTATTATGTTTATTGTTATTGGTTTTTATGTTTATTATGTGAGGTCTCCTTGCCTTCAGAAATGAATTGGTTCCTCACACAATGTGCTGAGCTGCTGACTGTGCTGTTTTCTAAAAAGCAAGTACTGATCTTAGGAAGTAAAACGTGAGTCTTTAATGTCTTCCCATAACTGTTTCACACCAGTGAGAGTAATCCTGTATTTCACCCCAACTCCAAGTGTTTAGTTCCCAGCACCCTGGATAATTGATGGTTTCTCTAAAAGACAATTGCTGTAGGAAAACGCCTGTTTTTAGAAGTTCCCTGTGAAATCGAAGGTGAAGGTGCCAAGCCCAGACAATAAACCTTAGATCAAAGCAGCCCCCAGAAGGGGCCATGGGAGAACAGGTTCTATTTAAGCTTCCCTGTGTCGTGTGAGGTGTTAACCTCTCTCTTTCTGTAATCAGATGCCATGGAGGAAGCAAAGCTACTCTTTCCTGATGTAATTTAACCAGAGCCCTCAGCTGGGTGATCAGCAGGAAAAGCACCTGCCTTCCTTGCTTTAGGTTTGGTGACAGAGCCCAGGTTTTGGTGGGAGTGGTTAATCCATAATCCAAGCACCTGCCGTGCAGGTGAGCTTGGAATCTTGTTAATACACAAATAGAATGTCAATTTTTGTGTTAACCTCACACACATACACACCCAATAGTAAATGTCACGAGCAGGAAAATTTAATAGAAGGAGATTATAAATGTCTAATGTGCTTTTTGTTGGGCAATAAAGTTGCCCACGTGTTGTAATTGAGGTTTGAAGTTAAGTTGCTTGCTGAGGCCTCTCTAGGGTAGATTACACAGACTAAGAGAGCATGTGAAAAAATGTTTTTCATGCTCTGCTTTTCCTCCTATTTTGTCCACTAGCCTTTCCTCCTTAGCTCTGTCTTGGGTTGGTGCCCACTGTAATATCTGCTGCAATCAAACTCAGCACTTAAAAATCAGACACATGTTTGAAACATCTGCTTGTTTGAGACCCTCCACAGTGACTATTAACTTCTGCCTCTGACGTTTTCCAAAGCCTTTGGTTCTCTTCTCCTCTCCTGAGTGACCCTGATGCATTCCTCTGGAGATCTGTAAAGCAGGATCCTCTACTTCCTAATTGTGGAGATACTGGAAGGTGAGGCGTGGCCTGAAAGTTTGGGCTCAGGCTTAAATATTCTAAGACTCACATGCATAAGAATCACATGTAGTGTCATATGTATGTATCATATATGTACACATGACACCTATATATCATATATTTATATAGGTGGACATGGTGAAATGTAGGTCTGAAGCTCCTCCCGTGCAGTTCTGCACCGAATTCTCGTGTGTGTCATTTCTGATCTGCACAGGGAGGTGTTCCCTGGCTTTTCCCCAGGCACTCAGGATGCTCAGGTGCTCAGGGAGGACTGTAGGTGGCTCATTAAAAGAGGAAGAGCTGAATTAAATCTCAGCCCCACACAGGTAAGATGGTGGTTTAGATAACAAGGTTTGTGACCCATCAATGTATGTCTGAATCGCACTGAGAGGAAAGCAATTCCATTGTATGAAAAGGAATTTTGGAAGATTTGTCCCAACTCTGTTACATTTTCTATTCCACCAGCCTGGTGGTGTGGTAAGAGATGCCAGAAAGCAGAGCTAATGTTTTAGAGAACACTGTGCTGAATCATTTTACAGAGCAAACCATTGATGGAATATTTGGGAGGCTCTGGCTCTGTTATTTCGTAGGAACTTTCTCCTCCAGTGGATTTACCCTGCTTGTGCCTCAGGAGGGCTCTGGAGGTGTTGTGGTGCCTGTGATCTTCCTCGACTCTGCATTCCATGACCTTTTGTAGTACCCCCCCTGTGATGTGATACAACTGAGGGAAATGCCACAGCCATCAAAACATGGAACACAGATCTCTCTCCTGCCCTGTGGTGGTGGTCAGGCTCAGGTGAAATATGTGTAAAACATTGCCATTTGGATTTGGGTACTGCGGAGCTGAGCTCCCCTGGGGGGTTGATGGGATGGAGCAGCAAAGGCTGCATTGCCATTTCTGCTCCAAGTCACTTTAAAGGGTGGCTGTCACAATTGTTCTCACTGTGTGACACCATCTGGGCTGGTTAATTGTGATGTAGAAATGAATACTCCTGTGCAAGGTGCTGATAGGTCAGACACAATGCTCTTACAATAGCTTTGGAATAAGTTCAAAAAGCTGAGTTGTGTGACCTGTCGCAGGAGGTTCTGAAGGAGACACAGAGCCTTCTCCATGGGATCCTTTGGTAGAAATCCTCTCTCTGAAACAGAGATGGATGAAGGGAAGAGACCAGGAAAGGAAACTTTCCAGAGAAGGAACTGAGCCAAATGATTCTGAGCACAAGAAAGTCTCTCAGGAGGGGGAACTGAACCCAAATCCTACATTTGCCATTCCATTACCTCTAGCAGACTTTTCTCCTCAGTAAACTCGACCTAAAGTTGTAATTTTGGTTCTTGTCAAATGCATCGTAATTTGCTGCTGTGGTGGTGGATTTCTCCCAGCAGTTCTCCCACCTTTTTTGTGAAGGCTGGTTGGTGTTTGATCACAGTCACCATCCTCTGTGATCTGCTGACAGTGCTTGAGAAGGAAATGGTGCAGGACTCATCTGCAGAGCTTCCCAGTCACAGAGCAGTGCTTCATGGCAGTCAGGGGCTGTAAAATCACTTGGAGATGCCAGCAACTAAAAAGATGAAAATCCCTAAAGAAGAGATAAAGATTATCTTTATTCTATTTTTTAAAAGTTTTTTTGGTAAAAGTTTTTTGGTGGAAAAAAGTATTTTTTCTTTTGTTTCCTGTTTCTTGTTTCTTGTGTTTCCCTTTTCCTTTTCCTTTTTTCCTTCCTTTTTTCCTTCCTTTTTTCCTTCCTTTTTTCCTTCCTTTTTTCCTTCCTTTTTTCCTTCCTTTTTTCCTTCCTTTTTTCCTTCCTTTTTTCCTTCCTTTTTTCCTTTTTTCCTTTTTTCCTTTTTTCCTTTTTTTCCTTTTTTCCTTTTTTCCTTTTTTCCTTTTTTCCTTTTTTCCTTTTTTCCTTTTTTCCTTTTTTCCTTTTTTCCTTTTTTCCTTTTTTCCTTTTTTCCTTTTTTCCTTTTTTCCTTTTTTCCTTTTTTCCTTTTTTCCTTTTTTCCTTTTTTCCTTTTTTCCTTTTTTTTCCCTTTTTTCCTTTTTTTCTTTCTTTTTCTTGCCATGAGGGGATTTTTTGAACTCCAGCAGTGTTTTCAGCCGGCAGAGGGAGTTCAAGGCCCCATTTTACACTGCCCGTGCAGGCTGGGCTGTGTGATCAGCACTTCTGGATGCACTTAATGGAACATTCTCAGCATAGTTAAGTGCTGGGGCCTGAATCAAGGGCTTGGAATACAATCAGGTTTTGTTTTTTAATGGCAAAACATAAAGGTGTGCTTTGAGGCAGTGAATTATCAGTAATACACATCTGTTTGTACCAAAATGTTTGTATCTGTAACACCTCTGCGCTGTGCTTGGAGAATGAAAATGTGAGAGGATGAAAGTGGCACTTCTTATAAAGTTCCAAATTCAGTTTTGTTGTGCCATAGTTAAATAACATTAACTGCTAATGAGTCTCAGAACAATCTCTGATCTCTGAGAGCCCCAGAGAGCAACAGTGGACAGAATGTTTTGGAAATAATGTCTAACTTTTAATGCAGTGATCAAATTTTCTTGTAGATGCTTGTTGGGAAAGAAGCTAATTCTTCCTTCCTTTAGGTTTTTAGTGTGTTATTCTGCAGCCTGTGTGTTCTGGGGAGAGGAACATCCTGCTACATCTTGAGTGCCAAAACAAGAATAGTAACGAAATAGGTGAAAATAAACCAAGCTCTGCTGGGCTTCCTTTAGACCTGGAATTGTGGTTCCTCTGTGACAATCAACTCTCGACTGAGCATTCACCCCTGAGCAGTCAGGGTCTTTTATACCAGCTCGAGCTGATAACTGAAAATGGAAACCACATTGTAAAGTAATTCATTGTATACTCTGGGCTGACAAATGCTAAATTATACTAATTTGAGCAGATGCACATGTTGCTGCCCTAGAATTCTGGACAGATTCTTCAGAGCCGAGCAGCTTGTTCTTGTGTGCAAATACAAATTGACAAAAATTACTTGGCTAGTTTCTTGAATTTCCTCAAATTGGCACTCTACAAATGTCTATTTTTACTGCAAGGAAAGTGGAAGCGTTCAGACTTTTGAGGACTTAATTATAGGTGGCGTGAACCTCAGGATCCACGTTACAGCATTTTCCCTTTTTCACTGAAACCTGGCAGGCCACCACTTGTGTTTATATAGCATTGCAAACTAAATTTAGATGTAGCAGTGAGGGCTAAAACAAGCTGAGCTTTGTCAGGAGAGCAAAGAAAGGAGCTGAGCAGTGAGAGCAGCGAGGGGAATCGTGTCTGGCATTGCCACAGCGCTGCGGCATCAGGGCTTTGGTGGCCCATAAAGCAGCACAGCTGGGAGAAAGGTTTGCTGTGCTCAGCTGGCATTATCTCTGCGGAGGGAAGGACATTGTAAAGCAGCAAACATTAACTGCCGCGGCACAATGATGGTTTTGTGACGGGAACTCAGATAAAGTGCTGCTGCTGCTGCTGCTGGCGGGAGGATGAAAGGACTGGGGCCATTTGCGTACAGGTGAGGAGGGCAGGGATGTCCCCTGCTCCCCAGAGCACCGCAGGTATGCAAAGTGCTCCTGCCCTAGGCGGTGCCTTTCATTTAACCTGATTTTTATTTATTTTTTTTTTTTTTAAACCTGGTTCTACAGTAGGAGAAAAGGGTCCTGGGAAATGGACAGTCCCAGGAAATGTCATTGGGTGGCAGCAGAGCATTTGCCACTCGGTGGCATCCCGAAATAAAGCCAGGAAGAGCTGCTGTTCTGCATGTCTGTGATGTAAGGAGCAGCAAATGAGGTCTCAGGATGGCATCTGTGCTGACACAGCCTCCAGTGTTTAAGACACAAGGTTTCTCTCTGGAAGTGTGCTTCCTTGTGTGTTTGTATCTGTGTACAAGGAAAAATACATATTTATATATAAATATGTGTGCACATGAAAGCTGTGTCGCTGCAGGTGAGGTTTGCCCTGGGACACTGAGGAGCTTCAATGTGATCACAGCCACCCCCAGCTCCCAGATCAGATCCCATCCCAGATCAGATCCCATCCCAGATCAGATCCCATCCCAGATCAGATCCCATCTCCTGACAGACCAAGCTTCTTCCCGAGAGACACATCTTGGTGCTGCTGTGAATAAAGCCATGGCATAGTTCTAAATTACATTTCTGCTGGAAGGAGTCAAGTGTGCCTGTGAATGTGGCTGGCAAAAGTGAGAGCTTTTATTAGTAATTGTTAGTTCTTTGTAGTAGAAGTATGACAAGCAGGACAGTGTTTTTTATCCTTTTATGACGAAGTTAACCTCTCCGTATTTATTCTGCAGTGTGAGTATTTGGGCTTTTTGGATAATGTGGATGGTGCTTGAAAGACTTTGAAAATCTGTCCTGTTTTTGGAACTAGGAGCTAAGTGTGTTTTGGGTGTGTTGATTTCAGTGAAGAGACAGAGCATTTGTTTTTATTTGTTTCATGCTTTCCTTTAGCACCTCACCATGGAGCTAAAGGGATGTGCCATGGCCCTAAGGAGAGCACAGACTGCAGCAGGCACACACACAAACGTGCCTGTTTCCTTTATGGAGTTAATCTTTGCTTGCTAGCTTTTTTTGAAATTGTTTTGGCTTCACATTCAAGGATTTGCCAACCTGACTGCAGAAAAATCACAGTTCCTATTGTCCTGTGCCGATTTTGCATGCTGACAGTGGGAAAACTTGCTTTTTCCCACAAAAAGACATCCCCATCTTCTCTAGGGGTTACTTCAAGAGGATAACCAGCATTTCCTCAGAGCTCAGCTTCCCCATGTCAGAGATATTTGATGGTTTCCAGTAGGTGGATGAGAGCAGTTTGCAGACTGATAATTCCGTGTGTACCTGTTTCACAGGATGTGTTTCAGGGCAAATCTCCAAGAGACATGACACCATCAGGTTAACAAACCCCCAAATTCTTGGGCAAGAAAAGAGGAAAGAAAGTACTGCCATGGTGAAGGAGGGCACCCGAAGGCATCAAAGCACTCATGCATTTTTGGGGCACCTTGTTACAAATCAGGGGTTTATGCCTCTTCCCCAGTGTGCCACAGACCTCTGGAATTCCCTGTGGTTCTATATGGAAGGAAATGATTATGTGTTTTTCACAAAAGAGTGTTTTAATAATTTTGTCTGTTTTGTTTCCCTCAACTCGCAAGCAGAGGGCTGAAGGATTGCTCACCTCCTTAATTCACCTTGAATCCACAGCTGGAGAACTCCAGCTGTGCTGTTCCTGCCAGGATTTGTCACTCTGTCGATCTGAATTCATGTCCTGGGCTGCAAACCTTGCTGAGCTGCAGCTCCATCCCCTCCAGAGCTGTCAGATGTCCCTTCTCAGGGAAGGGTGGCATTTGGAGCATTATTGCCTTGCTGCAGAGCTGCCAAGTGGAATGTGCCTTTCTGAACGTGCAGCTTTCAGCTTTTTGGATCTGCCTGGTGCTCTGTGGTCTGTGAGGGGTGCTGATCAGATAAGGTGGCTGCGATGGCCCATCTCGGTCTGGAGCTGGTGTCTCTCTGCACAGCAGCCTTGGCTGACTGCTCATGCACGTTCAGGAAAGTTCTCCTGCTCTCCTTGCTGCACGCCCTGCTGAGTGGGTTAAAAACAGAGCTTTGCATTCTGAGAACATCGCCAAAGGTGGAAACCTGAGCTTCATGGGAAAGAAAATAGATCCTTCTGGCATGCCAGAATGGGTTAGTTCTTGCAATAAGCCCATGCTCTCTCCCTGATGAGAAGGCTGGGATTCGGAGTTCCCACTTCTTAAGAGTGGTAGAAATTCAGCTCCTACTCAGCAGAATTTGTGGTTAAGTTGCCTTTGAGCTGTTCTGCAGAAGAGAGAATTATTTTTTCATTCTAACTCTACATAAGAGTCTGAAAGATTCCTTCTGGTTTTGGTCTGGGACCTGTTATGGAAATAGCAGAGACTGTCACTCTGGCTTTTTTGACCCTAAAGCAAATTTTCAGGTGATGCCAAGCTGAGGGTGCAGTGACACACCTGAGGGATGGGATGCTATCCAGAAGCACCTGGACAAGCTCGAGGAGTGGCCCTTGGGAACCTCATGAGGTTTAACAAAAGCAGGTGCTGGTGCTGCACATGGGTCAGGGCCACCCCCAGCACCGGCACAGGGTGGGGATGGGCAGATCAGAGCAGCTCTGGAGAAGGATTTGGGGTGCTGTGGGTGAGAGGCTGGACACGAGCTGGGAATGTGAGAGCAGCTCTGGAGAAGGATTTGGGGTGCTGTGGGTGAGAGGCTGGACACGAGCTGGGAATGTGTGAGAGCAGCTCTGGAGAAGGATTTGGGGTGCTGTGGGTGAGAGGCTGCACATGAGCTGGGGTTGTGTAATCACAGCCCAGAGAGCCAAACATGTCCTGGGCTGCACCCAAAGCCCTGTGGGCAGCAGGGCAGGGAGGGTTCTGCCTCTCTGCTCTGCTCTGTTCTGGTGGGACCCGCCCTGAGCTCTGTGTCAGCTCTGGGGTCCAGCACAGGGGGGACAGGGACCCTCTGGGGTGAGTCCAGAGGAGGCACCAGGACGATGGGACACCTCTCCCGTGAGGAAAGGCTGAGGGAATTGGGATTGTTCAGCCTGGACAGGAGAGGCTTTGGGGTGAGCTCACTGTGCCTCCAGCACCTGGAGGGAACCTACAGGAAAGGTGAGAGAGACTTTTTACAAGTGACAGGACAAGGGGGAGTAGCTTCAAAGTGAAAGGAGGTTTAGATCAGATATTAGGAAAAAATTCTTTACTGTGGGGGTGCTGAGGCCCTGGCACAGGTGCCCAGAGCAGCTGTGGCTGCCCCTGGACCCCTGGCAGTGTCCCAGGCCAGGCTGGATGGAGCTCTGAGCAGCCTGGGACAGTGGAGGTGTCCCTGCCTGGAGCAGGGAGCTTGGAATGACATGATCTCTAAGGTGCCTTCCAACCCAAAGTGTTCTAGGATTCTGTGATAAACACAGATTGGCAGCGTGCCTAAAGCCTAACTCCTTGGATTTTCCAAGTGCTTTGCCACTAAGAAAATGAAGTACATGGTTGCTGTAAAATTATCAGTAAAAAAATATTTAGATGCTAAACATGCTCAGAAGCAAATTTAAAAATGTTTTTGTGGGTGTCTTCCTGAGCATTTTGAAATTTTTCTATGTCCAAATATGGTCCTTCAGAGAAAAATTTTTGCAATTTGAATGTTTTTCTAATTGTATTCAGGGAGCTCAATGAAGAGAAAGGAGTAGTTGGGAACAGGTACAATTTACCATTAACTACCCTGAAAAGATAAATGAACAGGACTCAAAAATAAAATTTCCACCATGATTTAATATTTCAGAGATGCCTAGAATAACTGTGATTGCATTTCATGCTATAGAGATTGTTTAAAATAAATTTTTTCAGAAGAACTGGTGCTTTAGGTTCTATAGTGTTTGGCATGTTTGTTATGTGCTTTCTGGGGTTCCTTTTGCTGAGATGGATAAATATGTTTGACATCACTCTGCAGAGCATTTACCTAGGGCAAAGGCAGTTTGTTTTTATTCTCAGTTCCTTATGGAAGTGCCTCGAGGCTGGTTACGATCCAGGCTGTGTCGTGTTAGTACACAGAACAGTAAATAATCCCTGCCATAAAGAAAATTTAACCTAGAAAGGCAGCAGAAGGAGAGGGGCACACAGAGAAGTGGAGATGTAATGAAGTAACTTTAATTCCAGTGTTTTGCTTTTCTCTTGAGATAAGGTGTGCTTTGGGGGAACAAGGAGGGTTGATGGAGGAGAGAAGCTGGCTGAACTTTTGGTGAAGGATGCTGGAAGGAGGCTGAGGTGAGGGACTGAGGCAGGAGGGGAGAGAGGTGGCTCTGAGCTGGAGGGACAGCCTCTGGATGAGCTCTGAGTCAGGAATGATCTTCCTCCTGCTGAGAAGCAGAGGTGTTTTTCACTTTATTGATGTGTGCTCAAGAGGAGACATCTGCCTGAGCTTCACTAGTGATTTCTCAGCAAGAACACAAATGTTAGTTTGAGTATTTGGTAATTTAGCGTTCTTATCACTAGCTTTTGATACAAAGGTTGTAAAACCCACTCAGGTTTGCTCTGTAGCCCAGTAACAACTTTGGATTCTGAGATCCCCAAATCCTTTTTGAAGCTGAATGCATTTTGTGTCTGTCTTCAGACATGAGCGATTTCCTGCATGAAGTTCGTGTGAGGGTTCTTGTTTTCAGTATATCAGTGTTTTAGTCTAACCTCAAAATTTCGATTAATCTCCTCATTCATTGATGGGGAAAAAGAACAGGTAAGTTGGGAGCTGCCTCGATTTTTTAAAACCCACAGCGCACAAAGGGCTATTCTCTTTGCTGTAGCATCTCTGCTGAAGTGCTCAGGAAAAAAAAAAAAAAAGAAAGAGGGATGAAACACTAGATTTCTTTTTTTTCTCCTGCAGATTGGAGATGCGTTTGGAGGAGTTTAGTTTTTTTTTTCATTTAGCCAGGGAAGTTGATTATTGTTAATAATGCTACCTCTAATGTTTCATTGTAATCTTATTTTAAAGAAATGTTTGAGCATTAAGCTCAAACAATTTTTCCCACAGTGATGAAACAATGTACCTTTCCCTGCCAAAGATCACATTCACATATATCCTCCTCATTCCTAGAGCTGGAAGCTGAAGCTTGGAATTTTTCCAGTAGCCTGGCTGCCAATTTGCCATCATTGATCATTATCAGGAGCCCTTTGGCTGAGGTGTCTCAGGTATGTGTATATATATATATGTATGTATGCACACATATATACATATATATATAGACACACGCACGTATATATACATATATATACATATACTCACACATACATACATACATACATATACATATACATATACATATATATATACATATACATACATACATACATACATATATATATATATATATATATAAAGTGTGTTCTTGCTGTGTGTGATGGAGTTGTTTCCAGTTTCAGGTCTTGTGCCTGTGCTGGTTTTTGGAAGGTGTTTGCACTCCGTCCCTGGCTGTAGTCTGCTGAGAGTTTCTATGAAATGAAGAATCCTAGTGCAGTGCTTGGTTAGGAGTGTGTGATGGAGCTCAAAGGTTTGCTGCACCCTCGCTGTGAACAGACCCAGCTCAGTCCCTTGGTGCTCAGGGCAGGTTCAGCTGTTGAGTTCAGTGTCAGGAGGTGCCTGCCCAGGTATATTCATATATATATGTTCATATTCAGCTCTGTGCCCCCAAAACATCGCAATGTCTGATGTGAGATTGTGTCACTCACATTTGGGATAATCCTCAGTTAAGGAGAAGGAAAGAGAAAAGAGAGGGAGGGAGGTGAGGGAGTGTTGCTCTGATTTTCTGATATTTGTGGAGGTTCGTGGAAGCTCGCAGGGAGGTCAGGCAGGCAGCACCAAGATGGCAAAAGAGAAACTTTATTTACAAAAACTTCTCTATATATCCATTAATAGTCTAATAATTATTGGTCAATAGTTTTTCCACCCCCAATAATGATTGGTTACAACTCTAGAGCATCCAGCACCAAAACAAAGAGATTAGAAAGCACAAGAATGCAACTTATCTCTATTCTCCATGAGAGAGAAGAATTTTAAAACAGTGCAACTACAAGGGGGGAAGGAAGAAAAGCCTATCAGCAGCTCTTACTTCAGCTGCAAAGAAACCAGATTTTTGTCACGTGAAGGTTCCTCACAGTATTTATTCCCTTAGGCTTTACCAGTAAGTAACGCTGCAAGGACTCACCACATCACAGAAATACACAAAATGCTGTAAATGCTTGCATGCTGCTTTATTTCTAATCCCAAAATTTCATCCCAAGACTTAATTTTTTTCTGTGACAACTAAGGACTCAGATTCAGCATCGTGCTTTGCATCAATGCCTTCTTTAAGCAGTGTAGCTATTAAGCTGAAATACAAAAAACACAAGGAATTAAAAAAATTCAATTTATCTTAGTACTTTATGATTCATCTAGTGATGCTTCTTGCATTTTGGTTTTTTCAATTCTGTGTTGTTAGCCTTACATATGCCATATGAAAATTTGTGTAAAGATATTTTTTACAGAAAGTAAAATAAAAACTGGAAATTTTTCTGTTTTGCTGAGATTTTATAACAGCTTGTTTGTTTGAAGTCTAAGTTCAGAGGCAGATTTGACTTGTGCTTTAAAGACATAATAGCCTCAGAACAGCACTGATAAATGCTGGAGAAATGGTCAATGCTCAAACAAGTCTGAAGTTACTTGAATTGTTTACCAGACTTGGCCTTCACACTGATGATGGAGTTTGGGCTAGAATGCCTGTCCTGGGTGGCTGATTAGTCAATATTGGGTGCCTAACAGCTATTCTTATTGTTTGTAGTTGTCCATACTTTTTTAACATTTTCATAATCTATTAATCATTTATTAACCCTTTATAAACCATTTATAAATGTCCTCTGAATAAAAAAGTGTGACCATTCAGGTTTCTTTCTCAAGTTTAATATTAAAGGCGAGTCCAAGGTCAAGATGGGCACAGGGAGGCTTTAGGGAGCTGCTGTAGTTTATATTTTGGCCAGTCAGCTGAGGAACCACGTGGAACTAAAATTAGTAAAGTGCAGGCAGTGAAGAAAGTTCACACGGTGTAATATGCTGTGGGCAGTATTAATGTTGATTTACCCAATCTGTTAATGGCAGGGTCTGTCTAGACCTTTGAAACATTCCTCAGTTCCTTATTTAATGTAGGAGGAATCATTTCTGAAATTAGCATATAAATTGTCCGGAGTCAGCAGCCCTTTAAAGCAGTGTTCTACCCTTCTGTCATGGCACAGTGACTGTTCTAAAAAAAATACATTTCCCAGTCAGGCATGTTCTCATGAAGAAGCTCTTGACTTTACGTTGAATGCTGAGGAAGTGTACAAACCTGAGAAAATTCATGAAGTGTAGATGGGGAAATGGTCAGGATTTGATTTGATTTGAGTTGTATTTATTCAGTCACGTTAACAAGGGGAAGTGTGTTGTGATAAGGAAGCCCTGGCAAGGTGTTCCCATGTAGGTTTACGTGTATGGAACTGAAACTGGAGGCTTTTCTGGCTTTGGTGTCAATTTTTTTTGCTTTCCTTGGTGTTCCCCATGGCTTGTGCACAAGCCATGCTGTGGGGTGCACTCATTCCAGGCTCCCTCTGACTCGTGTGAGAACAAGTCTGCCTCTGGTACCTGGGATGGGATGGAGCCAAGGTGAGGAGCAAGGAGCCTGAGGGAGGCAAATCCTCCTCCCTGGCTGCTGTTCTTTCACTGCATCTTCTAAAATCCTGTGCTTACTCCTTTCCACTTTAATACCAAGAGTAACATGCAGTGCTGTATTCTAGGTTATCACTTGCAGGGGGAGATGATAAAAGCTGCATTCAGCTTGGGAATTCCTGCAGGAATTGGGAACTTGCCTTTTAGAAAGTGTAGATGTGTAGCCAGAGATGAAAAATAAATGACAATATGGCGTGGAGGGTTTATTTGGCACGAATCTGAGATGACCACACTGAGCAGTGGAGCCAATGAAACCTCTGTACTAGGAAATCATGTGTTCTGAACATGCCACGCACTTTACAGAAGAACTATTCCAGGAATGTTGCTTGAGAGTTTTATATGTTTATTTGGTACTTATTCATCATCTCCCTTGCTCCAAAAGCCAGGTGCTTTAATCACAGTGAAATCCAGTGCCCAGGCCATGGAGAAAAAGAAATGGAAAATAATGCAATTACAGCAAGTCCTAAAAATGATCTAAAATAACATTTTTATATGCAACTGAATAATAATTTTAAGTTGGGGTATTTTCTTACCTCCCCGGGGTTAAATAGTGAATATCTTACTGAAAATGCCTTATTAAAAAGCTTTTTTCTATTCCAGAAGGGTTTGGCTAGTGGCCAGAAAAGCCTCCAAGATGCTGGATCTGAAATTTGTCATGGTCCTGGTGTCCATGCTATGTCGCCCTAGTGTTCTGAAGAGAACATGTTTTGGAGGAGGGAGGAGGTGAGATTTTTCCTGATTGACTAGTGAAGAACTGTTCAAGAAGGGAAAACAAACCAATGAAACAAAGAGCTCAGCTCCCTCAAAACAATATAAAAGAAAAGAAAATTATTTTAAAAGCCCCAGAGCTGATGTGGCCAAGCCCAGGAGTGCTGAGAGGTGTTACGTGCAGCGCTCGGGGTTTGTGTTCTGCGCTAGGACAGGAGCCCTTGGCTGTGCCTGGGCTGAGAGCTTGACACAAACCAAGCCCAGGGCGCAGGATGACAGGCCAGGGGAGAGGCTGGGGGGACACGGGAGTGTGGTTGGTGTTTGTGATGTTCCAGCCACGCTGGGATGGGCAGAGCTTCCCCTGGAGTGGGCGATAGCAGATATTCTGTGATGGGAGCACAGCCACCAGGGCTGCGTGTGTCTCACAGCCTGGGGGCCTGACCCCGGGACAACCTGTCCAGGGTGTCGGAATGTGCCACAAGGACCCGGGCAGGCTCCTGGGGGAGGCTTGGGGACAGACAGGGTTTGGGGAGTGCCTGGGGACAGGCAGGGGTTTGGGGAGTGCTTGGGGACAGGCAGGGTTTGGGGAGTGCCTGGGGCAGGCAGGATTTGGGGAGGTTTGGGGACAGGCAGGATTTGGGGAGGTTTGGGGACAGGCAGGATTTGGGGAGGCTTGGGGACACCCCAATGCCATTCAGGATTTGGGGAGGCCTGGGGACACCGCAATGCCATTCAGGATTTGGGGAGGCTTGGGGACACCGCAATGCCATTCAGGATTTGGGGAGGCTTGGGGACACCCCAATGCCATTCAGGATTTGGGGAGGCTTGGGGACACCCCAATGCCATTCAGGATTTGGGGAGTGCCTGGGGACAGGCAGGGTTTGGGGAGGCTTGGGGATACCCCAATGCCATTCAGGATTTGGGGAGGCTTGGGGATACCCCAATGCCATTCAGGATTTGGGGAGGCTTGGGGACATCGCAGTGCCATTCAGGATTTGGGGAGGCTCAGGGACATCGCAGTGCCATTCAGGATTTGGGGAGGCCTGGGGACATCCCAATGCCATTCAGGATTTGGGGAGGCTTGGGGACACCCCAGTGCCATTCTCTGCCGTGGCTCCCGGGAGTTGCCTCTGCCAGGTTTGGGGTGGTGCTAGCTGTGCTTTTAAGTGCCCCTGAGGGATCAGACTTGGGACTATTTCAATAAATTTGTGTCCAGGTCAGCCCAATCCTGTGACACAAAACGTGCTGTTTGTGGGGCACAGAGTTACGTTCTTATGGTCTGCATTTTTTTTGAATGGTCCCCAGTGGAAAAAGGGCTTTTGAATTTTCTTATCTGTGCTCCTCTGATATTTTGTAGCTTGTGGTAAAAGATGTATGCTTGTTTTTTATGTTTTCCTTTAAAAATAAGTCTGCTTCAGTGGCAGTTTAAACGTTTGAAGGGTCTCCCCCTCCCTTATTACTCAATTTAATTGGAATTATGGTGCCTATCAAAAAGTATTACTGCAAGGTGACCTGGAAATAATAATTTCCTTTCATCTATACCAAACATTTGTAGATCATTAAAACGCCACAAATAAAAAAAAAAAAAAAGAAGTCTTATTCACAAAGAAACGGTTTTATATGAGCACAGTAAAATATGAGATTTCATTATATACAAAAAGGCTACGATTTGTATTCCTGGTTCACAGAGGAAACCTCCAGCACATGTGGAATGCACGGCAGGATGTAGGACCCTCTGAGGGCTGTACAGATATGTGAGGGGGAAGAGGAGGGGGAGAGAGGGGAAAGGAAAAAAAAAAAGGCACAGTGGTGGTGAGGAAAGGAGCCTTTCAGTACCAAATGGAGCATGTGCTGTGTCTCGGGGAGGATTTGTGCAGCAAGCTCGCCCTGCATGTGCACACATTCCTGCGGAGCAGACAGGTGTTGCAGGGAAATGGTGCCCAGAGGACGCGGCACCTCCGCGCTATCAGCAGCCCGAGCACATGACGGTCCAGGGCAGCCAAGCACAACTGCTGAGGGCTCTGCCAAGGGCTCGGCATGCCAAATGCTGAGAGAGAGGATCCTTGCCAGCTTGGCACCTTGAGGCCATGTGGCTGCTGCTGGCGTGGAGCTGTCATTGTAATGTGCTGGGAAGAATGGAACCAGAAACTGTCTTAATAGAGCCCTGTGAATGAAGCTCTCTTACTCCTGTGAATATCAAATATTAATTACCTTACAAATGTGTTTGGGAGGCTGTGCATGGCTTTGGCACCTGTCCAGACTGGCAGTGGGGAAATCAGATGATTGCCTCCTGGCAGCCAAATTTATTTATCCCCTGCCCCTCCCCAGCATCACACTGGAAATCAGAGGGGAGCTCTTTGAAAACAATCGACATCTGGGGGAAGATGTTCATTGGCTCCTGGGACTTGGATCAGTCCCTGAGCTGGTGCCTTAGGAGTGGATTTAACCAATGCTGTAATCTTCTGGCACCTGTTGCAGTTTTTGGCAGTGGCACAGGACAGCTTTGATTGCACTGGGGCTGGAGTAGCGAACATATGTCTAATGCCCATCCCAGAAAGAGTGACTTTGTGCCCTTAATGCCTTTCCTATTGTTTTCTTTTCCACTTTCTCTCATTTATCAGGCTGATGTTAGTAGTTATCATTACATGCAGGCGGGCACCCACAGCACCTTCAAACAAATCAAGGATAAAGCAAGAGGAAAACAGGAGCTGCGAGAGTTCTGTCTTATCAGAATCCAGCTACTTTCTGCATTTCATTTTTAGTTGTTTGTCTGGCCCTGAATCTTTAAGAAGTGTGGTAAATTAAGGACTCCAGGAAAAATGAGACACATGCCAGTGTCTGAGATGTGATCAGAAGAAGAGTATTTGGTTTTCTAAACATGTTAATCAAAATAACCAAGTCTGTGTCTTCAGGAAGGGAGTTCAGAGGAGCCATTAAAGGAAGTGTGTGCCTCCATGTCCTGTGCTGATTGCACATCTCGGAGTGGCTGCCATCCAGCAAAGCTCTTAAGTGCATGCTTAGCCCAGCACAGCTTGGCTGCAGCAGTGTTGCTAACTTTGGCATGTTTGGGGCACTCACGTGCCTGGTGAGAGGCACATGCTCGTGTGCCCCTCTGGATAACTAATTCTTCCTTGTGCCCTGCAGGCCTGTGGCCAGGACTGGGCTCCGGTGTTCTGCTCCCGTAGAAGGCATTGAGGATGGCAATAAGGTCGTGCTTCATCTGCAGCTCCGGGGTTTTCATCCTTCTCTTGAACGTCGCTGAAATGCAGAGGTACAAACTCCTGAGAAATGGTGTGACCAGCAATGTGTGTGGCTTGGCCTTGCCTGGTGCCCGTGCAGGACTCAGTGCTGTTGTTCAGAGTGACTCCGAGTGGCTCACGCAGAGCTGTGGCAAAGGCTGAGAGCACAGAGGAACAAATCACTCTCAGATCTCAAACAATTAAAATCCATGCTGCTGCATCACAGCTGTAGGTCCTTGTACAGAGGGATGGCTCAAGGGGTGCACGTGTTAAAATTGCCATTGTGCTTGGTACCTTGTGAAAAGCCAGCCTTGAGAGCTGGGGTGCCTGGCTAGGTTTGAAGAGAAAGTCCTTGGGTAGTTATGATTGTTCTTGGAATTACAAAATGGCTTGTTTATCTAGGAAGTCAGCAGAAAACCTTGGGCTTCTTATCTACCCACGGATTTTAAGTGATGAACTCTGGTGAAGGCTCCTTAATTATAAATGCAGATAATTTAATTAAATATAATCTAGCAGCTCAGATCTCATTAAGTACCTCTGTCAGCATACGTGATTTGGGGTAGAAAAAATATAAAGGGAAAGGAAGAATTCCAGCAGTAACAAACAACTGTACCCATAAAGTCCAACCCATACAGTAAAGTCCAAGCAAGCAAACTTGGTGAAATGTTCTTCTGTGTGCAGTTCAGAGTCCACTCAGATATTTTCCAGACTACCATCTGCATCAGAAATTTGCTGGACAAATAACTCTGATTCTCTCCAGTAGCTTCTTGGTATGCCTGAGGTGGAATTCTGAAAGAGGAATAGCTGGCAAGTGGTGTTTTGTTTTTACCTTCACCAAAGCCTCTTTGAATTACAGGGATCATAGTGCATCTCTGGTCGTTGGAACCTGCACTCATTTATTTTAAGAAAGTTAATTTCTTGGGGATCATAAAAAAGCCAGATGGGGAGAAGCTATCCTGCTGTGGGAAAGTTCTTATCTGCTTCATTGAAATAATTGCAAATGGCTTTTAAAATATTCTAAAGAAGTTCATTTATGGCTAAGACCCAAATTCATTGGGGAAAAAAAAGAAAAAGCCAGTGTGAGGAATACTTTAAAATATCTTTGTCCAGCTTTTTGCCCCTGGAGGAGGAAGTGAGGTATTTAGAGAGCAGCACATGTGACAGATGCTGCTCAAGATGCTCAGCACATTACCTAGAGATGCTCTGTGACCATCATGTTGTGAGCAATGAAAGAATGTGGATGGGATGGGATGGGAGAGGAGCAGTCCACGTTCACTGTAGCCACATCTGCAGCCTTGCCACTCTCACACGATGGCCAGCAAGCTCCTGCCAGTTCCTGGAGTGCTCCTGAGCATATCTGGGCAGAGCAGAGCAGCGCTGGGCTGGGCTGGGGAGCTCTCTGCTTACCTCCGAGTGATCTGGCATGTCTGCAGCAGCTCACCACGCAGGGACAGTGCCTCGGTGCCAGGAGCAGCACAGCTCTGTTCCTGCCACCCATCGCTAATTAGCTCGGGTGTCACAGCGAGCAAGCACAGCTACATTGCTGCTGCTTCTGCAGCAAAGTTAATTGAGGCTGGCTTGGGGATCTTTGCCCCAACATGCGCTGCAGGCATACCCAGGAACGCACTCCTATTGTCCACTGAATACTGTATTTTCACATAAATGTGGCAGGAATATAATTGCAGGGTGGAAAGAGAAGGCCAATATACATTCACTTCACTTTAGAAACTAAATGAAACCTTTGACTTAACTCACTTCTATACCAGCTCCCTGCAGGCATTTCCACAGGCTTCATTAGAGCCAACCCAGAGGCCATGGAAAAGGTCTCACAAAAGACCAGCCAGGAAGGAATCACAGCCCCAGATCCTGCTGCTGCAGAGCACAATCTGCCTCTTGGCACCTCGGGCTCGCAGCTGCCAGGCTCTCTCCTTATGTGGTCACTGCTGTTGGCTCCGGGCTGGGCAGAGACGAGGAGGGCCAGGGGAACACATTCATCACTGCCAGCAGCGAGCGGAGGCAGTGCCAAGTCTCTATGTAACCAGGCACATGTGCCAATTTGCTCAGTAATTGGATTGCTATTTGAAAAATTAAAGCGGCGTCTAGAAAATTCTAACCTCTGCAGTTATGGAGGATGAGGTTCACAACCGAGAGCTGAGCAGGAGGAGCGGAGGGGATCAGGCAGAGGTGTTTGAGGAGAGCAAATGTAGGAAGTAATTTGATTGCTTCCCAGAGGGTTACAGCAGCCTCAGGAGCAGCCTCTCTGCAGCAGAGAGACAAAGAGCAAGGCACAGCGCAGTGCAAAGCTGTGACATTGGGGACAAGCCGTAACCCATTGCTGGCTGTGGAAAATCAGTGAGGACTTGTCAGCTGAAAGCCATTTGTGTAGAGAAAACATCATTGGAAGGCAAGGCTTGATATACTGCTATAACTAATTGTTTCCCCAAAAGGAAATAAGTTCTTAATGGCAGTGATTTTAGATTTTCAGGGTTTTCTCAGAGCCTGTGAATTGTTGCTTCTGTCTACTGTATACATTGCTCTCAAATACATTTAATGAACAATGTGCTAATATTAATCATAAATGATACTGAATTGTCCAGCTACAGAGAGAATTTGTTATTCAGAAATATCTGCTCCCATTGCAGTCAAATTCAGACTTTGCTTTCACTCCAGCAGAAGTGCAATTACATACAAAAATATAGTTGCACAAGTAGTCCTTCAGGCATTTCATTATTCTTTGCTGTTGAGCTCACTGGCCACCCTTATTCAGCTGAAAACTTGGAGCATATGGGGATGATGGATTATAAATTGTTCATAAGATGATATTTGTAGTTTAAAGTATAGTCCAGTTGCCAGTAGATGTATGAAAGTGGTGCCTGTGTTCTTCATCACTGTTAAGTGGAAACTCAAGCTAGAAGCTCTGCATTTAAAATAATAAAAAGTAAAAATCTATGGACTCAGTATGAGGAAGGGCTATTTGGAACCTCTGTGAAATGTCTGATTATTTCTCATGCACTCAGACCTGGTAGAATGAGGTTAACACATGTCAAAGCAAAGGCTAGGAAAATTTTGAGTCACATTTCTGCCCCTAGATGGAGTATTCTGCACACTGGGTTGGTTTTTTATTTATATTTTGGGAGAATGGAGCTGTGTTAGTAGCCTTGAAATGCCTCTTGTTCTGAATTCCCTTTACAGTGTATCAAGTGCTGCTCATTGGGACTGGGCTAACTGGGTCCCAGAGACCATTTAGAAGAGAAAAACCAAAATAAAGTTTGTTTGTATAATTGATTGGACACTATAAAGGCACTTTCTTAGTGTCTCCTATTCGCTGGTGATAGATATGTGTGTTAAAATGCAAGAAGTCTATGCTTTACAAAGTGTCACTAATTGCTATGAAACATCTGATATTTGCAGCTCGCAGTGCTGGATGTTTCTGTGATTTTTCATGGTATTCCCTTCTATGAGTACGCTGTGAACGCCATGGTAACCCCAACTGCTTGTAAAACATTTTAATAGTGACCACTGCAATATCGTGGTTGTGTGCAAACAGCAGGCACCGCTGCTCCAGAGGTGTTTGGAACACTCCGTTTTTGTCACAATCAGAGCAAAATGCTGCCAGACTTCAAGAACTGAGCCCTAAATTTGCCAAGCAGGGAGCTGAGAGTGAGGTGTCCTGTCCTGCAGCTCCTGTCTTTGATCCTCTCTGGAGTTTCATTGATACATTCCTGCCCAGCACTCACACGCTCAGTGAACCATGGCTCCAGAGAGCTCGGGGCTGCTTGGGAAAGGCACTTGGCTGCAGCCGCTGGCTTTGGAGGGGTGGGTGTCAGATTAGGAGCCAGCTTTTGAAAAACCTCGCTCGTTTTGTGTGTGTGAGGGAGAATTCAGCTGCAGGCTCTTAGCTCAGGTATGTTCTCATGGGCTTCTGCTTTAGCCCACTCCCAACGGGAGGGACCAGCTGTAAAATTTGTCCCTGGACTGGGAGCTGGATTCCTGCAGAATCCAGGATTTTCGTTTGGACCTTTTTAGATATGATGTAAATGCCAGCAGCTTCCTCACAACTGTTCTTGAAGCTCAGGGCAGAATTCAGAGCAGAGCCTCGTGGGTTAGGGAATCGCACAAGATATCCCTTCTCAGAAGAGAAAGAAAAAACCTAAGAAAGGAAGAAAAACCTAAGCCATCTGACTGGAGTCCTGAGAAATGCTTTCCAGCTTTCAAAGAAAGAAAGGGTCTTAATTCAGATTTGCCGGAATTGTCTAATTAGTGCCTTTAATGCCGTGCACCTTACAGCCTGTGCCACCGGATTCGCCCTCTAAACGAGACGATGGCTAATTCATCTTGGCAGCAGCAAACAGACCTTGCGATTGTCCTCCTGACAAACACCGGCCTGATTTTGGGAAAACGCTGTGACCAAGCCTGTGCCCCTGCTCCCTCCCCCCTTTTTCTGCATGCTGCCTGTGCTTCTTGCCCTCCTCGCTGCCCACCGCCCCAGCCCGGCCGTCTCACACAGTGACATACCTCACACATTTGCCACTGCTAACAACAACCTGTCACCCCTTTCTTTGCACCGTGCTAGGTGCCTTTTGTTCCCGCAGCCCAGCAAGCCTTGCAGCTGTTGTCCGAGGCCTGCTCCGACAGCCTGTGATCAGTCAGCTGCAAAATCCTCCCTGAACAACTTGGTATTCACAGCTCTAATCGGGCCAGTGCACTGTTTCCTCCTCTCTCGCAGTAAATCTTTATCACTCGCGCTCTGCTCGTCAGTTCGTGGCGCCAGCTCTTTGGGCTGCTCCATGCCTTTCCCATACTCGCGGGCTGTGTGCTCTGCATGCTAACTCAGCCCTGCTCGGGCTCGCTGCTGCCTCGCTGGGCCATCCCCATGCTGGAAGGTCGGAATTCCGGCTGCCCCCACCCTTCCAGCTCCCAGCTCCAAGCTGGACGTGCGCTGAGCTCGTGTCTCCCAAGGTGAAGATGTCACAGGCTGCCTCCCTCCTCGCCCTCCCTCGCCGGGTTCATACTTTGTCCATATAAGTGAGCTGTGTGATTATCTTTCTGTTTCCTCCCGGCAGACCGTCGTGCTCCTGTTTAGGAGCTGAGGGTGAGCTGCCAGCCTGGGGAAGCTGGTGGTGGCCAGGGACAGCCTGGGGGAACTGGCACAAACCTCAATTTGATCGCTTGCCCAGCGCTATTAACCCTCCTCCCAATGGTCCCCCCTGGAGGAGCTGGAAACGCATTTCCCTCCATCCTGTCCCTGCCTTGATGCCATCGCAGTCCTTTAAAAGATTTACATCAAAGATGCTGAATTGTGAGGCGGATTCCTAGAAAAAAAAGAGGATCAAAGTTTGCTTCCTTAGTATCCGAGCTGAGCTGAGGAGAGTCCGTGGAGAGTTTGGGGTGAGGTTTCTGTCAGTGTGGAGTTCCCGAGGATTTATGCTGGTGGAGCTGAAAGCACAACTTTATCTGTGCCTGTTGCCTCTTAGGATAGAGCGTGAAAACTCCTCCTGCCTCCTTTGGGAAAACTTTGTGGGTTTTATTTCCTTGTGTTTGGGCCTGGGATCGTGGATGACAGTCTAATTAAATCTCAGTTAAACAGCACGTTTTGCAAGGAGACTCAAGCAGCTCTTAAGCTTGCTGGAGATCACTTTTAAAAAATATAAATTATTCAGGAGGGTTATTTCTGTTTATAAGGAACCTAGGGAATTTTTGTCTGAGCATTGGCATGAGGACCAAAAGGTAATGGGTTTTAGTCTTCTCTCTGAAACTGGAAAACCCATTTCTCGTTCTTCATCAGGTCTTTGTTTGGACCATTCCAGGTGTGCACGTGTGAGCAGGGCTGAAGATTAACCAAATACATAAATTCCTTCAAGGGTACAACGTGAGCTGGCTTTAAAAAGATGTTGCTTCTCCTGGTTTTATGAGACAGCTGTACAATGGATGCCCCTTGGAAAACCTGGGTTCATTTCTATCCACACTTCCTGAGCCTCAGTTTCTCGTCAGTGTAGTGTTTGTTTGGTCAAGGATAAGCACGAGGATGTTGGATTCTTACATTTTGGCGTTGGTGGTTGGTTTGAGTCTGGAGGGAGATGCTGTCCTGCCAGGGCTCTGCTGTCCCCACTCGGCTCCAGGTGGGATGTGTTCAGTCTCTGTAAACAAACCGACCTGGGAGCACACTTTGGGCTTCGTCTGGGAAAATGGCTCAGATTCTGCTGGTATTTGCCCCCAAAATGCCCTTCTCAGGGTGTTCTCTGGTGCAACTGAGTATGTGTGAGCAGGATCTGAATATTGGCTCTTTTTCTGTAGGCTGTCCACAGGGGCAGCAGTGGAAATGCCTTCTTCAGTAGTGTGGAGTGTCCCTTGAGTGAGCTGCTTGTGCAGTTCATAGAATGGAATCATAAAGTAGGTTGGAAGGGACCTTTAAAGGCCACTTTTTTTTTTCCCTTTCCTTTTTTCCCTTTTTTTTCTGTCAAATAGGAAGCTACTGGACATAGTTATTTTGTGATATGATTGACTTCTATTTTATGAAACACTGGTGCTTCACCATGCATAGGATGGGTAATCCACCTGCTGTCCCCTGCACAAAAAGCAGCTGATTTTGGAGTGTTCCTGAAGAACTTGATGTCCTTTAAACATCCTCGTATATCCTATTTTTTAATTTATTTGTTTACTTTTCAGAAAAGTCATGGCAGCTAGAATTTACATGTGACCTGATAAGGTGGAAGGAAATACTTTGGCTTTAAGTTACAAAGGAAGATTCTGGGAGTCTGAGTTGAAAGTGAATGGAACAAGGAGAGAAGACTTTCTCAAAGTTATTATTATTGTTTTAAAAATGAAAATGACTCACAGCACAGCATTCTGAGTCTATTCACACAGAAGTGAGCCAGGCTGTGCACAGCTCGTCACTTCCCACAGCTCATCACTCCTCTGTCCCCATGTCCTGGCTCTCCTCATCCACTGATGTTGGTGCCCTGAAGGAGGCGTTTTTTTGAAGGATGCAACTGATGCTCACTCTGGTGAGTAATTCTGTGCTGGTTGGTCCTGTGGGCTTGGGGTGATTAATGGGGAAATTACCTGGAAGCTGTGATGTGAAGTTTTTATCTGTTCTTTTCTTCAGAGTTTTGTACCATAGGAGAAAACTCACAGGAGGCAAATATTGCTGATGGGAATGTGTGGCTGCTTTGAGAACCCAATCTGAGTTCTTTTGCCCTAGAGAGGTAAGTTCTGTCCTCATTCTTACCCAGACCTCAGTGAAGACTCTGCACCTCTTCCTGCTGAGTGCCTGGGGGAGGAAGGCTCATGGCTCTGGGATGAGCAGAGGGAGCAGAATTGGAGAGCAGCTTGTCTGTTCCTTGCTCCTGAAATTGAAACTGGACTTGGCTGACTTTTCCTGATGCATCTGGATGCATATATTGGAGCAGGATATTTTATTGCTCTGCTTTTTAATTTTTTAGGAGCAATGTCAACTCTTTTTTCCTAGCTTCTCCAACATCTAAGATAATCTCAGACCCCAACAACTTTCTATTTGATTTTTTTTTTACAGAGTTGTTGACAGTATGCTTGCACAGTAATTCCATTTGAAAATAGTCTTCTAGACCAGGAATTTTCTTGTCTGATTTGCCTCAGACTTTCCAGAAAAATTCTACCTTGACATAAAGTTTGCACCTGTGGAAGTTGAAGGAAATCTGTTTGGCTTTTGCTGTGTGAGGGAGGGATTCTGCTAAAATTGAGTTTCTGGTGAAAGGCTGCTGTGAGCATGGATAGACTGCTTCCTTCATTACTGGGTAATATTAGTGTACAATCAATCTCATAAAGAAAAAATATGACTAAATGAATTTTATATTCCTTATAAAAATGATTTGTTTTGTTTCCTCTTTGGCTGCTCAGGGTAGAATATTTGCTACCAACCCATCATGTTCAATTTTGTGAGTTGCTTTTAGTGTGCACATTTCCTGTACATCTTGAACAAAACCGTGCAAAAGATGAGCAGAGAATAAGGGGAAAAATTATAAATGGATCCATGTGACTGCCTCTTCCACAGACAGTTTTTTCCTGCCCTTACTGGAGAAGTTAAGAGGGAATGCAGGGCCATGCAGTGTTTGTTAAAGCTGATGGAATATCTTTCTCCCTCTGGGTATTTCTTTAATCAGTGTTTCTTTATACCATTAGGTCATCTCCTCTTTTTTCATGGCTTTTTTTTTTTTAATTC
This sequence comes from Acanthiza pusilla, assembly GCA_036630365.1. Lineage (NCBI taxonomy): Eukaryota > Metazoa > Chordata > Aves > Passeriformes > Acanthizidae > Acanthiza > Acanthiza pusilla. The sequence goes on along the minus strand of JAXCHO010000006.1, from coordinate 525,894 downwards.
TGAAGAAGCCTTGTTTTGTACATTTCCGTACATCTTGACGTTTATTCTCAGAATTATGGCCTGATCACTTCCTCTCTTTTCCTCAAAATTTCTGCTGTTTTATCTATTTTGAGTGCCAGAGCACAAAGATAACCCCATCATAGTTCTCTCATTTTCCCCAGCAGTTCCCCCCCTTCCTTCCCCTCCCTGCAATGAAAAAATGAAAGGTCTCATGGTCTTACAGATTTTCTTTATGCTGATTTTGGCCTACTTGCAACCCAAATACATCATCACGCTATAAGACGTCTCTCTAAGGCTCTTGGATCAATTAAAGGTAGCTCTATTCATTGCCAGTACAAACCTTTGCCTATTAACTCTTTCAAAGGGCATTTGTCATCACAAAAAGCTGTGAATGCCGTCTGGGTACATTGATTAAAAAAGCTATTGTTTTAAGGCTGCTGAATATCTTAATTAGCTGTAATCAGAGGGGAGCTTGTGTCTGTAAAGCGATACAGTTACCTTTCACCTACTTGCTTTATTTTCTGTGTTTTTAGAAGGAAAAATAAACCTCAGATGCACCTCGAGCGCGCTGTCCTCAGGGTACAGGAGGAGTGCACTTGCTGCTCAAACTGTGACTTAGGGCGTTATCTTTAAACCCAAATGCTCAGCATGGTGACCCAGAGAGCATTCCCCAGCCCAGGGTGAGTTGGTGGAGCAGCTCTGCTCGCTCCAGCAGCCATCCTCCGTCCATCCTCCTTTGCTTCCCCGGAAACCCGGGCTCTGTCCAGCCTGGAGATGCAGAAATCCAGCCTGGAGATGCAGAAATCCACCCCAATTCTTCCAGCTCATGCACGTGTGCTGAGCTCCAGCCCCCGAATCGTCCCTTAGTGCAGAGCACACACAGCCCTGCTGGGCACAGGTGGGACAAGGTGACATTTTTTAGAGCAGCAGCTCATCTGCCACAATGGCTTGGAACTGCTCATGAGTGTGTTCTAAAGCTCTGAAAAAATGTCCTGTTCTGCTGTTCCCTGAATTAAAACATTTCTTTCAGTAGTTAATAATGAAATTTTGTTTTCTACTTAGGGAGACCCTTTTGAAAACGAAAGTCAACACTTTTCCTTGGTCTTCATGCAAAGTTTTGCTTGTGCTTGTTGCTTTCTTGGTTAATTTTTCTGAGCAAACAGCATAGTTTATGTTTAATTTAAAATATTTTGTTCAAATAAAATGTTTTCTCATGTGTGTTTAATGGAGGCATTGAGGTATAGACAGAACCCTTCCAGTCACATGTCTTGATGGCACAGCAATGGCTTTCATCATCTGACCCTCACTCTCTGGAGGTGCAACTCCAGAGAAGGCGATTTGGGAATATATGCTTTTCTTTCCATTTTTGTTCAAATGTCTTCTTCCAGGGAGGAGAAAACACTTGACAAAAAAAAAAAAAAAAAAGTAAGTGGCACTTGATAAAACGTGCTTTTGTGCTTGAATAAGATACTAGAGACTGTGGTCATAGTAAATAGCATTTAATTTGCTTCATTATGGGGAGGGGAGAGGGCACAAATGGTGTCTCACAGGGAGTCCCCCTTATCTGGGACAAAAAATCTCTAGAAAATGCCTAACTCACCAGCCATGTGTATGAAATGGTCATGTGCAAAGCAGGGCAGTGCCAGGGCTGGGAGCCTCCAGGCAGGTGAGTCCCCAACACTCACACTCCACCCGTGGTTTGCTTCATGAATTTTGTTGTAGGAAATCTCTACATGCCCAGATTCTCAGGGAATATGGGGGAGTCATGTAAATGTGAGTGCCACTGTCCTCAGTCTCTTATTTCCCAGGGAATAAGTGTCCTGAACGATGTGTGGCTTGAAGTGAGAAAATGTTTATGGTTTACCTGTATTTTTAGGAGCCAAGATGATACAGGCACTTCTATGAGAGGAAGATTTCTCTCTGTGTGTCTAGATTCTGCATGAAGTACTTCTTGTGAGCATTTTATCTCCTTTTGTTAATTTTATTGTTACAACAAAGCTTCAGAAATTTAGTTCTGTCTTCAATTACTGTACGGTAAGAGCCTATCACAATCTCCATTTCATAGAAGAGGAAAACCAGTCTGATAAAGAGTAAAGTTCCATTTCAAGGAAAGGCAGAAACTTAAGTACATCTTTTAATATTCCTGTGATTTTGGCATAAACTGTTATGAAGAGTTTCTCTGGGGTGCTGTCAGAGGTGAAAATAGAATAGACTCTGCATTGCAGACAGTACCTCAGCCACGGCACTGCAGTGTGTGGACACAGGAATGTTTCTAGTTGATAAAAAACTTGACAAAAAACATGATGCAATGGGATAGTCCTGGAGGAGAGAGATTTATTTTTGTAGTTAGTTATTTAATATATAGACTATGGTATTGAAACTCATTGTAGTGTGGAGGTCAGTGCAGTTCTAAGCTTTTCCTTCAGCTTTGTAGATTTTCACAGAGTGTGTAGCATCTTTTCTTTGGTCAGGTGCCTTGCTAATAAAGTCGGAGAAATAAATCCGCGCATTTCTCCTGCGGCTGTGATAAGCATATGTATTTACCTAGAATGGCATTGTGTGTCTTGCTCTGTGTAACATTTTTTGGTGTCCATACAAGTAGGAGATTTATGAAGTGTGACTCATTTTTCCTTCTCCACACTGTTCCAGGGGAAGAGCTCAGACTGCGATGAGAAAAAGTAGTACACGTTATTAAGAATTCTGATAAAGTAGGCTGAATAAATTTGTTTTCTTTGTGAGCCTTAATCCTGTGTTGTATTGGCTTCTTGGACATGGCTAATTTATTTGGAATTCCATTCTGTTCCCGACAGCATTCCTGATTAGCAGTTTGATCACCCGGAGCAAAGTTACATACCAGCTTTCAACTTTTGTAATCTAGCAGTGTAATTTTTTCAAATGGACTCTTTTCTTTCCTTCTTTGCCCCAGCTCCCCTTCTTTTTGTGTGCAAAGAGACTTTAAAAGTAAGCAGGATAACCTGTTAGCAGAATGAAAAACTTCTTCAAAACACAATGTAGTTTGCTGAAAGCCTGACTTTCATCTTTAAATAGAAAAAATGAGGTTTGGAGCAGTGTCAGTGCAGCATGTGAAATATTTGCTTTCCATCACTTACAAAGGATAACAGTTCTTTTCAATAACTCTATTTTATGAGTAGTGTGATATAATCTTCGAGTCCTTTCCAATGTCTGTAGTTTGCCAAAGCACTTTTTGCTTACGGTAAGTTTTAGAAAGTTCGAGTTTTTATTTAGTCGTTAAGTTTGTCACATGGTGGACCTTGTAGGAAAATGGCAGCTGTGTCATTGTTTGCTTCTGTCTGTAGTGGCTTGTGCTGTCAAAACAAAGGATGAGCAGGACACCTTTGATTAATTAATTTAATTGTAAACCAGAGGCAGGTTTGGGTCTGAACTCTTTTTGGTAGAGCACACGAGGAGCATCATCCAAGGGATGGAATCTGCCAAAGGCATGGCGTTGCACATGAGAGGGAGGTGAGTTTTGCATCCTGTGACATCCTGAAAGTGCCAGTCTGGTTTGGGCACAGTGAGAAGGGAACAAGGTTTTTAAGGCAAGGGAGACTTGGGAATAGCCCAGAGATTGGTGACCACAGCACTCTCAAAAGGCTCACACTGTGGTTTTGTGCATCAGTGCCACGACTGCATCATGTTTGAAGAGTGTGATCTGTCTGGTTTGTACTGGTCTGGAATTTTGGTGATTTGAGAAGCAGCTCTCGACAAAAACTTTGTCAAAACTGAAGCATGCTTTGCCACTTTCCTGTGTTTGAAAAATGGGCATTTTGTTGGAACGCTGTTTTGTCAAAAATAGTACTCGTGAAATTCTCTGCTGTATTGATGTGGATTCTATGAACTCAGTGGGGGAAAAAAAATCTGCTGATGGAAGGAGAGCACTAGGGAAGATTGGTTTAGGGCTAGATCATTGTGCCTGATCAAATTTGGTGATAACTCCTTAATTTCGCCAGCAAAAAACCCTGAGGTTCATTCTACCCAAAAAATTAGGCACCTAGCTGAGTGTGAAAATGTAGCAAATTGTATGATCTCTCTGATCACTATAGAGATAGTTATTGCCTGATAACGAGCTATCCGAATTTTGTAACATCAATCCTAAATGTTTATGCCAGGCCTTTTTCCTTGAGTCACTCAGTGTTTCTGTGGTTTTTTGTTTCTGAAACTCAGTGTTTCTGTATTTTTATGTTTGTTCCCAATTAGGTGGACACTTTGGACATTACTAATCTTTTAATTGATTGGTGTGACTCAATATCGTGGCGTGTATGTGATCTATTCTGCTACTGCTGGGTCGTGTTCTGATCACATTCCCAGTAAGAAATTCCTGTAAATAAAGGGAACCAAGGAGGTAATGTTGGTCATATTACAGAGGTAATAATGGAATGGACAGCAGAAGTCTCATCAAGTCTTTTTTGCAATACAGATGTCTTCAGGTAATCCCTTCTAAGACTGAGTTATAAGGTTTTGTTTCATGTCCTTCCGTTCCTTTTCCTTCGCGTTTATTGTTGTTGTTTCCTGTGGTCTGTGCTCTTTTGTTGCATATAAATCCCACTTTTGACACCTTTGAGGATGAGCTGGAGTTTTACAAACACTTCTGGTTTTATGGAGGCCGAAGTTGGTCTTGAGGGATGAAATGTGTAATAAATGAAATCTCTTCTTTCTGCCCATGTTTTTCTTGATGGTGGAATTGGGCATGCTGAGCTGACTAGTGGGAGGAGTGTTTGCTGGGGATTTTCCAGGAGAAATCCGGGGGGACTTTGACTCAGAGCAACATTGAATGACCTTGATATGTGCACGTTATCGCAGCCTACGTGAAGCAAGAACTCTGAATGTCAGATTTTGTCCTCTGATGCGGTGACTCCTGCTCTGGCTCTTTCAAGGTGGTGTTTTGTTCTCAGTGTGATGTGGAATACCTGCTCAGGAGGTTTCACATCTGTGACCTGGAGCAAGGTGCCTTTTTGACTCTGATAACTATAGAAGGCACGTGATTCTGAGAGATAAGTGCTGGTCCTGAATTTTTCCTTTTTTTTTTTTTTTTTTTTTTTTTTAAATAAAGAACTGGGAACTTCTTATTAGCCTTGCCAACACCTGCAACTCTTTGCTGTTTCTTTTGGTAGATATCCTGACTTTTGAAAGTGTGGCAAATGCAGTAAGTCAAATATTCTATTTTTTTATTCTAACTTACTTATGTTTTAGGATATATTTCAAACTTATCATAACAGTGGGAGTTCTATGATTATTGTTGTATTGTCTGCTTTATCGCTTTTAACTTTACTTGATGTTTTAAAATTTTGGGAATGTGGTGATATTTTAGGACATTGCTTTGTACGGGAATTGGAAAATAAGATGTGAAATCTGTTGCTTTACATTTTAAAAGTCAACAAAACTTCATAAAATGTACTTTTTTTTCTGCTAAACTACCCTTCAATGGGCACTTACCAGGACAATTAGTTACGTGATAATTTAAAAGGAAAATATGAAATTTGTCTTGGAAATAGTTTCAAATTAGAGGTTTTTAATAAATATTTATAGCAGAATAGGGAAGTAATGTTGCTTATGTGATGAGAACATGTGTTAGTAATTAATATCACCCATCAGAAATACTGTTCTATCATGTCATTGTTCCCTAGAGAGATAACTAGCTGAAAAATGATTTTAACAAAATAAATTCTGAACAGAGAGGATGCTTTTATGGGTGATACATTCTTCAAAAAGGCACATCATTAAAAATGGTGCCAGGCATTACGAACATCTGTTGTGTGAAAAAGTAAATTTGGGGAAATCCAAATAATAATGCTCAATGTATAGGCTTTACACAGTGCTTTTCCTCACTCATTCTCAAAATTCTTTGCAAGGAGGGGAAGAGCATCTGCCTCTGTTAAGCTGCAGTTGCTGAAATGCAGCCACGCCACTTTTCACCTGGCGTTTAGCTTCGCCTCGCTGATGCCGAGCTGTTAATTTTCCGTGGGAGGCAAGCAGTCCCAAGGATGAAATGCACCCAGGAAAGCTCTGTCCCTCCATCCTGGCAGCATTCCTGCCCATGAATTCCTGCACAGCCAGAGAGCTGTCCCCGGCTGTGTGTCACCCTGTCCTGGGCACGTCCCAGTGCCACCTCTCTGACACCTGCAGGGAAGGCTGGAGCTGGCGGAGCTGAGAGCTGCTCGTGAGCCCAGGGAGGGGCACTGTTCCCTTGGCACAGAAATGAACCCCAGCTCACCCCTGGGGTGCCCCGAATAGGCACCTGGGGGGCTCCTGAGCGCTCCCAGGGCTGTGGCCAAGGCGTGGGACAGGCTGGGTCACAGCTGATGCTGAATCGGTGCTCTCAGCAATCCTGCAGGAGATGGCACCAGGACAGCAGTGCTGCTCTGATTTTCTGATATTCGTGGAGATTTGCAGAAGCTCTCAGGGAGGTCAGGCAGGCAGCACACAAGATGGCGAAAAGAGGAACTTCATTTACAAGAACTTCTTTATATATTCATTAATGATCTAATAATTATTGGTCGATAGTTTTTCCACCCCCTGTAACGATTGGTTACAACTCTAGAGCATCCAGCACCAAAACACAGAGATTAGAAAGCACAAGAATGCAACTTATCTCTATTCTCCATGAGAAAGAAGAGAAAGATTTTAAAACAGTGCAGCTACACAGCAGCACGGCGGCAGGCTGGAGGAGAGGCTTGTCACTAAAGGTGTGCTGCCATTGCATCCTTCCGGATGGGCCGATGCACAGACACTGCTCCTCTAAAAAATTCAGATATGGTCGCCTCAAGCAGTAATTAATTTCACAGCTACAAAACGAGCCTGCTGCCCGAGGGAGTGCACAGTGTAGAGCCCTTGGCTTGCAGGGGTTGTGTTGTAGCAGAGAGACACGAACAGTGTGTCAGACTGTTTTCCTGCTGAAACCCTTTCCAGATGAGATGACCATTTCCTTTCTTCTCGTCTCTGTGGGTGTAGGTCTCTTAAAAGAGCAGGTTAGAGACACAGCTGTCAGGAATGATGTGGTTGATCTTGCTTTAGGCCAAGCTGGTCGGCGTTTTGGGCTCCTCTCATCCTTTTTCCTATGGCTGTAGGTGACCCTAGTTAACATATAGATGTATATTTATCTGTTCTCTCCAGCCTGCTGCATTTTTTCAGCAAAATCCCTGCTAGCTGAAAAAAGCAGTCCCTTTAAACTCGGCAGCCTTTGAAATCTGTAGGTATAAAAAGACATTGTTTGGTGCACCTCCTCAAAGTTTGCTCCTTAACCCATGGTCGAGCCTTCCTGTGCAGGGGAATTTGAGTTGATTCCATTCCTTCATAAGCACACGCAGGGCAATACATCAGACTCTCTTTCCTTTTAGGCCATCTGATCAGTTCTGACACTTTCCTGCTCCATTAAAGAATCCATGTGGTAGTTGAGAGCAAGCATTAGTGCAAACAAACTCCTGAACCCCTCACGGTATTTGCTTTGCTCTGCCATTTAACTGTTTGCAAAGCCCAGGACTTTGCTGCTGATAAAAGGGAGCAGACTATTTTATATTTTTTTGAATTGCAGTGTAAATGTGTTTCTGTTGGCCTTGTAGAAGGCAATGTGTTGACTTTTGTGAGGTTACTCCATTCAAGGACAAATTTGAGCAGAAAATGGTACTTTGAGAGGATACCGACAGTCAGTATTTTGGTATGACATTTGGTTTAATGCAGAATTTTTGAAAATCAGCTCCGATGCTGTGCTATTGCTTGAACCATGTCCAGCTCATTTCACTTCCTGCTGATCCTTCCCAATTTTGCCTTCACAGCTCTATGCATCCAGGCCCACGCAAGGAATTGCTTAAACATCTATAAAAGTGCCTTGTTTTCTCCTTGAACTGGGTCCTGGAGTTTGTAGGAGTTCTAACGAGGACATGGCATCTACAAGGACCTCTGGGTATTACTGTACCCATTCCCTGAATTTAAGGGAAAAAGAAGGTAGAATTCCTAAAGCTTTGAGTCTCCGAGTCAGGCTTTAATTTTTTTTAGACAGAAAGAGCAGTTTCTGGGGAAAGGAGCTTGCTAGTTAGAAAGTCTGAAAAGATCTTAGCAGTTCCAGTAATTACTCATTTCATCAATCCATCTATATTTAAAGTGAGCTAAACTGAGTTCTTTCCTATAGTGTCTACTTCAAATAATGCTGCTTTACATTTGGAGAGCCAAATAAGGAAACAGAGCATAATCTTACAGGAGTTTCATTCCCTTTTGGTTTGTACAGCTCAGACTTGCTGTAACAAGAGCACTTCTTTCTATGAAACCTTTTTAACATATTCAGCCAAACAAACTATCTCCTAAAGAAAGTGGGAGTAGGTTTTTTTTGTGTGTGTGTGCTTCGCTTCAGCCTTGGCTCTCGAGGACATTTCTACATTTGTCGATGTGCTAAATGAGCGATGCATTTTGGACAGCTTCTGTGCTCTGATTTGTTTTCTTGTGCTTTTCTCCCCCCCCTTCTTCCCCTTTTCATTTGTCTAGGGGGAAGAAAAAAGCTCCTCCAGTGTTGTTTCCTGCAAAGACCATTCTTAAGGGCTCGTTGGACAGCGCAGGACTCTTGAAGTGATAGCTAATTGGGGAAAGAAAGGCCCCGATTGTCTGGAGGGAGCTGGAAAGTGCTGCGTGTGCTGCTGAAAGGGACCACGGAGAAGGTGCCTGGTTTCGCTGAGCAGCTGCTGCTGGAGAAGTTTGGAGATTACATCAGCATTGGAAAAAAGGGGGGAAAAAAAAAAAGTCCAACTTCACAGAGACGGAGTTTATGGAGGTTTTTTTCCCCCTTCCAAAGGTCTTCTGACAATACTGTCATTGTCAATATAAGAGTTGTTAATTCTTTATGAATAGCACATGGGGCCTCTTGACTAAATAGTACGTTACATGTCCCAAATCTGTCAGCTGGACTCTTCTCTCACATGCTAGTGAGATCACTTTGATTGGAATGTTAGAGGAATTGCTGGGCTGGCTGTGCAGAACTGAATACTGCATTATATAATTAGATCTCCCAGAGTATTTTTTTCACATTACCTCATTATTCTAGCTTAAATATGGAATCAGTCCTTTTGATGGTTTTGCTGGTTGTAATTATATTAATACGATTCATTCTGTGGTCCTGCCTTAGTGCTTATATAGATTATAAACTGTCCCGAAGGTTTCCTGACACAAGAAAAGAGGACTAAGAGACTTCAAAAGCCTCGTTCGGATTTGAATTGACAATGGGGAGAGCAGGATAAGGTAAATGCAGCTAGAGCAGCTTTTACCTTGGATCTGATGAGAGAGAAATGACCTGCTGAGCCTGCGGCCGAGCGAAGATTCCTCAGAAAGCCTGGCGCTGACAGAGGGGAAGGAATGACAACTGATTGAGTCAAATGGCTTCCCACCCAGCCTGGGCATGAATTTGCTGTTGGGCACAGACGTGTGGACGTGTGCCAATCGAGTGATGTGGCCAGGCTGGAGGAGCCCTCTGGCTGGGCAGCCCAGGGCTGCTCGGTGTCCCCGTGCCACACCGTGGGCTGGCAGGGGTGGCTCCTCACCTGGGTGGCTGATTCACCAAATCCCTCGTGGTTCTTCCACATCAGTCAGTCAGATCTGAAATGGACTGAGTGCTTTTAGCTGACCATGACCTGCCAAATGCTCACATTTCCCAGCAAGTGATATGTGTGAGCAGCAGTGCCAGGTGGATAGCGCTGGAGTAACCTGTTCCGTGAAAAGCAGATTTCCAGTTTAACCAGTTTCCAGATAACCAGTTCCATGGAAAGCAGATTTCCAGTTTAACCAGTTTCCAGATAACCAGTTCCATGGAAAGCAGATTTGTGTCTCAGAGCTTGTCTGGTGGACTCTGGCTGTGCTTCAGCACCAACGAGGGATGGGTGACAACATGAGTGAGCTTTGACACCAAGGCCTGCAGGGGACCTTCATGTCCAGCCTTGAAAAAGCACTCTGCTAGGGCACTGGAGCTTTGGACTGCGTGCCCAAGGACGAAGTGACTTGGGATTTCTTTGTTAACTCACCTGGCAGGAGGAAATACATTTTCCCAAGTGAACTGTCTGCTTTTAAATAGGTGTTACATTAAGTCAAACATCCTAAATCTTACTGCAACTCAGTGTGATCCTGGCTTTTAAGAACTGAGTTTTTCTACAGTAAATATAGGAAAAGTGTATCACCTTGCCTGAGAAATGCACTATCCTTGGCCCAGTCAGTCTTAAAAAAAATAGTCCTTTTTTGTTTGATCATTTTCTATCTCTACCTCTATGTAAAAGTGAAGGATACCACTTCATACACTTACTTTTATATCTCTTGATAGCTCACATGATGATCTCAGGGTTCAGATAGGTAAAAGCATGCAGAATTCTCACACAGAATTTCTGGTTCCTTCACGACTCACATCCTCCTACAGGCTTGTCAACAGTAACTGCTCATCAGCCCTTAGCATTTTGGCTTTTAAAGCCTCCTAAAAATCAGACATGAGAGCTGGTTTGTGCTTGGGCAGTGGAACAGGGAAAATGTCAGGTCAGTTGATTTCAGCCTCAGATTTTATTTGGGATTTTATTTGACCAATCTACAAAGCAGCCTGCAATGCTTGAAGGTGCATGTCCTGGATTTGAAATCCTGCCAGGTGACAATAAATTGTATGGAGATGTAACTAACCCCTCGTCTGTTTCTGTGATTCTTAATTTCTGTCCTTTCTTTGTTTCCCCAACGCTAGCAAACAACAAAGGGAAACTGAAATGTTGTTTTCTTGACGTGCAGGCATACCTTTGATAATGAGTAACTGGAAAAATAGGCACAGTGATCCATTTTTCTTCTCTCAGGTAGTCATGGCTATTCTCAGGCGAAGAACAAAGCTTGTAGAGAAATTGGCAGTGCCTTTAAGAAACAAACCTTCTAATTCTTTATTTCAACCATATTGAAATGGCATTTGACAGTGTCATATTCGTGTGAATTGTCTGAAAATGTGGATGTAATGAGAAGCGGTGCAGGTGAAGTTTTGGGTTGCTGCCTGTGACATTTGGGGATGTAGGAGCTGACACTGGTATGAGATTCACAGCTTTGGTTTGTTTGTCCCTGCAGGGGAGCATTTGAAATTTTCCCTGTAAATATTGCTCTGTGTCCTATAAATAAAATTGGCTGGAACCCCAAGAAGTTTATTAGAACATCAATGTCTTGAGGCATGTTTAATTAATTTAATAATAATAATAATAATATAAATTTTGCTAAAGAGTTCATTTATCTCTTGTTGCCCACTAAACTCCTTATGCTTTCAGAGCAGTTTTAACAGCAGCTTGGTTGATTCCTGTGCGTTCATGTCGTTGTTGTCCATTCTGCAGGGCGTGAGAAGCCATCCTGCTCATCCTGCAGTGCAAAACTGGGGCTGTCACACTCTCAAGAGTGCAAAATACAAAGGAGATTGAGATCTTCCTCTTTATTCCCATAGGTCTTCGCCCTCTCTCTTTTCGTGGAGATAATAAAAATCCCTTTAAGTGTGGTGTGATGTGAAAGTCTCCACTGCTGTTTCCTGGTGTGATCGTGTGGAGCACTGTGCTGAGATTTAGGTACTGAAAAGATATTTATGTCCTATTGATTTTTTTTGCACTTAAGGATGTATTTAAAAATAAACAAGTGCTTAATGTCAGGTTTGAGCTGTAGACAGTGTGAATGAAGATTGCAGGGTGGAGTTTCCTTTCAAGATATGAAACACAGGTATGTGTAAAAAAAGAGAAAAATAAAAGTGAAATACTGCAATATTAAAATACTTACTGATGTAAAATTAATTTTATTTTATATATATTGATTAAAATCTACTGTATATAAATATATAAATATATTTGGTATGTATTTGGTAATTTATATTGTTAACATGCTAAGCAGTGGCCAAAATCACCATGTAACCTACTTCACTCTTTGCTTGAAGACATTATTGTGAAGAACCTCTAAGATGGGTTTATATATATATATATATATATGTATATTTTTATTTATTTATTAAATTTTTATTTTTTATTTCTTTCTATTTTTATTTTTATTTTTATTTTTATACTCATATATATATGTGTATATATATATATAAAAAAATATATAAATATAAATATTTATACATATAAACCAAAAATAAAATGGTATGATGCATGGATGCAGAGCTGCTCTGTGTTAGAACTGTGCTAATTTCTGGTGATTGTTTTTGTGGCACCAATGGTACCAATAAAAGCAAATTTGCTGCCATGCCAAAAGAAATGGCCTTTTTCAGGTTCCACAACCAATCCTTCTTTTTGTTTGGTTTTTTGTTTGTTTGTTTGTTTGTTTTTTGTTTTGTTTTGTTTTTTGGGGGTTTTGGGGTTTGTTTTGTTTTGTTTTTTTTTTTTGTTTTTTGGGTTTTTTTAAACCACTGCTAAAATACCTTTCTGAGCTGTAAAAGCTGAATTAATTGTAAATATCCTGTTCATCTGCAGATGCAATTCCCGTCCCACGTTGTGTAATGTGCAAAAATCGGGATTTTGCAGACTGCATTATGCTATGGAGAACTAATTACAGCCAAGCTCACGGTCACCTGAGCATGTAATTGTATTTATTGATTAAAATAATGCCCTGATCTCACTCTGCAGTGCCGTGACACTGGTGCCACTGGCACAGTTCCTGTCACAGCGCGTGAGCCGAGGCGCCGCAGGACTCCCCGAACGGCTCTGGCGATGGAACAGGTGGCCTGGTGGCTTTAGGTGGGTCCAGCTTTGGGGAGGAGGAGCTGAGGACACGAGCAGGGCTGGCTGACTGTGTCACACAGGTCATGCTCCGTGTCACACCAAGGGAACAGGAAGGGTTCTTGGGGTGTCCCCAGCAGGGCTGTGACTGACTCTCCAGGAGGGATCTGGGGCTGTGTTTGCCTGGGCAGTGACTGCAGTGAGCTGCCAGGGCTCGGGGATCTCCCAACCCTGGTTCATGCTCTGTGTCACACCGAGGGAACAGGAAGGGCTGTTGGGGTGTCCCCAGCAGGGCTGGCTGACTCTCCAGAAGGGCTCGGGGATCTCCCAACCCTGGTCCATGTTCTGTGTCACACCGAGGGAACAGGAAGGGCTGTTGGGGTGTCCCCAGCAGGATCCATGTCGCATCCAATTGTTGGACAGGGAAATGGCAGAGGTCGTGTCCTGGTGAGTTAGCAGAGTCACTCCAGAGGTGTCACTGGGCTGTGCTTGGTTGTCACCAAGGTGGGTGACCTGCTGGGGTGGCTTTTCCCTGCAGGCAGGGCTGGTGGCAGCATCCACTGCTGAGGCTGCCAGGCAGTTCAGTCCTATTTTCAGCTGTTCACAGCTTCGTCAAAATAGCTTTGCAAACTAAATTTTTCCATGTTTCGTTTGGTGTCTGCCTCCGTGTGAGCTCTCTTCAGAAAGTTTCAGCCAGAACAGTTTAATGCCTTCCAAGAACAAGACTAGAGAAAAAGACATTGTTTTGCCCGTGCTACAAAAATATTGGCAATGATTTTTTTTTCTGAAAAGATGTAGTTGTCCCACTCTGGGAGATAATTTTTACTGAGCCCTGCCAGGGATATGTAACTCTTGTTCACATCAAGAAAATTACGTAGCCATCTACCACAAATTCAAGGGGGACAAGACCAGATGTGACGTGGGGAGATGAGGATAAGGAAACTGACAGGGAAAAAAAGAAATTATAGTGAGGTTTTAGCTAAGGAGGCAAGTGGGCTGTGCATATTTGATGAAAGGCAAGCTGACTGCAGCATGCAGGAGAGCTGTTTCCAGGAGTGAGTGAGGATGGAGACACCCTGGATGAAATTTGGATAGTTTGGACTATCAGCAGACAGGGCCAAAGAGGAGTCAGAGACACAGGACCTGGAACATTCCATGATTCTATGACAAGACTGAAATCAGAGGCTAAGACTTATTTAGCAAAGTGCTTTGACTTGGAGTAAGGAAGTCCAGGGAACTGTCGAAGGGATAAGAACTGGATAAAACCTTTGCTGGATCACTATGCCTTTAGAACATTGATATAAATCCTGGAACCTAAGCTCCATCCTTTTTTTGGCTATCAGCAAATTGCTGTTTTTGCTGGTGAGCATTTGTATGCTGAGCTTCTGCAGAGCCATATTAATAAGATGCAACGAAGTTGAGCACTGACATTAAGAAAGTAATGGAATTAAAGATTTATATGTAATTTTTGCTCTGTTCCCTCAGTATCATGACAGGTTCTTCTGGTGATTTGTTGCGCAGGATGAAATGCTCTGGGGCTGAAGCTTGCAGGAGCATTGCTTTGAATATCCCAGAAACAGAGTGATAAACTATGAAATACAGAGCTCTAGGGAGACAAAACTTTTGAGTGCAGTGATGAGGAAATTAATTCTGTCTTTGCCTGTCATTGAGTTCTAAGTGAAAACAACTAAGAGATATTTATTCTTTGCTTTGTGGCTGTTTATCTGAAGATCCTGGGTCTAATTTTCTTATTTGCTAATTTGCTTTTTGCCAAGCACTGTAAACTGCAGAATGTCAGTTTTACAAATAAAGTAGTACCAATTTAACAAACTGGTAAACTGAGACATCAAATTCTGAGAATCTGAAGTAAGATGTGTAAAATAAGTAGATTCAAAACGGCGAATTCTTCTGTAATTTGTTTTGTAATTGCAAAATGGGATAATGCAAATATGGCAAAAGTGTCAATCAACATCTGCAAGGCACATACACACACATTATGGAAGAAAATTAGGAGGAAATTAATTATTCTTGCACAGAGGACCAAGTGCTGATAATGAAGAAAACATGAGAACTTATTAAGAAAGCACTGTGTGTCCTGTCCAGCAAATGGGGCAGGAATATCTTGGAAAAATAATCTCCTTGGCAAATGAGTATAACAAAATGAGTACAACAATTTCGTCCCCATGTGTATGTGAAGAAATCAATAGTTGATCTCTCTAAGGTGCTGGTGAGTGCCAGGTGTGTGCAGTCCCACTGAGTTTCCAGACACTCTTCACAGGTGACAGTCCCATAGGGGTGGAACTTGCAGCACTGGGGCGTGAGTGCTCTGGATGGATGAAGAAATTTAAAAAAAAAATATTTATTTAGAGTGGAGATAGCCACAGAATTTAGGTATGTGTGGGAGACTTTTAGTTTTGCGTATTAACCTTAGATCCCCAGATTGCATATCAGTGGTACATGTCTAAACCATTTTTTTTTTTTTTGGAAAGGCCCAGGTAAGTTTGGAACCTGGGTGGTGTGTTTAAAGGAATGCTTGAACCTAGGTCTGTCCTGTGTGAGTTTAGATCCATTTCCTGACTTCTTCCCCTGTGAGGATTGGCAGCCTTAGAGCTCTTCATCTGAGTTTCTATCTGATACTTACGAGGTGGAGAGTGTCTCCTTTGTTCTTTCAAGAATATCTTTTTCTGTGCCACTAGGTTATAAAAAAAACCACCAAATAATTAGTGCTCTTTTCTGGGAATTATTACCAAGTCATAAAATCTAGAATTAGTTGTTTCTCCTCCCTAGTCATTGTATGAAGACAAATTCATGGAAGAAGGATTCATCAAGGGCTATTAAATGCAGGAAATCCTTGTGCTGCAGCATTCTGAGAGCTGAAGAGGACATTAAAGAAGCATCACCAGATGCTGTCCTATTCTCAGTCTCTTTGCAGCCATCCCCTGCCGCTGTGCTGGGAAGGGCCAGAGGGAGCTGATTCTGCAGGGCTCTCTGTGGCCGCTCCAGGACACAGTATTTCTCTCTGCGTTTGGAAAATAGGAGCCTGTCCATTATGAAATTCAGAACAGAGCACTGGGACCGATGTTTTCAGAGATCTGGAGGAGCTGACATTTGGGAGTGTGTCCCGCACAAAGCAGGGCTGTGCCGAGAGCATGGCGAGGAGGGTGGCAGGGGACAGGGAGCTGCCTGGGGATGAGTGACCTCAGCACCTCCTGTGCCCATCCCAGGGCAGCTACTCGCAGGAGCATCCCTGGAGGTGAGATATCTGCGTTTGTGTCTCACTGCCTCTCTCCTCAGATGTGCTTTCCTTGGCAGCTACCTCAGACCAGCACAGCCACTTCCAGATTTTCACTCCCTGCAAAATGTCTCCCACCACGCCCACGTTTGAAAGGGCACAGGATCCAGCCAGCTAATTTGTTCCTGGGCAGTTAAACTACTTTACATGAGCTCCAGAGCCTGGAGTAGGTTTGAGATGCTATTTAAAGGGTATGGGAGCAGTGTCGTGTAGGGAGATGTGTCTGTGTCTGTCTCAGAGTGATAATCTAATTGGAGGTTGTCCTTTGTGTAACCCTGTTAACATTTTAGACTATTCTGGGAAACCCCGTGGCCCAAGTACTATGGAATGTAGTTAGGAAAAATAGTGTTTTCTCGAATATTTCAGATGTGGAATATTTATTTTGTAGCCAGAGAAACTTGTTACCAAGCAACTGACCATAAGTGGGATCGGCTGCCAACTTGAGAAAAAAAAAGGAAAAAAACCTACTTACCTCTCCTCAGGCAGCATATGAGAATTTATAATTCAACCTGGAGAAATTTATTACAAAATATCCGTTTGACAGCATTCATCCTTAGTGGTCTCAGGTCAGCCAGGTCTTTTCCCTCCTCCTGCCCGAGCCATATAATTGAAAGAAGAAGCCACTAGTGAAGGTATAGCTGCAGGAAATCCAGTCACCTTCAAATCCATCCCATTTTGAACACTGTTTTGTCAGAGCCCTGGATAGTGGGGTTTGATCACTCATTCTTTGCTGGTCTGCTGGGATTTTCTCTGATTATTGGCTTGAGCATGCTTCCAGAGGCTCAGGTACTGTTTATTTTAGAATTCAGGTACCCAAGCTGTTTTTTCAGAGGAGCTAAAGATGCTTGGCTTGCACACAGTGGATTAAGTTCAAAATGGGACCTAAATTGAAAGGAGGAAGGAGGGAAACTTGAAGGAACCTTGGAGCAATGTGTGGCAGCCATTCCTCACAAGCAAAGCACTCCCTGCAGCATTCCCCCTGCTGAACGGGGGTGTCTGACTGGGGAGCTGTTGGTGAGCAAAGCTGCCCATTTCACTGGGTGCAGCTGGAACAGATAAAAGCCATTCTGGATCAGCCCTGATGTCGAGGAGGTTCATTCCCTGCAGTGGGAATAGCTGTGATCAGTGCTTCCACCTCTGCTTCTGCACTGAGGCTCTGAGTAGCCACAATAATGGGGAGGAGTGCTCATTGCCTGCTCTTTGGAAATACAAATGCTCTGTTTGGCCAGAGATGGGCACCACAGAAAGTGCCACCTGCCTGGGTAAAGAGGGAGAGGGGAGCGTGAATGTTGCTTGGTACAAGAATCAGGTTTGTAGCTCAGTCCTGTGGAGAAGGGGGTCACAAAACTCAAGAAGGAGCTGTGGATTTGGAGGCTTTTGGAACGGTCTCAGTGATATTTCCTTTCCAGAGGATATCTGAGCAGTGTTTCACAAGCACGAGCCTTTGGGGGCACCCGGGGAGCCTTGCTGATCTGTTTGTGCAGCGTGCCTTGGTTTATCTCTCCTTTGTTGCGTGGGCACTGCACTCCCATGCTTCACTGCCTCGAGATGCTGCTTGGGCTTCTCCTGGGAGGGTCAGATGTCAAATTCTTTCTGTTTCTGAGCACAATGGCAGCTTGCTCGTGGGGCTGCTGCTCAGCCTCCCAAAGCTTCCTCTCCAACTTGGGCTCTTCTTCCCACTTTGCTCCCTCCTTCAGAATAATGCCAGTGTCAGTTGACCTCATTTAGCAGTCAAGGCCCCACATGGTGACATCACCTGTTCTGTGCGTGCTCCTCATCTGCTGGTGGAGATTGTGTGCACACATGGTGGCTTGGGCAGCTCCAGAGGCCACAGATGATGTGAAACTTGCGTCAGGCATTTTCATGGCTCCTGGTAATTAATTGGAAAGTTCAAGGGGTGGATTGCTTTAAAAAAAAAAAAAAAAAAGCTATTTCAAATTTATTTCGATGGCGCAAGAATGATTATTCTTCAGTAAGACAGGAAAAGATTTACTGGACGTGAAGATAAAGAAGACAAAGATGCTTACATTTCTGGTGTGCTGGGGGCAATTAGTCTCCCCCCAAATTATGTTCTTATGTGTAACTTCTGTGCTGATTAGTGTGAGATTTTCATTAACATAGTTGCATTTGGAAAAAAATTTGAGGTTTCAGGCTGGATTCCAAAAATGTAGTTATTCAAAGTATGGTGCTCTACCTTAAAACCAGATAAATTTACTTTTGGTGCAAAATAGTGCATGATTATCAGTGATGGCTTCAGTTTCTGTCATCTAAGTGTTCGTGTAATATTATTAACAAGAAAATAATTTCTACAGATAACGACACTGAAATGTATAACCTTTTGATATAATTGCATGTAGGAATGGATGAGTTCTGAACAGTCTTTGCCTCTATCAGTGTCTCTAAATCAAAGCTGCAAAAACATCTTTGTGAAGTAAAAGAATTTTTTTTTTCTCTTTTAAATATTGACATTTTTTCAGCAGATCTGGGCTCCTGGTTCTTTCCAAGTTCTCCCTCAGCTCCTTACCTGGGAATTGTATCTCCCAGAGATCCCTGGCCAGGATCGATGCTGCTGCTGTTGTGTAGAAAAGGAGAAACCTTTCCTGGATGTATTTGTTTCCTTGTCTTCAGATCACACTGATTTCGTTTCTAGGAAAGCTGGAAATCCTGGCAGTCCTCATGCACCTCACAGTTCATTGAATTCCGTAGGTGAGCAAAATCACTCAGAAATGAGGTCTCCTGAATTGCCTGTTACTTACACCAGTGGAAATAATTTTTGTTGTTGGTTTTGTTGTGTTTTGTAGTACAGGGGATATAATCTCCCAGATTAAATCAGGTGTTGGCACTCCTATGCTTTGTTCTCAGTATGACAATTTTGACTTAGCCATTTAGCACCTTGACCTCAGTAGTGTGGATATGTCAAATTGCACATGGCATCTAATAATGCATGAACCTCTTTTCTCCATTTGCATACAACAGAAAATTAAGTGAATGCTAAGGAGCACGACATAAATTTTTTTTGGATGACACAGCATTTCAGTCTATTTCCTGCAAAAATTTTTTTTTTTTTAAATCACCAAAAGCAGCAGAAATCTTCAAAATAATCTGCAGATTGTGGCTGCCTAAAGATGGAGCCTGGAGATCCTGTTGTGCCATCTTGTTGGCATCACAGGGCAGTGTGAGGAGGGAGCAGAGGCAATAGATCTGATTTTGCTGTCCAGTCACAAACAAGGATAACAGCTGAGAAAAGTATGACCCAATCCCGTGCTTTGCCCAAATCCACGGTCAGAAACATGGTTGCACTTTTTTTTTTAAACAAATAATTTTGAATAACAGATAAAACAGCTTTTTATAGGATTGTCTCTTCATGCCTCACATGGTTTGCAGTTAAACTTTATTTATTAACAATAAAGTGCGTCGATGCACCTAATGCGAAAGCAATATTAAATCATGCATCTGCTGAAATGCAGCTTCTGCTTTTTCCAGGGTTGGAAAGTACTGAAGTATTTTTATTTTCCACAAAAGATAGCGTTTGAGGGTGGTGCCAGGTCATTGCCAGATACTTTTAGTTACTTTTTTGGTCCCATTTTCACTTTTTCTCCCTGTCTTTTGAAAGAGGGGGCTGTGCAGCTTTGGGTCACCTGTGAAACATTCCGAGCAAAGTGTAATATTGCGAGGCTCTGCTTTCCCAAGGTTTCCTGAAGGAGTCTCTGTTTGTCACTCAGCCTGCAGTGCCTGTATTGGGTTACAGCAGGAATGTGGAAAGCTAGATGGGAAAATCTGTCAGGCTGTGAAAAGAGCTCAGGCTTTGAAATTTTATGGAGCATGCTTGCTAATGCACATTCCATATTTCAGGGTGTCTGGCTGCCCTCGCCCTGGGCCAGGATGTGACGTGGAATACGTGGGCATGTTGTGCTACAGGCACTGCTGAGCTGATCAGTGAGGCCACGGGGCTGGGGCAGTACCAGAGAGGAAATTCTGCTAAGGAATAAATTCCGGGAACAGCTCCTCGTGTTGGTACAGCTAAAGGTCAGTCCCCATTTCCAAAACACCATCTCTGTTCCAGCCAGGGACACTGGTGTAACTCCTTTCCTGCCACAGCCTCCCAGTAAAATCCCAGTTTAGGACTGGGGCCCAGGTTTTTCCGATGTACAAATATCTGAGAGACTCATCTACAGGTCAGAGCTTTAGCTGCTGTGAATCAGGTTCATGCTCCGGAGAGGGTTTGCTTTCAGGTATTTCTGCAGGATCTCCATTTGCAAGTGGCCAAGTGCAGTAAATGGGACTTGGGCTACTTCATGTAGCAAGTACAATGTAAATTTTGTGTGCTTTGTGAAATAAAACAAAAGATTTCTTCAGCCTTTGCACACACAGGGCACTGTATGAAGTTTCAAGAGTCTAAAACTGTGGATTGTGTTGAAGAGACTTTTTCCCCTTTATTTTTAACTTCAATTTGCCTTGTAAGGTTACTTGTGTACCCTGGTAAGGTAACTTAAAAATAAGACAAAACCTTGGGAAATGGAAGGACCTTCCAAATTAAAAAGCTGCAATGAAAAACGTAGAAACACTTTCCCCTTTTTCCCCTCTCTGCTGATGTACTCGCCAAGGGAATCAACTTTCCTGACTGCCTCTGTAAAGGAGGGATATGAACAGCAGATCTGTCGGTGTGTGGCTAACAGACTGGATGTTCTGTGTGCATGGGCTTAGAGAAGCTGAGGCACAAATCCCAAAACTGCAGGAGTGATCTTGGTTCATAAAGAAGGGTCCAGGCTCAAAGGAGTCAGAGTCAGTGCCCCAGGTCGGTGTATCCAGAGCCATCCGAGCATTTTACACATCAAAACAAAATGGCAAACCTGGCTGAGAAGGCAGCAGGCACTCCATTCCCACCCAGTCAGTCCTGTGGGCTCAGGCAGAGACTGCTCCATAAGTGTTCCTCCACACATGCACAAAAAAAAAAGAAAAATCAGTTTTTCTGCTGAATGGAACTCTGTGGCCTGCTCTATGCAAATCAGACCACACTGTTGTAATTTGACTGTAAAATGACTTAATACATTTTTTGAGTGACTCTATCTTCTTTGTCCAGTAGCTCCCTATTTCAAACAGCACGAGTTGTTTAGAAGCTACCATGGTTTTTATTCACAAAAAAAAAAAAAAAAAAAAAAAAAAAAGGGAGAAATGCTGGTCTGGGGCAGCCACTGCTCCCTTGGGAAAACTGTCCTTTAGAAGACGTGGCCTGGGACAAACTTCAGGCCCTACTGAGGGGTGTGAGTCCATGATGCACCTGGATAATTATTGAATTATTGGCCAGAGCGAATCCCTGCCCACACCTAACCTTCTGCCTTTGGATTCATGGATGCACTGAGGGTGATGGATTGTGGACATCTTCCCTAATATTTGTGTTGCTTTGTCAGGCTTATGTCCAGACCTTAGCAATATTCAGACCTCATGCTTTTTGTTTACAATAGGAATTTCACAAAAGCATTGTGAAACTGATCTATTTCCGAATCATTTTGTCAGCAGGCAATTAAA
Source organism: Acanthiza pusilla (assembly GCA_036630365.1). Lineage (NCBI taxonomy): Eukaryota > Metazoa > Chordata > Aves > Passeriformes > Acanthizidae > Acanthiza > Acanthiza pusilla. The sequence continues at coordinate 504,378 of JAXCHO010000006.1, read as the reverse complement.
ATATCATGTGCTATAAACATCTCTGAGATGCTATAGATGGGAGAGCTGCCAGGTTCACGAGTCACATTGCTTTCAAAAGTACAATGAATGTACAGTTCTCTGAACAGGCTGGAAAGAAAAGTCATTTTCCAGCTCTTAAAATCTTTTTTTAGCTTTTTGCAGTGCTCTGAAGTCAACTTATGATGATTTTAAAGACAGAACTGTTAAGTGCCAATGATTTGTCAGTACTGGCACACCAAAACTCATAACATGGTTGGGCCCATGCTTAATATCTTAATTGTGCATGTGAAATTCTTTTAAAGTGAAGCTAGCCAGAAAATGCATGCTTCTTTTTTTTTTTTTTTTTAAAATCACTTTTTTATATTATAAAATAAACCTTCAAATGACTTACACCTTTTAATTTCAATGTTGCTGTTTCTGGCTAAGAAACATGACTGTTTAGACTAGGAATTTAAAGAGGAGTCTGTAAGGATTGACTCTCCTGCCATGATTAGGTACCAGACTGTTTTCCTGGACTTTGAAAATTGCATCTCTTGTGGCTTGATCAAATTGACTTAAATTTCTAAAAAGTGAAAGAACATCTCTTGAAATAATTTATTAGCTTCAACACGAGCTGCTGTGAACCTGATGGCTTAAAAATGGAGCTCTGAGTGCGATGTGGTTAACCAAGTTCACTAAGGGAAAGATCATGGGCTAATTATTGTACTCTTCATGTGGTCAGGAATATATTCAGTGTAATGTACTAAAAAAAAAAAAAAAAAAAGGTAATAAGACTCTGTAATTGCCTGTAATTGCTATCTGAAAAGAAGAAAAAACCATGTAACGACCATAATGACCAGTCCCAAAGTAATAAAAGTTGCTTTAGACTATTGTTGGCCTTTAGGAACAAGAATTCCAAGGGGAATACCCCAGAGGAGTGCAAACAATTGGAAAATTTTACCTAAACAATTGAGAAGAACATCCTGAGTTCCAGAATGACCTGGGCAGTCCAGCAGGCGTGAAGCTGTGGTTGGTGCTCCGAAGACACTCGCTGGACAATGTGCTCGTGTCCAGCAGCTCCAGGAGCCTGCCCCAGCTGGGAAAGAGGAGCAGCTCCTCTCTGCTCCTGCACAGATGTGCAGAGAGAGGAGCAGACCCTCGGCTGAGCTTGGCACCAGCTCGGCTGGTGGAGCTGCTCTGGGGCGTCACAGGAGGAAGGCATTGCCTCGGGAGACACAGGGAGAAGATCCAGCAGTGCACATCCCTTCTCCCAGCCCTTGGTCCATGCAGGAGTGCAGAATAACTGACTCCCAGTGGGAATTTGGGATGTTTCCTCAGCAAAATGTACATTTTTTCATACAGAAACATACGTTTTCACACACAAACAAGAATGTTTTCAGACCCAGGAAGGACGGCTTCCCAGTTTTTGAAGAGGAGGATCTTCTGCAGAGATGCCTTTTTGAACACAAAGCCTCTGTCTCCTTTGTCTCACCCAACCTCTCGTTTCACTCTGCTTTGGCAGGAGAAAGGTTGTGTTTAGCACCATTGCTCCTGGTACCACGCTGCACTTCAGGAACCGTGTCAGGAGAAATGGATTTTAAAGCTGAGAATCACACAGGCATGGCTGCATGCTGATGGCTCTTATTGCATCCTGATCTGCAGTGTTTTTGGAAAATTCACTCTCAAGTCTTCGTTGGAAATTGTACATGGAAAAAAACAAAGCGGTTATTTCTTCTTTTCCGATGCTTAGTAATTTGGTGTATAAATCTGACCAAAGCAATGAGCATGAGATTTCACTGCAAGTGCTGAGGGAGTAATAGATGGGAATTAGCAAAAGAATAGGAGGAATGAATGGGGATATGCACTGAGAGTTGATTCTCTTTGAAAGATGATCTCTTCCTGAGTTCCTGAATAGCTAATGGCTGATACAAATGGCTGCAGATAGGATAGATTGCCTCAAGATTGATGGCTGGCTGTTGTTGGTCTGCGTTTTTAATCCAGGCTTCTGCTGGAATGCAGAGTTCCTAGCTCGAGATCAATTATACAAGGACATCAAGAAGAAAAAGACAGTCACGGTATTTGTCTGCTTCTCAAACTACCCAAGATGTGAAACTGGTTTTGCCTGCAGTGACATGCCTGTTAATGCAATGTAATACTTTCTTACTACAACCCTTTGCTTGCAGTTAAAAGTAAAGGGAAAAAAAAAAAGTTTCTGAAGCACAGCACATTCCTTGCACTTTTTGGTGCCGTGTGGTGGTGGTGTCTGCAAAGATAAATCCTGGCACCTTGGGAGGTCACAGGGACAAAGCTTCTCGTGCCCGAGTCTCTCGGGGTGGGCAGCGCGTCCATCAGTGGCTGTGCTCTCCTCTGAATTAATTCTGTCCCACTGCTGAATTCATTCTGTCCCCTGCAGAAATCCAGGCTCCAACGGGGGAAAAAGGAAATCCACGGCAGCAGAGATGGGCCTGGGTCGATGGTGGCTGCGCAGGAGGCACTTCCCTGGGTTTGTGTGAACACCTGCCTGCTCTGCACTGCTTAGTGCCGCAGGCTGGGCAGGGAACGGAGCTGGGAGAGAATCCTAAACCTTCCCTAAACCTTCCCTAAACCTTCCCTAAACCTTCCCTAAACCTTCCCTAAACCTTCCCTAAACCTTCCCTAAACCTTCCCTAAACCTTCCCGCACGGCTCCATCCACGAGCCTGATCATGACCAGGAATTTGGTGTCCCAAGTGTAAGAGGTTCCTTACAGTAACACCTGGTGAAGTTCCTTTGGTTTTCCATCAACTAAACACCATCATGGAGCTATGTGCGTAAGGAAGGCTGGGAAAAGATAAAGTTTTTCTCTTTTTATGGGGAATTTGAAAAAATGGCAACTCCAAAAGAATGTGGGCTGTTATTTTTATCTCTTTTTAGGTTCTGATAATTCCTCTAATATACAGAGCATGAAAATGAGATAACTGCTCAATGCACAAGTGCGTGCATCAAGTTTTGAAAATGTTTGCTTATTTTTCTTGTGTGAAGAAGAAAACACCTGGGTCAAGGGTGTTTGACTTGAAGACTACAGATTATGCTGATAATGTTGTTTAAGATTATATAATCAGCAATGGATACAAATAAGATTAAATTTCCATGCAAAGGAAGGATAATAATTTAATAATTTCCTGCCAGTGATGAAAGTCAATAAATAATGGAATCAGAAGAGAGAACTAGAACTATTGAGCACATAATTACTGGGTCAGTTTTAGTTGAAATGCAGGACAATGCTACAAGGCTGGTTATTAATTTTAAAATGAAAGCTTCCATCCAAATATCAAGACCTGTGACTTCCTGTACTTCCTTAGACAACTAGCTACAGCCAAAATTCTGTAAGTGGAGAACTGAATTTTTAAAAGTGACAGTAGAAGAATTTTAAAAACTTCTGTTACTTATTTGTGGCTGCTGAAGAACTCTCTAACACAGCAGATAGTGTTGATGCTTTTTCTGGTTTTCTGCTCCCCATGATGCCCAAATAAGCCTCCAGAATAATCTCCTGTGGAGCACGTGGCTGCTGGGCTTGGTGGTGATGTGCTTTAAAAGACACAACCTCCTTCCTCTGCTCTGCCTGCCCCGGAGAGGTTCTGAGCTCGTGAGTCTGAGCTGCAGGACAGGACATCCTGTGTGCTTCTAGCAATCCATATGGCTCCTGGTGCTTTTCCCAAGGTGAGGATTAGGGAACATCAAATGCTGCTTGACGGAGAGAGGAAATCTTGTGTAATGCTTTTGTTCTGCTAACATCTATGTAAAGAGCTGCCTGGGAGTTTTGGAATGGAATCTGTCATCGCTGTAATCCTGCTCTGGAAAATTGTGATGGAGACAGCACAGGCAGTGATGTCATTGCTGTCTGACACAGCCATTGCCCTCAGCAAACTCATCTCCTCCCCAAACTTTCCTTTGTCTCTGACATTTCAATGCCCAATTGGCAAAGCTTATTGGTGGGGCTTTTTTCTTTTTTTTTTTTTTTTTCTTTCACAGCTGTGTTAAAATTCAAAACACAGATATGTGAGAAAAAGCCTAATACAGAGGAGGGTCTGTTCAACTCTCTCTGCAGACTTCAGAGGAATTTTTGTGCACTCTGCCTTCAGTGTCATATGGCGGAAATTCTTCTTTGGTCCATACAGTGCAATAAACAAACCTCCTGTGTATTAGCTCTAGATTTTAATACTTCTGCTCACAGTCTATGGAGAGTGGTAGAACTGTAAGAAGGAAGCAATTTGCTTTGTAAGAATTCTGGCCTGCCCCTCGTTGTCACAAACACCTATTTGTTAAGGACCTGTTGCCACCTAGGGCAGTGGTGGTTGTGTGACATCATCAAAAATGCAATTTATACACCGTGTGCTAGCAATTATATTGGACAATCACATTTGGTTGTTTTCTTTCCATGCCTTTGTGAAGGAAGAGAGAAGAGAGCCTGCGTGTAACTTTGTTTAGGTGGTGGATTGCCCTTTTTCCCGGGTCAGTTACCTGTTCGTGTTGCAGGCCTGTGCTTTATGAATTGTACATTTGTATCTGGACATCTTTAGATAGGCACTGAGCCACTGCTTTACAGATTAGAACTTCACACATAACAGAACACCTCGTTTTTTGAGAAGATAATCACAGGATGATTTTGGTTATGGCTGTGAATGCTCAGCATCACTGATCCTTAGCCCACGGAGGTTAGGCTTAAATGACTCAAGAACACACCTGTGTCCCCACAACAATTTCTGCATGCACGTTGTACAGGTGAACAGCCTTCAGGATGCTGGGAGGTGCTGCAGCTTTACCAAACCCAGGCAGCTGCAGGTGCTTCTCAGAGCCGTGCGTGTTCCCTGCTCCACCACAGCTCCACGCCAGGGTGAATCCTCTGCCTTTCCACCCACATTTGCTGGAGCTGTGTCCCTGCCTGGGCAGCAGGCGCCCTCCCATGCATCCTTCCAAGATACTTACCTGACTGATGAGCTGGGTTTTTTGCGTTTTGGACTTTATTTTCTGGGTGTCACTGAAAGGCACCCCTTCCTTTTGTTTCCCACCCTGATCCTTCTGTTGCTGGAATTTTGTGTCTTGGATTAGACCGTGGAGTGAGAGTAGAGGTGTGAGGAGAGAGGCAGGAGTGAAATGTGACCCATTGGTACCAAGGGCCTGCCTTTTTCCACTGACACAAATACTAATAAATGGTCAGATTTCTCTGTTCAGTGGCTGAAATCATGTGGTTCCTGTGCAAAAAGGGTTCATTGCCTGTGTTCAGAAGCTGCAAAGGGTGTGTCTGCTGCTTTGTTTTAGGGAAAAATGAGCTGGATGGATTGTTTGGATCTATCAGAGCTCCAAGGCAGAAGGAGATGGACAAACATGATCCTCATCACTGCCAGCACCACCACCTGCAGGGGCTGTTGCACCTGAGTGGGAAAAATCCCTGCCAGAACCGGAGATACAGGCACAGGGAGTTCGTGTCATTGTTACTTCCCAGTGGGTCTGACCAAGTGAAGGAAGTTTATCTGTTCCTGAGAGGTCTGTAGGTCAGTCCCAGGACCTTTTTTTGCTCTAACTGAGGTGAATCTCACAGCAAGAATTTATCAAAAGCAGGACTGACTGCATTTTTAAATGGAGTATGCAGAGAGCAGCAGATAGCCGTGGAGTGTGCTGGAAACACTACACAGGAGTTCAAGTCTCTAACTTCTTAACCTTTGCATAATTCCTACAATCTTTTATGGAGTCTCTAATTACTCGCTGGAAGTGCTGTTGGTAGCAGATATTTTCTTTCACTCTGCTCCCACATGGACAGTGTGTTTTCCTGCCTTGGTTTTGATGCTCTTGGGTAACACCTCACGGTGGGAGGGAAGGGGAGCCGAGCTCCCAACTGGGAATCCTCAACACAGAACCATGAAGGGGTGATAAATCACTGGAGGCCCCGTGATTGGAACAAGCTGTGGTTAAAAGCTGTGGCCAGCAGCAGCAGTGACCCACGGCGCTGGAGGTATCGGTGAGGGGAGCAGGAGGAGCTGTTTGGCATTCCTGCTCCGTGGCCCAACCAGGGCTGGGGTTTGTTTGTGTTTCTGTTTCTGTTCCGCCGGCTCCTGTGAAATGCCCTCTGTCTGTGCAGGGAACACACATGGGGCCAGGGAAAGCATCCCTGGTATTTCTGCAAACGTCAAGGCATGGATCCTTGAAGGTAATGAGTGAGTAGAATTATCTGGGATTGCGGAGTGAAAGCCAAACACTCGGTTCGGCTCTGTGATTCAGCAGTCAGCACCACACAGCTACTGCAATTTTAGTTAATCTTTACAGAGATGCGCAGAATATTGTAAATATAACCCCTTTCCTCTCAGCTGCGTCCATCCTAGAAAAATAATTTTTGTTGGCCGTCCAATCTTGGGTTCTACTTAGTTTAACAGAAAGCTTTATTAAATAAGGGTAAAAAAAAAATCTGGCAAAACGCAGTTATGAGTTAGCCTGTTTTGATACCCATTTGGAGCAATAATGCTATGTTGGGTTGCTGTTCACAAGACAGCGGAGACATGGGAACATGGCTCTGGGGACATGGTTTGGAGGCGAACGTGGATGGTGCTGGCTTAAGGGCTGGAATTTCTTAAGGGTCTTTTCAAACCTTGGTGGCTCTGTGATTCTGTGATATAATTTCTGTGCAATATTTTATATATCAGCTATTTGATATTTTCTATTATATGATATATTTTATATGCGATATTTTATGTATCAGCTATTTGATATTTTCTATTATATGATATATTTTATAGGCGATATTTTATTTATCAGCTAACAAATGGATTTTCACCAGCCAGTACAGAGAGCAGCTCCAGCTGCACAGTGCTGGCAAGACAGAGCAGCAATGAGTGGAAAGATGAGTTTGGAAGGCTGTGAAGGGCAGGAGGAGTGGGAGCTCCAAGGCCTGATGGGGTGAGAGTCTCTGAGCTGCGTCACTAGAGAGCTGCAGGGAAGAATCTTGGTTCAATAAGTGGAAAAGGTCACAAGAAAGGGCTTGAATAGAGGAGAAGTCACAGCAATGTGGCAGATGAGGTGCTTTTGAAGACAAAAAAGAGGTTTGCATTGGTAAACAGGCTGCAGAAACTTCTTCTTTTTGCATGCCACACTGTTCTGATAGACTCTGTAGCTGTTCAGAGACATCCTTTCTCCCCTGTGAGTTTATCCTATCAGGTGTGAAACACTCTTCAAAGCATCATAGGGACTCCTTTGCGGACATGTTGTTTTATGTTTGACAGCAGCAACCCCAGGCTGCTCCAGAGAAAGAGGCAAGAAAGCTCATGTCGAGGAGATGTGAATGTACAAGACGCTCTTCGATCCCCTGCACGCAGAGTTGGCTCAAGGCTGATGCAGAAGGTTTTATGTTCCTTCCTGCACTCCTTTTATTAGCTTGGGCTGGATGTTTTCAGCTGCTACATAACTCTGAGCAGCCAAAAGCATCTCACTGTAAACTTCTCGAGTTTTTCACTGTGTCTCTTGGAAGTTTCACTGTGCTGCAGCTCAACAGGTGATTGTTGTATAATTGACGCTGCTCCGTGGGCTCAATGTGAGCAATGCAGGCCCACCTTGTAAAGGGAGAGCATGACACGAGGAAGTTGGTAATAATTTGATGTAAAAGGACTCTTAGCAAGTTTGGAAGCATTATGGTTGCCAGATGTGCTCCTCCAGATGTCAGGATTTCCTATTAAATGCTTCTTCCGGTCAGGAGGACTGGTGCCTGTGATAGTGCGTAAGAGCCTTTGAGATGTGGAGGTTACCTGACCCCAGAGATTAATTTTGTAACTTTTGCTGCAAATTATGCTTATAATTAGAAAATATTGTGATTACCTCCCAGCACAGCCCTTGGCTGCTCAGGAACAGAGTGCACAGAGCTGGAATTGTCCTGCCAGGATGCTCCTCAGTCAGTGACTTCCAACCGCCCCTGCTGCATCTGAGTAAACTTATGATACAACCCCAGATGATTTCATCTGCTCCTGCTGCTTCAGTTCCTTCTCCTTGGGCTTCCCTAGCACTGGGGCCAGATGTCTGTGAGCCACTTGTCACCTGCTGCAGGAGGGAGTTTGCTGCTGTGGTGTCAGGGTCAGCTGAACCAAACCAGGCTTTTCTCATGACCTCGGAGCTCCTTCGGATCCTAAGCACAGAATTCCTTCCTAACCTCTCGTTTCTATTTGAGTTCTCTTAAGGCATGTGGCTTTGAAATCACTGCTTCTCTCCATTTCTCTGCCTGAATCCCTGGAGTCAGCTCTGCCTGAGTTTTTCCCACTCATTCTCCTGTGAAGGCTTCAGGTCCCCAAATCCTTCATGTCAGGGACGATCTGACAGGCTCTGGATTTGGGGATTTGCCCCAGTGTGGCCTGTCTGGATGCTTTGAAGGATCGAGGCTTTCACAAAGCTGAGCTCAATCCCTGCTCCAGTGCCAGCTCTGTCACCTGGGATGCAGTGACAGCACACAGGGAGCACCCAGGTCTAAGACCTAAGAATGGCTGTAGAAAGGCTTTGGTCACAGAAATCCAGGGTCTGTTCACACTGGAAATGCAGAACTCCACCCCAATATTAGTTTTTAGTTGATATTCCAGTACCTTGCAGTTTTCTCCAGATATTTTCTACTTAAAATGGTAGAGAAACAAGGCTGGAAGGGTCAAGAGAGAGAGAGAGGATCAGCCCAATGCTTCCAGGAGCATCAGCCATCCCAATCCATTCCTGAAAGGAACTTTTTCTCCTAAGAACAATTGCTGTGTGGACCACATCCCTTGAGAGATTCTCACGTGGAGCTCTCCATGAGCACAAGCTCTCATTAACTAATTTCAAAATAAGCCCTCCTGACTTGTGGGTTTTCTAGAAGGGCTTGAGCAGCAGGGAGAAGTGTTTATGGGTTGGAGGCAATATTATTATGAAAGATATTGCTCATGTGCTCTCAGCAGCAATCCAGTTGGATATTCCACATTTTGGCCTGGCTCCTGCTGGAAGCACACAGTGCTATCTCCTTTTAGATGTTTATCTGTGGCCACCTCACAATTATTTGGCTTGATTATTTATGGAGAGACTTCTTTAAAGTCATCTGTTTAAAAGGCAGCCTGAGCTTATGGTAAATGGTCCTTTGGCTTTCTGTGCTCCCTGCAGCAAAGTGACTCAGCCTGATTATGGGCAAAGAGGCAATGAGGTTGTGAAAATCAGCTTTCTGCAGATCCAGAGGGTCAGAGCAGTAGCCTGGAAATGCCTTGGGGTCACCATGAGGAGAGGAGAGACCTTTAACAATTACATTTAATTTGACTTGCAATCAAACAGGAGGGGATGGCAAAGCAGGAAATGGCGTTTTTGGGCATGACATGAAATAGTATTGCTGTCAACTTGAATAAGAAAATCAGACTTTTTTAAAGCAACTCCATATTTAAATGGCCTGTAGGGTCGAACAGCCTTTCCTACAGCCCTCTGATAGCTGTCCTGATAATGGCACAAACACTATAAATATCCTAAATCAATAATCCTGTATCACTGCTGAAAGCAGGCATGTTCACATATCACAGCAGATGGGAAGAAAGCAAATAATATTTGTCTTGCCTTTCAAATTGATTTCCTGTTTTTAGTAAGCCAGAGTGTGTCCATATGTTAATCAGATTGCTACGAAAGATAGCTCAGGGCAGCAGATTTTGACTTGACCTGCTGGGAGAAGGGGGGCAAGGAAGGGAGGAGGAAGTCCTCCATGGCCCTAAAATATCTGTGGCAGGGCTTTTACAAATGTGGTGCAAATGCCTGTGCTTCCCTGACTTTCCCTGGGAAGTCTCTTCTCTCTTCTCTTCTCTTCTCTTCTCTTCTCTTCTCTTCTCTTCTCTTCTCTTCTCTTCTCTTCTCTTCTCTTCTCTTCTCTTCTCTTCTCTTCTCTTCTCTTCTCTTCTCTTCTCTTCTCTTCTCTTCTCTTCTCTTCTCTTCTCTTCTCTTCTCTTCTCTTCTCTTCTCTTCTCTTCTCTTCTCTTCTCTTCTCCCCTCTCCTCTCTTCTCCTCTCTTCTCTTCTCTCTCCTCTCCTCCCCAGGATCAGAACAGTTTACTGAGGGTTTCTTAACCTGCCTTTTCTCTCCTCCCGGCGGTGTTTGCCATGATGAAAGCCCCAGCACCCTGTGCCAGGCACAGAGCCCCAGGGTCCCTGGGCAGTGCAGAGTGTCCCTCTGCCCTGCCCTGCCCCTCTGCAGTGCCACGTGTGTCCCTTGCCCTGACTGACACATGGCCATTCCAGCTGCAGCGTGCCCTTCCCCTCAGCACAAAGGCTGTCCCTAATGGCTTCCAAATGCTCTCCCAGGTCCTGTTATTTTTACCTTCAGACAGGAGATTTTAATTAACTTTAACGACAAATAGTTCAGAGATCATTTGTGTGCATATAAACCCTAATGATGTTTATGGGCAACGTGAGAGGAAATGATGGCACGCTTGGTGTTCTGAGCCTGTTTTCTGTGGAAGGCATTTGTGTTCCTCCTACAGGCTTCAGTTCCATCCTCTTTACAGAATGTGTAAAATCCTCGGTATGAGAGTGTGAGGAATATAATTTCAGTGGTCATTTAGGTCTGCTGGAGGCTCACACAGCAGCTCCAGCCCTGCAGATGTTTTTATGTGTCCCTGCCAGGGTAGCACAATTGTGTTGTCCCAGATATGAAAACCAACCAAACACAGACAGCATGTTCTGTATAAAATGCACAATAAATACCACGATAAATTGACAATGCCCAGTTTTGTATCATTTAGAGTTTGATGCTTGGCTGATATGGGTTCACACCAGGTGGTGCTGGCACCACCATCGAATCCCAGTCACCTCCTCCAGGCTTTTGGGATGCAAGTGGATACAGCAGGGAAACTAAGCTTTGAATTAGGAAACTACTTTCAAAAACCTACCTTCATGTCTGACTTGGAGCAACTTCCTGGGCTAAACCTTTGTTCCCCTTCTCTTGAAGAAGACCAGCACTTCCTGCCTTGCAGACTCGAAAAATGCACTAAGGACTGGGATGTGGTCAGATTCCGTGGAGACACCTGAAAGCAAAGTGAGTGTGCCAAGGATTAGTTTATTCCAAATCCTGGTTTAGGTTGGTTGCTGCTGGGAGCATGAGGGGAAGGAATGAGAGGAGAATGGAGCTGTTCACTTCTCTCCTGCGCTCAGTGTGCATTGGCTGTGCTCGGAAGTCCAAAAGCAGAGAGGACCAGAGCTGATCATTCCTTATATTTCTGAACTTAAAAGACAAAAACAGAAGACCACCCCTTCCTGCACTGCCTTTTATTATTGGAAAAGACAAGTAATTTTTTTTTTAAGAGGAAGGATGATTTTATGGAGCTGGAAGCCAGATGATCACTAATTCTGAAGTTGACACAGATTTTCCTGTGTGATCTTGGAAAAATCTCTTGCTACATTCCAGTTACCAATCAGTAAAATGCAACAATCATTCTTTGTTATCTCTGAGGAGCACTCTGCAGTTAATGCATAGTTTCTAGACAGATTCTGACACATCTATACACGCTTGAAGATGGTATTTTTGTATCCACTGGGTTGGTTTTTTTTTGTGGCATTCTTTTAAAAGCATTTAAACGAGTTAGGTCTTAACTCCTGTGGCAGTCTGTGAGCTCTCTTTCTGTCTTCCATGTGTAGCTTAATCCCTTTCAAAATTCTGTCACAGACTAATGTGCTGGCATAATAGAGAAGCTCTAGAAATAAATTCAGCTCTTCAAGTGTATTTTAGCAATTCCATTAAGAGAAATAAGCAGATGTAATCGAGTCAAACCTATTAAAATATTTTGAAGTCCCCTTTCTAAAACATGGAATCAGCTGACCCTCTTGGTGAGGAACCAAGCTGCACCTCCATGGTTGTGCTGCCTGCTCCCTGCTGCTCCTCAGGAAAGTCCACGTGTTCTGTCTCCCTGTAATTCCTGCCATCATCTGCCACTTTTGATGTGCCACCATGCCATCCGTGCTGTGTTTTCTAACACCTCCCCTGCCATTTTTGATGCTCAAAGATGCCCTCAGTGTGGTTTCTGGGCGTTGCTCTTTCTCCTGCCGTGGTTTGCAGGAGCCAGGGGTGAGTGCTGCTCCCATGCCTGTGCTCCCTGCAGCTCGCGCCAGTTCAGCTGATCCGTCCTCATCGTGGATCATTCACCATCACCATGATCACCATGATCATGGCTTTGCCTCACTGCTGCTCTAGGCTGGTGATGGTTTTCGCTGGAGTGCTTGGGTGTGCCCTTCTTGCAAAGATAAATTTTTGACTCCTGCCTGTTTTGTTTGCAACACATGGGAAATGCTCGTGGTGGATCTGAAGGAAGTCTCCTGATAGTAACTGAGTGTTTTATGCTTTAGCCATCCATTTGTATCAGCTTCAAAATATCCCAAGTCTTTATCCAGATTGTTCCTGTGTGTACAGCTGAGCTGTAGAGGACTTTTCTTTTTTCCTTGTCCAAATAATCACCATCTAAAATTCACCACCAGAATTTTTTTTTTTTTTTGTTCTTTCATTTACTTGGAATCTTCTTAGCTGCATATCTGACCCTGATAGAGACAGGTACTGTAATTTCCGTGCTGTTATCTGATCCATTTGTTAGCGTGTGTGGCTGGTTTTGAAAGCAAATAAAAAGTAATCCAGTTAGACTTTATTTAAATCCATCCAGCAGGAACAATTATCTGAAGTGCTACAGCTTCTGACATTCACCAGTCTAGAAAAGAACACAAAGATGTGTATAAAAATATGACCATTGAACTCAAGTGGTGCTTCAAGGGCATAAGAATAGACTCCTTCTGTTGCATTAAATAATATTATGTGGCTAAAATGTGACTAGCAGGTCTTGATTCTGGCAGTTAATGTTTGTGTTTAATAAAGAGGGTCTAATAAAGGTGTTCTACAAAGGTTACCAAATATTGCAAAGAGTTGCTTTGTTGTTTACATCAGCAAATATTTTAGGGAGAGGGAGAAAATCGTTAAGTGTTGGCTGTTAATCTTGGGTAAATGTAATAGATTCAATTATGTAATGTGACAATGAATTTGTTCTGCTTTGCCTTGGGTTAGTTAGAATTTAAACTTTTCCCCTTCAGATTTATTCAGATTGTTAAGTGGCTGCTGAGAAGCTGGAACCTTGTCAAACAAACTTGGCTTTAAATTTTAAATTATTTTTAATCAATATGTGAAGAGGCCAAGCTCTGCCATATGTTACTCACCATCCATTAGTTGGTAGCTGGTCATTAAACTCTCACTAAGGTTTCTTAACTGTGACTATTGTGGTGATTTTTTTCTCTCTTTCTCTCTCTCTCTGTAGAGCATGGGCAAAGGGGAGCAATCGTGGCAGATTGCCTTGAGGACAATAAAAACTCTCATGTAGTATGGTTGTTTGTTCAGACACAAACAATAGAGACATTTTGCTATTACCATTTGCCAGCTATCAAGGGGTTTCGAGCCCCCTCCCCCTTGGTGCCTACAACTCAAAACAGATGCAAAATCTTTCTTTTCAGTCCCCTTGAAATGACCTGTGGTGGTGCAGTGTCATTTAGAGGAGAAATTATTGGAGTGAGAGTGGCTGGTAACAATAGGGGCCTTGTGCCAGGCACATGACAGAACAGTGAGGGGACTGTTGGTGACTTTGCTGGGGAGGAGAGCGGCGATCTGGCAGGTGCTGCCATTGTTAAAGGTCCCTGCTCCTAGACAGTGGTCGCAGATGAGTTCATGTCACTTTGTTCGAGCTCTGTGCGCGGGCTCACTGGAGTGACACTGGTCAAGTAGCCGATCCAGCTTTTCTGATCTCCTGGGCACGGTCCCTGCTGTAACACAACCCTTTATTGCCCAGGGATGTCAACGTGCTCCTGGGCCATATGGCTGCGAGCTAGAGTAACTTTTATGCTCTCTGGAAGGGACAGAATCGCTCCGTGTTTGCTCTGCTGCTCCTCAGCACCAACCCTGGCACTATTCTGGGGAGATGCCATCCAGAAAACCAATTCCAGTGTTGGATTGATGCAAAATAGATCCGTGGGTTTGACGCTGCATTTGGCAGCAGCAGAGGTTGTTGGTTGCAAGCCGAAAGCACTGACTGTATTTAGGGATGTGCTCTCTGAGAGTTTTCCTTTTCATCCCCAGAATCGGGATTCTGGTGGTGGGATTGGGGTGAAGAAGCTGAAATTTCCCTACACTGGAAAGAATAGGATGAGTGATGTTAAGTAGGAGAGGTTAAACACATTGAAGTAAATGTATTAATGCATTAATTTTACCAGGGCTGGCCCTTTTCTCAAAGCACCAGGCCACACCATAATGGCTACATCTGCTTCTGTTGTACATATTGTTTAGCTCTAGTTCTTTTGGCTCAGAGAATAGAAACTGGTCTTTCTGTGGGGAAACAAAGAATTTGTTTTTGTAAATTGCCATTTTCTTTTTTCTGAATAAATAATGAAAAAACCTGGCAGATTGAACAGATCGGCCATATGGAAATGGGCAAATTTTTGTCTGCTAAGGATAATAAAACATGGATGTTATGTGGTCTAATGAGATACATGTTTGTGGTACAGGGGAGGACCAGAGACACACAAAATGGGGAGATGATGCTCAGAAAGAGAGATTACATCTTTAGGGTTTAAAGTGCTGTCAGATGAAAGATCTGAAGTGTTTTGGAAGTGTGTAATGGGCTTGGGGTAGGCAGGTCTCCTCAAAACAGTGGTTGTGCACCCAAAATCGGCAGACAATTTATGGAGTTCCAAGTAAAGGGTAGTTGGTTTGTTAATGAACACCACTGATGCATTAAAACATTGAGCAAAGCCTTGGTCTCACTGTGTGGAGGAGCTCTGACCATGGAAAGCCATCTGCACTGTGGATGAATGTTAATGTTCTTAAATAGACAGGTTTGCCTACCTCTTGGTTGTCAATAGATAACATAAAATAAAAGATAAATCAATTTACAAGTAGAGGTCTTGAAAATTTGACACTGAAATGGACCTATAAATGCCTTTAAAAAGTAGCATATATGAATTGCTGTAATTGCACCAGATAGAGACCCAAACCTTAAAAATAACCACTGAAGAGAACTTTGCAGGAAAGGAGAACAGTGTAACTCCTGCAAGGAGCAATGCTAAATTGAGTATTGCAGCTCTTTTGAGATGTGGCTCCTCATAAAACACCGTGGTGAGAAGCTTTCCGAGTTCCATCTATTTTGTGGAAACCCTACACATTTACCATATGTTATAGTTTAAATGCCTGCCTACAGAGCCTTCTTGGAAGCTGATGAGGTCTGCAATTAGGATGAGCAGGGAGCACAGAAAGGAGGCAGTTTCTGGAGCGAGACCTGGAGTATGGGCTAGGAATGTACTAGGGAAAGGTTTTGGGGTTTTTAGGAATGCTCAGTGTCTGTAATGGGAAAGGACTCGAGTGTGCAACCAGCCTTGCCAAAGGCTCCACGAATAAACACTTCCCACCTCAGCCTCCAAAAATACCGAGCAGAAAAGCAAACTGAAAACAAATCCAAGGGGGCATCGGGGTGGTGGTGGCAAAATGCGACTTGCTAAAGAATATCCCTAAAGCTCCCAAATTGCACTACTTGTAGTTCTTGGAGGAGGGGAAAGTCCCATCTGTGTGTGTGGTACCTGACCACACTCTGACCTTCTCTTGGGGTAAAGTTCTTTTTTCTGATCAGTGTCAGAGGGGGCAGAAGGAGGGAGATCTCTGCCCAGGTGTGGGAGGTGCCCATCAGCTCCAGCAGTGCACCCTGACCCCACGGATGGCAGAGCCCAAAGCACGGAGGGAAAAGGGGCACGCTGAGCCCAAAACTCCACACGCAGTCAAGGTTGTGTGGCCAGCCTTACCTCTGACTTTTCGGGCTTTCTGAATTTTGATGACTTGAACTTGCCTTCCTTTTCATGTCTCTGTGCAGAGATTTCCGTAAGCTGCTTTCTGTCTCTGGATCCTCTAGATATTCTCAGTGCTGTCTGTAAGCTTCACAATGAATAACACACAAAATAATAGCAAGTGATAGACTGAGCTTGGTAATGCTTTTACCAGCACGTTTGGAAACAGGCCATTTTATGGGTTTTTTCCAACAGCAGGGTCATGAATCTCAGAGATAACAGTGGCAGATGCAGGTCCATCTCACCAGCCTGAGTGCATTGCAGTCATCCCCAGGCCCTGTGAAGCTGAGAGTATTTTGGCAGTACTCAATAATCACCCCTTATTCTAAACTAGCGAGAAGTAATGAGGCTGGAGGATGACACAGTTTACTGTAGGGGCTTCCATTTATAAGATTTTTGTATTTTGTCAATTACATTCTGATAATTTTCCCTGAAATGGAGATTATTAGATGGTCTCACCTGTGATTTCCTCTTTGTCATTAAGTAGACTTGGTTGCTGTGGGGAAATAACATAGGAATGTGTAGGGAATATATCACTTGTGCACCTGTGAAATTATTTCTGTCCATTTTTGTAATATAAAGTCTTGCAATAATAATGATTTTTAAATTTTTTTTTTATTTTTCTCTAGGGTTTATTGAAAAGGTAACATCACTGAAATGACACTTGGTGTAACAGTCTGGTGTGATGCTGTATTTGAACTGTTGTGTTTGATAAAGGAGAAGCTACAATTAGCTCACCTTATTAACTCTTAACAGTAACTATTAGCTATGAAATCTAGTTGTCATATAAATAGTAGTCATTTTTAAAGTATTTTTCCAGTTTTTCTATTTTTATTTAGTATTTTTTTGTACTTTTTTTTTTTTTGAAGAAACAAAGACATTCTCCCATTGGCCTGTGCACAAAGTTATCTCAAGAGGAGGCACTCACATACAAATAAATTACTTAAAACTCTGCACTGATTATTTATTCTTGAGTACATCAGCTTGATGCTTTTGCCTCACCTACCTCTCTGGGGTTGAAGCCAGAAATTATACACATGGTAGTATGGATTTTGTTCAAATCTGTGTTTGTAAATACTTGTTTTGGTAGACTACAGTTCACTCAGAACACTCAAGTTTATCTCAGAAAACCTTAAATCTCTCTCTTTACAATACCTAGCTTGGGAAATGGCTCTCCTAGAAGTTATCTTTCAGGAACATGGCACGAGAAGTCTGAAAATTGTCGCAGTATAGCTTTATCTGCAGGATAAGGAGATGTGATCAAACCCAAGAGTTATCAGCAGCCAGCACAGAATGGTGTAAGCACTGGGGACATTCTCAGAGAGAGCTTTGTACAGCAAAAAGCTTTTCATCTGGTGGGCAGGAATCAGGACTGAAGAGGATAAAATTGAATCCTTTTTTTTTTTTTTTTTTTTTTGCAGTCTGACTTTCTTTCTTTTGCATACAGCCTCCAAAATGGAAAATGTGAAATGGCAAGCACCAGCAGACCTTCTCGCGTTCAAAAAGCAGAACTGTGCCTGTTCATATCTCACAGAAGTGCTGATGTGTGCCTGGGTGGGTAGGATGGGCACCTGCCAGGAGCCACAGGTGGAACAGCCCAGAGATCTGCGTTCACACCAGGGCCACCGTGGATGGAGAGAGAATCAGGTAATTCACTTGTTTGTTCAAAAAGGAGAATCAGAATTACAGTGTAGTCATGACAGCAATACATGGAACGTGGGAAATAAACACTGAGAAGGTCATCAGTGAGACTGGGGGCACAGAAAGAAAGCAGGCCATGGCCAAAGCTCAAGGAAAAGCACTCAGTGAGTCAATTAAAACCACTGCCAGGATGTAGGGCAGATATTGAAAATGGTTTGATTTATATTTTAAAAGAGATCCTGAGGAATTACTATTAATACAACCAACCAACTATTTTTGAAGACTGTTTCTGTAGCTGGAGGGGAAGAACAGTGGCTCTTTGATCATGGCAGGCTGGCAGCCCTGGGAATGCTCTCCCTTCTGCTGGGCACAGAGCACATCTGAAGAGATGAGAACAGCGAGGAGCTATCATAGCTTTCTGATCACTCAGCAGCTTGGGGAGCCTGTGAAAGGAAGGGCCCCCAGACCAGCCAGGGTTGAAAGGTTGAGGCTATAACCAGACTTTTTGTTCCTGAGACGGCCAGAGCCCTCAGAACAACAGACAGCTGTGAATGGATGATGGGCATCTTCGCTTTGTGGCTGCTCCCTGGTTTGGGGATACTCCTGTCCTCCTTCTGCCCCTGCTCCATCTGACAAGTTTGCTTTCAGCAGATATGACAGGCACTGGTGGGGGTCACTGGCCCAGTTCCACATTTCCACACTTGGCTTGCTCCAAGTTCACTGGCCTGAACTAATGTCTCCAATGGAGGTCGTACTGCTGAACATTATGAGTTTTTATATATTAAACATGCATTAGTGGGTTTACCCTGCTTATCTGACAGCTGTAGAAAAATAAAGAAAATTCGGTTTGAACTTTAAAAAGCAGGGCTTAATTTATGTCCGCTACTTTTGTTCCTCCCCTTTTTTCAATTGCCAATTGCAAAGCTCAAGGGAGATAATAAAATGGAGGAGCTGCTACTTTATACTTCCACGTGCTTCCTAGTGCCTGTGCCTCACTGGGTGAGCTAAATCTAAAACTAGGAAAAGAGTTTTCAGATGGAAATTTGATTAAACAATGCAATCATCTGTCTCACAATCTGTTTTTTTACAAGGAAAGTATTTTTTTTTTTCCAGGGGGAATTTTCTTTCAGAGGGTTTTGTATGAAAAGGCAGACGTCATGAATACTGATGGGAAGGGCTCAGTGTTTTGTTATTTCTGTTTAACAAAGACAAAATGCTTTAATAAAATCAGAAAACACAGATGTTACTTTGAGTATATTTTTCATCTTCTACTTTTCTTTTTTTTTTAAGTTGGGAACAATCCCTCCCTCAGACTGACAATAGCAGCTCATGACAGACAAAATTAGCAGCTGGAAACTTAGCCAAAAGTTTAGACTTTTTAGTGTGTTGTTGTTTGGGATTTTCTTAGATGGTGAAAGGCACGCTTGAAGGAAGAGGCAGGGATGAATTGAAAGCCCTTATTTCTCACTCTCAGTGCAGTTTGACTGGGTTTTAGTTTTTATAAACAGTTTAAAATGGGAAAATGCACAACTCTTTGTTTAGAAATTAGCCCATTGTGTTTTTCCCTTTTTTGTGTGTGGGGACTTGAGAGGGGAGTTCGTGAGGTTTGATAATATATACTTTTCATACTCATTTAAAAATGCTGTATTTTTATTAAATAAAAAACCAGTTTCTCTATGTCAGTGAAAAAGCAGTGCCTATCAATTTTCCCTAAATAATTTTGTGTTTCTGGGGAGGAAGGAAGAGATACTGGAGATACCTTTTCACCCAGACTCATGATTAAATGAGTAAAGTGAATTAATTTACTGTTTGCTCAGTAATATTGAGGTATCGCGGTTGTTTTAAATTCTGTGCAATTTGAACTGGCAAAGACGGCTCTTAGAACATTTCCAGGGTCCAGAAAAAAGGCTTCAGTGTCCCTTTTACCTTCTGTGCTAATTCCTCTCTCCCTGCCTGTGGAGATGGACACCTGAGTGCCCTTGGAGTGCCTGGGGTTGGGGCAGGAGCGTGGCTGGGGGGTCCCTCCAAGGCTGAGGGACACCCACCTTCCCCAAGGAGAAAAAGGAGCAAACCTGCAGAAGGAACCTTCCCGTGAGATCTACCTTGGGTCTGTCTGCGCTAGTTTGGGGGGCACACATGTTATTTTTTTTTTTTGTTTTCATGTGCTTCTGCTGCGTCTTGGATCTCTGTGTTGATGGAACTGTACTTTGGAGCAGCGGCTGCTTCGGAGCTGAGCTCTGTTTTACCTTAAGAAATGAGATTTTCTATTAAAGAACAGTGGATTTGGTGGCAGGATTTTACCATTTTCCTGGTTTTCCACAGGTGTATCTCTCCTTTGTTCAGGCTGCCTGGGAATTTCCCAGTGGAACGCAGCTTCCCAGCATGGCTGGGTGGTCAGTCATTGCCTGTCCAGCCTATTTGTGAATGGATCTTCTCTTCCCCTCTGACACTTCTGTTCTTTCAGGGTATAATCTGCTCAGAAAACACACTTCTGGATTCCTGCTGGCCCTAAGAAATTGGGGAGAATATCAGGAAAATCCACCCATCTGCCAACACTGAAAGGTAATATTCTGATCAAACCAAAGCATCAGGATTTGGGAGCTTTGGCTTTTCTTTTTTAGTGCCATGTGGGTTAAAATATTCTCCAAGTGTGCCTCAGTGGAAGGGAGCACCTTGTAAGGATTTAGCTTCATTGCAGGACAGTTGTAACACCTGCTGAATGCAGCTGAACAAAACATGTGAATGAGAAATTATCTTGTCATGGGAAGAGATCCCAGAGAGAAAGAGGAAACCCCACTGTCCTCATTCCACTGGAAAGGTAAACCAGTGTCACATTATGCCAAATAGCCTGGCTTGTGAACATTCCTTCTTAGAGAAGATATGTTACCTGGGCCAGATGTAAATCAACAAAATAACTGGATCTGATTTCTAGGGATGTTCCCTGAGATATACCGTGTTATTCCTAATGTGCAACTGCTGCACATTAAATAATAATAAAAGGAAGCTGATTGCAGTGGTAGAAAATATTGTATCCTTTGTGTCTACCCACACAAACTAGATTTAGTAAAGGATCACTTTAACAAGGCAAAATGATTTCTAACTCTGAAAATTGTGGCATTTACTGATTTCAGTGTCATTTTCTTTTTTGGACTTTATGGAAACTTGCTCCCAAAACGTTCCCAAGTGTTGCTTCATATGTAAACACAATTATTCCCTACCTGTGTTAGTGCTTCTGGTGAAGGAGGATCTTTGTATTTCAAGGTATTCATCCAACTCTTGATATGCAGCAGAGTGGTGTTGGAAACCTGGGACTAAATGCTGAAAATAAGGGGACTGGTGAGCTGTGTGGCATTTATCCATGGCTGGAAAGAGAATTTTCCCAGAATGAACCTTTTCACCTGGCCTCTGTGAGGGTTTGGAATATGACTGTCCACAGAGCAGAATTCAGGGATGGTGGAGGGAGAGAGAAGGTGGCTTGGATGGGAATGCAAGAGAAGGAAAATATTCTGCACAGCAAAGCATTTCTCGTGCAGGAAGGATGGTACTCGGGGCTGTAACACACTCAGGGCTGAGGTTTCTGGCTTTTCACAGCTAGTTTGGAATGAGGACCATTCCCTGTCGCTCCCATGTGCAAGCTCTGCTCCACGCTCGCCCTGTGCGAGGCAAACTGCACGAGAGCCTAATTAAAGTTCAGGGACTAAGAGCAAATGTTAGTTTAATGATACAATTGCAAGTCACAAAGAAATCGCAGCAGATGCCCCAAGTTTTATACATTTTTGGCAAAGTAAGTGCGAAACTATGTGCTGAAGTGAGGTCAACAGATGGAGGAAAGGAGATGCAGGAGGGGAAGAAAGCTACACACCCATGGACAAAATCAAAAAGGGCCCCCCAAACCCCAGTCAAACAAACAAAAAGAACTGAAGAGACAAACCTTGGAAGAAACAGATTTTTAAACAAAGTTTGCCAAATAAGCAAACTTTTCTCTTTTCTTCCCCTTAGAGCAGATGCAACGTGCCTTTTCAGTTAATTTTGGATAGAAATAAGTGAACACATGCTGTGCTTTAATAAATCTTGGCACAACCACAATAGGGAAACTCAGACCTTGGTGAGCAGCTCTGTGTTGGAGTTTGGTGACACTCACCAAGCCTCTCTGTGTTCCTTCCTCTCCTTTTCTCTGTGTCCTTTCCTCCTTTCCCCACCCTTCGCCAGGGCAGCTAAATTGTGTTCTCTGCAGAGTACCTGGAGTTCCAAAATCTGCTGTTCTGAGCGTGGAGCTCAGGGCTCAACAGCTCAGAGTCCTCCCCCTCTCATGGAAAATGGTCCTGCTCAGTGGCAAGAAGGTTGTATTTTCAAAATTCTTACCTAACCTTCCTTAAATTCTTGCTCAGGAATTCAGCTTCGAAGTTTCCTTCTTAAATTCCTTCTTCAGCTGCAAAGTAATCTGGTTTTTATAAAACCAGGAATTGATGCAAACCTCTGTGAATCTTTGTGTTCCCTTTTATGAAATGGGATAATGCAGCCACACTGACACTTTATTCCACTCCTTCTATTTTGGGTTATTATTTTCTTTGCTTTGAAAAAGCATGCTGATGTTTCATAATAAGTTTGCATAACCATGGAGTTCTGTCTCTGGATTTGCTATCCTCTCTTCTCAACCTCCCAGCATTGTTCTGTCTATTGTTTATTCTGATTATTACTTCTTTTTGTTGCTGTTTTTTTTTTTTTTATTACAGAGATCAGGAGTGAAATCTTAGCTCTGTCAAAAGCAGTGGAAAAAATACCAGACTTTAGGAGAATCAGGATTTTGTCCTAAATCTTTTTATTTGCCTGGCATCCTTGGATTAATAATAATAATAATAATAATAATAATAATGGTTAATAAGTATCATGCATCCCTGCCAAGCATTCTGGATAAAGACTTGCTAATACCCACTTGTCTGGATAAAGACATTTGGTAAATCTGGGCTGTGTTATGATCAGGTTCTTAGTATCTAATGAGGACAGGGAGAACTCGCCTGGCAGCAGATGTGTTGACATTTTGGTGCACCTTGTGACACATCACACATCTGTTCAAAGCCATAAAGTTTAGTAAAACACAGTTGGAAAATGCCTGCCAGTCCATTTTTTCCCCCTGGGCTGCCAGAACCTTTTTGGAGAGCAGCTTTAACAGAGAATAGATTTAATGTAGAAATTTCATTTTTCTTGCAGCAGCTGGATCTGCACAAGTCCTGCGGAACATGAATCGAAGCTGTCCAGATACACAGACAGCACAAGCAGAGAACGTCTGATCCACGAATCTTCAGGGACACTGCTGTGCTTTCCAGAAAAAGCCTGGAAAATTCTGTCTGTGGTGTGAGTACTTTGCAGCTGATCCTGCAGGTGACACTGGAGGAGGACTTGCCTTGCTCAAGAGGATTTTTCCCTGAGCTTAACCTTCTGCTTTGCTGTGTGGCTGTGGCTTAGCTTTTCCTTCGTGCTGTTTGTGTGTGAGATCATGGTTTGCTCTGTTCAAACCCTCGTGGAAAATGTTCAGGCACCTCCTCTTTGGAGTAACTTGGGACACCCCCGCGATGTCGGTGGCTGTGCCTGTTGGGATGAACGCTTTGGTCTGGATGGGTGTGAGTAAAAAGCAGGAGCTGCCGCAGGCCCTGTGGCACACACAGAGTATGCTCTCAAATGGAACATTTTTTTCCACCCCCAGAATCCTTGGAAAGCTCCGTGAAACTCATGTCTCTAGAAACCACTTGGTTAATGTGCACGGTAAAGTTGAAAATGTGAGCTTGTGGCATGGAAAGAGAGCTCCTCCCAGTTGGGGCAGGTGACTGAACCCTTTAATTTTGGTACTGTGGGTTGAATTGGCCCTGAACGTTTGTCTGCACATGGTGCACAGCACCTGACCATGGATGTGCTGTCAGGCTCAAAATAAAGCAATTCCTTCAGTCAGGATTATAGCAGGACCTTGCTCAGGACTGAGAGGGAATTTGCCTCTTGGTTTCTGTTGCTCTGATTTTCTGATATTCATGGAGATTCGGGGGAGCTCGCAGGGAGGTCAGGCAGGCAGCACCAAGATGGCAAAAAGAGAGAACAAGAACTTCTCATTTTACAAGAGAAGAACAAGAACTTTTTACAAGAACTTCTTTATATATTAATTAATGATCTAATAATTATTGGTCGATAGTTTTTCCACCTCCTATAACGATTGGTTACAACTCTAGAGCATCCAGTACCAAAACAAAGAGATTAGAAAGCACAAGAATGCAGCTTATCTCTATTCTCCATGAGAAAGAAGAGAAAGATTTTAAAACAGTGCAACTACAGGTTTCTTTTCTATTTTGAAGCTGTCAGGGTGCACATCAGATGTGTGAGTCTTTGTGTGTGAACAATTATTGAGTTGTGACAGAGGATGGGGAATGGTAATCTGGAAGCTGTTTTGGTTTAGAAAGAAAGTCAGATATAGTCTTAGAAGCCTGAATTCTGTGTTTCCTTTCTTAGTTTGAAAAAGGGTAATAATTGTGAAATGCTCTTTGCAAGCAGAAAATACCTCTAGTTGGGTCTCCTGTACTCACATCAGACCGTGTGTTTCTGGAGTGGCCCTTGGCCCTCATAAATTTCCTGCTGAGGTTAGTCACAAACAAGATAATTACTCATTTCCAGGCCAAAAATACTCGAACTGCCTGGAACTTAAAATAGTTATGTTTGCCTTAATTAATAGATTGAGTCAACAGAAATTAAACACTTCCTTCTCTGACTGATCCATTTGTGTGGGGTAAAAACCCCAAGTGCACTTGACTATCTGCACTGCTTCCAGCCCATGATCAATTTTCTGTATTTGGGCATCATCTGCTCAGTGTGAGCTGCTGCTGGTTTGGTTTCCATTGAAAGGATTCATTTCAGACTGGGTTTGTGCTGTGTTTTGGACACACTGGCGCAGAGTTCAGATATTCACTCCCATGAAATATTGGCCACCGATGGAACGTGATGTGAGCTTGATTTGCCCAAGGTTTGTGTTCAAAGGAGCAAATGGACACAGCAGAGGCTCCAGGTCACCGTTCTGACAGCTCTGGGGACAATATTGTGCTTTGCCCCTTGGCTGCCCGTGGCTGAGCTGGCACAGGTGGGACGGTGCCTCGGAGATGGATTTAAAAATCCATTTAAAAAGAAATGTTTTTATTTACAGGCTCCTGATAGCTCTGTCTGGGAGCCCTGTGTGCCTTGCCAGCTCCTCTGGTGCCCGGTAGCTGTTCTGTCCTTCCACCAATGTTCGTGGACTCCTGCCAAGCTGCTTCTCTTGTGTTATGAGAGAGATAAAAATAAAATGGGCTGGACCTTCGTCAAGAAATGATTTTTAGATAGAGCTTGGCAGCAGCAGCAGACCCTCAGCAACATTTTCCATTGTTGTTCCCTTGCTCTCCTTTGGTTAGCTGGGCGGTGTGATGAATTGCTGGTTTCAGGTCAGGCTTCTTGAAGTGCAGAACAAAAACAATGACACTATGGAAAATGAAAAGGATGTGCAGAGTATTGAGTTTAAATTCAAGCCCACATCCCTCAGAAAGCCAACTTCAGCGACAGAGATGGAAACACACCTCAGAGGGATATGGCTGAAGTCTAAGGAACAAGGATATCTTTCAAATTCACCAAGATAAGTGGACTAAATGATTTTTGTCCCATTTCTGAGGGAGACACCAGTGTTGTTTCAAAGGTCTTATTGCCATGTCAGAATTTGTCACATGAATGCTATTCATCTGTGTTCAGTATATTAAATTATTATTCCTCAGTGATTTTGCTATTTGAAAATTGGGAGATGTAGCTACAACACAGTTTTAAAATATTTCGAATTAATATAAATTTATAAATAATTAGGAATTTACCAAATCAAGGTATGTAATACTGAGACCTTTCCTATCAAACCAGATAAATTATGATTTTGATTGCACTTCTCTGGGTGATTTTTTTTGTTGGTGTCAAAATGAATAAAAGGTGATAACAAAATTTAAATTCTACTTCACGACAGTCCTGGGGTGGCTGTTAAATCCCTGCTCTGGGGGGAGATCAAACATCTTCTTCCTGCCTGGGTAAGTATCAAAAAGTCTTTGTCCCTTTCCCTGCACTTTACCTGTGGCAAACCGCTGTCGAATTCGCTGTTGGTGCAGAGATTTTCTAGGTTTTTGCTTCTAATTGGATGAGGGAGTTGTAGGCGATTTCCTGGAGCCAGAGGAGTTGGGGTGACCATCTGTGGCCTGAGAGTCATGAACTCTCCACGGCCATTTCCATTTCCATTTCCATTGTCCATGAGGATGCAGCTAGCGGAGCAAACGGGACCGTGGGCTGGGGGTTTGTCGGGGAGCACCTGTCTGCTGAGGAGAAAGCTGAGGCTCTTCCCTTCTCCTTCTCGAGTGTCTCAGTGCAGCACTGTCGGCTGGGAGCAGCGTTTGGGCAGAGGCAGTCGGGGCCAGGCTGCTCCCAGTCCATGGCCCCAAACTGGGAGCTGATGTTTCCTCAACAGCTGCTTCTCCAGGGAGGGCAGCTCAGGCTGCAGCACAGTTTTGGGCTCTGGAGTAGCACTTGTAGAACTTTAATTATGTTTGACTGTAGTTTTAATGGTCTCTTTCTGACAGAATTCTCACCTACAATTAACTGTGGGGTTTTTTAATGAGTGCTTCTGTCTGGGGTGGAGTTAGGGTGTCATCAGGCAGAGAGATCCTACATCCTGATTTGTTAATTGACTTCATAGCTATCACGCAAATTCAAAGTGGAAGATCATTTTATTTTTATGTGTTCTGTTGCACTTCTTGTTGCAAAGCCATTTGCTTTTCCTCTCAAGGGTCAGACAAATCCTTTGCATTCAGTACGTGCATCACTGATCTTTCTTCCCTCAGGAGCTGCTGTGTCACTTGTGAAATTTCTGCTTCATTTAGTAATTCTTCTTATCAATTAATCCTTGTGTGTATTTTACTTGATTGTTCTGATCTTTACTTTTGTCCTGAAACAGTGTTCGGTGTCCTGTGTTTACAGGAGCTGTCACTCTGCCACTGTGACACCTGCATTTCAGGAACAGCATTTCCTACTCTTTCTGGGGTACAGTTTCCAAAGAGGACTTGGAATAAGTGAAATACAATCTTCACTTTCTTTCTACAGCACCTATATGGTTACGAGTGCTCTGTGGAAGTGGTGCAAAACCTTTCTTCCTACCCAAAGGGTTTTTCATGATTTTTTAAAGTAATTCAGCAAGAGGAATCAAAAAATAGTATGGCAAACATGGAGATGAAGTATTGTGTAGCAGTTATTTCCTTTGAATGCCCAGGTTGGATGCAGATTCATCTTGGCTGCCACAGAAAGATTTTTCTTGTGTGAATAATTATTATTAGACAACAACTTCGGTGAATGTTGTGGAAATGAATGGTAGTTGAATTAAGGAACCAAGTAATGGCTTTTTGGAGCAGCAGTAAAGCAAAAGGAGAAAGAAAAATGTATCCCTAATTTATCAAATTGACTTTGTACCTACCTGTCTTTTGAAAGTTTGACTAAATTGATGAATTTTTACTCTGGGACTTTCAGAAAGTTGCACTTTTGTTAAAAGCTCTTGGTGAAGATGTGATTCCCTGTGCGAAGGCTCAGAGAGGAACAAGATACTTCACTTCATTATTATCACATCCTGCACATGGAAAAGAAAATACTGACTTGGTTTTTTTAATTTGCATTTGGTCTGGGTGTTTTGAGGTCCCTCATGATAGACTGCCTCTCTTTTGTGTTAAAATATCACAAAGGTGATGCTTTTTTGAATGATACACCTCTCTAAGTGGCTGTTGTAATTTTGTAGAAAGTGCTTTGAAATTTTTTCTGGCTGAGATTGGAAGAAATCAGACCTAGAAATTCAGAATAAATGAAGACACAATTCCATTCACCTTTTTCTGGTGTTGGAACCAAACACAACTGTCTAATTTTTATTATTATTATTATTATTATTGTAGTAGTAGTAGTAGTAATAATAATAATTATAATTATAATTATTATTATTAATAATAATAATAAAAAACAATATTTAATACCATCCTCCCTTTTTCCAGCTGTGACTTGCGGTGATTGGTCTCTGAACTGACTGAATTTCTATGGTGCATAGAATTTGACCCTTAATGCCAGCATTAGAAGGACAGTGAAAGGCTTGTGAATTTTCAGTGTCTTACAAGGCATAGAGTTCTTTTCCTTTTTGTTATTTTCTTTGTGGTTTTTATTTGTTTGTTTGGGGTTTTTTGGGGGGTGTTTTGGGGTTTTTTTGTGGTTTTTTTGTTTGTGTTTTTTTGTTTTGGTTTTTTGTTTTGTTTTGTTTTTGTTTTATTCAAGCCTGCTGTCATTTGGCAGTCAGCTTTGCATTTCCTTCTCTTCTGTAGGATTTGTGGCCACAGTTATCAGCTACAAAAAGTCCAGAGCAGGAAAGCTTGTCCTTGACGTACCCCATGGAACTGAAACACAAAACCCAAACCATTTGCTGTGACTCTGCTCTGCTGTGGCTGCTGCTGGAGCTCGCCAGGTGTGTGCTCAGGTTGGGATGGGGAGCTGGGCTGGGCTGCTATCCCAAAGGGAGCTGGGCTGTGCTCCATCCCAAAGAGAGCTCAGGTGTGCTCCATCCCAAAGAGAGCTCAGGTGTGCTCCATCCCAAAGGGAGCTCAGGCTGTGCTCCATCCCAAAGGGAGCTCAGGTGTGCTCCATCCCAAAGAGAGCTCAGGTGTGCTCCATCCCAAAGAGAGCTCAGGCTGTGTTCGGTGTGTGCTCAGGTGAGGATGGTGAGCTGGGCTGGGCTGCCATCCCAAAGGAGCTCAGGCTGTGCTCCATCCCAAAGAGAGCTCAGGTTTTGTTCGGTGTGTGCTCAGGTTGGGATGGGGAGCTGGGCTGTGCTCCATCCCAAAGGGAGCTCATGTTTTGTATGGCGTGTGCTCAGGTGTGCTCCATCCCAAAGGGAGCTCAGGGTTTGTTCGGTGTGTGCTCAGGCTGTGCTCCATCCCAAAGAGAGCTCAGACTGTGTTTGGTGTGTGCTCAGGTCAGGAAGGGGAGCTGGGCTGTGCTCCATCCCAAAGGAGCTCAGGCTGTGTTCAGCATGTGCTCAGGTGTGCTCCATCCCAAAGGGAGCTCAGGTTTTATTTGGTGTGTGCTCAGGTTGGGATGGGGAGCTCAGGTGTGCTCCATCCCAAAGAGAGCTCAGGTTTTGTATGGCGTGTGCTCAGGTGTGCTCCATCCCAAAGGGAGCTCAGGCTGTGCTCCATCCCAAAGGGAGCTCAGGTTTTGTTCAGTGTGCGCTCAGGTGAGGATGGTGAGCTGGGCTGTGCTGCCACCCCAAAGAGAGCTCAGGTTTTGTTCGGTGTGTGCTCAGGTGTGCTCCATCCCAAAGGGAGCTCAGGTGTGCTCCCTGCAGAGCCTGAGAGCCAACCTTGGAGCAGGGCATGGCAGGAGGGTGGGCAGGGTCCGTGTCCAAAATGGACGAGGACAGTGACCAAGAGGGATGACCAGCAGGGTGAGGAGCAGCCCCGCTGTGCTCGGGACAGGCTCTGGAGTTTCTGCTCTAATTTCACAGCTCAGAGATTTGCAGCTTAAAACTCCAGGTCTGGACGAGCTGACTGATGCTGTGAGGAGTGACAGAATCACTGCCAGGGGATCAGGAATAACTGTGATACAACAATTGGGGAATAATTTAGATTTATCGTTGGATAATGTGAATCATTCTTTAGAAACACTTCTTTCCTTGTAGAGTCACAGAATGGTTTCCATTGGAAAGGACCTCCAAGATCACCGAGTCCAGTCTTTCCCCCACCTTGTTCACCCCTAAACCACATCTCCAGGTGCCCCTTTTCATGGCTTTTAAATCCCTCTGGGAATGGTGACTCCATCACTGCCCTGAACAGCCTGTTCCAGTGCTTGACAGCCCTTTTGGCGAAGAAAACTTTCCTGATATCCAATCTAAACCTCCCCTGGTGCAACTTGAGACCTTTTCCTCTCGTCCTAGCACTTGTTGCCTTGGGAGAAGGGACCTTCATTGTCTCTAGAGGGTCCTTTCCTGGCAGCTCTGAGCTTTTGGGCTATTTTACACAGCAGTTAAATCTTGAATTTCAGCCACACCCTTTTTCCAAACCGTGGTGACTTTTTCTGCACTGTAGATTTGTAATATACATCAAACCAAAAGAGATCATCCGTGTGACTTTTACTAGAGGAAGTTAAGAATAACTAGTATAACAACCAATAAAATATTGCTCATTAGGTGTCAGTACTTTGAGAATGCTCAGCCAATATTATAAAAGTACCGACTTGTAGATACTTTTGATTTAAAGAAAAGGCTCACTAAAGCTCGCTTTGGACCAAAGCACATGAGCTGGTGTTTGGTTGGATGTCACAAACACAAGCAGGTCCAAACTTGTGAGCTGGACTTCAGAAAGGATGAGACTGACCTAGAAACAGAAGGATTCTATTGTGAATCCATCAGTTTTCTGTGTTCGAATGTTTTTCAGGCTTTGAGGCTTGTGGGGGTAGTTATTGTTGGACAAAAAACTACCACCAGGAGCTATCAGAAAACACCAGTAACCTCCAAAAAAGCTGTGAGAATTGAGGCTGTTCCAGCTCTGAGTGACTTCTGCAGCAGCAGGGTTCCTCGGGGGACACTCGGGTGCCCAGGCTCACCCGAGTGGCTGCAGGGAACAGGGTCCCAAGTGATGCTGCAATTCCCATCTCTGCAAACTCTGTCCGGCCTGAGGGGCAGCACAAGTGACTGAATGTGCCTGATTCTGCCTTCACTTTGGATGGTGACCTCAGGGCCAAGAGGATTGTGCCACGTGCTCCAGGAAAGCACAGAGCTAAGTTTACCTTAATGTTTGGATAACAATTTCAGTAAACTCTGGTGGATTAAACAAGAGGACGGGGAGAGGTGATAGCAATCTTCTCTCCTGCCTGGTTTATACAAGGAGCACTTCCTTCTGTACTTCCCTCTTTTCTCGAGGCACTTTGTTTCAGTCTTCTTTAATCACTGCTAATGAGGAAATTGCTTCCCCTGCCTGCACTGCATGTACACTCAGGATGCAGAGCACCAGCTGATGCTCCATGGCTGATTAGCTCTGTGGTGCTAAGGGAGAACTTGAACTTGCTGGGTTACATTTCTTCCCTCTCCAGGTAACCACTGGAGAGAATACAATGAAGGCCTTTGTCTTCACTTAAGAACTAAAAGGTATTTCCAAATTTATTGAATGAATTCTTTGCTACAGCAGGTTTGCTATGCTGGTGCCCAGGCAGGTTTTTTTCCTGTGTTCTGAACACAACTGTGAAATGCTGGTTCACCTCAGGTGTGCTGCTCAGCATGCAGAAGGTGGGGATGATTTTCAGAGAGATGATTCCGTAGACTCTGGGGGAAATTAATGTGAATTTAGGTCAGAGTCACACTGACAATTCCATGGTTCATAGACTCTTATCAGTGTCCAGGACTTTATGTAAAACTGGGGTGCTCTCGTTAAGATAATTCTCTGCACAGATTTTTTTTTCTTTTCACCAATTTTTTTTTTCAGTATTGCTTTTGAAAGTATCGCTTTTCTCTGTTCCAGCTCCTAAATGAGCAGAAAGATCTGAGAGGTTTGGACTGAGTTTGGGTTGGCTCTGAGTTTAAGCATGGGCAGGGCAGCAGTCTCAGTGGTGTCAGTAGGGTGGCCTGGGGTTAAGGAGGGCTCAGATGCAACAATGAATTTGATCACAGGGCTTGAGATCTCTTATACCAGAGAAGAGAAGAAACAAAAATTTTCTGGCAGAGGGTACTGCAAATTCGAACTAGAAACCCACCATGTTCCTTTTTAAATAACCCATGCAGTTTCAGATTTTTAAAATGTTCCATAGTTATTTTATTTTGCTGGTAGTATTTTCACTGATGTGAAGCCCAAGGCTGAGCTCCCAAAGAAATGAAATTCCCTTTCCATTGCCTGCTGCTGCTCATTTGGGCTCTGTTATCTGGGGGTGTTTTCGTGCTGAAGTATGGCATCACTGTGGGTCCACAGTGGCTCCCCTGTGCTGGACCAAGTCTCCCTTTTTTTCTTCCTTTTTTTCTTCTACAATGGGTGAGATGTGTTTAATTTATCGTAGGAAACTCTTAAAGATGCAAGATCCTTTTTAGAGGCTTCCACAATAGCCGTGAAGCACTTATTTAATCCCATTGAATGGAGGGTAGATTTACTAGCTGGGCCAGACATGATTTTTGTTCAGGAGTCATCTTGGAGTACATCGAAGTTTAAAGATCTTTGCAGAAAACCCAAGGAGAAACAAAAGGAGTAAATTTTAAAAGGAACTTTGTCAAGGAGTTTTAGATGTTAAACAGATAGAAAAACCATGGTGGTTTGACTGAGACGAGTGTTGGGTTTGCAGAATCGTTACTGATCCGGTGAGACATGCTAATGAGGCACTTTAAATGCAAGTTTGATGGAAAAAGGGCAATTTCATACCAAAGTGCAGCAAGGTTACCGAATCAAAGAAGGTACACTTCAGCCCTGCAAAAGGGGACAATGCTCCATTGTCAGCTCCTTTTGCTTTTGACTTTAAACATGTTTTAACTACACTATTTACGAAATTGTACAATGTGCCTTGCCCACTGATTGAGAATTTATGACCAGAAACAAACCTGTTAGGGGAAAAAAGGAAAACTGAGTGCGATCCATACTGTAGCTGCAGAAATAGTTTGAAAGAGCTTAACCTGAGCACGGTGGGGGGCACACAATATGGTTTTCAAGCCCAGGGGCCTGGGACCTGAGTTCAAACAGAATTTCGTCTTTCAGAAACAATTTAAAAAACAAGGGAGAGTGCTTGGAGACATCTGTGGCCTCTCAACCTGCCTTAATATAGATGTCTCAGTTTCCTCTTGAAAAGCCTCCTTCAGAACCATGCCTTGTCAGCTCCACCACCATGCCAAATTCCTCAGATTGCATCATGCCTGAAGCTCACAATCATCTTGTTTTACTTCCACTCATTAAAGCTGTTTTGGTAAAAATAAAGACCAACAGCATCAGTAGACTTGCTCTTGCTGCCACGAAAAATTGTCACACAAATCTTTCACTTCCATGGAGGAGAATTCAGGCTCCTTTAGGAGATTTATGGAGCAGCTTTTGGGCGTGATTGCTGCACACAAACACAATGAAATGGCCTAATTTTTGCCATGCTCTTTGTTAAAAGAATGGACAAAATTCAGTTGCAGCAAAGAGCAGACTTCCTCCTCCTCATCTGGTTCATAGAATAAATTATAAAACATGTTGCTCTGCCCTGGTGTAACAGAGCTCCAGTTCTAACAGTTAAAAGAAATTTCACTTACAAGCCATTCTAAATTTGTTTTTTAAACTGGAACCTGCCTGTGGCAATAGTTTTACTATTCCACATCTTGTGAAACGTTGCTCAGCTGGGTTCTGAATGTAACCTCCCATTTGTATGAGCTCCCACAGGCACTCCTGGGCAGAGTCAGAAACCACAGGACCAGCGTAAAAGCAAAAAGGTCACTGCAATGGAGAATCCCAACAGCTCCTTTCTCAGACCTTAAAATGGAATTTATATGAGGTTTCATAAATTGCTTTAATTGTTCTCCGTATTTCTCTGTGGCTTTTTTTTTTTTTTTCTTGGTTTGTTTTTTTGGCTAAGCTTTTAGTTAGTAACTTGGTCTAAAAAGGACGACCCCAATATGAAAGTTCTGTTTTTACACCTCAAAATGAAAAATATGTTGTATCTCACTGAGGAGTCTTACATTGCTAGACCTTTCCGCACGACTATGGTACAGCACCTGTTTTAAGCAGGAAAGTGTTATTTGTCCATTGATCAAAAAAGATCCGTGACAAAAAGTGTTAGATTCTGTGTCAGCTGGCAAAAATCAACTCTAGATCTACAAAATCCTACAAGGTTGCAAAATTGACTCTGGTTCTGATCCTGCCATAGCCAATTTAAGTTGGACTTTTATTTTTTTTTAAGCTGTGTTTATGTTTGGGATCAGTAATATCTCCCCTTAATATGAATTTCAAGATTGCATCTAGACGCATGCAGATTTTATTCAGTAAGAGTTTACAAGTGCACAATTTCCCACTATTCAAACACATCACAGGATACATATATTATGAGTAAAATGAAAAATTTCAGGTTTTATAGGTGCGCTTTTTTACCATGGAAAATGCAGAAGTCTAGGTAACAATAATAATAATAATAATCAAAAGTAGTCTAGGTAATAATAATGATACTGATAATGATTATAATGATGATGATGATGATGATGATAATAATAATAATAAAAGAAGTCTTGGTAATAATAATAATAAAAGCTGAAAACTAGGTGGCAGTAATAGCCAGCTGTAGAGCCCTTGTGTGAGCAGGGATGGGATGAGTCAGTTTGCTCAGGAATTCTGAGGGTGCTGCCGTCCCATACTGAATGGCTCAGCTATTAACAGACAGGAAAATGCAGCACCAAGTGTTCCAAAGAGTTCATTTGCTAAAAAACACAGAGTTAGTTAGAGTCTAAAATGAAATAACGAGAAGAACTGAAGTGAATGCTGTAGGAGAGCTAACTAATGAGACTAAGCCTGTTTAAATAGATATGTTAAAAGCAATTTCCTTGCTGCTTGCAGTGGGTGAAGAAGAGGAGGAGCTGTGATTAGCTCTGAGCTCTTGTTTCCCGTGGCTGAGGGCAGGGGACAGCAGCTGTCCCAAAGGCCAGGAGTGTTGGTGTCTGTGGGATGGGCACTGCCCTCGTGTCGGAGCGCACGAGAGGCAGCACAGCTCAAATCATGGTGTCACTGCAGGAGGAAGGACCGTTCCTGGCTGTGGCTGGAGGAGCTCACGGTGAGCATCCCATTTGTCCTGGAGGCAGGGGCTGAGGCTGCCCGGAGGAGTCAGGCAGCTGAGATTCACTGGCTGACTTCACTGTTTAGTCAGCACGCTGGCCTGAGAGTCACCCAGTCCCACTGCCTGTGCGGAGAAGAATGCGATGCCCTTTTCTGGGCAGCTGAGTGCAGGAAGCTCTGGGGACTCCTGCTCAGGGATGTGCTCCTCTGCCTGGCGCTGCTGGAGAATATCTGATATTAGCTTTATGCCTAAAAACTGGTTTTTTGGAAACTGGGTCACCCAGATATTCCCAGAGCTGTCTGAGCTGCCCCTTCAGCAGACAT
Source organism: Acanthiza pusilla (assembly GCA_036630365.1). Classification (NCBI taxonomy): domain Eukaryota; kingdom Metazoa; phylum Chordata; class Aves; order Passeriformes; family Acanthizidae; genus Acanthiza; species Acanthiza pusilla. The sequence continues at coordinate 469,755 of JAXCHO010000006.1, read as the reverse complement.
TGCAGAGATGTTCTGTGTTTGATTTCAATTTATGTAGCTCTGCCTCTGACAAAGATCTTCTGTATCTTCTGCTTTTCCAAAGAAAAAGTTTTGTACTTTGCACAGTCTTGATGTCCCATGTTAAATTCAGAACGAGTCAGTAGCATTCCTGCCCCTAATATAATCATGCTTCCTCTTCTTCTCCAAAGAGAAATATTAAATGTATTATAACTCCTTCTTCTGTGCCACCTGTTGGGTCTAACTAGGATATAGCAGTGATCTTAATGTCAAAAAATACCTTTTCCCAAACCAAACAATGATAGGAAGGCAATTGATCTCAGCTCTAGGGTTGCTGGCAGGTACCAGTCGCTGACTGACTTGATAACAATAGATAACAATTAATAGTGACCTTAAAACTAATAGCTCATTTAACTTTCTAAGCAACTCCTGTCTTCCACAGCCTCAGTTTTCATTCTTCCCAACCCCATCTTCCTTTGCATAACAGTGAGGCCTATCAGCCCAGCGTTTCTAGTGCTTTATGAAAGGTGTGATAAGATTATTTTATCTGCTTTTTTTTTTTTTTTTTCCCCCATACGTTCAGGCGTTCATTATATTAGGAAATACATGCTGTGTCTTTTGTACCTGAGCCAAACTGACTCAAATCTCTCCCAAACTAGATCTCCTGCAGGTGTGGCAGGAGCTCTGTCCTACTCCTAAGGACATGGGGAATATGATTTGGGGTAACTTAGCAATTTTGGGGTTGTGTAAGTAAGCACAGCACAAATTTGTCCCTGCCTGGAGCACAGGCTCTCTTTAGCAATTTTCCCACCATTTTCAGGTATGAAGCCAACTGAGTGCACCTCCCCTCTGCAGCTCAGCTTGCTCACAAGCACCAAAGCCATCCCTGAGAATTTTTGTCTGTGTAGTTTGTGGGTTAGAATGCTCTTGAGGATAGGCTTGTTCTTGCTCTCCTGCAGGAAAAAATTTCCGTGCTGCTGAAAACATGGAACCAAAACTAAGGCACACATTCGTGGACTTTTGCCCCAAAAGGATTGCTGTGTTGTTTTGATGAACAGAGCTAAGTGCCTGCTGGATATGATCCAAAGTTTTCAACTCATTAAAAATAAAAAAGGATTCTATAGCTCCGTATTGTCAGGAGTTCCTGGTGCTTGTAAGAACGCACTTTAAAACAAACAAACCAAGTGATAGATAGAGTTATCAGCAACTCAGAAAAGATCTCAGCAATTAGGTTTATAACACCAGAGATCTGCAGAGGGTAATTCACAGGTATTGCTAAGGTTGTAGCACACTTTACAGTCACACCATAAATGTAGGATATCTGCCATGGCTTTCATGTCTGTGACTCTGCCTTTGCTTTTCCCTGGGTGTTAACTTCTGTCCCTTCATTATTCCAACAGCCTCCCTCATGCCAAAGCTCCTGGTGATGGAAACTTTGTCTAAGAAAGCAGAAAAAAGCGCCAATGTAATTTTGGATGAGTTTATGGATTGTATTCCCCTCCACACCCCAAGCAGTTATACCTTGCAGAAGTTGATGCTACATTTTCCTGCAGAATGGTGCATGAGAAAAGGCAATCATAGGGAATTCTTTATTCTTCCTGAAAAAGGCAGCCATGTCTGCCATGTTTACAGGAAAGCAACAGTAAATCATTAACACTGAAAATTTGGAAGCTGAAATGCTGCTTGGATCTGTATGTGCTGCGGGACAAGAATCCAAGTATGTAGGAAGGAAGATATTTTTCTGTGCACTGTTTTCCCAGCCACCCTGCATAAATCAGCGAAGAAAGGTGTCTCTGTTCCACATGTCTGAACAAAATTTATATCCTTGCCTTAAAATGCAACATATATCTTCACTTTTTGAACCAATGGGTTCCAGTGAGTCCAGAAAAGTAATTTCCGTGTCTGGAAGTCAAAGACAATTTTGCCTTTTATCTTGGTGGCATCGGGATTGAGTCTCAGCATTACTTTTCCATGGCAGTCACTTATGCATTACATCAAAAAGAGAAATGGAAGTTTTCCAGCAAAAGAAATATTCGTTCCTAAAATAGTCTTTTTTTTGGCCTTGGCTCTTTGAATGTGTAGGACCATTTTTTTGTGTGCACACAAATCTTTGGGATAATAAACTCTCAAAAATTATTTTTTTTTACATATGGCATAATGCTAAGGTAATAAACCAGTCAATGCTATGAACAGAATACACTAATTGTGATTAAAGCCTTAAATATTCCAGGCAGAAAGGTAACAATTCTTATTTCTATTTACAGAAACATCCAAGGCTGAACAGTCTGTGGGACATCCTTTCCATGGTCACTGAACAATTGCTGCCATTGATCATTTTTCGTTTCCAGTGCTAGGCACAGGTGCAGCAGCAGTGCAGCTCTGAAGTGGTTCAGCTCCAAAGGAGTCCTGTGCAGCTCATTTTCCTTGGACAGGATGTGCCTGTGCCTGCCTGGGGTATCCTCACAGCACCGTGACTGAGGTGAGCAAGCTGTGCAGGATGCACTGCTCTGTGCCCATCTCTGGCTTTGCCAGCATTCCTTGGTAAATAAACCCCCCAATCTGATCCTGAAAACCTCGCTCGCTCCTGCTGGAATCTGGATTTTCAGGCTGGAGGATTGCCTTTGTAAAAACCTACAGATAATATCAAGGAAGTCTTCCCTGCTCAATCCATGTAGGAAATGCCTTTTTTAGTGGTGGGTTTTGTTGGTTTCTTTTTGTTTTCTTTTTTTTTTTTTGAGTTTTGTTTTGTTTTGTTTGTTTGTTTTTTAGTGTGGTGTTTTGGGGGTTTTTTGTGGTTTTTTGTTTGTTTGTTTGTTTTGGGGGTTTTTGTTGGTTTTTAAAGTTTTGTTTTGTTTTTACATTTAGAACACAACTAGATTTTATTTTCTTAGGTAGCAGTGTCATTTAGCTTGTAGACCTGTTACGAGTGTTTAGACAGTGCGAGGGACAAAACCAAAATCTCCTCTCTTTTCTTTCTCTCTCTTTCTCTCTTTCTCTCTCTCTCTCTCTTTCTCTCTTTCTCTCTTTCTCTCTTTCTCTCTTTCTCTCTTTCTCTCTTTCTCTCTTTCTCTCTTTTTTCTCTTTTTTCTCTCTTTCTCTCTTTCTCCCTCTCTCTCTTTCTCTCCTCTCCACCAGGAGAGCAGAGTCTCCACACCACCACAAGCTGCTTCTGCCTTTTCTCCCTGGGGATATCCCTGCTGCTGCTCTGGGGCTGGAGCAGCAGGTCCCTGCCAGAGCAATGTGGAACCAAGCTCCTCTCCTGCCCAGCGCTGCTCCCCCAGGTGAGAAGGCAGAAGGTATGGATTTGGAACCAAGCTCCTCTCCTGCCCAGCGCTGCTCCCCCAGGTGAGAAGGCAGAAGGTATGGATTTGCCATCACCTCCTGTCCTTGGAGGTTGCGTGGGGCAGAGGTGGACACGGAGCAAAGCTCTTGCGGTGGCTCTTTTCTGCAGGGTGCTTCCCCTCCGGTGTCAATTTTCAAATGGAAAATATTTCACGTGTCACCACAAAGGAGAGATACTGCAGAGTGGCAGAACATTGCTGCTGGGAGCTGTCGTGAAAGAAATGTGTGTAATGAGGTTATAAAAATGGGGTTTGGACAAACTGCCCTCTTCCAGCAAACACTTTGCTTCCTATAATTGTGTGCGCTTTTGTTTGAACTTATCAAATATGTGATTGTTCTCCTTCTCCTTCGGGGAGATAAGAAATCCACCCTCCGGATATGCAGAATGATGTTGTTGTAATCACCCTTCAAAGGGAGACCCACAGTAAACAAATGCTGTCAGCCTGTCGCCTCTGCAGCTTCTTTCGGTGAGCAGCACAACTTCCAGAAAGAGGCTGGGACTGAGAGGGGAGGGGAAATTTGACTTGAGAACAAGTAGATAATTTTCCTTTCTTCTGTCTCAAACATCAAAATACAAAGGTCTGTGCAATAGCACCTCAAAAATATTTTTATATTATCTTTTTTCTAAGCAGAAAGTGCTTTGCCTCAGAATAGGTTGACTCTCTGATGTTTGTCGGTGTTGCTATGAACCATCTAAACTGGGAAAGAAAATGATCCTTAAGGAAAAGCTCTTGGGCCAGATAACACTGTATGACAGCAACAGGGTTTCAGTGCACGAGGTATGTCAGAATTTTACTGCTGCACTTACACCTGCCAGAATCACAGGGCCTCAGTGAATCCAGCACTGGCCAAGCTTTGAATTGCAGACCACAATTTACAGCTGTATGTTTTAGTGGGTTTTAGTGTTTTGGGGTTTTTTCTGCAAAGATAAAATTCCTGAATGTGATGGGATCATCACTATGGAGCCAAACTCTGCACCCCAGTTGAACAGCACTAGCCTGCAAGGTTTCCCAGCCTGCCTGGTGCCTCCCCTTTGCCACGAGGAGTCCATCTCTCCTGGCACTGCTGCCTCTCTGCACCCCAAACCTTTCTGCTCCTAGCAAACCTCAGAGTGCTAACGGAGGTGTGATCACTGCCTGGGCACAGAGTGAGCCAGGGCAGGGCTGGGCTGCTGCTCTGTGCTGCTGCTCTGTGCTGCTGCTCTGTGCTGCTGCTGCTGCTGCTCTGTGCTGCTGCTGCTCTGTGCTGCTGCTGCTCTGTGCTGCTGCTGCTGCTGCTCTGTGCTGCTGCTGCTGCTCTGTGCTGCTGCTCTGTGCTGCTGCTCTGTGCTGCTGCTGCTGCTCTGTGCTGCTGCTGCTCTGTGCTGCTGCTGCTGCTGCTCTGTGCTGCTGCTGCTGCTCTGTGCTGCTGCTCTGTGCTGCTGCTCTGTGCTGCTGCTCTGTGCTGCTCTGTGCTGCTGCTCTGTGCTGCTGCTCTGTGCTGCTGCTCTGTGCTGCTGCTGCTCTGTGCTGCTGCTCTGTGCTGCTGCTCTGTGCTGCTGCTGCTCTGTGCTGCTGCTCTGTGCTGCTGCTGCTCTGTGCTGCTGCTCTGTGCTGCTGCTGCTCTGTGCTGCTGCTCTGTGCTGCTCTGTGCTGCTGCTGCTCTGTGCTGCTGCTGCTCTGTGCTGCTGCTGCTCTGTGCTGCTGCTGCTCTGTGCTGCTGCTCTGTGCTGCTGCTCTGTGCTGCTGCTGCTCTGTGCTGCTGCTGCTCTGTGCTGCTGCTGCTCTGTGCTGCTGCTGCTCTGTGCTGCTGCTGCTCTGTGCTGCTGCTCTGGGCTGCTGCTGCTCTGTGCTGCTGCTGCTGCTCTGTGCTGCTCTGTGCTGCTGCTGCTCTGTGCTGCTGCTGCTCTGTGCTGCTGCTGCTCTGTGCTGCTCTGTGCTGCTGCTGCTCTGTGCTGCTGCTCTGTGCTGCTCTGTGCTGCTGCTGCTCTGTGCTGCTCTGTGCTGCTGCTGCTCTGTGCTGCTGCTGCTCTGTGCTGCTGCTGCTCTGTGCTGCTGCTCTGGGCTGCTGCTGCTCTGTGCTGCTGCTCTGTGCTGCTCTGTGCTGCTGCTCTGGACTGCTGCTGCTCTGTGCTGCTCTGTGCTGCTGCTGCTCTGTGCTGCTGCTCTGTGCTGCTCTGTGCTGCTCTGTGCTGCTCTGTGCTGCTCTGTGCTGCTCTGTGCTGCTGCTGCTCTGTGCTGCTGCTGCTCTGTGCTGCTGCTGCTCTGTGCTGCTGCTGCTCTGTGCTGCTCTGTGCTGCTGCTGCTCTGTGCTGCTGCTGCTCTGTGCTGCTGCTCTGTGCTGCTGCTCTGTGCTGCTGCTCTGTGCTGCTGCTCTGTGCTGCTGCTGCTCTGTGCTGCTGCTCTGTGCTGCTGCTGCTCTGTGCTGCTGCTGCTCTGTGCTGCTGCTCTGTGCTGCTCTGTGCTGCTCTGTGCTGCTCTGTGCTGCTGCTGCTCTGTGCTGCTGCTGCTCTGTGCTGCTGCTCTGGGCTGCTGCTGCTCTGTGCTGCTGCTCTGGGCTGCTGCTGCTCTGTGCTGCTCTGTGCTGCTGCTGCTCTGTGCTGCTGCTCTGTGCTGCTGCTCTGGGCTGCTGCTGCTGCTGCTCTGTGCTGCTCTGTGCTGCTCTGTGCTGCTCTGTGCTGCTCTGTGCTGCTCTGTGCTGCTGCTGCTCTGTGCTGCTGCTCTGTGCTGCTCTGTGCTGCTGCTCTGTGCTGCTCTGTGCTGCTGCTCTGTGCTGCTGCTGCTCTGTGCTGCTGCTCTGTGCTGCTGCTCTGTGCTGCTGCTGCTCTGTGCTGCTGCTGCTCTGCTGCTGCTGTGGGTTGGTTCTCCAGAGGGATGATGCTGAGTGCTCTGAGCCAGGTCCAGGATGATGCTCCCGAGGCACCCACGTCCTCTCACCTGAGCAGTGGAGCAGATGCAATCCCCACCCAATGTGGGGGATTGTGCACCTGGCTCATTTCTGTGTCCTGTTTTGTGCCAGGTTTGGGTCAGTCTGTGACAGGTTTCTGCTCCCAGCTGCCTATTGCTCAAGGAATTGCAAGAGCAAAGTCCCGAAAGCGTGTGTGGTGCGAAGCCTTTGTGATAAGAGCACGATCTCACGGCAGCAGAGATGCTCTTGGGTTTGGTACCACTGCCCTAGGTTCATGTGAGCTGGGAGAGATCTCCTCAGGTCTGCTAACAGGGTGACATCCCAGATCAGGGTTTGACGTGATTCATTTCACACAGATTTTGAATTCATTTCACACAGTTTGAATTCCTGCCCAGATCTGATCTGATCTGAATTCTTCAGCTCCTGAGATTTGCCGATCCCTGACATAAGCCTGAATTCATCAGACATATCGTTCAGGCTGCAATGAAGTCAGGGTGGTCAGATATTGCTTAAAAGTTTAGCTTAAAACCAGAAGGGGATTGAGATGTCCCAGGACTTTCTGCATAACTACTGTGGGAAGAGCCGTCTCGTTTATATTTTTATTTTTTTCCCCAAATTTATTTGAGCTCTTTCTGACAAGAGTAGCTAAAATAGCGTTGTATAGTAAATCAGGGAGAGGAAAACATTCAGTCAGCTCTTAACTTCAATCTCAGTTAGAAAAGAGCTTCTCTAATTGCTGATTGCTATCCATGAGATGTATCTGTGGATTGCCATTCTGGGTGTGCTTAACCTCAGCATGCTAAAGACCATTTCGCAGAGTGATTATTTTGCACATTAATTTTATTATTTGTGCCCTATTCTTGGTGACAAACCTTTCCTATGACTGAAATCTGTCTGCTAATGCTAAAGGTCTCCTGTTCTGAGTGACTCTCACACAGACCACACAAACCCATTCAAAAATGTAAATCCAAGTTGATTTTTCCTGCTTTGAAAACAAAGGCTCACTTGTCAGAATTGTCTATTATCACAGCATTTTTGCAGAATGTGCATGGATTCCTGTCCCTCAGCATAGTGCACCCTTTATTTGATTTGTTTTCAGCATTTTTGATGTAGGTGATTTTTTTTTTCTTTTCTGTCCTAGGGAAGGTAGTTTGATTTTTCATCACTTCTTTTCCAAAGAAGAGAATGCTCATCTTTTAAAGGTTTTCCTTCAACGATAATCTGTAGTATATTAACTGTTAATTTGTTGGCAGTTTTATGATTTTTGATAGGTCGTTGAAGCTCATCAGAACTCTAAAAGTCCATAAAAATTCCATTATTCATGCTTTTCTTTCCACTGGTGCTTCTAGACACAGAATGCCTTCAAGTTGCTGCATTTTCCACTGAAGTCTACTTGCATGAAGGAGCATTTATATCCAAATACCGTTCTCAGAAATTCCATAGCACATCCATACCTTCGCCTGTTGCATTTAAAATTTTCCTGAGAACCTTTTTCTTGATCTCTTCAATAGTTCCTGTCGATTTTTTCAAAATTAACTCACATCGATATTTCGTTCAGCGTGGTGGCCACAGCTTCCCTGTATCAAAATTATTCCATTTTCTTCCTTATGGCAAGAGGATTGTTTTTTCACAGCTTGAATTGCACATTCCTTTTATGGTTAGGTTTGCAGTGCCTTGTTTGCCTGACTACTGGCTGATACTGCCAAAAAAAAACCAAAACCCAAACCTTGGGAGTACAGGTTGAATAAGATCCAAAGCACGTGGGAATAACCAGCTGGAGCGAAAATCAAATTATCAAATTGGCCAGTCATTCTTAAGAAACAATCAGGAGAAAGAATAGAAGTAAACTTTGCACAGGGCCATGGTTTGGCTCCAGGAATTCAACATGCAAATATTTCTATCGCTGCTCCACGCCAGTGCCCATTTTCTGCTGCTGCTCCCCAGGTGAGGGAAGCCTGGGGAACAATCCACGCTCAGAGAAGTTTTTGGATGTCTCCATGCATATAAGAAGGGAGAAAATGACAGGTGCACATATCTTACAGAAGCATGGCCAGGAATAATTGTCTGTGGCAGCTCAAAATTCCCGGTCTGGTGGCAGTGCCTGGCTGGACCTGCTGCGGCCACATTGTCACCTGCACAGCTCCACCCTGGAAAATTCTGGGAGTTCTCCCACCTTCACAGTTAAGTGAAAGGATTTGCTTTTACCTCTGAGAAACAGGGTTTAGTTCAGGTAAGAATGAACCGGAGCTGCAGTGGCAAGGATGGTCAGCACATTGTTATCCTCAGAAACCACGACCCCCAGAAGGACTTTCTGTTCCTTCTGCTGATCCAAACCACAGGAATTCTTTCATTTCTTTCTTTCTATGCATGCAGGTGCCACACCAGGATGGGTGAGCCATCTTGAGCTCAGAAAATTAACTTGTGGGGAAACAAAAACTGTGAGTTAAGAGGTTTCTGATTTTAGCTGATGAAAATGAGCTTCAGACCTGAGGATGTGATTTTTGGTGATTAAACACAACCTCTCTAGTATCAGCAGATATTCCACTTGGGCCACTTAAGGACAAAGACAAGGGTAAAAAAATGTGCTAATGGTCCATGGCACAACACCAGATTATGGTTCATATTGTGTGAATATGTAAATAATTATAATTTATAAAATGAAAATGTAAATAATTATAATTTATCAAGCTTCTCTGTCCTCCATCTCTTACTTGAAATTAGAAGAAACAAAGATTCTAGTGTAATAATTTCTCCCTTTCCTTTCACAGGGCTAGCTTGGAGCTGCCTCTTGCCACTCAACTTTATTACTCTCTTGGACTTTAAATTGGTTTCTTGCGAGCAAACCAAAGATTGCACTGACCTAAATGTCACTTGAATTAATGTACTCTTCTTTCAGTCTTTATTTTTTCTCTTGGAGCCACTTTGAGCTTAAATTACTTTGTATTTCAAGGCTGGAAGACAAGGTCACAGCCATGCAAAGAATTAAAAGTATGGGATGTTCCGAGTTTGCTTTCAGTATTTTTAAAGAAGTTTGAGCAGAGTTCTCCCTGAGCCTGTGGAATAAAGTAACTCCGATGCTCCTAATATCTGATTTTATTCCATAAACTCACTTGCTTGGGGATGCACCCTTCAGAAAAAGAGAAGGGGAGCGATGAGCCAAGCACAGCGAGTAAATCAGAGCTGGAGAACTCCTTGGCCACTCTCTGCTGCTGATTTTCACCTCCTTTTCCTGCTGAGTGTTCCTTTCCCCTTGCAGAGCCCACAGGCATCCCGAGCCCAGCCGTGCGGAGCTGCTGGGCTGCCAGGGGCTCACGAGTGAAGGATGGCACAGCTCAGCGCTGGGAGCACCAGGGCCCTCCTGGCGTGGCTGGGAACTGCTGCTAGAAAAGCAGAATATTGGTGTCTCCTGTCCAGAAATACTACCCAGGGGGAATGAGCACCATTATTAAAGCTACTCTGGGATAACCGAGCTGTTCCATCCTGCTGGTTGCACGGTTGTGGTGATTTTCCTGGAAAACACAGGCTAGAGGCACTGTTCTAGCACAGGCAGAGCGTTTCTGAGAAGTGGACTCTGATATTTTGTGGGATCCCTTTAATCCCAGTGCTTTTCCATGTGCTCTCTGCTTTTTCAAAGTGCATTGCTCCTTCTTGCCTTATTCTTGTAGCAGAGCAGTGTGGGGAGTTCTGAACATTAAGGGAAAATATTTGTCTGCATATGAATGAGATCTCAGTCACTCTTGTTCGTCACAGTGACTGAAAAATGAGGGAATCTGGGTGTGGGAAAGGCTGTGTAACATGGGATGGCCATGGGGGGGTTAAATTAGTGTAAATGAGGGAGTTAAAGTAGAGTTAAATTTGGATCAGAGAGCTCCGAGCAGACCATGAGCAGCACTCAGATAAGCTGGAGAAGAGAGCAGTAGAAGGCAAGGACAGACTTTTCCAGAGTGGCCAACTCCATCAGACAGCAAAAAAATCTTGATATTTGGGATTTTGGCAACAGCAAATAAAGTCTTCCACCAGGGTTTTCATGAGCAGAAGCAGCAAGGTGTGAACTTCAGAAGGACAAAATAAAGAGGGGAAAAATTAGTGCCAGTGGGTTTCTGTATGTAATTTCTGGACACTTTCTGTTTCATAGTTGTCTAATATAATGTGCAAAAGATAAAATGAGCTCTATAACCCATATTTTAAATAGTTACCCTCCTTAAAAATAGTTTATATTAATATTTGGCATAATTCAATCATATAATGTCATGGTTCCTGATCATTGAGCTTCCAAATAGCAGTGTGTGCAACTTCAGGGAAGCAGAAATGTACTGTAATGTTAAAGAAGGAACTGTTATTCCACAATTCTCTCACAGCTTTTTCTTCCATTGTCCTTCCATAGACCAGAGGATATATCCTTTTTTAAAGAGGCTTTTAACAGCTGCTAATAATTTCTTACAGCAACTATTGAAGTAGAACATTAAATGAAAAATTTGAAGTGAAGAGATGCCCACTTTTATCTTAATATTTTGCTTATTAGGTGCTGACAAAAACTGGGAAGTTGTTTGAAAAATCACCAAAATAAATTCAATCATTTGCATGTGGAAATAGAAGATTATTTGCATAACCTGTTTTGAATGGAAAATGCTGCAGTACTGATAATTCTGGATGCATTAGGAGAATTGGCTGGACCTGTGCTTGTTTTTAATTTGCTGTGTGCCTCAGATCAGGGTCAGAAAGGAAGCTGGAGGAAATTGCTCCCTTTAAATGTTTCTTGAGGAGCTGGGTGGTTCCAACATCTCAGCTCTAAAAGAAAATCTCTTATGTAATGTCCAACAAATCCTGAGCTTTATCTAAAAGCTGTGGCTCATCAAATATGAGCACAACATCCAGGGAAATATGATGTTGCAATGCAGATTACATCAGGGCTGCAGATAGAGTACATTTGGTGCTGCTGCTGCTTAAAAATTGCTGTCTTGTAATTTTTATTTTTTTTTCTGGATCAACTGAGTCAGCAAGTTCAGCGTATTTGGAGTTGTTTTATTTCCACAGCAATTCTGCTTTCAAGTGGTTGCAGCAAAAATACATCACAACATTTCCTGCGTTCCTTAGTGAAAGTCATTGTTTTTAATTTTAGTTTTTACTTGATGTACAGCTGCAGCCCCTGCAAAAGGAGGAATCCTCTTCATTCACATCCGAGAAGCACTTGAAGTCACCAAACACCAGGACCACACCTGACTGCACTAAATTCAATCTGCAAAGCAACTGCAGGGTCCTTTCCCATCGGTTCCTCTGGGATGTTGGATTTTGCAGGGAGCCAGCCTCCTCATCTCCTTTCAGACTTGATCTTTGTTATCAAGGGCTGCTCAAACCCAGAGGGGAGGGCTGGCAGCTGATTCACCCCTTGGTTTTTAAAACAAAGGGTGAGGAGGAAGCAGCTCAGGTGCTGATGGCAGAGTTCCACCTCCATGGAGCCACTTTGGGGTCCTGTGCCCTTGCCACTGCTGCAGGGTTTTGGAGCCTCGTGCAGCCTTTCCTCTTGGGCAGCCAGAGCTGGGAAATGTGGAATAATTGTGTGCAGCATCAACAGGGCTGCAGCAGGCAGAGCCAAGCTCAGGGAAGTCTCTCCTGGTGCAGACAGAGCGTGGCAGATATGTGGGAGGAGAAAGGATCACTGTGGACAAAGGACCACAGAGAAAGAGGAGAAAAAATTCATTGTTGTAAGAGTAATGCAGTAGAGCAGAAAAGCCTGCCAGTCTGCAGAGCTGAAGAACCACTGATCATTGAACCATTTTTAGGCAGTTTTGTTGTCATTTTGTAAAGCATGCGTGCAAAGTAAATACACAAGTAATGCTTTTTTTGTCAAAATAAGAAAGCATTAAAGTTTGGTGGGCACCAAACAAATATTTGGGAATATTCAGAAGTAATTGCCACCTCAGAAATCACTGAGTTAGTAAGAGCAGCTCTAGACACCAACGTGAGGGAAAAGGGCTGTACATTCCCCTGGCAAAAGATGGGAACATATTTGTAAAGATGGTTTAAAAGCTTCTGGCATCGAGCAGAGCATAGGCTCAGAGCAAATATATTCCATACATCACTGGAGCCTAACTCACAGCTTGGCAAACGTCCTGCAGACTTGGGTTGGAGTTTCAAGTTTGTTTTTTTGCTTGGATGTTGCCTGTTTTCATACAGTTGTCTCATTGCTTTTGAGCATTTCCTGATTTCTGTGATCTCAGGGATCTTCCCTCTTCCTGTGGGCTACGAGCAGACCCCCGTGTCTTCAAATTTTTGGGACAAGCCATGGAGATCTTCCTGTTTAGCAAACAGGCTCAGAGTCTGAGAGCCTGGTGGGTGAAGGATATTCAGAGAGAAGAAATAGGTGTCCTTCAGTTTTTATTTCTCTGTCTGAAATGGGTCTGAACTCTCATCTGTTTCAAACCTGCCCATCACCTGTGATATTTTACGTGGAAAATGCTCAGCTTAACCACGGTGGTCATCACTAGAAGGAAAATTAGATTATATATGATGTGTTCCATGAAATTAGTGGGAACTAAAGGTCAGCTGCAGTAATTAGTGTCTTTGCTTCCCCAGTGTTGATGTCGCTCCATGTTCTCGTCCTCGGCAGGACAGGGTGGCCACAGGCACAGAGGTGAGTCCCTGCGGAGAGAGGGTGGGGCAGCTCGGGTACCCAAAATGGCATTCTGCCCACGTTTGGGCCAAGCCACTTGTCATTCCTGGAGGGAGGAAGGTCCCCAGGAGGGACACGAGGGCTCTGGGGTGACTTGTCCTGCTCCAGCTCTCTCAGCCCCCGGGAGGCTCCAGAAGGGACAACAGCCACATTCACTTTTTCTCCGTTTGTCACCTCCTGTGTTTCTCTGCGAATTGCTGGCCCAGGTTTGGGTCAGGGACAGAGCTGGGGACAGAGCTGGGGACAGTGTTCCTGCAGCGGGAGCTAGATGGCACGGCGGAATAATGCGGAATAATGCAGAATAGCGTGGAATAATGTGGAATAGCGTGGAATAATGTGGAATAGTGTGGAATAATGTGGAATAATGTGGAATAATGCGGAATAATGCAGAATAATGCGGAATAATGTGGAATAATGCGGAATAATGCGGAATAATGCAGAATAATGCAGAATAATGCAGAATAATGCTCCAGCCTTTTACCTGCACCTCTGGGGCAAAAGCAAGGAACCTACAGACCCACAGCTCCCCTGGCAGTGCTGAGATGTATTTCCAGTTTTGCAGGCTATTTTTGTGGTGCTGGTAAGGGATGCTTGCCTGGAATCATCTGAACTTTCCACTGAACTAGTTTAAAAAAAAAAAAAGAAAAAAAAAGTAAAAAAAAAGTAAAGCACAATAGAATAAACTGGAAAGCACATCTCTGTGCACAAATGTCAGCACACTGTCGGGTATGGGATTTGTATTCAGACAAAGTCTTGCTCTTTCTTTTTGTGAGGGGGAAAAAAGAGTCTTACTTAAAAACAAATGGCTTATAAAACAATGCAAAGAGAATGGGGAAGACTACTTTATTGTGAAAAACTGAAAATTCAAAGAGCAGCACCATGTGAGAACTCAAGCAGCAGTCAGCCATGGGAGCAGCCATGGGACAATTTGGAGGATGATCAGTGGAAAGCGTTTGAGGGGACTCGATGTCCGGCTCGAGCAGACCCACGAGTTGCTCTGCGGCTCCTCTGGAGCAAACCGAGCGGTAATCAGCTTCAAACTCACCGCCCCAGCCCTTCAGCACTGCCACTGGCCCAGCTGGCAGCAGCAGGATGGATGAACAGGTTCTCCTTTGGCCGGTGGGAGATGGGAGCTTCGCGGTGCTGTGGCAGCCCCAGCAGGGCTCAGAGCTGTGGGCTGTCCGAGCAGAGCAGGGCAGGGCAGGGCAGGGCAGGGCAGGGCAGGGCAGGGCAGGGCAGGGCAGGGCAGGGGGGTTTCAGCCTTCCTCTCCGGAGTGCCTGGTGCCATTCATGGCTAGCAGTGTCGCTGGGGGCAGAGCCAGGCCCTGCCACCCCCGGGGGAGGATGCTGTGCCCTGGCCGTGCTGGGTCCCCTCGCCCCTCGCTCTCCTGCCCGTTCCGAATGCTCAGCGCTGGGCACAGAGCCCAGCCCTGCCCTGTGCCACCCTGACATGGAGAACTGCTCTCAGCCTTCTGAAAAACCAAGGCTAAACCCCACCAAAAAAAAAAAAAAACAAAACAAAAAAAAAAAACAAAAAAAACAAAAAAAAACAAAAAAAAAGGAACTTAGACAAAATGCCTCGGGAAGAAGGTCCCGAGGTTTGGTTCAGCAAAGTCAGGAGGTGCTTGTGTCTCCTCGCTGGCCGTGTGAGGGGACAGACATTCATGAACAGGCACATTCTTGGAGCTTTACCTCTTCCTATTTTTTTCCTGACATTTGCTGTTTTATGCCCTCTGGCAAGCAGCAGAGCTCCACCGATGCTGACTTGCAGAGCCCACAGAGATACTAAGGAAATATTTTTCCTAGCAACAAGCGGCGCACGAAAACACCGAGATCGCTTCCCCTGCTCCTATTTCCCTTCGGTTTCTTTGGTCATCTGGTGCTGAGATAAGAGCTCACAGCGAAACCTGCAGCTGGCTTGTGTTTTGGGAGGCGACCTGGGATGGAGGAGCACGTGGTGCCGAGGGAGAGTGCCAGGCCATGCCCTGCTGGGCCAGTCCCTGGCTGCTCACCCCTGCCTGGGGCTGAGCTACCCTGGGGCTCTCCAGTCCCCCAGGTGTCTCTCCAGTACCCTGGGGTGTCTCTCCAGTACCCTCAGGTGTCTCTCCAGTACCCTGGGGTGTCTCTCCAGTACCCTCAGGTGTCTCTCCAGTACCCTGGGGTGTCTCTCCAGTACCCTGGGGTGGCTCTCCAGTACCCTGGGGTGGCTCTCCAGTCCCCCAGGTGTCTCTCCAGTACCCCGGGTGGCTCTCCAGTACCCTCAGTGGCTCTCCAGTACCCCAGGTGCCTCTCCAGTACCCTGGGTGTCTCTCCAGTACCCCAGGTGTCTCTCCAGTACCCTGGGTGTCTCTCCAGTACCCCAGGTGTCTCTCCAGTACCCTGGGTGTCTCTCCAGTACCCCAGGTGTCTCTCCAGTCCCCCAGGTGTCTCTCCAGTACCCTCAGGTGTCTCTCCAGTACCCTGGGTGTCTCTCCAGTACCCCAGGTGTCTCTCCAGTCCCCCAGGTGTCTCTCCAGTACCCTCAGGTGTCTCTCCAGTACCCCAGGTGTCTCTCCAGTCCCCCAGGTGTCTCTCCAGTACCCTGGGTGGCTCTCCAGCCAGGGCAGAGGTGCCTGGCAGTGCCCTAGGGTGGCACCTTCACCCAGGCTGTCTGGGGCAGGTCCCTTGGGAGCACTGCTGTGCCAAGGGACACAAATGAGGCACCTATTCCCAGAGAAGCCCTCCCAGGTGAGGCTCTTGGGCGCTGCTCTAATGAGAATGCAGCAATTAATGAGGGCTAATGGGCGTGCCCAGCTGCCAGGGCAGTGAGGGTCCTGCTGCACCCCTCAGCTGGGTGAGACTGGGAGCAGGCTGAGCTCCAGAGCAAGCATGGGCACCATTCCCTTCCCCTTTATGGAAGCCTGAGGGGGAAACCAGGAATGGTGTTTCATCCTGGAAGGGTTTTCTATTCATTCTCTGCTGTGAGACAGAGATAGAGTGTTAATATTATTTTACAAAAAAATGTAGTGTTCTGGGGTTGAATCATTAGCTGTGTGGGGGCAATGAGTGGCCCTGGGGTCTCTTGTGGCTCCCCCACCTTCCCTGCCCTCGCTCAGCCCCCCTGGAGCAGCACCCACAGCTGGGAGGGCAGAAGGGCTCTGCCAACACCTGCAGGTCTCTGCTCTGCCTCTGCAGGGTCAGCTGCTGCAGACAATGTCCCCAAGACCAGGACTGCCACCGGTGAGGAGCACGGGGAGGCAGGAAGCAGCAGGAAATCACACCAATTTACAGGAGGATTTGAAAGCATTCTCATGGCAGGGCAAACCTGTGAATTTAGGGCCAGCCTCACACCTACAGGGTGACTGCTTTGTGAGTAACCTCAGTGGGGTTAGGACAGAGCCCAGGAGGTTCTTACTCATCACTTTTTGTGTTTCTGACAAGAACAACATCGCAGAACACGGTCCTGTGTCACCAGTGTGCTTCCTGAATCCATCCTCCGGTATTTTAGGAGGATTTGCCTTCTGGAAGAGCTCGATGGAGCAAACTGGAAAGCTTTGTCTGCAGTGGAACACTTACTTCTGTGGTTGTTTAGAAATAGTGTGCAGAAAGGTAGGAGCAGGTTTGTAAAATTGGTGTGAAAGCAGCATGTAGGCAACAGAATTCACACTCCAGGCAGACATCCAGAATAAGAAACTGTCCTGCAGGCTGAAACTGGAGACCAAAATCTTGTATTTTGCCTGAATATATATATCTACATTACAGCATGATTCTTATAAACTCTGCTTAGCATTTCTGTGGTTCCTGTGTGAGGAGCTGAAGCTGTTTTTTTTGCAGTGAAACTTCAAATTGGGCCCAATTATGATGATTTTACAAACTTTAAAAGAAAACTGAATAGTGAAGGATAAAGTTTTAAAAATAACCCCTCAGGGTTTTTTGTTGTTTTGTTTTTTTTTAACTGAACTTGAACTCTTAACAGGTTTCAGATTTGCCAGTTGCTCATTACAATTTATCCGGGAATTGTATTGCAGTGAACATCCTAACGTGTAGGGACCAGATAGAAGACCTAAAGGCTCTATTGTGTGAGGAAGGACAAATTTTCTGGTTTATCCTTCACCGTGGAGAGGAAAACAATGTGAGGAAATGGTGTGTTGATCAGTATGTTGCGCACATCGTGCTCTGTAGAACGAGGCTTTCTGTCCATCCAAATAAAGTTCTGTGCGTTGGTTGGTAAGGCACATACCCTGCTCCATACAGTGTTTAATGGCTTTTCATCATTTATGTTCTGAACTGATGCTGGAAGGTTCTAAATATAAGTCAGAGTGAATTCAAAAGCATCTATTTGTTTCGAGGCAGAAGTGGAAACGTCCCCCCCTTGCAGCTAATAATAGTATCAACAAATTGTTAAACAATTAAATTGGAAGGTATTAATAAGAGGTGCTTTATGCATGTTAAACAAACTCCAGTGAGCTTTCTGTTTTATTGTTTAACTGTACGTGTGAGTCATAAGGAAAGCGTTAATGTCCTGGGTCGGATATGAATCATGTATTTGTGAACAACCTTCCAAGGGCACTGGAACCCCAAACACATTCATTCTTCGTCGTTAAGTCAGCTCTGCACTTGGAAACTGAAAGTGTAATCAGAGTGAGAGTTTGTTTATTAACCAGCGGATGCATCTTGTTTGCACAGATTGATAACGAGGGTGAAAAGTGGGGGAAGAAGATTGTAGGGCATGGGGCTCTGTGTCCCTGGGGTACAAACCACAGACGGAACCTGAGCAGCACCAGCACCATTGAGTGCAGAAAGCATTCTGTGACTGAAAGGAAATCCCATATTCAGGAAGGGAACCCAAATGGCACCCTGTCTGTGGGGAGGGGTGCTCCATTCTCTCATTGCTGACCTGCAGCGTTCATTGTTTTGGGTGCTTTAGCACCAGGGTGAGAGAATTCACTCCGAGGGGAGCACACGGAGCTGATGAGGTGCATGAGAATAACTTGGGTGTTAACTAAGGAATGAGTGGATTTGCACCACAGGTGGAAAATTGCTATCCCTGACCCACAAGCTCTTTGTGCTGGCTTTGGCCCTGCCAAGGGAACCAGGCTCCTGTAGGAAGCAATCTCTCCTGGAAATTCTTTCCAATCGCTGGTGCTCCTCATTGCCTCTCCTCTGCAAAGGAAAGCTGGGCTGTCCTGGAGGAGGGATGGAGGCAATGGCCAGAGCTCCTGCCCAGAGGCACAGGCTAAAAAAGTCTCTGAGTTCTAGCTGTAGTTTAGGGGAAACCTCTGGAAATCTAGGCCAGAGTCTGATAAAAAATCAAGGTCTGGCAGTATTCTTGTCTGTTTTCTCTGCTGTGAGATGGATCCTGAAAAGCACCAGAGTAAGTTGCTGCAGGGATTGAGCCCAACCTCTGCTCAGCAAGCTGCTGGTGGATTTCAGCCGTGCTGGGAGTGCACGATGGATGCAGAGATGGCACACGGAGTGGAGCTGCTTTGGAACATGACTGAGCTGGTGGATGGATGCAGAGATGGCACACGGAGTGGAGCTGCTTTGGAACATGACTGAACTGGTGCTGCTCTTGTGAAGGTATGTGCTCGCTTGCCTGGCCCTCTATTGGCTTTCTTAGAATTTTAAAATATACTTAAGTTTTAGCAATAACAAAAGTTTTTGTACTTCTGTGTACTTGCGGTTGGTTTAACGCTCCCATTCTAATCTTACAAGACCATAAAAGTCTGACTATCGATGATAATATCGAAAAGAAGCAAGAAGTAGATCAAACAGCTTGGCAAGGTTTTGACAGAGCCTGTGTTTGGATGGGGAATTCCTGGCCCTGCAGTCCTCCCACTAAACCTCCCTTCCAGATAAGAAATGACACATATTCTCCAAATGTGTTCGTACCAAAGCGTTCCTGCTGGAGAGCCTGCGGGACAGGTTTTGCCACACAGGGAAATGTGATTGTGCTCTCAGGTGAAGGATGCTGGGGTCACAGCTGGCACCCCTGGCCTTTCCAGGCGCCTGCTGCAGCACCTCCAGGCTGCCCCATGGCGTGGTTTGAAATGGGGTGGATACAGATGTGTGTGTGGGGTAACTTTGAAAAAAGGAACAATTGGTGTTTTGCTTAGAGACACACCTGAAGTACAAATCTACAGTGATTTTACAGGTGAACTTCATTTTCCAGCAACTTCCTGGTCTATCCAGCTCCTCAAATAGAAATTTTTCCTTTTCAGGTGTTAATAGTCACATGTTTGAAGCCAGGTAGATGCACAATTAAAAGTAGTTTACTTTGCTGTTTTGGTCAGCATTCAAGTTCTGATTAAACATATGTATTTTTTTAGTGGGGCCAGACCCATCTATCACTGAGACCTTTTTCAGTTGCAGAAACATAAATTAACAATGATTAGGGATGCTTCCTCCCCCAGCCTATGTTTCCTTTCTGTTTCAAAATGAGATGCCCCACCTGCTCTGTCTGAGCAGAAGGAGGGAATGTCTACCTTTACAATAAAAGCAAATAAAACCTTTCCTGTTATCTCAGTCCACATCCCTAATTTTGGGTGCAGCCTGAGGATTTTCCTTATTTGTAGCTTTAGCTTTAGGTCAGGTTGGCTGAATTTTTTTCTCCTTAGGGGGTGAGGAGCCTCCCTGGCTCCTGCCCGCGGCAGGGTCAGCTCTGAGCTCGCCGCCTGCTCAAGGCTGAGAGTTTGGGCTCTGCTGCCATACATTGTCTGCGGGTTAAATAATGGCTGTGCTGAGCTGATTAACAGAGAACATTCAGTTTCCTCATTGCTGATGAAAGGGCTGAAATACGTGTCCAAATCCCATTAGTGGAGATCTACTCACAGCTGAGCTATGCGAGAATTTTCAGACCTCATGCAGTATAACTGTACAAATATGAGCTATGAGAAGGGATAAACCTAATTTTATGAGCTGTTTCTGTGCTATTGCACTGTTGGGTTGGTTTTTTTGGGTTTTGGGGTTTTTTTTGTTGTTGTTGGTTTTGGGGATTTTTTTTGTTTTGGTTTTTTTTGTTTGTTTTGTTTGTTTGGGGTTTTTTGTTTTGTTTGGTTTTTTGTTTTGGTTTTTGGTTTTTTGTTTTGTTTGGGGTTTTTTGTTTTGTTTGAGTTTTTTTATTTTGTTTAATTGTTTTTTGTTTTGGTTTTTGGTGTTTTGTTTTGGGGGTTTTTTGTTTTTTTGTTTTGTTTGGTTTTTTTGTTTTGGTTTTTGTTCTTTTGTTTTGTTTTGGGGGTTTTTTGTTTGGTTTGGTTTGGTTGTTTTGGTTGGTTTTTCTTTTTAAGGCCACAGTCTGTGCTGGTACAGGGTCAAAGAATTGTTCCTTAACATTTTCTGGTTTGTAGGTGCAAGCAGTGTCTGTATGACACAGTAGTCACACATCTCACAGCCTCCAGACCCTTGACCAACACACTGCAAAAAGCTCTCAGGGATGGGACTGGGAGTGGAGGTGAACTAAAAATGGTCCCATCTCAGCTGCACTTTTAAAATCCTTGTATTTAGTGGTGCTTGTAGGAATTGGGGAGCTCCTGACTTTGCCAGACCCTGAGCTGTCGAGAGCACAGAAATGAGTTTTTTTCCTCTCTGCCTCCTGAAAGATCCCACGTGAGCAATTTCCCAGTGCTGGAGAGTTGTGCTTCACGGTGGTTTCCCAGGAGGAGGAGGAAGGATTGTCTTGTTGGGAATGCTCTGAATCAGATGAAGATAAACATCTCTTGACCAAGACCTCAAGGGAGCCCTAGATTAGAAGTGCGTGAGGTTTTATCCCAAAACACAAACATTATTGTTAAGTGCAATTATTGCAATTACTTTAATATTCAATTACAAAGAAACTAGTTGACTTCCCTTAGTCTGAGGAGAAAAAATAGAGGACAGAATTAGGTATAAATCAGCAGCAATGGAAAAGATACTTAGTTGAGTTTAATCTTTTGTAAACAGTTCTCAATATACAATAAGGTAAAACTGCACATCAGAAGCATTTATTGCTTGATTAAGTTAAAAACTGTCCAGAGTGTGCTGATTACAAAGTCCATTTAACTGGATAAGTATTGCCACTGGATGTAGGTATGAAAATAAATGTATTTTATTCTGATATTAATGTTTTACGGCTCACATTCATTTGCTCAATAATATTCATCCTAGAAATGAGAATATCATAACCACTCAGGGTGGTTTCAGAAAACTGGAAAGAACTGAAAAAACTCAGGGTTTTTTCAGAAAGTGATTTATTCTTCCTCCTCAATAATGGGAGTGTTTCAGTCAGCCTCTAGACAGTGACAACACTGAGAAATATGATTAGGATAGAAAGTGGATTGCATTTTTTATTTCCCTCCCCTCCACTTTTCTAGCAACAAAAAAAAAATCCCAGACTGGCATCCAACCCAAATATTTTAAACACTGGAATTAGCACACTTGGGTTTACATTCCCATAGTTCCCTGCAGTTGATACCTTTCACTGGACCATTGATAATCACTGTTTTCTGTTTGCTTCTTCTATTTTAGCAGCTCTGTGGGCTGAGTGGCTCTTTGTACAGTTTATTAACAAATATGCCACCAGCCCGTCACTGTGGACAATTATTTTGTGTTTATTATCAGTTCTTTACAGGCTGCTTGTCAGTTTTTGGGCAGGTAACTGTACTGTGCTGCAGGGAAAGGTGCTGATACCAGAAAAGAGCTCATGGAGACTTCATAGCTCAAAAGAGTTTATAGGGGCAGGTGTAACAGATAAAGGAATAGTTTGGTATTTATTGGTTTATGAGGTTCTAGAAAGGGCCATAAAATCCAACCCATCAGAACAGAAAGTAAGTGTTTTGTTGTTGGTGGTTTGTTTTTTTGGTTTCTTTTTTGGTTTGGTTTTTTGTTTGGTTTTGTTTGTTTGTTTTTGTTTTGTTTTGATTGGTTGGTTTTTTTAAGCTTGCTGCCCCTAGCATTGTAATTCTTTGAAGTGCACTTATTTGCTTTCTGCTTTTGCTGTCTTCACATTAGCTCAGCCTTAACATTCCTTCTTTAAAAACTCGAAACACAAGCAAACTGCTGATTGTTAAGAGTAGGAACTAGAAAAAACCACCCACCCAAATCTTGTGAGATCACTTTAGAATGCATGTTGAGCCAACCTCTTCTTAAATAATGAAACATCTCTGGTTAAGGTTTATGATAAATTAAGGGATTCAGAACCACTTTAGGGTAGGAAGTTGAATTCCAAACTGGAGAATTGGAAGTGTCTGACAGCTGTTTTTATTAGAGCTGTGGAAATGCTCAGAGAAACCACAGGTAGCCAAGTTTGGGACAGTCTTGCTGCCTTTGGAACTGGGGCTTGCATTCAGGCCTTCTAATGAGAAATTCGGTTCCTGAAAGGGCATTCCATTTGTGTGTCCCAAAACTGGAAGGAATTTCTAACAAACACCCTGGGCCTGGCTCGTTTCTGTTGGAAAGGGCCCTTGGAAGGTTTTGCTGCCTTTGGGCCATGTCTGGTGGCACTGGGCAATATTCACAAACCACACTTCCTCCCGTCGGTGCTTGGGAACACCAAGGCAAGACTTCTGCTCTGCAAACAGCTCGTGTGCAGCCCTTCATCCCCAGGCTGGGCGGTGCTGTTTGCCATCACTCCAGGAGCACTCAGGCACCTGTTTATCCGAGAGGCAAGGAGCAGATGCCTCTGTTTTTGGGACTGTTCCGTTCAGGTTATTTCCTCATTGCACCGTGGCTCTGCTGGCTCAGAGCTGCCATTGTGTTCAGCAGAACATGCAATAATCCTCTAAAACATCACACATTTATCACTTTCCCCGGATCAAAGGTGCGTGGCTTCAAAGGCTCTGATGAAATGGTGATGATGTGGAGCACTGCCCTTATCTGTGTGTTACTCACTGATGGTTGGGTGCTTTCATTTGGGGCTTTCCCTAAACCTGTTGAGTTCGATATTGCAAAACTCCTCTGAGATGTTTCCCATCCTTGCTGTCCATCAAAATGTTTAAATATATCCAGGGCTTACCCTAAGATTATTTCATTTTTCCTAGCTAGAAACAGCTGTTCTGTTTAGCTCTGCCATGGTGTTCCTGTTCTTCCTTGCTGTCCAGGTTCCCACAGCTTCCTGACTCTGCCTTTACTAGTGCTGCAGTCTGTAAATCCTTTTTAAAGGTGCCACAGATGAGAAATATGTCTGTTTCTGGCTCAGTTTTGGGATTCAAGCCGTACTTTAAAGTTTGTAAACCATTTAGGTCAGAACGTGACTGTGTGCTGGATCTCACGGGGTAATTAGGACATCACCACCTTGACCTGTGCCTCCTTCAAGGACCTGCACTGGAACTGAACCTGATTTAATGGCTTGCAAGTCTTCAGGCAGTGATTTTTTGAGATGTTTAGGAATGGTTGTGGGACAGTAGAAGTGTTTCCAGAAAATCAGGTATCCAGGACTTCATATCTACCGTCCAGTAATAATTGATACTAAGCTCAGTATTGGCTGCTTGTATGGTCAGCAGTTTAGAAACAACGGTGAGGAGAAAGTGAAGACAGAAATACAAAATTTCTGTAAATGAAAAGTCATTTTGCTTTGATCCTCTGCTGTTTTCTCAGTGTTGGGGAAACTCTCCTGAATATCGAGGGACAAGCACTCATTCTCCAATTAATTCCCTTCCCCTTGTGACTAGCCAGGCCCATATGTTCCACTTGTCTGTGATGAATGAACCATCATTTGATTCAGAGTCCCTTGTAAAATGACATTTTCTTTTAAGTCTTGTGCTGAAAAATTTGAAACTCCAGCTTGGCAAGGTTGTGTGAGCAAGAAGTCAAGTGAAGGGTCTTGTTTAACTCAGTGGAAATGCTCATGTGTGTTTTTGGTGAGATCAGGCTCACCACATGATAAGCTGTGTTTTATTACAGTACACTCTGTGTTTGGCTTGTATAAACCAATTATATTTTGTGATTTTTTTTTTTATTATTACTTATTGGCAAAAAACTTAACTGATATTCAAAAATCTGGAACGCAGATACTGCATAAATAATTCCCTGTTTTGTATAAAGAGGAAGGAGGGGAAGCAGACAAACTACAATCTTCCTCATAACACATTTAAATTTGGTATGTAGAGTCTTAAAAAGAGGACAAGTGAGAACCAGCTGCTTATGAGAACTCTCCTTTTTCTTTTTTTCCCCAGTCCTTTCTCTCAGTGCAGCCAAGTCATCTCTTGTAGCAAACTGCTGAGTCAATACTTTTAAAAACTCACCAACCGTTTCTTATTTCTATGTAGTGAACTGATAAGAACCTGTGAAGGGTCACACCCTTCCGTGTTTACAGTGCCAAGGCAAACACGACCATAGGAAGCAGTTCCCTTTAAAATTAAAGGTGTATATTACGTGGTACCACGGTATTCTTCTGGCATATTTGGTTTAATTTAATTAGTCTGTGCATGCAAATGAGGCAGGAAGCTGGAGAGCTGCGTTCCTGCTGATGGATAGAGCAGGCAGCTCCCCCACAGAACCTCCTCCCAGCCTTTCAGTGACCTAACCCTTGATGCTCCCAGGAACAGGCAAGTCCCTCAGTCCCCTTGGCCAGCTGAGATTAGCACAGAGCTGCTGTTTGCCGGAATGGAGAGATAAATCACACCAGGAATGGCACTCCCAGCCCTGGGAAATAGTTCCTTCACCCTCTTTCTTATTAGAGTCCCCTTTATCTCTCTGTGGGAACTGAGGGAGTTTTTGGGGGACAGAGGAGCATGGAGAGGTGCTGCAGGTTCCAGGTACAGCACACGGTCCGTGCAGGCTGAAATAGCAGGAATGAGCATCTGGGAATCCTACTAAAACCCCTGAGGAATGTGCACAATTAAATGGAAATAGCGTTTCTTCCAACAGCTTTTAAAACATTCTGCAGGGTTTAATGGCATTTCGGTAGAGCCATCGGCACAAATACATTTGGAGTAAGGTAACTTTTTTTCTTTTCACATCAGAATTTTAAGACATAATTCTGTGCCATATAAAAATGGTGTTGGGGGATCTATTTTTGGATTCCTGAAATTTGCATGTCAAAGACGAAATAATAAATATCTTGTGGTTTGGGTGTTTAATTGTAAACAGTCAAGAACCTTCACCCCAGTGCGTCTTTTTGTTTGCTACTCTCATGGACATGTTTGGCCAAAGCCAAAAGACAGCTCTGAATAGCCCTTTTTCCACGCTCCCTCTGTCTCCTCCTTTCACCTTCTGGATAAGTTAAGCAAAAGCAGCTGTTGTGAAGGGTGACAAAACTCAAGAACTATCTCTGGGACAGGGCAGAGTTAAACAATGTGGAAACATGTAATTTCTGTTTGGGATGAGCTGCTAAAGGGGGAGCTAGGACCAGGATTGTAGTTAGGAAGAAATGGCTTTGGGTTTTTTTCCTAATGGATGAAATAGAAGATTGGAATTTGTGTATTTTCTTGTCTTCCCTCTTCTCTGGTTTCTTCTATCTTTGTGCCTTTAAGATAAATATTACAGCAAATAAAATAATTTATAATATATCCAGGTCATTGGTACTGCAGTTTATCATCCTTTAAAAAAAAAAACAAACAAAAAAACAACTAAGTGGTAAGCCGTGCAAAGGAGTTTTATGAGGCAATCTGAGGAAACGCACCAAATGGGAGCTTCTCAGCCCAGATGGGAAAATAAAACAAGACATAATGCCTGGACTGAGGCCAGGCCTGGCCATGGCACATGGGATGAGCTCTTCAGCCCTGTCAGGACTGAGGTTTTTGGTGGGTGCTGGTGAAGAGCAGGATTTTGGGTTGATGGCATTTGTCCCATGGACACTGAGGAACCAGCAGTGAGGGGACAGCTCAGGTGAGGATTTCCAGGATTCCCAGTCTGCTCTCACAAATTCACTCAAGTTCTTGCAGTACTTGCCTTTTCCTGTGGATGACTCCCTCACTTTCACTGGATTTCATGGAAAGCTGGGTACTCTGATGGCCTTTTTGCCCTTGCAAATCTCTACCAATAATATTTATTTGATGTATAATCCATTCCAAGGCCATTATGAAATTTGACTTGACTGTCTTTGGGGCTTCTGAAAACCAAGGATTATAGAATAGTTAGTAATATTTTATTGTTAGCTCATTTGCAATTTTTTTTTGCCTGGGCAAAGAGCCGCATGTTTTTGTGTTGCCTGTGGTTTCTTTTTGGAGTAGCAACCTTAGGCTGAGTTTTCGGCATGTTACACTAAGAATCCAGATGTTTCTCAGAATGAGAATGAAAACACATCTGGTTGTCCATGTCAAAAATACACTGATCATCTTATTTTGGCTCATGGAGTGTGTTGGTGCTTGAAGATGAGACTGAATTTAGTATCTAAAATCCGCAACGATTGCAGAATCCCTGTGAAATATTTTTTTCCCTCCTGCCATTCCTGTGTATGGAACACATATTTTAAGTAGGGAAATAAAAATCTAAGTCATAATTTGGATGTGCTTATTAGAGATTTGTGATACTGCCATTGGCTTGTTCCTTGAAACACGTAAAGTGGTTTTGGACTCTTTGAGTCAAGAGCTGAATGGGATTTTCCTAGATCTCACTGCAGTCCTGCATTGCTCTGTCCTGTGTCAAACACAGACAGCTGCACAGGGAGATTTCATTCTCCTTGCTCCCAAAGAGCTGTCCCTGCCCAGCAGAGAGGAGCAGTGGCAGCAGGTGGGACAGAGCCTGGGAGCACGGGTGGAAACCAGGATCTGGGTGTTGGTTGTTAAGATAAGAGCTGCAGTTAGGGGAAAAGAGCAGTGTTTTGTGGCTGGATGGGAATAGAGCAGTGTTTCGTGGCTGGATGGGAATAGAGCAGTGTTTCGTGGCTGGATGGGAATAGAGCAGTGCTTCGTGGCTGGATGGGAATAGAGCAGTGCTTCGTGGCTGGATGGGAGAAGAGCAGTGTTTCGTGGCTGGGTGGGAGAAGAGCAGTGTTTCATGGCTGGATGGGAGAAGAGCATTGCTTCGTGGCTGGATGGGAATAGAGCAGTGTTTCGTGGCTGGATGGGAATGGAGCAGTGCTTCGTGGCTGGATGGGAGAAGGGCAGTGTTTCGTGGCTGGATGGGAATAGAGCAGTGCTTCGTGGCTGGATGGGAGAGGTGCAGTGCTTCGTGGCTGGATGGGAATAGAGCAGTGCTTCGTGGCTGGGTGGGAATAGAGCAGTGTTTCGTGGCTGGGTGGGAATAGAGCAGTGTTTCGTGGCTGGATGGGAATAGAGCAGTGTTTCGTGGCTGGGTGGGAATAGAGCAGTGTTTCGTGGCTGGATGGGAACAGAGCAGTGTTTCGTGGCTGGATGGGAGAGGTGCAGTGCTTCGTGGCTGGGTGTCAAGGCAAGGACAGAGTGAAAAGGAGCCAGGGGATGGTGCTGTGAAAGGTCTGAGGAAGGGTGTGGCTGCGAGAGAGAAGTGGGACTGCAGTGGGGAGCCTGGGCTCTGGGGACAGCTGGGGACAGAGCAGCTGGGAGATGGCACAAGGGGAACCAAGAAAGAGCTCTGTGGCTGCAGAGAGAGCTGGAGCTGTGCCAGGGTGAGGCTCTGCTCTCCTGAGCAGAGACACTGAGATATGGATGAGACCCAGGATGGGAACGTGGTACCGTGGCATGAGCTGATAAGTTTTGCATTAAACAACCCTCAGCAGTCATTCCCCTGATCAAGGAGCCTCCAGATTTCATTTCCATGACTTCAGTTTGCACTGGGTGTAGTTGTGCAGGAGGATCGAGCCCAGCATCCCAAAAGCAGCAGGGCAGGTGTGGATACGGAGAGCCCTATCCTTCTGAAGCTCATCCCTTTGTAACCAAACGTTCCCCATTCAGCTGCAAATCGCACCTCGTTCCCAGCTCCTTGCTATGGCAAGGGAAGGTGATGATTTGTGCAATGGCTCGATTGAAATGGGTAAAGGGGAATCTTTCCATTTGGTTCACAATTGCAGGGACACTCCCAGCCCTGTGCCTGCCGCTAGCAGATGCAGTGCGATGCTCCAGAGCCTGGCTCTGTGTGCGTGTGTGTTCCCCTTCTGAGCTGAATCACCAGCGCTAAAAACCACATTCAATGCCTTGCTGCAGCGCCCGTGGTATTTCTGCAAGGAAGTTAGAGTCACCCTGGGTGGAGGACCCTCCCTGTCTGGCTATGGGGACAGTGAATACAAGGAAATGCTTGCGGTTCTGGACACGATGGCATCGCCTGGTATTTCTCTGCTATTTTTTGCACTGATGCATTTCATTTGGCAGTTGAGAATTTCATAGCAAACGCTCTGTAAGATGCAAATACTCTGTTCCAATGTTTAATGTTTTGGAATGTTAATGGATTTTATTTTTTTTTCCCCCTCCTTGCTGAATGTTTCTTTATCTTGTGGAGGTGAAGCTGTATGTGAACTGCATACTGAGGGGGCTGCAGGCACACAGATGCTTTTAGAGCTCCTGATCATCATGAGTGGGCTCTGGGAGCCACTCACAGCCCCTCCTGCCCAGGACTGGAGGGTGCTTTCCTCTCCCCTCTCTCCAAACATTGTGCAACATGCGTGTGATCCCCAAAGCGTTTCTTAAGATTCAGATGAGGAAAATCATTACTTATTCTGGTCAGCAGCCATGTGGCACTGGAGAACAGACAGTGCTCTGCTTTACATTCTGCTACAATTGCCATCTCCTTTTTTCCCCATCCCAGCATTTTCAGCCGAGGGTGAGAAATTCTTGGTGCCCACAGTCTCTGTTCGTGCTCTCTTAAACGAGACCTTTGGGATCTGTAAGGAGTATTTTGTGGGACTCGGTAAGTGCAAGTTCCTGTGTATTGTGATGAGAAGTGCATATTACTCAGATTTTTGTGGGCTGCATTGTATTGGCCTAAACTTTGCCCCCGTGCCACGGTGACCCAGCTTCCTGGCAGCTCCTGAATCGAGGCCCTTTCATCCCAGCTGTGTGATAGATCCCGAGCAGGAGCGTGGAGTAAATGTGGTTTCTTATTCATGAATTAAGCCTTAAATGAATTGAGCAACACTGGTGTATTGTAAAAGGCAAGGAAAGATTGAAAAGGTCTTTTTAGAGGACCAGTGTTGAAGGTGTTTGGATTGAGACAGAATAACTTGGAGGAGTTACAGCTGGGCGGATCAGTTTATTATTTCTTCAGATTTTTAAGACCTTCTTTCACTTATTAATAAGTTCTAGTCTGCTATCTTTACCTATCTAATTTTGAAGAAAAACAGAAGTGATCTGTGGTATAATTCTCCTTTCTTTAGTCTCTGTTGATGAAAGGAGTGCTTACATGCAACTTAAATAATGAAGGCTTCCAATGTGCACTATTTATATTCCCTCTTGTCTATGCTTATGCTTTTGCGAAAATGAAACTTGACTGAATATACTTTTCATTTCCTCTTCGATATTTCATTAATACACAACCACAGTTTATTGAATTTCGCACAGAACAAAATGCAGCCCTATAACAAGATGAGGCCCTTTTGAATGTGGAATATTAAGACATAATCCTTTTTGCTTTCTGTGTCATGGAGGCTGAGAGTAGACAGATAATCTGGCTTTTAAAACATTTGGGTGAAGTTTGAGAAGTCCTCAATTTGTCTTTCAGAAATAATGAACAGCTGCCACCATGCTCCCTGTCTTCAGCTGGAATTTTGGAGTGTCTGTTTTTTGGGATAACCAGGTCTCTCTCATGAGAGAGACATTTCCATGCTGACATGTGAGCTGGGGAAACCTGGGATGGATAAAGTGGAAACACAAGGGGGAGCGAATATCCGCAGTCATTCCTGTGCTGTCGCTGGTGCTTTCGTGTTCAAGGAGGTGTGGATGTGTTTCAGGCACTGCTTCAGCCCTGGCAAATGGATATCTCTAGAAAAATCTATCAACTCCCTGCCTGTAGCTGGAAATTCCATGTGGTTGGTCAATGGCTTGTGTCTGTGGTACTTCCAAGAGGGAATGAATGAAGGGAATGTGGGGTAGGACTGGAAGCTCTCAAGAGGTCCCTTCTAACCCAAAACCTTCTGTTTGTGGAAATGTCTGTGCAGGCAGAGCAGGGCCCTGTCCTTGTGCTCCTCTGCCTGACTTCTCTCTTCTCTGAATGCACCAGAACCTGCATAGCAAATGTGAGGTCAACGGGATTGTGCAGAGATCTTTTGGCTTTAGGCTTTCATTTTGAGGAGCTTTAATCAAAATCTCTTCTCTCTTTTCAAGTATTATAGCAAATAGTTAAATGATGTGAGAATTCTTCCCTTGGTTCTGTGTCTCAGCTGAGTTACTGATGTAATACCCTGGGGAGCCCTGAGTTTAAAATACACTATTTCTGTCATTAGAGCCTTATATTCCATGTATTTCCATGCTGTTCTCAATCTGCGCCTCTCCAGCCATTAATGCCACACAAAGCTTTCCCTTGGGAAAGTGAGCAGAACAGCCTGCAGCTGACATCAGGGACCTCTGGGGAGAAAAAGAGAAATGGGAACGGACTGCAGCATGAACAGCTTCTAGATGAAACAGATATCTTGTGGAAAGTGGGTTACTCTTTTTCCCAAGCAAACCTTTCCCTCCAATGCTGCTGCTGTAGCAAATCTATTTGCTAGTAGTACAAAGAAAATAAAATCAGTTTAATTCACACAAACCTGACTTTCAGAGCTTCACAGACCTTCCTGTGGCTTTTGCTTTTGCCAAGTGAAAACACAAACATCTGAAGACTTGACTGTACAAAAACATATGATGGCAATAAACCAATTACTAATCTCACTATATTGACAGCAAAAACTGTTCTGGGTGGGCTCTGGAGGGGCTGCTGTCTAACCAGGGATAATCCCACCTGCCTCACCTTTGCTTTAGCAGGCAAGGTGTCCTCACCCTGCCTATGAGTGCAGCAATAAGCACACTTGGGCTCGCACACACGAGCAGGGGAGGAATGTTTCCTGTGCAGGGCACTTCAATAAACCATTGTGTATCAGAATAGATCCCTGCATTCCACCGCAATTCGCTTTTCAGCAGTTTGTCCTAAGAAAAATAGAAGATGAAATAGCGGAAATATCCCACTTCCATGTATCAGGAAATCATATGTAAAAGTGTTGTTATTGCTGGCTTAGCCCAACCTGCTGCTAGCCCTGGGTCCCTGTTAGTGACCTGATGGGACCGGATTTCGTCCCCTCTACCTGCTGGGTGGAAATGCATGTCACAGCAGCAAAAGCATCTGCTTCCTCCAGTTCAAAGCCTTGGCGCTGCTGGGTTTGATTCCTAAATTTGTCTCAGAAGTTGTTTGGCAAGGGTGTGCTTAGTCATCTGTGTTTTTATTTTTGGTTCGTGTCACTCAGTAGTGGCTCTTGGTTACATTCTTCCTTTAAAAATGCACGGGTTTGCTTTCTTTTGTAGTTTTGGGTATCTGGTTCACACCCTGAACATCTGGGTGCCAATAAAAAGCGAAGAAGCTTTTCATTCATAAAGCTGGAATGATTGATCCGAGCACCAACAACTTCCCTGCCTTCTGAAAGAAAAGAAACCTTGTGAATGGGTGAGTCATGGTGCAGACGATGATCTCAAAAATAATACCTAATTGAGAGCAAATATTTGAGGTGACTCTCACCTGTCAATAAATACACCAGATGTCTTTCAGCAAAGGGGATGCTGTGACAGGCGGGAAGATGTGCAGCTGAGGGATATCTCAGCTTTAAAATAAAGCATTTTCTCAGCCCTGCCGAGTTCCAGAGCTGTGTGCAAACAAAATACCTCACCTTCCTCTGCTGTGGGGAGGATACAGTCTCTGCCCCTTCAGTATTTGGTTGTGTGCTCTAGCTGATGGGCAGGGCTCCCTCCAGTCCTCTCTGTGGCTCTGCAAGCAGCTCTTTCTGCTTTTCTAGGCTCATGGGGGTTCCTTTGCTCCCAGTGCCTGCTGCACTAATAAGGATTTATATTCAGCTTTATTTTAAACATAGTGTGTGACCATCTTGAAGAGAGACATCAAAACTCACCAAGTCAGGAATGGAAATTAAAAAAAAAATCTAGCCCAAACCTATCAGGTGTTAGCCACCTCTTCTGTGGCCACAGGTAAAATGAAGAATTCAATGAAAGTGTTTCTGAAATTCAGTATTTTGTAGCTAGGAAGCACCTGACACTGACATGGCCAGCTTGACGCCCTACACTGTAAAAATAATTGCAAGAGTTTAAAAGATCCAGTACCTTTTGTGGAAATATTATTTTCCTTTTGCCTTGTATCATCACCCCATTCCCCTGACTCAACCTCCCAAAAAAACCCCAAAAAAACAACCCAGCAAAGTAATTAAAGTGGCGTGGTGGCCCTGCTGGGTGTAGATAACCGTCCCCTCTTTGATTCTGCTGTCATTTTGTGCACATGGTCAATCATGAGAAGATTCATCTTGCCTTGAGAGATAATAAGGGCCATTGAACTCCAAAAATGTAATGTCACAAAAAAAGAATGTGTTTGTGCTAATTCCTATGAGCTGTGATGCTGGCACTGTAGAAGCTGCTGTACATGTTACGCTGCTTTTATGTTTTGGTTGAGAGCACAAGGCTCTGCTCGTTAGAGAAACAGGGATATCCAAACAGCATTTTGAAATGATTTTGGTGGAAACGCCCACGGAATGTGCTATCTCCACATAAATAACCCTAGTGGTATTATTTGTTCTGGCTTTCTTAGCAAGAAATTGTCTCTTGAGCTCTGTAACCAGGTAGGACCGAAAAGCACTAAGGCAGAAATGGCTGAGCTGCAAAAAGGAAAGAGAATTCATCAGAAATGAATTGCAGCACTGTGAGAAATGGTGACACAGTTCATGGTGGCCCTGAGTGCAATCCTTATGAATTGATAACTTGCACGTAAATCTCCTGAAGTGATTCAGAGTGGCAGCCACAGCTGCTTGTGCTTGGCTCCTCTGAGCTCCCCTGCCAGCCTGGCACCTTCCTAAGGCAAGAGATTGCTGAAGGACCTGTGATGCTGTGAGTAACACCTGAGTTCTTCACCAAAACAGTGCAGACTGAGGTTTGGTTACACATTTGGGCTGATAGCAGAGCTATTGGAATCCCTGGTTCTGAACAGGACATGAAATGGAACTCCCTGAGCTGCTTTTGATCAAACTGCAAGGCTGGGGAGAAATCCTGCTGCCCTTCTCCGGGATAGAAAGTAAATTATCCTCTGTGATTCTGATAATTTGGAGCTCTTGGGAAGGATCCAGCAGGTCTGCACCTCACAGAAATAGGTGTCTGATAGCTGGATCTAGTCTCTAAATCAGTTTTCTAAGAGCTCTTCAGTATGTAGGGAAAAAAATAGCAGGGTTACCTGGGTGGAGGGTATGAAGAAAATGCGGTTCAGTAGGACACAAATACAAGCTGCAAAATCGTGTCTTGAAACAGGCAATGGTGGAATGTTGTGTGTCTGCACAGCTACAGATGCTGATTTTGGGTATGGAAAATTTCTTCTGCTGGTTTTGTTTTTTTTTTCCCATGCAAGGCTTTGCTGTTTCTGTACTAGAGCTGTGGGGGTTTTTTTATGCTGGAGCACCTTATTTTTGTGATCTTAGGGTTTCCTCAGAATTCTGCTCAGAATGGCTCCAGCAACCTTCTCTCTTTGTGAAGGGTGGCTTGCCCTGCCTCGGTGACTTCTCTGCCACCAGCTGCTAAAGGCAATTCTCGGGGAGCAGCTAACAGGGTTAGCAAGAATCTGAGAAATGAATGACCTTTTGCAAGAAATGAATCACCTTTCTCTTAACATTCGGGCAAGGTTGTCCATTTTCACCAGCGGGAAGAAAGGGGCAGTAAGCTCTAGCCCGTGTACCTGTTTTTGAAGGGTTCCGAGTGCTGAAACAGCCGGTCAGGAGGAAAGCACCAGAAGGGCGTTATTGAAGCTGTCCCCCTGCTGCATAGCTCACAAGTTAATCAATGTTCCAGAGTTCAAAAGAGAGGAAGGTCAACATGGATTCTGATAAAGTTTATCTCGCGGCAGTAAGTTCAGAGGCTGCGGAGGAAGGATGTGAAATAACTCCCCAAAAAATGGGATGAGGGGAGCAGGTCCTACGGCCCCTGGCTGGGAAGCTGCCCTGGGTCACTCTGAGGCAAGAAGAGCTGTCCAGGGCTGTGGTACAGACAGGATATTTCATTTCTGCCCTTGTTTTTGTTTCCAGTGTGATTCCCTCCTTCATTTTTGTGGGCAGCCTCCAGAAGGTAAAACATGCGTGGCCGCACACACAACAGGGAGAGCGAAGCTTTTGAGTTAAATATTCAAAACTCTTTATTACTTCTGAAGTTAAGTGGCTTGCTTAATTCCGATGAACTAAGCACCATGACAGAAACAAAAACTGGTGAAATTCAAGGCCCATTAAAGCCAGAGGAATTTTCCCAGGCTTTTGCTTTCTCCACTCGCAAGTATTCCACCTTGCTTGATTTATGGTGTTGAGATTCTGCTCCTGATTTGCTCTCGGCTCAGAATGTGGCACTCAGCAGGGGAAAAAGATTCTATCCTAGCAAGGAAACAAAGTCTCCTGGCATGAGAGGAGAACATGACTGAGAATTGTTTTTTAGATGCAGCAGGAAATGGAACATTTTAGAGGCCTTTTTCAACCTTAAGGGCTCTATGATTTTGCAAAAAATATACATCTGGATATGCTACGAGCAAAACCTTCCATTACTTGGAAAAGAAATTCTCAGAAAAATCTGATCTGTTGAACTTTGGGCATTCAGTGCTGAAAGCTGCCTTGACAAAAAATATATTTCCCAAATTATTTTTAAATTTTTTTTTTCCTAGCAGGAAATACAGTTGATACGAAAGTAAGAATGATGTCAGAAAATGTGGAATGCCTGCTAGTTAACCCAGAGTTAAAAGATTTGAGATTTGTTTAGAAAGATGGATATATATATATATATAAAAAAAAAAAAATAGAGACCTCCTTGGGCTAGGAGTGAGTGGGATGAGTCTGGGAGACTGCTTTTGGGGGCATAAATAAATTTTTTTTTTGGCCACACATGGAATGAAATGCAGCTCATTAAGGATATTGACATTGGCCTGTTCTTCTGGAGGTACTGGCAACTCTCTCTTCATAATTATACTGTGCATCTCCAGGTTTCCCCTCACATTTTTTTCAGAGCTATGTATTTTCCAGCTAAATATACATAATCAGCTAGCTGCTGAAATAATGCAAAACAGATTTTGCAAGGCGAATGCATTAGTTAGGATTTTAAATGCGCTCATCCCTTGGTAAATAACTGTCCCATACAAAAGCATTGACTTTATTTCAGGAACCAGAGATGGATTTACTTCAACTAAGATGGGTATTGCTATAGTTTTGCTTGCTGCTCTGGAGATGTAATGATCAAAAATAGGATTTTAAATTTTTTTTTAAACACCTAGTGGAAAATTTGTTGACTTTTCATTATAACGAAAAAATATGCCCAACTCTAGTTGAACTCATTCACTGCAGCTCCTTGGAAATTTGTCTAAATATGAAAAAACTATGTTCTCAAGTATTAATTTTAGCTTTCTGTCAGCATTGTGATAACATTTGCTTCGGGGCTCGTTTCAGCTGCTGTGCTGTGGAGTTTCTGGGCTGGTTCTGCACGAGTTCCTTCGGGAGATGCTGTGCCTTGTCCGTTTGGCTGTCAGGGGAGGCTGATTGGGGCAGAAATCGGTGGCTTTAGTTTCCACACAATGCCGTGAGAAGGAGGGCTCTTTGGACCAGTTAACTGGGCACACTTCCCTGCAGAATTCCTGAGGTGACTCTTCTCCCTGAGCAGAAGCACTCAGTGCATTTTGGGGCAGGAGCTGTGCAGATCCCCCAGGTGTGTCCCTGGCTGTCCTTGCAGGGCTCTCCCCACGCAGAGAGTCACCCTCCAGCCCCCATGGGTCATGAACAGCCCCCAGTGGGTGATGAACAGCCCCAGGACTCTCCCCACGCAGAGTGTCACCCTCCAGCCCCCAGTGGGTGATGGAGCAGCCCCAGGGGAGCCCCAGAGCTCTCCCCATGCAGAGTGTCACCCTCCAGCCCCAGTGGTGATGGAGCAGCCCCAGGGCTCTCCCCAGGAGCTGCTGGGCTGGGCTGGGCTGAGCCAAAGCTCAGAAAGCACCGAGCCAGAGCTGTGCTCGATGCTCTGTGCATGGTCAGGCAGTGGCCATGCTTTCAAAGCTCTGTGTGCAGCACTGAGCTGTGTCTGGGGAAGAGGAATTTCTCTCTTTTAGCAGTGAGTGAATAAACCTCAGGTGGATCGCTCTGATCAAGAGGGGGTTTAAGAGAGGATCCCAATTCAATTTGAGAGGGTTTAAGAGAGGATCCCAATTCAATTTGAGAGGGTTTAAGAGAGGATCCCAATTCAATTTTTTTGTCCTGTACAGACTCTGCCACAGTCTCCAGAGGAGGCTTTTCTACCTGCAAAATATTCTGTCTGGTTTTCAAATTCCTTCTACGATCCTCTTGGCATTCCTAAAGCCATAAGGTGTATTTTCCCCCTCAATTTCCTTCTCCAGGCAGCACTCAGGGCCAGCCCTGCCAGTAGGGGTCAGGGAATGCCTGAGCTAACCCAGGCTTCGGCACACGAGGAGTGGTGGTGGTGGTGGTGTAACAAAACTCGAGACACTTGAACCCACGACCTTTTTTTTTTTTTTTTTTTCCAGAAATAGAGAGTTTTGTGAAGTTGTCATGTAATTCAACACTTGTATGGACTAGGCACAAAAATATTTCTATTCCTTTCTGCATGTAACACAGGTGCCTCAAAAAGACAGAGCCCCAGGGTTTAAAAGGTGTGAAGCACCCTCAGTTTTCTTTAAGAATAAATACGAAGCAAGCCTCTGCTTAGGTTTAATTCCACACGTTACATGAACATGGAGGACATGTGAGATGGGAGAACATGTCTCATCTCCCCAATAAAGAAACAAATTCCTCTCCACCCCCCTAATTTTGGAGAGACAATTTAAATTCTGCAAACACATGCACCTCTCAAAATCAGCCTTGAAACTCAAACTGAGTCAGTGTTTGCTGTGGAGCAGCGTGCCTGGGACACGCAGGGAGTGCATTCCGTGGCTGCCACGTCGCCAGCTCTGCTGCCTCTTGGACAGGAGCTGTGCCACACACCAGGGTCACCTCCGCAGCCTGCACTGGCATTTCAGGTGGAATGCAGATTTCCTGGGAGCTACACAGTCCTGTGCAGAGCCGCAATAAATCTTTAATCGTCATCAAATTTGAATGTATGTGTAAATGCATGCAAGTTCATACAGTGGAACAGGTTATCAATCACCATCTCTCTTTGCTGGGCTGCTTTTATTTTTTCTTTCCCTTCTGCTTTCTCCTTTCTCTCTCTCTCTCTTTTTTTATTTTTTTTTTTAAAGCCTTCCCTTAGGAATTGCTTTTGAAGGTATTTTGATTAGTTATGTAATTAGCCACTTGTACACTTAAAAGCAAACTTTCAGGTCACATACTGTATGTTTACTCTTTGGCTTTAGGAGAGCTTCATTCAGAAGAAATTGCTATTGTTTCTTTGCCTTCCCATGGGAAAGCTTTAGCTTTGGAAACCATTCAACAAATGTAAGGTATGCAAAGAATACTGTAAAGACAGTTCTTGGGTTTGCCAACCTTTTGTCTTTTTTTTTAGGCAGTAGTTACCAATTACTTTCTTCTGTATTAAGGCAGAGGTTTTTCCTGTGCCATGGACTGAGCTTTGATTTCTCGATGACCCTTGGAAGTGGTCAATTGTGTCTTCTCCTCTCTTTCCTATTCTCCTCCCCTAGACTGCAGGAACTTCCAAAAGGATAGAATTACTCACCTTAGCTGGTTCTGAGTCATTGCCTCAGCCATTCTTGAGAAAAAGTGACCATCAGTGAGTGAATTATCTGAGCTGACAGATTTTTATGCTCAAATCTGCTCATATCTCTTTTACTTTTGGTGAAATGAATGTATATTTCAACCACAGATAACTCCTTAGGACTGGGAATTCTCTGGAGACCTGAAGATTTTCATGAAGGACTTAACATTGTTTTTCATCAGAAAAATGTTCTTTAGATATCTGGCCCACAGTGCATTTGGTATGCACCATATCATAATGATCACTTTGATTATAAATTTAATACACAGCTGCACCGAGTCAGAAATGCACTGAATGTATTCCCATTCTAAAATAAATCTTTAAGAGTCACTGCAGGATTAATCTAGTTTGTGAAATCTATCGTTTCAGTTCAAGTGGATACGTAAACTCTCTGGTTTGTTTTGGTTCTAGGATGAATTTCTCAATTATTTAATCTCCTGTTATTATAGCGATAAGGTACTTCCTAACGAAAATTCTGAACGCAGCTTGTGAAGATAACTTTTGAACACTTAAACCATGGAGAGATGCACTTCTCATCTGAACATGGTAGATATTTTTTAGGCATCTTTTATGTTAGATTTGTGGGAAGGACTTGATTTTTAACTGACAAAGAAGAATTCCCAGTGCAATGAAATGACTTATTATGTAGATTTATAAAATTAATGAATTGGTGTTATCAACTTATCTTTTTGGTAAATATCAGTCTTCTAAAATCCAGCTGTGCTGTCTTCTAAATGGCACAGTGGAAAAGCAACAGAAACTTCCAATTGCTGCATTGGTTGATAGAATGAACATTTCTCAGAGCATCCAGCTTGTCCCATGCTTCATCCTCTCTTTGGCTTTTTGTCACTGAACACAGGTTTTTATGGACTCTCTTCCCATGGGTCACTCTATTCTGTGTCTAAAACTAACAGCACTTGGAAGTTTGGAGGCAAAAATTTTGGCATTACTGAAAGCAGTGTTCTCTGCTTGGGCTAATCTGAGCTGGCTTGGCTCAGAAGGAACTCTAATAGGAACTTCTCCTGGGAATGCAAAGCCATTCCGTCTGTCATTGTCCTGAAAGCTTCTGTCCATGCTGAGTGGAAGATCTCATAGCAGTCTGGCTTGGAAAGAGCAGGATAGTGTTTTCTGGGGGCAGGTGAGGACTCCCCAGCCAGGCTAGAGTGTCTGTGTTCAATGAGGCACACGCAGCCCCAGAGAAGGCTTGGGGCAGGGGTGAGCTGCAGCACCTCCAGGCAGCTGGGGAATTTCCTTCTGCAGCTCCTCTGCTGATGCCTGGACTCTGCCCTGCTCCCCTGAGCTCTGCAGTCACCCTGGAGCACCCTGGCCTTGTCCTTATCGCTGGGACACAGGGAGCTGCGAGCCCAGGGGAGCAGAGCCAGCACAAAGAAGGTGTGGGTGTTTGTATTTATAAAGCAGGGGCTCCGTATCGCATGGCCCCGAGGGGAAGCTAACCATTCCCAGGCAGAGGTGTGGTGGGAACTCAGATAAAGGTTTGTTCATAGCCTGCAGGGAGAACAGCTCAGTGCAAAGCTGAGTTTATTTGAACTCCTCGGGGTCTTGCAGCCTGTGGCAGTGGCAGGCTCTCATCTCTGCTCCAGCAGAGCCCAGTGGAGCCATCAGGAAAGGGGTGCTCCATGAACCAAAAATGATGAGAATTATGTGAGCATGGACGTGTCACTTCTGCAAGAATATGCTGATTGTGTTCATTTCCTTAGCTGCTCTCCTTAGCTATATCTCTCACTGGTTCTTCCCCGGCTTGTGTGTGTCTCAGTGAGGTTGACACCTCACCCCAGGATTTGTGTCTCCTTGCCTTCCAAACCCGCCCTTCGGTATTTGCTTACAATATGTTGATCTTCCCTGTCAGAGCCCATGCCCCAAAAAAGAGAGGAATGAAAAATGAAGCCTTGCAATGAATTTTTGTGAGAGTCCACTTTAAGCATTGATGAAGTTACTCTGAGGATATCCTTGCTGTGAGGAAAAGAGAGGCTGCCTCCTCTCACCCACTGTTCTACTTTTATAGAATGTTTTGCTCTAATCATGACTTAAATAAATAAACAATTGATCAGTGAAACACTCCAGATACTGAGAACCGCATTGTAATGCAGCAGTTTAGGAGGTGGAGCAATAGCAATTGTTTCTCCTGCTTCCTATTAAACTAATTGCTCCCAGTCCTCCCAGGATCAGATTATCCATAGGTGGGGCAGGGACAGAGTGTCTGAAAGGACTTCTTTGGGTATTGCATTTCCGTTTTGTCAAGAATAAAAACTGCTCATGCAGCTCTGACCAGAGTCCTTTCCATCACTATCTTATCTCCAGGCTGGGGATATCGACCAGAATGAAGTGCAGCAGGGTTTTATGAATGGAGCCACATAATGAATTTGGTTGTTTGAGTCTGAGAAATTCTGTGAAGCTGCCGAACTGGAATTGCAATAATCCAGAACATGAATTGAGTTTCCTGGTGTCATTAACACTGAGGTTCATTGTATTTGGCTGCACGGTGGTTGGGTCAACAATTTTTATCTCTAGCATAGTAGAGGAGAGGCAGTGATCCATTTGCCTAACAAAAAAATAATTTATAAATTAAATCGAATACCAACAGTTAGTGTTTAGGAAATGTTTTCTGGCAAATGGGAGGTCATGGTTCAACGCACTGGAATCAAGCAGGGAGGTGGAAATGAGCCTGATTTTCAGCAGGGCGGGTGACCACCAAGTCAGTGGTATTTGAGGTTAAAGCACATTTGATTCTTCCTTTTAAGTCTATTTCATTGTAAATACAAAGTTATCAAGGAAACTGTGGATTTTTAAGAAGGAATATGTGTCTTTTTACAATGATGCTGTTTAAGGAGTTGCAAATTCTGACTTTCATCCCATAAAGTAAATATTTGAAATAGATGGCTATCAACATGCCAAAGTGGAATTTCTTTCCTTCTCGCTGTCCATCGTGCTCTCCTCTGCAGTGCCGTGGGGAGCAGGCCCTGAGCTGTCCTGGGCAGAGTCACCATTGCTCTGGAGGCTAAAGCACAGCCGCCAGGGAAGGTTTGGTTGGGGTTTGCCACGAGGCAGATGCAGATGCAGAATACCTACCACAGTCGCTGGGAAGTGCAGCTCCATGGGAAAACAGAGGAAGTGAAGGCATTTGGCTGGGTCACAGGTCCCCTAAATTTAGGATCTGATGGGCTGGAGGAGAGAATTAAAAGACCTGAGTGAGGGTTTTCATAACAGAATTGATGAATGCACTGAGCAGCTCTGATGTTTAGTAGCTTTGCCAGTCAAACCCTCAATTTTCTTTGCTTTCTTTTTTTACAATGGACTGAAAATAATGTCTTTTGTGGAATGTGACACTTGAAGCACAAACATTTTAGTCTTTGTTTTACCAGAAAAAAAACACCAAATGTAAAAATTTCTTTGAATGGAACTGGTTTTATTTATTTATTGAATCACAGGCCATACCAAAATACCAACATTTCATGAAACTCCATTCATTATACCAGCCTGCTGTAAAAATTCAACTATTTATTAATACACATTCCCTAATACCTCCTAGAAAAACCTTGATGAATTAGTTGAAACTTAGAGGTCTTAATGAAGATTCAGGCTTTGGTTTAAATAAATTCAAGTGCTCCAGCATGATTTTAAAGTGTCGAAATTCAAATGTCTAAATTTCAGGGTTCTAAGATGCAGATACAAACAGTGTGCAGAGGTGCACCTAGTGCAGGACACTGAGTCTGGCAGTGGAGGAGAAAAAGAACATGATAAGTGTAATAGTGAAACATTATTTCTGAATGTTTTCCTACGTGGAGAAACAAGAAATATTAGAAATTTCCTTTCTCAAAATTTTCCACTGATTTTTTTTTGAACACAAAAGAAGTGCAAACAGTTCTGTCCTGCGGTAAGGAATTCCCTGGGTTGGACACACTCTTTGAAGAAATATCTCCTTCTATCAATCTGAAATTGGTCACCTGCAAGGTTCATTTGCTAGTTCTTGTATTGGCAGCAGTAATTGTTTGCTGTTCATCTTTTGCATGCCGTCGTGATTTTGGAGATCCTAACCACATGTCCCTCACAATTCCCTGTTCTCCAGGCTGAGCACTCTCACACTATTATGTTATTCATTGTGTGGGAGCTGGGCTGTGCCCTTGATCATGATTATTACTTTTCTTTTTCCATGTTACATTTCATTAGACGGGGAACCCAAAATTGCGGTATTTGACCTGTGGGCACATCACGCGCTGTTTAACAGGGAATGCTGTTCCTTTCCTGCCTGGCTCCTCCAGTATCTGCTGTCTCTTTGTGTTCTGACTGTGCTGGTAGAATTCTAGTGCCTGTGTCATGGCTGATGTGCTGGAGTGAATTCACTGCCCTGTGGTGAGTTATTTAGTAGGCTCTTCCCACTGTTTACCCCAAATAACCTTGTGCATCTCCATTTCCTGCTCCAGTTTCCTCTGCTAATAACTCACACTCATGCTCTTGGCCGGGCTGCTCAGAAAAAGCACAAGTGCCATTGCAAACCTGGTGTTTCCTGTGCTGAGGGTGTTTGCCTAAAGCTAAAACAAACGCCTAAACCCGTGGGACTAACCTGTCATGCGTCAAGCATCGTGCTGCTTTCTTAGTTTTGCCTTCCTATGCTCCTTCCCTGGCCCTGTTCGTTCCCTGGGGCAGGGGTCTTGCCTCCTCCTCTAGACCTGCAGCCACAAAATAATCAAGTGCAATGTGAAGTAAATGGATAATTGAGATGGGCTGATGTAATCCTGGTGCATTATGATCTTGTGTATTTTAACGATGATGATAATGAAATGAATGATCTTTTGTAATTTCAAATGATGACAGGAACACTGTATGTGTTCCTTTGCTTGCCAGCATTAGCATTAGTTTTTGCTCAATGTCATTCAGAATGCTGTGAATAGGATGAGAAGTCATTGTGACTTTTGTCATCCATGCTCAGGTTGGGACCAAAAGCCACTCATGAGTGAGAGTCCAAAGGCTGAGTGCCAATGGAAACTGGCACACACCGAAAACTTGCTTTACATAATTCAGTGAATACCTGTGCCAGCTACCGAGATCTCCACACCAGCTCAGAGATTAAAGGCTCTATTGCCCATGCAAAACTC
This sequence comes from Acanthiza pusilla, assembly GCA_036630365.1. Classification (NCBI taxonomy): domain Eukaryota; kingdom Metazoa; phylum Chordata; class Aves; order Passeriformes; family Acanthizidae; genus Acanthiza; species Acanthiza pusilla. The sequence goes on along the minus strand of JAXCHO010000006.1, from coordinate 427,030 downwards.
ATGGTGGAAAATAATTTCTTAACGACACAATACCTGGCAATTGCTCCTGCAGACTATACCAGAGGTGCTTATTTGTTGCTCTTTAAGAAATGTGTCTTGCGAGCATCTTCCCTGCTCCTTATATATGAACTTACGAGCGTGCCTTGCAGAAATAATTCTGAGATATAATTGCATTCTATTACCTCCATTGGTTTTGCATCTCTTTGAGGGCAGACTTAGCCTGAAATGCAGAGCTGCATGAGATTTATTTTTATGCCTTCAGACAGCAAGAGCATTTCGAGACCACAAGGAGGGGAGAGAGTTTTACCTTAGCACAGAGTTGCTCACTTGCTCTCTCCTGACCTCCATCTCCCTCTCCCCTCCTGCCAGAGCAGATTGCTCTCTGAAATGCAGCAGTGTGATTTTGCTGCAGGCAGCTGGGTCAGTTACTGTAAATTGCTGCTTCTTCCATGCCTGGATTTCGGATGAGTTCCCAGAGCAGACTAAGATAAATGATGCAGGCTATTAAGGAGAGCCAGGAAGGATGGTGAGGGCAAATCACACATGAGAAATTGGCTGATTTTTTTTTTTCCCCACCTTATCTCTGTTATATCTTGGGGTGGCACAAAGATATGCAAAGGACGTAGCACTAGGTAAGTGGAGAGGAGATTTTCTTAATATTGAGTGGACAGTAGTTATTTTGTTATTAAAAATACTTATCACAATGTGTAATATCCTTTCCACATAAATGGGTATAATTTGACCATCTTACTCCTAGGGGGCTCCATGAACTTCTATGCTCTTCAAATTATTTTTAGTCTTTTGGAAGGAGAGTTGTTGGAATAATTTCCAGGTTAAAAAAAAATCCCTTAAAATATTTCGGACACTAGCCCAGAGTTTTCTTTAATGGTCTTTACCATAAATATCCAATGCATATCGGCGAATTTAACTATCTTACAATATTAAATTAAACCCAGGATTTACTCCTTTGCTCCATCCTTCCATCTGCAGCTCAGTCAGGATTAAGAATTTGCTGTAGGCAACAATTTGCATTTGCCATTAAAACAGAATCTGTCACCTTGATGATCTCTTCCAGTGTGAGAAATGCATCTCATGGACCCTAACATTAAAAAAACCCCAAAATTAGCTTTAAAGTGTCAACTGTTTTATAGCAGCTTCCTACTTAGGACAAACGATTTTTTTCAAGCATTAGTGAATTCTCACAAAGGTTCTGTAGGAGGGAAGTTCTGTCAGCTATTGGAGCTGGCAGAGGAAACCTCTGGCACAAACTGGGAGCACTCCCTGACTCCCAGCTTTGTGCAGCAGCCATGAGTGGTCCTTCACCAGCAGTTCCTGTTCTGAGATGAAGAATCTGAGATGATGACAAATTGACCTAGATGATAAGTAAATAAGCAAATAATAACAATGTGCTGCAAATTCAAGCTGATGCAATTATTGTGAGTTCAGAGTGAGCAAGGCCAATCCACTTTATTAAAAAAACATGACTGGAAACCTGCAAGGATGATGGGGAACACTTGACCAGCACTGTCCTGAGCAAACTCCTTGCAGGAATGGACCATTGGCAGCTCTGATCGATAAGCAGAAATATCTGTACTGATATCCCAACTTCAGAGCACTGCCTATGAAAACATCTTTGCTGGGGTGGAAATTGGATGGCATCAGGCTGCTCGGGCTAACTGTGATCATGTGGACCTGAAGAAAGGGACACAGTCTTCATTGACAAATAAATATTGAGAGGATTAGCACTTTCCACTGATGGGGCTCTTTGAATACGGCATCATTCAGTGAAAGGAGGAAAAGAGATGAATCGAATACTGTAACCTGAACGCAACCAAATCTAGCATTCATAAAAAAAAATCCTACTGACCTAGAAGTACTAATTGTCAGAAGAATTGGAGTTTGATTTCAGTAAGCATCGTGTTAATGAAATCTCCAGGAACTATAACCCGAGACGTTAGCCTTCGTCCTCATTTCCCTCTCACTAGTACACCCCTGTGACTAAAACTGATGGGATTTGTAATTTCCCTGCTACCTGCCTGGCTACTACAGGGGTGCAGTTCATGAGTTTAAACTTGTCTGTGTCCTCTCCTTTGCTGCAGCTCATCAACCTGTTTATTTTAGTTGCAGTTTTTGTTGTTTGTTTTTTGGGGTTTTTTTTTAAGCAGCACGAAAACCTCGACAATGCGTCTGCTTGCATTTTGAACAGCGAAAATTTGTCTTTCAAGGTCACAAAGCACAAGTAGCATGCCAGTTGCATTCTTTGGTAATAAATGATGAACAACTTATGGGACTGACAGTTCATTTTAAAGGAAGTAGAGATGCTTGTTTAGTTCCTCAGGGTAAATTTGGAGGTATTGACACTGTTAATAAGAATTCAGTTTTTTAAAAGGTTTATTCTGAAGAGATTTTTATGTACGTGTCCAGTTTTCACTCAGACTGAGTTTCTTGTAAGATATTGTTGTGATATGTCCTAGGCCATGACTTCACTTTTAGGAGTCCTAGTAACTCAAGCAGACAGTAGATCTTTATGAAAAAAAAAATGCAGAAGGTTAAAATTCATGTCTGGCCCTAATAATTGGTGGTGAAAATGAAAATGCTGGCGAAATTCAAGAAGATGCCTATTAGAGACCTAAATAGAAATGTTATTGGTTGAGTGTTATTAGCTGAGGGCTGTAAACCCACACAAGGACGTGTTCTGGAGCAGGAGCTGAGCTCTGGGACTGCTGGCTGCCTTTTCAGGCTCAGTGTCAAGCACTGCTCTGCCTTTCGGAGGCTTGGGGAGGAGAGCAGTGCAGTTGGCTCTGTCTGGCAGTGCTGCATGGCCACCGTGGGGCTTTAGGAAAGGTAACGGCTCTTCACTACCTAAGGAAAACAAGTTAGGAAAAGCCTGTCGCTGTTAACATCTTTCCCATTCACTGACTTGTTTGTTTTGCTATATACACAATGATTCCCTTTTAGCTTTCTGGTTATTTGAGATATGGTGAAAAGTTTGAGAGCGTGGAATTGTATTCCTTGGATAAAATTCACACCCCAAATAGACCTTAAAGAAAGCATAAAGCTGCTCTGGGCTCTCGATTGGGAGTTAAGTGGAACTCAAATGGAGCATGGACCATAGACTGGCAGGCAGTAAAGGATTTCATCTATAGCAGTAGCTTATTTGGAAGTGTTAATACTTTACACTCAAAATTTGGGATACAAATGGCAGGGATGACTACGGCAGGTTTACCTGAAAGTTGTGGGAATGTGAGGCACAAATAATTGCCTGAAATGTGGAATGACAGGCACCGCATGGGGCTTTCTACAAATCACACCAGAAACGTTCTTCTGTGGCTGCATTTTGTTATCAAAAGAGGTGAAGCCCACAGACTCTATTCTATTCTGTCATTGTCTATTCAGTTGACAATTTCTTTAGGGGACTAAAGAAACCTAAAGCACGAAGATACAAGCCAATAATTAAAGGAAAAGGTTACACCCTTTTAAGAGGGCTTTTTTTAACTGCAAACTCTTTCTGTGGTAAATGTAAGCATTGTGAAGAGTGATGATGAGAGTCCATTTCCCTTCAAACTCCTTCCTGCAGAGTGGAAAGCAGAGTGTCTCACAATGGCCTCTCCCTTCTCTGCCTCTCTTATTTTAGAGGACTTAGAGTCTTGTCAAGACTTTGTGAGCCTCAAGGTGAGATCACTCGCACAGCTTTTCCCTTCAGCACCAGGTGTGAGCTGTGAGCGTGACCAGAGCAGAGCTACAGAGAAATTTCAGACAGAAACAGAGGGGCAAAGTGGTCTGAGACTGCTTTTGAGTTTCACTCTTTCCAGTGGATTAAGTGAGTAGTTAACATGAGGTTATTGCAAAACCCTGTGAAATATTTTTGGTAGCTGGGTCTCTGGCACCAGGAGAGAATTCAGCTCATTTTTTCAAAATTCTGGCTCATGTTACAGTGGAACTGAGTATAAAATAGCTATCTGTCCTTGCTTCTATTTTGCAAACCCCTGAACTATTTAGCTTGCCCACGCATTGTGGTCCAGAGCATTGTGTGTTTTGGATTGTCTGAATTTTTATTTTGGCTTTTTTAAAAGGTACACTATTTATATGATTTAGGATGCTTAGTGGCGTGCATACTAATTGTAGAAAAATCCATCAGATATTACCCAGTAGACTAGACAGGCTCCTCCAGGGCTGCTATGGTCCATCAGGTAAATACATACTTTGGAACATGTACTAATGTCAAAAACCATGAGTTATTTACCCAGGAGATGCTGTTCCAGTATGCTGGGCAAATGTGTGTCTAGGGTGGGGTTTTTTTAACAGCTGATTTTTAATTTTTTTTCAAGCTGGGAAGGCTATATCAATTTGGAAAAAGCTGCCATGACCATTTGTTGGAAAAATACACATATTTTCAAAGCTGACACACACCAAGCCGTGTGCTGTTACATTAATATGCATTTATATAGCGCTGTAGCATTGCGTGTAACGGGCTCTGGAAGCAGCTCCCCAAAAAGCCAAGGTGTTTCTGTGGTTCTCATGTCGTGCTGGCTCTGTCTGGCTGGCCATGGAGCAGATGGATTGTTGTCACTCACCCCCGAGCACTCGGGGCAGTCGGAGCAGGGCCAGGTCCCCATGTGAGCTCCTGGGTGCTCTCAGGAGACGGGAGCAGTGTGAACACATTGCACACCTCGTGCAAACAGCGTGTTCCCCCCACCTTAACCTCCTCATCCCCCAGCCAGGGTAGCTGGCTGCTCCTCGGATTGTTTGATAGCTGAGGGTAAGGAGAGGTGGAATAACTTGTCCAAGTTTAGCCAGCTGGTCCCGATGGGAGGACACAAAATGTTGTTTTCTTAGAGCAACACTTTCTGGGCTTTCTGTACATCTTTTCTCACCCCCTCCTGTTTTTCTAAATAATGCAAGCAGACAGAGAGACAACTTTCTGTTCTTGTTATTGATCAGGGTCTCACGAAACACCTTCTGAAAGCATCTGGAACCTAGTCGTATGGACCAAGGCATCATCTGAAACACAAAGTGTACAGCCCAGCACATTTGAACCTGCCCTTAGGCTCAGGATGTCTTCTACCTGAACATTTTCACCCTACCTTTAAAGATCAGATTTGTGGTGATGCACTCACTGAGTTGGATTTAAGTGTGTGCACCTTAATATTTTTTCTCTTTGATTTTGCTGCCATCCCCTACTCTGATTTTTCAAGGAAATGCATCCTAACCTGACACTGTATTTGTAAAGTTCTAGCAAGCAGCTGCAATCGAGGGGACAAGCTGCAGCACCAGGTGTGGCAGTGCAGGGAGGGGAGATCTGTGGCAATCGTTTCTGCTGGGGTGCCAACAGCACGGCTATATTCAATTATAAAATACTAGAGCTGGAAGGCCATTGAAAAGGTTTAAAAATGCCTCTGTTACATGGTTATCTTTATAACTTTGGTCCTATCTGTAGCTGGCGGGACTCTGGCTTTCATCCACGTGCCAACCGTGTACTACAACAATTAAAATACTACACTCATAAAACCCTCACTGCTCCGTGCGTGTGCGGCTCGACCAAAGCTCAGCAGATGAGATTGTGATCGCAGCCCCAGTTGCAAAAGGGAAAAACCCAAACCCCAAACCCTGTGACATTAGGAGTGAAAACTGAGGCTGATGGTGGTGTTCTGCTCCATGTTCAGAGTGTCATTGCCGCCTGGTGATTTACATTTTGCATGTTCACTGAGCAGCCTTTCTCCTGCGCGTTAGTTTGGACGACAATGCATTTCTTCATATGGGGAGGAAGCAACAAAATAATAGAGAGAAATTAACCAATCAAAATCATGGTAAATAAAAGTCTCTCTCTCTCTTTCTTTCTTTTTAAAGCTCAAGAGGCAGCTGGCACTCTCAGGCTTTGTTATAGTGAGGAAAGAGAACAGCAAACTGCATGCAGTATAGAGTCAGTGTCATTGAAACTAATGGCATGAATGATCTCACGCCATTGTCGTGGGACGGAGATTTACTGTGCTGAGGAGAGAACACATATTATGGAGAAAAGCATCGATCTACTTCCACATTTTATTCACATGAACGACAAGCAAGTTATTCACTACTATGCAGTCACATTCAATCCCTCAGTGTCTGAGCCACAATGCCTCCCAAGTCCCTCACACTTTACAGCTGTGCAGAGCACCTAGCCAATAACTACTTGTCCCCACTTTGCAACCAACAGAAAAGGTTTATTAGCCCCTCTCACTTGACCAGTTTACAGTTTAGACTTGTGTTTGCTGGGTGATTTCAGCCACAGTGTTTGATTCCTACAATAACTTGTCCATTAATGCTGCGTCCTCTCTCTCCCCCTCTTTTTCATGGCAGGCATTAGGCAGGTGGAGAGGGAAGCTGTGGCTGCATTGCCATTTTCACTTTTTGGATCAGATTATGACATTTCCATGGCCTAGATGTTCTGCTTCCAAACGCTCTTTCCTATGCAAAGAGTGCAAATAGGGGTTGGCTAAAAGAAATGAAAATGGCAAAGTCAAGGAGAGGTATTCAGTGCAGTATGGATGCTTTGTTCTTGTTTTTCCTGCATTTGCTGACTATGCCACTTGATATAGACTTTTTCCTCTGTTTTTAACTCTAACTTTGGTATCCTAATGGAGGTATCATGGTGGTAACTATTGCAAAAGAAGGAAAATGCTGGCAAATTATTTTATTTCTTTTTTGGTGGGGAGAGACTAAATAATGGTGAGGAATAGTCCAAAAGTACAGAGTCTGTAACTCCCTGATTCTTTACATTACAGCATCTGTGCAAGTCCTCCTTAGCCTTGAGAGGATGCTCTTGGTGCATGAACTTTGGGTGATTCCGAGTCCCTGCCACCATCATCCTCATCGTTTTCGGTGGAGCCTTCGGGGCAAACTGAGGCTCTGACAGGGAAATCTGTGGTGTCTGTGCTACCATTCCTGACCATTCTAACAGCCCTTTGGGAAACGTGCAGCAGATTTTCTCAGTTCCTTTAATCAGGAAATCACTTCTGAGCTCTTCCTCAGCATCATCGTGGCTCCACATGAGTAAGACTGCACAGTCACCTTATCCTCCCGAGCTTTGTCGCACACTCCTTAATTGCACACGTTCTGTATGGTCTCAAAGATTGCAGAAAATTGTTGTTTCCCAAGCTCATGTCACATCAAATCTACAGCTACCTGTTGTCAATTGTTTGTATCGTTTATTCTTCACTCTCTTCCTTCACTTGTGCCTCTGAGGGAGTAAAGGCACAGCAGTTTTCAAAATGCTAACATTTCATAATGTCAGATGATTTGTCCCAAAGGAACCGGTGGCCAGGTCAGGAAAGGAATTTGTCCTTTACACTCCTGCTCTCATTCTTAAAGGACACTCCCTTGAGCTTCTGCATCCCCTTGATATGAACTCTGAATATGGTGTGGAATAAATGGAAAAAATGTCTTAATATCCCCATTGCTCTAAGGTAAAATTAAATTCTGCGTTTCTGAATTTGTCTTTTTAATGCATATTTTTGATTGGCTCTTCAAAATGGCATCAAATAACTGCAAGATCTTGACTTTAAGAATAAGAAACTTTATGTTTCAAGGTTGTCTTTCTGCTGGGAGCTTAGTGCAGTAATCTCAGCATAAGCAACGTAAGCTGTTGAATTTCTTACTCTTAAAAATCTGTGAGCTTGGCAGATTTGAATTACAAGCAACACAACTTCAGGACTCAGGAACCCTTGCAATACTTGTGCAGAACCTTGTGACTGCAAATGGAGGGAGTGGAAAAGAATTTCCAGTCCCAGGAATAAAAGCTGATTGCACAATGACCTTATCAAATAATTTAGTAAAGGAAAATCACACAAAAGTAATTCCTGAGAACTCAGCTCTCCACACACAAAGTGATGTAGCCTTGCCCTTTTTGGGAAAGGAGATTTGTCCTTTTTGCCCTGCAGGAAGGCAGAAGTGTTGGAGCAAAGCAGGCTCGAGAACCTAATTTTTGAGAGGATGTCCTCACACCTTCCCTCTCTGGCTGAGGCAGGAGGAGAAGATCAGTGCCTGGTGTGACCTGACTTTACAGACACACTTTTTATGTGCCTGAATGTCACATCGTTTGTGCCTGGGGTTGTGCCCGCCTTGAAGATCTAGCTGGGAAATTATGTGACTTGTTTTCCTTTTCCTGAGGCTGGGCAATTCGAGAGAAACCAGGCTGGTTTTCCACACAAAGCCTCTTGGGAGGCGACACACGAGCCATGGAAGGCAAGCAAACATTTGCCTTCAATTCCGCAGCAGCTCTTGGGGCTCTGCTTTCCCTTGCCTTTTTATCTCTGCCTTGTCTCAGTTAATCTGCACCATTGTCTATTACTAATTCCCATCCAAATGGAACATGGAAGTTGCAATCAGTTAACAATTTGGTCTCAATTATACAATTACTTTTCCTTCAGTTGTTCAGATGTTTTCTCTGATTCTTTGTTTTCCCATTTCCACACCTTGGAAATGAAGAAAAATAGGATTGGAAGAAACCTCAAAAGATCTTCTAATCCATCCCTCTGCCCCAAGGTGGGATCAATTATATCTCCATCATTCCTGGCAGATGTTTGTCTCTCTTGCTTTTAAAATCTTCCAGTGATGGTTATTCCACCACTTTTCCGAGGCATTAGCTCTTCAAATTAAAATGAAAAGTCCTTGTGTGCCTGGTTTAATTTTAAATCAGCAAATGCCTGGCTGTAAATGTGCCATGGAATATGACTTAAATAGGACAGAAATTGTCTGTAACCTTTGGGCATATAGCTGAAATTAATCTTTGCAGGGGGCTTTACGTAGGACTTAAATTCGTTTTAAATGAGCTCTGCTATCATGAATCTTTCACTGCTTTTGCTTTCTTTTAAACATGATAGTTCTTGCCATTTGATTACAGAAATTAGTTTAATTATAGATTGATGCCAAGCGCATGATGAAACACAAATATGCATTCAGAAAATTTAAATACAAATTCTTTTTTACTCACTCAACACAAACAGATTCCTATTTGATAAATGCTTGTTTATAGGAACTGCCAATTTTATAATTCTGGTCTTAATGAGAAAACTAGCATACCTGTATGCCAAGGGTGGGATATTCTTAGCTTCTGTGTACTTTGTATGTTTTCCATTTATATGGAATTTGCTACCGGAAGTGTGCCGTTGCTGTTGGACTGAAAAATATATCCAGTGACATGTAAAAAGCAACAATTTTAGCATTTCAAGAGCTAGCAATCTTCTGCAGCCACCATATGATATTGCTGGTGTTGAGGGCCTTTTGAATTTCTGAAAATGATGGAAGTTTTTTTATAGAAGTGTATTAAAATGGTAGCAGATCAGAAATCAGTCAGCCTTTAAATAGGAAGTTCTGTTTGGGGGGTGTTGATACTGAGGAATTAAAGAAAATCCACATTCTGTGAAAATCTCAGACTCAGTGAGGAAGATAAGTAGAATTTAGGGCTTTATTTACAGCTTAATATTATCCAAGACCCCTCTCTAATGAGGTACTCAAATGTCCAAGATTTGTATGTACTCTTAAAATTTTACAAAGACATTTATTGTCTCAGTTGCAAAAACTGGATAATTAATAATGACTTCATCCTGAATGTGAATATTTGATTAGAGGTTTTCTTTTGTAGGTTGTTAGAGTCAGTTCCAAGTTTTCCATACAATTTTTCTTACCTTTCCCTACATTTACAGGGTGTTTTCTTCTTTCTGAAATTTACGCTCTCTATTATACTTTTATTTCCAGAAACTTTTTATTCTCATTCTGTGCTCGGAAATGAGTGTCAGGGTTGCCTTCCATCCCTGCCTTGCTGATGCTGGGGTTACCCAGGCCAGGTGGAGGACAGAAATTCTCTGGAAAATTGGGATATGCCCAGGCTGGGTCACCCAGTGGCTCTGGAGCTGCTCTTGGATCTCGAGTCAGGTTTTTCCAGCGCCTGCTCATCGTCAGCTCGGCAGAGTTCAGGAGGTCACCTGAGATCCATCCTGTGCTGCCCTCCCTCTCGGAGCCCTGAGCGTGCTGATGGTTTCTCAGCAGCAGACGAAAGGAGCAGGAGAGATAAGAGGGGCACAGAGGCACTACCCAGCGTGGCACTACACGTGTGACTTGTTTTCTCAGGCTGTCACTTGGCCCTCACGCCGTGACACTGTGCAGGAGGGGCTCTGGATGGACACTAACCAAGCTGCACTGCCTTGGCATGCAGGGGACACTGCCTCTTGCAGTTTTTGGTTTCGTGACCCAAACCTGGCTCCTCTGGCGGCAGAGTGAGAACGGACCCTCAGAGTGTGGCTCTCCACTCACTCTCCTCCCATCCTGTGTTTAACACCCCTTCCAGTTAATCTGCAGAAAAATGCTTGCAGAGGACTGGGAGAAGAGATTTTGCTAAGATACAAAATGCATTTGATGTGCTAAAAGAGTGAAAAACTCTACAAGCAAAGAGTGTTGACATATCTTATCTCAGTTGTCAGAAGTGGCTTGTGAAATCCAGCGAGATGAAACCCATGCTCTGCATATGGACAGTGCAGGCATTTCTCGAGCTTATTCTAACCTCATTAGGCAGCCTTCCTGCTCACAGAAGGTGCCTGCTGTGACAAATGTGAGTAGGTTCCTCCTTGTCTTTTTTCCTTTGTTATTTCTTTCCTAACACCCTCACTGTCCTCCTGCTCTGCCTCCTGTCTGACAGGCTGACTTTGGTGCCTCTCTGTGCCTGAAATGGCTGTGAGCTGATGAGGACTGACGTGGTATCGTGTCACATCCATGTTTTGTTATAGTTTCTGACTTCTTCTCTCAGAGCGCTGGGGAGCATCTGAGCACAGAGCACATCCTTCCCAAATAGTATCTGAGGATGGAAAAACTGCCAAAAGGACAGCCACTATAGGGCAAGTACAGGAACACAGAAAGGAACAAAAACGTGTTAGGCACAGCGAGTGTGAGCTGAAGGTGCAGCAGTGCCAGTTAATGAGTTTCTAACAGAAATGCAGATGGCACTGGGAGCACTGTGCCTGCAGGGAGTGCAGCTCCTCACAGGCACCAGCAGCTTCGTGAGAGAAGATGCAGGAACATTTCTGTGACAAATGGATTGTTCAACCTGGTGCCACCGGCAGAGAGAGAGAGAGAGAGCTCCTTCCCTCCATCATTTAATTAAAAACGCTCTGCTTGAGCAGTCTGTTCTACGTGGGAAGTTTGTTCTCCAGGGCAGTGTGTGCTGGGAGATGTGAGATGTTGGCCCCAGCGCATGTGATAACATTGCAGCGACAAGGAGCCTGCTCTCCAGTGTGCCCAGGCAGATCTTTCATTCAGGACAAAGGAAGTGTGGTTTGTGTTAAAGATATAGCTCAACTTTTATAATGAAGCAAGTTGTGAATGATGAATGAAAGCACTTATTGAGCTGAAAGTACACACAGCAGATTGAGCAATGTTGATCTTTGTGCAACAATCAGCTGAGTAAGAGAAAGCAGGGACTGAATTTTTGACTGCCTCGGTTTGACCTTCATTTTGTACTTTTTTTAGCTGCAAATTAACTCATCCAATTGTCAGGCAAATGACTGCTGAAATTTTTTTGCCTGTTACTTGGTGGTGTAAAAAAGATAGATATGCAAATTGGACTCACAAAAGGGTAGGCCAGTCCTCTGACAAGACAAGCAATAAAGTCCAGTTGTACAAACTGTTATGCAATCAACATAGGCAGTTATTAAAATTGTTAATTTAGAAGGAAAGATGCCATACCCCCTGGCTGATTCTGAGCCATTTCTCCTCCCTTTTTCATTCCCTCCCCTCTTTATTTTTTTTATTTTTCCTACAAAATCAAACAGTGCCTTTTTCATAGATTATTCACCGTGAAGAAATACCTTGATTGTGACTCAAGCTGAATCAGATTTTAATTTACAAGGAGTGTTTGAAACAGATTTTCGAACGGGATAGCAACACAAAGGTAATTCACAGAGGCGTGTGTTTAAAATAAGGGGCTAGTTTATAGGAAAATCCGGAATGTGGGCTGGAACGTGTTCCAGAATTCCACCCTCTTGTCCTGGCTACACAAACAATGTGACCGAGGCCTGCCAAGAGCTGTCGTGTTTAAATAGAGAGAGAGAAGGAAAGTGGCAAGAATTCCCTCAGCACCATAATCCCTGCAGCCCTGCTGCTTAGCACTCTGAAGAGAAAGGCGGATACAGGAAACAAGAATAAGGCAGAGCACACTCCATCTCTTCTTTCCAACAAACAATGCTTAGAATTCCATCTAATCTGGGAGAATAAACATTTCTAGGGCTTTTCCCTGAACATTTGATCTCAGTGACTAGAGCAGTTGATTTTTTTACTTTTTAAATGCCGTGCTATTTTTCTAACTGAATGCTTGCAGCGTCAGCTTTGCACATTGTGCGCTCCAAGACATAACCTGAAAACCAAATCCTGGGGTTCTTACTCAGCTGGGAATCCTACAAACTTTACATAGGATATTGGCTTTAGGAAAAACCACAGGGCTTGGCAGAGTAGCTGCTGCTGAGATTAGAAAGAGTTAAAGAACATATCACTAAGGTGGTGACCATTGCATGGGGGGATCTTGAACAGAATTTGTCAAAAGACAAATTGAATTGATGGACTTTTGTAACTGCTCAGTCAGAAATGGATACCTAATGCACTGGCACAAAAATGTCCATCCCACCCCGAGGTTTGGCAGGTATTCCCTGTGTTTTGAGGTTAACAGGTTTTTATTAACTATCTGCCTCACTTCCAGTTGAAATGAAAATAATGTTTTTATGGTCCGTCTTACAAGATTTTTGTCAGTTGATTTGCTGCCCTTTAGTGTTAGGAAAACTGTGCTTGGGGGATGTAGCAGGAATTGGTTTCATGGGCTGTGGCAGTGCGTGGCTGAAGCTTTAGAAGGTTTGGCATTTTCCTTTCCATGCTCTCCAAAAAGAAGCAGAGCACATCACCATGGCTCTCCCACCTGCAGGGCAGGTGTGCCACCCTCGACATCCCCACAAAACCTTTCATTGACCTTTTCCTTTAATCATGTCCAGGTCCTCCTGAGGCAGGGGTGCACTGAAGGGTCAGCACAGTCTCATAGGCAAGGGCTGTTGATGCAGAGCCTCTTGAGAATGAGCACAGAGCTTCAAATTCACACAGGGAATGGCAGATCTTTCTCTCATCTGTATGTGTCTCAGCTCTGTGAGCCTTTAGTCCTGCAGCCTTCAGGTTGTTGCTATCTTCGAAAATATTCACCTTTCTACGAGTACTTTCTAATGCCAATACAGGAGGCTGAAGGAGACTTGAGTTTGTGGGAGATCTTACTCCAGATTTATTGTTAGAACAGGTACCTTTGCATTTGTTTTTCCTATAAAGTGGGAAAACTCACAGCCAGCTTTCCAAAACTGATAGGCTCAGCACTGCAGAGCTATTAATCTCCAGGCCAGGTTTTTCAAGGTGCTGAGCACTCAGCAGTTGTTGTCAACTTCCAGTTCAACTCCTAAAGGAAATGCCAAAATAATCAAAACTTCTGCTGGAGGCCTAGTGCTTCAGGAAACCCAGTCATCTGCTTTGGAAATGCACGTGGGCAGTCGGGTTCTGCTGAATATCTGGGCCCTGGCTATGTTTAAGGCTGGCACATCCTTCTTGGGCAACTGGCATATTAAATATTTTGAAAGGCTGTGCTTTCACTTTGTTCTGAAAACAATGTTTAAAAATACCAGCCTTGAAATGCATTTCCTCCTCATTTTGCTCTCTGGGAGACCAAAGTCTCTCATTTCTGCACTGAGCAGGTGATTACAGCCTGCCATTCCCCACCCAAAGCTCACCTGGGGGTAGGAAGCAGATTGCTCTTCATGCCCAATCAGCTTTGGCCTCTCTCCTCAGATATCAAGAAGCATTTTTTCTCATGCAGCATTGCCAACCGGTAACCAACTTGAACCAATTAAAAGGCTTTGTGCATGTAACTTGTGGTGGAGACTTGAGATTGTCGAGTGAAAATCTCCAGAGCCCATTGACAACATTTGGAACTACTTGGTGCCTCTCAAAATAACTTTAGTCTTTGTCAGTTGATTGTGTCTTAGTCTTCCCTTTTGAAAACCGAAGCGCAGAACAGAGCAGTGTTGCATGTTCACTGCCATAAGCATTTCAGAATGAGCTGCCATTCATAACTTGGGCTCTCTCTGCTATGTTTATATACAAATGCTGTTTTAAAGGATCACTTTTTTTTTCTCCTCGGTTTTGCTGATGCAAATGGAGCAACTCAGATGAATATATAACATGGAACTGAAACCACTAACAGGCTATTGACTGTGTTAACTTTGAAATGGTTTGGTTTTGCCTCCAGAAAATGTACATTCCGAGTGATCAAACCCTCATACATCTGTTAGGAAGAGTCTGTGTCATGCCTGTCCTTGGTTGTGAAAGCTCTTCATGCTTTACAAAAATGATCTAAAAGAATGAACTATGAAAGCTATGACTGATGCTGAGAAAGGAGAACAAGTTCAACTTGTTCTTAAGAGCTGCCCCACTCTTCTGGGACATTAGGACCATTGCCTAACATATGGGAAGGCATATAGCAGTGTCCATGCTGCTTTATTGCCTAGATACCACGGAATGAAAGGCTCTCCTATCCCTTCTTCCTTTTCATTTCTTGTATTGTGACACTTATTTTTTTCTTTGAGATTTATATGGACAGTATCACTTACCATTCTGTTGGCAAGAGACTTCCTTCCTATATTTAATCTTCCTTAAAGCTGCTCAAATTGTTGTATTAGGCATGCCTGCTATGCTCACGCTGAATGCAAAGAAAGGGCAGCTGCTTCAACAGTTGTCCTTTCTGTTACAGCCTTATCAGAGGAGCTATAAAAATATGGATGTCTTTTCCTGTGTGCAGGATTTGATAATCGTGAATGAGCTCTGTGCCACGGAGAATAACTATTGCCACCGCAGGGCTCAGCGCTGTCAGAGCTGTTCGTGCACACACGGGAGAGGGAAACGCATGGGAAAGGCTCCCTGTGTCAGAATGTGTCCTTTAGGTGGTGCCATTGTTTTTTTTAAGGTGAGAGCTCGCTAGGAAAGCGCAGGGCAGCACAGGAAAGGAGAGGATGCTGCACAATGCATGCTCTGCCCCTGTGACATCCGAGAGCACAGAGCATCCCGCGCAGGATGTGATGCTGCTGGAGCAAACACAGAGCGGCTGCTGCCAGCAATGGGGACAGCCGAAAGAATGGCAGCTTGAAACATCCCTTTTTTATTTCTTTTTCTCGTTTTGTCCTTTTTTTTTTTTTTTTTTTTTTTTTGGCTTTTAAATGTTGATGTAACCGAAAGCGAGAAAGTGGAGGGAAGAGGACACACAGCTATGAGGAATGGGTGTGGTCCGTGGAGGTGGGGTTTAAACTGCCAGGAGATGCTCAAGGCCATCCAAAAAATTGGAAGAGTTCGGATGTGTCAGTTGGGTTCACGTGGCTCCTGGCCCATGATGAATCATGAAGAATCTCAGAAACATGCACAGAGAAATGTTTAGGGTGGGTCTCAGAGCAAAAGTGAAATACAGTTTGTTGCTAAGTGGGCAGGAGATCTTGCCTCGTGGCAGGGGCAGGGGGAGGATCAGGGAAATGAGCAGCTCAAACTCCTTTTTCATGGCCCTGGCTAAGGCCTGTTTCTCACTGTGCCTTTTTTTTTTTTTTTTTTAAATACATATTCTAAACTCTCTGTGCTTCAGTCTTAAGCAGTGTTGTTGAACTTAGTGCTTTCATGTGTTTTAGATGCTTTGAGAACGCTGAATTGAAGGGATCACATAGGTACAAAGGCATTGCTGTTGTTTACATATTGTTTAGATGGGGTTTTCTAAAAAATCAGGGCACCCTCTGTCCCGTGTTTTTTCACTGCATGCAGGTCAGAAAAGCACAAAAGTTCTGCATGTCTGAAACATTTCCAGCAGCTTCCCCGGACCTGCTTCCAAAGCTCATTGAAATCTTGTTAACAGAACACTCTACCTCCCTGGGATACCTCACACTGCACAGCAGCTTTGAAGGCCCAGGCTGAATAATGAAGGAAACAAGGGCATCTGGGGTCCATTATTTACCCCATTTCAGAAGGCGCTTCTACAAAGTCTGCTGCCTGCCTTTTCAGATCCATGACAGAAATAAACACAAAGCCTGCGAGGAGCGAGCAAGTCAGAGCTGTCTGCTGCCCTCCCGGCTGCCCCCTCCCCTTGTCTTCCTGTGTTTCATCTCAGCTGCATGGAGCTCTCTTTCTGCCCAGGACACTTGTTCTTCCCTCTTCACAGACTGTTTATTCCAAGGAAACGTTTTTTTTTTCTTTTTCTTTTTTCTTTTTCTTTTTTTTTTTTTGCACTTGGGACACATCTCCAACACCTGTGGGTTTTGGAGAAGACCAGGGTGAAGCTGCCCAGAGATTTTAATTTTCACTTTTTCTATTTTATTCTCAGGCTTGCAGAGGCTTGGAGGCTTGAATTGTGCCATTAGGAAAGCACATGTGAGATGTCAGTGAAGTGATTCCCATCCCAGTGTGCTAGCTCACAGGAGGGTATTTTACAGTAATGGGGGTAATCTGAAATGTTCATGCATCCCAAAGGCCAGCCTGCTGCAGGGGGAGCAACCTGTGGAAATTTTTGTCAACTCTAGAGCGTCTGAGCATTTTTAAGAGGGCTGGTCCAAAGTGCCTCTACATTTCTTGTGAAAATAAACGCTCTGCAAAGCTGAGAGAAAACCTTTTGGAATGCTCAGTCAACACTGGAGCACTTTCTCCAGGCACTCAGCACCCCCAGCACAGGTGAAGTGTCTGGGTGGCTGCACCACCACAGAGGAACTGTAGGCTGCAAACGATTCATTTCACACTTTTTTTTCCTATTATTTATTCTCTGACAAGATGATAATTTATACCAATTTGTTAGTGGCCAGTTTGCAGTTGTCTGTTTGAATATTTGCACCTGTGGCTTCTATCCACAAACGTGCAAAGGGTTATTGAGAGGGGCAATTATTTTTGAGCTAAGCCCTGCCCTTGTTGAAGTCCTTTGCAAGAGCTATCACTATAGCCCCATGGATTTTTAAAAAATATTTTAATCTACCCAGATACAACATTGCCTTTATATATTGCTTCCAATTTGATTTAGTAGAGCTGACGGTTCCAAATTGAGTTAATTTCTTACGTAAATGAGGGCCTGCAATCCATCTGCAGTGGACTTTCCTCTTGCACACTTCAAAAAAGCAATAGTGCCATTAATGTGTCAAAAGAGGGCTGGAACAAGATGAAAAAAGTAGGAGACCTTTGGATGAGTAGTTATTTAGGAAGCTCCTAAAAATAATTCTAATAATAATTTATTTATCCTAAACGAGGGTTCAGGTCTAAAAGAAAAGGCTAGATGCACATACCCTGAATTTTAGGGCTGCTGCAGCCCCTGCTGTGTATTTGCAGCCATCCAAGCCATGTTCAAAACGAGGTAAGGTTTCTGTTTCAATCTCCCTGCCTATTGTTCAAGAAGTAAATGATCTTGAGTTCTGTAGGTTGGGATAGACTTTAGTGGACCTTGTGTGCCTGAAACTCCATCCAGGATCAGCCCTGAGGTGCAGAAGCTGCTGCTGATCTCTTTTGAGTGCCCAAAGCTGCTTCCTGGTTATGTTTATAAAACCAATGGGTGACTTTTTCCCTCTCAGAGAAGATGATAAATCTCAGTGTTCATCAGCGTGGGTTTCATGGGCAGTTACCAACCTGTGATCATGTGCATATCATTTAAATAAGAGGCTGAAAAATCTCCCAGAAGCAGCAGGAGTACCATTTATCTTTCTACCATAATAATCTTAGGTTTAGCCAACAAAGTGTCTCACAGGATCTTTAGCTGACAGCCCACACCACCAGCTCTGCTGAATCATCATCACATTACATGTGCCATTCCTTTTCTTTTTTTTAGTTTGCTTTTTTTTTTTTTTCAGTTGTAGAGAGAATGTTTTGCCACCACAGTAACTGCCAGACAAAATAATGAGCAATCAAAAATAATGAGCAAAAAGGAAAGCAACCTGAAAATTTATGTTTAATTCAACCGTGACATCTCTTGCTTGGCTCTGAATTGCTGCACAAAGCTTTGCCTGCTCTCAGCAGTGTACTCCCTGCCAGTCCCTGGTTCTTTATAAAAACAAGCCCCAAAGAGAATTCCCCAAAAAGTAAAGCTTCCTGCCACGCTGCACACTACTCTGATGCATGGTTTTCTTGCCCAGATGAGGAGTGGGATGTTTACTGAATGCCTGGTTTAATTTAAAGCTTTTGGTTGTACGTTCTCCACAATTTGGGAGGTGTTGGGTGATGGCCCTTCATGCAGGCAGTGTGGGGTGGATTTGGGACACTTTCAGTTCACTTCTTGCCGCAGAATTCAGGAGGATGCCGCAGACTGCCCAGCCAGAAAATGAGCCCTTGCGAGTCAGCGAGGCTGAGCTGTGCAGGGACTGCAATATCTCCTGTTGTGGCTGCAGCCTCCCTCACATCTGCAGGCAGATTTGTCTCATTTCCCCCACACTTCTTACTGAGTGAGTAAGGCACACGAGAGCCAGGGAGTGACTGCAGGAAAGGCTTGTGGGGGTGCCAGGCACCCTCAGCTCGAGCAGAGCCCCACAGACAGCCAGACCAAGAGGATGGATGGAGTTTGGCTGTAATTCTGTGCTTCTTGCTGGCCTGACTGCTCCCCACACTTCCTTGGGTGCAGCAGTTGTTTGTCAGGCTGAGCCCGTGGTGGTTTTTTGCTGTTATGTGCTTTGCAGACGTCATTGCCAGGGAGCTGCAGTTGCTAGACTTTGAAACCAGAGGAGAACCAACTCTGTCCTGCTGTCTCACCCACCTGGAGTGGTTAGGTGTGCTGCAGGATGTGTGAGTTTGGATTTCCCTGTAGCTCACAGCCTTGCCCTTCCTTGTGTGGTTCCTCTTGCATTATTCCCTGCACTTTTCCTGAATTTAATCTTTCTCCATGGATTTCAGTGTGATACTTGCTGCTTTCCTCATGTTTGCTGTTGTCCTTCGTGTCTGCCATTCTTTTGTTTCTTTCTTTCTGCTCTGTTCATTTTAAATACACCTGATATTTTTTGCACTTTCAGCCTGCTTTTCAGAAAAAAGGGTATTGGGCTGCTGAGAGTTGTATGGATCTCAGTTATGTCGATAACTAAATCTGAGTAACCACAGGTTGCAAAAAGAATAAAGAACAGGTACAGCCCTAAAGTCTGATGGCAGCTGTCTGTCTTGCTTTGAGGAGCTCATGTAGGAGCAGCAATATTATCAATTTCTATGGTCAGAGGACAACGTTAAGAACTCATTTTGTCTAAATCCCTGCTTTGGGAATTAACCTTTCCCATGGTGTAGCTGAATTGTTCAATCTATTAGTCTTAATTTTCTTCCCTGTTAAATGGAGGTAATACTAATTGCTTAGGTATCTCATGGCATGTTGTAAGGACTAATTAGTGCTTGGGAATGAAAAGATGTTGCTTAAACACCCCAGGGAGCAGGAGAGGAAGCAGTGACAATGGCAGGGTTCATCCCCAAAGTGATGGCTGCATCCCAATTCCCTCCGTGATTCTCTGTGTCCTTCCGTCCTGGGGACGTTGCCTTCCCATCTTGCTCACAATCCTTGGTGCACCCCGCAGGTGGATGGAGGGAGGGGGGACAACTGGGGGACGGTTCTGTGTCGTGGGCAGGGAAGGAGGGCAGAGTTCTCATCTGCCAGACTGGGAGCACACAGCGTGGTTTGAGCAGCTGCACACTCTCAGCACACCTGGTTCGGTCCTGCCATGGTGAAATGTGTTTTAAAGTCCCACACTTTCACTGGAGCTGCTTCTAAACTTTCTCCTGACCTTCCCCCTGCGATGTGCCTGCCCCTTTCATCTCAGCCTTCTGCACCTTTCCCAGCCACGTGCACATTACCCAGATCAGTTTCCCTACCCTCTTGCCCCTGCTCCTCATCCTCCCTGCAGTATCTTCACCTTTTAGGTACAGGTTTATCTCATGACCCAAACCACCCCACATGTCCTCGTGCCTCCGAGCCCTGCTCTGCTGGCAGAGCTGTGTGCTGTGGTGCATTCATCCTGCACCACATCTGCTGTCGGTTCTGAGCTCCAGGCTTGCCAGGACAGCCTCTGATTACTGCAGACCTTGAGGTACTGGGTGCAGGATTAGCTGGATGGCTGAAGGGTTAATGAGCAGGCTCAGCACCACAGCTCGTTAAGACTGAGGTTATCAAATCCATAAGGGGGTTGTTCAAATTCACTGTTATGGAGCATTTTTCCTTCCTTAAAAAAATAAAAAAACCACCTTCTCTGCTTGTTGCAAAAATATTTATTACCTGGCTGCATCCTACCTGGTCACATCCTACCTGGTCTCCTGTATCCTCTTGGTTTGCTTTAATGGCCAATTTCATCATCATGCCAGTCTCCCTCTTGAATTATTGTGATTTTTGCTCGTTTTTACCATGGAAAGATGTACCATATCTTGCTCTAATTCTGGTAATTTCTAGTTCCTTTGCAAATAATCTTGGGTTTACTTTTTTGCTTTTCCTTTTGCTGTGGTCTCCTTCTCTTTTCACCTCCTGATACCGCTCATGGCTCAGAGCTGCCTTGTCCCTTCTCTGTAAAATTTCTCATTTTCTTAGTATTGTTTTGGAATCAATACCTTTTCAAATTTTTTTTCCCCTCCCATTTCATTACTCACCGGCAACCTCCTCAAGCTTCTTTCTCGGAATTCTTGTGGCATGATCTGCCTTTTATTCCTGCAATAAACTCTTGCTCATGTAAGTGGTTCTAGTAAATGTCATCCCCACGGGCTGCAAAATCCCAATGCAAAGAACCGATTTTGCAACACATGTGCACATCTGAAGTGACTGTGTGCATTGTTTGCAGGTCCTGGCCTGTGGAATATTGTTAAATTCATGGGCATAAGCACAGCCTGGCCCCTGCCCATCGGCCATGGTTCCTGGGAGGATTTAGTAAAGGCTTGAGCTCGTCACATGTGAAAGTGCCCCTCAGCTCCAAGGTCTCCATCCTGTGCTCGAGGGAACATCTATGTGTGCGAAAGGAACCATAAACTCAACTGTGCTGTACCATAAACCTTTTATCTTCCTCGGCGTGTTTATATAAAGGCAGCGTGCACGATAAAGAGGGGAGGGAGGAATTTACGGAGCAGAAACGGCGACAGCAGCGCCGCGCTCGGGTCAGAGTCCCTGGAAATCTCCATGGGCATTGCAGGGATGCTCAGCAGCACGGGGAGGCTGTGCAAAATAACCAAATATCACCATGGGGTGATGCCTGTGTGTGCAAGCCGTGCAGGGTCACAGATAACCGTGCTGCAGCACACAGCCTGACCTGCAGTGAGTCTGTAGGGATCCTGTGGCCATCAGAGTGAGTCTGTAGGGATCCCATGGCCATCAGAGTGAGTCTGTAGGGATCCCATAGCCATCAGAGTGAGTCTGTAGGGATCCCACGGCCATCAGAGTGAGTCTGTAGGGATCCTGTGGCCATCAGAGTGAGTCTGTAGGGATCTTGTGGCCATCAGAGTGAATCCATAGCAATCCCGTGGCCATCAGGAGTGAATCCATAGGAATCTCATGGCCATCAGGAATGAGTCCATAGCAATCTCGTGGCCATCAGGAGTGAATCCATAGCAGTCTTGTGGCCATTAGAGTGAATCCATAGGAATCTCGTGGCCATCAGGAGTGAATCCACAGGAATCTCGTGGCCATTAGAGTGAGTCCATAGCAATCTCATGGCCATCAGGAGTGAGTCCATAGCAATCCCGTGGCCATTAGAGTGAGTCCATAGCAATCTCGTGGCCATTAGAGTGAGTCCATAGCAATCCCGTGGCCGTCAGGAGCTCAGGCAGGTATGTGCAGGCAGCAGGTGTTTTCCTACAGGCACATCTCACATGCGAGCATGTGTTACTGGATGGACCGCAGATCTGACATTTTCCTCAGTGAACTTGGGAGAAGAATGAGGTGGAAAAGGGAGGGGGAGCAGAAACCAATCAAAGAAAGCAATACTTTTTATCAATCATATTTGATGCTATTCTTTCTCTCTCTTTCATCACTTTGATCTCTCAAATAAAACTGATACTTTGGCCGCTTTCCAAACTCTTAGCTGTAGAGTCTGAGAGGGCTCTGGGTTAGCTGCTGAGGGTATGTGTTTGCAATTATGCATTTGAAAGTATTTTCCCCTCCGCTGAGATAACATTCTTTTTGTGTTACCACACACTTCTGCTGTCTCGTTTTTCTTCTCCCATGGCACTGCAGGCTGAAAGGCCTCACTGCGTTTCCCCTCCTCCCCCGATCTTTGCAACTGATATCTGAATAAAATACTTTACTCTGCTGGTGTTTAACCTGCTGAGCCTTTCACTTTCTAGCTGTGAAACACACAAAAATGGTATCGGGCAGAAACACCCCGGCAGTTTCATTTCTTAATATGCCTCCAAGGTAAAGCAAGGGTGGGAAAATTTATATACTGATGTTAGGGGTCTTCAGTGCTTTATTTATGGGTTAGCATTCACTGAGAGCAACTTTATGTTTACTTTTCCGATTTCCAATATTTTTTCCAGGCAAGAGAACAAATTTGAAAATTCTTCTTTATTGTTCATCTGGCTGTAATTCAGTGCGTAAAGTTTGTCTGAGTAATGATCTGTCTTTTATAGAACCGATAGATTCAAATTTTTTTAACTGATGAATTTTGGCTTCAGAGTAATGCATATATGGAATTGCATCAATTATTAGCATGAGAAGATAGGCTTTGTATTCCCTGACAAATAGCCAAGTTCCTTGAGCTGAATAACAAAAATCTGTGTGACCCTACGAGCCCTTCTCACTGCAACCTGTTCTACCACACGGGATTTGTCTGACCTGGGGCTTGCTCACTGTGGTCCAAGAAGGAAATACTATTTCTTCAAAAAGCACATTGTTGGTATCAACAAGAAATATTCTCCAGGTGTGATTTAAATCTTCTCTCTGCAGGTCAGCCCTCAACAGGCTCAGAGTCATTGGGGTCAATAAGGAAAGGGCACCACTGCCTTGGGTCTGATGCAGCACAGCTCACGTTAAGTCTGTGTGAAAATTAAACATGTGGGGTCCAATGCTGCGGTAATCCTTCCCTCCACTGGCTCAGAAAGTTGGTTGTGTGCACTGTCTGCCTTCTGTACACATGTGTGCTGGCAGCCACAGGCACCCACACAGGGTGAGGAGAGGAGAGGAGAGGAGAGGAGAGGAGAGGAGAGGAGAGGAGAGGAGAGGAGAGGAGAGGAGAGGAGAGGAGAGGAGAGGAGAGGAGAGGAGAGGAGAGGAGAGGAGAGGAGAGGAGAGGAGAGGAGAGGAGAGGAGAGGAGAGGAGAGGAGAGGAGAGGAGAGGAGAGGAGAGGAGAGGAGAGGAGAGGAGAGGAGAGGAGAGGAGAGGAGAGGAGAGGAGAGGAGAGGAGAGGAGAGGAGAGGAGAGGAGAGGAGAGGAGAGGAGAGGAGAGGAGAGGAGAGGAGAGGAGAGGAGAGGAGAGGAGAGGAGAGGAGAGGAGAGGAGAGGAGAGGAGCTGCTGCAGGGACAGAGGCACCCACACAGGGTGAGCAGAGGAGCTGCTGCAGGGACAGACGCATCCTGCCTGTTCTGTCTCTCCCGAGGAGAATCCATAGGATGCTGCTTGGAGAGCAGAATTGCTCCAGGTGTTTGACGCTGAGCATTCTCTGGCTAGGCTGCAGCTGAAACCTTCTGGATATCTCTCTAGTTTTTACTATCAATAGAGGAAGGCTTTGCAGGCCTGCAGATACCTGGGACAGGATATAGATTTCTCCATTGTTTCGTTTTGTACAGAGCTGTCTGGGGAGCCTGAAGTACTGGGTGAAATAAAACTGCTAGTCCAAATGAATTTCCCACCTAAATATCCCTGGTGATAATGGCAATGTGTATCCTAAGTGAGGGCAGCATTCTATGAAACTAAGACCTAATGCTAAAATTTCATGCTAATTATTCCCAAGATTCACTCATGATCAACTCCAAGTTTTTCAAAGATCCACATATACCCTTACTTTACACAGAAGTCTTGAAAAGGAAAAGAAAATTTTGTTGACTTAGTGCAGATCAGCTTGGCATAGAGATTGTGCCCATAACAGACTTTGTGACTTGGGCCCAAACACAGTAATTTAGGGCAGAGAAACACAAGAGTAAAATTCTAAATAAATGGCAAAATTAAATCTGAAATATTTGTAGGACATGATCATGGCAGTTAAGTGAAGTGGAATTGTTTTCTTGGTCATCTTTCTTCTGCTGCTTTCACACAAGTGCTGACAGAGCTCATTACTAGCAACACCTCCCAGTCCTTAGGCAGCTCGCTGAGATGAGCCTCTCTCTAATCGAAAAGATTTAGATGCTGAGAGAGCTGAGGATGGACGGACTGGGTCCTTGGTGCCTGATCTCTGTGAGGTGGACAGTGTGGGCATTCCCAGGAGTGTGTCCTCCTTCTGCTGAAGTTTAATGTTGGTTCAATTGCCTTCAGGAAAGCACAAGAGGCTGGAAGGGAATCAGGAGTGCTGAGTAGGGAAGGGTTTTGTGGACGAGCATCTCGTGGATTCTGTGTCACCCAGCCTTGGGTGACAGTGCAATAGTGGATGAATGAGTGGCTCTACAAGTACCAGCCTTTTGGAACTGCTATTCCACAGGGCTGGTTGGTCTGCTCTGCTGAAGGGCCTGGGCTGGCACTGCTGTGAATCGGCAGAGTCACTGACTCAGGGCAATGAAGGCTCTCTGCACCTCCACAGACCCGCAGCCCCTCTCCCCTTGGCCTCAGCAGCGTTTCCAGCATGGCACACGATGAAGCACACGGTGCTGGGTGCCGCTGGGCCTCCCCTCCCCCTGTTCCTGACTAATGTCTTTTCAGTGTGGGAGCAGAATCCTGATACGCGTGACACAAGCAGAGTACGTGGGAATTAGTTCCATTAAAGCCATGCCATATGGCTCACAGGGTGCTCTGTGATACCACTGTGCTGCTTGACAGTCTTTCCCTATGGATGGGATCAGTGCATATTCCCTGATTTGCACTCTTTTTTAGCATATCAAACAGGGACAGACTTTTAATTAAAAATGACATCATCACGCTGCTGCTAGCTCATTGCAGGCAGTCCACATATTAATGCTGCTTGTTTCAGTTTTCAATGATCCTATTATGAATTGTAACCTCATTACACAAACCTTGCTATACAGTGGAATTTCAAATGGGGTTTTGTGGTTTTTAGAACTTAAACAGCTAGAATAAGCACAAAGGCAGTTGCGGTCAGGCAGCTTCCTCTCTTACCGCAGCAGTTGTGGAGATGCCATTCCAGTGACCACTGTTTCTACAATGAGTCAGTTTCATTTTTAACAATCTGACTCACTTCTCTTCAAAGGGGGCAGCATGTTATTTCTGCATGATTTTTGTGTGCATGACTCTCTGCAGAGGGGTCAGTGCCAACTTAACCCCTCGGGATCCAGCCCCCGGAGCAGCCGGGAATTCTCCTGGTGGCAGGAGGTGCTCTCCTTCAGCTGCAGCGCTGGGGCTGCTGGCCATGCATCTCCTCTGCCAAACATGCCCTGATTTTCAGCCATCTGAAAACGCCCTGCTGAGCACAGCTCCTTCCACCAGTGCAGCCCTGCAGCCTTTGCAAAAGCTCTTGCGAGGAAGCTGAGGTTAAACCATTGCCTTTCTGAAATGAAAACACGAAATAAAAGTGCATCAATGCTTCAAAAAGCAGGGGGAAAAGGTATAAATAGGTTAGCCAGCGGCAAGAAGGAGTCCAGTTGTTTCTGTGCATGGTACATTATGAATCTCCAAGCCCCTGCAAATGACTGTCAGCCACCTCTAGAATCAATGATTAAGTAAACAGGAATTTATGGAAGTTCAAGCTTTACACAGCATTCAGCTGCAAGCTCTTAGAGATCATTCATGTAAATTTTACAAACAAGGAATGCAGCAGTTTTCAATCTTAATGAAACATAAGAATGTCTTTTTCATTCAGTATGACTCACAGTTTCATTTTGAAGTTTTTGAGCTTCTCCTAAGGTTATGGAGTGGTCAAGCGAAGCGGAACAGGGGTTTTGAAATCAGGAAGCCTGGGCGCTGTTTCATTCAGAAAAAAAAGGAGAGAGCAAGAGAGGGAGGGAGGAAAAAAAGCCCTATTCCTGTGTTTGATTGAAAAATAAAACTGCTGCTTTCAGTGAACCTTTGAAGTCCCCCAGCCCAGTAATTGTTTCACGACATTTGCAGCTTGAGGCAGCAAGAATGTTTGTGGTTGTTTTAAAGGCATCTGAGTGTGGATTCCATATGGTTTATTTTTATTTTGGTTTTTTTTTTCTTTTTTTTCCCTTCTTCCCCACTCAGAGCCTCAAGTTCTTGCGCATTGCCCGATACCAGGTCCCAGCCTACTCTATTTCTGCATGAGCTGTCTGTGAAAGAGCTGAGTGAAGGCATTGTGGCCCAAAGATTCAAGCGTGCTTAATTCAGAGAAAATCTGTGAATGCCTGTTGAAGCAATAGTTGATTTTAGCCATGCTTTATCGATCCTATATTTGGAGTGTGGCTTACTAAACACTGTACAGTTTGCTTTCCTGAACAAAAGACCTCTTCATATGGCCCATACTCAGGGCATGATACTCCAAGCGCTGCTATAGAGCATAGTGCTGCCTGTCATGCTCTCAATAGGTAGTTTGCAGCAGCCTGATAGTGAGCCACTGCAGGCAAATAAAGGGCCTGATTCACCACTGTGTTCCTCTGGTCTCGGGGCAGTGGAACTGCTTTGTTCAGCGGGACAGGCTGAATCGGGTCCAGACATTCTGAGGAAATCTAGAGTCAACGTGAGGCACAGGAACTTGGAAGGGTGGGAGTGTGTCTGCAGCTCTGCCTCACCTCGCCCCACACACAACACTGCCATTCCACATGATATGATTGCTAACAACATTGGTTCTGTGGATCAGTGCAGAGCGGTCCTGTGCTTGTTTATAAATGGCTCTTGCCACTCGCCTGTCCTCGCCCAGCAAGAGAAGGTGCAGCAGAAAGTCACAGCAGCAGGGTTTGCCCACCAGGCTGCAGCTGTCTCTGATAACAGCGGAACTTGCTCGTTCGCAGTCAGGGACGTTCTGCTGAGGACCATCAGTGACCTTTTGGTCTGGTGTGGAGCCAGTGGCAGCGAGAGAGGATTTGAAGCTGCTGAGCTCTGGAGAGGGAGTCACACTGGAGAGGTTTCACCCAGAGCAGCCCTTCCCTTGCTTGCAGAAACCAAACGAGTTCCAGCTCTTGGAGTCTGATCTGTGCAGTCAATCTGGGGTGGCACGGGGTTGAGTGCCTTCCATCCCTTCAGGAGGGTTTCAGGAGGGTTAACTGGAGAGTCCTGCACGTGGAGGTTCTCTGTTGGTGAGCAGTGCAAGGTGAGAGGAGCAGGTCTGCAGAGCCACCAGCGCTGCTGGGCTCCAGGCTGTCCACGCTGCAGGCTCTGGGCTTTGGCCACGGGTGGGAATCTCACCTGGGGCTCAGTGACCAACCAGCTCAGTTGGCTGGAGAGAATTCATGCCCTTCCACTTTTGCTCCAGCTGAAAGGAGCTGAGCTCCTGCTCTCAGTGTGAGTGTGATGGGAATGAGAATGTGGTAACTGGGGATGTTTGGAGGAGGAGGTTCCCTCACAAGCAGGCTTCCAACAGGAACTTGAACACTAATGCTCTTGAAAAAGCTGATGCATGTGATTTTTTACCAGTAACCTTTTAATTGTGTGTTTTCTTTGAAGGAGCAATCTGGTTGAAAAAAGGATATGCATTTTTTAAGGGGGGAAACATGTCACAGAGCTTATATTTACTGGGAAAGAGCACAGCACTGATCAATATTTCTGTTCCCTTGTGGTCTTACATTGTTGGAATGGCCCCTGAGGTAGTTTGGGTCAATTTATGCTCTACACAATTCCTGAGCAAGCCAGAGAGTTAGGAAGAGTTAACCAAAGAGACACGAGCATGAAAGTTCCTTGAACCAGAATGTTGTAAAAGCAAATTAATGTCTAATACGATTAATGTCCTTCATTCATGGCTATCTCTTGGAGAGAGCTCTGTTGTTGTTTTATGCTTTCACAATTCATGTGCTTTACATTACCTCCATTCTTGCTGTGTTGTCCTGTTTACTGAGGCCACTGGAAATTTAGTGAGGTTCGGTGGAAAATTTAGTTATGAAATAGTGGAGGAGCCTCCTGGAGGGAATCAGGTGGTCCTCAGAGTCAGAGCAGTGCGTGGTCTCCAGTGGCAAACCTCCACGGCAGCAAAGGGTGCTGAATGGTCAGGGAGCTGATCTGTAATGCAGCCATGGCACCTGCAGGCGTGAACTGAAAAGAAAGGAAACTTTGAAGGGACAGCTTAAAAAACCCCCCAAAGCAAAAACAAAAAGGTACAGAATCTCAGTCTCGTCCATAATATTTGCAGGAAGAACATCTGCATCAAATAACTTGGTCTTTGAGAAAAGGAAGTAAAAAATACTTGCCTGCCATTTTTTATGTGCCTACCCCACAATTCACTGACCTCTTCCAACCCTGCCTTCTGAAACTAAGCCCAAACCTGGGCTCAGATCCTGAATTTCTGCGAGCTCAGGGCACAGCTTACAGCAACGAGAGATGTGCAGATGAGGCAAGTCCAAGCTGCAGTCCCCAAAGCACAACAGCAGCTGGAAATCCTTCCAGAGGAGTACGAATATTTGGAGGGGCAGTCTGAGCTGAGCTTCACACCCCACAGCCAAACAGTGGCTGGGGCAGCTCATTCTGACCTGTCCTTTCAGCAGCTGTCCTTGCGAGGTTAGACAGACACATAGGGTGAGAAATAAATTAATTTAACAGCTAATTGGGATCCAGGGAATAGTTAATGGGAGTAAATCATCGTCACAAGGCAGGCACAAAACTTGTAACTCAAATTGCAAAAACGTTTGTCCCAATGGAAGTGGACTACTTGTAATTTTATTATTTGCTGAATGTGGAATGTTCTAGGAAAGAAGGAGTCCTGTTTTAAGGGTTCTCATTCTACTAATGCCGATCATACACTTACCAAAGATGATAAATTGCAGCAGCATTTGTGAGATGGGTGTCCATAAGGGCTGAAGGGAAGGTCTGGTGCAATCACAAATGGCCATCGTGCCATTGTGATGCTGCTGAAGAGGTACCAATCCAGCAGGAGGATGAAATCTCAAAAACTAGGTCAGTTTGCTGAAAGCTTTGTAAATTATAGGGCAACAGTCTCATAATAGTATGTCTGGCCATATGTCCAAAGGAAAAATACACATTTTGTGGAATGGCGTGGTTTGGAAGGAGCCTTGAAGATCATTGAGTTCCATCCCCCCGTTGCTGTGGGCAGAGACATCTTCCACTAGAGCAGGGTGCTCAGAGCTCATCCAGCTTGGCCTTGGACACTTCCAGGAAGGGATGGAGCATCCACAGCTCCTCCTGGGCAACCTTTGCTTTGCCTCACCACCCCTGCAGTAAAGAATTTCTTCTTAGTGTGTAATCTAAACCCACCCTCTCTAAGTTTGAAGCCATTCCCCCTCATCCTCTCACTCCATGCCCTTGTAAAATGTCCCTCCCCAGGTCTCTTGTAGTCCTTTAGGTACTGCAGGAGGCTCTGAGGTTGTCCCTGAGCCTTCTTTTCTCCAGGCTGACCTGCCCCATCTCTCAGCCTGTTTTCACAGGGGAGGTGCTTCATCCCTCTGATCCTCTTTGGGATCCCATGTCTCTCTTCTGTTGGAAGCCCCAGGGCTGTGTCCAGCTGGGGTCTCATGAGAGCAGAGTAAAAGGGAGCTATCACCTCCCCTGACCTGCTGACCACTGTTTTTTGGTGCAGCCCAGGACACGGCTGACTTTCTGGGATATGTGACTTTTAGGTTCTGCATGGCTTGGAATGAGGTGGTTGATAGGGAGCAATGCTTTAGAAAAGAGCCCTTGAAGTCACAGCCATTTTAACTGGTGTGCTTTAATTATTTTGCTGCATTTGAGGATAGTCTAACTATCCTGTAGAGGAGATCTGAAAAAGCTGTGGGGGCTCCACTGTGGTTGGGCAAGCTAGGAAATGTCTTACAAAAGGCACCCTGGGTCTGACAAGACTAGACTACGTTTGCTTGGTATTTTAAATGCCATGAATTTTTGCATGCCTTTGAATGAATGATTCTTCTTTCAACATCAAAAGGGAAGAGAGGACATTTTTACTTTTAACAGTTCAGTGCTGCAATAACTATCCCATTGCTCCAATGACACGTTCCTCGGTGTTTTGAAATTGCAAAAGGAAATCCAGCTAAGTGCAGTTTTATACCTTTGGTTCTTTATTTTCTCAGATCCTGCAGGGTGCTGAGTCTCTGACTCCCACTGGTTGCACCTGAGGCTGATGGGGAGCTGAGGACACCTTGCAGAATCTGTCTTTGGTGATCCTTGGGGATGTTGGTTTGCCACGTGAGCTGCAGGAATGGATCCAATGAAGGCCTTGGGTTAGAGAGCCCCTGACTCAAGAATTCTGGTTTTATATCCAAATGTCGTAGCTGACTTCTTTCTCTAACACCAGCCAGGCAGGATGTAAGCATTTTCTTTAGCGTGGGAAAGTTCATTTCAGTTCCAGTTCACCTTTCGCAGCTCAAACCCAGTCCTACTGAATGGTGATTTTTGGCCCTTCAGAAACCACGGTGGTTCGTTTATGTGAAACATTTTGATGAGCACTTAGATGTAAGGTGACTATCTTGGATTTCATGGAGCTCTCCGTGGCTGAGTCTCTCTGCAGTCAGCATAGCCATGCTATCCTTTATCTCCAAATCCGCTCACAAAATTTCCCTTTCAGTTACAGTTTCAGCATTGGTTCCCCCTAATCTTATTATGAGAGGGCTCCAAAAATGACATTTTGGAGACTTGAGGAAAAACACCAGGAATTTTTTTTCTCATCTGCATGTTGAAGAATAAGTGGGAACTCACATAATTTCGTCTGCTTTAAGTCTTCTGTGGCAGTTTTATGCATTCTCTAGCTCACTATTCCAAGTGAAAGTAAAATTGATTAAGAAAAGAAATTAAATCCAGTTTCTAATCCGAGTGTGCAAGCCCTTGGAAATTAGGAGTGCTGAACAGGCTGTATAAATAATGTAGATGAGTTACTTATCTAATCTCATTTTTAATTAATTATTTGAATGAATATTGCAACTGCAGTACTCAGGCATATCCCTTTCATCCCTTGAAGCTTCCTTACCCAAGAAACCTTCTCACCACGACTACCCACTGCAGTTTTTGTGTGCTGGGGCTCTCACCTGAGCTTCCCCTGCCTCTTCCTCAGCCTTTGGCCATCTCTGGGAGGGCCACAGCCTCATGTACTTGTCTGAGATGGGTTTTACATCCCTGCAGTGACTTCTCGGTCTGTTTCTGCATTTGAGAGCCGCGGGGCTGTCTGGGGACTCATCTGTTCTGGTGTGCAGGGTTTGGGAGGTGGAGGCAGCAGGTACTGGCTCCCCTTCTCCTGACCTTGGCCAGTCTGTGTGAGCTGCAGGGTCTGGGGCTTCCTGCCCCCGACAGCTGAAGGGAAGGAAGTTTATGCAGCATGGAAGAGTCATATCCTGAGGAAATTGAGTGGAATATGTGTGCATAACTATATAGATAAATATAAACTTTTATATTTAAGGAATTAAGAGCACCAAGTAGAAACCAGAATAGGTCTAAAGAGGGGGAAGGTGTAAGCAACAATGTCAGCAAGCCCAGGGTCACTTCTGAGGACAAGGAGATGGCAGGGAACAGGGAATTGTGAAGAAGTGCATTTTCTATGTTTTTTGGGTTTTTTTTAAATCTTAAACCAATTTGCAGCCATAAAGCTAGATGTACTAGTGATCTTCTTTAGCACTGGGGTTAGCCAGCTTTGTTTCTTCTCTTCCATACCCCTCTTAGGTGTGGTGTAATCTCTATTATTAAGCACAGCACGAGGTCACCTTCGGCTCTCCTTCCCAAGCTCGCAGCTCACCTGTGCCTCGCGTTCTGCAGAGATGGCTCATGGCAGAGCCAGTGCTGGCACAGTGCTCCGCGTGGGAGCTGCTCCGGGAGCTCACCAGGGCACACGTGGGCAGTCACAGGCACAAAATGACCCCAAGTTTCGTGGCATGAGAAGTTAACTCACAGAAAAGGGTGGGATGGAGACTGTCAAATGTGCGTCCAAACTGCGAGGCGAAGGAAGCCACTGCCAAAAATCTGCTTTGGCCATAATTATTGCAGCAGGGACTTGCTGCTTTCTGGGCTGCCTGCAAGGTTTTGAGCGTCTTGCTCAGGGCCAGGTGCTCTTGGAGGCTTGTGCATGGAGAATCCCCGAGGCACTCAAGGCTGGGCTGCTCTGGAGTCAGCATTAGCTGCGTTTGCACCTTTGCACTCTGGCTTTTGCTTTTAGCAGCTCTGAGAGAGAAAGGACAAAGCCAAGATCACTACAATTTTGAGTCACATCTAGCCAGCAGTAGGAGTTTTATTCCTAATCCCAAGGAATTTTTTTATATTGTTCTTCTTGCCATTTTAGAGGGATTTTTCATAATATTTCATCTGGTGTGCTGTTGTTTCAGGATGGTGCCACTGCCACTGCTTACATTTTTATTGTTTTTTCTAAATAGCCTGGTGGAACAGGTTGCATTCAGAGTTTGGTGGTGGTGAAGCCAAAGAAAATTCCACAGCCTTTTTGAGGAGAAGTTTAAGGCTGAACTGATGTAAATCATGAGTAAATGTATTGAAGCTGTCAGAGTTCATTCCATGGAAAGCCAGAAGGTAGGGTCATCGTCTCTGAGTGTTTGTGAACCTGCCAAAAAAAAATATGATCTGAGTGTCTCTTGCAATTTTTCAAAAAAACATTTGAAACTGTAAAAGTTCTCAGAGAAAACTGCTGAATGAAAATAATTTGAGGAAGGAGATTTGCAGTTATAAATTACAGAGCAATTTACTCCTTCATGGTTCCTTTTCAATTATAAACACTTTTGACTATCTGGAGTATTCATTTCCAAGGATGCATTTTTCTCTGTCTGATAGGCGGTTCTGAAGTTTTAAAAGTGAAATACTGCAAGTGGGGAGGCATGGGAAGACACCAAAATTGCTTTTAAGTGTGGAGGAACTGAAAAGGTTTTCGAGAATTTTGTCTCATTTCTCTCAGGATGCCTTGGAATTAAAGAAAGGAAATATTTACATTATAATCCTATTTCTGTTTATTTAATTCAGTTATTAAGCAGATCTGCCATCCAGAAGCAACGCCCTTTATTCCTAATTGTTTCTCCTAACGTCGCAGTTGCGGCACTGTTGACAGAATTCGGCAGAGAAAGGTCTGCCATCCCTGTCAGGATGGAGCAGGAGGGATTTGCTCCCTGGGAAAGGGAGGCAGTGAAATGGATTGCTCAGCTGCCCCTCTGAAAGACAGCAGAGCAGCTTCCCAAAATGACAGGAGTCTGCAGGGGGTGGGAAGGAGGTTCTCATCCCAAAACTCTCCCTAGTTACTGAGCAGTTTACATAGGTCTGTGTATGAGGAGATTTTTTCCAATCTCTCCACAAAGTTTTCTAGAATAGTAATTTTTATGTCAGGATATTTATGTTAAGAAGCCCACAAAGCCACAGTCGACTTTCCATATATGTGACTTGCACAGATCCATATAGAAAGTTTCCATTTAAAAAAAGTATTGAGTGCTGTATTTAATGCTTGGGCTTCAATTTCTACTTAGTTAGTTATTTGTTTATTTCTCTGTTAGCTTTTTTTACCTGAAGATCTTTCTCCCATTCAGGAAATCACAGTAAAGATGACTGTAAGGATAAAGAGCAGAAGGACTGTGCAATTATGGGTGCCAAAGTATCTACACAAGCAGTATTCCACTTTTTAAAAACAAATTTTCTTTGCTTAAATGTGTGTGTGTGTGTGTGTGTGTATATATATATATGGATGGATTTTTCATTTGTGTATATATATATGGATGATATATGGATGGATTTTTAATTTCTGTTATGAATTCTGGGCTGCAGAATTGGTGTGCTGCCCCATTCTTCTTACAGCTTAAGATCTCTGAAATATAATGATGCATATCTACTTGTCTGTCTATCCATGTACTGTATTCGATCAAATCACTTATCCTCATGCTGATACTAGAGCTTCCCATGGAATATTCGAAGTTATTAAAGGCTACTGGTTTAATGCTCTTCCCAACCTATCTGAAGACACTGAAAAATTTCTGTTCATTTTTGTACTCAACTCATATTATTTACCAAGTAGAAAAAATACTTTTGGAAGGTCCTTATTTAGGAGGAAGGTTAAAAAGATTAAAAATCTCAGGAAAGTCTGTACGTAAAGGGTAGGACTCACAAACCCTTTCAAAAATTCCCTCTCGGTGGTTGATGTGGGGGATGAGGGAGGAGAGAGTTTGGCTCTGAACTATCTCCAGAAAAGTAGATTGAGGATCAAGAAACAGGGGAGATTGCAAAACAGAATGGATGGGCATATAGACATTTTCCCATAAGCAGCTGTGTTACTTTCAAAAAGAAATGAAGAGTTTCTGGTAACTTCTAAGGGTTCACTGAAGATGTGCAGTGAGCCTCACAGTGCCTTTGGCTGTAAAACAGGAATCTTTTAGGAAGCCACTGATGGAATCCATTGAGTGCCATTAATGCTGTGGATTTTTTTATTCTGCTCATGCTTATTCACGTGCGGGACCAAGGATCAGTGAAGGTGGGATCCCAAAGGGATCGCTAAATTGTTTTCCTGATACTCAGGCCTGCAGAAAGACTTGGTGACCTAGCAGAGCCAGCTCATGGGTGATGGTGGAGGGCAGAGGGTGCTGCAGGGAGTGCCTGTCTCAGCTCCGAAATGCCCTGCCCAGGTACAGCACACTGCTGGGGCCAGGGGAAATGCACACCCAAACACACCCTGATGGGAGCTGATCCTGCTCCCCTTGGGCACGTCCAGGCTGGTGGAGCCATCCGCTCTGCCATTCCCTCAGCTCTGCCCTTCCCTCAGCTCTGCCATTCCCTCAGCTCTGCCATTCCCTCAGCTCTGCCATTCCCTCAGCTCTGCCATTCCCTCAGCTCTGCCATTCCCTCAGCTCTGCCATTCCCTCGGCTCTGCCATTCCCTCGGCTTTGCCATTCCCTCAGCTCTGCCCATTCCCTCAGCTCTGCCATTCCCTCAGCTCTGCCCATTCCCTCAGCTCTGCCATTCCCTCGGCTCTGCCATTCCCTCAGCTCTGCCCATTCCCTCAGCTCTGCCATTCCCTCAGCTCTGCCATTCCCTCAGCTCAGTTTGGTGCCTGCTCAAGAAAACTTCCTGTGAGCTGCCATCATGCACAGATCCAAGCTCATGCATGGTTTCAAACCAGCAGTGAAAATCGTCACAAAACCTTGTGCTGACTTTGTGAAGTGCCCAATGCTGCTCGGACTCGAGGAGAGCCTCAGCTTCTCTTTCAGCGAGGCTGAGACCGCAGCCTCCTTGGATCCAGAGAGGGACCAACAGAATTTCTGGCCCAAACACTGCACCTTCCTCGGCCTCCAGCTCCTGTGGCCCCCAAGGGATGCAATAATCTGGAGAGGGGATTGGAAACAAGTGCGACTGCATTCTTCTGGGGCTGGGCTTTGCTCCTCTTCCTGTCGTGGGGCTGTTCAGTGCTTCGGGCTGAGCACGAGGCACTGGATCCGAGCGTTTCCCTTTCATGCAGCTCTGCCGCCACCCAAGCTGACAGCTGCCCGCTTGGCTGCGACTGTGGCATCCAGTAGTAGGAGAAACTTCTTGTTCCAGCTGGCACTTTCTTATCTAACAGTCAGAGCTTTGTAAGTGTGGACAGCTGCAGTTGCAGAAATTGGCTCTATCTGTATCAATTGGATTTGTGAAGTCAGTGAAAGGGCATGAGGCAGATTCATGGGATTTCCTGTTAGTATTAGTAAATGGAATCTACTGCAGAATTTAGAAAGAATAGGAGACTCAGACGGCGATGCTTAAATGAGGCTTGTGGTTAGGGAAGGCTACCAAAGAGAAAACCACTGGTCAGTGAATGTGCTGGGCGTGATTTTCAGAAATCTTAAATCCTCCTGAGACAGAGGCAAGAAATAGCTGCAGTGTGTGTCTGTGCACCCTGGCTGGTGAGGGATCACCGGGAGGCAGGTGACGCCTTGGGCTGGACGGTCAGCCCTGATGCAGCAGCATTTCAGGGTTGAGAAGTATGTGCAAGGAATGGCAGGAATGTGGAGCCTCGCAGGGCTCGTCAGTGGCTCTGCTGGGACCTGCAAATTCTCCTCCCACCTCTGCCATTGGTTTGCTGCCTAGCCCTGAGCAAGCCACATACCTTTCCCATCTCTTTCCGTGGGTTTGATCACTGGAATTCTGCAAAGGCATGGGCGGTTATGTAAGAGCACCGAGAGAAAAGCCTGCGCTGAACTTCCACTCCCTTTTCTGCTCCTGTGGGATGGGGCAGGGAAGGAATCACTCAAATGTTCCTGTTTACTCCTTAAATATTTCTGTGGGTGCTGTACAGGACTTCCCCAGGCTGCACCAGATGGGCTGTGAGGGAAATCATTGACAATGCCTTAGCTTAGCTGGGGGTTTC
Organism: Acanthiza pusilla; assembly: GCA_036630365.1. NCBI lineage: Eukaryota > Metazoa > Chordata > Aves > Passeriformes > Acanthizidae > Acanthiza > Acanthiza pusilla. The sequence continues at coordinate 390,516 of JAXCHO010000006.1, read as the reverse complement.
CTAAGTTTCAAAATTACCATTTTGCAGCAGTTTTTCTAATCATTTTGCTTGGCTGGGGCTGAGCTGCTGTAAGCCCAGCACTGCAGCACCAGATGTTATTCATACCAGCACAGGTATTTTCCTGGTCATGAATTGGGAGGACGAGTGACTTTTGCATTTGCTCTTTGTATGTCTGTCTGTGAGTAAGGAAGTTCTTTCAGCTCCCTGGAGATATTTGCATACACACACACACACAAAAAAAAGAGAGGGGGCATGTACCAGGAAAGTGCTGTGTGAATGTCAGCAGGATGTTCAAGGTGTCTGCTTTTCCTACCTTCCCTTACCCCTGAGCCATGGCTGAGGCTCACCATCCCTGCCCAGGACAGCAGAGCAGAGTCCCTGCACACATTGCCCCTGAGCCGTGGCTGAGGCTCACCATCCCTGCCCAGGACAGCAGAGCAGAGTGCACCTGCACGCAGGAGCAGCGCTCTGAGCAGAGGCTGGCATGGGCAGTGCCCGAAATGCTGGGGAGGACTGGGTCTCCTGGGATCACAGCACGGCTGGAGAGCCAGCAGGGTAGGTGGAACGGTGTCTCCAAACGATGGAGCCAGGCTGCTTCTTACAGCTGACACCTCTCAGTGCCCTTGCCGCACAGATTAGAGGTGAGGGCATCACTTGAGGAAGGGAAGATCCCAGCTCCGGTCCCATGGCTCCGTCTGAGTCCTATCCCCTGGTTCTGCCCTTTTTTTTTGTGAGATTTGAAGCCCCTGAATGTTGGTCAGGGCAAAAGTCTCTCGTAGCTGCGAGCCTGCTGCCAGCAGCAATTGCAGAGGGATTTGGAATGTGTCTGATGTAACTCTGCTTCTTTCTGTCCATTGTTCGATCAATTTAACAATTTTGGCACTTCTTCTGAAACCTCATTATAGAGCATGTGGTTCTGCCTGACTCGTTACTTCCTAACGAGATGACACAACTGCTTCTCTAGGAAGGCACAGGCCAGGGTGGCTGCTGGCAGAGCCCTGGGGACAGCCAGCGTGACCCCTGTGCCACCTGAGCAGCACTGCCGGGCTTTTCCTAAATGCACTGATGTGATTTTTGTGGTTTTTTTAAGGCATTTTATTTTATGCATTACATTATGCATTATATTACACATTATTTTATGCATTATATTTATGTATTGTAAAAGCCGTCAGTGGCACAGAGCTGAAGGACAAGGGGGCCTTCTGCTCTTCACACAGCAACAGGAACGGTGCTTTTGAATCACATGGTTGAACAGCAGGGAGAGTTTTAAAGGACATTAATCAGCAGAGAGGAAGTTCTATATTATCATATGCTTTATTTTTTAAGAACTGGAGAGTTTCAGAGGACCGTATGTTCCTCTTGTGTGTGCAGCTTCAGGATCTGCAAAATGCCAGCTCAGAAAATTGCTGCACAGCATTCCCAGGGCTGGAAAACCTGTGGGGTGTGGAACCTTCTGCTCTCTGCGTGGTTCAGATTCTTCCCATGCAGGATATGAACTTTTCCTTACAAAAACCTGCAAAGAAGGTGTCAGCACATACCTTTAAGCTGGACTGAGACCTTTCAGTCATCAACTGAAGCACAAAATCTTATCAATATCAGCTGGACCTTCTCCACATGGGAGGCTCTGACACGTTTATATTTAGCGCCGGTGGTACACGTGTGATTGCCATTTGCATTGCATTTCTCGTGGTAATCTAATCACATAAAGGATTTTTCTGACCAACACCATTGCCTGCACACCACCATTTTTCTCTCCGAGCTTTCTTTGGCACGACACCAAGTGGGAGGTTCCCCAGCGTTTTGGCTTTGCAGGTTGTGTTGGGAGGGAGTGAATGCACTTTTCTTGCAGCACAGGAGCACCAGGGCTGCAGTGCTGCGGGGAGGCTCCCTGAAAAGAGCAGCACTTGCTGTCAGACAGAGAGATCTTTATTTTGGGAGCGGTAAGGCCAGGAGGCAGAAAGAGCAAAGGTCTGTGTGTGTGTGTGGAGGAAGAGGTAATGCACAGTCCTCGTGTCTGCACCTCTGTGCCTTGAAAAATTGACTGCTGCTTGTGTGGACATCAGACAGAGATTTAAATGTGCAGCACACAGAAAAGAGAAGTGTTTCATGTCTCCATCCATGGTGGGCAGTGCCTAGGAAGGGCTGCTTCACACATCACGTGTGCTGCATGCAGCCCAGCACTGCCAAACCTTTATCTGAGCGTGCTAAACCTGGGGCAGGCTCTTTGTGCTGCCATTGCTCTCGTTGAAGGTGTGCTAATCTGCATTTAACAGCATCCTCACCATACAGCTTCTGATCAGCAGGGCCCTCAGCACTCCTGGTTCCTGCCAGGCTCCAGAGTTAAAGGCAGGATTAAAGTTTAGATCAGCTGAGTAGCTGAGAAACTGAATTTCAGAGTATGTGCTGCTCCATCAGCTCCAGGGCAGGATGCTGAGCACCCACTGTGACCAAGCTTCTAAAAACTTGGGATGCCATTGCTTTCTGTGGCTCTCCAGAGGACGTTCAGGTCCAGCCCGAACTGTTCCTTCAGCCCCAGGAGACAGCTTGAAGGATTGCGTGGAATCCATCCTTACATACAATAATCACTCTTCTGCTCAGAGTTTTCCTTTTAATGGATAGGTGTTCTTTTTATCTTGTTTGAAATGTGCCAAAAATAAGAGTTGGCCTGCGTTTGTTTGGAAGCAAATACAGGAGCCATCTCAGCAGCCAGGTTTGCAACCTTGTCTTCTGAAAAAGAAACACTGCTGAAATTTTGCTTGTAACAAAACTCCGAGTTTTCCCATTTTGGGGAGCGAACATCTTGCCCAGCTCTAGCAGCAAGCCTTGCACGCTGCTCTGACAGAGCTGCTGCTGTTCATTCCTCACGCTGTACATTGGCAGAGCTGCTGGGAGCCTGCCTGGCACACAGCCCAGCGACAGCCCAGCCTCTGATGTTCTCTTATCCAGCAAGGGATGTTCTGGGGGGCTGCTTTTTGGTGTGCTTGTTTGGGGGTTTTGGTGTTTTTTTTATTTGTTTGGGTTTTTTTGTTTGTTTGTTGTTAGGTTTTGTTGTTGTTGTTTTGTTTTGTTTGGGTTTTTTGGGGGGAGGGGTTTTTTTGGGGGGGTGTGTGGTTTATATTTGGGGTTTTTTGGGTTTTTTTGGTTTTTTGGGGTTTTTTTGGTTTTTTTATTTTTGTTTGGTTTTTGTTGGTTGTTGTTGTTGTTGTTTTGTTTGTTTCTGTGTTTTGGTTTCTTTGGGGTTTTTTTGGCTTTTTTAAAAAATATGATTAGGGAAGCTCCTCTCTGCTCCTTGCTTCCTCTGCCTGAGTGCAGCCCATGGCTGTTTCCTGAGCTAAAAGCTGCAGCTAAACAGACTTTCTTTTTTTTTTTTTTTCATGTTGAATAGCATGTCTCAACGTTTTCCTCTCAACCATCATGTAGGTCTGGTTGCATTGTTGATTCCCATTACATGTCTGCTGGTATGTAAATTATTTCAATTCCCCCACACCCCGCCCTGCTGTTCTTGTACTTTCAAGGAGTTTAATCCGTGAAGGGGACTACTTCAAAGCTCTCACAAGAAACTAATTTCTTGATGGATAGAAGGGCCAATAAAATGAAATTAGAGTTTTATCTCATTGTCTCTATAGGAATGAGGTATAATAATTATTTCAGGCAAATACATGTTGGAGACAATAATTAAGATCACTATCATGTCTTTAAGGACAAACAGATTCTAAAATAAGCATTAGTAATGGGATTAAACATTATTGCAGTGCCCCGGATCTCAGCCCTGCCAAACTGCCTAGCACATCTGAGTGTGTGAAGAGAGAAAACAGAATGAAAGAGGAATTCTGCATTTTGCAGGACTTTTTTTGGCTTGTGTGCTATTTAAGAGCTGAGGCTCCAATCTGGGGGAAAAAAAAAAAGTGTTGGGTACCTGACAGAAGTGGAGATGGGGAGGGATTTGGTGTCTGTGCCATCCAGAAGTCTGCTGGCTAGGGGGGTAGGTGTCAGCGATTTCTCTGCAAAGCTCCCAGGGAATGCTGCTCCGGAGCAGAGCTGGCAGCTTCCCAGCAGGGCCATGTGCTCTGCCACCTCCCTGGGACCCACGAGGTCCGTGTCCCTGTCCCCAGGCCTCTGCAGGGCAGCCACGGCAGCAGGTCAGGTTAAACACGAGCATCACATAGAGTAAGGCACCTATCAAATATTTATTCCACCATCTGCAGGCAGTTTGTGGCAAGCTGACCCTCAGCGCAGCCCTTCCCAAGCAAACTTTGGGGATGGACTGTTTCTCTTCTCCAAAGATTTGTTTTCTTTCGTCTTTCTTTCTTTCTCTCAACCTGCCTGGGTCAGTTTTCTGTGCGAGCTCTTTTCTGCTCTGCTCCCTCACACAATCTCCCTGCCTGCTCTCAGTGCCACTGCTGCTCCTGTCAGACAGGGGTTCTGGCCTCTTGCTGCATACATTCCGATTTTTTTGTGTGCGTGTGTGTGGAAAAATGTTCAGATTGGCCCTAATTAATTTTAGGCTAATTAGCTGCTCAAAACTGAGAACCCTCCCATGGAAAGACAACAGACTGTTGTGCTCTGTTAGTGTCTAACACTTCGTACACAAATTTGAACCATCTGGCTCATGGCATTAGCTTTGATTTATGGAAATATACCTTCACCATGCCCAACACCTAGGATTTTAACGTGAAATGAGGGAGGATTCCTCAGGCTTGCTTTTCAGCTCTAACTGGAGTTTTCTTTCTTTCTAATGGAAGTCAATCACAGCTATGAGGGCAGGTACCACCTGTCATCTGAAAATCTGCTTTTATTTTATTTAGTGTTGTTTTATTAATTTTTTTTTTTTTGTGTGTTAAATAAGAAATTTCCTTGGTTATCAACAAACTGTGGACAAATTTCCTGGCATGCTGTAAAATGTAAAACTCCTGGGGCTGAATTAGTTTCTAAATAGCTTGACACAAACTAAATGAAAGCAGTAAATGCAGCTTGGTTTGCCCATATCAGCAAGCTGATCCCTACTGTGAGTTTCTCGTTCAGCCAGATCTTCTCACAGGACAGAAATAAAGAAATGGTGTTAACAGCGTGACCTGCTGTCCAAATGTATTTAGTGAATGTTCTTCTGAATTTTGTGAAACAAATCCCAGGAGCAGCAGCAAGCAAAGCTCTGGTGTCACTCACATCCATGAGCAGACCCTGCTGCCATGGCTGATATCTGGCTTGTTGAGAAGGCAGGTAGGGCTGGGCTGACTCATTAAAAACCACAACATTCACTCAGTCCTGTGTAGATCTCTGGAATTAGATGTTGAACAGGAGGGGAGTGGATTTGGCAGGTAGGGGAGGTCAGCACAGCTGGAGCAGCCCTGCAAGGGCACCGAGCTGGAGCTCTCTGAACTCAGGTCCTGAATTTCCACTCCATTCTCGGCTCTGCTCCCTCCCCAAGGTGGTGTTTGTTTGGATTCCTCCTTTTGGGCTCCTTCCACGCCAGCCCGAGGACAGCCAGGGTTAGCTTTCGGCGGTCCAGGCAGGGCTCCCTGGCCCTTTGGCCCAGGGCAATAATGTCAGGAATATTTAGCACCTGCAGCAGGTAACCCTCTCCTCCCAAAGTGTGCTGCAAAGGCGAGTGTGCCAAACCTGCTGTTTCTCCAGGATCACTGCTGTCCTTCCAGAGGGAATTCTTCCATTTCTGTACCTATGGGATAGAGACAAAGTGGGATGAAAACAACCAAGTATTGTTTTCTTCCAATCTCCCTGCCTAACTGGGATAAAAATAAAACCTTGAGCCAAGCTCTGTGAGACTTACAGGTCAAAGTTTTCCTGGAACAATTTTTGATTATGTCAGGTTGTACCCCAGTATGATAAGCACACAATACAAGAACCCCATAAAGAATTCCCCTTTCACATCCTCTAAAAACCCACACAGCTTGAAAACCTTTTTGGATAATCTGAAAAACTGTTCTTCAAGAGAAGTGCAGAAATACCCTTTTGTTTGTTGGATGATTATTGATGAAGTTATGATAACTTCTCTTGGGCAGCTTTTCCTCAGAAGCACTCACAGTCTGAACCCATAAACATTGATTTGTGCTTCTCACCTGTCCTGCAGTGAGGGCCAGGGGCTGAATTGGAAGAGAATGAGTCCTCTCTACCCTTAAATAGGGAGTGCTGCTAAACAAATCAATTCATCACATTGAGCACAACGGGGGGATTTTTGAAAGCATATCTAAAAGTGCATGAAATAATTATGGTATACATAATGAAGTTAAATCATCTAGTTCGAGCTTATGTAAAAAAAATATATAAATATCACTGAGTCCTTGAGGGTAATTGAAACACATCTTCTCAACAAATATCTTGAGCTGAAGATGACAACATACAGGGACTTCTGAGTGTCCTTTGGGGGCTTGTTTTCTTAGCTGAAAAAGGAAAACCATAACGTATTTGTGCTTTTGCTTCACCTGGGTGTAATTTTCAGACATTCTGAAGAGCCTCTTTAGTAGCTGATTTCTTTCCATGTAAATACAATTATGCTCCATAATCAAAGCCTCTCTGATATTTCTTTCTGTGACACAGGACCATTGATTGAACTCCCTCTGACCAAAGCTTTTGCTAAAGCTTACTGCAGTTTTGGGGACTTCCCACTGAGATTGGTGATTTTTGGGTTAGAAAATGGCACAAACGGGGCTGTGTGTGAATAAAGTCTGCAGAGTCAGGTCCCTGATAAAAGCAGCTGGCACCCTAATCTCATGGCTTGGTGTCAGATCTGAGGGAGCTGCTCCATCAATGCATGCTGACGAGAGCTGAAAAGATTTGGTCGTGCCTTTGAACATACTGAGGATTTTGAGAGGACAAAGTGGGGGAAAACAGGGACAGCTGGAATTTGTTTTGTTTTTTGTTGTTTTTTTTTTTTTTTTAAATACAATTTAAGGTTTTTGTTTATTTTTTTTTAATAGCATGAATGTAACGCTGGTGAAAACGCTCGCTATACACTGAAATCTTCTATGAACCAACAAAACATGTACCAGCAGTACAAACTTCACCTTGCCTAAACAATGTACGTCTCAATTCCGACTTGAAAAGACCACCTGTAGGGGAAAAATGTTAGTTCGGTATCCAGGGGCCATTCATTCCTTTGCCACTTTGCTGAGACTGCCAATTAGTGCCAACTTGTGGTGGCAGATTTTGTGATGTAGACACATGTTCTCTGGAGAGTGGGCTGAGATATTCTACTCATTTCACATAGGGCACAAAGAATTATTTGCTCTGTGCTATACAAATGGGAATTGTCCAAAGCTTTCCTCTGTGTTAGCCTCTGTACGCTGACTGAGTGTAAATACAGGGGAAATTGGTGTTATTGCAGGGACAAATTAGCACCAGAACTGAGCTGTATTTCTTTAAATGTGCTGCTAATTGTGCCCAATTTGTGCTGGAGTACTCACTCAAATGCAAAAGCACAAAACCAACCGAACACATTTCAGGGTGCCAAAGAGAGCTTGCACTTTTCTCTGAGCAAATTATCCTTCTAGTTTCACACTGCAGCAAGTGCCAATTGGTCCCACTAAAACCTTTATCTGGAGTAATCAAATTAGCACTGCATGTTAGCAAATTAGGTTGCATTTACAAAGGCTTATATTTGCTGCAGGTTTGAGCATTAAAAGAAAGCATTTTCTAAGTTCTACTTCAAAATTTCTTATATGAGTGACATTGATTCTGTGACATTTCAAAAGAGCGAGCTGCTGAAATGGAAGAAATGAGGCAAAATAGTTGTTTGTATTTCACTCCCAGAGAAATGTGAATTAGGAATTGCAGAAGTTTCTAAACTTTAAGGTAGAACTGAGACAGCTGGAAGAGGTTTTTATTCCTGTTTGCCCGGTGGGTTCATTCTTCCCCTGGGCACACAGAGGGCCAAAGGGGTGCCACTGGCTGTACCCAGGAAATTGCTGGGCACTTAATTCTGCTGTGAAGGGCAGAGCAGCACCAGGCACAGCACGGAACTTTCTCCTGCCAAAAGGTGTGCCACTGACAGAGTGGGAACTACAAAATGCTCCCAGGATTGCCAAAAGGAGAGACGAGAAAAATTGCAGGCTGAAATTCTCTCTGGCAAATATCCACAGAAGTCATCAGAGTTTTATTTGAGCTGAATTTCAGCCACTGAGATTAATTATTTAATGTTTGTATTATATGAAGATTAACAATGTAATTGTTAAATGCTATTGAGGCTTCTGCTTCCAGTATTGCCTTTTGTTTGAAGTTTGCAAAACTTGCCCAAAGCTGGATTATTCTTTTTTTTTTTTTTTTTTAACGAGACTGGTTACGAGAAGGCAGAGCAGAGTAACATGCAGAAGTGCATCTGACACTAGGCACTACCACCCTCCTGCTTTCAGCTGGTCACAGGGGAAAATTTTAGGAAAAGGCAAAAAAGGCAGAGGAGTTCCCCAAGCAGTCACAAGTGAGGCTGTGGCAGAGGCACCACCGTGCTGGGGATAAGGAACAGACGACGGCAGGACACAGGGGCCTGAGCCACTGTATTTCATTTATTTGGGCAGACAGTTCTGTAGGATCTGCAAAGTCTGCATGCAGAGACTGCAGAGCCTGAGGTTTGCCCCTGATTTTGAGGTCTCAGCCCAGATCACTCAGTGCCTAAAGAACTGTGTGCATGTGTGATTTCTAGCCAGTGCTGCAAAAGAACAAATCACTTGTAATGAGTTTCTGCAAATGAGTTTCTGCAGCAATCAGGCGCTGATCTGCTCCTCACAGATCAATATCTCTGCAAAACGCTGCTTTATTGCCTCAGATGCCAACCCAGGGCTGAAGGAAGGAGCTGGAGGTGGCAAGGAGGGCACGGCCAAAGAGAGCATCAATCCCAGCCCTGCAGGTCAGCAGTGCCCTGAGACAGCTGAGGAGCACAGCAATCCACAGCCACATCTGACTCCTAATTAATGACTCTGCACCATTAATTTCCAGAAATGGAGAGGAAACCAGGGGGAGAAAAAAGGTATCACTTTCTCCACACCCTGGTTTTGGTGCTCTTTGGTCAAGCATCCTCCAGCGACATTGGGTGTGGGGCTGCTTGTGGTTTTGGTCTGACACAGAGAGGTGTTTGTGTTTTTGTAAGATTCCGTCACTATCCTCCTCTAATTACAGCCGCAGGAACCAAATCATAAATGGGAAAACATTTCGTACAACTAAATAAGTACACGAGCTTTGAGGAACAAAATAGACACTTAGCTTACTAAGCTGGATTGGGAATTTAAAAAATATAAAAAATTTCTTCAAGCAAAGAAGTTTAACTTAACTTTCTCTGAAGTTAAGCCCCCTCCCTGAAGTTTAGTGCATGAGCCAAGAGAGGGAGACCATTCTTTCTAACAATGCCCTTTCAGCTACTTTGATGCTAAAAATAAAAAATATTTGATAGCTATCCAAGCAGAGAAGGTGAAAACAGTAATTTCCAGCTTTTCTAAAGCTCTTTGGCTATATACATTTGATAAAAACCTAGCAGATGAAGTCAGATTGTTTTCTTCCTGCTTTTTATTCCTATAAACTCCCTTTCACTCCTCTGAAGCCTGGACAGTCAGAAATTGTAAGTCTACTGAAAAATGGATTGAAAATGTCTGCTCATTGATAAACTTTCAGAGCAACACCACATTTTCTGCAGAGATAATGCATATTCCTAATAGTTACTGGAGTTTATGGTTTGGCCAAATTTATTTTGTAGCCACCAGAAGAGTGCCTGCCTGAGGACAATAGCTAGAATTCTTTTCTTGCAGTTGCCAGTCACACGTTACCCATTTGAGATAAGGCTGGGGAATAAATCTCATGGAAGCATTTAGCCATTGACTTATAATGTAATGGTGTTTCTCCTTGGGATCTGCTTTGGCAGCACCAGTGACAGGGAACTGACAAGGAGAGTTGCTGAAGAAATTATATCAAACTGTTTTTTTTGTTGATTTTTTGGGGTTTTTTTGTTTGTTTGTTTTGTTTGGGTGTGTTTTTTTTTTTTTTTTGTGGTGGGAGCAGTTTCTTTTGTTAGGCTTTGGGAAAAGGAATTATTTCAAAGAGAAATGCGTTTTCAATTTTGTTGAAAGACAGAATTCTGGAAATGAAACCACCATAGGTGCTGTAAAAGAGTTAGAAGCTCTGCTGGGTCTCACCTCGTTCCCCCTTAGGGGTGAGGCTGCCCCGAGGTGTCATTTCTAAAGCCATGCAGTGTCCTTAGCTCCCTGCCCCATCTTCCCTGGCCAGGCACGGAGATCACAGTGTGTGAAATCTGTCCCAGGTCTCTGCTCCAGGGACTATTCCTGCAGGGTCTGGAACCTCAACTTTTCTTTGTAAGCAAAACTGTGTTACTTTCTCTAGTGGGGGGAAAAAGAAAAACCCTTCCTGTTTTCCAGGCGGCTTTATTTTGATAATTCCAGCCTCTACCATTTCCATACACTTTATTAATATCAGCAGTGCCGCTGATGCTCTGGGGGAGAGGCCGTGCTGGTGTGAGGCAGGGTTTGTGATCCTCTGCTGCCAGGAGAGTCTCCAGTGACTCCAGACCGAGGCTTGTCCTGCCAGACGAGTGCTGGCTCTGCCATGGGTCGGGGATGACAAATGACTCGTGCTGGCTGGGATGGAGGCTACCACACTCGGTTTTCCTTGGTGTTGAGTGAGAACTTGAAGCCGAGTCTCCGAGAGAAAGCTGCCGTGTGTTTGCTCTGTTGCTGAGATCTCTTTTTCAAAATCCAGTGTCGCTAGCAGGAAGCGCAGCCAACACGCTGATTTGTGAGCACATTGCTCATCCCAAAAACAGATTATGGAGGCTCTCTACAGATAATATACTGCACCTTAGAATGAGCACTAACATGGGAAACTATTGCAGCATTCCAGAAATATCTAATCGTCGCTGATAAATTTTATTTGCCACTTGTGTGCATTATTATGACAGATTCCTCCTCAAAGCTGAGGACAGCCAAGTCTACAGGGGCCAAACTCAAAGCCTCCAGCATTTTACTCCACACTTTTGTTACTGATGTTCAAATCTTGAAGGGGATGCTCAAACATGAAAGAAGAAAAGCAAAGTGTAAGCAAAAAGGGGCATTTTGCTCATGCATGAGGAAGGCTGGGCTGGTTTAGTGAGCATTTTTAAGAGGCTTAGATTTAAAGTGAAAGTAGCTTTCAAAAATACAGAATAGAATTTGTATGAGCACCTTCCCAAGGTGCTCTGCACTGACCTTGGGAAAAGTCATCCTCTCTCCATTGCAAAGGAAATAAAGGAAGAGGAATCAATGTTAGACATGTGTGCTCCTCTCTGCTGGCAGCAACAGCTCCCTTTCCAGCCTGAAAGTTCCCTTTTCGGACTGCTCGCTTCACTTACAGTCCAACTGGCTTTGGGAAACAGAACAAGGATGCCCAAGTTCTTCAGAAGTCTCAGTTATTATTTGCCCCCTTTACCCTGACCCAGCCTGGTCCTTCTCTTCCTGGTCCTGGTCCTTCCAAAGGGCGCTCTTTGGAAGGTTGTGGAACTGTGGGATTAAAACAAGCCATGGCGTTAAGGAGGTGAAATCTCATGAAGAAAGCAGCTGAGGTTCTCTCTTCCCTCCCTGTGGGTCTTGCTCTGATCCAGAGCTTGGGCTGAATGAAGAAATGAGGAGGCCACTGACCCAAATTCAGACGAGGAGTTTGAGCCCTTCAGTGGCATTGTGGTTTGCTCTGTCCTACAAAAAAAAGTGTCTCATGTAACTTGGGATGTGCAGGTGGGAAGTGTGGATTTGAGCCCTGACAGACATGAATATGTGCTGGCCAGCTGCTGAATGAGTAACAGCTTGTCTGAGGGCCATCCTGATTTTCTCCAAAATCTTTTCTCATGCTTGGGCACTTGATGGAAGAATAGAAATGTGTTATTTTTATTTTCAAACAGTTTTAATTTTGTATATGGGTAGGGTGGGGAGATCCTTTTTCATTTCAATAGCAGGAATGGGAAGCAAATGAGATTTGGATCAAGTTGATTGTTGACTTTCCCTTCAGATTTCACTGCCAAAAAGGCCCAAATCTTATAAAGAAAATTTTTTCTCAGTCTTACAGTGCAATTGGCATCAGTGGAGCCTCCTGATGTAGCATTACCTCTGTGAGGTTTGTTTTACCAAAAGAAAACCAACAAAAAACAACACCAAAAAGCTGTTCTGAGCTGATTTAAAGGCACACATTGAACTGTCCCTCATAAAGCGGAAATTAAATGGATGGAGAAATGCTCCAGAGCTCCTGTGCCCACCCAGGTCTGCCGGGGAGGTCTCAGAGCAATCGAAGCATTTGCTCTCAGCCTGTGATAACAAACAACCTCACAAAGGAAAGCTGAAAAAAAAAAAATCACACCACTCTCAGATGATAAATGCAAAATCCTGTTGGTTTGGGAGTAAGCAGAGGTGGTGAGACTTTTGAGAATGTTCAGGAAAATAATGTACTATCATAATCCAGTTTGAATCATGTTGAAACAGAAAGCAAGCGTTGGTTTGTTTCCATGATCAGCTCCAAGCACAGGTCATGACAGGATTGATCAGTTGATCTACATTTTTATCATGACAGCATCCTCAGTTTATATTCAATAACAATTTTTGTCGATCTGGTCATATTTTGCAACAGCTTTGTGAAATCCTGATAGCAAATCTGTTTTAAGTCTTCCCTCGCCCCCCTGACCCAGCCTACTCTGCTTATTCAGGAAATGATCTCTAAAGCTTGAACACTATTTACATTACCAAGATTTACTTATCTTTTCTTTTTTTCCATTGAAACACTAAGCAGCTCTTACATCAATGTAGGTGTGTTTGAGAATTATGAGAGCCTTCAATTCTCATACCAAACTACACCCACACAAGTCAATTCCAGTTCCAATGACTAAAGGTCATGTGAATGGCAAAAAGTAACAGGTAAGAACCTAATTTTGCTATTAAGAGTAACTGAATTTGCAGTTATGGTTTATTAGTGAAGGAATTTATGCCACGAGGAGTAAATCCTTTCATGCCTTTTGTTGGTGTTTGTTCCCACTACTCCTGTTTTTATTTTTAAAGACAATTCTAATGGAAAAACAGGAGCTTGATGTGTGAGAACCCAGATTTACCTTTAAACACACCAGAGAGAGAGACCGTGGTGGGCCTGCTCCTTGCCAGGGCAGAGGCAGAATTCATTACCCAGCTCCTTCTGCAGGCTCTGCTGAAAGCCAAGGTTCGAGTGCTGGGAATTGTCAGGCTCCCTGGGGCTGGCGGTCCCTGTTTGTGCATCACACCTTTCCTAGGGAGACATACTCACATTCCTCAGGTGTAACTGAATTCTCACGTTAATTTAGTGGTTCTAGTTCTCAGCATGGCTCTTTATCTTTTTTCAGCCAGATGCTCCCTGGGATCGTGGTCTCTTTGATTTGTTCTTCTCCCACACCACACCAGGTTTTAGTTTGTGCTGCCCACCTGAGCCATTTGCTGATCTGCAGACTCTGAAGGCCAAAGAGGTGAAGGCTCTGCAGGCATTCCTGCGCTGTCAGGGTGCTCTCACAAGGCTGCTGTCACCTCAGAGACTTTCCCTGGAGACACAACCTTGCAGTGATTCTCCTGATTTCGGTCACCGGTGGGCCCTGAGCCTGCAGTTCTCCCCTGAATGTCACCTTTTGTCAGGGCACGAAAGGTGGGAAATCTAGTTGTGGTTGCTGGGGGAAAATATCCTCCAGGAGTTCAGGACCAAACCCAGGGTTTATGGGTGCTGAGTGTTAAGGGACTTGGCTGGTCTTGCAAATTACTTCAAGCAGAATAAGTTTGGAAGAATAGGAAGAAAATCCCATACTTCTGTAATAAAGGCCCTCTCTCCTCCTTGGAATCACCTCTTGACAAGGCAGAACCTTCGATTCAGATAATGAAAGACCTGTAAACACTCGAGATTTTTCTTCAGGATATCAACAGCCTTGCTTTCTTTGGTCTCTCTCTCTCTTCATGCTGAAGGGAAGAGTCAGTGGCATTTGGAATGGTGTGATGGATATTGTTCTGTATTTCCAGCAAGGTGGTATCTGGAACTCCCCGTCAGTGGGGCTCCATTTCCCTTTAAATCACAACCACCAGACCTCAACTTTCCTTCCTAGGAAAAGGTAGGACTTGATGTGAAGGGGAACACATATAATTATCTGGACAGAATGAAGTTATTCTGTGGCTCATCCTTGTTTTTTGTGGCTGCCGCAAAGCTCAGAGGTCAAGGTTTTTTGTTTATTTTTTTTCCTGTCACAAACTCACAGCAGGTCAAGCTGGGTATTTCGGTAATTGTGAGCAGGTCAGTGTCATTTAAGCTGATAGACAGAGCTAATTTGAAAAGGCCTGTGGTTTTCTCAGTTGCTTCCCTTTCTATCTGTCCATCCTTTTCGATTTGTGCCGTTGGGACGTATTTAGGTATATTGACATATTGAGTATGTTTAATGCTGTTACAAAAGTTGGTGGGGTTTTTGTCTAAATCCATTTCTGATTCTGTCAAATGCAGAAGGTTATCACGGCATCTGTAACCAGGAGGCTGAGCATTCGGACTGGCAGCACCAGGAAGGAACACAAAGGATGAACAGGGATGGCAGAGAGGAACTGGGAGGGCAGGACAGGGAATGGAAAAGGATTCTCCCATCACGATTTGGCTGGAGCAAGTTTTACAGTGCATGCTGCAGCCAGGGGTGGTTTTAGCAAAGGAGCAAACCCAAAATGAGCCACTGTAAGTGCAAGGTTCCAGAAAGCCACATGAGCTCACAGCGAGACCTTCAGTTAGCCTTCCATCTGGATTTGTCCCGTGGCTGATTCGTTAGGATCTGTGCATTTAATCTCTCTTTGTGTCCAATGGATTTTGGTGTCTCTCAGCAGCAGGAAGTGTTCAGGTCCTGTCTGCAACCATTGCAATGAGGATTTTCTGTGTACAGCTCTGCCTTGCTGTACCTAAATAACATCTTACTTGGAGCCCTTGGAGGCAAAGCTTCCCCCACGGTCCTCAGCCTCCTGCCATGTTTGTCTGCACTGCCTGGGTGGTCTGCTCTGTGCAAAGTGATCGCTCCCCAAGGCTGCCAGACCCACTGCCCTGATCTCAGCTGCTGTGATGCTACCGAAATTACACATCTGTCCTAAGGCCCCAACCTCCAATGACACGAAGGGGAAGTTGTTGTTTTGAGAGAAAATAAAATTGCCTGGATTTTTGGGGGTGCAGACATGCAGAGCTGCCTCCTTGGCTAATCAGCAGCATTAGTAAATAATAATATGATTACAACTAACACAAGGCCTGATAACACTTTTCCAGGGAAAAACAATTCTTTGCACTCCAAAATGAAGTGGGTTAAGCGCCATAATTTTGCCTATACAGGACACCAGGATGGAGGATTGCCCTTCTGCTCTGGCAGTGTGTTTCAGAACTTTACCCTTCGCAGGCCTGCCTGGCCATGCAGCTCACCCTTTCAGGGTATGGGAGAGTCAGGATGTGTGTGCCACAACGAGCACCAGGGCTGACATTTCTGTCAGTGTCCTGACAAAAAATGGAGTGCCAGACAATCCAATACCAACTGCAGCTGAGGGTCTAAGTGTGTTAGGAATTTCCCTTCCATGCTCATTAAATTCCTTGATGTTACCTCCCCCTGGCAAAATTGCCTGATGCTTTCCAGCTACACTCCAGAAAGTGCAGAGATGAGAAGATCACCTTTCTTGGGACTCTTCTGGTACCTCAAGGAGTGCAGTGATTCAGAAATTCTCTTTGTTTCACAGTTCATAAGAGTTCTTACTATTTCTGGTGTCTTTAAACAGTGGGAAGAACCATGGCAAAATAGTTAAGATTAAAAGGCACGGTTTCCTCTTCAGATGAAAGTAGCATTCACTTTGAAAAGTTTGGTGGTGATTTTGATTCATGTCTCTGGTTGACCTTTGTCTGCCAGAAGCTGCCACCTTTGCACAGCCCCAGAGAAATTGCTGGAACACACCACGGGGCCAGGAGGAGAGGGGAGCCCAAACGTGGCCCAAAGGGACAAATCTAAAATGAAGCCACTGAGGCAGGCAGACTTCCATGTAAGACAGAAGATTTTAATGCTGTTTGCTGGTGTCGTTTTTCAGAGCTTCAGTCAAATGCAAAACAAGTCCCAGATATGTTAAAATTTTGCCGTGTGGGTCGGACTGTTGTTTTCAATGAGCAGTGGTAAAGCCCCTGCTGTGGTTTCAGCATGGTTAAAAGTCCTGTTTTTGCTGTTCACAGTGATTAAAAAAATAGCACGTTTGATACGCTTTTGAGTTGTGCGAGTGCTTCTGTTTTAAATCACGAACAAGAAAACTGCAAACAATAGGTTAATTTTTTGTTTGCTGCTCAGATGGGACATTTTAGTCCCTAAAATTGAGCACTAGCATAAATCACTGTCTCTGCAGCACTGCGGAGTTTGCTTTCAGAGGGATTTACAGAAAGGTTTGATTTTCTTTTTCTTTAATCTTATATTGGCTAATAACGGAGCCCACAGCAGAGCCGTGCAGTGAGCCAGGCAAATATAGCTGTCTTCTACTCATGCCTCAGCAGCTGCGAGGTACTGGCACACAGCAGAGCAGCTTTGTGTCTTGGGTTTTTGGATTTCATTCAATCGGTTCCACTTTGCATATTTATTCATAGTAAAGCACCATTAGTTCAAGACTAATAATTGGGATGGCGTGAAGAAAACTGTATAAAGAAATGCAGGCCACTTGGCTCTCCAGAGGCCTGACTTGGTGGAGATTTGACTGATTCTTTACATCAGGAGCTCTGTGAAGCCTCTGAATAACATATTAATGTATGTTGCTGCTTTTCTCATCCTCTCACTTAACGCATTTCAGTTCAGTAGAGTGTTTCTTGAATTATACTCATGCAGCTTAAAACCTAGCCCACAAACTGGGTAGGAACCCAGTTAACTTTTTAAAAAATAGCTAGAAAAAAGTAACATTTCTAAATGCTAGTAAAGAGCAAATCAAATGCCTTCATCAATGCTGAGGATTTACACTGGCAGTTTTATACCTGCTATATATTTATTTGTAAATGGAAACTTAATATACAGTATAAATATCTTCCATTTCACATAAACCTCCATTCAAGTTGTTTTGAGGTGGTAGGAGCCTTTTTCTTCGGAGCTGAATCACTGCAAGAGCTGGTCCTTCAAAGCTCCTTACTGAAACAATCTTATCTGTGTATCTTCCTCCCCAGCCCTCTGAGCTCTTTGGATGGAGGGCATGCTGCGACAGGAATCTCACAGAGAAAAGGAAAGATTGTGGTTCAGGGTTTTTTGTTTGTTAGTGATTCTGGCACCTTGAAGTGCTGCTCTCTCAGAAGCTGATTGGATTAAGATAGTCCTGACTGAACTGTCCCAGCAAGGGCCAGCATTGCAATCCTAGGAGCTGATTATCCCTAATTGTGGAGGGACATCAAGACGTGGATTCATTTTTACCCAAATTAGCCTCTAGATATCCAATTGTTAGAGCTTGGTGCACTGACCCTCTACCTGAATGGCAGAAAGCAATCGCAGAAGGAGCCATCCCTGGAGCTTTGTTCCAGGGCTTCAGGAAGGGGCACAAGGTATTTAAGGATGTAGCTTGTGTTCCCTGCCTGCTGAAGCTCAGAGTCCTGGGGATTTTATCCTGAGCTGTGAGGGCAGAGACCATCTATAGAACAATGTTGAAACCACTGCAGGTCAGGAGATGAAAGAAATGTTGTGAGAGCCACTGACTGATTGAGCAATCTGTCATCAATAATGGATTTTGAGGAAGTGGGACAGTAAATATGGCTGGGAGAAGGGAAAACTAAGTCAAAACTGAGCCTGTACTTCAGACTGAGGTACAGTCATAAAGCAAAGAATACTGTGCTGTACTTCTGCTGTTTTAATTTATGTGTGTAGATAGGAAGAAGTTGCTTCTATTTCCACTTGGAAAATGGACATTAGACTCTTAATGCACTTTCTGAGTTGAAGTCAAATAAGTGAAGAGTGCCAAGCTAGTAACAGTATAAGCAAATAGACCTCTATTACGTCAATTAAGTTGTGGCTATTTATTTTAGAGCTGATTTTGGCTAGTGCATTGTGCTCAATATATTGCATTATGGAATAGTTTGGCTGTGCTTTGGATTACTGCTGTGCAGTGTGTGGGGAAACTATTAATATATAAATATATTAATATATTAAAAATATAAACCCAAGTGTGGTTCAGTTGCAGCCCAGGGAGTTTCCACACTGCAGTACTCCATGGAATGCCAAATGGGTCTGCAGGCAGCACAGCCAAAGCCTTCTGTCCCCTGCTAAGCTCTCACAGTGAAAGTGAATTTTATGCTATTGGAAAACACTTCTAAATGGTGTGGCTTTACATCAGGTCTGTCAGTGAAATGAGCCACTTCAGCAAAAACAGTTTTGTGCGAGCATAACCCAATTTTTGTCCTTCTGGAATAACTAAACTAAAAAATGACACCACTAAACGATCAGTGCTGTAACAGCGAAGGCTTTACAGCTAACCTGGGCTCAGCCCCGTCAGCAGCGATGTTAAAATCCCAGGGGAATGAACCTGGGGATACCTTCCTGGGTTTGCTGGGCTGGGAGGTAAACGAAGCAGAAGATTTCCCACCCAGCCTCGTTTAAGGCATGTGGGATATCAGTGCCCATATGGAATGCTTCACGATTAATCATCGTGGAGATTTGTCTCTGTGGAAGATGTTTCGTTCGGCGCAGGATTGGAAAACAAAGGATATGTTGCTGCCACACTAATGAAAACCACAGACAATCTGCTGCTCATATGTGCCAATTGTTGCTGCAGCCTTTACATAAATGCACTTAAAGATGAGAAAAATAATTGCAGGCAAGCACTCTGCAGAAAGCTCGTAGGAGTATGGGCTCTTTAGGGGGAAGCTTTCGAGTGCATAGAAAGCCTTTCACAAACTGCTGTTTGCTGAGTTCTTTGTGCTTTTTGTTGGTGAGTCCATCAGACTGTAACACCTGAATCGAAAAGGTGCCAAGCAGAAAGAGAAATTGTAGTCAGGCAGTGAGAAAGGTCAAGGGAAATTTAAAATTTTAGGTGGTTTGGTGTGTAAGACTAGGCACAAGCACAGAACCTGACCTGAACCCCAGAGAACCTTCTAAGAATGACCGTGACATGTGTGACTGTGCCCATATTGGCAACCCAGTCAGATTCGGAATGGTTTTAGGTAACAGAAAAGTGCTACAAAAAATTTATATGGAAAGGGTCACTTCTATGGGCTGAATAATGTGCCACCTGTGGGAAGATGGCACCTTTGAATAGATCTGGTTTTGCTCACCAAGTTTCAAAAGGTGTTTTGTAATTTTATTAGTGAATATTCAGGCTATCGCTCAGCTGAGGTCTGTATCCTTGCGGTATGAACGAGATACTTCTGTGGCCACAATTATCATAAGAATTGTACTGCTCCCTTTCTCCTTCAGTTTCCAGAGGTTCTCCTCTCTTGTTGTCCCAAACAAACCCCCAAAAATACAAAAGGCCCCGGAAATGGCAGAGAGAATGACCAAAGGTCTGAGCAAGGAGTGACTGAACTTCCTGGGGTGCTTCAGTTCCGGAAATAAGTGAGCAAGGAGGGATCTGATAGAAGTCAACAAACCACGGGTGGCATGGCCGGGTGGGCACTGGCTGAGTGTGAGAAGCAAGGGCTGTCAAGTGATCTTGGCAGGAATGATGTTCCAACAAAGAAAAGTAACTTTTAGGAGTAGATTTCCTGCCAACAGATGCTTTGGATGCAAAAAAACCTGCATAAGATTTTAAAGGGAGAAAAGGCAAATGCCTGGAAGGGACAGCTCCATTGAAGGTTCCTAAGGGGCCACACCAAGCTCAGGAAACATTTGAGCTTAAAATAGTTCCAGCACGGGAAAATGCTCAGAGAAAATGTCATACATGATTGCCCCTTTTCTTAGCTTAGACAGGAGGTTTGCTTATGGCCATCGTTGAAGGCAGGATGCATTCTGCAGCTCTTAAATCTGCTGTGGAGAAGGTTTTGCCAAGATATTTTGACACTGGTATCTGAGATGTTGATGGTTTGGGGTTTTTTTCTTACTTGGTCAGTCTTTCAGGTCCCGAATTCAGACCAGACATCGTTCAGGTCATCTTCCTTGTTGTACCTGGGGAATTAATAGAGAGGATTTTTGTGTGATTGGAACAGGACTCTCGAAACAAAAATACAGAGGGCTTCAGTCTATTTTCCACACCCCAAGTATTACGGAAATGCTCGCCTCTTCCTTTGTTTCCCCTGCTATTCCTGTGGCAGTAAGCTCCCAAGGATGCTGTAAAGAGCTGTGGACTTGCTGTATTGACTGTCACCAGCACGGCTCTGCTACTCATCCCCAAACGCATCTCTTAAATCTTCCTCCTCTGAATATACAAGCCTCAGTTTCCAAGCCAAATTTCATTTAGATATTTTGTCACAAGTGCTCACCACCAGTTTTGGTTGTTGGTTTTTCTGGGAGGTTTTAGCCTCCCACAAAAGCCAGAGATCAGCACCGCTGGGACCCTTAGTGGCAAACGTTTGGTCCATGGTATGTTTGGTACAAGATCAGCACAAGTCTCTCATCTTTGTCTCTGGTAGCAGCAAGGCAAGTACATAAAATACTTCCTTGTTATAATGCTTACTACTAAGTGTTGCTATTAAGCCATCAGCTAATTTCTGATTCTGTGAAAGAAGCATGTTTTGGGCAGAAATTTTCCAGGCTTAGGTTTGTTACAAAGTAAATTGTTTGCTGAATAAAAAGCTTTTAAGCAGACAGACAGCTGAAAAGGCCTGAAATTCAACAGTGGCAGTTTGCATGGAAATTGTCTTTATTGTGGAGTTGTCTATAGGTTTTTGTTTTGGCCTTCATTTTCAGTTGTCTCCTTTGCTTTGCCACAGCCATCTTGTTTAGTCTTTGCCATTAGAAAACAATCAGAAAACCAGTGTTGCCAAGTACAAATGCATCTAATTTTTCAAGTTCAGCTGGTTTTTTTTCCTTATATGATTAATTTTATACAGAGGCTGCTGCATGATACCTTTCAAACATGGCCAGCTCTGCCAAACCCAATGAAATGAGCATTTTGGCCAGACATTATTGTTGCTGCCATTGTAAGTTCCACCATTGCCAGACCTTCTGGGCTAAAATAGCACAATTTTCTGCCTTCATATATAAGGGGCTGCCTGGCATGAATGAGAAACCTTGCATTTGTCGAGGTGCACAGCAGGAACAAGCAGGTGCACCCACAACAATGCAGAGACTCTGCAGGAGAGGTTCAGCATCTCCAGGATCCTGAATATTGTCTAGAAAAGCCCTCCAAGCAGAGCTGCAAAACAGCTGCAAGCTACATTGTGGTGAGGAGTAGAAGAGATTTAACAGATTATCAGAGACCAAACAGGAGAAGGCAGCTCCTTGTGAAGGCTCAGCAAGGCTGAGCTGCCAGAGGAAGGTGGAGGTGAGTGCAGAGGTGTAAAGACCCAGGCAGGAAGGTGTCCTTGTCAGCTTGAAGGCCAAAGATTTGGCAGGTGTAAATCAGTAACATTTTTAGGTGTTCTAATTCCCTATCAAGACGTGATGCTGGGGCTTAGTTGAACAAGATTAGTTGAAATAACTCCTGTCCTAAGCCATCCTGTAAAACAGGCTTCTGGAAAGGCTTCTGAAGTTGATTAACTCAGTTCTCCCACCTCGTTTGCTTTTCGTGGATGTTCTGGTTTCACTCAGGGCTGGAAATGAGACTTTGTCTGGAAGGCAGTGAGAGTTTTGTGGTGCACGAGGAAATGCAAGAGCCTGACAATGGAAACCTTTGTCCGGTGAGATTTTGTTCGAAGAGAGTCCATGCAAGTTCGAGCGATGAGCCAGGCAAGTCAAATCGATTTTGTGACACACCAGAGAAGTTTGAAGTGTCAGGACAAGCTGGGCATGGCCCAGGGTGAGGCTGCAGTTAAACTGCGCTGTCACGAGCTGGCTGTGAGACAAGCAGCGCTTCCAACGCTTGGATCCCTGCTCTGACAACAAACTCTGGAGCTCTTAGTTGGCAAGGTAGACCAAAACATGGCAGATCATGTTTCTGACTCTGTGTGTGTGCATTTTGGGGAGCTCCATTCTCTTTTCCTGCCTCCCCTCTGCTTCCATGGAGCCAATATTTTTTAAGCTGGCAAGACATGTTTTTTCTTTATTGCCAAGCTGGTGAAAAGTCTTCCAAGAGAAAAGGTATTGGGGTGGGGGGGGTGGGGGGGGGTGTATTTTGGTTTTCAAAGCTTCTGCTAAGATTATTTTTTCCTTCTCTACACATCCTTTGCACTCTCAAACAAAACTATTTGATTCAAAAGAAAGTGTGCTCAGAAGTCAGAGCCTTTTTTGCAGCATTTATAAGTGAAAGTGCAATCCAACTGTTGGCAAATCATAAGCTCATTGTTTTGGCAACGCTGTTTCATTTACTTTTTTCCCCTCTTATACTAACTTGTTTGCTCAGGTATTGGAATTCAAAGTTTTTCCTTCTTTTTAGAAATTCACACCCTTTCTGGCAAGGTCTGAGCTGTTTTTATTGCTTACAATTATACCTACAGGTAAAATAAATACTTTCCCACGGATGCCCTGGAATCCGGTATGGTTATGAGCTGATGTAGCTGGAAGAGCTGAGTCGCACAACGAGTATTTCTGCTGCTCTGTCTTTTCCTCCTGACACTTCTTAAAGACACAGGGCTTCAGTCTGCTCTTGCTCTTGAGTTATTGCAGCAGCTCTTTGTAAAGGTTGCGTGGTCTCCTCCACGCGAAGCTGGTGTGGGTGAGAACAGATCCAAATGGCACAGAGAGAAAATATCTGGGAGGGAGACCTAATGTGGCTTTGCAGCACAAATAATGGAGAGGTCTTTAGGGCATAACTGAGCAAAGCTCTATGAAAAAAGGGCATTGAAAGAACATTTTGATGTCACAAAGACAACCACGGAAAAGTTAGGAAATGCCCTAATTAAAGCTGCCTGCGTAATTCATTATGATTCATTTTTTAATTATCTGATCACATACTATTTTTTCCGCAGACCCCTCTTACCTCTGTGCACAGGATGTCCAGAGGCCTCTTAATGAGCAGCTATTCAGTAGTTTGTTTCATCTTCATTGTTCCATGTGTGGCCCAAGGCCTTATTGACTGTGTGCTATTAAATCCTGTTTGGAGGGCTAAATCCATAAAAAGGCTTTGGCCTGCTGACCCTGTGTGCTGGAGGATCTGACTCCTCAGCCCCCTGCTGCCTGTGTTGAGAGGGAGGGTTTATGGCCCAGGTGTGCTGCCGCAGCTGTGCCAGAGCGGGGCCAGCTCCCCAGCCTGGTCCGAGGAGTTTTCTGTGGATCCCGAGCTGTCCCCAGCTCAGGTAGCTCAGGAAGCTGTGGCTGTGACCTGGTGCCACCCAAAATTGGAGTAATCCTCTCCTTCCCTGGCACGGAGAGCACAGGGGTCTGGGATTTGTGACTCGTGCCTGCTGTTCTCAGCAGGGCCACTTGCGTGCAGAAAGAGCCTTGGAAAAGGGTTTCACCGGAGCTGTGACCCAATTTTCCTCCCTGCAGAAAGGGAATAATGTCCTGGGCCAAGCCATGTCACAGAGGTGTTCTCTGGCTCCAGCGTTTACAAGTCCTTAGGAGTCTCAGTTATGGGAAAGACAATGCCTTGCTTCTTCACCCAAAATTGAAGGTCAAAACTGTGGAAATATCCCCTTGTCTCACTGCCTGAGTTAGATTTATGGAAGAACTCTTGGTGATTCCTTTTTTTACACAAGAAAAATGGGCTGCTCCCAGTGTTCTTTAAACTGGGATCTTTCAGGTCACCCCAGAAGTCTCACCAGCATGTTCTGGGGAAGTTCTGAGTGCGTTATGGAGAAATATTGAAGCAGGCAGTTTTCCTCTCAGCTCAGACTGTCAGGACTGTGTCTGTGGCAGAGCACAATGAGCCAGGGATGAGTCTTTGGGCTGGAGATCAGAGAGCACGGCATGACTCAGCCGTGGGGCAGAGCTCACCCTCCTCCCCTCCCAAAAGCCAAGACACCTTGGCCATGGTGCCTGGTGGAAACAATTGACCTTTGCTATCTCTCAGATCACGCTGCAGCAGATCTGAGAGAGGAGAAGCTGGCAAGAGCCACAGCCGTATTTGTGAGCAGGTTGGCAGTGCTGTGGGCAGCCCTGAGCGGGCTGGAGCTCTGCCCTTTATCATTTATCAATATTTATCATTTATCATTTATCATTTATCAATACAGAGCCTGGGCAGGGTGCTCAGCTTTCCCAGGGAATGTGGGGAGATCTTCAGGACCTGATGTGTTCCATTGTTCCACCTCCGTGGATTATGTACACCCAAACCACTTGGAACCAGAGCTCACCTGATCCCGGGGGGCAATGGCAGTGAACCCAGCAGGCTTTGGCGGAGCTCTGGGAATGATCCAATTCTAATGTTTTATCCGGGAGAAGTTTTGCAATGTAAGACTTTTATAGGTAAATAGTTCTCTTTCCAGAATGCTGCTGGGTTTTATATTTCAGAGAGGGAGGGTGAGGAAGTAGCTGCTTGAACCGGAACCTCTTACAGTTTAGGATTACACCCAACCTCGGAATCGCTTGCTGTGTGGTTATTTTTCTTGTTTTCTGTTGTTGTTTGGAGGTAGATGTGACAGAGGTGGTAATTTTCTGTTTCTGGGAAAAAAAAACCATCAAGAGATTACTGGAGTTTTTCCTTAATGGGGTTTTGATGATGTTTTCAAGGGCAGAGAAACAATTTGCTGCTTATTTCTACCCCAAGGCCCTGCCAGTGTGACCTCATGTTCATTTCCAGCCAAAAGCTGCATTGATTTTCTGCATTGATTTCCTTTCATTTATATTTAATCCGAACTCAAAAGTGTGTAAATGATACTTGGAATGTTCCTTCTGTGTTAACACACTGGAAATTTTCATGGCATTGACTGGGAATATGCTTCCAAGCATGTGCCCTGGCCAAGCACGTCAAACAGACCACAGTTAATGTGTGCAGCAGGAACAGAGCCATGAGAGGCAGGCTGCCTTGTCCAAAAGGAGCGTACGTTTCTGGAAACAAAACTTTCTTTCACCACTGAAGGGTCTGACTGCTCTTGAATTCAACCCTTGGTGGGCCAGCACGTGGGACACAAGCTATGGAGTGAGGAGCAATGTGTGTCACTCTGCAAGTGCAGCTGGGCAACCTTGCATATTGCAGAATTGATCTCTACAGGAGGATAGTTTTATTTTATTTTATTTTTTAATCCAACAAAGAAAAGAAATATCCAAAAATTCATCCCAAATAAATCTTACAGAAAATGGGGCTCAGACCTGCATTCATCTTGTGCCATTCCTGTAATCCCTAGAGGGGGATTTGCCCCTGACACCTTCCCCGAGCCTGCCCAGGAGCTGAGTTTCAGTGCTGCTGGAGCTTCCCTGGCCGTGCTGCAGCTGCCTGGGAAATCTGCTTTGGGGACCTGGGATCAGCGCTCAGATGCTTTCCTGATCCCTGTCCAAACCCTTCTGCAGCCCTTTGATTTCTGTAAAAGCGATGATTCAGCCTGGCTGGGTCCTCGCTGAAGGCTATGACAAGCCTTGGGTTAACTTCAGAATCAGCCCTGCTGGCAAAAGAGACTTTCTTGTGAGATTTATGGAGCTTCCTGCTTCTCGCTGGGCTGCGAATGGAGCAAGAATAGCCTTTCTCAGAGTGCCTTGGCACTGCTCCTCCGAGAGGGAACCCAGAGCAGGAGACAATGAGAAATACCAAACTTCCTGAGACTTTAAAAAAAATCCCAAATGCTTTTGCTGTTTGTTGGGTTTGGTGGACTTTTCTTGGGTTGTTAATACTTCAGTCATGCTAGTTCACTCACCATTAACTTTTAAGGAAGTGTATCTAGTGAATACATGAAGTTATAACTCTGTGGATTGAATATAATTCAGGTTGACTTGAAAAGGTGATGTTTTGGTGCATCAAACTATTAATCTCAGCAATTATTTTGCTTTTCTTACTGTTTCATTTGCACTGTCACCATCACTCTGTTTGCCATTCCATTAAAACCCCTAAAACAGGAAGTCCCTGTCCATCTCTCTGAGACAGATGAATGGCAATGAACACTTAAGTATCAGCTGAGGACTGTAAAAGGGGGAGATAAAGGATCAGAAAATCAAGGATTTCCTGAATATTTTTTAGGTTTAAAAAACAGGATGCAAAATCCATTTAAAATAATAGATTTCTTTATTATTACTATTATTGTTGTTGTTGTTGTTGTTGTTGTTGTTATAGCTATTATTATTATTATTATTATTATTATTATTATCATCATCATTATTCACGTTAAATACCCACATTATTTTTCCTGTGAAACATAGTTTCTATGGTTTTGAATACAGGCCACAAAGATTTTTACACTTGAGCTGGAAGCTGGGACGATGTGCATCATAAATAGTTGCAAAATAGTAAGATGTGAAAAGTACACTTAGATAATCTGAATTTGTTTTAAAAATTGTGTGTGCCACCTTCATATGCCCATCATCAAAAACACCCAGTAGCTAAACAGGTTAATCAAAATCACCTAAGTGCCAAAGTACTCAAGTTTAAAACCTGCTGACACTAAAAATACCTCTTCATTCTTCACCTGCTGTAGCAGCCATGTAAACAAGCAGACGTTGTCTAATAATAGTTGCAGATGTTCAAAAATATTGTTTGTATTTATAGTCATGAGCCCTGCATTTCTGCTCACAAGCCACGGGCTTTCTTTCCTGACGCTTTGCTAAATATATAGATTAAAAAAAAAAAAAACAAACCAACCTTTTCTAAAGCTGCTGGGACTCATGCAGAGCACCAGCTCATTTTGATATAACCCGAGCGCTATCCTTCCTCTCTATAGCTGCAGGTCCATGATTAATGAACCTGAATTCATTTCGTTCTCCTTCCTTTCACTTCATGTGGACAGCTACATGTCTGTGTGTATGTTTTCCCTGGGCCCTTTTTGTCTGACTGACAAGAATCCTTTTCTCCTCCTTCTCACCTTTGTGTGTGATTCTTTAATGTGTCATTCTTCAAATGTAAGTTTGTTGGTTACCTTTATTTCATTTTATAACTTTGCCTACCTTGGGAAGCCCTAAAGCTCTCTCTCAATCCATCCCTTTTTTGCCCTCCTCTAAAATGAGTAGAAATACTCACATGTGAAATGGGGGGGAAAAAAAAAATCCTAAATCCCAAATGAGATGAAGTGTTCAATTAGAGTTGAATGCAGGAACAAGTACTTGCTGTTAATGTACTTTTCCTTCAAAAACACCCACTTGCAAACAAATATTTGTGCAAAGGACCACTCCAGGTGAGCCTCTGGGTGGCTGGGGACACCTTGCCTTGAGCCTGGTGTGTCACAGTGTCCCCAAGTCTTGCAGCCGTGACAGCAGTCCTGC
Organism: Acanthiza pusilla; assembly: GCA_036630365.1. NCBI lineage: Eukaryota > Metazoa > Chordata > Aves > Passeriformes > Acanthizidae > Acanthiza > Acanthiza pusilla. Next base: position 363,158 of record JAXCHO010000006.1, on the reverse strand, counting down.
TGTGCTGTGGCTCCTGGATGTGCAGTTTCCTGCAAGAATCACTTTCCTGTAGCTCTCCTTTCGGTTTAAATGCTTCAAGTTCTTCTTTACCCGCCCCAGTTACTCTCAAGGTAATGACAGAAGGAATAAATTTGCTACAAATTATAGGCCTAATGCTTGCTTAATATTACATTTGTGAGTGGGCAACAAATGGGCACGCTACAGAGGAGCTAATGTACGTGGACTGCTTTGTGATTGTTGATAAAAAAAGAAAGAAATCATTTGCTTTATTAGTTTTAAATTTAATGCAATACAATTGTGGTAAGGAGGTAGCAATTAAGAGACACTCTGGTTGCGTGCACATAAAATCCCATGTTTTTCTCTCAAAGTAATAGGAGTAGAATCAAAGGCTGTTACAGCTATTTGGATGTAACAATAACATTCAGCCCTGCTTTGTAACTGCTAATGGATTTCTTCTCCAGCATGCCTCGGAGGAAATTATTTTCCTTGCTGTAGTGAGATGAGAAGAGACTCAGAGAGGCTGGGAAAATCTGTTTGTCTTTTCTCTGACTGAGATATAAATCACCCAGCTCAGCCTCCGAGCCGGCGGAGCTAAGGCAGGTCGGAGCTGCTGCTGCTGAGATGTGATGTTCTGCAGGCAGTCCCACAGCTGCCCTGGAGGGTCTCCACCACCCCTGGGCACAAGGGAGGGCGAGGAGGCTCCGCAGCAGCTGTGTGGCAGCCCTTGGCCCGAAGCAGGGCTGCTGGCCCAAAGCAGGGCTGCTGGCCCAAAGCAGGGCTGCTTGCTGGCGCAAAGCAGGGCTGCTGGCCCAAAGCAGGGCTGCTGGCCCAAAGCAGGGCTGCTTGCTGGCCCAAAGCAGGGCTGCTTGCTGGCCCAATGCAGGGCTGCTTGCTGGCCCAAAGCAGGGCTGCTGGCCCAAACAGGGCTGCTTGCTGGCCCAAAGCAGGGCTGCTGGCCCGAAGCAGGGCTGCTGGCCCAAAGCAGGGCTGCTTGCTGGCCCAAAGCAGGGCTGCTGGCTGACCCAAAGCAGGGCTGCTGACCCAAAGCAGGGCTCCCAAACTGCGATAGGCGCGCCGCTGGTGGGACACAAACCACTTCCAGATGGCAGATGGAGGAGCTCCTCCGCTCCTGTGCGAGGCTGCTTGTAAAGCCACAGGCTAAGCTTTTCCACACAGACCCTGGGAGCCGTTCCGTGCCTCGTGCAGGCTCAGTTGCTGCCTGCAGATGCTGCCTGGCAGTGTGGGGGTGCCCACCCCAGCTCTGGGAGGGTCTCTGGGAAGAGGCGACTTCAGGCAGCTCTCTGGACATCCCTTCTGCAGATTTTTCAGTAGCGTTGTGCAGACTATGTATTTCCCCACCCCATTTTCACTATATCCCTTTTCTGATCTCGTCCTAATTTGATAACTGATTATTGCAGTGGTTCTGTTCTTTCAGTAGAGAAACAGGCCACACGGTTTTAGCCTTTGGGAATCACACGGACACTCAGATATTTCGAAGATAGTATTTTTCAGCAGCCATCTGACAAGGAAGTGATCTATTGCTGGAATGCATTTGTCTGCAGTGATGTAGTGGCCTTGGCTGGCAAAGGCAGATGCCAAAATGCAGAACATGGTTAGGTGAATTCTATTTAGCTCTCAGCAAGGATTTCTTTACCAAAAACATCTCTGGACCTTTGGTGATCATTGGATCTTTGTTTTATGCCTTGTTGGTGGATTGCACCTGAGTGACACAGATCTCCCACACCACTGGATTTTGGCCAAGTCTGTGAAAAGTTACTGCTCCTAAATAGAATAAGCAGAATAGCAATAATATATTTTTCATAGTGGAAGAGAGTTTGTAGTTATAATTTCTATTAATTCAACTCTGCCTTTTCATTAGGACACTAAATGACTTCTTTACATATTTGTTTTCTTTCCTTTACCTTCATTTTAGCTTCCTTTATGGACATAACCTCTGCATGTATTATTTCAACAACATTCACTGGAGCAGAAGAAATGGTTTATAGGTGATCCTTTGAAATGCCCACATGGGTGAATGCAGGGACAACATGTATTGCAGCAGAGAAACTTTACCTTTATTTAAAATGCAAACAACAGCTGTAAACTCCCAAGTTGTCAGAGAATCCTTGGAATATGGAAAAACAGACATATTTTTTTCCATGCCTGTCGTGAACATTGTGAGAATCACGGTTGTGCATCTTTGCAGTACAGCCCATTAAATTTTAGAGTTTATAATTTCACATAATAGCATGTTTCTTCTCAGAAGGCTTCTACCCACAAATAATAACTTCCATGCACTGAGGCTACAGAAATTCCACATTCTGCCCCAACCTACACATTGATAGGTGTCTGAAGCAGAGCTTAATAAAAGCAGCAATTGCACAGTGCATGGCTTTTGGCCCTGATGAAAAGGTGATCGATTTTCCCAGTCAGCAGTGGTTTTTTGTGTAAATGTACATGGATGCACATTTGTGCTTCACAGAACGGTAATTTTGTCCAGAGCAAATCTTGGTTTTATTGTTGTAAAGAGCTCCAAGTCAGCAGGTACACCAGAGAGAAGGAAAATAGGCAATTGTAGGAGTAAGGTGGGACTATTTCACCTCAGGGACAGGCAGAGCAGAGCTATATGTGACCTCTTCCCTCTCTCAGTATTTTGTTCCATCCTTCAGGCAGTCCCCCCCGGCTGTGGGTTATGAACGATGCTGGCAGGGACAAACTGGCCCTGCACCCAGCGGGGTGGGTGTGTGTCAGGAGCAGCTCAGGAGGACCATGCTGGCCGGAGGCAGGCGGAGACCCTCGAGAGGTCACTCACCGCTGGGCTAGGAGAGGCTGAGAGGCTCCAAGGAGCCTGGCAAGGTTGGAACTCCTCCCCGAGACTCACCTCGGTTACCACAGCTGCTGGTGAGGGTGTCAGTGCCCTGTGCTGTTTGTGATCTCTGGGGACCTGCAGCACACTCCTGTCTGAAATCTGCTTGCTTTGGTGACATCAGCCTGGCAGGGGCAATGCTAGCTCCAGTGCCACATCTGGCCAGCTGTGTGTGCCTGAACTGAGAATTTCACTGTTGCCCATGGTTGAGTTATTAACAGAGCTCCTGTTGGGGCACTAGGGCTTATGGAAACAATCGTCCTGCCCTGTAGCTCACAAGGTTACTTTTCTGTTTATCTGGAATAATTGATGAATCAATTCTGCATCAACATAACTCTTAAACAAGAGTTTTAAACTCTTAAACTCTAATTCCTAGAAGTAGTCTGGAGCAAAGGCTTGGGTTTTGGAGAAGCACCTCTGTGTAGTTGATCCACGCAATTCGCTACTCTTTTGACTCTCAAGGACACAGACTGAAGCCTCTGGGGAGGTTTGATTTTGCATTACTTTGGTTTTGGAGAGGTTGCCCAGTCCAGCAATCAGAGATCAAGATGTAGATCTTTTCCCTGCTCTGTCACCTCAGGTTTTTGTCTCACGTCTCTTTCCTCTCAGTATTGCTATTTTTGATTTGGGGAGTAGTGGTCTTTACATTCAGGACTGACCATTCAGAGCTCATGTCAGCGTTCAATAGTTAATGCTGTTTGAGTGTTTGGCAGATTCAAAATCCCAATTCTCAGAGGCACAGATCATAAAGCCAAGAGGGATGGTTGCTCATCAAGACTGTGACTTATTTGTTGGAGGTGGGCCCAAATCTAGACATTGGGTCAAACATACCCAGACCCTGGGGAAGCTCAGTGCTGAATTCAGAGCTGAGTGTGAGCTCATTCCCATCTCTCTAAACACCAGACAGGAACACAAACAAATGATTTTGGGGAAAATCATACACATGTGTGATAATATAGGTAAAGTTTGGATCCAGAGCTGAACCCTGTTCCAAACTGTGCCAACCACTATAAATGGGTTTCCCGTATCTCCAGTGATATAACTCCATAAAATTAAATTTTTCTAGCAAAGCTTACACGTCAGCACAGATGCTGTCCTCAGCAAGGTTGCAGTAGCAAGCTGTCAGAGAATTCAATCCTCAGGATGCTGGTAAAAACCTGGAAAAGCTCCAATACCTTTTGTGCTGGAGATTAGGATCTGGTTTACTGTGTCTCTCTCCTGCTGTCTTTTTTGTATCTCCTGATTTTAGTAAACAAGAAGGGAAGGAGAGAAAAGGAAGGAACTCATCACAGGCTTTGAATGATGCAAACAGTTTAATTAGGAAGCAATGTTGGATACTGTTTCCCTTCCTTTGCTGTTTTCCAGGCAGGATGCATCCTTAGGAAACAATAATGGGCTGGGGATTACAAAGCTTTGCTGGCATTGCAGCCAAGTGGCCGCACAGGAAAGCGATGCGGGGCAGGCGCGGGCGCAACGTGAGCGGAAGGTATTCAGCATTCCTGGGGAAGTGCAGCACCAGCGCTCAGCATCCACACAAATATTGCTACCGAGCTGAAGGGAAGATAATGCTGGGTGCCATTTCGCATTGCCTCTCTCGGTGAGGTTTGCTGATTTTGTTCTCCCCAGCCTGGCTTCGAAATAACAGTGTGGCTAAAAATAACCTCACGTTTGGGCCTGAAAATGTCTCCATGACACAAGGTCAGGCAATAATGGGCATTTCCTACTCGGTAACCTTTGCAGCAGGCAGAAGGAAAAGTGTTCAAAAGGGACATTGCTGCAGGGGTCAGCCTGAAACATTTGACCCTGAACTGGTTTAGTTCTTAAATTCTCTGTGCAGGAGAAGGTCTGTGGAGGCCTGTGAGGCACCAGTTTTCTGTGAGCTGAATTTCCCTCTGCGCTATTTATAACTGTCCCATGTTTCCCTGTGTAATAGCAGTGTTTGCAAATGCCTGTGCAATTAAACCCTCACCAGCTGGGCTCCGGGAGCCAGCCCTGCAGAGCAGAGCCCACGGTGCAGAAAGGGCTCATCCTCCTGGGGAGCTTTGGGCTGTAAATTGCTGATATCCAGGCAGTGGCTGGGAGCTGAATGCCTGTGGCCTCAGCCACGGTCCGACTGCTGTCCTGGCAGAGTTTACAAAGATTCACTTTGCTGTGAACGACAGTTTACCACTGAGCTACTGAAATGATGGGAAATCTCTCTTAAATGCACATTTCTCATAATGTTGCATTTGGTCTCTTTGGAATTGAAAAGACATTCTCTTCTTTTCTTTTGGGGATACATGCCAAATATATTTTTCATGCACTGGCCTCTCATCAGAAATTAATTGCAAGAGGAATGCTCTGTTGTACCCTCATCAGCACGTTCAGTGTTCCATAGCTCTGCCATTTCCAAGTGGTTCTTGTGCTTCCTCAATGAGATACTCTTGTTTTCCTGTTTCTGACTGTGGAAAAAGTTAATTCGAGGACGATATTAAACAATACACCTAAAATACTGATTCTTTTCCCCCACTCTCTGTACAGAGGTCTTTTGAAAGGAAAGCTATTATCTGCCCATGCTCTCTCTTTAATCTTTGAGCGCTGAATTTCTTGGTTCCCGCAGCAGTGTGCACAAGCCTGACTCCGCTCTGCCCACAGCTGCTGCCTCGGAGCCTTCAGAGGCTCTACCTTCCACCTAGTCTTTTACTTTGGAGACCCTGCGTGACTTAGAGATGCTCTTCCCTCTTGGCTTATAATAAAAGTGATTCTTCCCACTCATTCTCTTTTGTATTTTCATGCTGCTTCATCTGAAATGCAAATATGTACCAGGAGCCCAAACCTTCCTTTGAATTCCCAGTATCGCACAAAGGGTGGGCAGAATTGGTTTTCAGTGGATAACAGGGCTTTTGACTAACTGACATTTTTCACAGAAAATGCTGTGAAATCTGCACGGCTTCATCTTTTACATGAAAAACTAAGAAACCGAAGAATGAGTTTTTCTGGGCCAAAATGAGAAAAAAAGCCCAAACAAACCAACAAACAAATCCTCAAGGCTTTTGGGGTTTGTTTCTTGTCCAAACCTACATTTCTTCTCTTGGCTTTCATGGATGTGTTATTTCTGTCTGTGTTTCTACTCAGACTTTTACCTGTGTGGGACATCTTCTGCTAAGGCTTCGACATGTAGCTCAGGTCAGAAGAAAGTCACTGACCATTGTTGTAATTCTGCAGTTCGTTCTGTTCAACCTCTCAGTCACTGCATTGCCAGGGTGTGAATCAACCCCTGCTAAAGCACTTTGGGGCTCCTCAGTGTGAAAGGATCCACAGAAATCCAAACCCTTCCGTTCCCTGGCGATCAGCACTGAAAAACGCAGGGAGTCCAGCGGGATCTAAGTGATTTATGAAATACAAACTCTGATACCCAGCGGTGTGTATGGAGCACATTCCCTCGAGTCTTGGGGAGCACGAACAGCACAGATCTGCAGATTTTGGCTCTATTTTGGATAGAGCTGATCCCCAGCTCACCTCCCAGCCCGAGATGTGCACATCAGAGCCAGGGCTGTGGGGTGGAAATGCTGAAACAAACAGTCCCATCCAGCAGCAAGAGAAAAAGAGGCTCTTGCAGGTGCAAGCTCTTCTGTGTCTGACTCTGTGTGGGGCACTGTGATCTTGTTTTGCTTGAGACTCCAAAGACTTAAAAGTTAGCTCTATGCAGGGCTTCCAGAGATTAAATAAATTCAAGATGACATGCCCTGCATCCTGAGGGGTCACACCATTATGCATAGCATTTTGTGCAGAACATTCATTTATGATGAGGGCTTTTATTGATGGCATCATTAGTATCTAAAAAGAGAGGGAAGATTGATTTGCTTTGACAGAGCATCAAATATTCCTGTTAGGGTATAAACACAATTTGTTACCCTTGCAGAGAACTGTAGAAAAATTAAAAATTAAATTATATAAAAAGTATTTGTTTAAAAAGTGCGAAAAATTGCTTGGAATCAGATCTACTCACGTTTGAGGTAAATTTGTAGTTTGAAACACAAAACATTGAATGAAATCATTACCTTGGTTTTTTACTCATCTGGTAAAAAATAATTCTGACACAAATGAAAAAAGAAAATCTGAGTTTGTTTCAAACTGTTGCCACCTCATGACAAATCCAGGCTCCTTGGGCCAGCTTCTCATGGTCTCGTGAGTCCCTTGTGTGCTTCTTAATCTATCTTTGCATCATGACACTCTAGGTTTTAATATTTGTGTTTTGATAATAGGTTTTTTATCCCATCAGTACTTGGAATAATTTGGTTTTCATCCCAAGCTGTACATCAGAGTCAGTTTTTCTACATCAGGATCTTTGCCCATCATTTCCATGCAGCCTGGGAGCTGGATGAGGTGAAGTGAGATGAGAATATCAGGCAAAAAATTATGTCCGTTTTCTCTCCAAACCGAGAGTTTCTCAGCAGCGATTTCTGTTGTAAAAGCTGCAGGAAAGGTGAGTGCATAGTTTGATTAAATATGAATTTGAAAACTGAATTTCTACAATTGAAACTGGGTTCCATGCAGATGTAAAGCTTCACCCAGGCCTGTTAATTTTATTTCACAGATTTGCATTAGGCAATAGGGCTCAAAAATTTGGCCACAGTACAGAAGACCTTGGTCATGACACTGTCCCTGTCCCAAATCATCTTTTGTGCCTTGCAGTGCCAGGCTGGATTCCCAAAGCTCAGTTGCTCTGCACAAGTCTGTGAAAGTACCACAGTTTTCATGGGTCAAATTCACCTCAATGGAGCAGAGCATCCTTCAGATTACTGTGATTAGATTTTGTCCTACGTTTTATAGGAACTGACTGGGCCAGGAGAGTTTTCCTTTCAGTCACACTGCACAGAAACACCTGAGACATTCAGGCTCAGTTGCTTTCTGTCAGGACTTGCTGCATTAACATCCAAGGACTATCCTTTAGCATCAGCTCCTGTTTTCCCCATCTGCGAAACAAGAAGAACTCCCAGTCTTTTGTAGTCCTGGGTTTTGGGGGTTTATAAGTGATACATTTAATGTAAATAATGGGAATGAATGATTTAACCTAGTGTGGAATATAATAATTCTCTTTAAAAAAAAAAAAAAAAAAGCACTGCTTATTTAGACATGTTGAGGCAGTCGTTTGGGTTGTGAAAGAAATTGCTGCGTTCAAAGCTGGATTAATGGCCCTTGGGGCTACGCAGAGAGGATGGTGGGGAGGTGACAGGGGGCACATGCCAAGAGTGAGAAAAATATACCTTAAAGTTGTGCTGAAAATGTCTGGATTGATGATTTTGTTTGTCCTGCCGAGATTCTTCTCTGATTTAATGAGCACATGGAGCTTGTGCTGACTTGAGCTGTCTGAGAGCAAAAGCCATCGCGTTATTTTCACATCTTTTGTCCAGCGAGGGCAAGAGCTGCTTGTTGCTTTGGGATGGTGCTGATTGATGGGCAGTGAGTGCATTTAGCAGGTTTTGCTCATGATGTTTTCTGGGGGTTTACCTTTTTTTGAGGGGGGTCTTCTATTCATGGGGAAATCTCCCAGCCAAGTCCACCTGTGGGCTCCAACGTGTTCTCCCTGCCAGGAAAATCCTAGAAGATGCTGACTATGGCCCTGACACCTCCAGGGCCAGCAAGAGGTGAGGATAAGTAATGCCTAAAAGCTAAAAATGCTCAGCACACTGCAGTATCAGTGCCTCTGGGCACCTTGGATCATAGGTTGGATTTCTTTGTGAGCTGCCAGTGAAACCTCACCACGGCAGCTTTTCCTCAAATCCTGCATTAAACAGCAATGGATCTTATCTTCTCATCTCCCTGTGAAACAGCAGCGTGGAAGAGTGCTCAGGATCAATCTTGTGCTGCATGAAAATGACCTGGCAATATTCCTTTGCCAGCTCATTCTCACACATTTCAAAACTAAAACTCTTACCAGCGAAGCACTCGGGCTGAGTTTATCCCTGGGGAGATGATGAGAAACAAGCAGCACGTGGCAGCTGCTAATCACACTCTGATGCATTACTGGAAGGCTCTGCAGCAAGGGCACAGAATTCAGCGTGGAACAGCACGGCTTTGATCTGAGGTTCATTTCGGGTTATGCTGCGGAAAGAAAAGAACCCCAACAAGCCCCAAACAAACCTTGCTCTGTTACAAAGATAAAAATGACTGAAGCATTCGTGTTGAACTTTATGGACAGGTATCTCAGGAGGTTCTAGGAACATGCAAAACCTGAGTAGCAGGGTTTATAACTCTGCACATCAGCAATGTGATTATGTGCAAGAGTTAAAAGCAAACTAGTAATTTGAAAATTCTCCAGTCATTTATTGCACATTAATTATTAATTATTTTCTGTGATAAACTAGATTAGTTATTAATTGTTCATATTATTGTCCATTAATTCATTTATTACTAATGCATTATTTCACCATATGCAACTAGAACAAAATGCCATGTGCAGTCAGTGTCCCAGGGCCAATGAAAACCTTCAGTGACACAGTCTGAGAGGGACAGAGGAAAATGTTGTGGGAAAACACCTCTGCTTGTCTTGTCCCACCTCCTGCTCAGGGCAGGTCCAGTCACAGCGAGTGACTCCACAGTTTGTGGCGTTTTTAACCTCTCCAAGAGTGGCCAGCCTTTCTGGGCTCCTGCTGCAGGGTCTGGCCACCTTTCTGCTGCAGAGTTCTTTTCTTTTGTCTTGTCTAAATGTCCATGCTGCAGCTTGTGCCCTCTGGCTCTCACTGAGGAGAGCCTAGCTCTGCCTTCCCTGCACCTTCCCTTACGGTTCAGGACAGACCACTGACCTCGTGCTCTGTTTCATTTGTGGCCAAGTCACTCCTTAGGAGGTTCTTTTGTTTAAAAGACACAAACTTTTCCGGGTTTTGCTCATATAACACAACTTTCTACCTTCTTAATATCTCTGCCCCAAAGCACTTGGGGAAGGAATTATGGAGCCTATAGGAAGCCAGGCTCTGGGAAATGACTGATATATGGCATTTTCTAAAGCTGTCTGCACGGTACTCTGTAGCACATAGACTAGGATTCTCCTTCTTAATCACTTTTATTTTCATTGTTCTGATATGAGTGCAATTGCCATGTGGTGATGCACTCCAATTAAGTGATAGATGCTTCACAAACAATGCTATTCTAACAAACTGCTGATTGGGCCAGTGCTTGCCAAAAACTGTATTGCTTTTGTTGTGACGTATCCTTAAGACACCAAGAACTTTCTTTGGGAATTTTATGTTTATTGATTGTGAGTGTTACTCCTTTCTTCCTGCCCTGTGACTGTGGCTGCCAAAGTACTCTTGAATTTCAGATCCATCTGTGGTCAGAGGTCTGGAAGGTTCCAGTAATGCCTTTGGAAAATGTGCTGTGCCCCAAAGGAGGTCCTGCCCTTGGTATTCACAAGATTACGTACGAACCAGGACTTTCATCTTTTATTTCTCTAACTCTGGGATGCTCAGAGGTGTAAGAGCATGCAGAGGTCAGAGGCTGTGGCAGGTGACCAGCAGCTCCAAGGTGGGGAGCCCTGGGCTGGCTGCAGCGGGGGCTGTGGTGGGGCAAAGTGGATGGAGAAACTCAATTTCTCACTGCTTTCATTTGATCTCTTCCTTTCTCACATCTCTGTGTGTGGGGCGAGGGGGAGGGGAAGGAGGGCAAGGAGGGGAGGACGAGGGTGGGAGTTTCCTTCATGCTCCAGCAGAGGTGCTGAATGTGAGGGAACAATAGTTGGTTCTGTTCCAGGCGTTCCCTTGGGCAGGAGCTGTTTGGGGAGAGAGCGCAGACCTGGAATTCTCACAGGTGCCACTGCAGTGCCTGCAGTACCTGTGGGGCACTCCAGAGCAGAAAGGAAGGTGCTGTGCAGTTAGAGCTCTGTCCTCAATGTCATCCTCTGAGTTTTCAGGGAAGCAGACTTTTCTGCCTCCGAACCATTTTCAAAATAAGGCTAAACGCTCAGCTGTCAACGTGACACTTTTTCTTCTCAGATGACACTTTTTCTTCTCATTTCTTCTGAAGCACTGGAAGTGCACGTTGCTTTCGAGCACCCAAAAACCCCAAACCCTGAGTACTGTCACAGGATGAGAGAGGTTCCACCGGAGAGGAAATACATGCAGTCAGCTCGCTGGTAGCTGCACCACAAACGCCCGAGCAGCGCGCTGCCTTCCTCTTCTCCAGTTGTGACTAAAGGCCTGAGCTGCAGATATCTGCTTCGGAAAATGCAGGGCAAGATCCGCTCAGCACTGCGGGCGAGAGCAGCCGATGGCTCTGCACCACAAATAAGCCCTGCCCGCCTCTGCCCGGCAGCACGCAGGGTTTCTGATCAGCTCTGCTGTTTCCCCATGCTTTTGTTTCTCAGAAACACGAGCTGTGATTCACGTGGGGAAAGGTCATGCAAAACCGTGTTATGTATTGCAGCATCTCAGAATAGTTTGAAGTTACTGCAATTTAAGCTATGTCTTTCTGCTGAGGGAAACTTTTACAGTGAAAATGGTTTTGCAAGGGCTACGTGTGATTTTCGCTGGTTCAGACTTGAACACAACAGTCCAGATATTGTCAAAGCTGATTTGCCTTTCACCAGCAGAATGGGCTCAGGTAGCTAATAATGAGCTGTGTCTTGAGATTCCAGCAGTGTCTTCCCTCTGATAAGAGCAATATAAAATCTTCTCATGGGGCCACTACCTTTGGCTTCAGCTGGCGTTGCCATTTACCAAAAATGAGAGCAAAATTCTTACTGAACTTTTATTTGAACCCTTACAGGTTTCATTTGGGTCGAGTTCAATGGCAAGTCAGGCAAACATTATTCCAGGCTTGATTGCTTGTTCCGGACATGGAGCAGAAGCACGGGGAGGAAAAGAGCTGCACCCTGCTAGCAAGGGGCTGCTGAGAAGAGGCATTTCCTTCCAGAGGTCCTGCCCTTGCAGGGGCTGATTTACACCTCTTGCATCCCCCATGGTCTCCTCCTGGCTTGGTCCAGCTCTGCTGAGCAGCTCAGCCCCTCTGAGGAAGCAGCTTTTGGGATGTTTGGAGGAACAGTTCCAGTGCCATCCGAGCTGTGAAGCCTAGCATTTTGTGCTAGGAATCCAGGTAGGAAAGAAAGTGATTTCTGCTCTTCTCTGCCAATCCCTACCTATTGCATGACTCTGAATGAGAATGACTAACACTGCCCATGATTTTTATTGGTTTTTTGTTTGTTTGTTTTTTCTTTAAAGAGGGCCTCTCTTCCTTCCTTCCTTCCTTCCTTCCTTCCTTCCTTCCTTCCTTCCTTCCTTCCTTCCTTCCTTCCTTCCTTCCTTCCTTCCTTCCTTCCTTCCTTCCTTCCTTCCTTCCTTCCTTCCTTCCTTCCTTCCTTCCTTCCTTCCTTCCTTCCTTCCTTCCTTCCTTCCTTCCTTCCTTCCTTCCTTCCTTCCTTCCTTCCTTCCTTCCTTCCTTCCTTCCTTCCTTCCTTCCTTCCTTCCTTCCTTCCTTCCTTCCTTCCTTCCTTCCTTCCTTCCTTCCTTCCTTCCTTCCTTCCTTCCTTCCTTCCTTCCTTCCTTCCTCTCCCTAGTTGTTATTACCCATGTGTGTCTGAGGAGGGAAAAGATGCAGGGGAAGGGATGTGGTGTGTTTTGTGTGATGAAAAAAGCCAACTCTAAGACAGCAATCTGTCTGGGAGGGGCTTTGAGGAAAATTTGAGAAAAAAACACATGCGAAATGATGACTTTGTTTCTCTTGGGGCTTTTTGTGTTATTTGAGATGAATGTTTTGGCTCAGTTTGGGCAGGATAGTCTGTGCCTGTGTGCGCACACAGGACGGGACCAGGGGAACACATCACAGCAGCGCAGGACCTTGCCCAGCCGTGGTGCCTGCTCGCATGAGGCAGTGGATTCCTCAGCCCCTACATCACTCCAGCTTAGTCAGACATACCCTGCAGACAGCAGACTGCTCATTGTGCTGCTGTTGTTTGGATTTCGAGGCTCTGGGGCCTGGCTCTCAGCTGGCTTGGACTAAAAAGGGACAAACAACAAGCCCAGATAACTCCAAGGATGTGGGAAATAAAGGACAGATATGTATTTTTAAGGATATGGAGGATGGGGGAGGAATTGCTGATATGGCAGTGAACTCTTGGGATATATTTAGAACCTTGGAGTAAAGCTCCAGTTCACTGAAGTCGATAAAAATATTGCTGTTGAATTCACTGGAAACAATTTTTCTGTCCCTGTCAGAGGAAAGTATTAGTTCAAAATATACATCCACAGTGCTTTCACATCTGTGTCCCCAGGGAACAAATGACACTGTACTTCCACAATGCCCACGCACAGGCATACATCTTTCTAAAGATGCTGTCGTGAACCCTGCAAACCCTGCCTTTTTTCTTCTTTTCTCAGCTTCCAGGTCAAGTCCTGGGTCAGGTCATAGGTGTTACCACTGGGGAGGAGGAAGGAAACGTGTCCTACTCACTCCAATCCAAGCAAGTTTTTGTGTAGGAGTGGAGTGTTTTGGGGTTGGGTTTTCTTTTGTTTTGTTTTGTTGGGTTGGTGGTTTTTTGCAGTGAGTTATGTTTTCTGTTCTATTTTAAAAACAAGGCGAAGTGCATGTAAGTCACACACACAGCCTCCTTCAGCTGCACCAGAGCTCTCTGCAGCAGAGGAAAGGCAATAGTATTACAAGTGGGAAAATGGCTTTTTGGGGGTTTTTTAAAGTACCTGAGTTCTTTGGACCTGCCTGAATCAGACCCTAGGGATGGGTGTGTTTCATAACCAATATCAAAATAGTTTTAGTATCAGTCACTTGGATGTGGCACTCTACTCTAGCTTTGTGTCCTGTGGTGTCTTCTTGGGAAATATTAACTGAACTGACTTTGTAATTTTTCCGTGGTTGCTCTCTCTGCAGGATGTGCCCTGTGCCAGATGGTTGACTTGAATGAATCCTCTTTACATAGTTAAAAATCACTTTCTTTTATTATTCATGACTTGTTTCTTCCATCTCTCATGTTTCTCAGTTTTCTCTCTGCTTCATAGATGGGTAGTCATGCCAGAATGAGATGAGGCTGTTATTTCATCTTATATTAGGAAGCCATGTTGGGGCAAAACAGCGTGTCAGAGGGAGGACAGAGGGCATTTTCTCAGACTCCAGCTATTTTAACCCCCAGTGCCTGTGTTGTAGGATGGTGCAGAGAGCTGGTTTTCATAAACTAGCCCTACTGTCACTTCGAGGCTGGCTGGTAAGCTTTTTGTCTGCAATAAGTGAATAGGAAATTGAAAATAAACTACATGGGAGTTTGAAGTGTCTGTAATTTTTTCAGTTAAACTGTTGAGCTGTGTAGAAGTGCTCCCAGCATATATGAAAATCATAATGAGTCAGTGTCCTTCAAGATCCAGCACCTCCATTGCTCAGAAAGATCACACAGCTGGCCTGATGAAAAGATTCTGCACTCAGTTGCACACGCAGTACAACCAGGTATTAAAAATCAGGCTCTGAAGTATTTGTTAAAAGCAGATCTAACCCCACTGATGTCAAATGCCCTGATTTTCTTTGGACAGGGATCTATTGCTTTACATTTATATTCAATATAAACATAACATGCAATAATAAATCTTAGGAGCACATGCTCAGATTATTTGATTTATAATTTCATTTAGTGTAATACTATTCCATTTCATTCCACTCCTGTATTTCTCATTCCTCTGTAACAACCTTGTAAAAGTGACAGGGAGGCTCAGATCTTTGCCCAGCAAACAATATATATTAATTGCTACATGAAAGTGGTGCACAACTCTCTTAAATGTTCCCTAGCAGACTCCTATTGCATTCCACAATGTGCCTGCACTTGAACCACCTCCATTCATATCAGAGTCTTTTTATCCCAGCACACATTGAGCAAGCTGCTCTGAAGCTTAATTCTCCTGACCCTTCAGTGCAGTCGGATATTGTCACCTAATCCCCTTTTTTTCCTTCTGTCCCATGTGTGGTTTTGACTTCTTTCTCTTCTCAATTCCTTTTTCCTCTTCCCTTTTTCTTTCTTTCTTATTCTATAAGCCTCTCTCCAGGCTGCACATTCCAGAATTCATCCTTGCATTAGGGCTGCAATACAATGCTCTCCCAGTGTTAAAGGATTAGACATTAAGGAGACTGTGGCAACTCCAGCCTTGCTCTGTGCACAGGGGGAGCACAAGGGGACGGAGGAGCCCTCGCTGAGGGGAAGGAGGCTGAGAAACGAGGGGGAAATGGCAGAGTGGGTGACAAAGAGCTCTGCGTGCCTAGGAGTTGTGCTTTCTGCTCGCTGTAACATTCTGGGCTGCTCCTGGAAGGCAGGAAAGCAGTTGGAAAGTGAAGTGCCACGCGGAGCATGGGCACTGGTGCAGTAAATGCAGTTTTAATTTTAGCAGCCATGTCTGGGAAATGGCCAGTTTGGAGCTTGTCACGTGGTGGCAATGCCATTCCAATGCATGTGGTGACACTGTTGTCTGAAGTGCCAAGGGTAATCAATGGTGCATGGATTTTTTTTTTTTTTCCCCCATAGACAATTGTGCCTCTGACTCCCAGATTTCCAAAGTTCATACTACTCCCAGAGGAGGAGTCTGGGGTCTTAACTTCCAAATATTTCCTGCAGATTGGTCTTCATTTGTTTTCATCTTCCTGAAGAGAATGGCCTTTGTTAAATGCCTGTTTTACTTTCATTATTGGATTGGAAACAAATTATTGAATTGGAAAAAAAGTATAAGATTTTTCAGTATGCATAGGTTCATAGCAGTGTTGAAAATGTTATTTTGATGAAATTAAGGTTAATTTCTCTCTTCATCACCACTTCACCCCTGCAAAAGTAATTCTGTAAAAGCAAATTTAAGGATATAATCATGTTTCATTTAAATCAATCAGTGATCTCCAGAAGCTATTCAAGAATTAAATTATTGAAATGGGGTCATTTCTGAAGCACGCAGACCTATTAGTGGAGCAGTAATTGTCTATTAGAATCTGTAGCATGACTCACAAAACCCCATAGAGGGGTTCTTGTTTTCCACCAAGGTTGTTTTGGTTATTTGCTGATGGGGTGGGAAAACGAATGTGAAGAAGCAAAGTTTTGCATTTTGCATGGAGCTCGTGGTCATCCTAATCTATTACGGAAGTGAGGCCTGCAGTCATGGGCCAGCTGCCGAAAAAGTTTTGTCACCCAGACTCCTGAGTCTCACCCTCGTGGCTGACAGTTCCATTGTTCCCCAGGAACGTAAGTGTCATGGGAGGTCATGGTTGCATTATTATTATTCAGCTACATTTGAATAAATGTACTTGGCTCTGTAAAGAATGCTACAGGCCTACTTACCCTGCTGTACCCCACAGGCATGTGGTGAGGCTTAGAGACTGTAAAGTGCTTTGAGTTCCTGGGGAAAATAGGCACTCCATGAATGCGACAGATTCCCGTTTGTTCATATAGCATCTGGTCCCCCATCCGCGGTGTTATGATACACGGGATCAGAGCCCGCGCGCTCTGGGTGCGTGTGCTGGGTTATTCACAGCACACATGGAGCTCCAGCCCCGCGCCCGAGCTCCCTGCGAGCAGAGCTGCCCTGGCAGCCTCCCGAGCACACCTTCTGCAGGGCACCAGGTGCCTGCAGCACCGAGCAGCCAGGGCGAGGCTGAGACTGCGGCAGACAGGGGAAAAGGTCTGGGAAGAGGAGCAGAATCCCTGCTGTAGGAAGAAAGATTCAAATCCTGAAATTAAGTGGTTTTTTTGAGGGCAGCAGTGATGTTTTACAGTGTACTTGCAGGCTTTATGTTTCCTTGTGGAAATACGTCGTGAGATTTGGATGAGAGCTGAAGGAACTGGAGCAGTAGCTGTGAGACAGCATCATTTTAACAATGAACAAATACTTGATCAAGTGAATAATTTTGTTGGCTAGATTGTCACCCTGTATTGCCTGGCCTGTGTCAAGAAAGTTTTGTGGGTTTTGGTGTTTTCTTCAAGCTGCAGATTTTTGATTTTTATTTTATTTTATTTTTAACAGAAAGGAAGTAAACTGTGGAACAAGACAGACATTGATGCCATTTGCACATGGAGATTCTTCTGTCAGCAGGGTGCAGTTTGCTGCCTACCTGCACTGAGGCCAGGCCATGATATTCTCCATCACACTGACTCTGCAGTGCTTTTCAGTCCTTCGTCTCCAAAGTGCCCCAGGAACTGGGAAATGGAAAGTGGGTAAACTCTGGAATTAGTACTAAAATATCACATGCAATTGCTCCACACAACGAGAGTCAAGGCTTCTGTTTTGCACGTAAAGCTTGTGTTGTTCATGGTTAATGAAAGAAATTATATGTTGGTAGTGTTCACAAAAGCTGCAAACAGCCCCAAAAAAGTGCTTAGAGTGACACCGTAATTTTCCCCACCTGTTCCCCAAACTGTCAAAAGGAAATGTCTCTTATTTCGCTGTGAATAAGCTGCAGTGTGTCTGTGGTTTGGGAGGCGATGGCGTGGCTCTCTGTCAGCTGGAGCAGCTGGCTGTTGGCAGAGCCGTGGCTCAGACATTTGTGTACCTGTTTGGGTTTGCGCTCCAGGCACAGAAACCTGCGCTTGCTGCAGTTGGGTACTGAGCAGCCCAGCAGGGCAGGACATCAGTTTGGGTTTGTTATATTATAACTCTGAAATGGCCGATGGGAAAGAAAGGATGCAGCTGATGGAAATTCAGAGATAAGGGACAGAGGAATGAACTGGCTGAGGTTTTTTAAAAAACACGTGGTTATTCAGATATTCCTCACACATGCTGTTCCAAACTATTACTGAAGAATTCAATAAACTTAGTGTAAATTATCAGTTTTTCTGCAAAAAATCTGTTGCCCAGACTCATCTCCCATTTCTTCTCCCTGCTGGGAGCCCTGTATCAACCACGTAAAATCTTTCACATCCTCCTATCTGCCTTCCCTACATCTTCCATCTCTTCATTGTCCTTTACCTTCTCTCTGTCCTGGATCTGCTCCTGTGAAAATAATCCCCAAGATAATCCCCAATTTTGCAGACATTGGTGACATTGCAGTGACTGCTAGGGCAGTCTGTCTCAGAAAAAAAAAAAAAAGAACCTGCTGATGGTGGTGGGAAGCATGTCCAGGCCAAAATAGTACCTGGGAGAGGCTGGTGGTGGTGAAGAAAGTGGAATCTCCTTAGACTTCCTATTTTCCAAGGCTAAAATGAAGCCCTCTTCGGGGTCAGCCATGCCTCAAAAAGAACTACCTTGTTGAATTTGACAAAGTGGCTTTTTTGTACATTTGAAGAACCAAAATTGTATAGTCTTGTGAAAACAAAAGTGGAATGTGAATGTTTGGACAAGAAAGGCTAGATTCTGATTTAGTTTAAATCTTCTACATACAGTTTTCCTATTTTCCCAGTTTTTCAAGCTGTTAAAATTTTAGGAAAAAAATTCAAGCTAGAAAAAGAGGAAAGTGTCCTTAGCCTTCACTTTCCTCAGATCCTAACTATTCTTGAAAGATCTATTCCCACATAATATAAAAAAAACTGACAAGCACTTAGCCACCATTCTAGCTATGACATATTCTTTTTGTGCTATCTTCCCAAAACAAGAAAAGAAAAAGGAAAAGAAGAGCAGCTAGATGGGGAACCACTCCCAGATGATAAAAAACTGACTGAAAACAGTTGAGAGCAAGCTGGATCAACCCTCTAACAGATGGGAGTCTTTACTGTTTTACTCTTAAGAGACACTGGTAAATCATTTGGCATTATTAAAGATACCAACCACAAAAAGGATCTGTAAAAATACATGTTTCCAACTTTTCATCATCTGGGATTCTGTAGCAGTTAGTGGTCTGTGAGTCACTGCTGATATTTAAATGTTATACATTCACTTGGATAGGTGCGTAGCAGCAACCTCCAAGAATGAAATAATTGCCACCCATGTGAAAAAAAATGGTGGTTTCCTGTGCTGACACATGTAATTGAAACATCTTTTTTACTTAAAGCAGATCTTTTAAGTTGTAATCATAGATACAGAGCACAGCAGAAGTATCAGATCTGTCTCACCACTATATTAGCCTGGTTTTACTCAAGTGCAGCTCAGTAGAAAAAAAGCTGGAGTTGCACCAGCAGAAAATGGAGAATTTTGCCCACCAAGACAGCTCTGCATTGCCTCGTGCCCTGCTTAGTCATCTGCACCACGCCAGGGAGATGCACAGCATTCCGTGGCTGATTCTGGCTGTGGGATTTCGGTAGATGCTTGTGGTAGTTGAAAAGACTCCTCGGTGTACTCGGCAGCCGAGAGCCCATCCCAAAATCTCAGTCAGATGCTGGAGCTGCTGCAGTGTAATTTGTTGTCTAGAAGTGGTATTTACTAATGGTGAAGGACTAGGATTTCTTGGAGAATTTCAGGGTACTTTCAAACATGTCCCTCCTGGTCAGCATCTGGAATTTAGGATTGAGACAGGTCTAAGGCAGCTGTGGAAATAAACATTACCAAGGAATTAAAAACCACGACATTATAATTTCTTGCTTTGTGACTTTTGGAAGCAGAAGTTAATAGGCAAGAGGCACCATTTTATATAATAATTCCGGTTCAGGTTCTGGTGAGTAACATTTTACAAGCTTTTGGCAAGCAGAGGAGGAGCACGTTCCCACAAAACTTTGTGTCTCCCAGTTTCTTTACACGTGTGTGCCATCTGTACCTTCCACCCACAGTGCTCCCAAGTAAATGGGCCCAATGGCATTTCAGTGGCTTCCTACAAATGTCCAAAGTTCCCAAGTAAATTCTTGAACCTCCAAAGAAAAAAAGAAAACAAAACAAAAAGGAAAAGACAGCTGAAAAACAAATGAGATGTCTAGAAAGTCAGAAGTTGATTCAACATTTCCTATTTATGCGCACAAAAATGACAACTTAATACATTTTTTCCCTAAAGAGGCAAGGGTTTAGTGTGCAGTATCCCCCTAACCACTCAGCACTCTCCAAGCATAAACTCAGCAAAGCTTATATAAACTAACTGCAGAACCTCACAGCTGCTGCAAAATTTTGTGGGACAAACTCATTTGGTTTAAGTGGAACAAAAAATACGAAGGTCAGAACAGGGGCTCAGTCTGACCCGTCCTTTTTCCAGATAATGTATGGAGCCTTTCTATTTGCCTGGTGTACTCTGGGTCTTCAGAATGAAAACACACCACATTCCTGCCAAGTTAAGTAGTTTATAAACAGAGAAACGCACCATTTTATCACTGAAGTGAAAATGTTTGGGGAAATAACTGTTTTGAGTTAGTTCTAAGCTGTGAGATTCCTGGCTGATTCTTTGAGTCTGAGCTGGAGTTGTCAGCAGGTTGTCTCATTGTTCCTTTTGCTATTTAACTTGAGAGACTCCGTCTGAAACGCAGTGCTGGTGTGTGTGCATAAGCTAGACAAATAAATATCAATCATCTCGCAGATGGTGATAATGTGCCCCATAGGAACGGAGTGTGGACTTGCTCTGACACTTGTGCCTGGGTGTACATTCACTGCGTTTCTGAGCTCTCCAAAATGCGGCAGCACCCTTTGCTCATCTCAGATTGTGACTCAGTCACACTTTCTGGCGTGTTTTCTGAGCAGAGTCCCTTCTTTGGTCCCTTTGTATCTGGTGTCTTCCTCCTCAGAGCCAGCTCTTTCAGATTTTGGAGCTCGCTGGTTTATTTGGTTCCACTTTTAGGCAGCTTTTACACATCCGGTTTGAGTGTGTGATCCAGACCCTGAGTTAGGCATCCCTGCTCCTCGTAAAATGAGTGAGGAAAGTGAACTCTCCCAGCAGCGAGATCCCTGAGCAGAGACTCCTTTGCTGCTCAGTAGGAAATTACTTCAACTCTGCAGCTCCTTCTCCCGGCCTGAAGCGCTTGACTGGGAGCTGCAGCGAGGTATTTCCCTGAAACCTTTCCGGGAATGAGGTACTTATGTCATTTTCTTGGAAACTACCGTGGAGATCATTCCTTTCTTTTAAAGTATAGCCAAGAAAGCCCTGCCAAGCCCTTTCATGCCGCGCTCACAGCCCCAGAGTATGAATAGCCCTTCCCTGCTCGCTTGGCTGGCGTTCAGGCACATATGGCCCGAGTGCCCTGAGGATCCCCTAACCACTAAACCAGACTTGGAGCAGTTTCTGTGCCTTCTGTTGAAGCCATTCTGCTCTGTAGGAAAGCCTGATGAATTTGCTGGACTAGATAAGCCAAGAGAAGGCGTCCTAGTGATGGAAGTGAGTCCTGGCTGTCCAAAGGACACAGGTTCTAGCTCTGCATTCCTGCGCCGGTGGCTGTTCCCACAGTGTGTAATGGATGGTTGTTGGATGGGAATTCTCTGAATAATAGGCCACTTTTCTCTTAGACAGTGTCCTAATCCAGGACAGGAGAGTCTGTCTCCATTTTTTGGCCCCATGAAATAGTCTCAATAGAAAAGTCAAGAGCTTATCCCTTTCTTTCTGACACACAAATCTTGGTAGATGGCCCCCACGGTAAAAAAAGCCATGAAAGAAATAATCTTTTATCTGCTTTTGTGAAATTCTTCCCTCGTGCTTGGTAAGTTTGAGCCCTGACATGTTTTTAACACATAAGTGATTATTCTCTTCCAGTTATTCTCCTCTAACTTTCTGATGAAACTCCAGTATTTCCATAAAAGAATTATTTATCATTATAGTTCATAAATAAGAAGTGGAGATTGAATACAAAAGGTGCAAGACAAGTGGGCATGGAGAAGCTGTGAAATTTTTTCCTTCATTGCTGTTTTTTGAGAGTACAAGGCTGGGAGCAATAAGTGCCCAGCTGATTATTGTTTGTGTGTGACACTTGAACGCATCGGCAGGAGCGCGCCTGGAAAATTCACTGCTGCATGCATTGCATGGATGCTTCTGAAACTTGAAGATGAATGTCTGAGATGCCTTTTGCCATAAGGAGGCAGTTTTTATCTGTTTTCAATAAAACTCAGGCTTTCATATTTTTCACAGTTTTTATGAGCGATTATGAAACATCTTTCCCATTATCTAGATCATTCAGCCATCCTGTATTTATGCAGGGAGATGAAAAGGGGAAGATTGATCAGTGAATATAAAGATACTCAGTCACCAGACCTTGGGTTTTATATCTGTGTTAGTAGGTCTGCTACCAGCAACCAGATTTCTTTTTCTGTTTTATTTTCTCATTTAGAGGAAACAAAATAGTGTGTTAGGTAATGATTATGTTAAGAGAAAACCAAAGCTGGTTGATTATTAATATAAAAAAAGCAGCAGTGCATTTTAATTTTCATTGATGGGTCCTTCCTTCAATATATATAAATGACACAGCTCAAGAGGGAAAATCTCCTAATTTCTGTCAGCTCAGGACCTGGTTTATCACACATTATCAAGTAATGTATGACTTCTGTTATAATTACAACTTTAAATAGATAGAGACAACAGCTTTTCTTTTCAGTTTGCCACGTAACTTGAGTGTAAAATATGAACAGAGCACTTGCAAAGGAAATAAAAGGGATGGCAGGGAACTGCACTCAGAAAGAGACTGCAGGTAATGAAAGTTGAAATAGAAAATAAATTTGCTTTGAAGTTTCTGCTCAAACACCTCCTGGAATAAGGAAAATGGTATCTAACTAACATAGAAAATAATAGAAAGCACTAAAAAATTGTTGTTATTATTATCATCATCATTATTTGGGGAACATTAATGATTTTTAGTTGCTTTGGCTTTGCATTTCTTTTGCTCTGTTAGGTGAAAGGCAGAATAGATCCCTGAGGGTAGATTGTATTTACTTTGCTATTTTAGAGCAACTAAGGCATTCTGAATCCAATGGAAACTGGCAAAGTGAGCCCAGGAGGAAACTCCTGAAAGTGTAATGAACTGGTGGATGGAGCTGGTAATTGAGTTTCGTGTGTAACGATGAATGTTTCCATGGCACAGTGCTTGGATCCACCACGCAAGGACTTCTGACCCTTAGGGTAGGAAGTTAGACCTCTCCAGGTGTTATATCTGATTCCTGGGGGGCTGGGTCAGCGAGGAACGTGAGTGGGGTTCATATCCCAGCCATTTATTCTCCTTCCCTTTCCTGCTTTCCCTATTACAGGTCACTGGTTTGCACCTTTGCCTATTTTGGGATCATACAGATGTGACATTTTCATGGGTCAGATGGACCACAGTTAACGCCTGCTCTGGGGGTTTTCAGTACGAAGGACCTTCATTTTATTTTGTTAGCCTTTATTGGACAAACAAGGTGGCTGGGTTTGTTTTGTTCTCATTCTAGCATACATTAAAAATTATTTAAAACCATTGGTAAAAAGACTGTGAAGAGATTTGGTCATGGGGGAATCCCCTAAAATGTCATCAGGCCAATTGCAACTCCCCACTGATGGATATTTTAAAAAGCCCTCATCCCATTCTCAGTGCTTTTACCATGTACTTTATTGTCACCATGTGGCACTGTTTTTAACCACAGTGCTGTACTGTGCATCACATCTGCAGAATCGCTGGTGATCCACCCTGAGGATGAAATCCTGTCCAACATGACCTGTTTCCTGCTAAACACACTGAATGGCACGAGCTCTCTTTCCTCTCTTTATTTCCCTCTTAGCTGACTCCTGCAGCCAGTGGATCATCCTTTCAGCCACGGCCGAGCTCAGCCTCGCTGGCCTGGCGCTGCAGAGCCATCCTGCCTGCCCTTTCTGAGCACTGCCTCTTGTGTTCCGTGGCAATCCTCCTGCTCTTTCAAGAGACGGTAAAATGTGCCAGATATTTTCTTCAGACAGGTCTTTGGGACTGTTTGGGACCAAATCTACAGCCTGCCAGGTTTGTACTTATCAATAATTGATGTTCTTTGCCCTCCTCTACAGCTGCTATCAGACTGGGAAGTTCTTGGTCATCCTCAAGTGAAAAAAGTACTTTATCCTTTTTTATTCCAGTATTTACTAAGTGTTTACCTCCTCTCCATCACTAACCATGTTATCTTCAAAAAAATTTAGCCATTGGAAGCTTTCTCAGACTCTTAAATACTTCAGAATTTTTTTTCGGGTTAGTCACGTTTCTCTCAGGTGTAGAAATGTCTCTGATGCTTTTAGCTTCCCTTTCTCTCAGCTCTTCATTTTAAAAAATATATGTGTTGATTGCTATCTAATCTCTGTTTCCCCAGTTTCATTCCCTCTGAAGCTACATTATAGATGTGCAAAAAGAAACTGTACATATATATACACATATATTTAATATATATACATACATATACACATATACACTTATATACATACATACATACATTCATATATATACACATTTATATGTATATATATATTTTTATATATATGTATATATACACATATATATATATTTGAGTAAAGTCTCCTTGCTCCATTTGAATGCTGCCTTGAAACACTGAAGGTCTTCACATTTTGCTTAAGGAATGCAAGAATTGGAACTCTTTTGATCCACAGCAGTCTCTGTGGGCCATGGGGAATGGAGAATAAGTCTCCCACGCTGGATGTGAGTGGAAGGCATGAAGGTCATGAGATGGGAAGGTTAACTCTGTAGCTTGCCTCAGAGAGCCACAATTGCTCCAGCTCGGTGATTTTGGAGTAAGTTACTTAGAATTTTCTTGGAGAGTGAGACAGCTACTGTTTCATGGATCTGCTTCATGAAGTTTAGGCTATATTTGCCTCTGTTTGCTTTCCTGCTTGTGCTTGGAGTGTGTCTATCTGTGCTCTGTTCCACAGAGCTCGGAGTTGATTTGCCCAAGTTTGCTTTCCGCTGCTTTGGGCTGTGTTTGCACCGAGCTCTGTTTGATCCAGCCTGGGCTCACGGGCCCAGGTTTGCTCCACAGCACTTGGGCTGGGCTTGTCTCTCTTTCCAGAGCCTGGGAAGGTGTCCTTGTGTGGTTTGTCACTGTCCCAGGGTGTCTCTGAGCCTGTCCTGGGCTGCCTTGGCCCTTGATCTGACCAAAACAGAGCTGCCTGGCATGAAGTATTACACAGAGCAAAATTTGCCCCAGATCTGCTGCAGGCAAACCAAATTTATGTGAGGCCAGAAGGAGAGGGCCACCAAATTCCTGGCCAAACACAGACATCCTCAACTCACCCTATTTTTAATTAAAATAGAAGGGGAAAAACCCATGTCCTGTAATGCTTACTTTTTGAGAATGATGATAACCAGAAATGCAAATGCTTCTCTTATTTCCAGGGTTTTTTTGTTTGGTTGGGATTTTTTCCTAAATCTGTGTTTCTGCATCTTAACTGGTGTGTTCTCCAGTCATCATCACCTTTTCACATTTCCTGGAGATGAGCGTTTGACACAAACACAAGTGTCCTTTGGGAGTGCTGTCCAAAGTACCTTTGGGTCATTAAAGACAATTCCTTACCTCCCCAAAGAGCTGCTGTTTGCTTCTCACCCAGCATGAGTTGATCCCTTGCAGCACACAGAACTCTGCTACAATCTTCTCAAGCATTTTGTTGGTTTGTTAGTTTTAACCTTAAATTATTTTCCCGATGTATGGGTTCACGTACAGTGATAATTTCTAGTGCGTTGTCTGCTTTCTGCACAAACTGAACACAACAGCAATTTGAAAAGGAAAGGTTGGGTACCAATTTGACTGCAGATACCTGTGGGGCAGAGTACCAGCACCACCCTTCAGCCTCCCACAATGCAATTCTCAAATTCCAGATTGAATTCGAATTCCGTATCGAAAAGGAATGTTCTCCACCTCCTGTGGTGTGGGGAACATCAGTCTCTGCCTGTGCATTTAATCTCCTGCAGTGGTCACAGCTGCTGAACTGGTGCTAAACACTTGGGCTGCTCCTCTTACCCCATCACAAATGGAATATGTGCACAAATTTGAAGCGATTGCACAAAATTAAACATGCAAACTCAATTTTTTTTCCTCACTGCTGCTATTTATCCAGCAACAACAGAATTAGAATTACAGCAGAGAATAACTTAAATTAAGGAGAGGGCCAGGTTGAATAAAGTGAATTATGATGCAGTCAGAGTTACTGACTGAGGCTGCAGAGTTAACCAGCCTTTGGGGCAATACTTCTGTAATCACTGAGATTAAAGGCAGACAAGCCTCCAGATACAGAGAATGTGCCATCTCTGGGGATGTTTCAAAAGAGTCGGCCCTACCTAATGACCAGGGGATGGATTAGTCAAAGCCTGCCTCAACACACCTCTGTTTGGGTCTTTAATTACAGAAAGTTATGTGTGATCAGCTTTATTTGAAGTAGATAATCACACTGGGAAGGCAAACTGTTGTGTTGTGACTTTAATATTTGGGTTTAGTTGATTTTGACAGCCGATGTTTTTAATCTTTGGTGATAAAAATAATTTTTTTTAAATTGTCATAAATTAAAGGAGTTGTAATACATAGGTTATATATTAGTTGGAAGATTTCAATATGCATTAAAACGCTAAAATTACAGTTTGGAGCTGAAGATCCACAAGATTCACTGGACTGATCTCTAGCAAAGTTTGGTGATTAGCCCTAGATGGCTTGAGCCTGGAAAATTAAGGAAAAATAAGGAGGATTTTATTTTTATTTTATTTATTTTATTTTATCCTCTGTTGCATACAGAGGATAAAAAAAAAGTCTGATTTTAGATATTGAACATGTTCTGTAAGTTTTTCATGTTACGAGAAGCAGATCATTCCAGGGGAGGCATTCAGTAGATTCATTGTAGGATGCAATAAAAGTCCTACAAAAGAAGGTGAATGAGAGCTTCCTCTTTAGAGAAAGGGAATGTGAATTTTTCCTAGCTCCAAATGTCAGCTCAGCTAATAAAAATCTGCCATTGCTGTGGTCTCACAGCCACTTTCTGCAGGTACAAAAGCAGAATTTTATCAGTCCTTAAAATTGCACAAGGGCAGCAGGGAAAAATGAACAGCTGCAAACGAGACAAAGAGAGAGATTTTATTTTTCAGTATTTCCGTTGTTATGGAATCCCCTGTAGAGTGTTCCACTGTTGCCATGGGCAGTCACCTGAAATCAAACTGGGAAGGAATTGGAAGGATCTGTCACACACAGGTGTTGCTGTCTCCTCTTGCAGGGCAGGACTGCCACTCACCCAGGGAAAGGATGGGCAGGGAATTCCTCTCACATCTTAGGAGGAAAAGAGGAAGGACTGACCTCATCTTTGGTCTCGGACCTGCTGCTTCTCCTGCCCAGGACTCACGGCTGTTACTCAGGGTGTTACTTCAGAATAATATTTTCAAGCTTGTGGACAGTGCAGTTGATTTTGTTGTTTCAGTTAAATGCTTAAACATGCTTGGTTATCTTCAGGCTTCACTAAAGGAGTCCCTGGGTAAGAGAACTGTTGAGAATGTCTGCTCTGGTCACCAGTGGCACTGGTGCTTAGCAATAAATAGCAATACTGCATCTCAGGTCTGATTTTACCCCATCAAGGTGTGCTTCCACTGGGTCCAGAATGTTTCTCCATGGCCATTTATCAAATCTGTTCTCCAAGTATGTGCTATAATCTAGTTTTACTTACACTTTTATCACAATTTCTTACCCAGGTGATAATATTTTTTCCACCAGTTTGGATTCTCAGTCCTCACAGCACTGATATTATTCAGCAAGAGTAAGGCTTTAAGTAATTACTATGTAAGCCCAATCTTGCCTTCATTGCTGACACCAATTAAGCACATTTTATTTAGTAAAGGACCACTGGAATAGATTCAGTGGGCAGACAACTCTTAGCTTGCTTTTTGTAATATTTTATCTTGGTGTGAAGCCTGAGGTTTTTTCCCAGGCCTGTATCCAGCTAAAAAGAAAAAAAAAAAAAAAATAAAAAAAAAAAAAAAATACAGCAATGACCAGACAACCTAGGAAAAGTGGTGAGTCCTATGGCTACAGTCAGGGAAAAGTGCTTATGGTGCTTGAATCCATGCTGGATCCAAAGGGGAGCAGAAAACAGCTGGAGGTTCATATTTCAGGCCTCCATCTCCTAAATTAGTGGCTCTAAATCAGAGATGTAGGCGATTCCGAAGTACTCTCAGTGCCGTGGAAGGTGAAATGCTGTCCGTGGTGGCATCACTGATGCCAGCACCATCCTTGGGTGTTCCTGCTGCACCTTTTCTTGGCACACACAGGGCTCTGTCTGAGAATGTGCAATGCTCAGGCCATGGTTTTCTGTAGTTTGCTGTGCAAAGTGCTTTAGGGACGCACGTTGAGATTATTCCCTCACCGAGTGCTTAAAAGGCAAACAAAGAAAATTATGATATCTGCTGTGCACAGAGGAACAAGGGGATTAGCAGAGATTAAGTGAGACACCCTAGAGCATGAAGAAGCTCTGAAAGCACAGGCAGAATGTCCAGCCCAGTGCCCCAGCCACGATATTTGCTCCTCAGTAGCTATGCTTTGTTTGTAATCAGACTTGGGAGTCTTTCCCCCGCCACAAAGATTTCACTGTGGGTGTTTGCTGCTTGACTGGAAAGTCATCTGATTTCTGTTTTTCAAACAGAGGGCAAGTGCTGCCCAATGGTTCTTGTGTTAGGAGGATATTCTCATTTTTCACACGCTGTGTGGATGTGGTTGCTGTTATAAGACGTTTAGAGAGTGCTCTTTGGAATAAAAAAAAATAAAGAACATCAGAGGGGGCTAAACCTGAAGATAAGTCAGGCCCAGTGCAATGTGTGGCTTTTCCTTAGTGTTTTCTATGTCAAGAAAACAACAAGTTACGTGAGCTCCTGACTTTGTAGAGACTCTTGGCCAAAAGCCTGAGAGCTACAGATTATTCTGTGGGAAGCTGGAGCTGTGAGATGTGAACCAGGGCAGCTCCTGCGGACCAGCCAGGGCACCCATGGGTGACTTCTGCTCTCGCCCACCAGTCTGGGTGTGTGCAGGTCAATGACTATTAATTAGTTAATTAGCTGCTTCGGTATGCAAAACCCCTTGCTCTGGGCAGCAAAGAGTGACTGAACATCCAACAGATGAGCTGGGTAAAGGGCATACACACAGCACAAACTTTAACTGTTTAAATGTTTGAATATTTAAATGTTTAAATGTTTAAATCACAAACTTACTCTATTCCCACAGCTGGGTACCCGTGGTAGTTTAATCTCACCTTTTCTTGGCAAGATCAAGTAGGTATCTTGATTGAATAGATAGAACGGAACAACCTATACACTTTTTGGATTTCACAGGAGAAAGAAAACACAAACTGCATATTTTTATTCCTTTTGTTTTGTAATTTATTTTTATTGCAGCCTTTCTTTATACTCTTAGACTTGAATAGCTATTGGCTGGTGAACTATTAGGTGAACTAATGGTCTGATGGGTCAGAGGATCAGAGACCTTCTGAAGGGCTAAGACCACCCACCCTTCTCCTTTCAGGTCTCACGAATTTAAAAAAATATATTTTTCTTCAGGCTTTGGAAGGTTGTTTCCCAACTCCCAAAGCGAGGAAGGTCCTCCTTCAACTGACACAAATTATATAAAAAATACATTGAAGAATCCTGAATAGCCTGAAACTTTCAAGTGTTTTTTCCTGTGAAATCTAATGTGTGCTGAATATATTATTTTGAGCGTGTGAATATAACCAGATAAGAGAAACTGTGAAAATGCCCTTTGCAGCTGGTAAGGATATTCAGAGATCTGTGCAAGCTAAACTCAAATCCTAGAGAGCAAAATTCCTGCTGTTTGGAGGTTTGGAGTGGTACAGATTCAATCTAACTTTGTCGTCTGGATTAATTTCAAATAATGTTAGGAACTTCCCTATGGTACCTGATAGAACTTTGATCCCTGGGGAGGGGAAGACATGTCTGGAGAGTTAGTCTGTCCTGCCATAGGATTGATAATGGTGTGCATACAGATATATATATATATATGTACAAAGTTTACAGAAATCCTCTGTAAGAGTCCATCACAAGATACGAACAGGGTTTCTAAAATTCCAGCCTTGGAAATGTAAACAGCTCACTTATGGAGGCAAGACTGGATCCTACAGGTCTTGACTCTTTTACTTCACATGATGCTTCACATTGAAAAGTGAATTTAAATCTCTCAGATATAATTCTCAGTTTTACAAATGTTGTAGTTCCTGTAAGGATTCATCCTTTTGTTGGGGAAAATGATCTGCTCATCCGTGAAGAAGAGAGGAAGAGAAGCAGTGGCCTTGAGATAAGATATGCGAAAACTAAGAGTTTTCAGAAAACAGAATTTCCAGCTTCTTGATTTAGAGGACTGGACTTGCCCACATATCTTAAAAAGCTCTTTCCTCCCTGAATGAATTAAATATCAAGTCCCAAATACTCAGCCTTGAGAGGCCACAGGAATCACAACCACCCAAGATATACAGTTCCTTTGGCAGAGGAGGAGTGTAGCTGTATTTTGCCTTACTCATGTCTGCTTGTTCAATCTGTAAAACCTATATATACATATATGTTTAATCGGTAAAATCTCTCTATATAAAGTTTTGGTGTTCTTGAGCCTCTTTCAAACATTAAAGCAGTTAGAGGTTGTTGCTCATCAATACCTGGGGAGGAACGAAACAGGCACAGATTTTCTGCTGGGAATAGACATCTCCAGGAGCAATTTTAGACACAAGAGAAACACATGCAAGCCCTAAGATCACACGTGGGGCTAAGATTTACTCCATCACGAATTTAGAAATTTTTAATCCAAATGGACCTACGAACAGGGCTGAATTGTTGCTGTAAAGCCTTCCCTGAGGTACCAGCAGAGCAGAGCAGCTCTGTTCCTGCAGCGTGCTCAGCTCCTTCCCCAGCTCCCGCCGCAGCACAGCAGATGAGTTCATTGCCTCCCAGGAGCCTCAGATCCACCCCTGCCCACCCAGTGACGCCCCCAAACCAGCAGCCAGGAGGGAAACCCCAGGCTGATCCACTGCTCTCCTCTCTGGTGGCAGGGAGCTGCTATTTTCTTCCTGCCCCTAGTGTAGGGCAGGGTGCAGAAATAGTGAGGGTCTGACTTTCACTGCAGCAGCTGGAGGGAAAAAGGTTGCTCACAAACTTAGAGATCATTGGAAATTCAGATTTCAGGAACAAATAATTGAAAAAGCAAGATGGGGAGGTTTCTTCCACACCAGATAATAAACATCACCGCTTGAAATAAGTCACTTGATTGTAGTATTACATTGTATTTTATACCTTTTCTAGTCAGACATTATTACTCATAACCTAAATAATATGATAATTTTTTAAGAGCTGAGATCATGCCTAGAAGTAAGTCCAAACATGACTAGACATTGTAATTCATTTTTTCAAGGTTTTTGCTAGCCAAGAGCCAACATCTGTACTGAAGTGGAAAGGATTTTAGAGAGGAGAGGTTGTTCCTACAGAAACTGGTGTGTCATTTTCAGAATGCTGCTTAAATTAATGAGGGTATGGACAGCCTCTTTCAAAAGAGATCATCGGTTCATTCTTTCCACTGGGAAATGTTAGGATGTAAATATGGGGGGTTTAGCTGTATTTTATAAAAGGAAAAACCAGAGCTACCTGGTGACTTAAAGCAAGATAAATCCTTCACGAAGGACTTTTTTGGACTGGAGGCCTTTGGCACTGCAGCCAGCACCTCTCAGGCTTCCTAACCTTGAGCACAGTTGAGGTTTGGGTCATTTGTATGCCACTGAAATGCTTTTGTGGTGCATTAGGGTGGTTTCCTTTAACAAATGTGGAGACCTCCAGTTTCCCTCTGAGCAGCACTGCTGGGTTTGGAGCCGAGCTGGACTGGTGTGTGCACAGCCAGGGACTGGAGCTGCTCCAGCACCAGCTCTGGAGCCATTCCTACTCAGGCCTGGCTTCTCCAATATGTTTTTATAATCATGCTTAATTATGGGCATGAGAAATTACTAATTGCCAAAGTGCATGGCTTTCCTCCCCCAAGAAAACCTGCCACGGCTATTTTGCTTATTAGATTTTGCAACCCACGCAGCTCCCATCGGCAGAAAAGGTGCCGAACACGGAAAATATTATTTCCTTCTCCCGCCTGTTTAGTATAACAATATAAGCATTGACCGTTATGTACTTTGGTATTATTTTCCTTTCCTGCTCATAGTCCCTTCTCATGTTTCCCCATCATTTCAGGCCCCTAATAGGGATAGGATGAACCCATTGATGTCGGCACATGGAGGGCTGCTAGTGGCATGCCTTTGGTCGCAGTCGCCTAGCAGCAGCCATTCATGTTATGTGGGCTTTCTTTTTTGGGCATTGCCCACCCCTGAATCTGACTTCAGGCATTTTTCACTGCCTGTTCTGCATGAATAGCCACAGGCCTCTTGCCAATTGTCCCCTCTCGTTGAAAGCCAGCCCCAGCCAAAGGCCTTTTCAAGTGTGATCCCAGAGTGCCACACAGGCTTTCAGGGCATTGTTGGGATGAGGGCCCTGCACTGGAAAGTGGGGTCAGAAGAGAAAGCACAATAAGGGGTGATGGAGGCTTCATGCAGTCCTCAGATGCTGGCCTGTTTATTAATTTACAAAACTAATGTCACTGTCTTTAGAGAAGAGATTGAGTGAAAAAGATGCCCTTTGAAGAGAGGAACTGCTTTTGATGCATTACCAAAACGCTGCTCCCCTTATTAAATTGATTTTATGGAAGAAAGTACAGCTAATAAAAGTTCAGAAACACCAATAAAATATTGAAGGTCTGGATTCAGTGTTTTCTTTTTTCCTCATCAGCTCAGACACAATTCATGTTAATGGGTTTTACCAAGCTGTCCTTGGGCAAAAAGAAATCCTTAAATTTGCAAATATCTGGTCTTCCTTATGCATGTCACACAAACTATTAGTCAAGACAGTACAATAGTGCAAGGCCTTTAGCAGAGCTCTCCTCATACATAACATAATGAAATATTCAAGCAGAATTTTTTACCTCTCAGTGTTTTTTGGGGGTTGTTTAAAAGGGTAGGGGTCCATGAATCTTGAATATAATATATACAAGTGGCTTGATTTGTGAAAAGATTGGAAGCTGGGCTGGAATGCTGCTCCGGCAGCCAGCGCTGGTGCAGATCAGTGGATGGGGCAAGCTGTTCTCTGCTCTGTCCCTGCCATGGGAGATAGAGTGCTGCTGTCTGGTGGATTTCAGGTTTTAATCTAGGAGCACCCTTGGGAATCAATGTGGTTTCTTGGTTCCTGATTGCTGTTTCCTTTACCTGTCGCAGGAGAGGATGGCTCCATCCCCTCCAGGCACACTCATGGTGGTTTCATTTCTCTGACCTTCATTTCTCTCTTCTTTCTTCTGCTGCTGCAAACTGGGAACTCATCTCCTGCCTCATAAAAAAAGAGGGAAATGCTGCTCTCCCCATCTCCGACCAGCTCAGGAGGGAGTGTGTCCCACCCAGCTGAGCCCTGCTCTCTCCCTGCCCTGAGAAACCAACCAAACCAGGAGCAAGGACCTTCATCCACAGAGGTGTGCGATGATTTCACTGCGGATCCCCTCAGGACTGAGCTCAGGGAACTCTGATGCCACGAACCTCTCTGTCTGGGACTGAAGACAGCTGTGGTTAGGCTTGTGTCCTCTGCAGGCTGGACACAGAGGAAGGCATTCCAGCCTGACCAGTGGGTTACAGATGCAAGATCAGGAGTCAGTGTTGAACATGTGGCCGTGAACGTGTGATCGAATTTGAAGTGCTTTCAGTTAATGCAGATCAAAAGGGACTTTTGTAGTTGGACAGATCTTCAAAAGTACCAGACTTCAAGCGTAAATCTGTCCAGTCTTCCTTTGTTTTTCCTAACTTGTCTTGCCATGTTTGCTAATTATGGGAGGCATTTAGGGCTTGCTCTGTCTCATCCATTTCTTCTCTTCTGCAGTGCCCCAGCAGTGAAGTCAGCAGTTTTACAATCCACTGCCTCGGACCTGCAAAGTCATTTATGGCCAGCAAGAGGGTGTAAACTGCTAGTGGTAACATTTTAATCTACCCTGCATGCAAAGCAATGGAGATTGACCCATGGAATAAAAATAGTTGTAACCTACTCACCTCCTAGCAGCAGAAAATAATTCAGAAGCTTCTTACCTCTTTTTTAAAATGATAATCCAGGAGAAATAAGTCTGTGATGAGGAATGTTCTTACCTGAAAGCAAATACTAGAACCATTCCCCATATGATAAGCATGGCTAACATTTAATTGTGTGTTTATTTTGGTTTTCAGCTCTGCTGCAGAGAGTAATACAGGTTCAACATTACTCTCCACGCTTCTATCAAATCCATCAGACTGATACATTTGGTTATAAATACATTCATTTGAAGCATAAAAGTGTTGTGTTTTTCCTGAATAGGACTCCATTACCAATTTTGGTATATACATATATTGACAGCTAATTCTCTACAAATTATTTTTGTTTGAGAAAGACTTGCTAGATTTTCAAACACAGAGTGCAGTGGATAATTAGGAGACTGGTTAGTGAATTATTCTGGGACTTTTTAAGAAATAATTTCGTATCCGTTTGTACTTGCAAATATCTGGTATGAAGGTACTGCATCCCTTAGTAGAATGATGTGAAGGGCTTTTGCATACTCCATCCTCTCATTAAAATTAACTAATTTGAAAATGGCTCCTTGAATTAGGTTAAGAAGTCAGATCATCCAGCCTTTTATAGAGCTTTTTAGTCTCAAAGTCAAGATAGATAAATAGGCCAAACATCTTCTTTCAACATTGTCATGTCTTTCTTCTTTTTATTAATGAATGTAAAAGTAAAATGTTGCTAAGCTGACATTGCTTCAGCCAAGGCTGAAAACTACTGACTGTGCCTGAGGATTCTCTAGGAAACACAGCATCTTTGCAAAAACCATACCTGGAGTGCCGAATAGGCATCAAACAGCTCTGTGGTGACAAACCCAGCGCCCTCGGCCAGCTCGGAGCTTGTCTGTACAAGATCTGTTTATTTTGGCTGCGAGTGGAGGAGAGGCTTTGTCCTCCAT
This sequence comes from Acanthiza pusilla, assembly GCA_036630365.1. NCBI lineage: Eukaryota > Metazoa > Chordata > Aves > Passeriformes > Acanthizidae > Acanthiza > Acanthiza pusilla. The sequence continues at coordinate 328,499 of JAXCHO010000006.1, read as the reverse complement.
ATGTAAACAACCACAGATAATAGGATGTCAATGGATGTATTTCAATATTTACCTTTTAAAAATTAATCGAATTAACCACAGAAAATTACTGAGAGAGAAATATGACAAGTACTGGTAATTTTCTCATGAACTGCTTCCCTTTTCTTTCCTTATGAATAACTATAAGCAGTCAAAGTACCCAGGAAAGCTACTCTGGCAAACTTTCCACTTCCATGGCAGGAATAAACACAGCCGTGACCAGGTCAAGAAAACCCCCAGTGTGGGGAGAGGTTTTATGATGGTTTAGAGGCATTAATGGGCAAAAAAAGGTGTCTGGTAAAGACAGGCGGTTGAGTCATTCTCAAAAGTTCAGCATTTTGGTTCGGATAACAAGCTAAATAATTCATCTGGAGTTTTCTGAATCTCACTGAGGTAAAACTCAAGCAACAATTTTATGAAAGCAAGGCTTCATGTGACACTTTGAACTTCTGCTTCTGGCCCATTTGAAAATTAAACAAGAAGTGCAAGAATGCAATGCTTCCTTAAAGGAGAAGTTAATGCAAAGTGTTTTAGAGTTAGCTGAGTTTTGAATTGGTTAAGTTTGGATTTAGGTGTGATTTTGGAGCATTTGATGCTTATTTTAAACCATTATCTGTTCTCTAAATAGTCAGGGAAATTTTTGCAGCTACCTGGACAATATCTGTATCAGATTCCAAACACAACATGAGGTTAGCATTAAATGGAGTTAGTAATGCAAATTTCCACATAATTTTTTTCTTTCCTCCTTTTGGAGCTGTCTTACTTCCCTCACAGCTATTTATCATCTGAAGGATAAAGGAAAGGAGAGAATGGGTAAATCAAAATAAATTTTTAGAAAACTAAAACAAACAAATCCCTCTTCCCTAATCAGACACTGTTTTCTTTTCGCTCCACAAAACAGATAAACTGCCTGAGAAAATCAGGTTAAATGGAGAGCAGTGACATTGTGATAACTGTGGACAGAGGCTTCAAACAAAGTGGTCAAGCTCTGAGGAAAAGACCCTGGTGGAGTTTTGCAATGGAAAGAATGCAGCATCAATGGTTAGGTTTTGGAGGCCACGTGAAATCCTCGTGCAGCTTTCCCTGCAGATTCTGCTTTTGCTCTCTGAAAGTCATGATGTTCTCGTAATGTTCCATCCTTGCTGTACTGAGTGTGAGGCCAGCAGAGGACAGGGAATGTCCAGGAGTCACCCCAGCACAGCCTTGCTCAGACGGGCAGCCCTTGCCTCTCCTCTTGCAGATCATCTGCTGCAGGCTCTGATATCTCAAAGCTCTTTGCAGCATTTCTCTGTCTTTCTGCCTTTTCCCAGCAGTTTTAGCAAGGCTTATGATTTTAGAGCTTGGCTTTTGGAAAGGCTCAGCTTCCCAATGAAGCTGAAGAGGAGGGTGGATTTTCAGAGGGAAATCTGTACCTTGCAGTGGGAGGTCACAGATATAGACTGGTCTGTGAAATTTAGTTACCCAAACGAGAGCTGTGCTGTTTTGAAATCCTTGCCTCAGCTGTATTGGCTGTGAGTCTGAAAAATATCTTAATTCTGCTTTTGAGTCCCTTTAATTTGCCTCTACTTGTGGCTGTCGTCTCCTGAGTCCTGCCTGTGTCCTCCTCTCTGTTTTGCTCGCACTGAGCCTGGGTCTGCAGAGGGACTTGGGCAGAGCTCTGCCACCTCAGAATCCCTTGTGCATGAGCTGATTTTGTGTCTTGAAATTGCACCAGCAAGCTGCTTCACCTCAAAGAGAATTTGCTTTCTGGTTTTTCTCTTTGCAGAGTAGTCTGAAATGCAGGGGATCCACGGGGATGGAAGTGCTCTGAAGGTAGGAAGGTATGGTTTCAATTAATATTCAACTTCAGCAGAGTCAGAATGTTTACAAAAATACACTGATTTTGACAGGATTCAGGCTTTAAAGTTCAGGTTTGGTTCTGGCCTGGGAGAAACAGAGCCACTCGGCATGAAAACCTGTGGGAGTTTTTAAAAGAATACAAATCAATTTCTAAAATGTTTGAAACAACTTTGTTTTTACTTCATCGCAAAACAAAAGCAATGCTGGGGATTCAGAACTAGTGTAGAAGCAAATTTGACATTCACTGGCTATTTCCTCGAAATATAAACATGGGAACCGAAGAATCCATCTGATCACCTTGGTGTTGTTGCTGTCTCCCAAGCTCTCGCACGCTGGAAGTGTGACTGACCTGCAAAGCTTCAAATGGCAATAAAGTGCTAGGAATACGATTTCTGTGTGGTCCCTGTGCCAGCACCAGAGAAGAGATCCAATGCAGCTAATCTGCTCGAGTTTAATGAATGTCCTGCTGATTTTAAGGGAGCTGCCTGCCTGACTACCCTCCGAGACTTTAAAAATCTCCTCCTATTTTTGCAGAATTTTGTCAGGAAACCAGATTGAGCGAGCCCCTGTAGAAAATGCCACTGCCATTCCTGCAGGTTTCCTCAAGACATTTGACCCCTCCCCTCCCTTCCTTTCTTCTTTTTATACCTCTCTCGAATGCAGATATTTTGGTTAATTTTCTCCAGCTGTCACAGAGTCTCACAGGAAAATGACCTCTCAGAGTGACCATTTCCCCTATTCCTTGACTTAAGTAGATTTTTTTTCTTCAGAGCTTTCACCACATCATCCACATCACTGTCTGGTGTCTTTCATGAGTCAGGAAAAAAGCAAAAACAAATTTTCCACCCTTAGAAAAAGAAAAAGGGGGAACCAAATCAGATCAGTTTGGGTTGGTTTTTACATTGGTATTTCAGAGCAGTTAGTGCAGCAGAAATTTAACATAACTCGTTCCCACTAAAAAGTAGGGAGATATTAATATATGGATATTTTTCTTTTAAGAATGATTTTCATCACAAAATTCATTCATTCATTTAGTAATGACAGAAGTCTCAGAAAGTCAGAGAATCAGACCTCTTAATGTTTTGTTTTTTTTTTTTTTTCCTACTGAGAAATTTTTTTTCTATTGTAGAAACAATGTATTAAGTTTAGTTTTCTGAAATAGAATTATGGAAAAAAAAAGAAATCAACAAAAGATTGTAAGGTAAATATCTATGGCTTATAAAATATGTAAATATGTAAATAAGCTGCATATATCTCAACACCTAATGGTTTATTAAGGACCAGTTGTTAAGCATGACTCCTTTTCCTGAAAATTCCTCCTCTGGTTTCTCTGAATACCTGGTTGGGGCTTGTAGAACCCCAAGGATTCCCAAGCATAAATTTTCTCCCTGTAATAGCTCTTTGTATTCTCTCTCTTGTTTTGGATGAGTACCCCAGAATCTTGGTATTTTCTGTAGCAGTTTGAGAGTTTTCCACTGGGAAATTGTAATGAGCATGCTGTTTTTGAGTGACCTTCTGTCGCACAAGTGCCTCATCAAGACTGTTCAAGGTGATCAGATTGTAGCTTTGCCTCATTTCCCTGATCTTCCAAAGCTTCCAAATCACCACATGCTATTTTTGTAAATTCTGCAATTGTTCAATTTCAGAGTTTTGGGACTGATTACTTGGTACCACCCCCAGCAACATAGGTGTTTTATAATGCAATTCCAGATATATTTTCGTGGTTTGTGGTGTCAAGTAGGACATCTGGTATAAATATATGCCTGATAAAGGTCTAAAAGCAGGTTACTCTTGTGCAGTGACAGATTTTGGACTTTCCTGTTCTGTGTGCAGAATACACACCTGTCAGAGCAATGAGCTGCCAGATTTGAAAGAGCAGCCCGAGGTGCAAAGAGCCAAGTGAGGATGGTGGAGGTCACTGGGGGATGAGCCTTGTGTGTATCTCATGGAGTTGGGGTGAAGGGGAGCTGGAAAATAAGATTTCATCATGTCTCAAAGGCTGCCATGGAGGAACCGAATTCGCTTGAATGAAGTGAGCAGGATCATGGTGTAAGTGCTGAACACTCGGTTTATAACACTATTGATGGTCCCACTGCTGTGCACAGCTACAAATCCTTACTCTCTCTCTGTATTTTTGACTGTGCCTTGCAGGGGTGCCTCAGCCTTAAATGGGATCATCCAGCTTTGGGACAGGGCTGGGTATTCCTCCTCCTAGCTGCTGATGTGGGGGAAAAGCAGCTTTGAAGATGCTCTCAGCTGGATCCCACACAGCTGGTCCAGGAAATTTCCAGCTGTGCTGCCCGGGCTGGGCAGAAAGCTGCTGACCCAGGTTACCCTTCCTGTCCATCCCAACCACTTCACTCATCCCCTGAAACCTCCAGCTGCCAGGAGGCTCTGCCAAAAGATGTGGCAGATCAAGGAAGTGGCAGGGACGAGGGGCAGTGGCACACCTGGGCAGCAGTGGGACACAGACTCCCAGCTGGAATCAGCTGTGGCTGGGGCTGTGCATCAGGTGGGCTCTTGCAGGTGCTCGGTCACCTTCCCACCTGCTGGAGATCCCTCCCGGCTGGGAACATCCCTCTGGGGCTGTGAGCCTGGAAATGAAGTGGCCATCCCGACTGTTCTGTAACTTGGGAATAAGGGAGTAGGAAAATGCCGCAAAATTGCGTGCAGCATTCTTTCACTTGTGTGTATGCTGAACACACTCGACTCTGAACAATCCCCATTATTTCAGTGGAAATTCTTTCAGAATAAGCTTTGGCTGAGATTGGGAAAAATGATGGCATCTTTTCCTAAATGATTCCTTTCTGCTGGAGCTGAATTTTTACAGCTAAAACCTTTGGAATTTAAGAAATTTGATAAATAGGTTTCCCAAGTCCTTCTAGTCTTAATCACGGAAGGAGAACGGTTCTAATGGTATAATTCTCTTATATCCATGCCCTGTTTCAAATGCTTGCTTTACACAGGATGGAAAACACTGCTAATGATAATAATGATAACTTTAATATGGGTCATAGGTGTAATATGTATTTTGTTGGAATTAGTACTTGTGAGTTATTATGACTTGATTACTTTGCTTCTCATCTCAGAGAGACACCAAATTTCCAACTTGCAGATTTTTTTAAGATTGGTCAGTATGAAAACAAGTGATCTTAGTAAATTGTTTAGCCTGGAAGGTGACCATCGTTTTCATGAAATTAAAATGGGTTCTTTTTGCCTGCTGTACACTCGCAATTACACAAATATCTCCCTAATAACTTGGATGGATTCTTTGCATTTCAAACTCTAGAAATTCTAGGAGGAAAAGAGGGGATGAAGCAGAGAATGAATCCCATATTCCAACTGATCAGTGTTTGCTCACATGTATCTGTTTCAGGAAAAGACTCAAGCATATGTTTAGCTTTAGCTCGTGCTCAGGTCTCACTGGGTTTAGACATGCACTGGTCGAGGATGCTTTTTTAAATAGAAGCAATATGTTGTCCCACAGAAATCCATTTGATTGGCCAGCTGCACCCCTCCTTAGCACAGAGGTTATTTCTACAGGGGCATGTACAAAGCTCAGGTCTTTAGAGCAGCTCCTGCCTCCAGAATGGATTTTGTTCTTTGTGGCACAAAGTTCAGTCTTCTTCCAGTGCCAAAGCTTTTTCCTATCAAAATAAACATAATGGAGCATAATGGGACTGCAGGCTTCTTTTGTAGCCCATGGGAAAATAATAAATCACTTATTAGGGTATTTCTGCACCATCCCTTTTTTTCTGTTTTACCTTCTGACCACTCCCTCTAAAGACCAAGGCTGCACAAATGCACGAGAACTTGCTTTATTTTGAAGGGGGAGAGCAGGAGGTGTTGAGAGTGACTCAGGTCATATTCCTGTCGCTCTCCTGCATTCAGACTCCTTTCAGCTTGGTTTTGGTGACAAGCGGCACAGCTGCAAAGCCTTGCACTGCCCAGCCTGCACTCACGAGGGATGTGTAATGTTAACTAAGCCCTTCCCATCCCTCATGGAAGACCACCCTGCCTGCGAAACCTCCAGAGGAAAGCACGGCGTGTCCTGATCAGAAACTGCCTCTCTTGGCAGAAGTACATGTTGCATTAACCAAAACAGCACTTTTTAAAACATTTTTGATGGTGGCTGCTTTCTATTTAAATATCCATTTTGCTGGTGTAAACGGATCTCGTTCAGCCTCTACATCCCAACATCCCAGGCCTATCTGAAAGCCTTGTTAACATTTAGCTTTGGAAATTGTTTCAAGCCTGGCACAAAATCCTCAAACCCTGATATGCTCCGGGCAGGAAAAGGACTGGATTCTCCTCTGCAGTTCCCTAGACAGCAATTTTCACTAGGACAACATTTCTGGTGATGAAATTTTCCCCTAATCATTCCTCACCGCTGACAGTGTAGTTTTTCTGTCAGGTGGGAGCTGTTATTAAGCAAAAGTCACTTTCAAAACTTGCTTTGCTTCTCTAATGTTGGTTTCCCTGTGCCTTCACTTGTTGCTGTGTGTTTATCACTTGTCTCCTGAACAGTAACACAGCCCCCAAAAACTTCAATTACACTAGAAATTCATTATATTGTGCTGGACACAGCCATTTACTGGTTGTGAATGCAACAGTGACATAATTTCATCTCTTACTGTGCACTGAAATGGAAGACCTGCGGTAATTGAGCCCAGAGAGTCACTTTAAACTCACCCCTGGCCCTGGGAAACTCATCCTGGCACCACCAGTGTGTCTGAGGATGCAGCAAACACACCTGAGCAGCATCCCTCTGGTTCCTGCCAAAATGATGGGATGAGGCTTCTTGCTCCAAATGCTCCCCTGTGCTCATGTCAGCACAGCACAAATTCACTGTCTGCATGGGCTGCTTGATCCTGCAAGGTGCACAGTTTGTAGAACTAATCCCTTCCCTCTCCAGTGCTGTTCCAGCGGTGTGATTTCACTTGAAGCAAATAAAACAAGCCTTGAATTACCTCTGAATAACCGCAGGGACACTTGGCTAACCTCAGGGTGTTGGGTTGAATCCTATGGTAGGAAACTAGAGCTTGAATTGGTGTTTTCTGACAAGTGATTTGCCCATCAGAAAGGCCCAGGCTGCAGGGCCAGTGGTGACAATGAGCTGCTTCTTTGCTGTGTCCCACTTTTTCTCCAGTGTGTGATGGTTGTAATTAAGTTAATTTACCTGTCTGGGATTCTGTGACAAGTAAATTGCAGGAGGGCTTAAAAAGGGGTATCAAATGTGTGGTTCTAGATGTGAAACCTCCAGGCTTAGACAGCTCCTTTTGCAGGTCCCAGGAGAAGTGTCTACATTTCCTGCCCACCATTCCTTCATGCCACACTGCATGGAGCAGTGCCCATCCTACACCAAGATCTTGGCTTTGTTTGTGCGTCTGTCTAGGATTTTTCCGCAGTGAGGGGCAGCACTCTCATCTCTCCAATACCAAAATCCTTTCCTGCAAGGAAGGCGAATATTGCTCTTTGCAATTTGCAGATGGAGAGATGGAGCAAGGAGGTCAAACCATGGAGTTTAGCAATAGAGACAAAGAGCATGGAGCAATAAGGATGGGCAGAGGTTTCAGGCCTCTGGAAGGGCTCAGGATCACCTGCAGATTCACCTCGAGGCTGAGCACTGCATTGCTGTGCCTCCAGAAGTGGCTGCTGCCCTGTGTGTCTCCTTCCAGCCTGCTGTGAATCCTCACCAAGCCACGTGCAGATGTCATCGTGGCAATAATGGTACAAGGTTTTATTGGAGCACATTTCCCACCCTGATTCTGATCCACTCAAATGGCCATGGAATATTACCCCAAATTTTCTTTCTTACTGCGGATCATCTCCCTCTCTTCCTGTGAGATTCAGGACCAGATTTTGGATATATAGAGGAGGTGGCTGACGTCCTCACCTCACTCTTCCACCAATATATATCTTCACTGGGAATAGAAGGACAGAAATCTGCCAAGTTTCTTGAATATTTTCTGGACAATGAGGATCTAGGATTTTTAATGGTGGTGGTGATTTTCGGAAAGGCTTCACGTAGGTCACCTTCGTGCCTTTCTGTGTGCAAAGCACAAGGGATTTTTCCCACTTTGTAAAAAAATCATACATATTTATTTAATCTGCTTTCTGTGGTAATGTCGTGTACCAATGAAGCTAAAGAGAGAGTCAGAGCTGGGATGATTTTCATTCATTTGGAAAATAAGAGAAATCAACCTTCATTAGCATAACACAGTCTGTTAGATTCCATACTTTTGTGCCCCAAAGGTCTTCCTGTTTCCTTGTGTTTTGATAAAATGGCTGATACGCTGCTAAATTGCTGGGAAAGTGAGGAATAACGTTAATTTAACGAGGGAGTTAGATTAAAAATACACCGTGGAGCTGGACTGCTGCTTCTTTAACTGCCTGGCACTCGTGGTGCTGGGTCTTGGTTTCTGCAGCCATGCAGCACATGAATCAGAGAGAACCCACCCTGCGCTTTGGCATCGCTCTCGAGGCACTGACAGTTCCTCTTTCTTCGGCAGTAATTAAACAAGTAAAAACTGGTTACTTTGGTTAGCAGATAGAAGTGTGGAAAATATTCACAAATACATATCACTGGGCGTGTGTGTCTGAGGAATCTGGATGAGCTGTGGTTGGACTCTCCTTTCCCACATGCTCACAACAAAGGTGCTTTATCCACACAGCAATCTGGCCAAGGTCCTTTATTTCAGGTAGTTCATGTTCTCCTTTTCTCTGTAAAGCTGGAAGGTTTGCTGATAGTGCAGTCCAGAAATCCTTCACAAGATGACACTTCGTGGTCACCCCTGCTACCCATTTTGTATTGAAAGCTACAGATCTTCTTTGGGTTAGCTCCCATCAGAAATATTTAGGAAAAATATACTGATTTTAGCATTTCTGCTAAAACAGTCGAGAAGTTGACAATATCTAAAATAACAGCACAAGCATACCCCTGATCTAAAAGAGGCAGCCTGAGACACCTCATAATATAATAAAATACACCAGCTGAGAGGTGAGGAGACAGGGCCTAATACCCAATAATTGAAATGCAGGCTTGTCTTTTAGTCTAGTGTTATCTCACTTCAAGTGCCAGGAATATCCATGGCAGTAACGCTGATGATCTGCCTATTGAATTTTCTGTTTCCCATATTTGTTTTCCCCTAACCTTGTCCCTATTGGGTTGATGGTGCACTTTCCTTATTTTCTATTGCCTCCTTTTTCAGTTTGTCTCATGGCTCTTTTCCTTATGTCTGCTTTCCAAAACTGCTGGCACTGCTGACACCTTATCCATGCACAATTCTGGGGCTCCTGCCTGCTCCAGGCAGGGGAAAAGCAATGTAGAGGTGGGTGAAGTTGCTCAGCACATTGGCAGGAAAATCTCATTATACTCCTTACCTGGTGATTCAAAAGTTTGTTGAATTCATCAGGCTTTAAACTTGATAGTCCTAGACCAAGTAAGGGCAGTTTTGGTCTTAGTTATTTTTTAAAAAATAGGCTTCAGTTTATCTCTGAAGGTTATTTTATTTTTCTCAAGTTACCCAATTCATATTCACCTCCCGCAGGGCTCTCTCCTCTCACTCCTGTTTATTGCACGCTGAGTTGCCTCTCCTACAATTTGCCCCTGTGGTACCACTCCACTGACCAAAGAGGAGAAATTCCTGCTTTATACCAAAATAAGCAAAAGCAGAATCGGTGCCAGAATTTAACTTTGGTGAGCAAAGCTTGCTTCTCTCTGCCTGGAATCATCCAGCAATACCACAACTGGGAGCTACAGTCAGACATCCAAATATAACAAATATTTCTGGGTTTGCACGTTACACTTCCCTGCTCCTCGGATTCGGGCTGGGAGGAAGAAGAAGATTAGGAAAGAAAATGTATGCATGAGTATTTCAGCAATCTGCTGTGTTAGGAAGGAAAAAATGTAGAGAGCAGATGAGTGATTCATGGTGTTTTGGTTGAAATGTTGTCGCTTTTGAACACAGCCTCAGTGTGGTCGCGGTGCCTACGGGAAATAGGTTTCACATCAGATGTGGCTCTGCTGTACAGGAATTAGAATTTCCCTGCACAGCTCCTGCCCGACCTGGGAGCCCGAGGATCCCCAGGTTTCAGAAAGACTGAAAGTTCCTCTTGTAGCTATCCTGCCCAAGGGGTGCCCGAAAAACGAGCACAGGGCTGGGGAGGCTGCTGACCCCGAAAAATCTCAGGCTTCAAATAGTCAGTGAAACACAGATGCCAGTGTTCTGCTCCCAGGGCTGAACAATGCCTTTTGTTCCCAAACCTCGTGTCCCTGCCCCAGGAGGAGCGGGCACCATTAGCAGAGGTGATCCTCCAGCGACCCCAGAACGTGTGAGCTCAGCAGAAGCAGAAGGGCCCACAGGACATTTTCCTTTCTGGAAAAAAATGGATAATACAGACATTGGCTATGTCATTATAGCGTGCAAAGGTAGAATGGGGCTTCTGACTCCAGCTGAAAAGCTGTTGACTGCCCACTATGGCTGCCTTTGGGAAAGCTCTCCAAGTGATTTGGGCCAGAAAAATATATGTTGTGATTTCTGCCATTCACCTGGTGCCATAAATCTGCATGATTTCTAGAAAGAATTCAAAGCAGTTAAAAAAACAAAACAAAACAAAAAAACCCCAAACAAACAAACAAAACAAAAACCCCAAAACAAACAAAAAACCCCGAAACAAACCAAACAAAAAACCAAACAAAAACAAACCAAAAAAAGGCTATTGTTGATGAGTTGGATGATGGTTATTGAGTTATAGAAAGATGCTGAGTATAGAGAAAGATTCTGGGTGCATTAGTGTCAGCAGAGTGTTTTGCCAAGGGTGCCTGACCTTTGGAGCTGGAGCTGGAGCTAGGCTCGAGTGGGGCAGACACGGAGCTGACCTCGTGCCCACGGAGGGGCAGCCCACGGAGAGCTGTGCAGGGCCTGCGTGGAGCTGCTGCAAGTGCAGGGCTCGTTCCCTGCCCCTCTGCAAACCTGATTTAAACACCAGTGGTGCAGGAATCTAAGGAATAAAGGAGTATCATTTCATAGCACTTAGAGTACAAATCCCACATGTTCTCCAGCAGGACTGAGACAGCTCTGGCAGTGCCTGATCAGTGCCTTCCTCCCTGGGCTGTCCCAAGCTGCCTCAGGTGTGCACTGCAGCAGGAGAGCTGCAACACCTCGGGCTTTGTGTCACACACAAATGGCACTCCCCACCTCAGAGATGGCAGGGAATATTTCCCAGGGCAGATGTTTGTGCCCTCTGCAGCCCGTGGAGCCCTGCCCCAGAGCCCTGAGCACCCAGACCTGGCTCAGAGCTGGCCTGAGGTCCCTACGTGCTGCGGCCGTGCCTCGCTGTCACACTGTCCAAATGCTTTGCTTCGCCCTGTGACAAGAGGCAGGCTCCAGCCGAGGTGTGAGCCGTGGCTGCCCAGGTCCCAAAGAGCCAAACTCGCGTTTCTAGTCCCTCCAAAGCTGTGCAAATGGAAGGATTTAATCATGTCTGAATGCAATTTTGGGTAAGTGAGTAATTGACGTAATACTGGTCACAATATGTTGGCTGGTGAAGACCACAATAAACTGAGCGTGTCAGCTAATCATGATTAAACACTGATGAGGCCAGGCTGAAACTGCACTTAGCTGACATGTGCTGAATGCTATTTGTTCTCCTCTACACCGATTCACATCGCATTCAATGCGGCACAATATAGATAAGCCTTTGGGGAAAGTGTAGCTCTGGTCAGGCCTCAGTGTTCCCTGGCTGGCCAACAGCTGCTCCCAACAGGTTTATAAAGGGACCACTTACCCATCCTTTGATGGAGAGATAAGCCACAGTAATGTAATTACAGCCAGGGAGATGGGAGAGGGGAAAGAAAAAAATATGCCAATCATGAAGGGGGTACAGGGAGAGCCTCAGATTCCTTCCAACCTAAACATTGTGGCAAGGAAAGAAGTCTTAATTAGGAAATGTGTAGGCATAGAGCAGGAGCCCATCCTAAATGAATTGGGGTGTGATGAGCATAAAGAAAATGCTTTTTAAAAAGATCTTTGACTCCCACTGAGTGCTTGTTTCTTAGACTTCCTTGCCTAATAATGTCAGCATTTAAATGGCCCCAACTCCCAAATAACAAGGCTTTGAAGTTAACACCTCATTGAGGTATAGAGTTCATACGTTTGCTATTCCTATTATTTAGCTAGAAACCGTTTTCTGCATGGCTAGCTTAATAGGGCAACAGAATATTAAGTTGTATAGGGATTGAGAAAGCTATTCACACAAAGGAAAGAGCTACAGACTTCATGTATTTGAACAGAACCTGACAATTAAGAGAAAGGAGCAAAAGTCTGGGAAGTGCTCCGAATCACATAATTGCATGAAATTTTTTCATACCTGTGATATTTCCAGTGGCCAGCCACAAACACAAGGGATTTTCAGCTTGGGCAGTGTTAGGGAGCTGTAGCTGTAATTAAGAGAGAAGACAAGTTGTTTTTTCTGTGCTACCAAAGTATTAAAGCTTCAGAAAGTAATTCCACTCTTTAGCAGGACAGAATCAAGATGGTGTGGATTTTTCCATCGAAAAAGGCAAAAAAGTGCTGAAAAATGGTCTGGTGCTTGTTGGGCCAGTTACTTAGGGAATGGGTGATTCAGACTCAAGTCTCCCTCTTGTTTTCCACCATTACAGAGGAAAGCCTCAGCCACCAGGCTATCACCTATTTTAGAAACTTTTTCTTTGGGTTTTGGCCCAAAGCATCCAGCAGATCTCTAAAAAGGACTTTTTCAAACAGCATCTTCTCGAATACACCAAAAAATGGCTTTTCATTCATCTGCATTTCTGGACCAGTTGTCTCCACTTCTGGCAATTCACTGTGGCAGAACAATTATCCCCTCCCCAAAACAGCTATTCTAAATCGGAGTTATGTGAGCCATAGAAAAGAGCCTGCAGTTAAAGACAGAGCTCTTTGGTGCTTGCTGCCATATGGCAGATGTTTTCTTACCCTGAAAAATTCATGAATAATCTGAACGGGGCAATGGAGAGAGTAAATGATGTTATTAAGCTCATTTTCAGGGGTAGGGGGCTGAACCATAATGTGACACTTCACCAAGGCCGTGCAGAAAGCTTTACAGTGCCAGGATTAAACTGAATTGATGTTCCCAGGCTTTGACCACAAATAAACCACCTGTGTCCTCTAAGTACACCTTTACAGACCATAAATTGGGCATTAGAATGGTTACAAAAGTTGAAATGGTTTAGAAAAGATCTTCTTATTCCAGTGCTCATCTGAATATCAGCTTCTACTCTGTATTTCCCATGGTTTTTATGGTGCAGAAGATGCTGGTGATAAAATTGTCTTGTGTTTGGGATTCAGGAGATTTCTGGTCATTTTTATCATTCTTTCACTGACACAGGCTGAGCTTATGCTCAGTTATTTCTGAATATAGACACAAAACCACCTATCTCTTCCAGGCTTCAGCGAGTGAAGGATTCCACCTTCATTCCTGCCTGGAGTAATTGTTTCACATCTGCACCACTGCAAATACCACAGCAAAAGCCACATTCGGCATTCAACTGCAAGCAACTGGCACCCATGATTAAATTAGACAATTATTCTGGGTGTGCAACCAAAGAATCTTCGGCAAAAACATCTTTCTTGACTCTGTGAGCTTGGGAAGCAGATTGAAGGCAATCTCATGTGTTTATATTAACTTGTTGCTGAGGATGAATCACAGTTTCCACAGAAATCCACTGAAGTGTTAATAGCATCTGTTCATTTTATAGCAACTTATATTTAAAAATGGATGAATGGAGAGGAAAAACAGCCCCATCACCCTGGTGGTCCTGTGTCCAAATGCCACGTTGTGCTGAACAGCAATACTTTTTTTTTATGCTGCTTCTTTAAAGAAAAAACACCCTTTCGCATGTGTAATCATTGTTCCTTAAGCACTGTGTCCTTCTGCGGTGTAAAATCACAGTGACAATAATTGCTTGGAGAAACAAAAGCGTCAGATTCCTCCTGTGCTGTGTAACAAAGTGGGAAATGGACAGGGTGGGCAGCCCAGGTGCCTAAAGGCTCTGTCCCCTCCACGAGCTGACAACTTTGGTTCTCAAAATCCCTGTTTGGCTGCAGAGTGACTTAAACTGCTCAGAGAGTGTAAGTCCCTTCAGCTCACAGCCCATGGAGCTGATTTGTGATCTGGGGAGCAGGAGATGTGTTTCAAAGAAGAGTTGTGTGCAGCCTTGCAGTGATGGCATCTATTGGGGAGGGCAGGGGGAGGTTCCTGTCCCTACAGCAAGGACTGGAAAAGATAAAATTGTTGGGTGACAGCACAAGTTCTCTCTCTGCTCCAGAAGGGACTGAGAGAGATCCAAGGTGTGCTTTTGATCATCACCTTGGACCCATCTGTGCTGGGAAAGATGAGCTCCTCAGCCTCTCCATCAGCTCCTGTGAGACATACAGACTGTGGCACTGTGTGAGGAGGGACTGGGCTCCCAGTCAGGGTCAGGGTCAGGGTCAGCTGCTCCTGCCGCTGCTGCCTCCTTCCCATCTCCTGCACTTACAGTCACTGCTGTCCCATGTGCAGAGTGGCAATTTCTGCCTTGGCTGGGACAGGGAGGTTGGAGAGTGACACTGCTGTGTTGGCTCTGGGGATAGAGGAAAATGCAGTAAAAATAAAAGCATTGGAGCCTTGTTCCTCTATATGTTTTCCCGGTTTGAAAAAACGTGAATTCGAGGTGTGAATCAAATCTGGGTTGCATGTCCTGAGCCAGAGGCACAGGTTATCTTCTCCAGCAGCCAAGGGCTCCCTCCTCCAGCCCTGACCACAGCCCCTGCCTCAGGTAAGTCCTGCTTTCCTCTGACCACACGCTGAGGCAATTTAACCCATTAATCTTGTGGGAAAACTGTATTTTGATGATCAGTTTTTCACTGGGTTCGTGATTTGAGGCTCTCCCTGTGCAGTCAAATGAGCTTTAGAGCTCCACAGCAGCAGAGGGGAGGGACTGGTGCAAGAAGGAAATAAGGAGGACGGAGTAAAGGGAGAATTGTCCCTTCTGGCAGTAGGGATGCTTTAGATTAGCCCAGCCATATTATCTGTCTGGACTGTGAGAGTAAACTCTGCTCTGTTTTCTGTTATTGCATGCTTTACGCTTGGTTTGTTTTGGTTTTTGATAGGAAGAAATGTAGCTGTATATATTTGGGTGAGGGTTTTGGGCAAACATCCTGGTCTGACATCTGTTCAGTGCAGCTTGGATGGGGATTTCTAGACCCCTCCCTACCAAAAATTTGGGCTTAAAATGCTTCCCTGTCCAGCACATCACAATTGCCAGCGGCCCCAGGCTATCTCAGGAGCACTGAGATGTTTAATTCAGCCCAGGCTCGTGCAGGTCCTGCTCGTGGCTTCTCCCCACAGTGCCAGCCACTGCTCCCGTCCCTTGGAGGAGCAGCTCCAGGTCACACAGAGAGCTGGGGCAAAGCCAGGAATGGCATTCTCCTTTCCTGTGTTGCAATCTGGTATCTTAATTGTCATTTCAGCTCTTCCTGTCCAGTGTGAGGGTCCCTCCTCCCCTCTGCCATATTTGTGTGTATCTTCTAAGTGTCAGCAGCAGAGGAAAATCATCTGCAGAAATTCAGCTCTGGGGAAAAAGAGAGAGAAAAAAGGTCTTGTAAGCATTCATTCATTCATTCATTCATTCATTCATTCATTCATTCATATTTAAGAATGAATATTCTTCAGCTGTGCTGTGACCTCACTTAGACTGTCAGGAGAGCTGCTAGATGAATTTAAAATTACACTAGAGCACCCTTTTATTGTAAAGTTTTGGGGTCTTTTTCTGAACATTATTCTGTTCAGCCAGGAATGGAAAGGGGTTAAAATATTTCATCATCAGAATCCTCGTGGTCTGCCAGAAAAAAATGATCCCAGCTCTTACGATCTGTGTGAATACAATATTTCCATCATTTCAGCTCATTTCCCTCATACCTGCCTTGTTTTGGGGAACCTATGCTGAATAGAAATATTCTGATTTGTGACATTTGTGACAGAGGATCAGGTCCTGAAATTCTTTGCTTCTGAACTATGAAGCAATAACTGTGGAAAGGTGTCCCTGACATATAGGAGAGGAATCCTGTCAGTCTTCCAGTCACAGAATTTCGTGCTTTTGTCTGGATTTGAAATGTTTTGATACAAAATTCTTATCTGTCCTTATTTCTTAACAGCTTCTCCAATAACAGCACACAGCTTGTGCTCCCCACCTGAAACCTGTGGAAAGCAGCAGGCCAGACATCATATCTAATGTGCTTCCCGAATTTCTTGGTCAGAGCTCCACTGCTGCAGGATAACAGCAACAACCACCACCACCAAATAATGAGAACCAAATAAGCCAGAGCACTGCAGGGACCTTACATGTGGAGGGTTTTGTGCAGAGAATTAACATGAAAGAGGGTTCAGTTCAGGGGCAGAGGTCAGGGCAGATAAACTCCTGTGTTCTGATACATTTCCTCAGAGTGGGAAGTGCTTCAGAGAGCGGGGCTGTGGGAAGAAGCTGTCAGCAATGGGGTGGTCAGCGGTGTCAAGGGTGGTGGCCTATGTTTTTCTTCTGCTGCAGCCTTTCATCCTCCATCTGTCAAGCTCCATAATTTTCAAGCCAGACAGTCAATTTTTAACACAAACCTTTAACTTGTCCCAGGTCTGAAGTGCCCCTTTTATCTCGGAGCCACGCAGGAATGGCAATGAGCAGGAGATTGTTTAAAGCTGGTGCTCCCACCCGGGTCCCCTCAGGATGGCACCAGGGTGCCACCTGGGCAGGGCAGCGTGCCCTCGGCTCCTGCTGGGGTTTCTCCCTGCTCAGCATTTGCTGCCAGGCTGTGGGTCCCACCCGGAGCTGTGACCGAAGGGTGGGCAGCCAGGGGAGGACCTGGACAGGGACATCCTGTGGAGCGCAGCAGGCGCAGGACTGAGCCCTGCTGAGAGCCCTGCACGCCCTGCTGACCCCTGAGCCCCTGCTGCCTCCTCTGCCCTGTGCTGGACAAGGGACTGCTGTCCCAGGCAGGACTGGTGTCCCAGGCAGGACTGATGGATGTCCCCAGGCAGGACTGCTGTCCCAGGCAGGACTGCTGTCCCAGGCAGGACTGCTGCCCCAGGCAGGACTGGTGTCCCAGGCAGGACTGGTGTCCCAGGCAGGACTGGTGCCCCAGGCAGGACTGGTGTCCCAGGCAGGACTGGTGTCCCAGGCAGGACTGGTGCCCCAGGCAGGACTGGTGTCCCAGGCAGGACTGATGTCCCCTGGCAGGACTGGTGTCCCCAGGCAGGACTGATGGATGTCCCCAGGCAGGACTGATGTCCCAGGCAGGACTGATGTCCCCGGCAGGACTGGTGTCCCAGGCACGAAGCTGAGCGTGGGGAAGGCCCAGCCCCAGCCCAGGCTCCCTTCACGCCCTGCCGCACCCTAGCACGGAGCTCGGGCTGACATCTTAGCACAGCTCGTGTCACACAATTTCAGTGTGAACAAGACTTGGCCCACATTCAAAACACACAGTGGCTGAGTGTTTGAATTAAGGTTTAACTGGCTCAGACACTGCACCGAGCTCCAGCCGCTGTGCTGCTGTGCCATTAAATGTCACAAACTGGAGTTCCTCTGTTCATCTGCAGGGATTATCGCAGTGGAACTGGCAGGAACTGAAGTGTCCCGATGAGTTCACAAGGTGAAACCCAGTGAGATCAGTAGGAACCTTCCAAGCGGCTGTTTTGAGGCCGATATTTCATCCAGCCATCCCAGCTGCAGTTCTCCCAAGGAGGAAGATGTATATATTCCTTCATTCATTCCCCAACACAAACACATCCCTTAGATGTCCAAGGCACAGTACCGAAATACTTGCAATAAATGGACTTGTGTTAAGAAACCATGATTTCTTAGCCTGGAAACATGGGGAAAAAAACCACTTTCATATATAAATATAGATAGATAGATAGATAGATAGATAGATAGATAGATAGATAGATATAGATATATAGATATTCATTTCGATATCCATATCGATATCCATATCGATATCAATATATATAAAAGTAACTCTTACAGAGTATAATGGGGATAATCTTATTTCTTTGTATCTCAAGAATCTGCTTCTAGCTGGACTTGTGAGATTTGATTCTCTGTTTTAACAAAAAAATGTCCTCCTCTGTTCTATACTTGCTTGCAAGCTGTGAATAACAAGTGAAGACGCTCTCCTTTGGAGAAGGATCAGAATTCCCTTGGCAGCAGGAAGAGTGTGGATGAGGGGATATTTTCTCAGGTCATGAGCCTGGAAAGACATGGAAGAGCCCCAGGGCTCCCTTGGGAGAGCAGGAGGAGGAGGCTCCCTGCACAGAGCTGACACTGCCCTGCTGAAGTCTTTGGCCAGAAACATTTTCACATGCAGCCACTGCTGCCTTCTGCACTGATGGTGGGGAGCAGAGCCTCAGAAACTTGGGAAAACAATCCCAACAGTGTGCTTCAGAGCTGGGCTGCAAACCTTCGAGGGACTAAGCTTCCTAATCACTACCGTATGGCTCATAAAAGGAGCAACCTGATACCAAGTACCAAGAGGTTGCTGTTCCTCCTCTCTCCCCTGTCCCACTCCAAATGTTAGAACAATAAATACATTTACCTCTTGTTTGAGATCGCTTAAAATAAGTTATTTTAATTAAACCTCCTGGCAATCTATCTGCACTAAGTGATTAAGTACCTCTTCTTTCATTGAGAGGAGAAGGGATTATCACAGGACAAGACTGACTGAATTGTGGACAGAACCAGGACTGGGTAAAGCTGCTGAATATTTTCCATCGAAATTCATGTGAAAATACTGTGAAGTTTCAGTTTGTATGATGCTGTTCCTCTCAAATATTTCCCCTCCTTTCAGACCTTCCTCCCCTCCCCACGGTCCCAGAGTCAATGAAATAGTTATTTCCCTTGGGTTAAAGTTCAGCTTTGAATATCAACTTTAAAAGCTGCCCAAGAAGAGAGCTTTCTTTACTCAATGGGCATCATTTTCAGGGAATAAACTTAAAAATGGAAAAACAGCAATTGTGTTGATGAAATATAGCTATTTAAAGTTGTTAAAAAACTGAGTTTGCATAGCAATCAGTTCGTTGCAGCTGCACCATAAAAAGTATTTGTGGGTGTTGTTATGATATTTTTACATTTTAACTTGAAATATCTTTTGTGAGTTAATATTGGGTAATTATTCTTTCAAACCAAGCTTTTTACATGGCTCTCAGTTCAGGACTCACACTGGTGGGTTTGTTGCTTTATTGCTGGCCATATCACTTTCAGGATGGGGAAGAGTCACAATAAAAGGCTCTTTTATGTCTTGTGCTGTGTCTTGAGATGGTTAGGGCAACATCTCTCTTTTAGCCTCCCTGCCCTCAGTTTTGTCTTCCAGTCCCCATCTTCCCCTGCTTTTCTGGTTCCTGACATGATGGATTGGATGGGAAGCTGAACCAGCTCTGGATCCTGGCTCAGCCCAGGCAGGAGCTCTGGACAAACCGCTCTGATAATTTATTTGGATCCTTTACCTGAGCCTCCCTGGGGCTGGGGCTGTCCTGGGCAGGGCCGGGCTGTGTGCTGTGCGGTGCTTTTATGTGGTGGGGACAAACGAGCCCTGGGGACTGGCCCAAGCCCTTGAGTGTGCTGGAGGGCAGGGGTGGCATTCAGAGCCAAAGCATTAACAGCGCTGCCACTTCCTCTTATCTCAGCCCCCAGCCGGGGGCAGGCAGCAGGATGCCTCCTCGGGGACTGATTGCTGCATTTGCATTTTATAGCCATCTCCATCGGGGTGAGAAGGAAAAGGCAGCCAAAATGTGGGAGTTCAGCTGCAGCTGCAGGGCTGTCCCTGGTTTTTAATTCCTCCTCTCGGCTGGGGAGGGCCGTGCTGTGCTCGGCTGGGTGGCTCAGGCTCTGACTTTCACTGATGGGCAAAGGAAAACCACATGGCAGATGCTGTTCCCACTGTCCCTTCGCTTGCTGGGAATTGGGTGGTTTTGGCTCCTAGCTTTAAAGATCTCTGAGGTGAGCTAGACACAGCATCAGTCCAAATTTGATTTTCTTTTTCTTGTTCTTTGTCCTAATACGTGGCGTTGCCAGGGCTGGTGTGATCTCTTTCTCTGTCTTCCTGGGACTAAAAATAAAAATAGAAAAAAAAAATAATAAATGAACCTAGGGACTTTTTACTGTGTGGCACCTCAGAATATATGTGAGTATGGAAGGAGTGAGATGTCATTGCTCTGCCTTAGATTTCTCAGGGACTTGAGCAACTGAGAGGATCTCGTGTCCCACCTCCTGACTAGCCAAAAGGGATTTTGGATTTTTCAGAAGAGGAACGTGGCCATTCTGCCTTTTAATCACACAGTACAAAGTTTATATCCTGCATAATTACAGGAAAATTTGGTCTTTTCAGGTTAGGTGCAGAGCTGTACATTCCTAGACTGTTCTGCAGAATAAAACAATTCCACTTCTGAGAGCCTGTCCTGCAAATAACATTTACTTTTTTGTTAATTGAAAAGAATCAAGATTTTTTTTAGCTGTACAGGTATGGTTTGATATTTTTAAAGGAAAAGAGTTCCAGAAGGGATGTTTCATCAGGAGAGTGAATTAATAAAGACAAAATAAAAAGGGAAAAAAAAAAAAAAAAGGAGAATTGAACATTCCCTTACACATATTTTCCAGTTCAGAAGTCTAAAATACATGTGATCTTCCAGCTGCATTTTCCTCTTGCAAATCATAGTGGGTTTTATTAGGACAAATTTCATTTTATTGCCTTGTTTTCCTGTAAAGTCAACAAGTTAAACCAATAGGATTTAATTTTGGGTTGGCAGGCCAGCTAGGAGATAATACATCGTGTGCCCTGCTTTCATCTTTTTCTTTTCCTTCCTCCTCCTGCTTCCTGGTCTCCTTGAGGTGCTCCACTTTGCTGCTCAACTTATTGGCCTGAAAAAAAAAAAAAAATCTTTGCAGGTGATTTATAGAACCCAATGGTTATTGTATGGCTAATGATTCATGGAACTTCATTAAATACCAAGTATGTGCCTGCTTACTGTCTGTGCACACTGCATATTGGAACCTTTGCACTCCCCCTTGCAAATTGCCCCCATTAAAGTCGCAGACAAAAGGTCCTCTCAGTAGCTTACATATTTTCCCACATGTGAGAGAGCAATTGGAAACTTCCTCTTGATAACTAAAAACTTTTGAATTAGAATTTATGAGAAGGGTCTTTTGGTCTCGTTGCCTCGGGGCTGAAACAGATCCCAGTGTGTACAAGCGCTCCTTTGATGCGTGGAGCTGCTCAGGGTAACATTTTTTAACAGGATCAAAAAGCGTAATGCAGGGACAATGTGTGGAGGCCCTTGCTCTGACACAAGGGCTTGGAGTCTGTGTTTTTCCAAGGCTAAAAATCCAAAAGTGAGTGTCCAGGGCAGCAAAGGCATTTTATATTCTTTTTAATTGCGGCAAAGTCCTAGATAAAATAATGGCAGGCAGTGTTACAACTTCCTTTTCTTTAATGTTCCTCTAAAAATGCTTTGAAGCAGCTTTTACCTTTGGGAAAGTATTGTATATGTGTTAGGGGAAAACATATCAAAAAAGAAAATAAAGAGCCAGTTCTCTAATTGGTAGAAACCAGCATGGCTCTACTACAGGTATTGGAATTTCTCAAGCTATGGATCTGGCTAAAAACCTTCTGTCATTTCCACAGTGAGTTAATATATTCCTGCCCAAACACTTGGTTGGACCATCCTAATCTGAATTTACTATTGACTAAATGTTTTCTAATAACATTTCTTTGCAAAGGCAGCAAAAGAATTAAACCTGCACCAAACTTTCAAATCATGAATATTTCCCATGGTTTCAGCCGCACTATTCAAGGAGGCACAGCCATATGGACTGGCTGATCCAAAGTCTCTACAAAAAGGTCTTGATAACTCAAATTTTTCTCGCCTGATAGCGAAAGGAAATGTCTCAGTACTCATTTAGGTATCCTATGTATGGTCTTCCATTTTATCTCACTTCACGCTGTCTGTCCATATTCAAAGAAGAGCGACAAAAATTAACTTTTCATGTCAGGGGGCCAACACATCACAGGCATCACCGTAAAATGACCACATTGCATCCACCTTGTTATTGCATTATTACAACAGAGATGGTTTTGAGACCTTTATTTTCTGCATTCACGCTGGCAATATTTGTAAAATCTGTCATGATATCCAAGCCATACATATCAGCTAAAAGAGATGTTTGCACCAAGCAAAAGAATCAGATTTGAAAAACCTTGATCTGTCTTTAATGGAGCACTCCAACTTACTACTTGTTCTGCAGCTGATAAATTAAATGTTCCTCCCTTTACACAAGTTGTAAGTCTCCCAAATGAGACAGAAGATTTAACCCTTGATTATTTCTGTGGTCAGTTAAGAGCCAAATAAACTTTTTACCACAAATTTGGCTTTGTCTCAGAGCTGAATCTTTTTCTTCTCTAGTAGCACACTGCCAGAGTGTTTGGACCTCAGTGATGACATGTAGAGAGCACAATATATTGATTATAAAAAGCCCAGTGAAGTCACTATCTGAAAGACCAGAAAAACCTCTCACATGAGTCAGAAAATGTAATGGAATTGGCAGTGGATAATGAGAAACTTCCTGGGGATGGAGGGTCTCTGCTTTTATGGGGATAGTGCCTTATCTAATTTTGTTTTCTTATATTGTTTATTATTAATATCTCCGACTAGGTCGGAAGAGTTATATGTCATATTATTGATAAACATATATGCAATGTCTGCTCTCTGCCATCAGATATCCTCAGCTTACTCACAGAGCTGTGTTTCATTAATCTTGCCCCAAATTTCAATCTGTAATCTCAATGGGAACGTGGAATATGCCCTTCAACAAAGGTTTGGGTGCATGTATGAAGGTTGTTTGTTGCAAAATATTCTTTTCTTTCCATATGGGCAGTGTATGAAGCAGTGGCTTGGTTGATGTCACCACTTCCCTAAACTGGAGTGTCCCAGGCTAAAACCTCCAGGACATAAATGGGGAGGAAGATTTTCCTTTGTGAAACAGTTTTGGAAGTTTCAAATTCAGACATTTCACCCATTCTCAATACAAGTCCTCTGTGAGCACTTCATCAAGACAGATGTAGAACTATCTGGCTGTTAGATCAATAGAAAATAAGGTACGCTTACAGCAAAATTAGGCAAAAAGAGAACTTTTAAGTGTAGGTAAATATAAAGAATTTGTTACTCTAGATAAATATTGTCACAGTGGGATAATAGCAATAAACTTGTTGTTGGACTATGCAAGAGGTTTCTCTGCCTCACAGAGGCACAGGTGGAGCTGGCCCTGTGCTGAGATTTCTTTTGCTGCCTCTCTTCTTTCAGCAGCAAGGTTTCGTAATTCTCACAGGGAAATCTGGGAAAGCAGCATTGGGAAATGCTGGTGATTTTGAAAGTTCAGTCAGTTTGGGTGACTTTTGGCATCATCATTTTTTCCTTCTGGTGAGGTGCCATTAACTTTGCTTACTTTCTGGGCAATAACTGAGAACACTAAGGGGTTTTTAACTGCACTATGGGAACCTCTACCAGGATGGCTTTAGGGCAAAACAGCTGCAAGCCAGTCTGTTCTTCCTCCTCTTCCTGAGTTTAAATAAAATCTGCTCTTATCTGAATATGCACCCAGAAGACTAGATGGTTATTTAAGCCCCAGTTAGGGAACATATTTAAAAATATGCCTAATTTTAAGCATGTGCTTAAATCAATGCGACTTAAGCAAATGCTTGAAGTCAGGCATGTGGTTGAGGTGTTATCCTGAATGTGAGTCCTAATCCTTAAACAATAGCAAAGCCCAGAGGAAAGGGCAAGCTATCTGGGTTCCTTTCTTGGCTCTTTTGTTGCTCGTGTTATAGTCTATAAAATAAGGATCATTATTCTTATCCCTCTTTGTGAGGCACATTGAAAATTATCAGGGAAAAGCACTCTGAATACTGTTATTATTGGCTATACTTCTTGAGACTGAAAAAAAAAGTTAGAGACAGACATTCTCAGTGGATTTCTGGTTCTTCCTCCTTTCACTGGGGCAGGAAATACCATGAGAATGGAAAGAAGGATGCGTACCCATGATCACAAATAATCTTAATCTCCTTCTTTGCGCTGCCGCTGTAAATAATTAGATATTGCTCCACCATTGTTTCTGGAGGTTCCCGCGGCGCCGCAGCCTCTGTGTGCGCAGGGTACCTGCTCCTGGTGCCACAGGCGAGCTGGAGCTCGAGGGACAATGGCAGAGTGTGCGAGGGAGCGAGGGGAGGAGGGGAGGCCCTGGGCCCATGCTGATGGTGGAAAATGGGAAGGAGCTCAGCTCGTGTGGGTTGGTGACAGGAACGCTCGGGTGGTGGCTGGGAAGGGCCAGCGCATGAAGGCAGACAGTCCTGGGCTCCCAGCGCTGCTCCCAGCAGAGAGGAGCCGCGGCAGCAGCCCCACGGCGCTCAGCTCCTGTGTCACTGCCTGCCTGGAAAGGCTCTGGTATTGGTGATAACTCCGAGTTCCTCGCATTCTCACCACCTTAGGTCAGCGCTCGTTCTGCAGCTTCCATGCGAAGGGCCCGGAGCCAAGGCCACGAGCCTGTGTGTATGTGGTCAGGACAGTTAATATTTACGATGCATCTTACTGGGAAAATTAGTATAAAGCTGTGCTCCAGCAGTACATTTATCCCATGACCTAGTTCTGTGAATAACGTGCTGCAACATGGCCTGCTTGATTTAAACCTTTGTCACCCATCCTGATGGATACAGTGCCTAGCTCAGGCTTAGGCAATACAGGCCAGGGTTTGTGCAAAAAACGTGATGTGTGTTAGTGCAAGGTAAACAGATGGTAATGCCTTTGTTAATACCGAGTGCACACAAAGATATTTATCAAAGGACCACATGTAAGGTCCATAGTTCTTGGCAGAGATCCCTACGCTGTTACATCAGCTAATAAGAATAACCATTTTATTGCATTGCACACAGTTTTTGCAGGGCTACTTTCGACTGTGCAGGCAGCTCCCAAACTTGCCACAGTGCATACACCAAGAATCTGATTCTGAATAGTGTTGAACACCCATAATACCCTGTTGGTTTTGTTGTTATTTTTATTTTATTGCTATGACTCCTGGCATTTCTCCAGCCCAAATCCCTTCTAGGGAATTCCACTGCTGCTTAGCAGCTCTGAAATAAGTGTAGGAGAGCCAGGTGGTGAATACGCTGAAATGTTGGAGGACAGACACGAGAAATGGTAGTGACAGATTTCAAGGGGAAAGAGATTGAACTGTGAAGATTGGAAAGGAACTGTGACACCACTCCAGCCACAGAGAAATGCAGGCAACTCAGAAGAAGCTTTTGAAGAAGAGAAGTGTGGCTAAACACAGCTTACGTCAAGGAACGCTGCATCTGAAAACTACGAGGCTGGCTGAGGCTGGCAGAATTTCCTCATCGGATTTCAACTCCTTTCCATCACCATCAGCAGCAGAGATCACTTGTGTCACGTCCTGGGGAATTGCAGTCCTTGGAACATGGCAATGCCCTGGGGGAATAACTAGGAACTCTGCAGAAGGGGGAAAGCAACTTCTCATCACTGCAGCCACATGATAAGAATTTTGTCATCCTTTCTTGTCCCCTGAGCTGTTCCCGCCTGGTAGAACTTCATCTCTCATGCTTGCAGAGCATGACTGGTTCAGTGGCTGCACAGTGAAACAATTTGGAGAATCAGTTTGACAATTTAAGTTCACCCAATCCAACACTGCTCATTCAAATTCTTCATTTTAAGAATTTTAAATGTCTTTGATTTTGCAGGAGCGGTGTGAACTCAGAAACCAACAGTTACATTAGTTCTTACAACCATCTTCCTGTGAATTTTGTGTCAGGGTGTTCTAAAGGTAAAATCCAAAAATCCAGCCCCTGGTCACTCGGACAGCTCCCAGTGATTGCAAGCAGGAGGAACAGGAGGAATACGGCAGCAGAGACGTGTTTGGCACTCTTCAAATCATTTGCCTGTAGATCTGCAGCAAAGCCACTAAACCAGCCAACTCCTTGGTCTGAGGCTCCCTTTAAACGTTTTCTGTGTTGTAACCATCCCACTCAGATTGTCTCTGTCGGGACTCAAGGGCTGCCATTGGCTGCTATGATGGCACTGCCCTGCCCAGGGACAAGACAGGGACTGCAGCTTTCCTGAGGCTGCATTCGAGTTGGCAGCTTCCATTCCTACAGCCTCAGCAGCTCAGGGCTGTGCCTCCTGCTGTACTGCATCCCCCAAAGCTGCTCCAGTTCAAAGCCAGCCTTGACAGAAGGGACTCTCCTTGGGCTGGAAGTGGCTGGGAATGGAGTGGATGTGCAGTGAGTGAACAGAAAACTCCAGAAAACTGCCTGTTCCTCTAGGGTATGATCCTTTTGGGGCCAAACGGGAGCTGGGAGGGTGGATCCCAAGCTGGTCACAGCTCCTGCCGCTGGAGCTGTTACATTCTCTATCAGCTTTTGGCCGCTTTGGTTTCTAACATTTTGGTTATAATTTTACAAGTGTTTCAACCACTTGCCAGTAGGTGTGTCAGGTCTAATCTTTCCTTTTGCTGATTCTTGTTTCTTTGGGCTCCCCAATAAATCTCTGGAACTAGGAAAGGGCTCAAAAGAGCAATAGTCTGTAGCCATGGCATTTGGGAAAGTTTGCATTTGAAACTAGAAATTTAAATTTCTGCTAAATTTGCAATCAAATCAGAACTTCAGATCCTTTTTTTTTCCCTCTGGAGAATGCGAATAGATTTTTTGAAGCCTAAGTTGCACTGTACATCAATCAGATGTAGGTTTATATCCATCCCTACCAATTCCCTCTGGAGTACCTCGTCTTGTTGGACCTTCAGAGACCAGGAAGGAAGCTGAGTGTTTAGGCACTAGGCAAGCCCTGTTCTACAGCAGCAAATTAAAATCAGTCCATCTGAAATAATGGTTTATACAACTGATACCGCCAGGAGCAGGAGTGGACATGAAATAACTTTTCTTTCAGGGCTACCCACAGTATCTGATTGATCTTAGAGCTGATACTGCAGCACGATGCCCAAGGTTCCACTGCAGCTTTTCCAGTTGGTTTGACAAGTTGAAGGATGTAACATGGAAAGTGAAGGCCTTGATTGTGCAACCCATTTTTCATTCGAATGATCCCTTTTGGTCAAAGTGGATCATTTGTGTTCGTAGGACCTGCTTTTTGTTTTTCAGTTAATACATAAATCACTGCTTGTGGAAATGGGCTGATATTTCTAAGGCAATTGATAATTCTTGAAACTTCATAACATGGCATGAGACTTTCATCTGGATTTGTTTCCTTCAGAGGGCCACGTGCTAGCAGGAGGAGGAGATGGAAGAATAGATGCTCCTTTTGTGACTTGTTCATTTTAGAAACGTTTCTTTTCTTACAAATTATTCCAATGCCTTGGGACAAGGCAGAGGCAGGGAAGGGATTTTATTTTGCCGAGGGCAGAATGTCAAGCTCTTCTGCTTGAATGAAGAGGAGAAAATGGGCTCTGTCAGTGGGGCTGCTCCCTTCGGAGGCAGAACAAACCTCTGCCTCTCAAACGGTGCCCCTCTGCTCCCGGGGCTGCACTTGGTGCAAGGTGTTTGCTCCTCCCGAGTGGATGCTCGGTCAGAGTCACATTCCACACGACTCTCGAGTAAAAACAGAATTCCTCTAGCCAGAGGGCCAAATTTAGCTTCTCCTTAAGAGCCTGGAAAGGCAAAAGGAGATTAAAACCCGTGTGGGTCACAGTAAGCCTCTCAGAATTAAGGGACTGGTACAGAATGCTGAGGATGAGCTTTCTTTTCCCATTTCCTGACCAAAACCAGGGAATAGGTCCTTCCAGCCTCAGGTTTTAAGTGCAGTGGCTCCAATTCCAGGTCCAGTGCCATCTATTTTCAACTGTCTGGACTTCCTCACGTCAAAAGGAAAACCTTTATTAGGTTTTGGCCCAAAATGCAAATGAATTATGAAAGTCAACTGAGCCAGCTAAAACCTGGGGAGGGGGAATTGTGTGGTGTCAAAAAGAGAGAAAGAGAACAATTAAAAAGCCAAAAATCAGAATATTTTTGAAAAGCACATAGGAGCCTTTGGACATGGAGAGGTATGGTAAATATATCATCAGAGCCCCCTTCACAAGCTGACGTGGGACAGGGTTGGCAGAGGGTGATAAACTCTGTACCCAAGTTGATCAAACCATTTAGGAATTAGGAAGAGAGTACATGGACATTTATTACACAGGGACCTGGTGTGATTTCTGCCCCTTTGCTGGTGGTAAAATACCTGTTTAGAATAACCTAAAACTAAAAAGCTACTTTTAATAGGATTTTTGTGCCAGAGTAAAGCTAATAAAATCTAAATATATGTGCTTTATGAGTACAGCTGTGCAAATACATTTTCTGTAAGAACCAAAAGTGGGGAAAGAGGGAGAGAAAGGAATTGGGGGCAGTGAAATCAGCTTACAAGCAAGAAATGGGAGGGGAAATGCCTTTCAGACTGAAAGAGACATGTCACTTTTTTTAATAGAAAGTAACTGAGGGTCCAAGAAACTTTTATACAGAATAAAAATTTGAAGTATCCTGCCTTGATAAACTGAGAGAGAAGGAATTTAAATTTTCCAAATAAAACCGATATTTGAAAAAATATTCAACACAAAAAGCTTAATCCTTTTGACTATAAAGATTCATATATGATTTTAAAAGCACTTGACTGAAATTTCCATTAATTTCTTGTTACATGGATACTTTTCTCACCCCGGCATTGAACTGATTAAGCAGTATTCTGGAATGTAAATCTCAGAATTTAGAGACTGGAGTTTACCTCGATATATACATATTATTATATTTCCTCTGGTCCTGGTGTAGTCTATACCTCGGTGTAATAATTTTGGATCACTGTAGTATCTTTTTTCTTATTTTTTTCCTCTAACTGGAGTCATGATGTTGATATTTGTGTGATTGCTAATAAAATAGAATTTTACAGGACACATTTTCTCTATTCTCTTTCTGGACAGGATAAGGCAACTGCACCAATATAGTTGATGGTGAAGATTAGGTGGGTAGAGAGCCCTAAATACTGAGCCCATGTAAAACCTCGTGTTGTCTACCAAGTGTGTGAGTTATTGCCTTCTCAGCCAGGAGCTCTGCAAAGAGTAAGTGTAAGTGATCGCAAGCAGTGCCTTGATATTCCTATTGGATTGTCCACACTCTGCTTCTTCTCCAGCATCAGCAGGCACCTGAAAATAACCATGGCCTGCACAAATCTCCAGAACGAACACACTAATTCTATTCTGGAATACAGTAATACCTCACAAAATACCCAGGGTGAAGAGAGCTTCCTAAATTCTCCAGAAGAGGCACAAGGGAATGTGATGGGTGAATGGGTTTTGGTGACAAAAAAGACATTTTTTCATTTTAAAAAAAATTGGCTTGTGCAATTTTTATATTCATCTACCTTCTTCTCTTTTGGAAAATTAGATTAATTTTCAATGGAAAAATGTGTCAATTTGCCCTAATAAAGAGTCCTTTGAGCTCTGCCTAATGCTTGGCCAGCAGGCCTCCGAGGAATGTCAGGAGATGGAGCAGCAGCATTCTTCTGGCTGCTGCTCCGTGCGAAATCAGCATCCCAGCCCCACCGCCTTGCTGTGCTCCTGGAATTCCTGTCAGTCAGATTAGATGTGAAACTCAGGCTCAATCACAGAACATGCAGTTGCCTTTTTCCCTGCACTTTAAAGTTGCAGCCAAATCTCTCGGATATTTTGATCTTTGGAGTCGTGTGTTCTCCTACCCAAATTCCTGTTACTATTTCTGTTTGAAATGTCAGTGTTTACTCAGTTTCTGCCCATGCTTTTCTGTCCTGTTTGCCAGCTTGAGCCCTTTTTATCCAAGGTGATTTACTCTAACTGGAAGATAAAATTATTTGGTCTGAAAGATTCTGTGCAGGCTGCAAGAAGCTATTATTTAAATAAAGGGTGTGCAAAGCCACCTTTTATAATTAAGTCGGTTTATACATGTGGAACATGCTGGCTGTATTATGGAGAAACAATAATTTTAAATTTAAAACATGCTCTCCTTCATTACAGAAATATATTCTGCGCCCTTTTTTTTTTTTTTTTTTTTTTAACTTTTCTTCCTCCCCCCACCACTCAGTTCATTTAAACAGAAAGGCCATTCCTTTCTCCATCTGAGTCAAATACCACAGTATCCTTTTCGGCAGGCTTCTAAGCTAAATCTAATCAAGCTGTGTCACAACTCTGTCAGGCAGGTTGCTCTTTCTTTGGCCTTGAATAATTGGAAGAATGTTGGCACTTGTGCCTGGGCCATGAGAACGTGACCCGAGTTGATATTTAATCTACTTCAGTGCTAGGCTGCACTAGGACTGGGGTCTAAGCCAGGCCTCGGGAGCAGTGTGTTAGCCATCAGCAGCACTCATTTTACCTTGAAATGGATTCCATTTGATGTATCATTACACCGCTCCAGGAGAATGCTTTAATGAGACAAATACATGCGCTGGAAAGGATTAAATTGTTGTCCTTTAAACTCCTTCTTTCTTTTTTTTTTTCTTTTTTTTTTTCCTTTGCTTCGCTTGCCTAATAGCTACAAGGTGCTGGGAAGTACCTGGGAAAGGCAAAAAGGTTACAGAGGCGGCCAAAAATAGCTAAAACCAAAGGTCTGTCATCCATGGGTCTGCAAGCACTTTGCAAGGATTGCAAATATCTGGTCCACCCCTCTTTTTCACAAACTGGAAGTGAGCACTGGATTTGTAGTTTTGCTTTCACCTCCTTCCAGGGAAACTTGGTGCTATAGGGAAATATCAGAATTGCTTCAGGTATTTGTGACTTGGAAGTGCACAAACCCAGGGTTCATAATCGCTCGGGATGTGGGAGAGGAAAGTTTTCGTTCCTCTTCTCGCAGGCGTACATGAGCCCTCGGGAAAGAGGAAATTCCTTTCAGATCTATGAGTTGCTCCTGCTGGGCAATCCGAAGTCACAATGGATTTCTTTTCGTTTTGTTAACACTTTCATGCAGATTTCGGTGAGAGCCTGTGAGGTCAGGGGTGGCGGAGGGGGAGAAACAGCAATTAGAACCTTTTCCAGGGAGAAGGGAAAATTGCCCTTCCCTTGCCTCACAGTAAAGTGCTGCGCCTTGAATGGATCACAGGGGCTGGAGTGTTGGGAGATGTCCCACACTGGGGTCACACACCTGAGCGACTCTTCATGGAAATATCCCACACTGGGGTCACACACCCAGTGACTCTGAGGAAATGTTCCACACTGGGGTCACACACCTGAGCAACTCTGAGGAAATGTCCCACACTGGGGTCACACACCTGAGCAACTCTTCATGGAAATGTCCCACACTGGGGTCACACACCCCAGGGACCCTGAGGAAATGTCCCACGCTGGGGTCACACACCCCAGAACTCTGAGGAAATGTCCCACACTGGGGTCACACACCTGAGCAACTCTTTGAGCTCTGCCAAACCAAGAGGGGAACGCACCTGCAATTCCGCAATTTGCAGTGTTTAATCTGCATTAAAGAAAGGTGATCCCAGCAAGCCCTGATCTCTGATAACGAGATGTGCCCATGTGGACACCGCAACCAGCAATTTCCCTACTAAATCTCCAGGGCAGAGGTGTTTCTTGCCATCCCTGGTGTCACAGCGCTTGTCCCCTGTGCCATGGAGGGACTGCAGAGGGCCAAGGGCAGCCCCTCTGTGTCTCACCACATCCTCCGAGGGACAGCAGCAGTGGGAGAAAAGATCTTTGCTGTGGGGCTGGAGACACTGATCAGGTGTGTTCCTGATTAACTCGGCCTCCTCTGGAATGCCAATGGCGTCTCCTCTGCAGTGCTAGGGGATGGAGGGTTTGTCCCTTTCTCCTGTGCTCCCCAGTCCAATTCCCAGTGACATTGTCAGCACAGACCAGCACCTGCTTTTGGGTCATTCTAGCCCCTGAGTGTGCCTTTCACATTTCACAGTGTGCGAGTCTTGAAAAAGGCAAAGTGCTGCTTCAAAATAGGATGTTAACTGTAATTTTTTTCCCCTCCTACTGTGATAAATCATCCTGTGGTCCTGAGAGCAACCTCCTCAAACCTCTCAGGTCAGTGTAAGGATAATGCTAAGCTTTGAAGACAGCTGACAGAACAGCCTTCTGAATATGTGTTTGCATTCCTTGGAAGAACCTGCGAGCATTAGCAAAGGTAATGCCAATAGCGTTTTTATACATCTTCTTGTGCATAAAACAATTGGATAAAAATGAAAAATTTCCTGTTGGAGAGACAGGAGTGCTCGTGGTTGTCCATGATCCACAATTTCTTCTCTGTTTATTTTGACTAGGAACCCTCACAAGACTAGAAAGTCCATTCCTCGCTGGGAATGTTTTCTCACAAGTAGGACAACAATGTCAAATTGACCTAAAGGAAGTTGTTCCCTCTTACGTTTCCTTTGAGGTTATTTTTTTTCCTTGGAAGTCACTTGCTTCAAATTAAGTGAGGCCATCAGAGATGATCTTCTGTCACTGGCAAAGCGACAGCCACCACATTGTTCTGTTAGTGGATGTTCTGATTTTGATCTCACCTTCAGGTAGTCCCTTTATTTCATCTGCAGACCATTGGAGAAGTGTGTACTGATCTTATTTGTGGTGTGGATTTTCCCCAGAGTACTTTGATATCCCAGATTTTTGAACAGCTGAGCAACACACCTCTGCCACCTTTGCCATTATTATCTTCTTGCTTGACAAAACCATGATTCATTTTTTTCTAAATCTGGGACCTGCAACCCCCCAATGTCTTACTGAAAGAAAATGTTTGGGGCCAAATTTTCGAGGACATAAGCAAACCAGAAAACAGAGTATTTGCAAGAGAGGACATTCCTCAACCAGTAATGGTTAGAAACACAAACAAGCTCTCCTGGAAATGCTGGAAAAATGATCACCTTCCTGGCTTCTGTCTGACCACCAGATCTTTCCAATGGATTTCAGTGGAATAACAGAAATCCAAGGAGTGCAGGACCAGAGGCTTCTGCTGCTTCATTTCTTTTCTAGCACCTTGTGTATAATTTTGGGCAACACACATCTCTGTTTACAAAATCACTTTCAGATAAATAGCCAAGGGAAAATCTATTCTTTTCTTGTGTGACATCCATGACCAATCAAAATCACACATGTTATTTAAATTTATTGCATGCGTTGATTACAAACAAGAAATTAGGATTTGTCTTGCTACCTGCTAAAATGAGTCATTATTTAAAGATTTTCAAACTAACTGCTGTTATGTAGAAAAGGGGTGTCTTATTGGAATATGACAACACAGTTGGCAGACATGATGCTTGAACAATTTTCACTGAAGAATTGTTTGCTGGATTCCTCCTGTTGGATCTTCGTGTAAAACTGAACCAGGGAAAAGTGAGATATGGCAAAAATGGCCAAAATAATGCCTTCAGCAGGGCAGCAGCTAAGCAGTCTTCAGGCAGATGTAAAAAAAATAATTGCTGGGTCCTCTGCACAACCAGAGAAGTATAAAGAGAGAAATAATTTAAAAAAAAAAAAAAAAAAAAAAAAAAGTTAATGAAAACCTGGAGAGAGGAAAAGCTGGGATTTGGGTGATGATTCTTTTACATAGTGGTCAGCAAACTAAAAAGAGACAAGGAATGTCAATGGACGTGTGTGACTGAGCAATGTTCATCCTCACTGATTGGATCTTCCCTCAGGACAGGAGCAAACCCGAATAAAGGCAAAGCTGAGGGTTTCCCTCTCTGTGCTGCTATTTTATAATTGGAGTCAAAGAAACCCTGAACATAGGAATTTGTCTCATGGATGTGATACGGCTGGAAAAACATTTCATCTGACAGTGAAAGCTGTCACAATTGATTCACAATTTTGTTTTCTCCCAAATCACAAGATGCTAATATTTTGGGCAGAACTGGAATACAGTCAGTTGCCTGCTACTGAGCTTGGGGAACTTTGATTTCATGATGCCGTGGAACAGGACTTCAGCATAAATATTCATAGCCTTCTGCCTAACCTTAAACAGCTGCTGAAGCTGCTTGGGTTCACAGACCTGCTCTTCACATGTCAAAGAAACGACCAGACACAAGCACCGAGCAAAAGCAGAGTTTACAGAAAGAAAGAAAAACCCTTTTCTGTGGCATTTTTGGAAAAGTCCAAAGCGTATCTCTGCAGCTTTTGAAATCGGACGCTAAAACACAGTGCTTGGGTTCTGGGGAAACAGAGGAGTCTCCTTGGGTTTGCACAGCCCTCTCTCTTGAGCTACATTTGATGTTGCAGTCATTTTTTCAGTGCTGAACTGAACAACTCCTGCAGCCTTCCAAGGGAGATCTGAATGGGAATTCACTCTGCAGCATTCACAGGAGGTGGAAATGCAGATCAATGGGCTAAACACAACAGAATGTGGTATTAATCTGCATTTCCTGCACTGCTGAGAGTTGCCGCCCCAGTGCTTCACATACATCTTGCTTGCACTTAAATTCAAAATTTTTTATTTTACGTAAATACAGTTGGTTTGTTTATTCTGGGGGAAAAGAAAAGGTGCTTTCACTGCAGAACTCAGAGCTGCCCAGCAATACTAACTTTTCTTTTCCTCTACTAGAAATGGAAATATCTGGCTTGTGTTTAGAGTTTGGACCCCATGTTCTAAACTGTCCTAGTAAATAGAGCCTATCAGAGATTCACTGAACAGATAGCCCGTGGATGTAAACAGCAATTAAATTAATTTCAAGCATTTTCTCTCATTCTGATGACTAGGCACGAATTTCAGTAGCAAGTTTGCAAAGCAGTTCATTAGTGCTTGGCAATGTTAATAGGCATGATGACTCTACCCCTGTCTTTTCACACTAGCAAGCTCACACACAGTGCAGAACTTTGCCTTTGAAACCTTGCTTCCCTTCTTTTTTTTTTTTTTTTTTTTTTTTTTTTTTTTTTTTTTTGTGTGCCATTTGAAATATTTACTCTGATTGGATACCCAACCAGTTTCTTAATGTGGAAATACTCCTTTTAGTTGCAAATGCCCCTTTTATCATGCACAACATTGTTGTCTTTTTTATTGTAACAAGTCCTTGCAATTAAAGGAGCAAAGGACTCCTGAGGTCATCCAGGCATATTCATGCCAGTGCAGGATTGCTCTCTGCAGAATGCCTGATCACTATCTAGTTGTGAAAGGTCCAACAGATGGAGCATCCTCGGGTGGTTATTCTTTCCAAATTCTTCGAAACTACAGAGCTGGATTCTTGGAAAATTCTTTCGAACTGGTCTTTTGCATCTGGTGCAAAAAGACCTTTCTGCTTTTTCCTTCCTCTCATCACTTCCTTTACGGTGGCCATGCCTTCCTTGGGCACCTGCAAGCTCTGCCTCCCGAGCAAACACACCTGGGCCCACTGGAAGTGTTTTCTGAAATCAGCACACTGAGCCTGGAAGAGCTGTGCCTGGAATATCTGTGCCTGGAACACAGAGCCCCTCCTGAGGAGGGCAGAGCTCGGAGTCTTCCAGGAGGGGTGAGTGTGCTCCAGCTGGTGCCCCAGCCTGTTCCCATGTTCACATGGAGCCATGGAATCCTTGAACACCCCTGCTGCCAGTGTCACCAGGGTGGGACTCCATGGTTTTCCCGTCAGTGTCCCACCCTGCCACGAGGAGCACTCCACGGAGCCAGGTCTGTGGACAAAGTGACTGAGGCAAAGTACCGAGGTGGGACGGAGCTCTGCAGAAGGATGAAGAGTTCAGCACTTAAAGCAAAGCCGTTTTAAGGGGAATGCCAGTTTTGCTCCCTCCTTTTCCTGCCTTTTCCTGTCCTAAATGAGCAGGACACCGAGGAGGAGCATTAATGCGAGCAGAGCTCAGAAGGGACACCAGGAATGTCAGCTCTCCATGGCCAGAGGGGCCCAGGGAGTGTGAGATGAATGCAGAGGCAAAGGGGCTGCCTGGGAGGACTGGGTGAGCAGGAGGCTGCACATCCAGAGCCACAGCAGCCCTGGGAAATCCATGACATGGGACATGCAGGGGACCCACGGCTGCTGATCTCTGAGCAGAGAAGGTCAGGGCTCAGTTTCTTGCTCTGCCCCAGGGGACTCCAGGCTCATGTCCTACCTCCCGGGAGGGCTGTCAGCCAATGAGCAGAGCTGTGCTTTGGGTGAGGATGCTCTCTGTCCATCCTGTCCAAGCCGTGCCACTCAGCAGAAAGGAATTCACGGAGCCAGAGGAAGGACACAGCGAGTTGGGGTGCGGAGGGAGCATGGGAGAGCACGCTGCAGGCAGAGCAGGGCGAGGGCAGCTCCTGTCAGCGCTGCTGCTGCTGTGGATTTGTGTAAAATGAAATCCCCGTGCCCTCTGCAGAGCCATTCCTCTCCCCAGCTGTCTGAAGCGCTATCAGTTTGGCACGGGCAAGGTGTGACTATCAATCACTGTCCCATCTCCAGAGATGTTACCACCAGGAGCTTCCATTCCCTAACAAAGTGGAAATCTTCAAAGCTACGTTTAAAAGGAAAACATTTCAGCATACCAGGAAAAAAAATAAGGAGAGGGAGTTAACTGCATGAATGTGGGGCTTCTTAGGTAGGCAGTTTATAAGCACAGATTGGTGTATCTC
Source organism: Acanthiza pusilla (assembly GCA_036630365.1). Lineage (NCBI taxonomy): Eukaryota > Metazoa > Chordata > Aves > Passeriformes > Acanthizidae > Acanthiza > Acanthiza pusilla. Next base: position 292,017 of record JAXCHO010000006.1, on the reverse strand, counting down.
TGCTTTTCTGTAATAATTTCAGAATGAAAAAGATTAATTTTCACCTTCAATCAACCAGTGTTAAGAACTCTGTTTCTACAAGGAGAAATATCTCAATAAGGAGATAGAGTCTGCTAAATTTGGGATTCTCTTATGACGATCTGCTTCATACAGAAATGGCATGTATAGTTTAACATTATTTCCAAAAGTGTTGTCTGAAAAACAATTTGTAAGTTGTATCACAGGGCTTAGATTTTCCTCCCTAATTTGGTTCCATCCAATGGTCTTGTCTCTGAGTACACTTAGATGGCACTTGTTCTGGGGTGCTGCCTCGCCAGGGGGGTTGATTATTGCCCAAATCCCTGCTAGCAGGGCGGTGCTCTCATGAGAGCTTCGGCTCTCCAGCCTGCTGGGCTTTGAAATGCAGCTCTGCGTGAGGCCACCACTGCTGCTCCGCACGGCCAGGATGGAGCTCCACAGGAGCTCCCTGTGCCCTGCAGGGCTCTGTCCAGGCCACACAGACCTGCTCCTTATCTCCTGCTCCCCAGCCCCACGGCACAGCCCAGCAGCAACCCATGGCACCTCCTGAGCAAGCCCTGGGTGACAGGAGCCTCTGAGCCCCACAGCCCTGCCAGGACAGGGCACACAGTCCCTGTCAGGACCTGCTGAGCAAGCCCTGGGTGACACAGAGCCTCTGAGCCCCACAGCCCTGCCAGGACAGGGCACACGGTCCCTGTCAGGACCTGCTGAGCAAGCCCTGGGTGACACAGAGCCTCTGAGCCCCACAGCCCTGCCAGGACAGGGCACACAGTCCCTGTCAGGACCTGCTGAGCAAGCCCTGGGTGACACAGAGCCTCTGAGCCCCACAGCCCTGCCAGGACAGGGCACACAGTCCCTGTCAGGACCTGCTGACCCCCCTGGGTGACACAGAGCCTCTGAGCCCCACAGCCCTGCCAGGACAGGGCACACGGTCCCTGTCAGGACCTGCTGACCCCCCTGGGTGACACAGAGCCTCTGAGCCCCACAGCCCTGCCAGGACAGGGCACACGGTCCCTGTCAGGACCTGCTGAGCAGCTGAACCTTTCCCCTGTACTACTCGTTGTGCTGTCAGAGCACAGGGCAGACTCAATCAAAGCTCCCAAGGATTTATAAGTTTGCCAGAGTTGAGCAAAGTCTCAGCCGGGCAAAAGACAGCCCTTGGTGTGTTTAATTTAAATCCTTTCTCTCCAGTGCAGGTTTCTTGAAAGTGCTTCTCTGCAAAACATCTAAATGTTGGTTCCCCCCTCCCCCCCACCCTTATCTCATTTTGGAAAATGGAAAAGTTTCAACCAAAAAAAAAAGCATAAAACACCCTGAGGTAAATAAATGGAAAATAGTAGGCCAGACAATTGCAGTTTAATGAAGTAAAAAGTCCAAAAGTCTTTGAGAGAAAATTTTAAGTAAACATGATTGCAATTACTAGTTCCTCCTTTGAAGTACTTCCTGACACTTTTTTTCTTTCACACATTAAAACAAAGGAATTAGTGAAATATTTAAATGACCTAAAACCCAGGCTTTTAAAAAATTTGGTCGAGTGAAATATTTGCCACCAAACTTCAGGATTTCGCAGTATCCTATTGCTCTAAGGCATTATTCAGAAGGCTTTTAGGTTTTATCTTCCTCATTGACAGTAAAGTTTACTATACAGTGGGGTGGCAAACAGATTAGGAAAAGCCCAAGCTCTTGCTCCAAAGCTGGATGAGGAAGCAGGGCCTGTGCACTCTGTTCTCAAGACTTCAAACATTCCAGATTCTCCCCCCTGGTTTTTTTTGCATAATCCAGTGGAATCTGCCAAACAAAAGACTCTCAGAAGTCAGATGGCATTTAATTTGAGTAGTAGGTAATCAGTGAAAGAGAGTATCCTGGAGAGAAGGTAATTTGTCTTGAGCTGACAATCTGAGATGGATGTGCCGGGGTTATCTGCAGTGTCAGTTCAGCCAGAGATGAAGTGAACTCCATTTCTCTTGCTGGAAGTCTAAATCAACAGAGACCTGGGAGATAATGAGGTATTTAACGGCTTCCCTCTTCTCCTCGCTGGACATCTCATCTTTTCTCACAGAATGAGAGCTTGAAAGGAAAAGGAAAGGAGAAAAAGGAAGCGACAAAAGGGAAAATAAAGCAGAAAAATAAAGGGAAATTTGCTCAGTAAATTAACTATAAGAGCTGCATTAATCTAATCTAACTAATGGCACTTTTCCCCCCTCAGTTTGAGTAAATTGGAGCCAGATAAACCACACCATTCTCCTGTCTCCTGTTTTCCAAGCTGTGGCTCATGGACCACTGGAAGATACAGAGTGCTTCCTGGAATCCTTGGAGAGATGCAAGATGTTTTCTTTACAAACTATAATGTGTTGGGCATTGCCTAAAATGATGCATGGTGGAATTGGCCAAATCTGAGTCTTTCTTTTGGGATAGAAGCCTTTGTTATTAATTTAAATTGGTATCCAATGCCATGCAGTTTGAGCTGAAATGTATTCTTGCATGTTAGTGGGAAGAAATTAAACAAATTTCTCATTGTAAGAAAGAGAATGCCTGGAGAAACAGAAAAACTCTTGAGAAAAAATAGCTAATGATGTTACTTTAGAAAATATGTAAAATTAATTTAGAAAAACTGTCTTTTTTTTTTTTCTTTTTTTTTTTTTTTTTTTTTTTTTTCATTTAGCTGTACTGAGGAATGGCACGTCCTGGAGGGGACTACCTTTGGCTACTGTGAACCTATCATTTGTTTCATAGGTCTAAACCAAGATCAGCACTATCGTAACAAAAAGTCTCAAAAAGCTTCAAGCTAAAGGTCATGGCTCAAGGAACAAAAATATGTAAATCCTGCTCAGGAAACCACTAAAATATGATCTTAACTTTAGAACTTGAAAGTCAATCGCACAGAGACACTTGCTTGGCATTATGCACACACTTAAATATCTGTCCTGAATGCAAGCACTGAATAACAAAAGAACTAGAAGAACACAGGGTGGCAGAAAGAAAGGAAGAATATTATTAAACAATGTTCCTTAAACAGCATGGCTTTAATTTCTTCTGTAAAATATGCAAGTCTTTCCAAGAATCTGGCATTCATTTTTGCCTGCCTCTTTGCCCCAGCAACTGGATGTGTATGAATATTCCTATCGATAATTTGAGACCCTGTCCCACAGCAGAGTCTGTTTTCCTTCAGAAAAGCAGTATTCAGGTTTCAAAGTGGATGAAATATCTGCCACTAGCAACCCAAACATTTGTTTAGCTCCTTGTTCATACACAGATCTTTGCATTTATACTCTAAAATAAAAAGAAGCAATTCATGTTTTCCTTATGAGTCATAGATCATTCCATTTCCTTATGAATCTCAGGAAGTTTTGGTACATTACTGGCAAACAATTCAAAACAAGACCTCTTTTTTTCAGTGTTCTTTTAAATATGGCTGGCCAACACTTTTAAAATTGAAAGTTTTTCTTAAGGAATGATTTATTGTTATGAGTGTAATATTTTGCCATTACTATGTGCTCGAAACCAATTTTTTGCTATAAATCTGCTAAGGAAAATATTTTCTCGAGCTCTTCTTTTCAAGACATGCTGTGGGGGAAGATGATTTTCTAACCAGAGCTATATTTGACCTCTTACATTCTTCCCAATCAGGATTCTCGTGCTTTCTCACTGGGGTGGGTGGAAAGAGGCATGTTCCCCAGCAGAAAGCTCGTGTGTGCCAAATCAGGGAAGTTTCTGTTCCTTGGGAAGCTGGTCCCAGTGCACTGAGACTGAATGGCCATTTTTTTCAGGGTTTTCCTCACTCTGGGCTACAATACCCCCAGGGCCACAAAAGAGTTCAAAGGGGGCTCTGAAGTGTCAGAGGAAACAGTGCTGGTCAGCAGCTGCTGACTTTTTCCTGGCTGGAGGAGTGACGCTGGGGTTTCACAAGATTAAGTCTTCAGCACCAGCTCTGGCTGCTGCCATTCCCTCTGCAGCCTTCCCCTCCTGCTCCTTCCCTCTTCCCTCCGCAGCGCTCGGGCCCTTGGCTCTCCCGGAGCATGGGCTCGTGGCTCTGCTGCGAAACGGAGCAGGAATTGATCCACTTGGGAGGAAGACACATAAGAAACCAAGTGTTTCTCTGCCAGGCTATTTCTGAGCTGGACTTGTTCCCTGCTCCAGTTCATTGCGTGGATGCGCCCATGGCTGCACTGGTGGAGCAGAGGGATGGTGTGGTGTGAGCCCAGAGCCAGGGGCGAGGAGCAGGGGCAGCACCACAGGGCTGGGCTGGCAAACCCACAGCCACCAGGGAGATTCAACTGCTGGTGGCAAGAGGTTGTGCTCTCCACAGAACGGGGAATTGCTTTTCAGAGCCTTCATTGCTGGCAGCAGCTTCGTTCCTCCAGAGAAGGGGAACGAGCATTGCTCCCTAAAGCCAAAACTGCGGCCGAGTCCTGCTCTCCTCCTGCCAGAGGGGCACGAGCGGCTGCTGGCGCGGGGGCTGCACCAGGACAAGTGTTTCAGAAAGGAGCCACCCTCTCCAAACGTTTGAAAACACAGGCCTTGGCATCCCAAAGGAATTCTTCTCCCTGGGTGCCCCAGCCCAGGCTGATGGAGAGCACACTGAAGCAGAGTTGATTGCAGGAGGACACTGCTTGTCCCACGAGTCACACTCTTGTGTCACTCACCACTGACTTTAATAACTTTGTGTTGCTGCACAGGAGTGAAGCTGTGACCCAAGGAGGGCACTTTACAGCCAGAGCCAGCTGACGCTGGGCTTGAGAGTTTCAGCAAAAAGGGGTTGGTCCCAATTACCAAAAGATATTATAATTAGCCTCAAGACATTGTTACGATTGCACTGAGCTTCGCCAGGGGCTCAATGAAAACACTGTGGAGTTGGAGTTCCTAGAGTGTGGACTTCTCTTGCAGAGCTTCAGGGGTTGGAGTCAGAGAAAATGTGACAAATATAGGCAAATGTTATGTGGTCACCTCAACTTGCACCACAGGCAGCATAATTCATTCTCGAGGTGAGCTCAGCTTCTTTGGTACTCACGGAAAAAAATGCAGAAATATTGTTTCAGTGGGAGGAAAAATCAAGTTAGACATCAGCTGTGACTGCCACTGTTCTAGTTTTGCTGATTGAATTCTAGCACGTTTTAGATCACGGCAGATAGTCAAGATTCAGTTCATTGTGATAATGAGGGAAACGAGAAAAAGTTCAGCTCCTCAGACAAAAGGCTGCATTCTGAAAATATCAAAGCTACCTAGGAACCTTCCTGAAATCAATTAGATTTATTGCCTCAGTCTGCTAAGTTCATGCATTCCTAATATATGTGTAAATCCCTTTGGAAAAATAGAATTTGGACTCCTACATCATTTCTATGTCTTTGATAATTTACCAGGAGCCGTTTATAGACCAGAGCTGAAAGCCCAAGACTCAAAGCATCACACTGTTTTTAAACTGAGAAGATGTTTTATGAAATCTAAACATCAGTTTTATCACCCATGAGCAGTCAGAATAAAGAGCTGTCCCCAAGGAGAGGTGACTCTGCCCTGTACCTTGTTCAGAGGCTGTGCAAGAGCACAATTCCATTGCGTGTGGAACCTTTTGTCTGGGGAAAAACCCTATTTCTGCCCTTTGCCCAGGTCAGAAACCCCTCACGTTGATTTTTGTCCCAAAGTCTGTGATCTCTGCAAGTGGAGGTGACAAGAAGTAATTGCAATAATAAAAAAATAAAACAATAATAAGAATTTTTACAAATGCCAAGTTGGAAAAACCTGATCTGGATTCCAGTTTCTGCAGAACAGCTCATAAATTCACAGTGCTTAAACCCAGGGCTGGTGGTTAAACTGAGGTTCAAACCCGAGCATTATTCGTGTGATGCTCTGCCCCTGCCCACGTGGACAGGACACAGAGGCAGAGCTCAGGGACAGCCTGCAGCCTCCACCATTCATCACTGCCTCCACAAAAACCGGAGCTATTACCAGGACGTGTCAACAGCGCAGGCCACATCATCTAAGTGATGCTGATGTTGTTTTCCTCCCCTTTTAACAAAATAATAAACACTTACTTGCCATAGGAATTGGAAACAATTTATGAATGGCATGAACTTTGTAAGACCTTGTCCCGTAGAAGGGATGTGTTCTGTTTTTGTTGGAATTAATTCAGTACAGCCACCCCCAAACATGCAAATTTCATGAATCAGACTGTCTGGAGTAAGGGGGTTGACTTACAAATTCAATATTCAGGGAAAAAAAAGAATGGATGTCAAGTTTTCTCTTATTTCACAGCCTTTCAGTGAACGTGGACCAGCATGGCAATGTTTTTTATGGCAACACTGAGGCAAAATAGTTTCCTTTCAATGGCGAATGAAAGCTGAGATGATTAGGTAATCTTGTAATTTATATATATTTGTTTGGGGTTTTTCATTGTCATGTTTCCATCTACACATGGAGAAGGAAATACCTGTGTCAGCAGCTGCACATACAGAGGGGTCCCTGTCCCCAACAGGTTCCAAGTAAAGCTCTAGCTGAGAAATGTTTATACATAAACAAAAAAAGAGCTGTTTCAAGAAATCAGTGTTAGATAAAGTCACAGTTTCTTCTTCACCAGGTTATTTGTGAGCATTTTACCTGAGACAGGGTTGAAGAAAGGTAATGGAGGCACTTTACAGATGTTTATGGTGAAAATATAGAGACAGAAGTGCTTCTCTGTGTGCTTTCCTTGCTGGAGAGGGACATCAGCATCCCTGCACCCTGGGGAGGAAGCTGAGCTGTGACTGAGCTCAGGGGGACAGAGTGTGAGGTTTGGCTAGACGAGAGGCTGGGCCACCTTGTCGAGACAACTTTTGCCAAGAAGGGTTGGACCAGATGTGACGAAACATGAAATTAGGAGAGTCCTTCTGCAGCCCACGGCACAGCACAAGTCCTGTCGTCTGGGGAGGCCGCAAAGGATGCAAAGTAATGCAAAAATGCAAAAATACCTTCGACAAGCATCCCAGGCAGTGGAGATGTTCACAAACAGGATGTCAATGGAGGTTTCTTTTAGAGCGATGCAGAGCTCTGGTCTTGCCCACTCAGTCTGGCTGCTGCTTCAAAAACAAAAAGAAAAAAATAAAGAGACATAGCACGAGCAAAAGAAGGCAAAACTATGTGACAGGCAGTGCCTTGCTGACAGATCCTATGTGGGATGCATTGTTATCCGAATTTCTTCACCTCACCTCAAAGAATTATGTTTGTTTCATGGATCACAAATGAGAAATTTTTTTCTATCAACCTTGGGCACATTCTTCGGTGCCTCCTTCACACAGCCTGAGCAGGAGCCTGAGCTGCTAATGATCTGAGCTCTTCTAATTTACACATACCAGTGACTTAAAATTCCTGCGTCCAGCCCTCACTGTACTGTGTTCCAGTGCACTGGGGGCAAACAATCCCATTGTCTCCCAAATGTTTCAAACAACAAACATAAAACAGGTGATTAAACTCCATAAACAAACAGGGTTTTCCCAGCAACAAATCAACACCTCTCCACGTCTGGTATTTGTGGAATTTGATAAGCCACCCACTTTGCTCCCTCCCCATTCTTGTTATGTCTGTCCTCAGCCTTCTTCATCTTTTATCCCCACCCTGCTTCTCCCAGTCTCCAAAGGCAGGCATTCATTGTTAATTAACTGCTGAAACAGTGCGAGCAGCTTGGTTCATGGGATTGAGGTGGGAATGGAGCTTTAGGGCTGAGTTTAAACTCTTTTGAAAGGCCTAAAAGGCACATTTTCTCACTCAGGAGGAGTGAGGGAGGCAGGAAGGAACAACGTAGAAGAGAGAGAGAGAGAGAGAGAGAGTTAGGGAATGTAACTGGAAAATCTCAAACCAGTAAATTGAGACACATGTCTTAATCAGTTTGAATGATAGGGGTTTTTGAAAAATCAAAGGTTCTGGTGTTTCTGGTACTTATGTGCTCCCAGATGTAAATACTTGCCTTGTATAATGTTTCTGGGCCAGATACTGGTCTCAATCAGAGTGGTGTAAATCTGGAATTATTCAGGATTAGTAAACACTGCCTTCATATAGGAATTATGATGGCATTACAGATCAGCTGTCTCTAATTGTGCTGCTTTATCAAGAGCACTTTAAATTGCAAGAATGGTGAAAACAGAGACATTGCTAAAAACTACTGCCCATTCATTTCCAGTCAATGTTTGCGAAATGTCTTGCCTGGAACCTTTAGCAGTGGATGGATAAATTACTATATTCTTCCCACATACAGAAGTTTCCATCTGCCTGTGCTGTCTTATCTCACAGACTGTGTCTTCTTTTATTGACAAAGTGGAGACATTAATAGGTGTTCAGATTCCATCTCTGCATGTAATAAGGATAATTGAAATGCCACCCCTATCTGATTATTCCTGTCAAATATGCTCGGTCCAGTGGGACGGCTCAGAATCTGACTTGAGGTTGTCCTCACTAGTTTTAGATGCTGATTTTGGTAAGAAACACTCTCAAGACTTCAGGGGCTGATATTTCTGTCCTGGATGTTGAGGTTGTAGCTGAAACCACAGTAACAACAATTGTTCGATATTCCCATTGTATTCTGCCACATTGGAACATGATCTGTAGCTGTCCCCAGAAATCCATACAATGTTCAGCTTCTTTAGGTCTAATGTAACATTAAGAACACTTCCAGGGAGTATCCTGCAGTGTTGCAAATACATTTCGCCTGTGTTGATCAGAAGTGAAAGCATTTCATTCCATAAAGAAATTAGGAGCTCTACTGCTGTCAAAGTCAGCAGTTAAATGAAGCAGAAACTTAGTTCAAAGGCCAACTCCTGGAAGCATTTTCCTTTGCAACATTTCAAGAAGCAGTGCCTCTCTTTTGGGATTGTCCAGGAGAACATGCCTATAAACTAAATGCCATGCCTTCTTAACAATGACAAATATTTCATGTCCAGTAAAAAAAATCTGGAGTGTGTGAATTTAGCAGCACAAAAGCAAAAAATTTATTCAAAGGATTTTTTCTACTGTCTGTCCTGGGGGAGGGCTAGGACTTGGGAAGTCCAAATCTCTCCTGTAAGCAGCACCCACATGAGGAACTGAGGGAGTTTCTTCCTGTTCTCTCATACAGATTGCCCTGGGGCCAGGTATGCCAGTCCTACCAACTCCTGGATATGCCAAAGAAATAACTTGGAGGCAGAGGAACAGAGCAGCTGTGGCTGCCCCAGCCCTGGCAGTGCCCAAGGCCAGGCTGGAGGGGCTTGGAGCAGCCTGGGGTAGGGGAAGGGGTTGGAACTAGATGATCTTCAAGGTTCCTTGCAGCACAAACCATTCCGTGATTCTCTGAGAGCAGCTTGCAGAGGCCTCACCTCCCTCTGCCCCTCGCTGCCGTGGGACACAATCCCCTCCCGAAGCAGCTCAGCTTCCCCCAAAGCGAATTTCTCTGCTGCCTGCTTCCCCTTTTCCCCTCCAGCTTCCTCCTTCTCTGCTGTAGGTATGGAGTGCCATGCCTGCGAGGAGCCAGGCACTGTTCAGTTGTGCTCAGCAGTGAGAGGGCAGAGCGGAGCATTTCTGGCTCCTGCCTGCCGCAGCCCTGGGTGTTCTGCGAGCCTCCCTCAGATGTGCTAATGAGCAGCGAGATGCTGAACTCGCAGCACCCGCATCTGAATATTCTGACCCACGAGCGCAGATGCAGCAGATAGAGGCAGGGATTTCTCTGGGAGTCTTTTCTCAGGTGAGCAGCTCCGTGCCCCGCAGGGATGCTCTGCCCACGGCTGCTCCCCGTGCCCGGCGCTTTTCCTGTCTGCGAGGGAGCTGGCGCTTATCAGCAGCATCTGAAACGTCCCGAGATCTCTTCGCCAATCACGGGGGTGTTTTTAATCACTCCGAACAGGAAATAGCACGCTGCATTTAAATACTGTATGTAATTATCATGGGAAATATAATTAGGAAGCGTAATTAAACGGGCTTGACTGCCTATCAGGCTGTTTCTTGATTTTTCACTCAATCCAGCTGTTTCTCACAGGCTCTTTACTTTGAATACTGGTGGTCTGTGACAGAACCTCTGCACAGAATTGAGGAAGAATTGCTTCTTTAAAGGCTGTTCACTTAATCTAACTAGGCCAATTTATTTAAATGCAATCATGACTTTTTCCAATGCAACCTCCTTTACTTATTGCTTTAGATGCTTCATTTTGGAATGTCTGGATTCACCCAAAATATTCCAGTTTGAAGGTTTTATAAAACCCCAAGTATACACAGTCGCTGGTGGCATAGGCTGGCTGTTCATTTAGTGTTTGTTTAATGTGTTGCACAATGTGGGCCTGATTCTTGATTGGATTTTCTTAAGCACTACCAGTATATACAAATAAATAAGGGTGATAAAATAAGAATGGTTCATTACTCAGTACAATGCTGCTTTATGATGATTCTTTTTCCTCCTGCTCCAAAAGGAAGGGTTCTGAATTACTGGAGAGAATATTCAGTCTTCTCTCCAAGAAAACCATAATACTGCAAAGGTAGGAAATGTCGGGAATGACATGTTGAGAAAATTAGTGTAATTGCACTAAAAAATGCCCCTTTTTTTTGTCCCAGTGGACAAAAATCTTTGAATTGAGTCATGTAGGTGGCTGAAGAACAGCTTGCTGCCAGTGAAAGAGGCAAACCCATGCTCTCCCCTTCCAGAGAAGGACGCAGCGCTCAGGCCAGGGCTGGCACTCATATGAGCCCTTAGCAAGCTGACTCAGCTCCCCATGCCAGCAAATACCTGAACATTTTATTTTTAATTTTTTTCCCCCTGTGCTGTCTGGGAGAGCTGCATTAGGTCCCAAAGGAATCAGATGAGCCCTGGTGTCAGTGACAGCGCCGCAGGTCCATGGTGCTGCCCTGGGGGACACCCTGCTGCCTTTCAGCAGCAGCAGGCGCCTCCCTGGGCCCAGCAGTCTCATCTGACTCTGCTTATCGCTGCAGTCATGTGGTGGAGGGAAAGGCTATCTGGAGATCGTGGTATGGCATCTCCATGGCCAGGAATGTTTGAGATGTTCCCATCCCACCGGCAGCCTTTGTGGAGTCACACTAATGCTTAAAGCAAAAGAAAACCCAGTGCTGTTGGGGCAGTTTTTCTTGGACCGTGTTCATAGCCCTTTTTTGATGTGTAGTATTTCATTACATGGGCATAAGCAGTGGCAGAAAACACATTTTAAAATTCTCCAGGTCTCAAAACCTTCGCTCCCTGCAGGAGCCAACAGTGTCCTTTTTCCGGGGAAAGAGAGGCTAAAGTAGTGAGCAGTTTCCTCATGGTCACTGGGAAAACCAGGACTCCATGTTTGTAAACCATCCTCACCAAACCAACAGGCTGTGCAGTATTTTCTGAGCTTTAACAAATATTAAATACTTTATATGTTCCTGAATATAACATAAAGAAATTGAAGAATCCATGCCTGACATAATTACTGAATACCAAAACGCTTAAAGCTTATTTCCAAGGTGATAGAAAAGTAGAAGTTTAATTTATAGACATAGTGAAAGGACTTAGTTATCTTATTTCTTCATGACAAAAGTTACAAATGCTTTTTCATTCCAAGTGTAAAGAATGGAGTTAAACAGAAGCAGTAAAATCAATACAAAGTTTCTCCTGATGCAGAGGTGTCAGAACTTCTCCAAAGTGTGACTCAGGTCAGCATTTCCTGCAGTCCAGGGAGACAAGCTGGCTGTGTACTTTACAGATAATTAGCTGAAGAGGACATGGCTGATGCTGAGAATTGTATTCCCTTCCAAGCAGAGATGCCTGGCTGACCTGAGAACCACACAGCAGCAAATGGCAGTCAAGAGAATTAGGGGCCCTCTAATTTGCCCAGTGTCCAAAATGCCAAACCCCAAATACCACGGTTTCTTCTCTAAGCATACAGTGGAACTAGTCAAAACAGCTATAAATACATTTCCTCTGTATCTGCACATTCCATAAATAGTACAAATATAATTTTATAGCAATAACAGAGACTGGAACAGTGGGATTATCTGCTTGGATTCAGATGCTTGTGTAGTTTAACTTCTGCCATCAGAGTTTGGACTCTGAAAAGATAGTGAGTATAAATCAATTTTTGCTTTTGCAACACAGCTATGTCCAACAGGGTGCTTGCTTGTTTCATGAGCAGGCAGCGAGCAAAGCTTTTCAAGAGCAGGCATCATCCTACTCCCCCTGAAGCCAGTGATAATATTGTCCCTGACTTTGTGGAAAGGGTGACAGCACCCTATTTATACACTTTATTTTAAAATTACTTTCCTTCTGCTTTTTGTTGTATTTTCTTTATTTCTCGAGAAACAATTCCATCACATTTTTTGTGTTTACTCCTTTGTGAGGATTTGTACCAAGTTAGGTCTTTTCGGATTCCAAAAAAACAGAGAAATTAATTTTATGTGAGATTATGTCCTTTGACACAGATCTTCCTGAAGGAATAAAGGGAAGACAATCCCAGCAGAGGGAACAGCAGATCTTTCATTCCCTTAGAGGGATCCTGGCAATCCCAGTGCCTTCTGAGGAGGAGCACCGGCACATTTCAGTGACCAAAGAGACTCAGAGCAACAGTCCAGCTGTTCACTGACCCAGCTGACTCCAGGATCTTGGCTTGTGGAGGAGAAGGACCCTGGATAGGTGTGGGATAGCTTGTCCACTGTGGCCATACATTTTATTTTACGGTCGAGTGAGGTATGCATAGCACACTTGGCCAGCTTCCATCCTTCCCACTTGTTGATTATCCTCTGAAGTCATCAGTCACTTTTCTGCTCCCTTCAGCAGAAGCTGGATGGAGTTTTTCCTGGCAGTTTCCAACAACCATTTTATCTATCTTCTGTCAGCTCTTAGTTAGTGCTAAATTGGAGTTAAACAGACAAGGACAAAATCTGCCGTGTAAGAGAAACTCTGTTTTCAGCAACTTCATGATTAAGATGCTGAGACTGGGGTTGGTTTTGTGTACAAGGGCTGGGATTGAAGTCATCAGTTTCTGAGCTGGTTCAAGGTTCCTTGGTATCAGCGGCAAAGGGGATCCAAAGATGGAAAGAAATAACACTCGTGTGGAGTGTAAAAACAATACTATTTTATTTTTTCTTGTTAAAAATACAAAAACGCAGAAAATATTTTGTGGAGGAATAGAAGTGCACCCTAATATAATCCATCAGTACTTTTTATGGCATAAAATTATTTCCTGAGATACTGCCAGAGCTAAAACAGCACACACCTTTAAAAGACAAAGGAATGTATTGTTATTGTTATTGTTGTTGTTATTGTTGTTGTTATTGTTATTGTTATTATGTATTGATTTAAAAACTAAAATGTATTCCAGTTATTCAAATTACGGTAATTATTGCTTTAAATAATCAAGCTCATTTTCATTTCATCGTGTGCTTGAGGGAAGTAACAACATATATTTGTAGGAATAAAACATATATGGGAAGAGGTGCTTCCCTGGAATCCCTTAAAGCAATGTTCCCTGTTTTTCATGTGTCTGTCCCTTCTGTTCAAAAAAGTGGTCATCTTAGGGGAATGATAAAAAATTCCTATGCAGTCAGACATTCTTCCAGTCCCAATCCTGCAAGTGATAGAGCCAGAGGGGTTTGGGCTCTTCCCACACCGGAGTTTTTTTGCCTCTGGAGAAGTTTCTTGTCTCTGTGGTGTGTGTGGTGACACCATGCTACCCCTGCAGGCACGACAAAGCTCTCCCTGCCGGGGAAGAGCACGGGCAAGGACAGGCACAAATAACCTGGGAGGGTTCGCGCTGTAACGTGGATCTCAGCACCGCGGCTGCAGCCTCCCGCGAACAGGAGGGAAGCAGGAGGGATGATGCTCCCGCGGGGGCTGCTCGTGCTCGTGGGGGCACAGGACAGCGGCTTAGCCACGGCCATGGGGTTTAGTTCCCAACATCCGCGCTTCCCCCGCCAGGTGCGGCCGAGGAAACATCCCCAGCCCGGCAGCAGCGCAGCCGCGCCCGCCCCGCATCCCAGAGCTGTGCCCGCCCCGCATCCCAGAGCTGTGCCCAACCCGCATCCAGAGCTGTGCCCGCCCCGTATCCAGAGCTGTGCCCGCCCCGCATCCCAGAGCTGTGCCCGCCCCGCATCCAGAGCCGTGCCCGCCCCGCATCCAGAGCTGTGCCCGCCCCGCATCCAGAGCTGTGCCCGCATCCAGAGCTGTGCCCGCCCCGCATCCAGAGCTGTGCCCGCTCCGCATCCAGAGCTGTGTCCGCATCCAGAGCTGTGCCCGCCCCGCATCCCAGAGCTGTGCCCGCATCCAGAGCTGTGCCCGCCCCGCATCCCAGAGCTGTGCCCGCATCCAGAGCTGTGCCCGCCCCGCATCCCAGAGCTGTGCCCGCATCCAGAGCTGTGCCCGCCCCGCATCCCAGAGCTGTGCCCAACCCGCATCCAGAGCCGTGCCCGCACCGCATCCCAGAGCTGTGCCCGCCCCGCACAGCATCCAGAGCCGTGCCCGAAACGCATCCCAGAGCTGTGCTCGCCGCGCACAGCATCCAGAGCTGTGCCCGCATCCAGAGCTGTGCCCGCCCCGCATCCCAGAGCCGTGCCCGCCCCACATCCAGAGCTGTGCCCGCCCCGCATCCAGAGCTGTGCCCGCCCCGCATCCAGAGCCGTGCCCGCCCCACATCCAGAGCTGTGCCCGCCCCGTATCCAGAGCTGTGCCCGCCCCGCATCCAGAGCCGTGCCCGCCCCGTATCCAGAGCTGTGCCCGCCCCGTATCCAGAGCTGTGCCCGCACCGCATCCCAGAGCTGTGCCCGCATCCCAGAGCTGTGCCCGCATCCAGAGCTGTGCCCGTATCCAGAGCTGTGCCCGCCCCGCATCCCAGAGCTGTGCCCAACCCGCACCCCAGAGCCGTGCCCGCCCCGCATCCCAGAGCTGTGCCCGCCCCGCACCGCATCCTAGAGCTGTGCCCGCACCGCATCCCAGAGCTGTGCCCGCACCGCATCCCAGAGCTGTGCCCGCACCGCATCCCAGAGCTGTGCCCGCCCCGCATCCCAGAGCCGTGCCCGCACCGCATCCTAGAGCTGTGCCCGCACCACATCCCAGAGCTGTGCCCGCCCCGCACAGCATCCAGAGCTGTGCCCGCCCCGCACAGCATCCCAGAGCCGTGCCCGCACTCCCGGCCCGGGAGCAGCCGGGGATGGCAGGCAGGGAAGGACGGGACAGCGGGCGGGACAGCGACGGGACGGGACAGGGACGGAACGGGACCAGGGCAGGACAGGACAAAGAAGGGACAGGGACGGGATAGGGACGGGACAGAGAAGGGACAGAGAAGGGACAGAGAACAGACAGGGACGGGACAGAGAAGGGACAGAGGACAGGGACGGGACAGGGACGGAACAGAGCAGAGACAGAGAAGGGACACGGACAGGCCACGCACGGGACACGGTGCAGCGGCGGCGGCGCAGCAGCCCCGCCCCAGCAGCGCCCGCGGCGCTGATTGGCTAGTCCCGCGGGCAGCGCAGCCAATGGGGAGGCGCAGCATCCCGGCCCTTCATCCTCCCGCGCTCCCGGCGCGGGACCGCGGAGGCTGGGCTCGGCTCTGTTCGGCTGGGCTCGGCTCTGTTCGGCGGGGCTCGGCTCTGTTCGGCTGGGCCAGGCTCAGCTCTGTTCGGCCAGGCTTGGCTCTGTTCGGCTGGGCCACGCTCAGCCGGGCCAGGCTCGGCTCGGCCAGGCTCGGCTCGGCTCTGTTCGGCCAGGCTCGGCTCGGCGCTGTTCGGCTGGGCCAGGCTCGGCTCGGCCAGGCTCGGCCCGGCCCGGCTCAGTTTGGCTCGGCCAGAGGCTCAGAGCAGTGTGAATCCTGCGGGGCCGCCTGTTAGTGAGGCTGGAAAAGGAACTCTTGCCTTTCCCAGCCATGAAGTCATTCCCTGGTGCTGATTGAAATCATCTGTTTTCGGTTCTCTGACAAATTAATTGAACTTTCCTCTGACTCAGGGGCCTTCTGACTTTTGAAGCAGATTTTGTCTACATGCCGTCTCCCAGACGAACACAATTTAATTTTCTAAGCTTTAAAGGAACTTTATGTTTCCAGAAAGGCAATGAAAGAGGCATTTGTTCGGCGATAGCAGTGCAACTTCTACAAATATGGCACAAGAATAGAAGCCTATAAAATGTTGATTTTACTGCAGCTGATAACCAGCCCCAAAACGTGTTAGATCCTGAGATGCACAGCACTGATAGTGCGGCAGGCCGGGAGTTGCTTTCTTTCAAGTATATTAAAAGAATGCTCCTTAAATAACTCGAGGGCTCTCGCAGGGCAGGGCTGGGGCCGCGCCAGGCCCGTGCCCGATTGCTGTGCTGATCGAATAACTCCTGGTGAAGCCGTGCAGTTCTCATGCCCCAGCTCAGTTTCCTCTCATTTGGCTGAGCAGGAGCTGCAGAGTTCAGCTGGAGTCCAAACCCCTGCCCACCCCAGCCCCGAGCCCAGGGCTGTGACCCACACTTCCCGGGGGGGTGGGCTGCTCCTCCACTCTCTCCATCTCCCCCCGAGAACATTTAAAACTCTCTTTTCAAACATTATGAGGCAGATTCTGCTCTCGGGCACCTGAGTGTTGCTGCCTTGATCCTCATCTGGGCATTTCCAGCCTTTGCAGTGGCTCAGGGCAGCTGTGACAAGGCCATGCCAGGCCTGGGCACTGGTGGAGGAGCACTGCCATATACTCTGCATTTTTCAGTTACAGCTGTTAATTTTTCCTGCTATTAAATCACCAAAGCACGTAATTAACGCTGTGGGCTTCTGCTCTCATTTACTGGGGTAGATTTGAGCATATGTTCATGTCCTTTACTGAAAATGGAATGAAGAAAATCTGCTGTTTTTCTTGGCCCATCCGAATTCTTGTTTCTTTTTTCCCCCACTCCCCATCCAGCCTAAAATCCAAATTATTTGTAAATGTTAATTAATTAATTTATCTTTGAAATAATCCTGGGAAATAAGGGTGTTATTTGTGGTTCTTCATATACATAAAAAACCAAGAGATATGGAAAGAATTTTATGAGGCTCTCAGGAATCAAATCCAAATTTTATCCCATGCTTCAGCTGCAGTGGCCAGGACCTCAAGCAGCTCTAATTGACTGCAGAACTCTCATTATGGGCTGACCCTCACACCATGTCTAGTTCTCCACCATCTAATTTGCAGTTCCTACTTTGAAAAGTCATCTAGAGAGCACTGAGCTAATTGAAAAGTCTGTGTTCCGCTGAAGTGCTAGAAAAGAATTAAAACATAGATACTAAAATCATAACAATAGGTGCCTGACATTTCAGCACAAAACCTCAGACCCAAACATTCCCGAATGCCAAAGAAATATGTAAGTGAATCCAGACTGTTTCTCAGGCTTTTTGAAGAATATCATGGAAAGGGATGACTTATTCACCTGGGCCACCTTTTCCTATCCAGTATTTTCTTTTTTTGTGAACTGCGTGCTTGTAACCCAGCCCTGTATTCTCAGATTTTAACTCCATTGTGGCAAATTCCAGGTAGAGGGGATTTAGTGTCTTTTTCAGTCAAATTTCTGACTGACTTTCAAATTCTCCTGGCAGACTCTTACAGTTTTACTTTACTAAGAAGGAAGCACAAAGGCCATCAAGCTGAGGATTCATTCTTATGCCCTGGATGAAAGTTGCTGCTGCATGATCTTGAAGGTTTAAACGGGCATCTCTATAATGTTTTATGTAAAGTGTGCCAAAAGGACATTGAAATGTTCTTGATTATCCTGTGTCCCTCCCAACCCAGCACATTCTGTGATTCTGAATAGAGAAGTCTTGTTTGTGTCAGTCTTCCATAATCAGTCCTTCATCAGATTCCATCTGCTGACATTTAAAATTTCAGCTCACCTCTCCGTTATCCCTGATTTTTCAACGTGTATATATAAAAATAAAAATAAAAATGAAAATTTAAAAAAAAAATAAAAAGAAGAAGAAAATGAAAATGAAAATAAAAATAAAATTAAAAATTAAAATTGAAATTTAAAAAAAGAAAATGAAAATGAAAATGAAAATGAAAATGAAAATGAAAATGAAAATAAAAATAAAAATTAAAAAATTAAAATAAAAATAAAAATAAAAATAGAATAAAAATAAAAATTAAGAAAAACAATATATATACATAAATTTATAGTTTAGTGTCCCAGCATTTAACACAGTGGAAAGTGCAGATGTGCAATAAATGTACACACAGCCCCTAGATATGACCCAAATCTACCCAATAGTGTCAACTCAGTACAGGATGTGAAAAAAAAGCGGAAAGCAGTGAAGCTGCCTCCAAACCAGCTTCTTCCTTGGCACAGAAATCTGTGCTGGGCAGCTCAGGGAAGCACAGCTGGGAGTGGAGCCACACCATCTGAAGAGCACAGCAAAGTCCTTGGTGATAGCCAAGGTATTTTACAGCAATAATTACTTTGAACTGTGAGCCGTGCTTCAGAATATCTGCCCAGCTGTGGGGGAGTGAGGGACAAACCAGATTTTGGTAACTTTAAAAGAAATGTTTTCTGTCATGCTGGTGCAGGTTGTCGATGTGGAATTTGGTCCTGTTTTATTACAGTGGCCATGGAACCAACTATTACAGGAGGTTTCTTCCGTCAGCATGTGCCTTTAGCTCCCCAAAACAGCAGCAGAAAAGCAGCTTCTGTGGGCCAAATCTGTCTTTATCATGATGGAATAGTCCCCTCAACTTCAGTGCAGTCATTCACGAGTGAGACAAGTGTCTCGAGTCTCCTGCAAAAACAGGGAATTGGAAGTATCCATGATTATTCTTTATGACTGGCATTTCTGCAGTAAAACTTCACTTTTCTGATGTAAACTGACAGAAGTGCTCTTAAGGTGACAGATAATAAGGGAAATGAACTCAGGGAATCTTTTTTCTGGCTTTTAAGTTGTTTCTCTTCATCATTGTTCTTTTAATTTGGTTTATTTGCAAATGGAGCTTGTTCAGGAAGGCCAAGTGTTGATTAGCAGCCAGCACTTATTTAATAATGGAACAAAATTAGTTTAGCAGTGAAGGAGAATTCACTTCAGGAAGAAACAGGAGTAACTTGTAAAGATTAAATCAAGCAAACAGGAAATGGAATCGGTCCTGTGTGGCTTAGGTAGTTTGATTGCAATGCCAAGGGTGTAAATTGCCGAGCAGCTTCTGCTGGCCTGCTGCTGTTGGCTTTCCCTTCCCCTGAGTGCTCCTAGGTGTCCACCCCTGCCTGAACCCTTCCCCTCCCGCCTGGATCGAGCCCCTGACCTGCCTGCAGGGTGGATGTGGCTGGGGGAGCATTGCTAGCAGCTGCTTGCGCTGTTTAGTCACCGCTGCCACCAAGAACCACGGCCTGAGAGAGCTGAAAAATATTTGCACTGTGTATTTACAAACAATTGCTAGACAGATTTTGTCTGCCCAAAGCATTTGTCAAACAATTTTGAGCAGGAAGTAAATACAGATAAATAGATTCTCTTTGGACCACGAAAGTATATGGGCGGATTTTATATTGTCTTATATGGCTAATCATGCTGCCATGAGATTAAATAAAGGCAATGCAACTGAGATGCAGCAGGATGGGCCTCTTTTATTTTTGCTTGGACCTATTCTGATGATGGATTATGTCAGTTAAACATTTTAGGAAACAGAAGCCACTTCTCTGTAGGAACTGAGCAGCAGAAGTCCCAGCTAAACCACAGACAGTCCCTGTTTAAACGGGTACTGATGCCAGCCTGGGGTGAATGACTTTTAAAAGCAACATCACATAAATGTGTCTGAATAAAATAAGAGCAGATTGGAAGCAGTTCCAGAGACTTGAGTGAATGACCTTTCTTGCTGTTGCCATTTCCAAATTTTTGGCAGACTCTCCCCTGACCACTATATTTCATTTCCATGCACCCCTGTACTTCCCAATTCCGGTCAGGAGCAGAAGCAGAAGTAATAAAATACCACAAGAAAAGCTATTCTTGTGATATTTCCGGTGCTACTGGATGCAGCACCAACAGGAAATCTCATGAGAAAGACTGTCCCTTCACAGTTTCCAGGCCCCTCTTTGGAAACCCAAGTGATTTGGTGGAAATAAACAGCAAATAAGCATCCTCCAGCTTGGGTGATTAAAACCCCAGCATTTCTGCTCCAGTCCCTCCTACTCCCAAGGTTGTACAGGCCTCGTGACAATGGCAGGCACAGAGAAGACTGTGGCTGCCTCAAAATAGTCTGAGCCTTCCTTTCTCAGTTATGTGAGATGGAGGGACCTGCAGACCTCTCTTCTCTAAAATGCACCGCTGTGGAGGGCTCACTGTGCCCCAGCACTGCAGCCTCGAGCTCTGCACGTGGCTGCTGATGCTGATTTGCAGGAAGGAGGATGTCCCCCTCCCTCTTAGGCCTGTGTGCTCCAGGAGGATTTCCAGTCTCCCAAGAAACTGAAAATGTGCAGAGGGAAAAGAGCAGGGGAAAAAAAAAAAAAAAAAAGGCGACATTCAGGTGCTTCTCCTCTTTCCTCTCCTGCTATTCCCCCCACCCCTCATTGCTTTGAGTGTTACACATCTTGTGCAGTTTGGCCACATGCTCGGAATGTTCCTTACCATTTCCAAGCCCAAGAGCTGCCACCTAGTCCCCAGCCCGCAGGACGGGGACCTTTCCTCTGCAGGGCAGCAGAGGAGGCCTCAGTGCTCACAGCTCCTGGGGCTCCCCTGCAATGCTGCAGCGCTTTGCACAGCTCTGCTGCCCAGCTGGCTGATGGACACGCACGGGCTGCAGGGATGATGGCTCACATGGAAACCCTTCCTGAAGTGTCACCCTCTCCAGAACAAATGCCTTCCCAGTCGGTAGTTAACACAGCAGTCCTGACCCTCAGCTGCAGTGCCGATTGCATTTGCAGTGTCACTTTGGCAGTTCAAAAGTCCTCGTCATCCTCACTGCTGCAGCACCGAGCCTCCAGCCCGGCGGTGTGGGCCTCTTTGTTTTCCTCACATGCAGCCAGGATGCAGATCTCCAGTGATGTTTGATGCTCGGGGCTTTCGGGGATGGAATGCAACCACTTAAAACTGTTTGGTTTGTCACTTTTGGATTTGCTACATAAGGCTCTGTTAATACAAACGGGCCTGTTTATAATATTCATCAGACAGTGGAAGAAATTCCTCTGATGTCTGTATAATGCAGCGAGCAGACTCCTTGATTATTAACATACTGATTGTGTACTCTTATTTCAGATGTTAGCTCAACACTGGGGAGAGAGAGCTGGGGGAATAAAAAATGCAAGACGCATGACATGCTTGGGATTTGGTCTGCAAAACTGGAAAAAATATTTACACGGTTAGGTCGTGTTTTTGTGTAATTCTTTCCTTTTATGTAATATTTGGAGGAAGCTGCTGAATTTTCAGTTCCTACCCAAATGAAGCCACACCTCTGAGCACTGGAGCAATCACTGTAGGAGAGGGAGTGGGAGAAACACGTCCCCATCCCTTCCTAATCCTCTCATTGATGTACTCATTAGTGCTGGCACAGAGATCTCTGATGCATCTCGTCCCTCCCCCAGCACTCCTTAGCTCGGCATTTCCACAGAACTTCCAGGGGGATGCTCCAGTGAGCTCCCAGCGCTGTTTGTGCTGCAGGATGCACCAAGCCCTCTCAGCACGAGTGTCCAACCAGCCCTGCGCTGCCAGCCCTCAACCAGCGCTGCAGGGGAGGGAATCCTTGAGGTGCATGAAAATACCCCTTGGGATAGGAAACTCACAGCAGCCAAGGTGCTTCATGCTGTCTGACCAGCAATACCTTCGGTGGGCATCGGCTGCTGCATCCTGTGTGTTGCCCACTATTTGCAATACTTTCATTTATTAAAAAAGCCCTTTTTGGATGCCTTAGTCATAGAAAATACAGCAGATAATTTTTTTCTGACTCAGTGTTTTCATCCCTTGGGTATTATAGCTTCTTTTCATTTATTGCTTGTTATTTTGCTGGAGGAACTTTCACTTTTGGTTGGTTTCAGAGCCCACCCTGGGTATCCCCTGGATGGGCTGAAGTACAGTAGATAGGACATTAACTCGCATTATGTGGAAATTTAGGATCCAAATAGAACTTGTCCTGTTGCCCAACAATGAGTCATTGTCCTTTTTCTCTTTTTAGCCAACTGCAGATTCAGAAGCTGTGAGACAGTTTCCTGCAGATAAGAGATAAATTGAAGGGAAACCTGGCAAAAAGATGATGGCCAAGCTGCAAGATATCATTTCCTCCAAAGCCCCTACATACTAATTAACCATTCCAAGCATATTTTCAACAGCATTTAGGGATTTCCTCATCAAAATAAACTTCCTCACATGTTATCTTCATTTTTGACATCCGGTGTTAGAGTCTGACATAAGAGTCAGGGTTAAAAATCTGTAATATTGGTTTGTGTGTATATTTATGCACAAGCGCGCGCACACACTCACACGATTGAAGCTGTGCCAGTATTACTCTGGAATTTTAATGCCTGATCCAAAGTGCTCTGTAGTCAGCAAGAGGTTTTCTGTTCACTTCAATAGTAGCAGGATCGAGCCTCTGTCCTTCTGCATCCAGATTTTTTCATTTATGCCTTATGACTTGTTTATAACAAACTACAGATGGGCTTGAGTCATAAAGTTCGGAGTATTCTGTTTAGAGGCTTTGCTCTGGGCCCATCCCTTTAATGTACTGCTTATTCCAGACCTGCCTTTTAAAGAGGAAAATATTGTCAGAATGAAAGTGTATGTGCAATAAACAAACTTCTCATTTCCTTCCCGTTAAGTTTTTTTTTCCCTCCCTTTTGAAGCTGATTTCTTAACCGGACAATTAGTTTTAGAGCTGCCATTGAATGCAAGCTTGTCATACCTGATTTGCAGTCCTTTCTGTTTCAAGTGCTATCAATTATTTTCTAACTAGATGCTCCTGTGGGATCAGCTGTCACTAAGAGCAAATTTGAACACAATGGGTTGCTTCCTATTTCCAAAAGAATCTGAAGATTGTCAAAGCTTGACAGGCAGCTCCAGTTTTAAGATGAAACAGATAAGTTAGGTTTTCCTGGTAGGAGCTTTTGAACACAAGTAGATAAAGGAAGTATTGTTTCCAAAGAGGGGATGCCATTTATAGTGCAAATTCACCCTTGTTAAGAACAAACTGCAGTTGCTTTAAACACACAAATACATTTGCACTGCAGAGGTAATAAAATACTTATGAGTCTTTTCAAATATTCTGTAGACTCTGCACTTATAAATTTGGCTTTTTTTTTTCTTTTTTTTTTTTTTTAAATGAGGGACTGAGTAAACCATTAAAAAGATCAGTAGATGGTATAATGTAGCTGTTGTTTAGATCAAATACATGAGGTGTTGATTTTATAACTGGATTCCTCGACAGTCAGCTAGAAGTTAAATTTGTGTCGCTTTGTTTCTGAAGATGCCTCATATATTGTATGCCCTGGTAATTACTTGTGTATGTTGCTCATGAAGTTCAATTGCACATTGTTTTAAGCATGTCACAAGTGAGAAGTGCCACAACTTTTAGGTCTAAGGCAGTGGTGACTTTGTTTTGTGCGGTGTCAGGGTGTAGTGGTGCTGCCATCCTGCAAAGAAATGTGAGAGTGTCACTGAATGGGCGCTTAAATAAATATATTTTGGGAGACGACACTGCATTAATCGTCCCAAGCTCTGAAGTGTTGCAATTGTCCACGGAAGAGACTCACTGTGTGTACTGGGAAGACTCATTGCTTAATTCAGGAGGGAAAATTGTCCTTCCAGTCCCCTTCTCTTTGCAAAGCCAGCCCTGGCCGTTTGGGGTGTCAACAAAGACACCATGCCATGGCCTGTTGTGTGTCCTCACTGCGGAGTGGGTAAAGAACACAAGGCAGAGCCCTGAGTTATTCAGGTGACTGATCAAATGCCCAGTGACTTCAGGAATTAGTCACATGCTGCTACATCTGCTTTTGTTACAAGTGTCTTGCTGAATGAAAGACTTCCCACAGTTCGTAGGAGGTCCTGAGCTCTCCGTTCCCTGTGTGAAAATTGGCTGGAAGAGAATTCCTCCTCCCTCAGAAATCTGAATCCCTCGTAGCAGGAAATACGAAAGAACGTGACTGCTTTTTTTTGCCATTTGTAGTCAGTGTGATATTCTAAACTTTCTCGTTTTGAACATTTTCAGTGAAAACTGACATCAAGGAAGATAATATTTCATTCAGAACCTTTATAGCTGGGGAAACACCAAGAAATGGTAAATATTGTCAGCCAGGGAAGTATTGTACAACCTGAGTGCAGATGCCTCCATGCTGATGGAGTGTACCCAGAACAGATCAAAAGGAGGAATTTTGGCCATGAGGGCAATTCATGCAATCCACCAATGGGGAAAAGCAATGTTATTTCCACTTGCAAAATCATAGGGCTCTATTGCCACACTTTCACAATCACCAAATTAGAATCAGGTGTTAATTAGCACTTGTGTTTGGCAAGCTCACTTTATTGAGAACATTTGCCTTGGTCAGACTTTTGATTATTTTGGCTCTGAAACCTGGTTTACATTGATTTAATCATTAGAATACCCTCTTCTGAGGCTTTCAAATGGTGCAATTAAGTGCAAATACCACATCTCCTGCACAGCAGCAGGGATCTGAACAGTTATGACAAAGCCAGGAGACAGAAATAAATGCAATTTTTTTTCCTTTTAATGGAGTCTAATCCTGTAGGCGAGCATGTGTCAAATATTAGTATATACATTGCTTGTCCATTGCTTTACTTGTACATTGTAATTCTCCCACATCTTTGTATCATACTGAGTTTCTAAATGAAATATATGGTGTTTATTGTATGGGGACATGACAGTCCTTATTCAATTTGTAATTCCAAGCATTTACAGAAAAATCTCAGTCTTATGGTTGCATCCAGGGAGCAAATAGAGGCTGTGGCAGAAATGTGATTGATACAAACGTGTCAGCATCTACCAGAATTACTGACCTATTCCAAAGACTTCTCTTCAGAAATAAGTTATTTAGGTTATTTCCTTTTAGAAGCTGCTCGTCTACTTAGCCATGTGTCCCCTTCTGCTTTGCAACACTATTTCAGAGAACTTGATTGCACATTTTTGTCATGTGCGTTATTGTGCCATTTGGAACAATTTGCTAGCAATTTAAAGCTACCTATCTTTTAATTAGCTTTTTCCCCATTTCTAACTGTCAATGTGAGGGTGCAAAAGTAGATCAACAATGAGGCTTTTTGTGCAATTAAAAAAGCTTCCTCCTGCTGGATGTGGTAGTGAGTAATAATTTGGTGTAGTCAAGTTTTTTGTGTGAGTTGAATCAAGCAGCAAAGAATGGAGGAAAATTAATGTTTTTACTTCTAGAATTATGCTGGGTCATCTATTGTCCATTTTTGCACTTCACTGATGGTTTTGAATCAGATAGGAAGGGCTTTTGTAACTTTTCCTCACCCTGAGTAGTACCTTACTCACCCGAGCTTCCAAGGAGCCCTCTGGCAGCAGTGTCCCAACAGAGCTGAGCTGTCAGAACCCCACTCTGTACTTCTTTATCATTTCATTCCCACATGACTGAAGAAAAACACTCTGACAGAAGGAAGCAGTTGCTCTAAGGAAGGCTGAACCTTTCTTTTCCTCTACTCCTTGAACAACTGTGCAATGGTGATTTTTCTCAGATGTGTCACCCGCCAGGTTCCACGAATCGGCGCTGACGTTGTGGATCCATTGGGGTTTGTCTTCCTCTCCATGACAATGAACTTGGAGGGAGTCGTGAGGAGGCAGCTGCTTAGATCAAGTGGCAGTGTCTGTCCCCTCCTCAGGCTGCGGCCAAAATCAACAGTGTGTCTCTACAGCCGATCGAGGGAACGCTGTTACAAATATGGGATGTTTGCACTAATGACTTAGTCAAATACATCTGGAGCCCTTTTCCCTGAAGAAATGAAGCTGATGTAATAACACAACACAGTCTCCTTATTATGTAAATCATCAGGCAGAAGGCTGAGGACATTATTTAAAGAAAACTGAGGAAAGCTGAAAACTTGCTCGAGTAATTTCCCGTTTTTACCCCATATGAGATCTTGCAGATGGCAGGAAGGAATAGAAAAAGCAGCAGCCTCCTGACTTCCAAATGTGAGACAGCTCTTGTCTCACAATAAGATTCTACACTGCTGAAAACCTGGAGTTTTCCACAACAGAAGCATTTGAACATGTAAAAAAGTCAACCCAGGCTTTATCTATACATCCTGTGCATAGAAAATAAAGTAATGATGTAGGTTGTCACTTGTGATGGCATTTTTGGAGGCATGAATTTGTCTTAAAGACATACTCTGGTTTTGAACCCAGGAAATCTCTCTAGCTTGCAAATAGAAATTTCCTGCAACTTGGATGCAGTTTTCACTGCAGTGAAAGTGGGAAAGAACCAACAAGAGCATTTTCTCTAATTTTTGGCTAATCGTGTAGTATTCATCTTTACTTCATATAAAGTTAATGGTCAAATCTTTTGCTTATTTTATTCAAGTTATTTGGAATTATGATGTATTTTGGATCGTATTTCTTCAATGATTTCTTTTTTCTGTGGCATTCAAAATGTATCATCTATAGATGAGTGTAAAGCTTTATGGGTTGCTTCTTGGGGATGAGGAAAAATAAACCTTGATGTTATTTCTTTTCACTGTTAGCAATGCCAGGCCAGTGGCCTGCCACAGGAAAAAAAAAAATTTAAAAAAAAAAAAAAAAGGCCAAAACCCCACAAAAACAAAACAAAACAAAACAAAACAAAACAAAACAAAACAAAACAAAACAAAACAAAAAAACCCACAAAAAACCAACCAAAAAAACCAACAAAAAAAAAAAAACAAAAAAACCAAAAAAACAAACAAAAAACCCCCCAAAATAACAAAAAAAAACCCCAAAAAACCAAAAAAACCCCCCAAAAAACCCCAAAAAACAAAAAAAAAAACCAACAAAAAACCCCAAAAAACCAAACCAAACCAAACAAACAAAAACAAACAAACAAACAAACAAACAAACAAAAAAAAAAAAAAAAAAAAAAAAAAAACCCAAGCCAAATACCTCTACATTTCTGGTGCAATAGGGTTTTCCTAAATAGATAAAGCAGATGTTCTGTGGCTCATTGTTTGTGGCTTAGGCATTGGTCAAGTCATCGACAGCTTTTACCAACTTCAAACCACCATGACTTTTCTCATGGAAGAACAAAATTTTGCACCTTTAAAATCTGCTTTTTCTCCCCCCCTCCCCTGTTTCTGATTTATTTTCATTCTTTTTAATTTTCTTTCTCCTAATTTGCACTGTGAATCTCCTCTTTGGGGACCTGGAACTTCCAGTGCATGAAGGAAAACTGTTTGCATGAAAGAAAGCTATGGGCAGAAATAAGGAACCATGACGATAAGGAATGAAGCATAAGTAAAGGAGCAGAAATTTTTATTATTCACTTAAAAAGCCTAGGATTTCATTTACCTTCTCAAAACCAGCGAATCATCATGTATTCTCACATTCCCTGCCCTGGTCCTAGTGATCTGCTTAGGGCTCCAGCTGTTTACCCAGAGAATTTCTTATAAATGCCCATATAGAGTGCAGAGGCTCAAATATTACTGTGGTTGAAGGCTCTGAAATGTTTGAGTGTCTTGCACCTTCTAAACCTACAACCTTCATGAATTCTAACACCACATGAACTTTTCTTCCTGAATGTGTGAAGATTCACTTGCACAAACCTTATTGCTGTTAGAGTATTTCCATCTTTTCACTTCTTTCATAGGAAGACCTGCTGGGGCAGTGTTTCCCCTAATGTGGATCTTTATTCTTGAATGTTTGTGTGGATTGCAACTGTTTGGCTCGAGACAGAAAAGTCCTTCCTCCCATGGTGCAAAATCCTGTCTCTGCACCGATGAGATCTGGGTTCAAGCAAGAACTTATTATTTCTGAAATATGGAATGCATTTTCTCTTGGAACACATGTCCTTTTTATGCCCCCTGGTTCATGAGCTGGTTGCAAAGCTACAAATTTGCTATAAAATTCCTTTTAAGGTGCAGCGCTGCTAGAAATTTGTAGAATAATGGAGATCCTTTCATCCTTTGTATTTAAACATGCAATTTGCTTTAATGGGATCTGATCAGCCATTAAAACCCACTCTGTGTTTTATGTGCCTAACAAAAAACACACTTGCCCAAGTAAAACAGACCGCATGCAAGGCTACAATATCCCTATTTGTATTTTCCATATAATGAGGTCCTGCAGAACTCCTTTTGTCCTGAGGGGTCTAACAGCCCTGTCCCAACATCCCCAGGGGAAGGCAAAGGCAGGGCTGTGGAAGGAGAGCTGCAGCACAGCACCAGGCAGGTGTAGGGTGGGGTTTTGGGGGGGTTTTGGGGGGGCAGTCCTAAAGAGAGGATTCAGCTCCTGCAAGAGGGATGCTCCATCACGTTCGTGTGCAGTCTGGGATGTTGGATGTCTCTGCTGTGGCACTGGGAAGGAAGAATTTCTCAGTGCTCAAGGCTTAGCTGGAAGGCGCTCAATAATTATTTGAAGGTTGACTGTTTCCTTTTAAAATTGACTGATTTGCCATAGAATTGCCCTTTTTTTCAATGAAGAAGAGGTGATTTCTCATAGATCCCTGTTTGTTTTGCTTAGGCTTGCCAACTTTTGTTTGGTTGGAGGCATCAAGCATCAAGGGAGAATATCCAGGCTTGTAGTCCAAAGGCCTTAACAGAGGTCGCACTTTACTCAAAAGTGCATCCAATTAGCTTTTCTCAAAGCATTTTTTTTCCTTCTGGGCTCTGTGCTCATCTTTTTTTTGTCCTTAATTCTCAATTGTTTTCTCTTGCTTTTATTTTTTTCCCCAAACCCACAAAAACACAACTGCTAAATCTACTCAACTATCACCGTAGGTATGTGCTGGAGCCCCCATGGTTTCAGCTGTCAGATCCTGGGAATTTATTTACAGGGGGACATCCTTAGAAATCAATTGCAGGAGATATTTCAAAGATGTTTTCAGACTTTGCAACTAAGAACTGATAACTCCTTTGATATCAATATTTCTCCATGAATTTTGATTCCCTTGCTCTCATGACCATTCTAAAATGAAAGTGTTAATATAGATTTTTATTTTGGAAATGCAGAGATCAGAAGAACCCAATTTTTAATTTGAAGATTCTTCTGTGCATTACATTTGTCATATCAGAGCTGAGAGTGAAAATTAAAACACCTTTCCAAAACTGGGAGCTACATTTTCATAACATTTCCATCCTTTTAAGCAGTGAATGGTTTTTGCTGACAGCTTCATGCATCCTTTCAAGGAAGAGTTTGATTATTTTTTTGTATTTGAAATATCTTGTGACCATGAACACCCCAACCTTTCCTGTCAGTTCAGCCAGGACTGCAACTCATTTAGTCATCACAATTTTCAACATAGTAGCAAAAAACCCCAAACCCTTGGTTTTTACACATATATGTGTTTAATGCTAGGGATTACATCTTTGTAACTAGTTTTAAGAGAGTATTTTACCATGGTTGTCATGAAAACTAGCACATACCAGATTTGCCTTCTTGTTCTTTTTCAAAGCCCAAATCTTTTGGCTGACCAAATAATCCCAAGACCTCTAAAATATTCTGTGATCTTTCTAATTGGATACACTGATGTCTGCTGGAAAACAGATGTGATCAGCTGCAGTCATCTATGAGCTGAAAGAAAATACAGCATGTTTTTTTTCAGGAAAACTTTATCAGTAACTCTACCTCCGTCCAAGGCATAGATGTAATCCATAAATAAAAGAGTTGCCATTTGATGAGAAGGAGGAAATTCTATCTCAGTCAATGACAGGGAAAGTGAAATGTGGTCACCCAGAGTTCCTGCAACTCAAAGCCAACTCATGCCCACTTTAATTATTATGATGTATGTTCCTGTTCAACTTTAATAGCCCTGCTTGTACGAGCAAAGGATCCCAATTGCCAGGGTCACGTTTGCTCCGCTCTTTTCCTCTCTGCTTCGGAGTTAGAAAACCTGCAGGAAGGACAAGGATCCTTTGAGAGAGCCATCTGTTCACCGGGCTCTGCCTCCCCCAGCAGGGATTAGCAAAGCCGGGGTGGTCAGTTTGGGCAGAGCCCTGGAGAGGAACAGAGTGCAAATGGGAATAGACTGGCCTCGTGTCATCCTGAGAAGCTGTGGGATTCACAGCCAAAGCACTCGGGTGTTTTTGGAGAGGACTGGATTGGTGTAAGGATGAGCAGCAGAATCCATCACAGGAAACCTGCAATTCCAGATAGATGAGTCAAGGAGGCAACAGCAGCAATTGCTGTGTTTTCATGAGTTTTAGTACTTGCAATTTCAGCTTCCATTTTGCCACAGGTTTTTCAATCTCATTGGGATGTTAGAAATGAAAAATTTCACAGGTGGAACCGGGAACACAGATCTGTAAAGTAGATTAATGGTCGAGTGACTTGTTTGTAGGGCTGGAGAGGATGGAGGTGGCAGGTGCTAGTTGCTGTCACTAGTGGAGGATTTGGTACTGTCAGGAAGTTTAAGGAGTTTTGATTCTGTCCAAGCTCTTCAGAATCCAGATGGGCTGAGATCGTTGAGGCTTTGACAATCCATGGTGCGTTTGGGCAGCACCTCTGCGCTGGTGAGGTTTCCCACACGAGAGCTGCCTTCTGTGTCGGATTCTCTTTGGAAAACACTGTGTCCCCACCAGCCACTCTTGCTCTTTGGGCAGGGCAGGGTGGGGTCCTGGGCAGGGCGAGGGAGGCCATGCTGTGGCTCCTGTGGGACTCCTCCAGGGAATGCTGGCACTGGAATCACCAGGCTGCTCCTGTTCCCAGCCCATTAACAGGACTGGCTCAGCTTGGAAACTCAGACAT
Organism: Acanthiza pusilla; assembly: GCA_036630365.1. NCBI lineage: Eukaryota > Metazoa > Chordata > Aves > Passeriformes > Acanthizidae > Acanthiza > Acanthiza pusilla. Next base: position 261,237 of record JAXCHO010000006.1, on the reverse strand, counting down.
CCACAAAACAATGAGGGTGGGTGACATCTTCAGGCATTGTTTACCTGAGAGGGCTAAGGCATGTCTTGCTTTGATGTGAATGTTGAAGTCCCTATGTCAGCGTGTGGCTTTGGGAGCTGTGATTATAGCCAAGGACCTGTAAAACATGTGCTTTTATCTCGCTGCTTTCTAGCACAAAGCTCTTGCAGACATCCAGCAGACATAGGTGGCATGTTCCATTGCAGATTTATAGTTGATTTTATTCGCAGCAATAATGCCAATCATCAAACTGAAATCAAAGACCAGTAAGAACTTGATTTTAGGTTATCATTCCTAGCCACCTCAAACCTCACCGAGAATAAAATTATAACGACAAATGAATGAAATAATTTTTTATCTTTTCAAAGGACACAGGCCCCGGGTTTCCATGAAAATTGCTCTGCAGCCAGCTGCTTCTGCAGCTGACATGTGCTTATTGAGCCAAATCCATATCTCGGGGCGGACCAGAGGGAATGTGTCTATTCTGGTTCCTGAGAAACAAAGCAGACAAGGGCTATTTCTAGTGGCCTTTCAGGTCCAGTGTGGGTGGCTGAGAACTTTGAATCAAAGTCCTCCCTTTCAAGCTGAACCCAGTGATACGAATTTTGAACAGGGCTCTCAGACTTAAAGCCAGTAAAGGACAAACTTGTGATGAAACAAGCAACTCTGCTTCTTGGAATATTATCTTCAAGAAATGAGGGAGGCAGTAAATAGGAAACAAACTCAGAAGAATGAATTGAAATATTAGAGGACACTAAAATCCAGGGAAAATGTCTTGGCTTGTTTTCTTCAAAACATTGTGATAGGCTTCTGATAAACTAGGAAACACAAAAAAAGCTGTCAGCTTGGGCCAGCAAACAAAAAAAGTGCTGACAGATGTGTGAAACACTTGCTTTTTTTTTTTTTTTCTTTTTTTTTTCTTTTTTTTTCCTTTCTGTACAAAGTTATACGATAAAATCCAGTCAGTGTATGTGACTATGATATGGGGGAGGAGGGAAGGAAGGGAAGAAGGTTTAAGACTTTCAAACCTGCATGTTTAATTATAAATCTGTACTTCTTATACAAATTCCTTTGAGAGATGCTTATGCACCTCAGAACTGCCCCCACAAAACCATTAAGGTCGAATTGTCCTGTTGAGATGATGTGATGCAGTGTCCTTCATTCAGTGAAAGAAGCACCTGTGAACCCTTTCTTTTTTGATTTGCTTTATTTCTGAATTGTTGCTTACCCTAAACAAGATCTGAAATGGTTTCTCTTGTACATTACAGGGTGAAGGAGCAGAGGCTGCTTTGTATTTCTCACAGGCAGTCTGACGATAAAAAGTAATATATATTTGTAATTCTAGAAGTGGTAACATGCTACAGCTTTAAAGCATTTAAAAAATATATACAGGCTGCAAAGGAAGAGGTATTTCATTTTTTGTCAAAGAGTAGCCATTCATAAATTGCTGAACAATGGGAACTGCATGCCCTGGTAGCGCCTGGACTTAGGGTGAACCATGGCATTCCATAAACTTTCAGAGCTCGGCATAAAGTGCTGCTATTGGGAGGCTGCATCACCAAGTATCTGCTCCCTTAAACCCCAGGGTAGAGGAGAAATTTTCATGGAGCTTATAGTGATTTATAATGGGAAGCATAGGCTTTTTCATAGACATTGTTCTCAGTGACAGTGTAAAGAAAGAGAGCACTAAATCTCTTCTCATCATAACTAATGATTAAGTCAGCAGCTTTTTTGGCGAATACAGAATGCCCTTCTACAAAAACAAAGTATTCTATTGTGATGTATTACATTTAAAAAAAAAACCCCATAAGTATCCCATAAGGCTATTGCAATATTTTTAACTAGATCTTCCCTCTTTGTCACCATATTGAAATAAATGGAATGTGTCAGACTGAGTAATGCTCTTTCAATAAGTTTTTAGGAGCCCACTTAGAAGTTTGGCAAAATATAAAGAAACGAGGAAAACTTTCTCAGGATCCTCTATGGCCTGAATGAAAGATCAGTCCATTAAGGAGAAAAGCTTATGCTGATGCTGACACTAATAAATGGGACAGGGAAGGATGTTTCGTCTCAGTTTGGGCTACCTTGCTCCAAGTTTGCTGCCTTGAGTTGCCCTGTGAAATAAATCAGCCAGCTGAAGAAGATTCATTGCATTGCAAAGTTCCCATCAATATAATGGGGAAATCAGTTTTGTGTGAATGTTCGAATGTGAACCAACCCTCCACTATTAGGAGTCAAAGGGTCAGCAGTTGCTGAAAAACTAACTCCCCTGCATCCACTGTTCGGACCTGGATTTGAACTATGCAATTCCTCTTCCTTCAGAGGACATTTCTGTTGCTCAGCATGGATACTGACCTTGCTTGGGCATCATACTTAATTTGGAAGAAAATACCATCATTTTGCTAGGTTGTTCCTTCTCCAGTGGAAGAATTCTTTCGGTTCACATGTGATATCAGCCGTCATGAAGTCAGTGATACCACTCCTTCAGCCATCTCCAGCTCCAGGCTTTTCTACTCCCTCTTTTCACCCTTGAGGCAAATTTTAGAAGGTGGACCTTCACAGTTAGATCCAGCTTGGATTTTAAGTCTCTCTTGTAGGAAATATAAATACATTGTCTTTTATGAATATGTTGCCTGAATTATTTTATGCAGCAAAACACTTAAAAAACCCACAGACCTTCTCAGTGCTGCTCAGATGGAAAAATTTGCAGTAGTATGGCAATAAGATAGAAATGTGTTTAATCATTATCCCTCAGATAAAGGTCAAACTTTAGGGTCCATCGACCTCCACATTGCAAGTGCCCTATTTTAATACCCTCTGTCTTTCATTCTTCAGGAAAAAAATAGATTAATGAGGATCCATTTCCAAGAGATCCTTCTTTGGTGACACTGATCCTTACAGTGTATTCTTACATTACTTTGTTTAAACATTTCTGAAATGTTTGGAAACCTTGCCTAGTCAGTCCTTTTTGACATCGTTGTGCTCCAGCCTTTCCTGAGTGGCAGCATCTGGAATCCTAGCCACGATTCATAAAAGTTATGGTTGAGTGAAGTGGGCCCTCCTCAGACTTGAGAACCCTTCAGTTTTCCATTCTCCCTCCCTCCCCTTTGCCTCACAAAGGTCCTAGTCAAGACTGGGATAGAAGGAAATCCCATTAGAGCCAAATAATGCTGCTTCTTTCCAGAGGGAGTCACTAGAAAGTAATTTATTTCTTCTTCAGCGTGCAACTGGAGGTACTAATTTGTCCCAGGCCTGTGCTCGCTGGAGCCACGGCCTTCGTTATCCCCGGGACGGGGGCTGAGGTTGTGACCCAAAAAGCCTATTCTTCTGCCAGCCTGGCCCTGTTTGTTCCTTCCCAACTCAGACATCGCATCCGAGTCCCCAGGACACGTAAGGCTCTGCTCAGGCTGGAATCCGCACAGTGCGAGGCTCCGAGAGGCACCATTCCGCTGCCTGCCCGGATTAGCGTCAGCGCGGGGCTGCGCGGAGGGCACCGCCATGGGCAGCTCGTCCTCAGACGCGCTCTCCTTCCCCCGCCTCGCTCCCCCATTGTTGTGTCTGTCCCATCGGGGAATTCATCCTCGGCTTCAGAGCGCACACGTCGGGGGATGCGGCGGAGAATCGCTCCTTTGTGAGCGTGTGAAGGATGCTTTCCTTGACCTGTCAGCAAACAGATTTTGCTCGATGAGAAAGAATGCCGGGCCAAATTCCTCCCTACTGTAAGCATGGAAGAGGCTGTCCACCAGGGCTGAGCGTGGCCTGCTTTGGCTGGTGGAAGATCTCCCGAGCAGATGACACTGTTTACAAAGTGCTGGCTGCTGTTGCTGCTCTCTGAAGTGATGGTGGGTGTTTATCCCAAGCTATGCACATAGGAAGTCATTTGTTTGCTGGGCCTAATGCTGAGGCCCTTATTTGGTGTTTACTGGAGTTAAATGCAGCCTTTACTGAGATAAACTCCAGTTGAATTCGCATGGAGTTTGCACGGTGAGGACAAGAAGAGGCTGTGGGAGTGCAGTGCTTGTTTTTGGCGCCAGCACAAAGATCCTTGGGGCTCCAGCACACTCTGAGGGGACTGGAGGCACACACAATGACTGTCTATATGCATGCAGCACTCTACGTGTGCACATGAACACAATCGCACACTAATCTAATCAATACATTCATTTCTTATTAGAACATAATTACACATCCCAGGAGGCTGGAACAGAAAAGTCCCATTAACCCCTCATGCCCTTTTCGGCTTTCCTCTGCCTTTCCATCTAACAGACCTCTGTGTCACTCCACTCATTAGCAGTTACTGTCTATGACATTGTTACATAAATAAGGATGTCGACCTGTCAGAATGGGTCACCCAATTCAAGGGTGATGATAAATATCTGTCCCTCTGAATTAGGCTAAAGACACCAGAGTACAGGACAGCTACTGTTGATTATTGGATAGTTAATGTATAGAGGACAAAAGGTGCTGAGGCCTGGTCACTTTTTGGATCATTAATATGGATTTAGGCCTATTGTTAAAAAAAAAAGCACATGCACACACAAAACTAGGTTAGCAAGAACATGCATAACTTTCAATTTGGGATAGAACGTATGGATGGCGGGCACATTCATGGTGCTGAAGGTGTGGGTGGCTTTTACATCAAATTCGTGGTGCTGTTAGATAAACAGCCAAAATACTTTAGGGCTGGGTTGAAAACACTTTATGCCTCCTCTAGTACAAATGCAGGGGAGGTAAAAGGCACATGGATGCCTTTCAATGAGCAGAATAACTCCAGGAAGGGGAATATGCAGTAAAGCATATTCAGTTCCAAAGCAGGTGGAGAGTGCTGAAGCAGATCTCATGGTTTGCACTGAAAAGCAGTTAAATTGCCAAGATTCTTTTCTCAAACTGTGCTCTATTTTCAAAACACCTTTTCCTACCTAAATAATGAAGGGCCTGGAGAGTGTCTCTAACCCCAATTCATTCATTTAGTGATTGCTATCTTTTGGCATTAGTGACAGGTTATTCCTTGCAGGTAGCACTGAAGTGTGATGCAACACACTGCTTTGATTTTAATAGCAGATAGTGTGAAAACATCAAGGCACTTTGTAGACAGAGGCTCTTGCCATTCCAAATAAGAATTAATTAAGACCCTTTTCCAAAAGACTCAATGCTGTTGCTCACATGAATGAATTAAGATTCTTTCCAACAGACTCAATGCTGCAGCTCACTGGAAATGTTAAGCTCTGGGCACAACATCCCTTAGGATTTGTTTATCTGAAAGTCTAATCTCAGCACCCACAACTTTCCCGAATTCCATGTCCCAGGATCAGACGGCTGTATCGGTGTCTAGAATTTATTACAATGACTTGCTCTGAGTGGCAGATCCAGTCTGGTAGAGAGCCAAGTGTCCTGTAAAGAAGTCAGTGTAAGTACAGCGTGTCTTGGCAGAGTCAGGCCCCACAGTTTTACTTCGCTTGCCCCGACCTCCGTGCAGTGTTACATCCTTTACATCCTGAGCTGAGCTGTGAGAGAGCAGCTACAGCATTGGATTTGGGGAAAAAATCCTTCCCTGGGAGGGTGGGGAGGCCTTGGCACAGGTGCACAGAGAAGCTGTGGCTGCTTCATCCCTGGAAGTGTCCAAGGCCAGGCTGGACAGGGCTTGGAGCAACCTGAAGGTAGAAGGTGTCCCTGTCCATGGTCAGGGGGGTTGAATTAGATGAACTTTAAGGTCCCTTTCAACCCAAACCATTATTGGATTCTGCAATTCTTCCAGAGCAAAGCTCTGACAGAGGATGCTACAGCCCACGCACCAACTCAGTAGTCCAAGGCAGCTGCAATTAGCTTGGTTTCCCCATTCCTCATCTCCTCCACCCTCAGGGAGCAACTGTTTCAAGAAGTGCCCCCATTTCCCCAGCACGCTGATGTATGGAAACGTTTGGCTAGTTATTCTAGTCTGGAAATTCAGTCTCACTGGCGTGCCCGACCTGGGCACAGGAGGACCAACAAGCCAACTCAGGTCTGTGGATTTGAGTAGACTGTGAGTTCTGGCTTGCTGGAGAACATTCCCACCTTTATCCAGGTAAAGCTACACAGGTCTGGAAAAGGAAAATGCAGTTTGATCAGAAATAGGAATTCCTACAGTTCCTGAATTTTGCTCTCTAGGGTAAGACCCTGGCAGCCCTTTGGGAAGGTGTATTTGTGTTGAATCAGTGTTGGGCACAGGGAAATCTGAGCAGATGTGGTTGCACTTTGGGCTCAGCTGCGTCTTCCTTTTCATTTGGCTAATAATTGTCTCATTAAGAAGGTAGGAAGGAGGGAAGGAAGAGGGCGAAACAAGCTACAATGTGTGCTGGGTAAAGCACCTGGGTGTATCTTCAGGTTCAAACTTGGGAGTGTGGAGCTGTGGTATCCCTGTCCCGGACGCCTTTGGACTTCAGTGGCACAGGAAATGTAAGTTTTCAGACCCTCTCTGGCAAAGTATCTTATAATCAGAGGATCATTAAGCTTGGAAAAGATCTCTAAGATCACTGAGTCCACCTGTTAATGATGGTCAAATGCATTCTGCAGTGTATTCTGCAACTGTGACAGCAGTTTTGTAAGAAATGTCACGATACTCCCATGACATGGGGGTTTTGAGGGTTGCTGTTTTGGCTGCCAACTCAGATTCTAGCAGTGCACCCCGGCTTCTACAACCTGACTTAAGGGACAAATTCTGGAGCTGGTCTATGTGGCAGATTTACAACCTGAATGGATGAGACCCACAAGGGAAGGTCTAATGTATTCTGTACCCAAACTGTGTATCAGCAAAACATATCAAAAAGATTTAGAAACACACTGTTTCCAAATCTGTATTTCCCCATTCAAGCTGCAGTCCCACATACCTTTTTTTTAACTGCACCAGATTCTACTATTTTGTGATGATTATTACTATTAAGATTCATGCTACTCCATAAAATAGAATTTTAGAATTAATTTTCCAGGTTTCTCTGTAAAATAATCTGCAGATATGTTTCTGCTGGAATATACATTTTCTCTCCTGATTCAAGTGGGGGACGGGGGTAAATCAAGCTTTCAGTATCATTATGACAACTAAACTTTGAAGACGTTTCAATCTGAGATTTCCTCAATATATATTTTAATACATGTTGAAGATGATGTTACAGGAAGGACCAGTCTCTTGCGTGGCTTGGAAGTGCAGGGTGCTTGCTAATAGCTCTGTTTCCTAAAACACTGCCAGTGTTCTGACTGACATCAGCTATCCTCAGGTATCGACACCTATTCTGTTGAAATGACAGATTTTGATAGTCTGTAGGAAATACATAAAAACCGTAATTCAGAAAAATGCACTAAATTACATTATTTCTTTGTATTTGGTTATTTCATAAATATTTTACTGGACTGGTATAGCTCTATTAGCTTGATAGGGGAGAACCATGTCAAAATATAAGTTAAAGAATGAAAATATATTTCTTTCCTTTTTAGGGTTGATTGTAAAACCTCTTGTGCATACACACATGCTACATTTATAAAAATAATTCCTAACACCCACTAAAAAAGTCTAATCATAATATCTCAAATATGTGGCCAATATAGATGGGATTATTTTGCAGCAGTGGGTTAAGCATATTGCTGGCACAGAACTCCTGGACATGATGATATAAATTCACAGAAATAGTGCTTGCTAATGCAGTAAATGACGACAGCTGCTGTAACTGCTGGGCTCAAAGGGAACTCTATCCAAGAATAATGAGAATTTCCCGTTGCATTTCAGAAGTGCATGCTTTGCACATGTGAGGCTGGGTCATAACTCAGTCAACCTCCTCTGTTCACTGCATGGTAACACTGAGGGGAATTAATTGGAGGTCCTGAGTTAACTGTGCACATACTTGGCATGAGAATTCCAGTGAGGCACCCAAGGGATCCAAACCCCTGGCACAGCTGTGGGCCAGGTACCCCTGGCTCACCCCAGGCAATGGCACTGCTGCCCTAACCTGCCCAGGCCAGAAAGTTCTTCAGCTTCTGCTGCAGCCCCTGAACAATCCACCCATCTGTGCCCAAGGTTTTTGTGCTCTGACTACCTTTCCAGCAGGAACTGGACTGAGATCACTGGCTTACTCCAGTCTAGCCACTGAAAGGCGGCCTGTTTATTGAAACCATGCTCGCTGTGAAATGCATCTTTGTCCATGAAACGGCACGGCCATTACATAATAAGTTGGTGATTTATGGTTGTCAGATAGTGTGTTTGCAGTAGGCAAAGCGGTAGACCTGGGGGGATCAGGACTTGTTAGCCCAGGGCTGTCCATCTCCAGGTGCTTTCATGCTTGTTTGCTTCACTGAAATATAATAATTGATGGGACTTTGCTCTTCAAGCATGAACAGCGCTGTTTCTGCCTTTGGGTGAGGCAAACCCAAGCCAGCAGCCGCAGTGTGAGATGTGCCAGAAGCATCTGAAGCACCTTGGCACCTGTCAGAGTGACATGAGAGTCTGCCTCGGCTGTCTCCAGAGCCAGGAGTTGGTAGCAGTCTCGCTGTGGCAGGATGGAGCCCCACGGCATTAATTTACCCTGCTGAGAAGTGCCCGAAGCTGCGGTTCCACAAACATTTTCCTCCCTGGCACTTTTGGCTCCATCAAGTCACGCTGCCACCACGCAGGGCTGCTTGTGGCAGTCCCCACAGTGCCCTCTTTGTTCTGCGTGGGCACGGAGGGGTGGCAGGAGCACGGGAGCAGGCAGGGGAGAGCCAGAGTGGACATCGCCTGCTGGCGCTGACTCCACGTCCTGGAGCAATGTGTGTGTAACCACAGCCCAAAGGCCAGGGTGAATAAGCTTATGTGAAACTCTGTGACTAAATCCTTCTGGAAAATAGGCTCTAGGCTCTTTCAAAAGTGTTACCCACTGCTAGTAGGGACTGGATCTCTCAAAGAGAGGCAAAGGACTGTTTAATCTCTTCCTTTAAGTCTATGAAAGGAATCACTGGCCCAGCTGCCTTTAGCTGGAAGATGTGAGCATTCTCAGTAAGTGATGGCCATAAAGATTACACTGCCCTCTCTGTAGTGGTTCCTGGTGTTAATCTAATCAGGGCCAAGTACAGGAGCTGCTGATGTGTGCCAAGAACATCTCTCTCTCTTCCATTACCTGGGTTAAGCCTATTCCCTGAGCATTCAAGTACCTTTTGATAAGTATTGAAGCTGAAACAAAATATGAAGAGACAAGTGTGTTACAGGGCAACAGGAAACAGGGCTGGTTGTGTGTCCATTGTATCAGTTTATCTGAAAATTTGGATGGTGAAACATTCCTTGCTCCCTTGGCTGTGTGTTGTCAAAGGGGTGTGTGCAATGCATGGGAGCAGCAAAGGGAGCCGAATTCCTGGGAGTGAATTATTCACCACGGCTAACACAGCAGCCCCATGCCACGGCAGTCAAAAATATTAGAAACCACTGGCATGCATGTCACCAGCCTGGTACCAGCTGGTGTCACTGGGGTGTGACATAAATTGCCTAAATGGCCCCATGTACCATTATAGGGCACATTATAGGGCCCATGTACCATTATAGGGCACTTTATAGGGCCCATGTACCATTATAGGGCACATTTTAGGGCCCATGTACCATTATAGGGCACATTTTAGGGCCCATGTACCATTATAGGGCACGTTATAGGGCCCATGTACCATTATGGCTCCACAAGTTACACCTGGAAAATGCTTATTTACCAGTTTGCCCCTACATGGCACCTGCAAAAACCTCCACTCTTGCACTAAATCCTGGGAATTAGGTACAGAAATGGGGTACAGGAGGAAGCAGAGCTCCAGAGGCAGGAGACGAGGCTGACACTTATGAGCCTTTTTAGAACCCGAATCTGCCACTCGTCACAGTCCCTGTGACCAGTGGGTCGTTTGTCTGCCTTGGTCTGAACTTCTCCTATTCACGTGGCCATTTTTTCATCATTTTGGCAGAAGCGCATGTGATGTTTGTAAGTAATGACTGCACTTCTTCTGGTAGTGGAAGCAGACAGTGCTGCAGGGTGGATTTCACCTCCAGCAGTCCAGGACAGGTGTGCAGGCAGGAAACACAGGGACATGGTGTTCCCCAGCACCAGGCAGTCCCATTTTTGGCTGGGGTTATGGGAAGTGTGGCCATGAGAAGAAGGTAGGGGCAGCAGGCATGTCCTGAAGCTGTGGTGGAGGCAGGGTGAAGGCAGAATGACTGATTCTCACTGTAGGAAATGTGTGTGATAGAATCAGGCCAGCAGTTAGAAAATAAGCAAATACATAATCTGAGAAAATACCATTTTCCAGGCTATGGAGCCAAGTTCTTTCAGGCACTGATTCCATTTACATCCATGAGAGAGAAAATATCTGCTCACACTGAAATACGGGATTTCCACTGCTGAATTACAATTCTGTGCACTCAAACATATGGCCCATGTCCCCCTGACCCCACCAGGAACAATTCCACAGCTTCTGTCATAGCTGGCTTGCCACGCTGGGCTGGCAGGATTTCCACGTTTGGGACTGACAGTTTCTGCCCTGTGACCCCACCTTTTCTGCAGCCCTTTTGGAACGTGCAGAAGGACATCCTTTCCCAGCACTCGTTCACACTGCTGGAACACTCAGTAACTCACTGCAGAGCAGAGGAGCCCCCCAGACTGCGTTTGTCTGTCTGGGCTGATTTCCATGGAGACAGCACACACCTTTTGCCAGGACGGACAGACCTGCTGCATGGGCACATTCATTGCCTGCATGGGCTCTATCCTGCTGCATGAACTTGACTCAAAAGCAGCATTTTAGATTTATCTCAGCTGCCAGTAAAACCTGTAACTCAGCTCCCACAATAAAGGGGTGCTCAGCTCCATCCATCAGAATCCTTCTGGACCACCACAGGAAGTTTTGAAACACAAGACATTATTTAAACAAGTGAAGATTCATACCCAGTTATTCAAAACCCAGCAGCATTAATTCAGACCTTATTGATATTTTGCTTGTTTTAATTTTGGTACGTTTCCTGTGTAGAACCAGATATGGAGACATGCACAGATTTGTGTGTGTGTGTGTAAATACATATAAAGATATAGATATAGATACAGATATAGATATAGATATATACACAAGGGATCAGTAGAAACTGGTGCTCTACTGGATTTCAGAGTCCTGACTCTGAATTTACTCTGTTTGTGCTGAGATCAGATCTGGCTAGGGCTGTGCTTTTTCCTCAGCGCTCAGTTCAAGGTCTCTCTGAAGTTCCAAAGATGTAAGTTGTGCTTTATTCCCATTATTCCTCATTTTCCCATGCTCGTCCACATCCAGGTTCCAGAAGAAGCTTCAGAGGAAGTGCCAGAATCTTATCAGGGAGAGATTGTTGTGCTTTTTCTCCCCAAGGAGACCTGGTGAGATGTGAAATCAGCATCACGCTGCAGCAGGAGGCTCAGTGGTGAGGGAAACAAACAAGATGGAAAAGGTAATAGGAAGAAGGAAAAGTGTAAAAGAGGTACAGTGCACAGGGATGTAAAGAGAAAGGAAATGACAGATGAGTATAGTGGGTCTTCCCTGATTTGAAGTGTTAATTATATTCCTGTCTGCATTTGTCACATCATGTAACAGTGAACTGGAAATTATTATTTTTATTGCATTTATGCTTTTCATCGCTTGTTGATGATTTACAATGAAAGCTTAAAAGAGATCACATCTTGATTTTTTTTTTTTAATATACTCGTTGCTGTTCTGTATCTCAAGCTTTCTGTATACACAAAATTTTTGCCAGCACAGCTAAATTAGTTTGGATGGATCCTGATATGTTACTGTACAGTCCTTGTCCTACAGAAAGCCAAACCCTCATCAGCATCTGCTCTGGTCAGTGCAGTCGTTTCAATAAGCTGTCAAAACTTCTCCTGGCAGACAGGTTTTCAAAATGTCAGGAAGACAGAGATTAGGGAAATGCAGAGTGGAATTTTGCAGGCAATACTTACCTGTGCTAAATAAAAAATGGGGGAGAAAATTTATTTCCCTTCCTCAATTCCCTTTGCTGTTCACCTTTAAAGGAAATGCATTTTTTTTAATGCACATGTATTAATGTGCTCATGTTCAGTTATGATTGTTGTCTAATTAACAGGATATTCCTTACATTTATTCATTACATGACCTTGAGCTCACAGAAAAAGCTGGAAAAAATATTATAAGCATTTATTATGCAGAAGTGAGGAAACAAGCATGTCTGTCTATGCATTTATGGGCACATGCAGATTAAACTCCACACAGCACATCGTATCAGGGAGAGGGCTCTGCCAAGGACATGGATGGATTTAAAATATCAGAGGTGAAAATGAATCCAGAGATCAAACAGGAAAACAGAAGAGAAGATAGGGAACAAACTGAGAGGAAGTTCTAGGTTAGTGGAGAGGGGAAAATAAATATCACATTTGTATATGTTTAATTCTGGATGTGAAGAAGAGAAAACTTGTAGCAATACAGGAGGCAGAAGCTTAAAATTGCAGAAGAATAAGGGAAATGTAAGGTAAGAAGGAAGACCTGTACCACCAGGCTCAATTTTTAATATATTAAGAAGAAAATCTGAATGACACTGGTCTTCTTCACCAGTTTAAGACACAGTAAGATAAAAAGGATAAAACAGTCCTTATTTCAGAAAAAAATCCATGTCTTCTAATTATCCTTAATAGGGATCATTCAGTGTTTTCCTTTCCAAGTATAACTTTAGTAAGTTGTAATAGGAGCTTTTTCGGCACAAACTACTGCACTAAGAGTTAAGATCAAAGCATCCCTCTATCTGTACCCTGGAATTTTAAAGGATCTCGGCGGTTTTCTGGAGTGCCAGTGCATGCAGCAGATACCAGCTGGGTATCAGCTTCCAGAAACACCAAGTGACAAATGCCATCCATGGCTGTGTGAACAAGAAGCTGCCAAACAGGGATGTTAAGGCAGGTGACATCTGCATTTCCCTGGAATAACATAATGGAGATTAAGGTGGGCACTGTTGTGCTGAACATTTTGAAATCAGAGAATAGAAGCTCGGCTATAAATCACGGTATGGAATACACTAAATACACTGGGGGACAAATGTACATGCACTTCTGCCTAATTTTCTATTCCCAAAATCTGACTGTGTGAAGTGGCTTCGTACTCAATATCTTGAACTTCCTATGTCTTGTATTTTTAAATACAGACATTGAACACATCTTTCCCATACTCAATATATTGAACTTCCTATGTCTTGTATTTTTAAATACGGACATTAAACATATATTTCCTTGTGGCTTGCAAAGCCAAGGTCTCCAGCAGCAGAGCTCCAGGGCTGTGACTTGAGTCTCCTCTGTAAATTTTGTCTTGGATGAGCCACATCCAATCTCTCAAATCTATAGAATTAAACATATCATTTTTGATCTAAACCAGTACAAGCTCAGGGAAGAGAAACCACGTTGTGATCTGTGTCCTGATGGAATAGATGCTAGTGCTCATCTCTTTTGTTCCCAGTTCTGATGCACAACTTGTCCATCTATTATTTTATTAAAAAATCATGCACCACAAAAAACTAGTTGAATATCAGTAGAAAACTAGTAGGATTGATTAGCAAACAGTATTTTTCACACGCATACACTGTATTACTTTATTACCTCAATATCTTCTAATTTTTAAATAATTGCCATTCTGGGAACAGCACAGTGAGAAAAGCTTTTGTTACATTGCAGGTTCTTTGGTTTTTCTTCCAATCGCTCTTTGTTTTTTCTTTCAACTGCAGCGTCACCTGTTCTTGCTCACCACCATGATATTCCTTCACTTGCAAACTTCAGGGGACACTTGGTCAGACCTTCAGGAGCTAGAATATTTTTCTCCTGTGTGTTAGAAGATAAATGTGTGGGTCAAAAGCTGATGGCGTCTCCTTTGGCCCTTCCCAAAATCTGATAATTGAAACAGGGAATAATTAATGTTTTTCATCTCCTCCCTTACTTTGAATGCAACCATATTGATTTTTAAGTAGCTTGAAATATAAAAGTATTTTACAGAGACATCAGGAAAATGGGGATCAGATGTGTAGGTAGAGATCTATGTAACATGGATGTTACTAGTTAAATTGCATGAATTAAGGTTTCTAAATAGGCTTCTGAAGTCATTTAAAGAAAGGGGAAAGAAAAGCAAAAAATACTATTGCAAGGAGATACATTTAAATGTGCAGCAGCAGAGAAAATAAATATTGTCATTAATTTATTGGCATCTCCATTGATCATATGAATTTGGGTTAAATATTTATAAAACCAGAGATTTTCCTTTGTGTCTGCATGAGCTCTAGGACGCCAGATAAATTAAATACCTCTCAAAGAACTTTGGGTTGTTTTTTTTTTTTTTGGAACCTAGTGTCTGTCAAAACCTTAGAGGAGTTGAAAACCCTGAGATTCAGTGTCAGAATTACAGTTGGCTGCTCCAGCCCCTAATTGCCTGGTGTCCTTGGAAAGAACAAGCACAGAGCCCTGACATTCGATACCTCCAACCACAACCTGTGATAATCCATACCCTTTAATCCTTCCTAGAGCTGCCACTGTGTCATCACAGTTTATTTTAAAATGGTGTTCCTCAGTACTAATCTCATTCCCAATCATTCATATTAATGTTAGAATTAGAGTGAATTAGGGCATTATTTGCCTCATATGTGACACTTAAGTACTTGTAAGTAATTGCACGGGGGAGAAGAGAGCATTAAATGGAAATGGCACATACAGTAAGAAAAATGGAAGAGGCCAATATTAAACTTTTAATAGAAATAACTCCAGTAGAACTTTCCCACAGGCAGCAGAACTCTGATATTTTTAGCTGGTTGAGGCCAATGTATGTTAAGAATAGCATTCACTGCAGTGGGAAAATACACAATTTCTATTATGGGGCAGTCAGAATAACAACATACTGATGATACACTGGTATAAAATATGTAATTATCTAGCCTACAAAAGAATAAATCACATAAACTGTTTACAGTAGGAATTGTGAAAGGACAATGACACATTGTTGTCTTCTTTGCAGAGCAAGGATAAAGTTTGACTTCTAAAATTGCAAAATCTAATTCGTGGTGTTTATGTGATGTTTCCTGCAAGAAGGCTCTGATAAGATTTTTTTTTATTATTGCTAATAAATTAGGATAGATATTAACTTGGTTAAAATGGGAGGTAGAAGTGGTTAAAATTAGAAAGATGTTAGCTTGGATAACATCTTGTGTTTCTTCACGTTGTACCATTAGTCTAAAATCACACAGAATAATCCTTTCCCATGCAGCTGCAGATAACTGCAATTTTCTTTTAGAACCATTTTATCATGCAAAATTCAGTGGAAAATTCACAATCATACCTGGATTGAAGCCCAGCTCTGTGAGAGCTGTGCTTTGGAGTGATAATTCTTATTACAGAACTCCTACTCCATCATATTAATAATTATTAATAATGCAGAGAATAAAGGCATTGAGTGTCCTCGTCTATCATCACGTATAAAAATAGTTTTAATTGATAAGCCCCGTCTGTTCTGGGTGCTATTATTGTATCACTATAAATTGTAAAAATAGGGTGAAATCAATATTTTTTATCTGTCCTCCTCGGTAGCGAAGAAAGACCTAAGCTTCAGGATTAGTGGGCAGATATGAGGAGATTTCTTTCTTTGTGATACAAATCTGTATTAATTGATTTTTCTTGATGTGGATTAATTGCAGCTCTTTATTAGGAATAATATCACAAACTATAGACAAGTATAGATTGCTAAGCCTAGATTTCAACTGAATGAGGCTAATCAATACCTAAGTCTGTAATTTAAAGCAATTCATTAGGGCCTCAGGAAAAGCTAAATCATATATGTGAGAAATGTCTCATCTGGAGCCTCACAGGAGTTTCTCCCTAAACAGAATAAATACATTTGTAATATACAATTATTGCAGATTATTCTTGCTCAAATGCTTCTTTTTACTTGCCAGCTCTAAGGGTGAGGAGAACAGCAACGCCCAGAGCCCTGCGTGTGTTTGTCATCAGGGGAGAGGAGAGGAGAGGAGAGGAGAGGAGAGGAGAGGAGAGGAGAGGAGAGGAGAGGAGAGGAGAGGAGAGGAGAGGAGAGGAGAGGAGAGGAGAGGAGAGGAGAGGAGAGGAGAGGAGAGGAGAGGAGAGGAGAGGAGAGGAGAGGAGAGGAGAGGAGAGGAGAGGAGAGGAGAGGAGAGGAGAGGAGAGGAGAGGAGAGGAGAGGAGAGGAGAGGAGAGGAGAGGAGAGGAGAGGAGAGGAGAGGAGAGGAGAGGAGAGGAGAGGAGAGGCTGAAGGACCTGGGGGCTCAGCCTGGAGAGAAGGAGGCTCAGGGGGACCTTCTCACTGTCCCCAACTCCTGGCAGGAGGGGACAGCCAGGTGGGATTGGGCTCTGCTCCAGGGAACAGGGACAGGACGAGAGGGAACGGCCTCGAGTCGCACTGGGGTAGGTTTAGATTTGATATTAGTGAAAATTTCTTCACAGAAAGGTTGGCCAGGCATTGGAACAGCTTGCCCAGGGCAGTGGTGGAGTCACCATCCCCGGGGGATCTAAAAGCCACAGAGCTGTGGCACCTGGGGACATGGGTTAGTGCTGGCCTTGGCAGCGCTGGGCTGAGCTCCATGATCTGAGAGGGCTTTTCCAACCTCAGTGATTCTGTGATTCTTTTCTTTGGCTCCAGCACTGGATAGCAGGTGCATTTTGGATCTTATAGGTCATTAAAAACTCATGGCACTGGTGCATCCCTCGTGCTCTCAGTTCAGTCAAATGGACAAAAGATCTTGAGCATCCATCTAAAGTTTCATATACCAGCAAACATGATTAAAATTGCTACAATTGTGCCTTTGGGAAATTTTAGTGACCTGTAGCAAGTGTTTGTTATACAAGGTGATTCCCAGGGTTTTGTGAAGAGCTTTTAGAATAAAAATTGCATCATAAAATAATGCTGTAGCACTTGGGTAATGTTGCTGTAATGCTTGAGACAGGTTCTAAGTTTAGAAGCACTAAAGGTAAAACCTGGGATAAAACAATGAAGTCAGTGCGACAGCAATGAGCAAAATAGATAAATTTAAAATTATATTGTAGTAAGTATATTTTAAACATACATATTGGCATATGATCTTCCTGGCCATGTGTGTGGATAACACAGAAACAGACTTTCAAGAGTGTACTAGTAGTTCTGACTAGTTCAAATTTTAGCATTTACCAAATCCATGAACTTCTTTAAGCTTGCAAAGGAGATGCATTTGCCTTGGTAATTCCATGAGTGGTGCACTTAACAAGATGTTTCCTTTCTGTTGCTTAGGAAACTTGATTTTAGAGCTAGAAATCCCAAGCTCTTAACACAAGCCCCAGGTTTCAGTGAGGCTACAGCAGGGATAAAGACAAATGGTTCCTGCTGGGAAAACCCTGGTTTTCTCCACAATGTATTAAGCCTGGCAAAACATTCTATTAACTCTCCAGTGTGCATCTACTGTTAACAGTAGTAGATGTTATTGCCATGAGCCTTGTCCTTTTTCCCCCCTCCTAGTGAAAAAACCACCTTGATTTCCAGTGCTGGAGCCTGCAAATTCCTTCAATGGAGATTCCTCCAAGGAGTTTGACTTTCACTGTGAAGACACCACAGGTTATTAACTCACGTGCAGTGAAGATAAAATAACCAGGTATTTAACCTGGTTATATGACTTTGACTTCTGGTTCCCACATACACAAGTTTGTCCTTGATCTTGTTTTAAGGATTGTTTTGACAAGTAAATTATCTAATTCAAAGTAGCTGCTACCTGAACTAACTTCCAGGAAAGACTTGCCATGATTTGGGGCTGATTTTCTGCGTGCCATGGTCCCTTTACACAACTGTATGGGAGATACTGATGCCAAGTGTATTTAATTGATTCGGAAATAATACCCCACATAATTACATCATGAACAATGCTAGAGAGTAGAAATTTCTTTCTTTTTCTCGTTCATTTATACCTGTCCTATGTAAATTCCATGTTGCTTCCACGGCAGCACCACAAATCAAAGGCTAAGCCTGAAGATGTGTGAGGACATCCAGGACAGACTGCTCGTGCATTTGACAGCTAACGAAGCCGAGGGAATAAACACCAGAATAAGTCAGTGTGCCCTCTCTCTGGCTTAGATTATCTGGAGGCCATCTGAATAAACTCTCAGCTGCAGCAGGAAGCCCTGGGACTAGATCTTTCACCTTCCTTTGATTGTCATTTTCCAATTGTTTTCTTTTCTCAGTGACGCCAGCACACTTGTTCATTGATATTCCATTTTGGCCTCGCTTTGCCAGATCCACCCAGAGGAGCCTGAAGCCAAGAACAAACAGGGCCTCAAAAAGAGAGGTTTTCCTTGAGGCATCCTCATATGTGAGGTCCTGAAGAAGGATACAGGCAGTGCTGAAGTTTTGTGTAAGTGCTTCAAGTTCGTCAGGCTTCTTGAATAGGTGGAAATGCTCAGAACTGAGGGTACCAACAACAGGGATATTTCTGTGAAAAAACACTAAAATGAGTATTTTTCTCTCTTTCCCAAACTAGAAAGCTATAAAAGCTGGCTGTATAAGGAGAGATTTTGCTCATTTTCTAGTCTCTGTTAGACTGGCAATGCCATGAGAAGTGGCGCAGTGTGGCAATGCAGCAAGTTCACAGAGACCTCCAAGATGGAAGGGACACACAAGGATCATGGAGTCCAATCCTTAAATAAATGGCCCGTGTGGGATTGGATCCACTTTGGTGTCTCTAGCACCATGCCCTGACCAGCTGAGCCAACCTCTCCTCTCCTCTCCTCTCCTCTCCTCTCCTCTCCTCTCCTCTCCTCTCCTCTCCTCTCCTCTCCTCTCCTCTCCTCTCCTCTCCTCTCCTCTCCTCTCCTCTCCTCTCCTCTCCTCTCCTCTCCTCTCCTCTCCTCTCCTCTCCTCTCCTCTCCTCTCCTCTCCTCTCTTTTTTCTTGTGGTTTATGGGATGTATCACCCAACAAAGAAAGAGATAACACATTGGCAAGTCCAGCACGGTGATTTCTCATCTCTCCCATGAGTTTTGGCTCATTGCCTGCTGCTCATGTGAGATGAAAAATGGAAGATGCACACTGCTCATATTTGTCCCTGTCACCTGACCAAAGCCCATCATTCCGTAGGAGCAGGAGTTGGCACGAGTGTCAGGAAGGCTGGACTTTCTTGACCTTACGTGTGTCCTGTCCATCTTAGGCTCGGGGCTGGTTGGCAAGCAAAGCAAACACCAATGTCACCGCATCTATTTCCCTTGTGCAAACATTTCAATGGCACAGGGGTTGCCAGTTCGGCACTCAACGTTTACATTGAAGCTCAGAGGGGAAAGGCTGCTCTGGAATGGCCCAGCAGAGAAAGTCATCCATACATTTGCATTTTGCAGCTATTAGTGGTGCCGCATTCAGAGCAGCTCCCTGGTCTGAGGGTGGATTTGCAGGGCAGCTGCATTTTTGGAGGTTTCCTTTGAAACAGAAACAAAACAGAGACAGAAGCCCCAAACCGCAATTTTAAAAATAGGATGCTTTAAGATGCCTCCTGGAAGTCACAGACTGTCCTTATACCGTTCAATTTTTTGAATTCTTCGGGAGTGAGAGCAGCCTGGGTTGTCAACAGAGTGCTGTTCAGAGAGACGAGGCAGGAGGGTGAAAGAAGGCTGGCTATTGTTCGGGATGTGGTGTAGGCTGCAAGAATGCCTTGGGAATGCAGCGCCCGCATGGCAGGCAGAGAGAGAGGGCTTTGTGTGGGAACACTGAGGCAGAGTGTCAGTCATGTGAATAGCCACTATCTCGGGGTTTTATCTTGATCCTCGCTGTCACATTGCCCTGCCTGGAGCCCATGAGGGCAGTTACCAATTTCCTGGAACATGCTGGTGTCTAATCCAAGCTGTCCAGGTACCGCAGGCAGGAGGTCTGACCTGCTGGGAAGTGGGAAGGAGCGTTGGAAGCATCCCACCTTTCTTGTGTGCTCTGCTCTGTGCCTCTCCGAGCATCATTTATGAACAGGTAACACACAGCCACCCTGCTTTGGTGAGGGAACATTGTTTTCCCTAAAATAGGAATGTCTTTATCGTTCCCTGGAAGAATGTGCGTGATTTGGAACATTCATAGCTGGAAAGGAAAACATTGGGTAATAGAAAGGGAAAGCTACCCAAATGTGAAAGCCATGCTCTGTCTGACAATGGTGCACATTGTGTCTGGGCGCAGTGATGTCAGAGCACTGTTATGAAATTCCTCAAAATCCTGAACGAAACAGAGGCAACATGCCTGAAAAGGGCGCATCTGTGATTAAAATAATTTTAGCCTTTAAGCAAATTAAGGCTTGGAACAGAAGCTTGCAGGGCTGGGAATAACATGCCTGTCGTGACCCGAGCTAGCTCTGGAGCCTCCCTGCTCAGGGGCTGGTGCTGCTTTGTGTGCTCGAGGCAGACCCACCTTTGGGGTAACCCTGCTGTGCTTGCCAGCACTGGGAGGAGATCACACCCTGATAAAATCCTCTCCCTGCGAGAGCCTGGCCAGGATCTCCTGGGCCTGTGCAGGGAGCATAAGGAATCTGTTTCAGTGCAGCTATTGAGGGCCAAGAGGAGCGAATTTGCTCAGACACCCAGGAGTGAGAGACGCCATGTGAATATGCAGGAGGAAATCTGTCCTGAGCAGCACAGGGTGCGGTCCTTCACCACCAAAATCGAGGAAAACTTTCCCCAAAAGTTAAGGGAGCCATAAGAACGTGGGCTTTGGGATAAACCATGTTACTGGCCTACACCATGGTTTATTTGGTATAGTGAATGAATGATATGCCATATAAAAATCTGTTTAAATCAGTGTAGCTCTTGTCAGTCCAATAGGCCTGTGCTGATTTCTCCCAGCTGAAGATTTATTTTACCACCTCGGGTTTCTTCTTCACTTTTATAGCAACTGTAGCTGTGTAATAACAGCACCTATTATGGTAGAGTTTTCCATGATTCATTTCAGGAATTCAAAGTACACATAACCATTTGCACTTAGGGCTTAAATGCTTTGCAGAAAATCATCTTGATTGTAGAAGCAAATCTTATTTATGAGCAAAAATACTGTTTATTTGGGCAAAACTGGCAACTACCAAAGTTTTCCAGAACATAAGCCTACAGGATGGATGCACCATCAGGAATGACCAGTAACTGGAGAAAATCATGTATTGTTTCACAAAATTTTTAAGTATTTTTCAGATTAATGCATGAAAAATATTCTTTTTCATTCTAGAGGGTAAAAACCTTCTGAGAAAAATTTTATATCCATTTTATTTTGGTTACAAAAATAACATTTTCTCTTTCTTTCCCCATTAAAACACAATTCAGAATACATTTTAATATGAAATCCTACAAATCTCACTGAGAAAAATGTTGCTACAGTCCCTTGGGGAAGAGGGAAGGGTTGTTTCTTTTGCATTTGCCTTTGTTGTGAGGGCACGAAAAGGAAAATTTCTCCTAATAGTGATAATTCAGTCAAAAGCTATTTTAAAAAGCTGTGTGATTTGACCGAGATAGTGGCCAATTCTTGGGTTAGATTTTTTAGCAGTGCACAAAGCAAACACTCCACTTGGGGTTCCAAACTACAACTACCAAAACTCTCTGATGACTAACACTTCCTGGCTGTGCTTCACGCTGGCTTGGAAAGAACAAGAAGACTTTTTGTCTAAGCCTGCACCAAGGTTATATAAAAGGCTGTGAAAAAGGTTGTGAAGGTCCATCCACAAGCATCTGTCTTTTGCACATGCTTCTGGTGCTTTTGCTCGTGGCTTTTGGGGAGAGTTAATCTAATGTTTAATTAAATCATTTCGCTTTACTCCAGCCATACTTTTATTTTTTTCCCCCCTAGCTGGCTGTTTTTTCATGCAGGAATTTGCTGCAGTCCCAAAAGAAGGATGAATAACGCTTCCTATCCTGACCACAGAGTGAGCTGATGGTGCGTGCTGTCATGTTGTCAATGGACATTGCTGCTGAGTGGCTTCCAGGGAGGAAAAACATCCCTCGCCCACTCTGGGTTGATCCCTGGGCTCGCCCTTGCGCCGAGCCAGGCTGTGACAAGATAAAATTAATATGACAATACCCACATCTCCAAAACACTGGAAAGCCATTTGTGTGTGTTTAGGAGGCTCTTTGACCCTCAGATGAAACCCACAGAAAAAAAAAAAAAAAAGCTGAAAGTAGATGGAGGACTGAGCACATCTGATTTTTATAGCAATGTGGACCCACCAACCTATAGATTGTGTGGAAATAAAGACCAAGGAATAACTACATGAAAATCTCTTCTTGCTCAGAAGAATCTGCCTTCCATTCCTGCTGCCTCCCTTCCATCAAACAGTGACCTTTCATGGAGCTTAATCCCTGCTAGTTCCCACCCTCACTCTTCATTAAGCTCCACTCATGTATTTCCAGTCGGCTCTGACTGGAAATGTCACACTCCCAGCTGCCCTGCCAGCAGTGCTCCCAGTCCTTTCCCCTGCTGGCCTCAGCTCCTGCATGGTCCAGCTCCCCCCAGTTACTTTTCCACACTGGAGAGAGGCTGGACCTGGCAGGAGGCTCCAGCAAGACCAGGAACACCCAGGGCCAGGAAGCGGAGGCTGGAAGGGCTGGGCTGGGTCGGAGTTTCCCCACCCCGAAATTGGTCTCAGTGTCCTGATTAAGTTCTCTTAAATGCCACAGCCCACTGCCATGGATGCTCTCAAATCCAGAATTATTACCCAATGTCCTATGGGGAGCTGCACTTTGTAAGGAGCTCACCGTCCAGAAGAGCTCAGCTCCCAGCTGGGCATCCTTATAATGATTTTCAGACGTGTTCAGCATTTTGCATTTATTTTCCAGACTCTCTTGAAAAGCTTGGTTACAGCAGCCAGAAAGACTAAAACTTTGTGAAAGGAGTAAGTTAGAAAAAACATTTTCATAAAGTCATTGTCCTGTCCAAGGGTCCAATTCTCAGGTGTTCTGCACGATTCTGTAAAAAAGTCACTGATGATTAATAAAACTTTTTTAAAACATTCTTATCAACTTTACATAGCTATTTTTCTTTATTGTTTTCTGTCCCTTGTTTGCTGTTTGTGCATTCAAAAGTGGTATCTGCATTTGAAGGGATCATCTTTGATCCTTGTGCTGGTTTTGTTGTTATCTTCATTCTTATATTCCAGATAATGGAAAGTCCCTGCAGGCTCCCTTCTTGACTCTCCCTCAGTTTTCATTCTCCTCTATGTCTGGACTATTTTTTGCTCAGGTTATCCTCAAAGTGGGAATTTCAGCAGAGTTCTGTTACCTCAACACATTACATTTTTTGTAATTACATTTCTGCTTCCTTGGTCTGCATCACGTGGGCCAGACTGGACTGAGGCTCTTCAGGAGGAACTTCCCGACCAACAGTTGTGTCTGCTGGGAATTGAGCCAGGGATTCAGCCTCCCAGGACCTGAGAGCACTGCCGATAAACCCCTGGGCCAGGGAAACCTCTGGACACACCTCTCAGGGCTGCTTTAATCCATTGGCACCCCCAGAAGGATGCTCCAGCCAGGGCTTGTGCTGCATGCCCGACACAGCTGTGCGGTGTGCACACATCTCTTGACACAGACAGGCTGCTCTGAAGCGACTCTTCTGTTCTAAAATGTTGCTGGCAAATTGTTGTGAACATGGGAAAGAAACAAGAGTGTTGAGAGCTCTGGGTATTATTGAAATACTCAAATATTATATATGGTGATGCCTGTAATTCAACGTTTGCTGTGGTAAACACGACAGAAATGAATGTAGCAAAATGTTATTCCATATTCTAAGCCAGATTCTTGAGGTTTGTTTTATTTATATCACATGTGGCTGGGAGAAATAATTCTAGGAAGGCTCAAACCATATATTTTCTTTTCAAGTTGCCAAAATATCTTAGAGAAATCAATTGCTGGGGACTCTTCTGTGTGGCTAAAGATTTATTTTTAACCTCTTGGTGTGCCAAAATCAGGAACAATTATTAATCTGTCCTGAAACTGCCAATACAACCTGCTAGCAACAGATGGTGTGAATGAGAAGCCAGAAGTGGCCATTTTTAATATTCAATAGATTAAAAAAAACTTAGTTGTCTAATCTTACCTAACCTCTTGTGACCGAGGGTCTATGGTATTGACTAAAAGACAATATCAATAGCCTTGATTTGAACCTGAATCAGCCAGGGAACCTCATCTCCCGAGGCACTCTGTACCTCTCAGGGATGCTTCTTGCTCCATCTCGGTTGGCCTCGGAGGGAGAGGAGCCCTGAGGGCTCCCCAGGGCAGATTAAGAGCTGCAGGTACAGTGTGGCTGTGCTCCAGGGCTCCTCGATTCGGCCTGAACTTGTATGGTAGTTCAGAACAGCTCCTGTCAGTGCCTAGGGATGGAGGAGTATTGCATTACTAGATATTATCTCAGGCTTGCTGTATTTATACATCTCAATTACAAAATCAGGAAGTGTTGCCAGCCATCCTTTGGATACAGCTGGCACAAACACACACACATACATGCAGAGAGAGAGAAACAACAACCAAAAAAAAAAAAAAATCCCAAACTGCGAGCCTGCTTGATTTTTTTGATTAGTTGAGGATTGTGGAAATCTGATTCTTGCAGCCTGCGGTGAAGCTGGGTTTTGTCTGAGTGCCGCTGCTGGGGGAGGCAGGCTGGCGGCAGCAGCAGCACAGAATTCCACAGCTGCCCAGGGAAGGTGGATCCAACTCCAGATTCGCTCACCTCACTGTGAGAAAAGCTCATCTGAATTTCGGGTTTGGCATTGCTCATTATTTGCTGTAGTATCTCTGCACCCCTGATGTGTTTCGTGGGCAAGGAAGGCAGGGGGGACTCAAACCACGACAGCAGCTCGTGTGTGAGGCAGTGCAGGTGAGAAACAGCCTGAAGCTTTTGCATTAGTAACTCCCCAGGTCAGGTACCCTGTCTCTGTCCTCAGGGATGTGGCAGAGGGACAAACTTGGCATGTTTGACTCCAGGACAGACAAAACGTCCTGCAAACCGCAGGCTGCAATTCGGGAAGCTGCTCCTCTGTCTGTTTTTGATGCCTTCATGGGGAGCTGTGTGCACAGCCCCATGTCCTGGCGGCTCAGCAGCTCAGCCCCACAGCCCAGCCCTGGTCCAGGCCTCCCTCCGGCCGCTCGCCGCCCCCGTGTCCACACACGGAAACCTCTGGCCACGGCCAGGCGCTCCCCTGACAATTGGGGATGTGGGAAAGCTCTTCCCGGGCGAGCTCCGGAGCTCAGGCCAGCAGGAAAGGCCGAGGCACTGGGAGAGCACTGGGAGGACATTGCAGCTTCCTGAGGAAGGGAAAGGAGCTCTCCCCCGTGGGGTTTTCTCTGGAGGCTACCAGAGCGAGACTTCCGAATGGAAGGAGGGGGAGAAAAAGAAGGCAAGATGGAAAAACAGCCAGCTAGAGGGATGTGACCTTAATTTGGTACATTAGCACGCTGATGGCAGGAGCTGCTGTGGAAGGGAAGATGCTGGGAAACACCAGGGAAGATAAACTTCAATATCAGGTGGTCTTGGACAGCAAAGTTTAGTGTGCCCAGCACAGCAGAACACCGAAGGAACAAGGGCGTAGCTGAACTATTCCTCGGGTGATGACAGCCTTATGGATTTCTGCTGGAAAGAGTCATGGCCTGGGGAGGCCAAATGATCCAAGCAGATATCAGCAAAGTATTCTTCATTTCTGCTGCGGATGAGACACAGAACCCTTTCCTAGCTGTGGGTACATCTTGCACCAAGGGCACATTCACTTGTCTGAAAATGGGGCTATGAAGTGATTATTTGGGTCTGCAACATTGTTTTACAATAGAAAGAATATTTAAATGCCTTCCTGTGACAGAAAATTTCTGCCGGCTCTGAGATGTGTTCTTAAATGATGATTTTGTACTATCAGGCCATGTTTTTTCTCATGAGTGTGTTGGAAGTCTCTTTGTCTCCCTGATTTCCAGGAGAATTTCTGCACTATTAGCAGTGAATTAAGGCTGAATATCAGAATATATAGCTCTGAATAATGTCCACAAAGCATGGGTCTCCTTAATGTGAAGATATTCTGCATCCATGGAGAAACATCTTCAGCACTTCTGTGAGTGACACAATCTGCAAAGCACAACCAGCCCTTGTAATCACAACAACACAGAAAATCACAACAGAAAAATAAATGCAGGGAGAAAAAAAGGGTCTAAGACATGATATGAGATCTTTTTAGTAATGGAAATAAAATTATTTTTCTTTTTTTACTTTCTGTGTGTGTGCATTATAGTTCTCATTCCTACTTCTCTCACGAGTGGTGGAAAACCTACAGCTGTTTAGCTTCCTAATATCACAGAAAATAGCCCAGATCTCTGCTCTGCCTCACTTTGAAACTCTCCTTTAGGTTGTTTTATGTTGTTTGTTCTCAGAAAAGAGCACTTCCCATTTGATATTAACATTAACAGAAAAGTCCTGAACCAAATAAGCCCTTAGAGCTCAGGGGAAACATCTCCAAATTTTTCTGCTGTCTAGGTGGACTAATCACACACTGCAAAAACAGAGAAAAAGCCAGAGAGTTGGAAATTATAACTTCAGGGTTGGTTTTTTTTTTTTTTAATCATATTTCAGTCCACTATTTGATAGTTCTCTCTCTCTCTCTTTTTTTTTTTCTTTTTTTTGGGTCTTTTTGGGGGGAGGGGTTGGGGTTTTGTTGGGTTTTTTTTTTTTTTGGTGGTTGGTTGCTTGGTTGGTTGGTTGGTTGGTTTTTTGCTGTTTTTTTTAACTATTTAAACAACGACAACAATAAATTTCCTTTTTCTTTTCTGTATAGGGCATCATGGAAGATACAGATTATATGGCAGAGCCAAGGCTAGAGTAGAAGGAAATGTGATCACTTCACAGGACTGAATCCTGAGCACCACCAGAATTCCTGACAGCACACGAACTACAGAAAAGCCTGCAGTACAAACCTTCTTTTTGCGAGCGGGTGCCTGGCGCTGGAAGGTACCCTTGGCAAGAAAGGCACCTAAGGACACTTAGCATCAGCCAGAGAATATTCAGTCTTCCAAGATCCAGCGCCTCTGCAGGCAGGAGCAGAGATGCAGGGGTTTTTTAGCATCCAAAAAAAGAAAGGTGAAGGGTTCATCTCAGTCCTAGGTGGTATTTTAGAGCTGCTGTGGTTAAGGCATGCCCAGCGCTGCTGCCAGCAGCCTGCAAACCATTTTCTTTTGACTTTTCCTGTCTGAAGGACAAGAGCTGGGGTTGGGATTGGGAGTGCAGAGCAAGCCTCGAGCTCACCCCTCACTCCTTTCATCAGCAGAACATTTGTATTTTCTGCATAGCTGCAAAACAAACTCTTCCACTCCCCAGCTCGAGTAAATTCCTCTGTAGCTCTCTCGATACAGCTGAGTGATGACTGGCATCAGCTGATGATATTTTCCTTCAGTTTTAATTTTGAGATTTAGCCTTTTTTGCATCGCAATCACAGAGAATTAAGCCCTTTTTGGCAATGACTGTAGTCAAGGACTATGAAGTAAAGCCAGGAGAATTTATAAAATATCCATGATGGAATTTTATATATATATATATATATATATAAAATAAATTTCAGCAGCCCACTTGTGAGGCTTCTAAAACTGACAAGTGAGAAATAAGGACCTTTCAACTCAGAGATCATTTTCTCTTTACAGTTCGTGAGATTTTTATTTTTAACAAGAGTTCTATAGAAAATAGAGAAAGTTGAGTCACTCTTGATTCACATCCCCTTGCCCCGTCAAAAAAAAGGAGATATATGTATGTATACATATATATATATATATATATATATATATATATATATATAGGAGTAATCTACATATGGATATACATGAAAGATATAAAGAAAGAACATGGAAGATATAAAAAAGAACATTATGGAAGAAAAACTACGTGTATGACTGATTAGTTTAATGACCATTAGACTGCTAATGTCTTGGAGAATTCAGATAGACCTAATCCTAAATAACAATAAATCTACTCCCTCTTTTTTTTTTTTTTTTTTTTTTTTGGCATTTTAAAACAGCTTTGAAAGTTACAGTATGTTTTCACTGGTCTGCCTTCAACAAGGGTTAGTGGCCATTTATTTGATGTGATTTACCCTCCATGAATTTAAACTTTTCTTGCAGGAAAAAAAAAAAACCCCACCATAAAAAAGAGACTCTGATATTCTGGTGTTCTTTTATTCCTATCTGTGTTGAAACAAAGGAACCATTTAAATTCCAAACACTGAGCTGCTAGGAATGATTTTAGCTGCAGGAGGTAAACTAAAGATAGTGTTAAACCTGCATGTATGAAACAGAAGTCTGCTCACACAAACCCACATTTGCATGTGCAGAATGAGTTGATTCTTGCTCAGGTGAGGTTTTCCAGTGCGAGCATGCAGGAGCCCTGGGTCAGTTGTTAAAATGCTGCACACACAGAACTCACAAATTCTATTTGATCTATTTCGTGACTCTGAATACACAGCAACAAACACCTAAATCATGACGTGGGGTAAAGAAGCAAACTGCAATAATAAAATACCTCTTTTCTATCATTGTTAAATTTTCAAATGTCTAAGTCAGTTTTGGATCTACACATCTTTCTATACTAACAAAGCACTTGGATGGGAATCCATCTATGTGGAGTGACATTTCTATTTCCCCTTATCTGCAAGATGTTTAGCCATTCCTTTTAGTACATTGACAGTCAAATAAAATTGTATAGATGTAGAGAATATTTATCACAGATTCTCAACTAAGTATGCTGTAAGAGTAGAATACAAAATGCTTTATTTATATTTTGCAGTTTTTTGAGAAAACCTTCATGAACAACACGCAGCCTATTTCAGATCCAAGTGCATCCACCCTACTGGAGTAAGTCTCATGTAGATTCCAATTTTCCATTGGGTGGAAAAGCACTGTACTGGAGTTGAAACACTTCATTTTTAATGGCTAGGGAAGTAACGCAGTGGTTGGATAATAAAGTCCTATCAAAGAGGCACATCCCTGGAAAAATCCACTCTATTTTTATTAGGAGACCCTCCGCCATTAAGTTGCCTCTAACCTAAGTTCCTCAATTTTCCCTGCACGTAAAGTGAGAATATTGTCCCCTTTTTGGGATCATTGTTCATTTATTCCAGCAGTATGACTGTGATGAGTATTAAAAAGCCTGTCTCCAACTGACCAAAAAATTACTTCTTTAGTTTTTACCAGTGAAATATGGTCAGTCATCCAAAAATTTACTTCTCTGGCATACACTCCACTTGCCATAATGAGGAAGTATATCTCAAGAAATATATGATTAGAAATAATGCTTTTATGTTTTCTATATTTTGTTATTTTTGCCTCAAATCACAGCTCAGCTCAGCGTGATCTGACATGGTTGAAATACTGAAACCCCCACTCCTCCAAAGCAGTGTTTATTATAGAAACCACAAACTTAACCTAACCTAGAGCAGCTTTTCCAGCAGTGATATAATTACAGTAGTTATTGTTGCAATAAACCAGATGTTCCTGGGCTGGAATGAAAGCACTTCCCCCCAACATTACATTTGTTACGTTGCCTCTTTTCAAGTTTCACATCAGCTGTTCAGAAAGTGCTCTCTTGCTTGAGTGTCACTTACAGATTCTTGCTGGGTGAGTCTTTTTAGGGCTAAAGAATGAAATGCTGGCCAGGCTCTGAATTTTCACTGCTCTCCTTAAAGCCTCCAACCTGACAGTTTTCACTGTCACTAATTCTTGCCCGGGCTTTAAGATTTTTTTGTCCTTTAAGACAGTTGGCTGAAAAAAAAAAAAAAAATCCTCACAACACTTTGGAAAACCTACTTATTGAATGAGTACATTGTTCTGTGGGAGAGGGAATGTTCCACTCCTACAAAATCAATGGAGCTTGCTGCAGACTTCAGTGCAGCCACCATTTCTGTCCCTGTTTTGAGCAATTCAGTTGTTGGGCAGCATGGGTAGCTTTGGAGAGCAGCATCTTTTGAACTGCTTTGTCAGCTGTGTGTGCAGCTCCGGACCACGAACAACCGTTCAGCCTGAACCTGAACATCCAGCATTGCTCCAACATTACACATCTTGTATTTTTAACAACGTGTTAGTCAACACATTTCTAGTATTTCCCAGCCCAATCAAGTCCTAACTGCAAAAATGTGTTGCCAATAAAGAGTTGGACTGTGTTTAAACTGCTAGAACCTTCGACATGAAAGTTGTTGTAATATTTCATGTGTGCGAGAAACCTGTCTAGGAACAACAACCACGAGGAGTCAAGAAGTCAGGAGATTGCTTTATTGCACTTACAGAGCCATATAATAATACAATAAAGAAACACAAACCAGGCTTGGGGTTTTGTTTACTCATAGGTAAGTTCTCATGAAAATACAGGAACGGTAAGAATTAATTATCTTATCAATTATCTGAACAAGTCACGGCAATCCTGGAAGAAACCTTTGTAATGCTCAGGTACACGTGCTGCTCTTTTTTTCTGCTCGCTCGTGGTAAACTATTAGTCAACCCATCCCCGTGGCAACTGCAGTGTGACGAGGGAGGAATTCACCCCGTGGTCTGCTAAATTTACACTTTGTAAAAATGTAAATGTTCCTTATAGGAGGAATTTACATGGCTCTGAAACATGGCCCAACTTTTCACTGATGTGGTAGGGGATGCAGACGTTGTTGGCCTGGTTTTACAGAAATCTTTGAAAATGGGCCATAAAATAGCTGAGGAAACCCAAGAGGCACCCACACGTTTGGAAGCAGATTACAAGAGAGCTCTGCTGCTCAGCCACAATCAGCTCCCTGCTTTCAAAAGACACGGTATCGATTTCACATTTTTTGCTCTCCTGCAGGGAACGTGTCAGAGCTGAAATAAATAAATAAACAGGGCCCGTGTCCAGGGAACCTTGACGTCTTTCCCATCACCGAGCCTGGGAGGCCCCGGCGCTTCCTCCCTTGGCTGTGACATGCCCAGCAAATATTTCCACCACCCACACTTGATTCATTCTCAACTCTGCTCACCCACTCATCATTACAGCTGTGCAAAGCATCCATTACAAACCCTGGAGCCATCCAAAACGTACCTTTGTAACTTTGCTCTGTTCTTCACACCCAGCGGGGACTGCTTGGACTTTTGGGCAGATTAACTTTTTGAGACAATCGACCAGTTTCGTGCAGATTTGGGCCACGGTGAAGGTGAATGATTTATGGGTTGCATATTTTGAAAATTGCAGAGAGAGTTTCACATCGCTTCGCTGTGTAGATCTCTGTCATATTCATGGAAATTTAAAAAGATGTGTGCACAGTACACTGCAAAAGGGAATAATAATAATAATAGTGGTCAGATTCCAAATGTGTTTCATGCATTGCAAAAAATTCCTGGTCTGAAGGGTCTGGGGGGGTGGGGGGAAGGAAAAAAAAAAAAGCTCTTTTTAACTCTTTAACACTTTATTGCTTCAAAGTGTGATTCAGTCATAAATTTTTTACAGCATTCCATCGTTTAGCACATATGCATACCACTAGCAGTTCAATTAGACAGGAGCTCTGCAAGGAGTTGCTGTAATGATGCTCTTGGGCAGGAAGTAGAGGGAAACCCAGACTCCAAAATTCAGATGGAAAGTTAGACGTTTCTGGAGTCAAAATGAGAGATTTATTTGGTTGGTAGCAAAAGTCTGTGTTTACAAAGTTTGGACTTGGGTGCTCAGCAGGATTAGGGGCAGTCCGGTTAGCAAAATTAAGCAGCTAAAGAGAA
The DNA here is from genome assembly GCA_036630365.1 of Acanthiza pusilla. Taxonomy (NCBI): domain Eukaryota; kingdom Metazoa; phylum Chordata; class Aves; order Passeriformes; family Acanthizidae; genus Acanthiza; species Acanthiza pusilla. The sequence continues at coordinate 229,499 of JAXCHO010000006.1, read as the reverse complement.
CCTAGATTATGCCAACCCTACTGAGTGACACCTCACTCTGTCAGCTTTCAGAACTGTGGGGCAATCTGCTTTAAAATCACTGGCAGAAATTGTACATAAACAAGGTTTTCAAGAAGAGCATTTCGAAGGACTGGATTCAATATAGGAGACTCTGTGGCTTCCTGGTCAGACTGGATTGAAGAAACTAACTTCACATTTTAATCTTTAAAGGAAGCCCAGACCAGTTAAGGCAGAAGTACCAAACATGTCACTTTACATCTTGTGAAAGAAGCACTTCCTTAGTTTCTGTTTGCAGCGTGACATCTTTTTATCTGCAATAGAATCCTTTTCTATCATGAGTGAGTCCCTGCAGACGACTGTCACTGCCTTAGCAGATCCCAACTGTGGAACACTCCTTCCTGCTGATACTAAAATATTAATTTAAGTGGGAGCCAGAGGGACAGCTTTTAGCTCATGGCTGATGTTACTTTGTCATCTGGTGACTTCAGATATCTTTTTTAATCCTGTGATGCACCCATTTATCAAAATGCCTTCAAGACAAGCAGGGAAAAGGCATGAAAAGCTTGTATAAATCACAAAAAATGGCTTGAAGTGGAGTTATATTGGACTTAAGGTCATATTAAGAGGAGCAGTGAGGTTTTGGTTCAGCTGAGCAGAGGGAGCTCCGGAGTGCCTGAGCTGATCACCACGGAGTGAGGCAGGGCTGGCCCTCAGCTCTGCCAGGTGTGTGTCTGAGAGAGGAAAGCGAATCACAGCCTGCAGGTTTCTGCTTTCCCGTTGTCTCCACAGGGATGGGACTGACCCAGCCCAGAGCATGTCTCGCTCCACGTTAGGTGAGCAGCGCTCCGTTCCCGGGGTCTGCTCAGCCAAGGCGGAATTTGGTGGATGGGGAAGGGAGAGAGGACAAACATTCGGCGCCGTGGAGGTCAGTGCTTTATCCTGCTCTGCTGAAAGCAGAACTCCTCCCTTGGTCAAGAATGATCAAGTAAAAATAGCATGGAAAGTTCAGCGTGGAAGCACTAATAAATGACAAAATTATCAGTGTTTCTCTGTGAAGAAATGAGCCACAGAAACAACACGTGGGCAGCCCTGGATTGCAACATCAGAACCCCAAAGTGCATTTATCACAGCCCTTAGGCACCACGCTCACCGTGTCCATTGCTCCTGGCTTAGGGAAGTGTTGAGCATCCTCATCTCACAGCAGCATCAGCGCCTTGAGGACTGATACCCAGGGCAGATTAAACACGGCACATTCATTTTCATACCCCACACGTGTGGATGGCTGTGAATCGAGGAAGTGATCGCTTTCAAATAGATGATGTGAGACCAGAAAAGTGGTAACATAATGCTTGATTTGAGAGCAAAAACCCAACCCCTTTGGATTCACTCCAGTTACAGTGAAGAGTGGTGCCACCGAGAGTGCTGCTCTGAGGAGCCACTTGGCATTTCCTCTGTGTAATCTTGAGTCTTGGGATTGGTATCTGTCATTTCAACTCAGGCTGAGTTGTAACTTGGTGTGAAAAAGGAAAACAAATTGCTGAAGTCATGGGATTTCTCTCTCCTCTCTCTCTGCATCACAACTAAATGAAATTTATTTTTATGAGCTATTTGCCAAACCTCGTATCATAAACACCTTCCTTTAAAATGGATGGATAATGAAGAAAAAGACAAATAACAAAAGTTCAATATTTGAGAGGTTTGCTCAACATACACAGTCCTTCCTTTCCACAAATTGCTTTTTTTTTCTCTGTTAAAAAATGAGAAACACGTTACAAATCACATTTAATAATATGACCCCAAAAAATTGCAGGCAATTAGTAGCAAATGCTCCAGTAAAGGTATCTGTTGCAAGAAGAGGTGTCATAAAAAATGCTAGAGCTGAGATTTACTGCCACTGAAGTCAGCAGCAGCATTTCCATTGCCTCCAGCTGGAGGAGGACTTGGTTCCTAGGAAGTTCACTTCAAAGATGATTATCTTTATATCAGCAAGTCTAGGAGCGAGGGCTCCATGGCCTTCAAGGTGAATGCTAATGGGAATAAAGGGCTATAAATCCCTGTTTCTGCAATGATAAGGATGCTGGCCCCGGCTGAAATACACAGAAATAAAGTACAGTTATATGAGTTTGAAAATCCGACCAAAAAATCTCTGAGTAACCACATCTGCAGTCCTACCACAGGTAAATCTTCCAGAGCTCTTGTTACAACTGTGACTTAAATAAGCAGTCTGGGGCTTGTTTCAGTGTTTGTTATCAGATTGTTCAAATATTTCACTTACATTTATTAACTAAAGATCTCAAAATCTTTGTTCCAGCTGTATGCAGAATTTACCAAATTCACGGTTCATAGTCTACATAGCAGAGACTGAATTGTCTGGGAATTTTCAAATAATCTTGTTCAGACTGTGACTTTCAATTAATATAAAAATAGACCCATAAGGGCTTCCTTCAGTTGTCTCAGTTTTGGCCTAAAGAACAACCAATCTTTCAGAATTCTGTAATGGTTAGTGGTAGTGACAAAGGTATTCAGATCCTCCTGTCCAAGAATACAAGCAAGCAAATTTCGTGATTCCACTTTCTTGAACGTTCATTCCAATTTTTGTTACTTGAGACGATTACAGTTGTGTACAGCTTTGAAAGGGCCTGAACCACCTCTAAATCACATTTCCTGTCCCATGTAAGGGGAGAAGGTTTCCTTGGTCCTTTTCCCCAGCAAACCTCGGGGACTGAAATCCCTCTCTGAGGCTCCTGCAGGCACAGCTCCTGCAGGCACAGCTCCTGCAGGCTGCCCATCTTCCTCCAGCCTGCTCTGAGCTCAGCCTGCTCTGTCTCTTTTCCACATGCATCCCTGCCCAAAACAAACTCCGCAAGGCTCCCCACCCAGATCTTTGGAATTCCTGGGCAACCTTACATATGCCTTTGTTTTGGGCAGGAACATGTGCTGAACTGTCTCCTCCAGCGCCGCAGAAGAGAAGGGCGGTGGTTAAACCTACCATTTTCAACAGGGCTTAACCCAGCCTAGAACAAAAGCCTCAGCAAAGGTGTAATTTCACAACCCCCCTGTGTGTGTGTGTGTGTGTGTGTGTGTGTGGTGTGTGTGGAAAGGAATTTGCAGAGAAATGTCCTTCTTTCCCCAAATTCCCAGCTGGAGAGGAGCAACAATCAGGGACTCTGATAGTTCAGTTCATTTGAGAGCTGTGTGTAGGAAAAGGGTTTAATTCTTAGCCTTTTGGTTCTGTTGGGAGGAGAGATGCTGATGCCCTTGTGGTTTGTCCTTCTGACTCAACAGATGTGCAGGCAGTGCCAGCTTTGCATTCTGAGCAGATCTGACCTGGGCACCGCTCTGGGGGCCAGGGAGGCCACACTCGGTGTGAAGTTTGGTCAGCTCACAGTTCTGGGCTGGACCTTGCCCAAATCACAAGCCCAAGCCCTGCCTTCACGAGGCTGTGGAATTCAGGGTGGACAAATCACCCTCGGGGGGCTCTTGACCAATCCTTTGCTCCGAAAACTTCAGTGATGCAGAAAGCACTGTCACATCTGTCAATCCCAAATAAGGCTGCTGTGGATGGCCTTCGTGAGACAGGCTTTGTGCCCCGAGAGGACTCAGCCCCAGGATGGTCAGCTTTCCCTGGGAGGCAGGAGGAGTCCTCCAAAGCAGGGTGGTGGCCATTGGCAATGGAAGGGGCAAGAGGTGTTCCATGAGTTGGCATCTCCTTCAAGCCAGCGCTGGTGTTGAGGTGGGGATATCACACAGAGCCAGCCTCAATCCCTCCTAATGAAGGTTCTGTTCATGGCGCATCAAGGTCGGGACTGTAAATCCTGGAACAAATCACCAGGTATAATGAAAAGGAACAATGCCAATTATGTTTTCCAGCCATTTTTAGCACTTGAAACGTGGTCTCTGTACTCCTTGGACTTCTCTCAGGGAAGTACAGATGGTATCTGTGTGAGGTAATGGTAACCTGCTTATTGCAGTTCCTTTAACCACCACCTTGAAATACATGCCATTATTAAACATTGTGTATGGCATAACAAACCAGGTAATCCTTTCAGTTTTTCAGTGACATGTTCAACAGAGCTTTAGAAGTATTTCCAAAGAAATTTCCAGCCTTTATTTACCCTTTATAAATAATTCCAGTTTGCTTTTTTCATGCTCTTTTTGTGGTCAGTTTCTAGCAGTCATTCCCAGTTCACCGATGGGAATTTCACAGGAATGGAGGATTTTCCCTACATGTCACAGAGAATTTTGGAAACCAGAATGTCTCTAATCTTTATCACATAACTGTGCAAGAGAAAATTGAGTCTGAGAGATAAAGTATTTCCCTGAAGTAGAGACAACAAAATGTGGTACAGAAGTAGCACAGGATCCAATTCCTTACAGGAAATTATATACAAACTTTCCTGTTAAAGAAGTAATGTCTTCATATTAAATTGAACAGTTTAGGGGTTTTTTGTTTTTTAAAAATAACTAAGTTTTTAAAATATCCCAAAGTTTAATGACAAGAAAAGGGGAAAAAAGCCTGTGGCTTCGGTACAGTTAACTGGGCTGTGTGTATTCTCTCAGCACAGCCAATTACTGCAGTTAGGCCAGCAGTGCTTAACTAGAGAAATCCTGCCTAGTTAAAGTGTTGGCTGTGTGACAGAACATGCATAAAGCACAGTAAATAGTAATATTGTGTGTAGAATTGTTTCATTCTCTCAATTACAGAGGTTTATCAAGTCCAGTATATAATCTTGGGCTGGAAAAAAAAGATAAACTTTGCAGGTAAAGAACATTTTCCTGACAGGATCCCAAGTCATATTAATAAATTGGGACACTATTTTTTTTCCTATTTTCCATTGAGGTATAGGGGGAAAATAATAGAGAGTTGTTTTTTCCCTCATTATTTGGTGGTCCTTCCTTGAAACTTTCCAAACCAAAGCCATTTCTCACATCTGGTTGGAACGCAGATCCTTAAGACATTCAAGTAATTCAAATCAGATGTAAAAATCTAAGCTACAGTGTATGAAATTCAAGAACAATATAGTTACAGGGTTAGAAAAGTCTGCAATATGGCACCTCTTTTAATCAATACCAGCCTCAGTTTCAGTTTGTCTGTAAATACAAGACTATAATTAAGAATGATCTACTGCATTAATTATTTCAATACCCAGCGTAGCAAGTTACCAGATTAGTGACACTTTGCATTTATAATATCATTAACAATTTGTTTTCCCTGTGCTCTGGGTGAAGTCCACAGCAACGTGGCCTGAATCGGATTATAGTTCCAATGGAAAATATTGAAGATCACTAATATCAATAAGCACTTCCTTATCTCTGCCATTCGGAACTGCCTGTATTGACTTTCGCTGCATTCCAGCAGTTCTGCCCCTACCCAAACGGTAGTTAGTCGTTAATTTCCATTAACTAAGCCACCACTAAACATCATTTAAATCATTTCCAATAAATTCTCCGTTAATGCCTGCTATCTGCATCTCGTTCCCATTGATTCCCAAAAGCTACCACCGTGGGGATTAATTGCTGCCCCAAGAAGAGCAGCTTCCCACAGGTGTCATTGGGAGCGATTTCTCCCCGGCTGCCAAGCAGTAGGGAGCAGTGCTACACCAGACTGCCATGCAAATCAATGCCGAAAAACCCAAACAGCTGCAGCTGGACTTGACCAGAAAACACTGTTTACCCCACCAAGAAGCGCCGGCTCCTCTAGTTGGCCAGAAAATATTTTAGGGCTTTTCTTAGACTTAGCCTGTGAGAATAAAAATAACACTGTATTCCAGCTCGTTCCATTTCAGTAAAAAAAAAATACCATCTGATAAATGGAAGTTCTAGACCAAGGGAAAAATCAGTGCAATTGTTTAATCCTTTTCTGATCCTTATTATAATTTGAGCCCTACAAATATTTCTGACCAAGAAAAAAAGAAAATCCAAACCATTACCTGTAGGATTGTTTCTGGTATTTTTGGATACTGTAGGTTCTCAGCAACACTTAAAACTCCTCGGAATTACATCACCATTTGAACATATCGTTCAGTGTTTTACATACAAGTCAGTTGCATTTAAACTCTCAGAAACTGCCAATTCAAGAAAACAAAACATCTGCCCAACAGTGATGAGCTTGACTAATGTTCCTTTTGAAGAGCAAAGCAAAAGAATCGGCTTTCTGAAAATTGAATGTTACTGCATTTTCGAAACAACATTTTCAATTTTGCATTGCAAAACATTTCCCCCTATTTTCCATACTATTTCAAGTTGACATCTAAATTAAATATTTTGCTTTTATTCAAACAAATCACTTGATTGACCAACAATTATTGTATTCATAATCATGCTTTGTAATAGCTTTCTGGATTGTTTTATTGCTTTCATTAGGAGTGGAAATAAAACCCAACCATAGGATGTTCCCTGAGAAGGAAAAAATTTGGATCTCACGGGGCTTTGGTTAGAGCATTTTTTCATTAGCTTCACTTTCTGAAGATGTTCAATGCATTATCCAAAGAGTCCCTCCAAGCTAGTCCTGTGCAGAAGTTGCCACACATCCCTCATTGTGCTACGGTCAGACCTCATGTCCATTATGCAGTGACAGCAGGATATGGCTTTTCCTAGAGTTTTATGACAGCCTGCTGTTCTTCAGCAGCTCTGCATTGACACAGCAAACGCACCACATGTTCATTATCTGTGTTTGGGGCTGCAGAGGCATAAATTACCAGCAGACCTAAGGCTCCCAACGTGAGAGGGCACTTGTGTGGCTCTTGCTCCATCTGCCCTGCCTTGGATTGCAGCACTGCAGCCAAATCTCAAGGTGACAAAGCCCTGGGCAGGAGTTCCCAACTCTGCATCTGAGGACACCTCCAGGAACCAGCCCCAGGTGCTGGGGGTTATGGCTCTGCTGGGACACAGAGCTGAGCCTTCCAGGCTGCCCCGAAACGCACACAAGGCTCTGATCCACTCCCCCTGCAGAGCCCTGGTGCTGTCGAGAGCTGCTGCTCTTGAGGACCTGAGCAAAGGAAACCCTTGCAGGGCACAAAAAGAAGGAATTTTATTGGTTTAGGAGAATTTATCCCCAGAAACTGGGGATTATTATTATTATCTACACTTCCTTTTGGCTGCTTCCTTTCGTGCCAGCCTTGCCTCTCCTGGGCAGGGCTGAGCCTTTGCAGCAGAGCCTCCCTCAGCATCCAGCCTCAGCCATGGTGCTCCTGCGACATTCCCACCTCTGATCTCCCAGACATCCCCGGGCACATTTACCGGGGGCGTTTCCGAGAGACTCAGAACGGAGGTGCTCACATTTCACCCCAGGATGCCTCAGAAAGGAAGGAGCTGAGGTGCTGCTGAGCACTGGCATTTCAACCACGCACAGGTAGAAAATGTGCCCTCGATGTTCCATGTAAATCCTTTGTAATAATCAGAGAACACATGAAGCAAGTAAAGATTTCTTTCTTTCTAGTTCTAGAGCTTTTTGTGTGTGTGTGGAATAGAGATAGTCCCACCACAGTGCAAGGTTTCAATCCACATTTCTCTATGAAAACCTTGACATACCCTTGAATCCCACCCTGCTTCCTTGTAGGACTAAGATCTTGTTGGTTTTGGATGTCCCAAACATTTTATTATTCTTATTTTGGATTTTTAATTTAAATTATTTTTATTTGGATTTTTGGATGTCCCACACACTTCACAAGCAACAGAGATGAGATTTCAGTCTCTTTTTTCCTCTGTCAGTCCTTAGAAAGAAAGTGTGGGAAAGAGCATATTGCAGAGATGCAGAACAAAATGAAAACAAAATATGATGGATAATAAACTCCACATTTATGGTGATATAACATGCATAGCATCTCTTACGACTGCTTGCACCCCTCGACCCCATTTTCCCAGATAATTTAACTCCAAAATCACAGACTGTGACCAATGTTTTGCTGTACAGCACCAGATAAGGTCATACTTGCTTTTCTCCTAATTCTCTTTTCTGAGTTTCTCAGAGGAAATTTTGCCCTGCAAAACAACCTCCAGAAATTTTAACCTCAAAAATTTTACCCTTGGTTATGAAATCTGCAGTTTTCTGGCCTTTGCAACCTGGAAGCAAAGACTGGGGGTTAGTTTGGGCAGTTGTGAGTTCTTGCCACAGCCTCTGCTCTTTTCCTTTCACACTCAAGTTACCCTGGAAGCCCTGCCCAGGGGTCAGGTGCTTTCAGGAGATAAGGAGCAGCTTGAAAAGTTTGGGAATTTATCCTGTTGTACAGTAAGCTTGACATCTAATCTACAGCTTGTGTTTGTAACACGCCCGGTGGAGTTACACTAATCAGCCGCCCCAGGCCCAGCGCTTTCCCCTCGTTTTTCCACAGCAGCCCCAGTTTTCTGGAGCTGGAGATGCTCCAGCCACACGTTCTTCAGTTTTGCACATGCAGCATTCACTCAGCCCTGGGCAATAACCTCAGGTGACAGTGGCACTGGCACGGAGGGTTCCCTTCCCGAGGGATTCCTGCACCGAGGGAGGATTGGGACACGCACCTGATCTCATCCCTGACTTTTATCAAGCTTCAGGTACCTTTGGACACACACAGGACTTGAAAATGGGAACACTTCAAAAAACGTTTCCAGGGTTTAGTTTTAGTTTACAGGAGAAGTACCTGAATTTGACTTCTGTACCAATTTATATTCCTAAATCTGCGTTCTGACCTAGCCCTTAGTGGCTGAGTGGCGGAGATTAAAATAACCACCTCTGATAATTCCCTAAATTCCTAAATTAAAAGCACTCCTCTGAGATACATAAATGGTTTGCCTGTTTCACATAGAGCAGAAAATCAGGACCAAAGTCCAAGCAAAAATGACATATCAAAACATCAGCTGAAGCAGAAGGTCCCAGCTGTTTCAAATGCCACTAAAACCACAATGATTATTGCTAACATAAATAAAACAAAAATTTTAATCCAGTTTTATCAAGGAGTTACTAACCATATTTCTCCATTCTTCCAGTAGTTTTATGGGAGTGTGTTTTCATAAGCAAGGAGAATATTGGGGACCACTTTCTTTTGTACTGTCAGAAAACCTCAAACTGCTCCAAATGCAGCTAGTAAACAACTGAACTTGGTCAATTCACATAGACCAGAAAAAAAAGCTGTCAAACCAACATCTAAATTATGTCCTTGCAAAGTAACTTGACTTGTGGTGGGGATTTTATTGGACAGTGTCACTTCCTTGTGACCACCACAAATGATAACAGTTGCAAGAGCTTTACAGTTGCTAAACCAAAGGAATGGCTGGAATTTTTGAAAAATCTTTACAGCTCCAGCCCAGGCTGACATTTTGTACTTTAAAAGCTATCTTTAAGCAACTAAATAGGTGAGAGAGTGCTCCAGAAGCTGGCAAGACAAAGGAAAAAAATATCAAAGCCTGCAAATGCCAAGCTGCTGCACTTTTGCTACACTCCGTGGCTGTGGTGAAGGGCTTGGGTTGTTTCATTTGCAGACTCATGGCTCCCTTCATTCCAGTAACAAAAATGCCAATAGCATTTCTAAATTAAACCCAGCATCTTGTCCCTTCTATTTAGGGCAGCTTTTTCTCTGGCCCACCACATCTCCAAGCACAATGCCAGTTCTCTCATACCATCTGTGTAAACTTCCCTCCACTGCTTCCAAAAGTGCCTTTTTCCCACTGCTGGGATCCTCCACGCAAGGAGAAAATGTTCAAGATGAGTTCAGTGATTTTTTTTTTTTTTTTTTTTTTGGCTAGCCAAGTTAAACTAATCACAAGAAGTTCCCCTTTAATTTTTTTTTCTCAATTCCCACCATTATGAAACTCTCCAAAATGTTCTCTGAGAACCCTAATTCTGGCTCTTGACAATTGTGGATGGGGGAGGAAGAGCACTCAAGTTTGATGCTATTCTAAGTGTTATTGCAATTCTTTAGTTTTCCAAAAGACTAATGGCTAAAGGAAGATATTTTTAAGGACACCAAGGAGAATGTCTGCAGCAGGACACGGCACAGGGAAACCTGAGCTTTCTGGAAATTAATTCACTTCCACTGGAGCAGCAGAGCCACAGGGCAGGACTGTTCCCCTCCAGCAATGTGCTGCCTGGATAAAAATGTCCTTTTTGGGATCCAGAGTTGGATCTCTTCATGGCAGTTAATGGATGGTGTTTTGAATCACGGTGATTTTTCACCAGGACCTGTAATTCTACACCTCTTAGGAGATTGTGATCTCTTGCCTCTAGTTGTTTATCCTGGCATTTCTCTGCAAAGTTTGTACCACTCCAGTAGCAACCAGGAGCTGCTGGGAACTGGAATGGGGGTAAGTTAACAGGGTGCAAAGGCTTGAAAATGCAATTTTTTTTCTAATTTTTTTAATCTGCTGGACTTGCAGGGGGACTTGGAGGACAGATTTCTAATGGAGAAGTGAGGGTGACAGAACATTAACATCTGGGTGAACAGTTGGAACACCTGTCTCTCTTTCCCCTCCATAAAACAACAATCCCTTGTCCTCAGTTAACAATTGTAATTCCCTGTTTTGCCATTACAACCAGCCTACATGTTCATGTTTGAATGACAAGGTAGCTTAGAGAAAAAAAATCTCCAAATAATTGTTCTGCAAATGATGCTATTCTTTAACATGAACACAGCGATGAAGTTATGTTCATAAACTCCCTGTTACCAATATAAATAATTACTAAACCATAAAGAAAAATAAACGCACACAATAACCAGAAGTCTAACCCCAGCGCTGCCGAACAGCACTCCATAACTGTGGCTCTGAATTATTGCTGCCTCACCAACACAGCCACAGTATCTGCCTCCATAAAATCCTGCGCTTTACAAATGAAATGGATTGGCTAATTAAGAAAGCCGATGTTTAGTCCCCAAAGTGAAACCACCATCACTGGAACATGACAATGAACCCGCATTTTTCAGCAGTGGTCCCATTCTCATTCCCTGCAGTGATCCACACCTCCCTGCTCCCGATGCCACGCGGAGCTGGGTGTGCTCTGGACGTGTCCTGCCGCTCAGCGGAGCTGTGGCTGCCTGGGGAGTGCCAGGATTGCCCTTGCCCATCGCTGGAGCCGGAGACAGATCCCTGTCTCTGTGTTTTCCTACCATGTGCCAGGAGATATCTGTTAAACTCCCAAAATATGCTGGCTGTGGAGAGCTGCCCGATCACCTTAGCTCCATAAATAGGACAAAAACACACCTACGGAGATGATGTCAGAGAATGTCTGTGTTTCTCTCTGGGCAGCATCCCCAGACCAGCTGCTGACACTTTGCTGGTTGCGTTTCACTTGTAACATTTCAGCATTTGCCAAAGAGATTTTTTCACCCTCTCCACGGATTGCCAGGTGTTACTATCACTCCACCCACATGCCTGAGTCCGCTCCTGGCAAAATTCAATCTTTGCTCATTTTCTTGACCCATGCTCATCTTTGCATTGCTTTTTAATTAATCCACGGTTAGCTGAAGCTCCTGCTGTAAATCAATGATTTCCTTTCAATTCTTGTTAAAGATTTTTCATTTCCCTAAATTTGCAGCACGTTGCACTGGAGCTGCTAACAGCACACTTTTCTCTCATTATCAAATCAGCGAGGAACCGGGTCAGTGAAGCAAAAAAACACAAACCCCAGCGCTGAGGACCTTCAGGCTTAAAGACCTTTCTGTCTGTCCCAGACACGCTGCAAATGAAAACATGGTCTTTTTCCACCTTGGATGCTACAGGCCAGATCCTCTCTGGGTGTAAAGCACGAGGTTTTGGGACACACACATCATGTCCTGAGTTATCCCAGCTGAGCATTTAGCACTTACTCTGCTCTCTAGCTGGGGGAAGAGCTGTCTCTGAAACTGCCCCTCAGACAGGAATCACTGGAGATTTCCTTGCCTCTGCATTTCTAAATGCAAGTTTTCCCACACCTTTTTATTTTGGCACGCAGAATACAGAACTGTGTGGAGTTCTTCAGGGGATGCTCACATTGAGGATGTCTCTTTGTGCCACTGCTCAACATCTCATCTCTTCGCACCTTTACTTGATAAAGTTCTAATCATCATGGGGTTCAGTTTTCCTCATGGGGTTCAGTGTTCATCATGGGGTTCAGTGTTCATCATGGGGCTCAGTTGTCAAGCCACTGGCAAGTGAAAAAGAGCCTTAAAACCCCCCATGCTTCCTAACAGCGTTTGTTTTAAAAAGGCAAGAGGAATAAATTACACAGAAGAGGGTGGTGAACAGACCTACCTGTTTTTTTAAGTGGTGTGAGAGGCAAGGCACTATTTCGGAAAGAAAGAAGGAAAATGCAAATTATGACACATTTTAAGGGAGTTTATCAGGGTGACCATGTGCTCAGCAAGGTCTGTGAACTGCACTCGCCAGACCTCAGCCCAGTTACAGCATCTTCTGTGGCTCCAGCCCGTGCTCCCTGGGCATGTGAATCACATTAAAATTTTAACTTCTTTTCTCCAGTTACCCTTCTGTGAATTTGGGTCTAAATTTTCAGAAAATTGCACGCACAGTTCCGACGATTATGCATGTAATCAATTAGTTATTTCTGTGCACAACTACTGTGACCAGGTATGCAAATCTCCCAGCAGCTCTCGCCGTTTTCCAATAATTTAGCCCTTTGTCGTTTATCCATCCACTTTTGTTCGAAGCACCAAGTTCATGGAAATTTAACTCATTTGAAACATATGTGTAGATCCATATGAACTGCCCAAAAGCGTCACAAAGAGAAAGGATAACCTTGTTGTTAAGGCAGGAGAGCGCGAAATCTGGTTTCCATTCTGAGTTCTGCCACACATTTCCTGTGTAACCTTGGGCAAGTCATGAACTGTAACCCAGCTCAGTGGAGCTGACCTACATGGAAAAGCAGACAGAGCCATCCTTACTCAGAGGGGTTATTGAGGCATTTTGTGTGTTAGCACACAGGAAAAATATCAGAATAGGTAAGTGAAAGGTGCTAAAGAATTATAAGGTATCAGTAATGGTAGATCAGTAATGAGAGATGGCCTGTACTCAGTGAAAAAACAGCAAGTGAAGGGACAAATTGAGAACTGAGCAAAGAAAACAGCAAATTCAGGCAGGGAGATGAAAGAGAACCAAATGGTAGCAGTGAGAATGAGCAGGCATGTGAGTAATTAACCTTTATACAGCAATTTTTACTGTCCTCTTCGGTCTTGTCCTTTCACAAAGGGCCACAGTGTCAGGAGGTATTTGAGAAGAGCTGAGCTGGTTAATGTGGCACTGGCCACCTCGCAGGCTGTCTGATTGGCATGAATTATTCTTCATTAATCAGGGCAATCCTGACAGGGTTATTAATGCCAGGTAGGGCCAAAAGCTGGTGGAGAGCGCTGTGTTCTTGAAGCAATTACGATGGCTGTGTTCGGCTAGAGGAAAACACGCACTCTGTGCTCCCTCACACAGCAGAGCAGAGCTGCAAAGTCAGTTCTGTGGCTGCCATTGCCTTCTCCTCCCTGGATGAAACACAATTAGATTTGCACATTACTTCACTGAATGTTTGGGGCACGGCCTTCTGGGAGCCCTGTAAATCATAACATGTTCTGAGAGAACACATCTCCTGTAAAAAATTACCTGATTTTGCAGCTGACCTAGATATGGCACTCACACTGACATCATTAGGAGTCTAGAGCAGACTGATTGCAGTATCTGGCCCAAATTTATGACTTAATACAGCAAAATGTTCAGTATCCTCAGATCCAACTGGGATAAAATGTTACAACTTGGGGCTCTATGTAGCAAATTTCCACTTTGATTAACATAAAAATTTTTCCTGGTGAGAAATGAAACCAAGTTTTTGAAATATATTAGATTGTATCATTTTACCTCTAAAAACCAGTTTAGTGAGTCTTCATTTCATGCATGATAAGCCTTGGAAGACTTTGGAAACAAGGAAAATGAATATTGAATGAGCAAAGAAAATCCTGGTACATTAATTTTAAGGGTTTCTAGGCTTCTGGCAAACGTTTGACAATATTCCTTGATACGAACCTCTAAAGGAGTCGTGATCCTGCCAGTCTGGGGGCACTGGAGCCTCCCCGTCCATCCCTCCCACCTTCAGCACTGCTCTGTTCCTTCAATCCAGCATCCTGCACGGAAAAACCACAGCGATTCCATCACCTGCCTGGCAGTGAGAAGGCTGCAAGGGATGGGTGGGAGTGCATCAGCCTCCTCAGTCCCCTGGAATTAATCCCTGTTTGAGTTGGAGCACATCTTTTGGAAAAAGATATCATCTTGATTTAAAATGTTCCAGTGAGGGAAAATGTGCTGTAAAGGTCGGGAAATTATTTTAATGGCTAATTAAACTCAATTAAAAAGCTACGGTGATCAGAAAGAAGCTTCACAGGGGGCCTTATCAGCTGCAGAGAAGAAGGCCAGATTTGTTTTTTACAGGGGAATTGCACCTGCGTGACGTTGCTTATTTTTTAACCCTTGACTGAAACACAAAACTCACTGCAAAACCCTGGGCAGCAGAATGATTAGCTGAGTTACCATTGCCTTCCAGGCCTTGTGAGGGCTCTGAACATAATCTGAAACATGGAGATGAATGGGCACTGTGCCGTGGGAGCAGTTCCACCACACCTTAGCTCGTCTTCATTGCTGAGGTCAATGGGAAAAGCCAGGCACTTCCACGCCGTGATTCTCTGGATCTCAGTCGTGCTCCCTGTCTGGGGTTTTGTGACCCTGCAGGTTTTGTAAGCAGTCACCACTTCAGAATTGGATCCTGGGGGGAATTCCTTCCACTGCGAATGGAGTTAACTCTGGGAAAAAACATTTCTTAAACAGCAAGATCCTTAAAGGAGAGCTCCATCTTTCATTTTCTCTGTGTTGTGCTCACCTACAGGCCCTAGAGAGTAAATGACAACAATGCAGAGTTACACAAGTGGAAACTTAAAACAAGAGGTCGGATGGGAAACACAGCTTTCATCCATGTCTGGGGTCATGCCTGGGATGCAAAGAGATCATTTCATTTATAGAAGACTCAGTAATTGTAGGAGGAATATTGTCTACCCCTTTCTCCACTCTCCAAAGAAATTACCTAATAGTTTCCAATTGAGAGGGCTTTTAAAAGAATTTGGGTTTGATTCAGCCATCATCTCAAATAAGGAAAAGTATTTTACTCTTAAATTGTAATTTTCATTAGTTGCCTAATGCCGGTTGAAATTCACACCATTCCTCGACCCAACACATGCTTCTTAAATTTTCACTACCTTTGATAATAGAACGAATAGAATACATGGGTGAAAGTAATCATCTGCTGTGCCTCTAACCCACGATCCAAAAAGTTCCTTAAGAAACAGGATTTAATTTCCAGGCAGGGAAGATGAGGCAGAAGAAGGTCTAGGGCTTTGTCTGGGATCACACAACAAGCCAGCAATTGGCCTGGGAATAAAATCCAGGTGTACTGTTGAATTTCCATATGCCATCCTCTAACCAACACTACCATCCCAATTCCTTCTCTCCACAGCTATATCTGATTTTAGCAATGTTGGGAATGTGCAATTTTTGTGCCAGGTTCTGAAGAAGACCAAGCTGTTTTACCTGAGCCTGTGGAATATTAAAATGCTGCTTTATTTTGCTTTGATGGGTAAGGAAATGTCGGTTCCACCTGTCAGTTCCTGGCACAGAAATGATAACTCTGACAAACCTCAATGCTCACATTCACTGCCGAACGATTGGGTCACTGAAAAGATGGAAAATGTGGTTTAGAATGGAAAAAACATTCAGCTATCTATATGACAAATATAATTGAGGTAGACTTTCTTCCTGAGTCCTCTGACGAGGCTTTTAAAATGCTCTTTGCTAACCAAGAGTGTCCTGTGGGTGTGCACGGTGCAGGAGGGGCTGTTTCAGGAGGGCAAGGACCAGCTACAAAGAAGTGATAATGGAGGACAGGGATGCCTGCAGAAGCCACAGAGATTCCTCCTTTTGTCTCCAGACAGATGACAAGGACCAGGATTCTTTCACACACAGAAAGAAACAATTGCTGGGTGCTCGGAGGAAATTCAGTTGAGCCCCAGATACTGTAAACTATGAGGCTTTTGTTCATACAGAAGAAAAATATGATGGTTGCGAGTCCCATCAATATCAAATTGTTGGGGCTTTTTAAAAATAATTAAGCGAAAGCTTTCTCTGGTTTCTCCCACAAAATGCCTTGGGAACTTGCAGCAGATCCCAACTGTCAAGTAGTTGCCCTTTTTGTTCGGCCTAAAATATGTCTATATTTTTCTCTTCCCCAATTAGATAATCTTTATTTTCCATTCACCTCCGGCCTAGCTGCATCACTTTGACCTCTCTGTGAGGCCTGGGTAAATCCTGGAGATGCTGGGCCACAATTCTTAAGAAGGAAACTTCAAGTTCTTTCCGCTTCAGTTGCCCTTCACATGTCTGAGGCAGTTAGGGCTGCTGCCCCATAGTCTGCGTGGCAGGAGCTGTGTGCTGGCTGTGGCACCCATTGTCTGCATTTTTCCTCTCGTTAGTCTCCTTGACCTTTCATTGTCTTACTCCTGCAGTGTCAGGTCAGACTTAGTGTAGGTCTCCCTTCACTAAGGACCCCTTTCCTTTCGTGGATCACTAAGCAGGACAATTGCTCTATCCATCTTTTCAGGGTCTATTGTCGAGCCCCCCCTGAGCTGAGAAAGGTTTGATTCACTGGGAAACCATTTTGGTCAAAGGGAAACCTGACTATGTGTCCTTTTAGGAACTCTGTCTTAATCACTGACTTTTTTATCTGGGATATGAAGAGGATTCAGGAGATCAAAAGGTTTGGGAGTACATGGGTTTGACCACATTTTTCCTGGAAATAATGGGAAACCTCCACTGAAAAATGAGCTCCGTTACAATGGGCAAACAAGAAGGAAAGCCACATAGTGTTCCCAGCGCATTCTGAATCGTCAGACCTTCAATAGCTTCCATAGAGAAGGGAAAAAGTAAACAGAAAATGTAAATGGAATGTAATAATTAATGGACCTAAAGAAACAGACTCATTTGATTTGCGCATAATCACTGCCTTTAAAAAAGAGGTAAGTCCAAAGGGATCGGCAGAGCAGATGGAGGAGGCTGAGGACGGGAAGCTCAGCCTGGCTGGGGTGTGTGGGACTGCTCAGGACCAGCAGCTTGTCTCACCTCCGCGAGGGATTGCACATCCAGCAGCCACACGCTCCCCAGGAAATGTCACAGAGATCCTGCTGGAACATCACAGTGGAACTCTGCTGCGCTTGAAGGCCACGGCTTTGCCACCAGACATTCAGCCACAGCCCTGCTGATGCCTTGAAGAGTTCCTCCTGCGCGGAAACCCTGACCATTATTAGCAATTCTAAGGCCAAATTAAGTGAGGCACTCATGAAACTTCCACAGCTGACTAAAATTCCAAGGAAGTTCACCAGCAGCAACCATCTCCATTCAGGCAACTTCTTGAAACAGAGATGTAGGCGCGTCTCTATTTTCCAAATATCAAATCATTTATTTCAAGGACGTACGGAAAAACAGGAAGAATGAAAACGCCTGTTTTCCTGCAGTGTAGCTGGAGCCCTTTTACCGACTCGTGTGCCAAAATGCTTTCATAAATGAACATTTCGCTCTTCCTTCAACCAGCTGTTACCTCTGCACACAGTCAGCTCGAGCCCCTTCAAAATGCAAAGCTGAAAATTGCAGTGTAAGATAAAAGGGAGGAAAGGGACTGGTCTTGGGAAGGCAGGCAAGCAAAGGGAGGAACTCGGACAGAAATTCTTGGAGAGCTGGACTCATATTCCTGCTATCAATAAGATGAAAGAAAAAATGTAAGCAGAAGCCCATGACTCAACTTTTCCCTTTGACCCAGGCAAAGTCAACAGGTTGTTTGCCTTTCTCCAGAGATCTACTTTTCCAAAGAATTATCAGAGCTTCTCTTGCATTTTTTTCCCCCAAACTTTTAGCATGAATAATTTAGGATTTTACTTTGGAAAGTACCCCAATTTAATCTGAAGTTTGTATTTAAACTTCAGAACATGCTGAGACCTTTACCTGAATAATAGAAAAAAAGTCAATTGGATATAGTGAGTGCCTCTGCACTGGTTTTTGGATGAGGAGCTACTGCTGGCCCCTAACAAGGAGATTAAACAGATTAAACATCTCTTTTTCAATAAAACAAAAAAAGGCTTTAAAAAATCTAGAAAAGCCAAAATAAAAGAAAAAGTGTTTTCAGCCATGACGAGTAAAAACTACATTTACATCTCTGGTATTTCAGATAAAGATAGGTGTAGAATTGAATGCGATATGAACCGTTCCTGTCTTCTGTGGTGAAACTGCCAAATCTCGCATTTTGTGGATGAAACACGAACATAATCCTTGTGATATTTACATTAAGCATGATGAGGAGAATTCTTTTTTTTTTTACTGGCACACATTGCCACTGAAGGAATGACAATATTTACAGTAACTTTAGTGCCACCTTAATTTGCTGCTGCCATTTGATTTCCCAGTGTCAACTGATCACTTCAGGTCAGCAGTGTCACTTTCTGCCAACATTACCAAATAGAAGTGTCCAGGATATTAAATATGCTTGCATTTACATGTGAGAGGAAGGGGGAAAGTGATACAAGCATTCCCTGTACTGTAGAAACACCAGAATGTCATTTCAGTTGAGCTGCGACCGGCTCGTTGACAAAGCTCTGCTCCACAAATATCTTTAGTCCCAATCCTTAATGACGCTAAATACCGATTTTTCTATTAATGAGATATATATAATACATATATGCATTTCTACAAATATAAGAGAGAAAAGAAGTGATCAGCGAAGCAAAACACAAGTATTTCTGCTGATCTGGTGCAATCAGTGCAGCTGCAACTTCAAGTACCCAAAGTCAGAGAGCAAATTCTGTGGGATGTATTCCAGCCATACGAGGGGAGCCCTTTGCAAAATGGAAGTACATGGTCAGGATTGTTTGGAAAACTGTTGAGTTTTATGCACACTTTAAGCTTGATGAAGAGAGATTTGCTGAACAGGTCTAAGGATCAAACCACTGTCTTGCACACTTCAAGAAGTTTGGTCCAAGAACATCCTGGAGGAAATACCTTTAAGTGGGAATGAGGAATTGTTTTCCATTTCCCTTGGTGACTACACCTCTTTGCCTGTGGAAGCCCTGAGTTGTCCCAGGTATCCTCACAGCTCAGTCTTTCTTGATGAGCTAACTTGCGTAAAATTTGTTATGGGCCCCAGGAGAAATTAATTCCCCTAATTAGATTGAGAATTTAACTTTGCACCGCTAAGTAATTTGGAAAGTTTCGTACTTCCTTCTCTGCTAGCAGCTTGGTGGAGGCAGGACCTCCAACAAAGCCCTGGCAAAAGCAGTAGGGTCACCTTTTCCATTCGCACAGTTGGACCAGGAAGAGGATGGTTTTGTCTCCCCATCCCAAACTGCCATTAAAATGAACAATCCTGTTCCTCACAAAGGACTGCTGGCTCTGCTGCACATTTCACTGAACGGCAGTATGGTCACTCGCATAGCTGAAGACATAAGGTTTGTAATATGATTGAGCTAATTGCTTCCAGAGGGAGGGAAAGAGAAAGAAGCCATAAAAAGATATCCAATATCTGAAAATCAGGGGTTTTTCCCTCCAACCAATTCTGTTAGCAGAGCTTTAAATGTCAGGTGGAACATAAATTACTAACTGTTTTTCCTGTCATCATGTGCATTTTCTGTCTTTTGTTAAATCTTTTCTCCACTGTTGGTTCATGCCAATAGCTCCAACAGCAAAATGCACTAGAGACAGGTGGGGAAAATGAGTGTGCATTCTGACTAATTAGTTTCAATTAGTAACTAACTACTGATGTTTTGTTCAACATTGCAATTTTCTAATCTTGAGACACTGAGTGGGTGCAAAGTTGTATTAACTCCTCTTTTGTAATAGCAGGGCCAGTAGCTGGTTAAAGTCAAAGGAAAGATTCCCATTAACTTTAGTGGTCTGTGAATCAAGCTCTTGATATATATAGAAGGCCCCTGAAAACAAAGTTTTGTTTTTTAATGTATTGTCTCATTTGTTGAATAGCATGGCTTGCTGCCCAGAGTTATGGCAGTTCACAATGACTATTCTTCCCACCCATTCTCCTTCTCCTCCTTCCATTAATCAGTGATGGGTCAAATTCAAATGTTTTGGAAGTTCTGTCTGGTTTTGATGTGACGGTACATAAAAATATCTACAAAGTGGTTATTAGGGTGCTTGGTGTGGCTGCATTTGTCCTGGGGAAACCTCCCCCTCCTCTCTGAGGGCAGCAGCACATTTTGTGGCAAGGTTGGCAGCTCTACAAGGTCTTCTTTGAGGCAGGCTCCACTCCCTCTGCCCCAGTGGTACATCCATCATTTTTGGTTTTCCTTTCCAAAATGCTTTTCACAAAAGTCACTTCCTTGTTTCACATTACTCCATGCTTTGTGAATTCAGACTGAGACATGCTGTGAAACAGATCCGTATCTGGTGTAAATCAGCATCATCCTGCTGCTCTCAGCGGAGCTGCAAAACTCTGTACCCATGGAGGATCTTGCCCATGAACTTTCTGCACCACGGGGCAGCTTTGGTGGAGTGGAAAACAGTTCACGTGTTTTGGGGAGAGATGTGAGCAGGAACAGCAAAAGGAAAATCTCACCATCTCACCTAAACAATAAACTGTTGAACTTCACAGATTTTGACATCTCTCTTCTGCCTAATGAGATTATTTTTTTTTTTGACAACCCTCATATTGTCCATTTCTGGGTACTAGAAAGTGGTGCAGAGGGGGAAAAAAAAAAAAAAAGAAAAACAACCCCCCCCAAAAAAAATAGAAGACCAGGCTGATGAGAGCTCAATTAGTATCATAAAATAACCCTCTATAAAAATATCCTTTCAACTCCCATTTCCTTATATAACTTGCCACCCCCAAGCACCTTTTTAAAAAGTTCCTCAAAGTTTATTCAAGGATGCATTTGGTTAGGCTTACAGCATGTGTCACTTGCTGGCCAAAAGTGACAGAAGGGGTTTCAGTGTGCTGCTCTCACCACGGTGACACTGCCTTTAATTTAGAGTAAGTGATTATACATGTTTGACTGTCAAATCACTGCGTGCAGCTTTTGTGGTTGGGGGCTTGTTTTATCAAAGAATTCTGCTGAACCTCTTCCAAACCAGAACTCCCATGTGTATAATTATATTGTATTTTCATTATATAAACTTTATTTTTAAGACTGAAAACATATGAAATGATTATGGAAATGCGCATTCTACACGACACCGCCACGTACTTGTGGGAAGAGAGGTTTGCAACATAAACCAAGTGTTGCCATTAATGTACAGGTACAAGAAGCATCCATGTGACTCAGAAAACTAAGGATGGGATGGAGGGATCTGAAAATACTGGCAATTGAACTTCAGATTAAAAGAAAACCCTTATTTTGCATTAAATAGCATGTGACACTCTCTGGAAGTAGACCTCAAGGATTCACAGCCTGCAGGTGAACATTGTGTAGCAAATGCAGGTGCTTCCAAAACATATTTCAAATTTATCCTTCAAAAAATTGTATTCCTTCATTGATATATTTGATTGGTGCAAACACATCTCCATGAGAGACCTGTTTTGTCCTGGGACAATTATTTTGGTGTTTTGCACAAAAATTGTACATTTATAATTAGTTTAATTTCATTGTCTTCTGTCACAACCCAATGAGGACCTAATTTCAGCTTGAACAGGTGCCCCAGAGACCAATATTTTAAGAGATCTTCAACAGAATATTGTTCAAGGTAGGATCCAAAATTATATCCAGCAGCAAGGTGTGGCTGGGAGGGATAAACTGGGTAAATTCTGAGGAAGTTGCCACCACCTTGATGCCCACAGTCCATATTCATTCATATGGATTCATGGATTTTATTTTATTAACAAGGTGATTAAGCTTTGTCCTCCTGTCATAAACACTGAACTGAATCACCACATAGATTAAACAATTTACCAACTACATACTAAGTGTGTCCACATAATTCAGCACTTGAATTCCACTCTCCTGCACCCTTATCCCATTGTCCTAAATGATAAACTGTCCTTTATTTCAAAAACTTTTGGTAGGTTTTTTTCTGTCTGCCTCAGTAATGTTGGCTTGACTAACAGTGATTCTTTAAAAAACAACCCTTAAAAAAAATCAAGACTCTAAATGGTATGTCGTGACAGCAAACCATATCTATATCTATATCTATATCTATATCTATATCTATATCTATATCTATATCTATATCTATATCTTCATGGACATAGGAACATATGCACACAGAGAGCAAGAGAGGTACACAGAAAGCAAACCAAAGCAAACATCCATCCTCAGAGCAATCTGTGAGTCACCTAAGACAAATGCTAACTCTTTCAAGGCAATCCTATACAATAGATCAATAAACAATATCTTCAGTTTCAGGCTGGGAATTTAGACCCAGTCATTTACAAGGCAAAAAAACAGGTCAAAGAATAATGGTGATAACTTGCCTTATCATCAAGCAGTGCGTGTGACAAGCACACTCACATGGCTCTGATTTTTCTGTCAGGGTGACAGCTCAGAAGCCACTGATGTCACAGTGTTGCAAACCTGAGTGGAAAATCAGAGACAGGTTTGAAAGCAACCCCTCTCGTAATTATGTATAACTTATAAGTTAAGATATAACAAACTTTTAAAAGGACAGCAAATGAAGAATAAAACCGCTCGAATGAACACAGGGCTTCTTAACCACCAGAGAAGTCACCTGAAGAGAGTTTTGGAGCTCAGTGTAGCAAATCCTGCACAGCACTCTCAAAGTCCCCAGCCCAAGCCACTTTGAGCTCAGCTGCTCTTGGGCAGAGGGAGTTTGGAAGCTGTGAATCACTGTCGAGCAGTAACGTATGTTTTCATAATCTTCACTTTCAGGAATGTCCATCCAACATCCCAGCTATTGACCATTCGAGAAGGGTGCAGATGGAATGTGGTTTCCACATTTGGAAGCACGCTGGGGTGAATCTGCTCCCGAAGTGTGTTTATGTTTGAGGGACTTTGCATGCAGGCTATCCTCAGGGCATGATAAACTCAGCTCTCCAAAGACAGGAGTGCAAGAGGCAGTTCTGTAGGAGGAGGAGAAGAATCCCAAAGGATGGAAGAGCTGAAAATTACATTTCGTTTGGAGCACTGAAATTGGATTTTCAAGATTTGAAGAGCCTTTCTCATTTAAATGAAAAATAACAAATCCAGCAAACTCACCACAAATGATTAAGTGTTGGGGGGGTCTGGAGCTCTAAAACAAGACACCGTGTTTCCAGGCATCTCCACAATGAATATAAACTGGCAGTAAACCATGTGTTCAAATATTGATATATCTCAAAATATCTGCAGGTGATTTTTGCAATTTTCAAAGCTCACCTGATTTTACACCACCTCCTTCCCTCTTTCCATACCTCCATGTGGATACTGACATGTGCCGTCACTGCTGTCACTTAGAATTTGTCTTTCACAGCCTCAGCAATCATTTTTGGTGTAAGGGAGGAGCTTGCCAGCATTCTGTGGCATGGCATTTAGGCCTGGCTCCCACTGTGTGCGTATTTCCACCGAAGACAATCAGTTGACATCAGGTATTCCGCAGACCCGGTGCTGCGGTTTCTTGTGATTTCTAGAGAGATTAGAGCTAGAAACAACAAAAGGCTTGAAGACAACGTAGAATTATTGATGGATTTGCCCCCAAACTCATGTAAACAACTTCCTCACTCCCAAAATAACTTCCAAACCACCTTCCCCCCCTGCCACACTTATGTATCCCTCCGCACTTCCTGATCTTGGCTGGGATATTTCAGAAATAGCCATTACAATGGTGTTTCCACCCCGAAAGAGGAAACGCTGGGTGGGAGGAGTTATGAAAGGAACAGAGGAAGCAGAGCTGTTTTCACACCAGCTCGAGCCGCACTTTCACAGCAAATAGGTGGAAATGCATCTGGGGGCAGCGAGGCACCGCAGCCCCGCGGCACAGGGACGGCACGGAGTGTGTGTGGCTCCCTGCATCGCTCAGCACAGCCCACGCTGACAGGCAGCTCTAAAGTGTTGAACACACTGAATGAGCCCAGGTCAGGCCAGAGTCAGCCCCGAGCGTCCCTCCCTCGCTCCCTCCCTCGCTCCGTGCGCGACTCACGGCGACACGGAAGGTGCGGCGCGGCTCCGAGCGCGACTCCGAGCGCGACTCCGAGCGCGACTCCGAGCGCGGCTCTAAGCGCGACTCCGAGCGCGGCTCCGTGCGCGGCTCTGAGCGCGACTCCGAGCGCGACTCCGAGCGCGGCTCCGAGCGCGGCTCCGAGCGCGGCTCCGAGCGCGGCTCCGTGCGCGGCTCTGAGCGCGGCTCCGAGCGCGACTCCGAGCGCGACTCCGTGCGCGGCTCTGAGCGCGACTCCGTGCGCGGCTCTGAGCGCGACTCCGAGCGCGACTCCGAGCGCGGCTCCGAGCGCGGCTCTAAGCGCGACTCCGAGCGCGGCTCCGAGCGCGGCTGCTCCGCCACATGCGCTGGCAGCAAGGCAGGATCGGAGCTCCCGGGCTCGCCGCTCGCCATGCCCTGTGGCTCCGCCGGAGCGGCCGCGGTGCGGGAGCGCGGTGCCGGAGCTCCGTGCGCGGCCGGGATTGCTTTCGTGCGTCTCCACCTGCTGGCTGGCATTCCGCTAACCGCAGCCCCGCGGGGACAGCGGCTCCTCCGAGGGACGGGCTGACGTGGGAAATGTCACTCGCTTTCACAAGGAGATGGGCAAACAAGCACGACAGGAGGGATTGTTTTCTAATTTGATAACGAGCAACATCCTGCATCTCAGGTGACAGGTAGACATTTTTCACACCGAGCTTTTGAACTTCCCGGAGCCTCACTTGAGAAGATAAGCAGTAAGAAAGATTTTTTTTTTTTTTTTTTTTTTAAAAAAGGAATTCCTGAAGTGTGGGACCATCAGCGTTTTATTTCTCTACCAAAGCCAGATGCTAAGGATGTTAACGTGCTTTCATTGACACAGTGAAGGAGGGAAATTGTTTATTAATATCTGGAAGCACGAGCATTCTGGGGCCCACAGCTTAGTTGCTGTGTGGTTAGGAAAGCAGTTCCTTAGCAAATGCAGGCAGGCAGCTGTTTCAAATGGAAAGGAATAGAAATGATTAATGACTTCTATGCTTTAAAGAAATGAACCCACAGGATTTCTTTCTTCTACTGTGCTGTCCCACTTGGCCATTTCTGTCATGTGCCCTGGGACTTTCTTTGGAAGTTTTCAATGGTCTGTCGTGAACTACTCTTTAGAAACTTACTGGACCAGATCTGGAGCCAGACAGATGCCAGCTGTGGATCTGACCCATTTGTACATACATTTACAGACTCTGAGCACAGACTATCAACACTTGATATTCCATGAACTTTGTCCTGCAGCAGCAAGAGTATATCTTGCTTTCAGACACTGCAGTGATGAGCGCAGTATCAACTCCTATTTAGAGCAGGATCAGTGTCACCTTTTCCCCCTTGCAGCTGCATTTTGTCCAGGCTGTATTGTACAATGCAGCAGGCAAGGGGCACTCTCAGGAACCCAAACAGTACAAGGAATGAGCATTTCCTTTGTTCATCATGTCAGCTATCAATATGGATTATTGGTATTTTACCATCTCCTGCGCTTCCAGCAGTGGCTTGTTTTTATCCTTTCCAAACCACTTACTCTGTTAACTGTCCCACTCTGGCTCTTAAGTCTTCTTTGCCTGGCACCACAAGGCAGAGAAGGCTAAAAAGGGGATGAGGAAGAGAAAGAGGAATATGGAGGAAAGAAAAGGGAAGGCTATACAAAACAGGTATTATTTTCACTGAATTTTTCACAGTGAATCACCCAGCCAATTTTATTATATAACTTGCCAGAGTAAGTAATATACTTACTTACTTCTTATAGGCAGAGTAAGTTCTCCCCTCTCTTGATTTCATGGAGTTATTTTGAATTTACTTTTGTTCAAAAGGGTACACACTTAGATCCACTAGAGGTTCTGTTGCCATATTTTTGATTACTTGTTCAGAACCACTGAAGCTTGAAATGTTTGCTCTTCCAAAGAATTATCCCACTTCAAAAGGGGTATGACTAAACACTGAGAACAGGATAGATAGCCCAGAAGGTGGCAAAGGTGCCAGTTGCATATCTGTGCAATCCAACACAGCCAAGCACATCTATTACACAGCTACACAGGCAATGCCATGATTCCTGGCAGGGCAATATATTCAGTTTTTGTTAGCACTGGAGATATGACTAAGTTAGCTGGCTGTATGAACCCAAACCCATCCAGTAATTTAGGACGTGTATGAGTTTAATGCACCCTGAATGTGTCTAATAGCTTGGCAGGCAGGCAGCTGAATGGAGCTCTCAGAGATTACTTTAAGACACAGCAGGACTGGAAGATGACATTTCCTTGTCCATGGGGATATCGCTCTCAAGTCACCATTTCAACACAGGAAGTTATCTGCAACCTGGGGCAACACTGTGAACAATTAGCCTGCTGTCTGATGATATTTAATAATTAGCCACATAAGGCTTTCCTACAAAGTTGTCAGAAAGGCTCAATTGATTATTTTAACTAAGCCTATTTAAAATACCTGAATAAACCAATGCAAAACAAAAGTGACTTTCGCACATTTGAACTGCAGGCTTCCTTTACATCATTTATTTTCAGTGAAGGAATAAAGACCAGCTCAAATGAATGATGTTTCTCTTTCTATAACTCTTTGGAGATCTCTGTCAGGTACCCAGGTGAATTAGCACTGATGCCATTCAAAGACCACAGCAGAAGGATGAGCTCTATACATGTGAGTACCTCAAATCACACATAGAGGCACAAATTCAGCTGCATGTTTCAATCCACTTTGCTGAAAGCAGAAGTTGCTCCAGCAGCCTGAATCTTCTTCCACGGGCTATTTTTGAAACTGATATAACTCAGGCAGGAAGTGTGAGTGTGTGTATCTGTGCTGCTGAACACCACATGAGGGCCAGATCTGTTTCTGCAGCTGATTCTTGCTCCTGGTTTTGTTTCGTTTTGTTGTTGTTTGTTGTTGGTGGTGGTGGTGGTTTTTTAACCTGCAAAATACTTCCTGAAAACTTATCCCAAGAACAAGTATTAAGGTCTTATTCCTACCTGGATAATCTAGCTGATGTGCATATGGATAAATGTCTCTCTTGTTTTCCTGGCCCCTTTTATCTTTCAGTATTTGGGTGGTGCTCTCAGTTGACATTGTCTCAGTTAACACAGTATTTTATTGCCATATAAAAAACTCTTTAAAAATAAAGCTCAGTTGAAGATCCCTCCATAGTACAGCATTTCTGCCACCCATGAAAAAGTATTTTAAAAAAGGCTGTGAAATTCATTATTATTATTATTATTATTATTATTATTAGGTTTTGCCCAAAGCATGTCAATGCTGAGCAGAATGTAAGGCCAATGAAAAAGTCACGTGCACCATTTGCCAACAGATCCTACATCAGTGGATGTTCTCAGGCTTCAGAGATGCTCTACCAGTGAGTAAATACTGATTTTGGACATTTCACTGTGAATGAAAATTATTGCCTGCAATAAACTCTCTGCCAGTCTCTCAGTACAAAAAGGTGGGTGGTTTGCTCTCGGTATTAAAGGTGGGTGACGGCGAGGTGACAGCGAAATCCCACAGGGCCTTGAGTGTCCCCAGGCCTTTCCCAGGTTGGTGGCACCTGGTTCTGGCCCAGATCTCCATCCCTCTGCTTTCTGTCCTGCAAGCTGAGGCTTGTGAGCACCAGGGGAGAAGCAAGCCTCAGTCTAGCAGCACAAATACCGAAGTGACTTACTTCCCTGGCTGGAACAAGGAGGAACTGTGGAAGGAATTGCAGCTCTCTGAGTCATACTTCCTCCTTGGAGTTTCTCTTGGAGTGGTGCAGCCCTGCACCATGCCTTAGGCTGGCTCTAGGGTTAAGCTTGTCCATCACAAAGTGATAGAGGAAAGGAGTGAGGCACTGGATTATCATACCCTCAGATTTCCCAGTTGCAGCTCTAAATATAGGCAAACATGTAAAAATCTGTTTCTGGAAACAGTACAACTATTTAGCTCCCAACCCTTCAAACAACATACATGAAAAATAAAAAAAACCCCACCACCCTAAACCCCAAACCCCAAAAAGCCCCAACCAGTTCTCTCCCAACCAAGATCCTGTGTGTGGAACCATGCTAAGCACATTCTGGTCTGCAGCCAGGGAGTGAAAAATTCCCAAATGCCACACCTATCCAGGGTGTGACTAGAGACTATCAACTAGTTTATATTTGCACTTTGATATACAGCACATGCTTAACATCATATGGTGTATCCTTGGAAAAAAAAATTAGCAACAAGTTTCAACACAGAAATTGTGTTAGATTAGGAGGCCAGAATAAATAAGAGCCAATGAATTGTAGAATGACTTGAGGTAGCATAGAAGATCTCATCTTAAAAAATAACACGAAGGCAGTACACTACAGATGAAACACATAATGAAAAGACATTCCAAAGTCCTCATCTGAGAACAGATTACAAATAAAATAGGCTCAGGCATGCCAAGAATAAAATCTTTGATATGGAAATGCAGTAATGGTTAAATGAAATGGGCTGAAAATCTATTTATCAACAGTGTGTAATGCCTACTTGGATCGTCCCATGAGAAAAGCAAATAAGGAGTAGTAGGAGAATACACAGGCACTGTTAAAAAGTTTACATACCTCCTGGTTTCAAACCTCAAGATAGAGCCCTTCACCTGAACTGGAGATTTTGAGAAGTCACAAAGTTGGTGTGAAAACACACCTCAAAGGATTCAGGAAACACAGCCCAAGACCCAGATTTTCAGGAGTCACCCATTGTGTTCAGAGTATTTAAAAGGACCTGGAGCCCAGACAGTGAAAAAGAGCCCTCTGGCAGCAGGCCCCCCATGAGCATCATTCCCCAAAGCCCAGCCCAGGCCAGGGGGCTCCACAAGGTCCTCATTGATGGAAACGCTGCTGTGAGAAAGACCAGCAGAGCTGCTCTGAGTGACACCACCCAACTTCAATGGGCCCCGCGTCCCACCCAGGGCGGAATCAGCCCTGACTGCTACCTCGGGATCCCTTCCCTTTGTATCCACACTGGCCCTCTATTCCATTATTGCCAATGGGCATGTAAGTCATTACTGCGCCCGACATGTGAATCACAAATGCGAGTGCCATGGAAATTAAACTCCCTGACCTGCTTGCATTTTTCTCTTTGATGTCAGCCTGAATAGGCATTTTTGACTGGAACATACTTTTAATTTTGAGAGCTGGCAAGGCAACCACAACCTTTTCTGCAAGGAAGAATTCTTTGTTGTTCTTCCCGAACTGCTCTCCTAAAGAAAGAGTGTCTCAGCAAGTAGAATTACGGAAGGCCCGGATCTTGTTTGCACCATGCTCAAACACAGGAAACAGAAGACAGCTCCCGTGTTCCTGTTCACACCAGAAATGCACAGCCCTAGCTGCATCAGCCTGAGCATGTTGCATAATTTCCATTCATATGACACAGAGCTGAAAATGGGAAATATCTCTCATTCATGGCTGAGGACTTCTCTTCACAGTGGCAACCTGGGTTCGGGGTTGTTGTGGCCACATGCAGCCCATGGGGCAGCTGCGTGCCCCAGGTCTGAGCACCAAATCACTGGGACAGGCAGAGGTGTTGGGACCTGAAGGAATTTGCAAGAGATCCAGGACCAATATTAGATTTCCCTTTGAAATCATGCGATATTTTGCTGAAACTCTGCAGCGGTGCCTGTTTTGAAACTCCCATTTCCCACCTCACTCTCACTGACCTGCTTGAAATAATAAACCCAGACCGTTTTCCAAGATGGATGACACAGGGACCAGGGATCAAAAACCTCACTTGTGTCTCTAAAGGTTTTTTCCATGGTTGGAAACCTTGTTCTTGCATTCATCAAACACAGAGGACTATTTTTTGCTTCACTCTCTCAGCCAGGAGGCATCAAAAAGGGAGATGTCTAGGCCATCTTTTTCTTCAGTTCACAGTATGGTTCTTACAGCTGCAGGATTTCAGGTAAATAAATATTCCAGAACTAGGAAATAAGCACGAATTCAAATTACATGTCCATGCCATTCAAAGGAAAATCTTGTTTTGAGACATGTGGCTATCTGGGAAAAAAATTATTGTTTGATGCACTGTTCTGTAATTTGTCAGCTGGACCTTTTCTAGAACTTTCAGTCTGGCAAAGAGGCAGAAAATAAGTTTATGGCCAGGAAGATGGCACAGATGTTGACTTGCTGGAGTTCCAGATGGGCTCGATGATCCACATAAAGTAGTATTTTATAGTTAAACTGCTGGAAATAGAAATCTTCATTACTGAATAACTACAGAAAACTCCACAGTTAAGATTACAAGAAGAACAGACTATTTATTTCAAGCCAATTTTTCAAACCTCCTCAAACCCAAACGACAATCGATTGACTGCAAAATTAATCTATCAAGGTCTGGAACACAAATCTGAGGTTAAAGACATAGGAATAGTACTTTTGAAACCTCAGATTTTCAGGTTTGTTCTTGGCAGAAAAGGAGGGAAAAAAACTTTGAGAGCCATGCACTGCTTGTCTGGAGAGGAAGATGAAATTCTTCATTAAATTAAAGCCACCAACATTTTATCATCGATTTTGAAAGAACCAAGGTTGAGAGAGAGTAGAGCTAGAAAGCAAATGTCTTGGATTTGGGTCCGTAACATTTGAAGATGCCACTACAAAGTTTACAAGACACATTTGCTCCCCTTGCAGTGAGATTTGGAAAGTTTTCTCCACACAGCTGATTTCCAAATGTACACAAAGGAGGCAAAGCTTGACTCCCAGGTTTAAGGAAAAATGTGTAGGAGCTCTTAAACCAAATAAAAGCAGTCAGCAGAAATGTGGCTGCTCATGGATTTGTGCATTTGAGGCCTTGAATTTTTGCTGAAGAAAGAGAATTGGTTAATACAGAGCAGAGGTGTGTTTCACTCTGGTGAGGTGGACAGGACTCAGGCTCGTCCTGAGAAACCAAAAGCTCCTGCTTGTATGTACCATGCTGTGCTTGAAAAGAGGAATAATGTAATGTAAAGAAACAAGAGTCCAGAGCTGTCTTGTGCCTGAGAAGCCTCCTGGTTAAAAAAAACAAAAAGGGGTTTGTGCTAGAGAAAGGGCGGGCAGACCCGAGAAGTGGATACTGATGTTCCCCATTTGCTTCTCAGTCCTGCCAAATAATCCTTATACAGTGTTGGGCAAGACAATTCAATTTCTCTGGGCCAGTTCCTCTGACATGGAGGCAATAAAGAATGATTTCTGTCCCCAGTCCTTTGTTTCTTTTGTCTATATGAGCAGCAAGCTGTTCAGGATCAGGGTTGTATCTTACTGGATGTACTTGCAGTGCTCAGTAGAGATGTCTCTCAGTCTCAGATGTGGCCTCTGGGCACCATGGTACTACAGAAATAATTACCTGAGCTTGTGTATTTATTTAGTTAATTGTAATAACTTTAATCAGGATATTGGATCTAATTTTGGCTCAGTGTAAGTCAGTTCATATTCATTGATTGGCCTGTTCTCTCCAGGCCTTTTGCTTGTGACAATATTGGTTCACAAGCAGGATGTCAATGTGCACATGGAGATTTCTATTGTTTGGGGCTTTTTTTTTTCCCTGTGAAATGAGCAGGTGAGGATGCCTTACTGCCTGAAAGTTAACTGATTTAGGACATATTTCAGATATACCTGATGCTAATCGATTTCTGAAGATGTGGAAGGGTATAGCCTAACTAAACAACTCCAGGAAGGATGCCTGAAATGCTGAGAGGAGTGTTGAACATGTGCTGGATCACCTCCACAGAGACATCCTCCTGTGCCTCACCTCACAGATGCAATGTCTGCCTCACTGGCACAAAACACCACAATTATCCTGCAGAAAATTGGGGCAAAGTGCAAAGCAACCATTCAGCACCCAGCGAAGCCACGCAGAATTATTCCCTTGATGACAAGAAGGATAAGGACTTTGAAGACCCTTCCTGTGGCTGCTGAGCACTTTCTCTCAGTACTGAGCATCACCTGACTCAGCTGTGGTTTTGTGTCTTAAGATATGCTTAGCACCTTGCAGTTTTCACTCCTGACATATATTGATCTTTTCTCTCTAGTTCAGAAAGATCACTGAAATGTTTAACTAGAGAGTGCTTAATATTAGCACTGTTTTCCAGAATGCTGCCTGTTAAAATGAAAGAATATGGAAGCTCATCATCTTTGAGAGCAAATTATCACAATGATTAGCAGTAGATTTATCACACGGTTGGTTTCTCACAGCATTTCAATTTGGTGTTGCATCAAACTTACTCTTTCTTGTCTTTTGAAAAGAAAAAAAAATCCAATGGATTTTCCTCTCCAACAACGTTCAGCAACCTACAAGTTCCACAGAGACATCAGAAGTCTGCAATGCAGGTTTTCAGAGTAAATGAAACCTTTTTTCGGTGTGGTTACCTTTGTAATAACAGTCTTCTTATTTGTTGGATACTTATGTAACATAAGATGAAAAGACATTTTATAGCCTTCTGGCAAGAGGACTTAAAATTAACAGCATACCTGTGGCTGCCCTAAGCCAGGGAGGGAGTCATTTTCGGGCCATGGGAAAACTGCAGGTTTGCATCCTTCACTTCTGACTTACTGGCATTCAGTATTTCCATGGACTTATTTTCCATGAAAGCATCATCGTCATGCACAAAGAGAGAAATTAAGTAATTGGTTCTGACGAAAGAACAAGAGGCCGGGGTGGTAAGAGGTAACTGTCACCCATTTGCATTCCCCCGAAGAATGCGGTGGTTTCACTTACCCTCTCGTTTTATATTTTAATGCTGGCCGGGCTCTCATCAATCGGCTCTGTGTGCCAGAGCTGTCAGCTCTCGGATCGCCCCTGGCAGCACATCCAGAGGAGGAATCCTCACCATCCCGGGGCTTTATGGGCTTTATGGGCCATATCCTGTGGGCAGGCAGACTCCCCCCGAGCCCAAAGGATGTTTTACAAAACAATCAATGGCCTTTCGCACCGACTCCCTCTCAAGGTGCGAAAAGGAAAACCACAGAAAGATAATGATCTGGGGTTTGATCTCACCCATACCGGGTTGACAGTGGGGTAATCCCATTGACTCCAGCTGATTTATTCCCAATGACTTTCACAGGCTTTGGGCTGGGCCTTTAAACAAATGTAAACTTGATCAGAACCAAGCCCAATCACATTCATGCCCATTCTTGCTTTGAATATTTGTCTTCCATGGAGCGTTTTCACCTGGAGCCCGAGTGACCTCAGCGCAAAGCGTTCTTACTTAACATCAAGTTGACAACTATTTTCAAACAAGGTAATTACTCTCATTATAAACGCGGGGCGCTTTTAATCCTCAAAGCAGCGGTGCTGGGAGATACACTTTCCTGCACATCCCCATTGATTACCAACAAATGGATCCGTCAGGGCTGCGGATCCCAAAGAAACGCGGGTCATGGAGATGTGCCTGAGCTCGCTGGTGGAGCAGACCGTGGCGAGCAAAATCACCCAGGAGAAAATTTCGGGATGCTGGCCTGTCCCGAGCTCTGGTTGTGCCATCCGTACCTGTGCTGGCTGCTTGGGAGGCCCTCACCTCAGGGCAGATAAAGACAGGCTGACCTTCGGCTGCATCCCAGGGCTTCCAGAGCTCCTGCGGTCAGCAGAGCAAGGATTTTGCTCCTCTCACCCAAGCCTCTGGAGGTGAGGGATGCACACCAGCAGAGCATGGACAGCATAACGAGGAGGCTGTGCCAGGCCCTCAGCTGTGACCCTGCTGGAAAAGCAGCTCTGCTCCCACAAAAGCCCCGTGAGATCCATGATGACCCCTGCAGAGCAAGCCCCTGGTGTTCCCTGCCGAGGGAATGCAGCTGATGGCTGCACTGCACGTCCTGGGGATCAGCTCAGTGTCACACTGTGCCCCAGACACGCCAGCACTGCTGTGCCTCTGCCGGGGCAGCGTTTGGGCTGCTGGAACCCCTGCTCTGAGCAGCAGCCATTGCCCACAGCAGGCAGGATGGCAGCGCCATTAGATCAGAAAGTGACTCACTGCTGAGCGAGCCCTGTCAGGCAAGATAAATACAATTTGGTTGTTAGCTAATCTATTTTTGTTTGTGTTCCCAATGCATCCAAGACACTGATTACATTGCAGTCTACCATGCTGGCAGTAAGTATATGCTGCCACAATGCTCTTTGCTCTGTAAGGAGAACATTTGCGAATACAATGGCTGTATTTGTCTGTCAATATTACATCACTGCTGACGTATCGCGCACCAGCTCTCCGGGTGGAATAATATTTTTGGGTTTCCAGGAGTTAAGTTATGGAAGGGCAATGTTTAAGTTGAACAACATTTAAGTAACTAGAATTCTCATCTAAGAAGCACTTCTGCTATCTGTCACCTTCATCTGCCAGCCCTTCCTTCCTGCATCTCTGGGACTAAAGTTTTGTGGCTTGACAGAGCTGTAGCTTTGGACTTTGATCTGAGAAGGCAGGCTTGACAGGGGCTGTTTTAAAGAGGCCTTGGAGGATGCTTTTGCACCTCCATTGCTGAATATTATCAGTGCAAGCAGCTCTCAGGAGTGCTCAGCACCTCCTGAAAGAATTCAGGCTTTGCATTTGTGTTACTTATGCACATCGTACTTCCTCTCACTTCGTTTTCAGTTTTGTTCAGTACTTACTTAGTCTTGGGAGGGATATTTACGGAAATTAAAAATTTTCATGATAAAGAAAGCGGTTTACAATTAGAGGGAGAGGAAACCATTAATATTAACAACAGAGAGGGAAACTTTCTAACTTGCATGGTCGGCAGATCCATTACAAATTGCCAAACTTTGCAAAGCAGTAAGTAGGCAAAGGTGCATGGTAAAAAGGAGGTGAAAAGCATCATAAACAAACATGCTGTCTTTCTCCAGGTGAACTTGGTATCAAGTAAGTTGGCATACCAGATAAGGCATTTATCCACTGTCACATTTCATGGAAGTCTACAGACTCAAGTAAAAAACCTCTCTGCAATGATGTCATGGTCAAGTCTTTTTTCTGAGAATCACAGAGAGAGATAACTGATTATTTATGCAGCTGAGAAAAAAACGTGGCTTTGCAAAGCTCCATCATACATATAATAGGACTTCAAAAATCAAGATTTCTGCTGCTTTTCCTACACCTGACTGCAATATATGTGGGAAAGGATTGAAACTAAAATATTAGCAATGAATTGACAGCACTTTGGAACCCAGAGAGCTGTGGGTACTTTTCAGGAGAGGCATGGACACATCACTGTGTTTGCCCTGCACTGTGGTCCTTCAGGCCTTCTGTTGCATTTTTTACTGATTGTGGGAAATTCTTGCAGAGCCTGCTGGTTAATCGTGATAGGTTAAACAAGCTGTTAAGTGATGTGGGAAACCATTGCAAAGATACTCAGCCGAGGCTGCGAGGCTCCACTTTGTGTACAGCCCCTTTCCATCTGATAGTGCTATCGTCGGTGTGAGCTGTGTGGGAGCCTGCAGCTCCTATCAGCCCGGGCTGATGCTTCATGCCACATTTCTCATGCAGATGATTCTCCCTCCCAGATTTAAGCCCTAGGCTGGGATGGAAATGAGTGAAGTAACTTGTATTTTCCCTCTTGAGTACATAACACTGCATTGTGCTGCTTGTCAGGTACGTTCTGAGACAATAGCTAATTTTTCTCACACATGGCGTAAGATATTATCATCATTATCATTGCTGTTATTACGTGATATCATTTAAACTAGTCCAAAATCGCATACCTGGGTGTAATTCCATCTCTCTCCTGATCAGCTGAGGCAGAGTTATGAGATAACTCTGCCATGAATGGAGCCAGGGCCCCAAGCTGGTTGGGCTCCCTCAGCCTGGGAGCAAAGGCAGCAGAGAGGGTTCCTAAACCTCCTAAACCTCCAGTTCCTAAACTCTTCTGTCAGAAGGGCAAGAAAGAAGATCCAGCCCGAGCTGAGGATCTGGTTTTCCTACCAAGAGGATGCACTGGAGCAGAAGAGAGCTGTGTCTGAGTGGTGCTCCCAGCCAGCTCCACTGCATGGGGACTGGGAGCTCGGCAGCACCACCTGAAGCAGCTGGCAAAGGTCAGTGCCAGCCACAAAATGCTGAGCTCAGAGCCAGGTGCCAGACCTGTGGCCTGACCCCTGCCCTCTTCCAACGCCTGCCTGCGCTTTCCAGGAGGGAAATCTTAGCAGTGACATTTCCCGAGGGTGATTTGGTTTCCAGGGGCTGCCTGCTAGGCATGCGGGGAAACCCAAAATCCACCTTAGGTCTCCTCCTGATCTTCAGGCTGATACCATGAAAGGTCTCAGTCCATCCCGGTTTGGGACTGATTCTCTCTAGGCAGTGAACGGCTTGTGAAAGTGGGTGGATTTGGATTTTTCGGTGGGTTGAGGCGCTGTGATGGCACCCAGTCCTGAGGGAGTTTGGTCCCTTCCCATCGCCCTGTCCCGTGGCCATTCCTAACTGAGCCCAGCCACCAAATCCTCCTCAGGACAAAAAAGGCTGAGGCTTCCTGCAGTTTTCCCAAAGAAAAGCACTCTGGCCTTCCCTTTGGCTGTTGATATTTCAAATAATACTTGATTTCCTCAACATTTCTGCTGGAAGATAATAACCACGGGTCAAAAAATATTTGCATAGCACAGAGGGTAGGCTGGGACCAAGGGAAGAGGCACTTGCAAATTCCACATGTGGCGCTTGAATTTTCACTTCTCAGTGCAGGAGCTCAAGAGTCCTGCTGGGATTTCTGTCCAGACTGTTTCTCCTTGTGCTGAAGGCACTGTGAGAATGGGGGAGATCTTCGAGGAGCACAGTGCTCTGCCACAGCTATCACAAGGGCATGATTCAGTGAAAAGCATCAGCAATGCTAGGAAAAAACCCAAAGGGTTAAAATGGCTCAAGGTCAGAAAAAAATCCAAGATCTCAGGGAGTGAAATCCTTCAGCCCAGGCCTCCTCAATGCCCTTTATTTCTGCAGGGAAGTCATGCTGAGATTTGAAATGTTTTCTTCTCCCAGATAATTCTATTCAGAACTAGAATTCTCCCTTCATCATTCTGGCCCTTGACCTCCCCAGGGCATTTCTCAGCAGTACTGATGTGGGGGGGCCGTGGCTTTGGATGGAACTATCCTGATCCATGTCTGTGCTGAGGAGCTGCCACGCTCAGCCCTGGCTCTGCAGTCAGTGCTGCTGGATTTGGTGAGTCTGAAGTGCAGTGGGATCCTGAGTGAGGAAGTTTCCTGCAGGCTGCTGGGATCAGCTGCCTGTGCTGTCGATCTGTGCTTAGAATCAGCAGTTTTCTGTGGAAGAAAATCCCAACACATATTTTCACCTACATTTTTGCTTTCCACTGAGGCGGTTCCAACCGTGGAAGCATCAGCAAGGAGTAATAGGACTTAAATTCCTGGGAAGTCTTACAGTAAAGGGAAATCATTGCAAGGCCTTTTTTAACAGTTGGACTTGATGATTTTTTCCAACCTGAATGATCCCATGGTTCTATAAAATGACACCAGCAGAGCCACAATCAGGAGATAGCAAAGAAAAAGCACACCAAAGTCCCCACTCTTCGGCACTTACAAGTGTAATTAAAGGGTAATGTAATCAAGCCGGTGATTAATCATAAACTTTTTATCAATGGAAAATGAAAGATTTCCCCGCCAGAGACTCCAACTCACATTTTGCTATCGCTGTAACTTCATCAAGCCCAGGCACTCAGTCATTCCCCACCTGCCTGATGTGAGTCAGAAGCAGCTTCATGGAATTATAGCAGGGTAAAACCAGCCCTAGGAGATAAAAGGCAAGGTAACAGGATCCCTTCCTTAAACTCTGATACCTACGCAGGGCCAGACAAATGGATCTGAATCCATATTCCTGCTGGGCGATAAGGAATTTTTATGGCACAAGCAGTGCATTGCTTTGTAGATAAACTGCATGTTCCTTAAGGACACTGAATTCATAATCCCTGAGGCAAGGGAGTGCACTATCCTTGTTC
This sequence comes from Acanthiza pusilla, assembly GCA_036630365.1. NCBI lineage: Eukaryota > Metazoa > Chordata > Aves > Passeriformes > Acanthizidae > Acanthiza > Acanthiza pusilla. The sequence continues at coordinate 191,492 of JAXCHO010000006.1, read as the reverse complement.
CCAACAGCACAGAGAGTGGTGTGAAAGGCACTGGGAACCTCATCCTGCTGAATTATGGTGTTACTATAACAGGAGGGAAACAGAGGGGAGACACTTGGCTACAGCCAGCAAGGCTAAAATGGCCAGGAGTTAACATATTCAGCTTCCCATGAAAGGAGTATAACAGCCTGCCCAGTCCCTTCCTACAGCGCTCCTCGTGCCACTCATCAACCCCACTGCCAGGCTAGGCCAGCCCATATAGCAGCATAAACACAGCCAGAAATCAGACTTGGCAGCAAATAAAGCCTGGGGTGGGAAATACCTCTCACTTGGAATATCTGCTCTAAGAGGGTCTCTTTGTAATAAACTCCCACGCTGTAGCCTTAAAGCTTAATGGTCTGTGAAAGTTATTATGCAACAATTTTAGCATTCGATTCCGTTCTGACGGGACTTTATGATCTGTATTACAGAAGAACACTGTTAAGCTAATCATATTTATAACGAATCTCTGTAATAGAATAGCTTCTAACATTTTGACTTTTCAGAAACGCAGAAAGACAAAACTTTCACTGATGTTATTTTCCTCCTGCTTCCCCAAGCCCATCTGTTAGAGCTGCTAAAGAACAAGGGCCATAATTTCTTTTCTTCTACAGACTGAAGAGTGGAAAAGACACTTGGCTTTCCAGAGCCTAATTCTGCACTTTTTTATTCCCAGGCACAGACTCCTCAGGCACTATCAATTTGCCTTTTTCTTTTTAAGGCATGCCTGGTATAAGTCATGTCTGAAATACAATTCCTTGTTTCTGCTACTGATGACAGCTTAAATGATTAAAAGGATTTTTTTAGGTTCTTTGTAGGTTTCTCGTTTTCATATTATTGTTATTTTCCTTTCTGCATTTCATTCAGTTCTGGTAGCAGAAGGAGCCTTGCTAGAGTCACTTTTTCCTTCTGTTCATTAAAACTAATTCTACTCTGTTTGCTTTTGATGAGCAGTTAAAAGAAAAGGGAATAAAACTACAGGTACTAAATAGTCCGAAACACTCGCCAACTGTGTATACTTACAGAAACACTGAATTTGCATCCTAAAGCTGTCAAGAAGGGCCCTTTAAGCTTGAAACAGGAGCAGATTCTTTTCAACTTTCCCATAGAATAGCAGTGACCTTGCAGATCAGATAACCCATGGTCTCCAAGAGTTCAAATATGTCATCAAGACTTTATTTTACTGCTTGATGTTGCTTGGCCTAGTTGCTTCAACAAGGCTAATTGCACCACTCCCCCCCAAAAAAAACGCCCACGACAGGACTGTACAACCAGAACCAACGTCAGCAGAGCAGAGCTGGGCACATGGCAGGAGCAAGGATAAATGAGACACTGTGTGGAAGGCTGGAGTGCTGCTGAGTGACTCTAATCTGATGGGTACAATATATTAAAGCCAATGGAAACATTTGATTAAAAACATGCTAGATCTTTGCTCAGGGTCTTATCACAAAGTCCTCACAGGCAGGCAGCCAAGTGCTGAGCAGCAGCAAAAATGGCCCATGATAGAAATCCACGGGCCCCAGTCTTTCTCCTTCCATGGAAAACTTGCCAGAAACATACCTGGGGACCTCAGACCTCTGCTGCCTTTCAATGTCTGCAGTGAGAGACTGAGATCTGCTATCACCACCCTTAAAAACACAGACAGCTCTGCGAGCATCATCTGCCCCAGCCACGGCTTCTTGGGGTGTGTCCAGGAAGCCTCCACCTTCCCGAGAGGCCACACACCTTTGTGTCAGGTCAGCGCCCTTCAATCTCAGTGGTTTTATTCTGGAAAAATATCAGTCAGTCTATCAGGAGACAGGGGCGAGCCCCCCAAAACTGCAGCATCTCCTGCATATTGAGAGGGGCGAGCCCCCCAAAACTGCAGCATCTCCTGCATCTCAGAGCACCCCATCTCCACTTGCTTTTAGCCAGCTAGGTTTCACTGACACATTTTCTCGGCTGCTCCCTTCCCCCTGGATATCGCTGGCAGGATGGAAGAGCCCATGAGCACAGGAAATAAAAGCATCCCAGTCAGCGTGAGAACTGCTCCCCTCTGTTCTGTCTGACAGGCTGGAGCTTGTGAAATCAAACAGGGACTGCATGTTAGCACAAAAGCTGACTCCAGCCCATCTCCATGGATTATGGCATTAACTGAGAGTTTTACTTTCATTTTTATGAAAAATGGATGCTTTTCAAAGTTGTTGAGGAAGTAGCTGTTATTGTCAACAAGCTGCGCTGGTTTTACTCCAGGACAGGCATTTCAGGGAAGTAAACCAGGAGAAGAATAATCACTTTTAGCAACAGCTACTGTCTAGACTAGTTTAGCCTTAACTTTAAACCCTACCCTTAGGCTCCAGTTCAGCAATGTATTTAAACATATATTTAATTTTTAGGCATATGAGTAATTCCAGTGTACTTACTTATTTAAATTTAGGCACATGTTTCAGTCTTTTCCTGAATTAGGTTCTAAACCATTCACAGTTTAGCCTCATTTCCATCAATGCAAATCATTGTGCTACATCATTTGATTACTTCAGAAGTAGGGAAAAATATTCTTGGTATTTCTTGAGAAAATGTTCCTGCTTTTATACCAACATTTTGCCGGGGTTAAGCTTTTTTAAGCAGTTTCCTTCCCAGCCTGAATTCAAAGGCAAAGCTGGGATTTGATGAAACGCTTTGGTTGTGAAGAAAATATGTTCCAACTATACACAGATTTTTAAAGAGGAGAGATAAGGTGGGGGCATAGCTTTATGATGCATTTCAAGCAAAAATGCAGCCACTCCCCCTTTCCAGACCCTCCTTTTCCCCAGCACAATATTCTGGGACATTACCTGTTTATTTCAAGACATGCTGGTGGTCAGCACTCATACCGTGACATCACAAGCTTGTGACATCTCCTGGGGGAGACTTCTGTGCATATTTTTGGCTTGATGTAGCTCTTGATCAAAACTGACATTCATATTTTATTTTGATTTTTTTTATTTTAATCCCTCTGAAATGGAACACACACACTCAGAAAGATAATTCTTCTTTTTTTTTTTTCCTTCCCCAGGAAGAAGTGTCCATAGTCCAAGGTTGCAAATCTGAGCAATTTGGTAAATGATGTAAACATAAATGAAAATTAGCCAACAAAAGAAATTCAATTTAATTAAACAGAAAGTTATTATCACACCTGGCATTCTCTTCTGTCCCTACCTGTGAGTCAGGCTAAGAATCAACCAGAGGGGACAAACTAGCTGCAGCTGACACTGTGTAGTATTCCAAACACAGCAAAAAGAATATAAAATAAATAGGAAACAAAGATGGAATTCTAGGATTGTGTGTTTCCCCGAAGATCTACTACTCCATACTCATTTTTAACTGAATTGAGCTGCACCCCAAGTAAATAAAAAACACCCGTTTCCACAAGCAGCTCAAATTAAGTATAAATATTTCTGAAGGCTCCACTAAGATTATAATCTCATCTCTCAAGGTTCTTACTTCTTCACTTCCCTTCCTGATTTCTGGAAACAAGTAGACCAGATTCTCCAAATCTTGCCACACTGCATCATCACTTATATTTTCACCAATCTAGCACGAGTGGTGCAGATTTGAAAGGGCAGCACCCTGGATCCGCTCCTTTGGCACACACATAAAAGTGCACAGGCACACACACACGAGGCTAAAGGTGGTAGAAAACCCAGGCAAAATAAGTTTATTTGATTGCAGTCATTAGTGCTATACATTACAGGTTCAATCCTGCACCCTTTGAAGTTGGTGGTATTACTCCCATTGAATTCATGTGCTCTGAAAAATGCCTGAGTTTTGCAAATTTATCATTTTGTCATCTATGCTTCGGGTCAAAACTATAATCCAGTGGTTTAGACCTGGTTCTGAGCCAAATTATTTTTACTAAAGGTTCAAAGAACGCATTCTTGTCCTTCAGAGAGGTGCCAATCCACCTCACAACCAAGCAGCAGCGTGGCTGAGGTTCTCAGAATGCTCTGAGGGATGCAAACACCTTGCAGGTGACCAGAGCAACACCAGGGTCTTCCCAACAACAGCACCTCACTTTGAGTCAGCAGAAAAGACCAGAGACCATGGAAGCAACTTAGGTGGGGGTCAGAACTCGATAGGACTTCAGTTTTGAAAGACTCTCCCTCCATTGCAGGTTAATGTATTAGGTACCGGGACCCCAGAGAAGGTGAGGAGGTTACAAGAGCACCGGGCACCTGATTTACGGAAGAAATTACTCCTAGAACTGCCACTGCCTTAAACTGGAGTTAAGAAGTGCTGAGCACCCATCAAACTCCGGCCCCAGAGGTTCTTTGTACCACTTTTACTCAGAGGATGTGCTGCAAAGATGCAGCGAGCAGATTTCCCACTGTCAGGCAGAGTTCCCTGGAGAAAGAGTGGACAGGCCGTGGACTGAAACAAGAAGTGCAGTGCGTGGCTGCACAGACTCGGTTCTGGGCTCTGGGAGAGCTGGAGAGTGGATGGTGGAGACAGTGGCCAAAAATGTGCCAGATCCCATTTGTGTTTAGAGCAGGGAGTCCCAAAACAAACCTCACACCTTCCTACTGCTCAGAAAACGGCCCAGGGATGTTCGTTGATCTCCGCAGCTGCCTCTCCCTGGAGCCAACATGTTTAGTCAGGAGGCAAATCTGCCTCCACGGAGCCACCCCAGCAGCCCAGCCTACCCTGGATCACGATTACTAATGCAGAGGGATTTTCTGGCAGAGGGAGACAAGCAAAATATGAAAAGAAGACACCCAAGACATTTCTGAAACAGCATTTCTGCAGTGTATGTGATCCATACTGATTTACAGTCACTTGTGGGGAATTATGCCTAAAATTACCACAAAACTTCTCCCTGTGATTTTTGTTTTGGCTTTTTTCTGTTTGTTTGTTTCTTTTTGGTTTTGTTTTGGTTGGGTTTTCTTTTTGTTTTTTTAAGAAAAATAGTAACATTTTAATTCAAAACCTTCTGAATAAGCAATTCAACAACAAACTTCCAATAGTATTTGTTACTTGCCTTTAAGCAGCCTGGCCATCCTACAAGAGCAAGTGTCAGTTTGGGGAATAGGGAAAATGTTTCTTTATTTTGTAAATCAAGTGTAAATGCTCTATGTGGCCAAGACGTGCCTTTTCTTACTTCACACATCCATATCAAACCCCAGTGTCTATGTTGGCCATTTTCATGCTGATATATTACCAAAACATACCCTCAACTGAGCAAAACAGAAACTGTAGCTGTTGGTTTTAAAATCAAAATATTTTCCACTCAGACACTTTCACTTTGAGGATGCTGGTGCTTAAATACATTGTTTATTCACCTTGTTACTGTCTGCCAGGCTTCCTCTGGTGCCTCTCCCTCTATGGGCTCACTTCTGGCACGGCCTAACAAGAGGTTCCCCTCGATGAAGAAAGAAACTAAACCTAGCTCCCTCCTCCTTACTTCCTCTGTCGTTAGCCCTTTGCCTTGCTTCTCACTTTCCTTACCTCCAGGATAAATTGGGGCTAAATTCCTTTAGCTCTGGGTCTGTCCCTGCGTGTTTGGTCCCATCAGTGACACCTCCTCACCTCGGGACATCCCAGCCATCCCCACCTTCCCCCTCAGCCAGACTCATGCCTCTCCCCAGCTCGGTGATGGTTCTCCTACAGAAACCTTCTGGGAGCTTTCCTCCTTCGAATGCCTCATTTCACAGGCTCCCCACATGGCTGCCCTGGGGTTTTGGGCACCGCAGGTGACACAGGAACACCTCCAGGTGGGTTTGGGATGTCTCCAGAGAGGGAGACTCTGCACCCTCCCTGGAGAGCTGTTCCAGAGCTCTGCCACCCTCAACATAAAGAAGTTCTTCCTCCTGTTGAGGTGAAACTCCCTGTGTTTTGTGTTTACGGCCATTGCTCCTCATCCGGCTGCTGGGCACTACTGAGCAGTGTGGCACCATCACCTTGGCAACCCTTGGAGATATTTATAGGCATCGATGAGATGCCCTCTCCATCTTCTCCAGACTAAGCAGGCCCAGCTCCCGCAGTCTCTCTTCATCAGAGAGATGTTCCACACCCCAAACCATCTGCCGGACCCTCTCCAGCAGCTCCTTCTCGTTTTGGTCCGGAGGGGCCAGAACCGGACACACAGGGGGTGGTTTTTGGAGGGGTGTCCCGGCTGCGCTGCTCTTCGCGACATTACGGCGGGTCCCGGCCGGGGCGGCGGCACGCCAGGAACGCGCGCTCCCGCGGCGGGGCCGCGCGGCGGCGGCGCGCAACGGCGGGGGCGGGAATGACATCATGAGAAAGTGGCGGCGGCAGCGGCGTCCCCGGCAGCGGGCGGGCGCCGCGGGGAGGGGAGCGCCGGGCGGGCGGCGAGCGAGGGCAGGAAGGAAGCGCCGTCGGAAGCCCCCCGGGGGCGAGAGCGGCGGAAGCGGCCGCGGCGCGCACCCCGCATCCCGCACCCCGCGCCCCGCACCCCGCACCCCGCACCCCCCATCCCGCACGCCAGGATGGGCGCTCGGGAGCGGTCCGGGCGGCGGGGAGCACACCCCGGGGCTCCGCCGCCGGCACGGCTCGGGCAGGTAGCGGCGGGGCGGCCCCGGCGGCTCGGGCGGGCGGCACCGCCCCCCGGCCCGGGCAGGTGCGGGACCGCCCGGTGCTGCCGCCGGGCCGCCCCCGCTCGCCCCGGTGGCAGCTCTGGCGCTGCCGCCCGGCCCGTCCCCTTTGTGTCGGCGGGACCGGCGAGCCCCGGCCGAGATCTGCCCGTCCCGCCCGGTAACAGCCCCGCGCCCCCATTGGCTCCCGCGCCGCCGCTTCCTGCGGCCGCGCCGCCCCGCGGGGGCTCCCCGGGCCCCGCGCCAGCCCCGCCCGCCGCCGGCACCGCCCGCCCGCCGCGCACCCGCGCCCCGCCGCGCAGCTTTTATGAATGAAGCGGCGGCCGCGTGCTCCGGGGGGAAAGCGCCGCGGCCAGCCCGCTCCGGCCGCGGGCACCGGGAGGATGCCGAGGCGTGGGTGCTGCGCCGCGCAGGGAGAGGGACCCGTGCGCCTGGGCAGCGTGGCCTGGAACAAATGTTGGGAAGCAAAGAGCTGGCAGGATCCAGGGGAATGCGACCCAAGGGTTCACCCTGCACCCCCAAGCCAGCTGCTCCCCAGAAAGGCGTTGGGGGTGCAGGGCTGGTAATTAAATAGGGTGCCCTGGACGTGCATCACAGGCACGACCCATTTCGGCCCGACAGTGGGGGGCCGTCCGTGTTTCTTCATTTAATATTAAAACCTTCCCGGCCAGCTAAAGTTGTGAAAACAGAAGGGCACGTCCTGTGCGTGAAGCACAATAGACAGGGAAAGGGACAGGGGACAGCTTCCTCACTGAGGGACCCTCCGGAGTCGCCCCACGGGCTGTGGCGTGCAAGGGGAACTGAGAGCGCGGCGCCTCCGACATCCTCCTCCTCCTGACAGACGGAGACAAAATGGAGACAAATGGCCAAGCAAACGGGTAAACGAGAAAAGATGGGCAGACAGTCCATGCAAAGAGATTACGTAAACACACAACTGTGCAACAACATGCCCTGTGATCTTTGGCACCGCTGTCCCCGCGGGTCGTGCAGGAGAGATGCTGTGTGTCCTCCACGGCGTGTCCTCCATGGCCAGCAGCCCCTGCCACCAGCTGGGAGTTTCTGCCATCAGTGTTGTATCACCAGCAGGTATTCCAGATATCCGTGTGGCACCCAGGCAATGCTAAAGCACCAGGGCTGAGGTTAATCCGTGAATCCCAGTTTATGGCCTTCCCACTTCTCCCCTCTTCAGTGCAGGACAAGTCGCTTCTCCCATGCATTGGCCTCACCTCCAGTGTTCCCCAGCGGGCCTCAAGCTCCCCTCTCAGCCCCTGGAAAAGCGAGACTTTAAGAGATAGCCTTTTGTAACAGAAACAAGGCAAAGCAGAGCACTCTCAGGTAGCTGAGGCAGCTCAGCTGGGGAACGGGAGTTATTTACGGCAGGGCCCTGCCGTGGCACATCACGCGTGGACAGAATGTCCTGGAGACGCATGAGGCCCCGGCAGGCTCCGGTGGCTGCCGGCACCTCCCTCCCTGCTACCCCCCCAGCTCTCTCCCTGTAGGTGTTGGAGGGAGCCCTGGCCACCATTTTGCTGCTCCGCTGGGATATTTTTCCTGGGTGACGGTGAGCAGTGGGGGTGGGGTGCCGAGCATGACCTTCCTTCCCGGTGTGCGGTGCCACTGGATTAGCTCTCACCCTGTCCCCTGCCACCTTTGTGCCCCTTTGGGAAGGTGAAACCTTTAAAGTGAAAGGACAGACGTTAAAAACAAACAAACAAACAAACAAACAAACAAAACCGTATTAGAAAAAGAGCCATCTTGGCAGAGGGGTGGACACCCCAGTTGTTTAAAAATTTTGGCATGCAGCAAAATCATCCTGGCTGGGAAAAAACAGGACTGAGGAAACAGGGGAAAGCTTTTCCCTTGGGATCAGCTACAAAGAGTAGGCATTCAGGTTGGGAGCGTGTCTTTTTAAAGGACAGATATGGCAGGTACGTGTCAGTGACAGCAATAATAATAATAATAATAATAATAATAGTAATAATAATAATAATAGATAACGAACAGCAAGGCACTGGTGCTGTTCCACTCCCCTCCCCAGTGCCCCTGTAAAATAATACCAAGTTTCCTTGCATTTCTCTCCCTGGTGTCTGTGTGTGGCCTTAGCCCCATTCATCATTTGGCTCCCAGTGCAGAACTCGCTCCATTTTTAAAATTATGCATGATCCACTGAAGAGACAATTTGGGTTTCCCCCACCTCTCCCTTGCCCTTGAAGAAAGCGAGCCCTTGTCTCATTTGCATTAAAACCCTGCGCTCTATAAGCTAAGCAAAGGGGAAGGACTTGAAGCCTATATGGGATGGCTTTAGGGCTCTGCCCCTTGCTTTTGGCTCTCTCTCTCTTTCTCATTCTCTCTCGTGCTTTGATCTCTGCTTAACAACAGTAACGTCACAGGGACTACACCAGGAGAGTTTTGTTGGAAGTTAGAAAGTTTTGCAGCCTCCAGAGGGCTGTAGCGGCAGTAGCAGAAGCAGCATCCAAGGGACTCCTGGAAGGGGAAGAGAGAGGCGAGCGAGCGAGCGACTGACTCAGTCCTGCTGCAGAGAACTGACTCGAGGCGACGGAGGCAGACATGGAACATCAGCTGCTGTGCTGCGAGGTGGAGACCATCCGACGAGCCTACCTGGATGCCAACCTCCTCAATGACAGGGTGCTGCAGACAATGCTGAAGGCGGAGGAGACCTGCTCGCCCTCCGTCTCCTACTTCAAGTGCGTGCAGAAAGAAATCTTGCCATATATGAGGAAAATAGTTGCCACTTGGATGCTGGAGGTTTGTATCTTTCGGGGACTTTTCCTTGCAAGCTGCGGCACCGAAACGAACGAATCCAGGGAGCTGCTCCCCCATCTCCTGCCCCCCCCCCTTTCCCCGGGGATCGCCGCTCCGGCGCGGCACACGTTGTCTGCCCTCGGAGACGCCCGCGTGGAACGAGGGGAAGCGGCCCGAGGTGGCGGTGGCCGCCGCCGCTGTCGCCGGTGCCGTGTCCTCGCTGCCGCAGCCGGGTCCCGGCGCCGAGGGGCGGCGGACGAGCCCCCCCCCGCCCGGTGTCCCAGGGGGTCGGGGGGTGCCCGGCACCTTTTCCGGCCGTCGGGGCGAGGCGGTGGCGGCGCGGGGAGCCGGGGCAGAGCCGGCTCGGGGCTCCCTCGGCCCGGCGGGGAGCGGCCGCGGCCCGGCCGCCGAGCCCCCGGCCGCGCGGGGCCGCCGCCAGCCCCTGCCAGCCCGTGTTTTCTGGGGATTTTATTTTAAATTAATATCCTTGTACACGTATGCAAGCGGCTGCCCGTGCCAGTATTATGCGCCATCTTTGTTCTTTTATTTGCAAAGCAAAAGTGTTTATTAATCGAGAGAAAAACGAAGAAAGTCCCGGGGAGCAAAGCCAAGGGTGTGTGTGTGGCGGGGGGAGCGGGGGAAGGGGCCGGGGGAGGAAGGTCGGGGGCCGGGGGACCCCGCTGGGGCTGCGGGCAGGGGGACCGGCCCGAGGGGCTCCGGCGTTTCTGGGGGGAGTTGCAGGGTGAAAGTTTCTTTGTTCAGCGCGAAGAGAGGCTGGAGCTGCGGTCACCCCTCAAAGGCACGCTTGTGCTGCGGCGGCGAGCGGCAAGGTCGCCTGGGAAAAGCCGGTTGGAAAGGGCCTCGTCCCTGGCGGGACACGTCTGGGGGGGCTCACAGCGGGAGCCCCAAGAGCTGGGCTATATTTTCATGCCTTTTCGGAAGCCCTGGGTGCCCGCGATGCATTTTTAATTAATTTTTGAAACCGCAGCGCCCTGCCTTGCTCTGGGAAATGTCGCGCCCGGCTGTGCTGCAGGGCGAGAGAGGGAGGCGGTGAATTTTACTTCGGGGGATCCCCCTGGAACCCCCCAGCAGGACCAGAGGCACGGGGCTCGGTAAAGGACCCCCGCCGCTTCATTTTCAGCCTTTTTTGAGAACTCGAATAATTTTTTAAATATTTTTAAATATTTTTTGAAAAGATGACGTCTGGGGAAATGAGGCTGGACGCCACCTTTGTGTCTCGACCAGAGTGGGGAATCGGCAGCACAACGGCAAATTAGATGAAAAAATAAAAGCGAAATAAATAAATCCGGGGCCGAGCCCGGCTCTGCACCCCGTTCCCAACCACGGGGGTTCCCATTTTCCTGCTCTTTCCGTTTTCTTCTTTTTTAAAAAAATTTGTTGCAGGGACTGGAAAACTGAGCACAGACCTCTTCTTCGATTACCCCCCCTCCCCTTTTGCCATGAATCGCCTGCGGGTTTCTAACGCAACATTTCTCCCCACTTTGTCACTCGTGACTTTCATTTTCTTTGATGCCGCTGCTTTTCCCATATTTATCCATTTTCCCCGACTGCATTTCCCCCTCGTCTCCTTCAACCTTGCCCTGCAAAGCCTCGGGGTGAGGGAGGAGGGAGGGTGAGAGCAGCGGGACAAGCCTTGCTTTCGACTCAATTAAATTATTCTTCAACGATCTCTCTCCTTCTTGCAGGTTTGCGAGGAGCAGAAGTGCGAAGAGGAAGTTTTCCCCTTGGCTATGAATTATTTGGACAGATTTTTGTCGTTTGAACCCCTCAAGAAAAGCCGATTGCAATTGCTCGGAGCTACCTGCATGTTTGTGGCTTCAAAAATGAAGGAAACTATTCCTCTGACCGCAGAAAAACTGTGCATTTATACAGATAACTCCATTAGACCCGACGAATTACTGGTAATTTCACGTTTAATCACTTCAAGAATAAAAAAGAATATCGAAACAAACATTAAAAAAAAAAAACCTAAAAGAAAACCCAACTAAAAATACCAAAAAAAAAAAAAAAAAAAAAAAAAAAAAGGAACGCCAGGCCAACTCCGCACATTGGGAAGCGCCGAGCGCGGGGCTGCAGGCTGCGGGTGGGGGCTGTGGATGCGGCGGAGGGCTGGGATGGGATGGGGTGGGGTGGGATGGGATGGGATGGGATGGGATGGGATGGGGTGGGATGGGATGGGATGGGATGGGAGCAGGTCCCCCCCGCGCTGCCCCGGCCCGGCGCGCTGGGCGGCCCGCGGGCTCCCCCTGCCGGCCCCGCCGGGCGCTGCCCCGGGGGGACCCCGCGACCCCGCGCCAGCGCCGCGCCCCCGGCACCGAGTGCGAGCGCCTCTAACCGCGCTCCCCCTTTCGTCCCTCTTCTCTCCTTCCCCCCTTCCCCTCCCTCTTGTCTTTGCAGCAAATGGAGCTGCTGCTGGTGAATAAGCTGAAATGGAATCTGGCTGCAATGACCCCCCACGATTTCATTGAACATTTCCTTACTAAAATGCCTCTGGCAGAGGACACCAAGCAGATCATCCGTAAACATGCTCAGACTTTTGTGGCTCTGTGCGCTACAGGTATGAGCCCTGCACGTTGCGCAAAGCGCGTTGCTCCCCGACACGCGCCCACCCCCCGGCTTGTAAAGCTTCCCGTAGCTGTTGGTCTCAGGCGCGCTCGCAGAGCTGCGGGGAGGTAGTTTAAGCCCCGATTATTGCCCCTTGTTTGCAGAAGGTGGATTACTTTGCCAGAGGTAAGTTTTTCTTTTCAGAGGATCTTTCGCTTCTGAGTCGGAGTTTTGTGTGGTTGTCAGGGAGGGAGAGGGACGCCCCCTGCTCTCTGTAGCTCAGCGTGGCACGATTTCCTCACCTCCCCACCCCGCGTTTATGTGGGGGCTGCAAAAGGCTGACTGCCCGCGCAGGGAATCCCTCCCCATGCGGATTCATTCTTTAGGACGAGTTTTTAAAGGCGGAGGGAGATTTTCCCTGTGAATAGCTCTGCGTGGGGGTTTTAAAACGTCCCTCTTCAAGTTGCCTCTTCCCCCCCTCCTCGGTGGCTGGTGGATTGGAGGAGGGCCACGCGGCACAGAGGCTTTTCCTGGCACAGGACCGAGCCGCTGCCATCTGCACCCTCCTGACCACGTGCTGTGCTGGAGCCATGAGCAGGGCCGGCCTCCAAAGACGCCAAAGAGTCGTGGTGTCCATGCTCGAAATCCTCGGTGGGACGTGCGTGGCCGGTGGCACCCGTTCATGCCGTGTAGCTTGTTTTCCAGAGGTTGGACTTGGTACAAAAAAGTTCGGAGGAAGATGGCAGGCACTCAGAAGGGAAAAAAAAAAAAAAAAGTTTTATTTCGCAGGACCGGCCCTGCTGCAAGGCCTAAAGATAGAACAACCAAGCCATAAAAGAAAAACTTATAAACACTGGCATTGCTCTTCATCTTGGGCCTAGCAGGGCAGCTCGTAGGTGAGATTGCCTGGAGTAATGCTCAGCGCTGGGAGCGCCACAACCTTCAAACCACTGGCAGCAACGTTCTGGGAAAGTCAAATGTGTCCCTCCGTGCCAGGTTCTACCAGATAGAAGGCTGCTGCGACTCTGGAGGCGTGATGTGCTAAGTTTGAAGCTAAAAAGAGCGGCTACCCAGCCTCCCCCTTTGGATGTGGGGATGTTTAACCTAGGTTGTTGTGTTGGCAATGACAGGGATGAAAACAAGAGTAGTTCAAAGGTTGGAGACTTGCTAAGAGTCCAGTACTTTGATCTACTGTCGGTGTTGTTATGTTTCTTTTAGGAAGCACATCCAGAGCCTTTATTTAACACTGCTACACACCACAGCTGGAGAATGGATCAGTAAATGAGAACCATGTTCTGGGAGTTTTACTTAGCTTTTAAAAAAAACAGCGCTGAGCTCACCAGAGTTGGGGCCCTCTTCAGCTCCCTTCTGAAGCTGGGAATATTGCCTGGGGAAGGAGCGCACAGGAAGGCTGCCACTAGGCTCTGTGTTTTTATTGTTATTTTTGGATGTCAGGGGTTTCTCTACCTTTTGCTTTTCTCATGACTTCTTTGTTGGCTAGTGAAGATCACATGTGGCTTGAGTAGCATCTGGACTTTGCTTTGCTGTTGCTGGGTTGTGCTGCATTTGCCCTCGCCAAAACGAACCTAGATGGACTGCAAATGCCTTGTGCTGCCTGGATGCTGTGGGGCCCGATCCAAAGTCCACTGGAAACACTGACAACTCGATTAAGTGGCCTCAGGGGCAAGCGCAGTCTATCCTTTGCCTGTGTCCTCTTCTGTAAAGGAGGTTCTCCGAAGAAGAGACTGCAAAATAATGCTTGCTTAGAAAACAAGCCCTTGGCCAGTTGGCTTACCAAGGTGAAGGCTGTGGAAGTGTTTGTAGATGAGTGTGAATGTGTTTGCTCCAGAAAGAGAAGGTTACGCTGCAAGGTGAAGTTGAGGGGAATTCCTCCTAAGCTCCCTCTCCAGTTGTCTGGCTAGTAGAAGTGGGTTTGTTTGATTTGGTTGGGTTTTGAAAAATCCATTTCCACCAAAGGATGCCTTTGTGCTGTGGTAGGTTCAGGAGAAAAAGTGAAAAAAAAAAAAATTACCAGGGGTTGTTTGAAGTTAACACATAATTGAGCTTAATGAATGGGGCCTTGGCATGGCCGAGCAAGGCAGGGAGAGCTCAAAAGGAAGCAGGCCTCTTTTGGCCCAAGTTAAGACCAGTGTTGAGGGAGAGCTGCAGCTCTATACAAGCATAACAATGAATAGCAACAAATATTGGAGCTTCAGCATTTCGTTGTGTTCCTCTGGTTATCAAAACATACCGTGCTCCTTTTATTATTATTATTGCAATTATTATTGATATTATTATTGTTGTTGGTTTGGGAAGGAGAAAGAAAGGTCCCCCTTTGTAACGAGAGTGTCACAATTCTCCCATTCTCCAGCCTTTATAAAATTGGAAGTCTCAAGGTATGTGACCAGTTGGAACCTGTTGCATCTTGCAGCAAGTGATTTATGTTCACAGTTTTGATTTGCCTCAATGAAAAGATTTTCATTCATAGCCCCCAGCTCTCCAGACGGATGGAATTGCTGCTCCATTTAAAAAGGAAAAGGGGTGACTCGCCTTGTTAGGAATTTTTTTTAAAGCACTGCAGCGCCTATATGCCTGCTTTGTCCTCCCTTCAGGGTGGCTGGCATTCTTCTCTCTCCTCCCCCTCCTCTCTCTCTCCCTCTCTCTCTTTTTAACAACGCTGAAGTTGTTTATTCTTTTTGGATGAAGTCTCAGATAGGCTACTGGGGATGTGTGCTTCAATTGATGGGGCCCCCTACCCCATTGTGGCTGTGTCAGGTCTAATTCATCTCACCGAAGCCCCCTTGTTCCTGAGCGCTCAATAGCGCAAGATGAGGCGATGGAGGCTGACAATGATGCCACACTCTTCACTTGGGGGCATCCAATTACAGGCGAGAGGGGCCCCCTGATTAATATGCTGAAATTAGTGGCCTCTGCCACAAATAATTCCTTGTTGAGTTGCAACAAAAAGGCAGTCCATGCTGCTTGTCTGGAGTGGTTATAGGGACAGACACAAACTGGTCATTTAAACTTCATTATCACTTTTCCACCTTGGAAAGAATGAGGGTGTGACTATGAATTAATGTTCTTGTTTACTGCTCCATTTAAAAGAAGGATGCAAATATTAATCCCAAACGTGATCCTGTCAGGACGGGCTCGCTAAAGGGACGCGTTTTGATCATGTCCTGTTTGTGGAGCTCGATAAACGGTGTCGGGAAGGCACTGCCACCCTACCCCTCCGAGCAACCCCATCCTGGTGGGATTCATGCTCAGCGTTCCCCGTTTCCAAAGTCCACTTGCAGCTCTGGGACACTGTTTCAGTTAGGGGCTGGCTTTGGAATGGATGTAGTGCCAATAAGCAGTCGGGACTGCTTGGGTTTTTTGGGAATGACAGCAGCTTGCTGGAAGGTGGGAGTGTTTGTATCTGCCCAGAAATGGGCAGGTTAGGAAAAGGGGATAAACCAAATTTGTTTAGAGATGTTTATTTTAACATAAACAAGATTACTTTAGCTCGAGCTTGTCTTTTCACTGGCAGTGCATCGCCAGAGTTTGGCCAGAATTCCTCGTATCAGTTTAATTTTGGAGGTTCGTAGGACACTGGGCCAAATGCCCCTTTGAAGGTGGGTATTGGTCAGGGCCACAATGGAGTGTCAGAGGTGTCTGAATAAATAGATTCAGAGCCAGGGCTTCCATGGAGTCCTGAAGGCTTTCGTTTCACTGGTAAAACATTTACACAAACGTTATTTTATCATAATAAAGGAGATGCATGATTTAATACTTAAACTGTTCCACTGAGCCCTCTAAGCTGTCCATTCCTTTGATTTCATTCAGGGGTTTGACAGATGGTTTATATTTTTCCAACCCAGAGGAAGTTGTATTCCGATAAAAGCTGAAGGAATGTATCTCAGGTTCTGGTGTACATTGTGGCATTTCCCTTTCCTCCCTCACAAAACTGGACCTTTACTTGTGCCACTTGCTTCCTTTGTTCCTGATTCTCCTCCAAGGTGTTCACTGCCACGGATCAGACACATTCCTGTTCAGTAGAAAGAGTCTTGTCATTAAAATGTGCATTATTATTATTATTATTATTATTATTATTATTATTATTATTATGACTAAAAAATACTAGAAAAACTCAAACCAACCCAACCAAACAAACCCAAAGGAAAAACATGCTAAATGGCAGAGATAGCCCCTTAAGGGATCCTGGGAGTGGCTTTGTGGAGAGACCTACAGCAATGCAGTCTGGAAGGGGGCCCAGCCTCTTGTCAGCATGGTGTCACATCAGAATGTAACTGATTGTCCGCCAATTCTTGGGACCCCCGTCACTTAGTTATGCCACATTTACATTAAATCCCTGTTGCCAGGATGGATGGCAGCCACTGACAAGAGACTAGGTTGAGACAAAGCATTTTTAAGATGAAACCTTAATTTAAATATGGATTATCTGCCTCCTGACAGGGTTAAGCAGTCTTTCTCTTTTCTTTCTTTTTGTTGATGTTGTTGTTCATTAAAGCAATATTCCTTTGAGTGTCAGTGCAAAGGGTTCTGCTTTAAAGGGCCCCAGGACTCGTTATTAGAGTGCACCTTGGATCTGACCGTGCAAAACCCTGCAGGATGTGAGCAGGTTTTCTCAGATGTGCAGTGCCATTGACCCCCATGGCATTATTCACAGGAGCAGAGCATTTTAACATTTGAAGAATGGGGACCCTGCTTATGATAAAAATACCTGGAAGTGATGAATGGCCTCCCAGGCTCAGAGCAAGGAAGGGCTGCTGTCTGCAGCGCAGTTGCTCATGTGGATAAGTGTTTGCAGGTTGGGACCTGTAAGAGTTTCAGAGCAGGAGGCACCTTTCTGCTCACCATTCTCCCTGGCTTTTCGGATGCAATAGCTGGCAGCCGAAGCCATGCTGGTGGAAGGAGTGTATGTGTATGGACAGGCTTCTCCTAAAGCAATCATTTCAGTCTTTTTTTTTTTTTTTTCTCTCCTTTCTTCATACAGATATTAAATTTATTTCAAACCCACCCTCCATGATCGCAGCTGGCAGCGTGGTAGCAGCTGTGCAAGGCCTGCATCTGGGGAACACTAACACTTTCCTCTCCTATCAATGCCTCACACATTTCCTATCACAAGTTATCAAATGTGATCCGGTAAGTGACTCTTCCTCTCGGTTGATCTGCTGCGTTAAAGAGTTTTTAAGAATGAATGCCTGCGTACTGCACTGGGAGCTAATCTGACAGTAAATCTTGGGAAAGGTCAAGCCTCAGAGCGGGGGTTCTCAATGGGCTCCCTTGTGCCCAGCCTGGTTATTTGGCTGTCGTGATGCCCACTGATCATCTGTGATGACGCTGCTGCGGTTCCCGGATGGGAATGGCACATCCAGCTCCGGTGGTTGGGAGAGAAGGGAGCCCTGCATCCACTGAGGACCTTGCAGAGGCTGTGTTTGGCTGTGGGTAATTAAACCAGGAGCCTCTGTAGAACGAAACTTAGGGAATAAGACCCTGTGGTATCTCTGACCTTATCTTTGACCATTCTTGAGGCCTTTTATTGTGCCAAGTGGTGTGAAAAAGCCCTTCTTAAAAGCGTTCTAATGATCTAATTCGGTTTATTACGTGCTGGACCTGCACAGTAGCGGGTATTGAATTCCTTTTCGGAGCAAATGCTTGTCCCACAACTTTCTGACAAGGTAGATGGTCCTCACAGGACTCTCATTTTGCCCTGCAGCTTCCAGGAGATGCACATCAGTAACTAGTGAGCAATAAACCTTTCATGAGTGAATGGGCCAGGAAGGGAGCCTACAAGGAAGACCTAAAGTCAATGATCCATGTCATAATGGTGTGTGAAGTTGGGGCAGAGTTGAGCTTTGTTTTGTAACAATGTGGAAGACCAATAAATAGATGCTTTAAAAAGGTTCTTGTGAGGTCTCCAAGCGCTGGACAATGAGTTAAATAAAGACAACTCTGTGGGTTAGGGGCAGAATCTTGGAGATGCAGTTAAATTATTTTACATGTTAATAATTTAAATGCATAGAAAACTGTCCCAGTCCAGCCACTGCAAAACTGGGTGTGTGTAATTGGGCTTTGTTGACAAGATTGAATGATTTCTGGAAAGATGAATGCATTGCAATTAATTATTCGCAAAAGAATGTTTTATTTTTGATAGACTGTGTGAAACAATTGCTCAAAAATGCAGTATCTCAGCTTGTTATTTTGATCATCTGAACAGTGCCTTAAGTTTTGAGTTTGCTATTTTTGCCACTTATACCACTGTAGCTGAGGTAATACAGTGAGAAAGTGCTAAATACTCTAGGAACTTGAAATGCTAAATATTGTAAGAAATGCTCAGTTTGGTATGCACGTGTGATGCTTTTAGTTAGTGAACAATGTAGATAATTTCAGTGTGTTGTTGGCCACTATCCAGGGCGAGGTGTTTGAAGCAGGTACTGAGGGAAAATACTTTCTGTCTGTTCAGGCAGCATCTTGATTCGAACAACATGGTTTAACCACTCCTGAAGTAGAGCACTATGGCCTGTCCTTATGTGACTTGACTTAGTTGAAGAGAGAACTCTTTGAAAAGAAAACAAAGTTGTTGAAGAAAGAGGATTTTTTTGTTATTTCGTTTTTATTGTCAGGAATCATTGGAAGGCCACAATCTGTTTGACCTGAGCTTGGTTGACAGCTTTAAAAGGAAGTAAATATAAATATACTTCCAGTGCTAAATATATTCACATGTTAGGTTAGAAGTAGGGATTTCATGTGGATTGCTGTAGGAGATCAGCATCATAAAGTTCTCTGTGTGTATGGGAATATTGTTGTGTTTGGAATGGAATAAAGGAACAGCAATTTTCACTGCAATTGTTCTGAGAGAGGAATCTGCTTGGTTTCATACAGAGCATGATTTCCCTGCAGGGACACTCTCCCAAAATACCTATGTAATCCATGGTATCAAATGCCATTCCTACTATCCCATTTCACTAGGATTTGTATGAAGTGTGTTATTCCCCAGTGATGGTCCCCCTTGTCAGGGAATATGTTTTATATTGGCTTGACTTGAGCTGTTAAGAGTGGGACTGGTGTTCCCCCTGATGATCTGTTAGCTGGAGCAGTAGGTCTGCTGGATTTCAGGTTACATAATTACACTTTTTTACCTTTAGTCTCAAAGAAAGCTGAATCTGAAGTAAAATGAATATCACCTGATTGGAATTCCTTTATGGTTCATGTTTATATGTTGGTAGGAGTCCAATTTCCCATTTTGCCTTTGATCAGGGGTAATTAGAAGTCAGATAATCACAATTAGACGTCTTGGGCTGTCTTCCATCATTCTATTCTTGACCCCATCATCCAAACAGATGGAATTTTACCTGACATTCATTTCCAGGCCAGAAATTTGCTAAACTAGATTAGATTGGGTCTCCATGCTGTCTGTTAGTGCATTGGAATTCGTCTCCTGCCTGCCCCTTCTCAGAGGCACCTTCTAACATGTGCTTGTTATCCAGAACGGGTCAGGCAGGAACAAAGGATTTCCAAGCAGTTCCTTTCTTCTTGTTGTTTGTTTCCTTTCCTATCTGACCCTAGAGTCTGATCATGTCCACTGTGTCTTAAAGGTATTTGACCACATCAGTTAGGCTGGCAAGTATTTTTTTTTTCTTTTTTTCACTGAGGAGCTTAATTAATCCAGGAAGGGTTTATGACCTTGAACAAACCGTGAGCATTGAAAATTTGGGTAGTGAAGCAGAAAAGTTGTTGGGAGAAGTTATCAGAGTAATGCAAAAGTTTTGTGTTTGCTTTTCAGTGTTGGGAAGTACTGAGAATGAAAACAGTTTTGGTGAGGTTGTTCACAGTGAATTCTATGTTTTGCAGTTACTTTTGCTAGCTCTCTAATACGTTCCTGAAGGCAAATTATTTATCTAATAGTCATGTGAATGGCATGGACAAAATTCCTAAAACAGTAAAAAATATTTTTCATTCAACTGTAGCTTTAGACAATCTGTTCATAATTAATTGTAAAGATTGTTTTTAAAAAATACAGTTACAGCATGCTGCACTCTGAGAATTTTAAGTGGAAAAGAAAATTCTGTGGGCAAAAAGTACCTTTAAATTACATAGTCCTGTGTGATTATTCATAACTGGACTCCAGAGGCAGAAGAATAGGTATTTATAGAAATTCTTTTGAACGGTTTTAATTTTCGGAGCGCAAACATGCTGTATGCAAATAGTCAGGATTTTAAAAAAAGCCCCACAAAGTTCCCATCAAAACTCACCAGGAAATCCACCCCCACCCAAAAAAAACCCCAAAACAAATACCCAAGAGGGTTCATTTTGCTCTGAAGAATAACTTTGCTCTCAGTTTGGAACACTGAACGTGCTAACAGAGAATTCTCCTCAGGGGTGGCTTTGTAAACGCAGGAGTAGCTCAGCCTGTGTTGGTGTGCTCCTCTAGCACGTCTGACTGCGAGGCTGAGGGAGGTTCGTGCTGCCAGCGGAGCCTGGCGCTCAGGATTGATCCGTCATATCTGGAGGAGGGCTGGGTGCAAGGACTTCATAGAGACCTTATTGTGGAGGCCAGAGGTATGCAGGAGCCAAAGGCATGATGACTTTAGGATATGAGGCGTTTCTTTTTGTCATTTA
The DNA here is from genome assembly GCA_036630365.1 of Acanthiza pusilla. Classification (NCBI taxonomy): domain Eukaryota; kingdom Metazoa; phylum Chordata; class Aves; order Passeriformes; family Acanthizidae; genus Acanthiza; species Acanthiza pusilla. Next base: position 170,952 of record JAXCHO010000006.1, on the reverse strand, counting down.
AAACGCTGTGTGTCTCTGTCAAGAGGAAATATTACACTAGGGTTTAAACCAGGAAAGGTCATAGGTTATGTGTTTTCAGTGAGCTGTAACTGATGGTCTGATCTGCTTAGAGGTAGGATTAACCTCCCTCTCTCTCAGAAAGGACTTGCAGAGAATTGTTTGCTTGGGTTTCTAATCTTATTTTACCCCAAATGCCATGTGCCCTTATTGGTGGCAGAGGAGATTCTTGTGGTAGTGGAATCAGTGAAAGGCTGGTAGATCACACAAGAAGCTTCTGAATGAAGGCAGAATTGAAACTGGGAAATAAAGAAAACAGCAGGCAGGTCACCCTCTCAGGAAAACAACATTCATTCTCAGTCATGCACATCCTAACACTTTTGACGGCAATTTATCATGGAAGACTGGGTTCACCGCAAGGGCTAACACATGTCATAGGTTAAATCAGAAAAGGCAATGCTGAAAGGAAACTTCAAAGTCCTTAATACACAGAGTTAAAGATGTTGGAGGAAAAAGCTTACGATGTTTGTTATGAAGATAAGGGTAAACAGCATGCTGGACGAGTTTTGGCAAAACGCTGTGGGATCGTTTGGCCTATTTCAGGCACCAGTTCTGTGTCACTGGAGTGGCTGTGCAGGGCTCCATAACCTGCAGGAAGCTGGGCAGGCTGAGCTAAAAGGCCTTCTCCAGTTCTAGTTGCTGGGAATCCGAAATACATATCTCCTTGTGGTGTGGCTCAATGCCTGGGGGAAGTTACCTTTCCCCACCGCAGACAGGATCCTCCGCGGGGCTTTACGGTTTTAATTCCCGGGGAGGCCTGGGCACCCTCCTGGGCCCTCAGGAGCATTGTGTGCACATCAGCCCAGGGAAAACGCTGTGGAAGACTGGGGAAAAGATCCGCTGACTGGGATTTCCAGGTGGATGTGGCAGCGCACAGGAAGCTTGGATTTGTAACAATGGATGAACGTGGTGGTGTGTGGCTGGGGAGGTGTTTTGTGGTGCTTCTGAGAGACCTTTCCATTTTGGGGTCGCACGGTGCGGGCGCTGCTCTCTGGAGGTGCTTTTGGAGTTGGGAATGCATCAGCAGCCTGGAGCTGCCCACTGCTGGACACTGCCAGCAGCTTTGGCCGTGGGCATCTTTTATGTTTATATTTATGGCATTTCTGTCTGAGAAACTTGTGTTGTTGCAAACTCGGCCTGGGGAGAAGAATCATGAGTGTCGCTTCAAGCAGGCTCTCCTGCTGAAGGGTTCCTGGGGTAAAGCAGAAATCACGACTGTGACCGACTGCAAACAGCGCAGGCAGAGAAGCAGTGGTGCAAGGTCCATCCCACAGAAAATGGGGTGACTCCTCTGATCCTTTCACTGTTTGGTGCTTCTCTCGCTCTCCCCACCTCCTCTCGGCCTGCCGCTCTCCCACATAACCTGCCTACATTTCTCGTGTTTTAGCTAGAAAAGGTCATTTCAGCCTGTGATCTTTCTAAAGGACTCTTGGGTCTCTCTCTCCCTCTGTTCCACCCTTCTGTAGGATTGTTTACGAGCGTGCCAGGAGCAGATTGAGTCCCTCCTGGAGTCCAGTCTACGCCAGGCACAGCAGCACAGCGTATCTTCAGAAACAAAGACTGTAGAGGACGAAGCAGACCTCTCCTGCACACCTACTGATGTGCGAGACGTGAACATTTAAAGAGGACTTCTTCCTAATGGATTTGCTTGGCAAGAAAAGCAGACAAAAGAAAGGGCATCTGAGAAGGAATCGGCATCAGGATCTCCCCCCCAGAAACCCTTTTCTCCAGGACATTTTTATACCAGAAGGGAAAACCAGTCTCGTTATATTTTTTTCTTGCTCTGTCTCCCTTCCATCTGTGACTTCAAACAAACAAATAAACAAAAAATACCCCAAAAACTGTCTTAAAAAAAGAAAAAAATAGTATTTGCATTACCCCCAGGGGTTTGTGCTACAAAAATAGAGGATTTTATACAATAATAATCAACTAGTTTTTATATTAAAGTGTTCTTGTCTGTATGTTGTAAAAATAGGCATTAACACACAAAATGTCTCCAGGGGAGGTATTAGATTTGATTTCTTACATATAAAACAAACCAACCAACCATTTTTAAAGTAGAAGAGGGGTTTTTTTTAGATAGTAAATGAAATATTCTTTTTCTTTAAAAAGCATAGCTTTAACGCAGTTCTAGGCTTTTCTGTATCTTGCTTGCTTATGCATTTAGTCACTTTATAATTCATCTGTAAATGTTTATTTTATTTCCTTAGGGTTTTTTTTATCCTCTTCACCTTATAAATGGTTAACGTAACCCATAAGTTAGTGTATGTTAGTATGCAGCATTATTATATGTTAATCTTTTTTTTTTTTGTGCCTGTGGATTGCCTGTGCATTGAGGCATTTGTAGGGTTCCAGCTTAGCATGGTTGGGAAAGGCCAATGTACTACTCATCCAGTACCCTATTATAAAGAGAAACCGAAATAGTGACGTAATATATTATATTTTTGTAATCTTCCTATTTTTGTAGTTACCTGTGTAAAAATGCTGGTCTGACCCCACAGATATTCAGCCTAATTATGGTCAGGTTCAATCCACAGTTCAGTCTTTTTTTTTTTTTTGGTTTTTTGTTTTGTTTGTTTGTAATATTCTAAAACCATTCCATTCAAAGCACTTTCAGTCCATTAGATATAGGAGATACATTCTTTTATTGTGTGGGATTTTTTTTTGTTTGTTTTTTTAATGGAATGGTTTGGAAATATATAAAGTGCTTGTTGGCAAACTTGGAATTGCAAAGCAAGTGCATTTAACTATGGTGTTAGAGGAGAGGTGATTCTTTTTTTCCGAAGGTTGTGTTCCAGTGAGAGAAAATTGCATTCACAAATTGCCAGGATATCTTCCTATCCTTTTCTATAGAAAAGTTTTGAAGTTTAGAATCCTTTGGTGCCAATTCATCTTTATAAATTAGGGGCCTTAAAGGTTCACATATAGGACACATAGTTTTAAGGATTATCGCTAGATGTTTTACAACTGAAGGTTTTTAAACACTAAAATATATAATTTATAGTTAAGGCTAAAAAGAATATTTATTGCAGAGGATGTTCGTAAGGCCAGTATGATTTGTAAATTAAATGCAATCGCCCCTTTTGAAAAAGAAAATCTTTCTACCCTTGATGTTGCAGTTTTAACCCAGCTTATGAAAGCAAAAAAGGACACGCTTCAAAGAACAAACCCAAAACCAAGCAGTCTACTTGGCCCCTTCCTATACATTTTCAAAAGCAGTCTAACCATGAAAAAAACGCCATAGTTAATAGATATGAAAATTGGAGTACTTGAAAGAAGTTTTTATTCCAGTATATGCCCCATTTTTTTTTTTATTTAGCTACAAATAGAAAATTTGCACATCTTGGCTATGTATCTTTTTATTATTATTTTAGAAAGTAGCTGAAGGGACGTGGACATAGCTGTTGAAGTTGATGCTCGAGGAGAATGTGATGGTGAAATGTATGTGAGAAAACTGCCGCTAAGGTGTTGATTGTAAAAAAAAACAAAACAGCAACAAAAAAAAAAAAAAGAACAAAAAAAGGAAAAAAGAAAAAAAATTCAAAATAAAAAAAAAGAAAAAGAGAAAAGAAAAGGAGTGGATGCTCCATTTTTATTGAGCTGCTATGGATAAATTCCCAGCATGGTTTGAAAAAAAAATTAACATTGCTTTTCTGTATCTTTGTCATTGTGTTTTGCTGCTATTTTGTGGATCAGTTTTGGTTTTTTTTTTTTTGTTATACAATGTCATATACTGCCATGTTATAGGTTTTAATTTTCTCATAGAAAATTATATTATTGACATCATTTTTTTGTAGATTTTTTATGTGATCAATTTTTACTTAATGTGATTACTGCTCTATTCCAAAAAAGGTTCCTGTTTCACAATACCTCATACTTCAGTTACCCGTGTCTAGACCAGGTTTTGATGTTCTTACAGTGCCTCATAGTTCTACTGCAAATGGAAATGCATCGAACATTGCTCTGAATGGGTCTCTGCATTAATTTAAAAAACAGCAGACATTTCAGAAGATCAAGTAATGTCAAGGGTTGGTTGTTTTTTTTTTGGTTGGTTTTTTTTTTTTGGTGGATTTTTGTTTTGTTTTGTTTTTTTTTTGGTTATGCATTTTATAAAGCTGGATACATTGTCTGATCTGGGGTTTATTATCATAGTAGTTTTAAGCTGTGTTATTAGCCACATTGATATATGAAAGGTGCATTATAATATAACTCTTGTGTGCCACCTGATGTGCTTCCCCCTCAGCTGGGACACATCATTTGGTATGATAGGTTATCTTCTGGAACTCTAAGTATTTTGTGTGTTTAATCTGTTATTATATAATAGGGGTTTTTTGTTTGTTTTGGTTTTGTTTGGTTTTTTTTTAATTATAGCATAATGCTAATTTAAAAAAGCCTGTAAATCTCCTAAATAAGCCAGCTAACAGAGTTGTATGCTGAAGAATAATCTAGCTGTTGCCTGTATGCTGCTAAACCAAAACAGAATTAGAGCTCATTTTGAGGCAAATGCAGTTAAGATCCTACTTAGTGCATAAATCAGCATTGCAATGCTACTAGCAGTCGCAGGACCCAGGAGGACTGGATACATTCTGTCCAAATTTCAGGAACATTTCTTACTGCTTACCTCATAAAAACACTTCTGTTTGTGGCATCTCTGTGTCTCTGAACCAAACATGTATTGAGTTTAGTGCTTGTTGGTTTTATTATGTGTTACACTGAGTGGCAGTGCATACTGCAAATTTCCTTAAAATATTGTATGTACAAAAAAAGGCCAAATCCAGATAAGTGGGTTCACGTGCCAACAGAGATGCTTTATTTGTCACATTATTATAACAATCTGTAGTAAGCAAAAGCAATTCAGATTTGTACATTTTTATATTGTACTTATTGGCATCACTGGTCTGAAATGCACATTTTCACCAACAGACCTGTAACAGACAAGTTTCCAGCAAAAAAACCTAAAGTCTAGAAATAAAATTGGTAAAACCCAATGTCTGCTTGTTGTCGTCTTTTAATTTCCTTTTTTTTTTTTTTTTTTTTTAAATTGCCTTGAAAATGCTGAATGGTTGTAACTCCCCAGTGCAGTGAGTAAGGCACATGACATTCTCTGGGTTTGACTCTCCGCATGTGAAAAGCTGAAGACCTTTTGTTGTTATTTTAGGAAACCGTGGGTGTTTCGAGCCATGGGTAGGTGACTGCCTGCCTTTCACACCAACGTGTCTTTTTAAAGAAGCAAAATATTTCTCTTTTTTTTTTTTTCTTTCTGAAGACTTTATTTTTTAATATCAAAGGAAATTAGGCAGAATAAAATGCCCTTTGGTGGTTCATGTGAATAAAGGGTAAAATAAAGTAGGTGCTGGACGGCACAGAATGCTTGCTGATGTTTTCTCATCAGTGTAAAGTTTCGTGTCCTAGAAGACCTTTACAGAACACAGTTGGTTTTAAAGGCAGTAGGTTAAGCTGCCTTCTCTGTGCCTTCCCCTCACACACAGCTTTTGCATCTTAACAGCTGAGATAATAAGGAATAAACCTGAAAAGCATGAAAGCCTACTAAAAATATGTAAAACAAGAATTGACCTAGAAGGACAGAAATTAGTTATTACTGGAAAGTCAAAAGAGAAGAAGATTATAACCTGTGTTCCAATTCACATTCCAAGATATATCTGAAAATGGTAGATGGGAATGGGAAAAAAATCAATTCAGAGCTGAACACAGCAGAAACAGCTTATTTTTAGTGGAGATGGTCAATCTTATAACCTATGAATTTGATTATTTATCTTGTGAAATTATTTCTGTCTTTAAAAAAATTTATGTAAAAGGTCAACTGCTTGTCTCTCCTGTCACAAATTAGAAATTCAGTATCTGCCTCCTGCGTTTCCCATTGACTCAACTGCACGTTACAACTGATTCTGTGCAGTGAGTGCAGCACAGGAAATGAAAAATGAAACTCAAGAGCTCACTTCTAACGTGCTCATCGCTGTCTAGTGTAAAATAAGCTTCTCTCAGGGCAGTCTAGATGGGAAACCATCTGCATCAGAAGAATCCCAGACGAGCTTGTGTGATCTTGGTGGTTTCCCAGTCATTTCAGCCAGAAACTTGAAGCCTGCTGCAAAATCCTAGAGCAGGTAGGTGAAATAAAATGAGTGCAAACGTGGTCTGGTGTGTTCCGATTGAAACGGGCAGCGCCTCTGTACAGTGAGTTACCCTGGGAGGTGTAGAACAGTGAAAGATGACCTGAACTAAACTCACAGGAACTTCAAAAACACATCAAGCCAAAGCTCAAATTGGTCTGGGCCAAAAAGGATTTATTTTCCCCAGCATATTAAAAAAAACAAACAAACCCAAACAAAACCCAAAACCTCACAAACAGAAAAAAAAAAAGGACTTGCATTTGCATGGTTAATGGCTCACCCCTCTCATCTTAAATGTTTGAAAATTGAGTGAAGACACACTTAGGGGATCTTGATTTCTGACAAAAATCTTGTGCTGATAAAAACATTACAATGATTCAGTGAGAAATGTAAACCTGTGTTTGATTGAATGTGTTAAGTAGGGTTTGCCATTCCTATCTGTTTTATAAACTCTATTAAACTGACTAAGTGTTGTGACTTAAGTAGGTTTAAGCCCACATAGTCAGCTCTATTATTTACATTTTCCTTCTCCTGAACATCATCTCTAAATGCAGACTCCTAAACTTGAATGTTGGGTGAGCTATGCCAGTATTACTCACATTGCAAAGGGCAGAAAGACAAGAATGTAGCAAGAAAAACAATTTACTATAGGCTGTAAAAAAATATGCATGTTCAGCTAGCCTATGCTGTAGCTTATTAAAGGGAAAACTACTGTATTTTTTTTTTCATCAAATTGAGACATGTACACAGAGAAAACCTCCGACAGACCAACCAGAAACCTCCCCAATTGCATTGCTGAATTCAGGCCGTTTGACAATCTTGGACCTTTTACGAACCCTTAAATTCAAATGCTCTTTATTAAAGAATAAAGAAGATCTATTAAATGTAAAAACTCATAATCCCCTTGCATTCAAGCACACCTGGCATCTTAAGCGATAGAAAACTCCAGAAGACAGAGGAGAAAGAGAAGGTTGGTGCTGTTATTTTAAAAGAGTCATAGGAATGACCCATGCACATGGGCTACATACTCTGAGATTCCAACAGTGGGACAAAGGCAGTAAAGCTGCAAATGACAGCATTTTAATGAATTCCTGTCATCATAATTTTACGAGAAATTAATCTCCTCAGACAAACAAGGTATTTTTACGATCCCTCAAATATAACTGATCATAGTAATTGCATTGGCATGGCCAACACAGGTTCCCGTCTGGCTTCTGACTGAATTCCATACAATATTCCAATCAAGTAATGAGAAAGGGATTGCAAATTAGTCAGTGGGATTGCACTGATAATGTGAGATTTGCCAGACTTCTGATTTTGTTCTTTATGGCCAAGCAGGACCAAATTTAGGAGGAAGGCAAAAGTGACCCTTTTGCTTCTTTAATGTGATAAACGTTTAAAAGTGAAAACAGAAACAGTTCCTTGCTGATGCTATAGCACCAGCAGAGCCCTACCTAGACCTGTCCTTTCTGCCTGTGTGAAGACCGGGGATTAAAAAGTCTCGTATTTCAGGGAATTCACTAAGTATTCCCAGGCATCATTTTCCTGAGAGCTCTCACATGGAGAAGGAATTGCTGGCAGAAAGATCTCGTGTCCATGGCAGACTGGGAATAAGGCACACGGGCAGCATCTTCACTCTGTGGGGGCCCTGCCTGGTGCAGGACCTGGACTGCAGAGGGAAAATAAGAACTTCTGTAAGCAGCAGTTGCTAAAATCACATTTGTGACACATTTGGGGTGGGTGACAGAGGGCCAGAAGAGCCTCCTCCCCACCAGGAACTGGTCTCAGGTGTGGAGAAAGAGAATGGCCTGGGAGTGCTGTGCAGGGAGACACATGAAGCAGGAACGGGTGAGGAGGGCAATCCCTCGGGGCTGGAGAGAGCTCCAGGTAGAGATCTCTACCAGCACCGGGAATGCTGAACCAAAGGAGGAATTGGGACACGCAGGGGCCAAGCTCCAAGCCAGGGCCTGGCACGGGCTGGCTGGAGCAGGAATCCTCTGGATCCAGGTGATGAACCAAAGTCCAGAGCTCTGGGTTGTGCCTGTAGCATGTGCATCCCAGAATGGAAATTGTTCCCCACACATCCTTCCCTGCTGAGTAAATAAATTTGAGACTCTGTGTTGCTGAAGTGGTTTTATTTTACCCATCCCACCTGGCAGCAGCCCTGTGACACTCGGCTTAATCCCCTCCCAAGCCATATTCCCTCGGTGCCTGGTGTCCCGTGGCAGCCAGCATGTCGCTGTTGGTGTGCCTGGCATGTGGGATGTGGTGTGTAACACCAGCAGCAGTCCCCAGGGAGCTGGGCTGAGAGGGGCAAAGCCTTGCCCAAGGCCCACGGAGGCACCGCCAGGGCATTGTGACAGCTCCCCTGAGCCAGCCTGAGGCAGTGACCTGGTGTCCTAAGCCACTGCTCCCATGGCAAGCTGTCTGCAATGGGCAATTGAGCTTTTTGATGTTTCATTTCTCCCCTTTATTAGATTGTATCACTACAGATTGTTCAAATACTGCGTATTAGTTTTGAACAGCTTTTTCTCCTCCCTGAACACCCACAGGACACAGTTCTTTACATTTGCTTATTTTAAATATGAAGAGCACACTTTCAGCTAGTGTATGCTGTTAAATTTCCAGAAGACATCATAAATTATTTACTCATAAGTAAACATTATTCCTTGTAAGTGTAATACATTTATTTTGTGGGTTTGACTCAGTATTTCTGTAGCTCTTTCAGACACTCACTATGATCATTTTATTCCTTTTAGACAACACATCCATCAGCCACATATTTTTTAGGTTTCTCTTTCCATGGAGACCCTTGGAGTGCAAAGGATCAGAAAGGCTCTTCCCTTATGGATAGTATTTTTCCAAGATAAGTTCAAGAAGTTTCATCACCTTCACTTCTGCATGACAGTGCTCAACAGTGCTGCTGAGTCAAATGATGCAAAGCCCTACATGTCTGAGGAACGTTGTTTCTCTCATGCCCAAACGGCTTTCCAATCACCTAAATTCAGCCCTCTGTGTTTTTACATCCCTCTGCAAACCCCCTCAACATGTCCTCAGGATTCTCCCACGTTCCTGCTGAAGGAGAATTTCAGGCAAATCACAAGGCAAAGCTCCTTGAAAAAGTCTCTCCATGTTTTTCTCTAACACCATTTGTTTCTTTCTCATTAGTCTGAGGAATAATGATGCTACTGGATTTTTCTGAAATTTGTCCTCCTCCTATGGCATAAGAGAACTTAAAAGGAGACCAAGGCATATAACTATAATCAGCCAGATTCTCAAAATGTGGTTCTAACAATGCACCTATGGTGAAGCAGGTAAATGAGCTCCCAAACTGAGCTCAAATCACTCTGCACCTTACTCAGGTGTTCTGGCTATGACACATCAAATGATGCTATAATCCATGTGGGTTTAGGTTTCTAGTGCACTTGACTACCTGCCCCACGACCAAGGTCTCCTCGGGAAGGAAATACACTGCAGACATAACCCCTAGCTCTGCTTAGAAATAACATTCTGTTGTCAGTTCTTAGTCTCAGAGTAATTTGGTTTTCACTTGCATTTCAGAAACTGTCACGTGCTTATTAACAACTCCTGTATGTATGTGTTTTTTAAAGGAGGTAAATGGGGTCTCAAAAATTCGATGTCTGCACATACATTGCAAAAAAAAAAAAAAAAAAAAAAAAAGCCAGTTTAGAGAACAATGTAGGCATGTGTTTTTAAACTACTGTTCGTGCAGTCTGGTCAGGGCTGTGTGACACAGTATACAGTGTTTTGTCATCCAAGGAATGTCTTTGATCAGGAGTTTATGCAAGAAGAAAAAAAAGCCGTGAAACCCTAATCCGTTCCCACAGTCCAGTAAACGTGAGCTGGACAAACAGTGGACAATAGCAGCAAAGCTTGCTGCTGGAACAATGGCTGCAACTAAAAAAATTAAAGGGTTGCTGACTCACAGTTCCTACTATAAAGAAACATTCCACACAGCGCTGATTATTCCCCAGAATCCTGAAGATGCTGAAGGTTAAAAACTGTTCAGATAAAGCAGCGAAATATGGGGCTAAAAATCAGAAATGAAAGACAGTGACAAATGCTGATGTTGATTCTGTCTGATGCACAGTCAGGATGCAGGGACTGAATAATCAGCCTCCTTTTTGAACATTTTGCTCAAATTAACTCCACAATTTTATTAGGAACAAGTACCAGTTAAATTCTTTCAGACAGGAAGCCACTATTTCAGATTTTGCCCAAAAAAATTATGCACAACTGTAATACAGCTTTTTAGTTTTTCCAAGACAAAAGCTTTATGCCATTTCTTATTCCTATTCAGAAATCTTCCCAAAACCAGATACACAAGTGCTGTACTAATGGTCAATTAGTTATGGATATAAAATAGGATAAAATAATTTAAAACACTGTGCAGCAAGCTGCTTTAGAATGAAGTGACACAATGCATGGGGTTTTTTCACCTTTCATATATTCCACGGACTTAGGATGTGTCAGATGAGCTTAGTGACCATGTCTCCTTCCACGCAGTAGTGCATCATTTGATAAATAGTGCTAAAGAATTTTAGGATGAAAAATGCTGGAAAAATTTAATTACTACACTTAGGGAATAAACACTCCAGTGATTAAGGTAGGAGCATTCACAGTGTGATGCCAAAGAGATATTCAGGTTAGCTACAAATGAACTAACCATGCAAGCTTTCAAAATAGCACACAGAGCTTTTTAAAATTATTATTATTATTATTATTATTATTATTATTTTTTTTTTTTTTTTTTTTTTTATTACTATCATCACTCCTGGCTAGACTGGTCCTGCAGTTCCAAGCCCTGGGACACGCTGAAGTGCTCCAGCAGTGCATTACACCAGTTGGCCTTTATACCTCAGCCCTAGACACCACAACTTGCAACTGGAAACTCGCTGCAGAGCTCCTCTCACACCTCCTAAATCCCTGTTTTCCCTGGTGATACATCTCCTTCTGTGGGAATGTGTACTGTCACAACTTTATCCATTAGAAAAACAACTCTGGCAGACTGTAAAATGAGAATCTTCATGGTTACTTGCCAAACTATGAAAGCTGAAGTTTTAGGCTGTAATTAGACCAGAACCCACGGCCATAAGTTGCAAAGGGCTCTATTCAAAAGGCACTGACACTGAGTAGCACGAAGAATATGAAGAATTATAAAATTAGCAGAAATATTAAGTTCTTACTCTAAAGCACTGTGGAATATTAGGTGCAGGCACAATTTTGACAGATGGATCTCCTTTTATTCCAATGCAGGAAGTCGTATTTCCAGCCAAAGTGTAAATAAACATTCATAAATACATAGCAGGCTCAAACTCTCTCTTGCATCCCTTCAAAATCCAAAACCTATGCAAACTTTGAAACTGTTTTACTGAAAAATTAAAACTCCTAATTTAATCTCATGTGTAATTATCACAACCTTGTTTCAGAAAAACAGAACAGGATTCAAATGAGCAAGAGTACCTCTATAGGGCTGATTTTGAAGCAGACAATTGCACACCCAGACTCTCTTTTTTCTGATTTATTTCACCCATTTCCGTTGATTACATATAGACATTCAAAGCTGGAATTGATCACCTTTAGTACAGCTGACGAGAAATGGAAAGGAAGTTGCTTAATGAAGACAGAACAAGAATTGTGCTTGGGAGCTTTATCAAGCAGCATTCAAAGTTTACCTTTCTCTGCTGATGCCTCAAAATTCACTATTTCTTGTACTCATCACACATTGCAGAAAGGAAAATTACAAGTCTTCTGGATTGCAATCATTTCAGCAGCCTAGAAGCAATGAGTTGCGTATCCATCTTTTAATGAAATTCCATATTCCACAGGTTCAGCTGAGAGATGGTCATGAAGAGACAGAACAAGCTAGAACGCAGTCCAGGCAAGTCAGAAATTGGTGAGTGAAATGTTTCAGACATTCCTCCCTAACTGCTGAGCAATAAGTAAGGGTGGTGAGTGAATACAGAGATATATTTTTAAGTCTTATTAACTTCAATATTTTTACCAGAAATATTCCATTTCAACTGTTTTTAACTGGTAAGTACTTGTGCAAAATTTCAAACTCCTTGGACAATGCAGCATCAAGCCATAATCTCTATGTCCTGCTTTATTAATAATCAATATCATAATTGATGCTGATTGTACAAGGTTGCGTATTTTTTATTATCTTTGTGACCCAGCCTAAGACAAATAAATATTCTGGTGTAACCTGGGCTGTAAAACAGGCATAAAGCTGCCTTTACAGAATGTTCTCAATGTTCCACTGCCACAGCCCTGAACATCACAGAAACCCCCACAATTCTGTTGCAGAAAGCAATTTAAAAAATTGGCACTGAAGAACGCACAAAACTACATATCCAAGAGAATTTTCAAGTGTACCTCATTTAATAAACCCAATCAGGCCCACAGCAGACATTCAGAAAAATACAGACTCGTGGAAGAAGAGACTCCATCAGTGTGTACACACAAATGAAACTGAATAAATGACCTGACAGATAACCCTAAACTTGGTACATTCCAGGTGGAAATCCTGGCTGATACAATACTTATAGTTAAATACATGTATGTACATGTGTATGTATATAATAATTTATTTTAAGAGTATTATTTTGTTAAAAATAAAGCAATACAAGAAAATAAGACACCAAACAAATTTCAAAATAAGTCACTGACCACTTGACTGCCAAAGACCCTTTCTCTACTGAGCTGAACAAAAATAATCGTGTTTGACACAGTCTCTGGAGTAGCATCTTGGACAGTCACTCACATATCACACACTTCTATTAAGCAAATGCTTCACTTTGAGCTCTCACAATCCTGCCCTTGCTTTTACAGACATTTTTGCAAATGAGGAAACAAGTACAAAGGAATCCTACCCCAATATTACTTCATTTCAAAGGAATTCTCTACATAACTAGAATTATCATGAGGGCATATGTTCTGTCGTCTCTACTTTAACAACTTCACCTACACAAATATTTGAGAGCTCTTACAATCGTACACATCCACTAGATGGCTCGGACACTGCCTGTGTGTATCAAAACTCATGTGTAAGACAATCAAACTAACAAGAAACCTCAAATCTGTCTTCAGAAGGTTGCACTGCACCATGAAGACACAGCCAGATACATGAAGGGTACAGCTGATAAAAGAATTCTGCTGGAATTCCTTACAGAACTGGAATGCAAAGACATCCAGCAGCCCAAGCTAAAGCCTCTTCCAGGTATTACTCTTCAACTAACACAGTTAAATCCATGCAGCTAGCATGCATTTCATTGAAATGAGGCTAAAGAGGGCATTTTTCAAGGCTGGCAAATAAAAAGCTCATCTGTGATAAAAGGTACTCATCAATACAATCAATGAGAATCACAGCTCTTCTGGCAGTGGTGTTTTTCTCACCCACCATTTAAACTGGTAACTTTTTGAGGTTAGATTTTGTGGAGTTTGCTCCCTTCCTCCCATCAGTCTGCAAAACGACTGGAAAAGCCAGGTGCAAATTCCATGTTCTGAGCTGCAGCTGCAGCTGCTTTATGAGCAGGTACCTTCATCCTTCCCCTCTGCATTCTGACCTCCTTTGCCATTCCATCCTCTGCCCACAAAAATGTTTCCTACTGCAAAGTCTGCAGGGAATTGGTTATATTTTCCTTCACCTACAACATCTACACATTGTGTAAACTGAATGATCTGCATACACAGATTTTTAAGCAACATACATCCTTTTAACAAGGAAACTGTGCAAATGCTTGTTTTCCTTTTGAGGAATTAAATTAAAAGGAAAAGACTAGCAAAGAATTAAAACAAGTATTTCTATTTAACAGATTTACACACTAGGGTTTCACTGATCCTAAATGAAACTTGGATATGATAAATATTAAATGACATTGCAAGTCCAGTGATTTTCCCTCTCCCCTTTAGCATTTAACATCTCTTCATAAAAGCAGAAAAACACTTTTCCAGTTCTGTTCTTTTAATGTTTTTTTTCCTTTGGTCATCCATGTTTCTCTTCATCTGTTGCATTCAAAATGTTAGTGAAGATCTCTCAGTACCAATTCCAAAATCAGATTGAATATTTAGCATTGAACAAACCTAAAAAAGAACACACAGAAATGTTTCAAAGGGTCTATTTTCCATGCAGAATGTTCAACAAAACTCCCAGTTGCTCCTTTTTTTTCTTCTGGTCCCACTTGTAATTCAAATTGTCAAAGATTATTTCCAACTTGTTTTTAAAGAATATTTTTTTCCTTTATTTTGCATTTGTTATTAGTTGAGGAGTTTTCAACTGTCAAGTACTTTCACTTAATTCATTTCACTTCAGGTATTTTGCTATGATTGCAGAAGGGAACAATAATTGCTCCACACAAACACTGTGTTTTGGAATGGGTTTAGAAACGAAATATCTTCAAAAATGAATTTATGTGCTAAAATAACAACTTAATCCTACAAACCTGTTTAAATTTTCCTCTGATTTTTTCTAGATCTTCTTGCAGCTTATCATAAGTGGGATCTTCATATGGGAATTTCTGAATCATCCCTACTAATGAATCCAGAGCCCTTATCTTTTTGCTAGGGAAAAAAAATTAATCAAATCAAAACAGAAAACCCGATGATGCTCCCACAGAAGTTTTTCCAATCCATAATGAAAATTATACTGATATATAATAATCAGAGCATAGAACCCCGCCCTCCATCCTTCCTTTATTTAACTTTGCTCATTTAGTTCATTGTCAGGTGTGTTTGATACATATTTAAGAAATTATCCAAACTAGGAATTATTCCAAGTTAGAAATTAAGCACAACTGCCAAAGTTAAGGTTTCCCTTTCAACTTAACAGCCCAAAGTTGAGAAATATTTAAGAATCACCAAAAATATTGATTAGATGACTGAGCAAAACAAAGAAATGCAACCAAAAAGGCAATTCTGTCAGACAGATTAATCAAAACTGAACAGAAGAAAAAAAGATACAAAGAAAAGAATAAAAGTCACAGCAAAATGACTTCTAGCCTTTTTAACCTCACCTGTTCTTTTCATCTGTGCAATTCTGGAGCAGACAGTGCCACGTCAGTGCAAACCCAAGGTAACAGCCAATCTAAAAGTGAATTTAAAAGAGAGTCATGAGGGAAAAAACCCCAAACAACACACAGCATAGACAGTGAAACAAAAATAAAGCACAACGTTGCATTCCATTCTTCAGGAAACAAAACTCTGGATATGCAACACGTTTCCAAGCTGGAAAGGCTGACAGGTGCAAGATTACCCAAGTCAGCCTCTCATTTAATGGCAGTCACTGTTTATAATCCTGCTGCCCTCTGGAGCTTTCCCAATACCAGCAGTTTAGAACACTTCTCTTTTATGGTCTGTCCAGGACCATTCAGTACAAAAGTGTCCAGCTTTGGAGATTGCTGTTTGGCATTCTCATCCTGGAACTATGACAAACTGCTGCTGGACATATGGGACAAGCTGAGGTGCCTCCCCACCACTCTCCAGCCCCTGAATTTATGGGAATGGTTACTGATCCAGGTGTGCCAGCACACAGAACTGGCTCCATGTGCTGAAGAGGAGCAGTGCCACAAACTCCAATTTGTTCATTAGAATTAACAAAGCGTGCAAGAGGCACACTGAACTGCTTCTTCATGTCCCAAGATTCCAAGCTTTTCCCTATGCTAATCTTTTCCCTATGCTCAGATGGTATGGGGAGTGGGGGGCCTTTAGCCATAAATTTGGGGGACAAAAGATTACCAAAGCCCCATACAGCAAATAAGCTCAGAAAACACAAGCACATCTATTTAACTCTCCAAATGAAAATAGCACATTTAACCCAGTTTTATGGGTTCTCCTGGAAACAGACAAAGCAGTGGGACACAGCAGGCCTCAGACTGCCCGTGCATCAGGCTTTGCCTGAAAGTTTCTGTGTGGCTGTCATTTCCTAATGACAAGAAGATTCCAATCTCGAAGTGTTTTTCCATTTACCTCTGAGCCAATCCTGGCTCCATGGAGTGCTCCATACCTCCTTCCCTCAGCCATTCCAGCGTGGCTGCCCTCTGCATACCCCTCCTGGTAGCCCTCCCCGTGGAACCTGGGAACACAGAATTACAGCTTTGTTAATCTCATGTTGAGCTCACACTGCACACGAGCAGCTCATGAGAACATAACTGTGCATCACGCCAAAGCGAAATACCAACATGTAGAAATATCACACAACATTGATTTAAATTCCAGAATCACTGACTCATTCAGGTTGGGAAAGACCTCTGAGATCATCCAGTCCAACCTCTGAATGATCACCACCTTGTCAACCAGGCCAGAGCCCCGTGTGTTACATCCACTCGTTTCTTGAACACATCCTGGGATGGTGGCTCCAACACCTCCCCGGGCAGCCTGTTCCAGTGCGAGGAAACATTTTCCATTAAGAAATTCCTGTTTATGTCCACATTAAACCTCCTCTGGTGCAGCTCGAGGACACTGCCTTTTGTCCTGTCACTTGTTACCTGGGAGAAAAGTCTGACCCCCACATGGGGTGCTCCTATCATGGAGTTCTAGAGAGAGACAGAGAAAGTCCTCCCTGAGCCTCCTTTTCTTCAGGCTGAGCACCCCTCAGCCACTCCTTGTGCTCCACATCCTGCCCCAGCTCTGTTCCCTTCTCTGGACACACTCCAACACCACAAGGTCCTTCCTGTAGTGAGAGACCTAAAACTGACCCCAGGATTCAAGATGGGACCTCAGCGGTGCCCAGAACAGGGGAACAGTCACTGCCCTGGTCCTGCTGGCCACAATATTACTAACACAGGCCAGGATGCCACTGTCCTCCTTGGCCACCTGGGCACACCTGAACTTGTGTTCAGCAGCTCTCGACCAGCACCGCCAGACCCTTTCCCTCTGGGTTTTTTTTCAAGCACTCTCCTCCTATCCTGGAGCACTGCAAGGGGTTCTGGTGACCCACGGGCTGGACTCGGCACTTGGCCTTGCTGACCCTCACCTCGCTGGACTCGGCCCATCGATCCAGCCTCTCGGGGTCGGTCCCACTCTGCGCTGTGGCCAATTCCCTTGGGAGCCCGTTCCAGCGCACGACCACCCTCTGGACGAAGAACCTTTCCCTGATATCCAAGCTAATCCTCCCCCGAATCGGCTTCAGGCCGTTTCGCGCAGGTCGGTCCCTCAGAACGTGCGGAGAGTCAAATCTTCCCGCCCTCCTCGCCCCCTCTCCGGACTCACTACCGGCGCTTCTCCCTTCACGTTCCCCTGGCAGCTCCCACTGAGAAGCACAGGCCCAGGGGAGCCCCGCGTTGCCGGGGAGCCCCTCTCCGGCGCCGGGGCCCTTTCCAGGCCCCCTCTGTCCCCTCACCTCTGCTCTGCCATCACGATCCCCTCGAACAGGTCGGCCATGTTGCCGCGGGGCACGCCGGGAACGGACGGCGCGCGGGAGGAGGCGTGGCCTGCGCGCGATGACAGCGCCCCACGGCAGACCACGCCCACACGCGACGGCGGCGTGCGGCCACCAGGGGGCGCCCGAGCGCCGCCACAGAGCCCGGCCCGCGGCGTCGGGAGGGGAGCGGCGGTGTCCGAAAACCCCGCCCGCGTCCCAAAAACACCACCCCGCGTCCCAAAAACCCCGCCCGCGTCCCAAAAACACCACCCCGCGTCCCAAAAACACCACCCCGCATCCCAAAAACCCCACCCTGTGCCTCAAAGCGTTGTCCAAACCTTTCCTGGGCTCTGCCAGCCTCGGCGCTGTGAGCGCTGCCCTTGGGATCCTGTTCAGTGCCGGATCACCCTCTGGGTGAGGAGCCTTTCCCAGTACCCAGACCAAACCTCCCCTGAGGCCATTCCCTCGGGTCCTGTCACTGGTCATGATAGAGTTTGCATGCCTCTCTCCTGTAATGCTGACATCTCTGGCTTTTAAGAAGTGTATTTTTGGTGCACATGCCCACAATCCTTCCTGTGAGGGTGGTGAGGCCCTGGCGCAGACTGCCCAGGGAAGCTGTGGCTGCCCCTGCATCCCTGGATGTGTTCCAGGCCAGGTTGGATGTGGCTTTGAACAACCTGCTCCCCTGGAATGTGTCCCTGCCCATCGAATGAGATGATCTTTAGGGTACCTTCCCACCCAAACCATTCCAGGATTCTGAAACATGAAGATTTTTGATGTAAATACCCACCCAAACAGTAGTCTGCCATTCTAGGCTGCTCTGTTACAACACTTATGAGTTGTTACAGATCAACACTGGTCAAAGGAAACATTTATACTTAATATAAACAAATATTTTAATGTTAACTTGTACTGTTACTTTCCAGATGCTTAATGAAAATGTGGCTCTGGATCTGGCACACTATTCTGCCAGTCTGGTGTTGGCTTACATATATTTTTGAGGAAAAAAAGGATATTTTATTTAATTTGTTGTGTTCTCCATTCATGTGCAAAGTACACTGGCAGATTAGAAAGAGTGGCCCCAAATTTTCCACAAACAGGGTTTCAGTGATTTGAGCAGAAGTAAAGTGGACACCATGACTTTTGAATTGATTTATAGGTTTTTACACTTCCTCCAGGTGGAAATGAAGATGCTCAGTATCTCCTTTCCTGCAGCCTTCCCACTTTCTAACAACTTCTATTTGCACATCACAGCTTCCAACTGAGGCTTCACAAGGAGATATTTGACACCTGAGCCGTAAAAACCTTTTAAGGCTGTAAAATGTGCTACTGCAAATGAAAGCATCGCCATTGTCCTACCGTCTTTGAGGAGCTCTGATGGACAGGGGACAGGGGACATGTGTAGTGAAGGGGTCGTGGTGGTGGTGTTTACATTCCCACAGAACCAAAGGTGTTTTTTGGAGGTTTTGCGCACCCAGTTCCTGACCGAGTCAGGTGTCGCAGGGCAGGGGAAGCATTTCCTGGCAATCCTCCCACCTCAAGCCGAGATCTTGTCAGATTTTACAAGCAAAACAGCCAAGTTTGGTCAGAGCTAGGATGGGAAAACTCCAAGGAAAACTAAAGTGCCCCAGGAAGCGGTGTGGGTTAATTTAGCTCCTGGCGTTCTTCCCTGTGTCTGAATAAATATTGAACCAACCTCTAACCATGCTGTTGCAGGAAAAAACATTGTGCTGCTGGTGGAAGATGGTAATCCAAAGGTGTCAGCAAATAGGGTCACTAGAGAGCTCAAGATGCTGTTCCCAAATGTAAGGTCGCCTGTCTTTGCACCCTTGAGAACGATTCACAACATCACACCCACTTAAAAAATCTCACACTGGTGAAATTAAACTGTGTACCCTCTAAACTCCATTATTTGCCATGTTTCCTGTCAAAACAATGCCATTTTTTAGCAGAAAAGTAAAAGTGAAAATTTTTGGACCAAACTTTAGAAGTTCATTCATATTTTATTTTGTTGCCTGGTTTTGGGTGGGTTTTATAACAGAAAAAGGTCTTGAAAGAAAATATAGTGACTGATCAAAACTGGAAATTAAACCCCCTCAAATCCGAAAAATTTTGGAAGAAAACAACCTGAAAATCAGAACTACCTCTCCCAGCACATGAGGAGTGGGAACCCTCCGGATGTGTGGCAGTGGCTCAGCACAAAAGAGAATGGGAAAACACCATGGGAGATGTTTGTCAGCCAAGAAATCTGCTGTTGCTGTGACTCATGGCATTGCCAAACGGAAACATCCAGGCTCTTTTCCTGCCAGAAGCTGACATCTATTTCGGGCAAAACTCACCAGTTTTCTCCCTGGCTGCACGGGTGAGAATGGCTCCCTGTTTCAAAAGGGAGCAGCCTTCTACCCACAGGAATCTTTTCTCAAGAAGCTGCTCAGGGAAGTGATTGAGTCACCATATCAGTAAAGTATTTAAAAGATGTGTGGATATGGCACGTAGGGAGAGACAGAAGAGTCACGAAGATTTCAGTGTTGAAGACGATTTTGTCTTTTATTGCAAAGGTACACATTACACTACTGATAATGCACAGAAATTAAAAAAGCTATTGTTGGCTAAAATTCCATGATTACAAAAATTCACAAGATTTGTTATGACTACAAAAACCCACCTTCAGGAGTATATAAATAGAATTTTGAGCATAAATAACAGTAACAAAATAAACAGATGTATGTATTCAATAAATTAATTATAAATATTGCATTGGCAATGAAGTGCTAGGTCAGAAGAACACCAGTATTTCCAGTAGAGTTCGGGGGGGGTTTTTTGTGTACAGAAATCTCTATTATAAATGAACCTTTGGAAACAAATAGAATTCCTGAACCATCCTTTTTTTTTGTCTTTGTCATCACCTTGGTTTTTCCTTCACTGAATCTTCTCAAAGGGAGAACAGAACTGAAGACATCAGATGCCTTGGCCAGAGGGACTCGTATATCCCTTCCTGCAAGGAGAATCCTGACCCAGTTCTGCAGCTTTTAATGCACTAAACCATCTCTCCACTGGTTCCCATGGATGCTGAACCAAGCCTGGAAGTGACTTGAAAGAATTCCTGGTGGTTAAAGGTTAAACACAAAAACCTATTTTGCAACTGATTTGACCTATACAGCCATTTTCAGTGTTTTTCTCTGTTTGCTAATGACATATACATGCTTATATACAACAGAATCTTCATTTAAACACTAATTTGAGCTGCTCGTTCCCTACCTGATGACCATCAATTCTAGTCCTGTGCACTCTTCCAACCACACACTGAATTCTCACTGATTTTCATCAGAACTCTCTGCTGGATGATTCTGATGCCACAGAGAGCATAATTTAGCCCACAAAATAAATCAACAATCAAGTTTCCCAAAGTACTCTTTAGCAATAAGGGAAGGGAGAAATTTTCCCCTTTCTTCCCTTATTTTCTAAGGGAAGAAAAAGCACAATATACAAGCAGGATTTGTTTTTTCAGTACTATGCTTTCAATAGAAAGTTTTCCCCAGAACATTGTTAGCAGCCTTTTAAGAAAGAGCATTAACTCTACTTTGCAAACCCCACATCAGCTAGGTTTTCCTTAATTGAGTTTTGGTCCAAATGTTTGATTTAAGGTCTCTGAAAAGGTTTTATGCATTTGCCCATATGAGCAGAAATAACAGGTGAATATATGTGGAAGTGAAGCTGATGTAGGAAAATTATAGTTATTTTATCATCACCTATGGAAGTACTCTGATAAAGCTGCTAAACATTTTGTATTTAATCCTTCTTTTCCAAACAAAACTGATAGGCAATTCTTTAGACTATATAACAGCCTCTTGGCACTCATCTCTTACAGGTACAACAAGGACAAGGCTGGCTCCATGCTCAAATATACAACAAAGTTCTCAAAAATCACTACATGAAGAGCTAAAAACCCTGCAGCACTCTGCAATATTCCTGTAAAAACACCTGTGTGAACACAGTCACTTCTGGAAGCTGGGGCTCTTCACTGGGGCCAGTTTGGAGGTGATGCCAAAGGGGTCCATGCTGTCCGTCTCAAGGGGTGAGGAGAACACCTCTGGCTCAAAGGGCTGGCTGTAATCACCATATTCTCCAAAGTCTGCTGACTCCACGGGCACCGTGTTGATCATGGGCAAGAAGTGAGACAGGGGAAGAAAATCTTTCCCTTTGAACTGCTGTCTTTGTTTGGCACTGCTCAAAGACACTGATATTCCGTGTTTTTTTGATTTATACACGTTGTAGCCATCCGGGCGAATCTCCTCCTCAAAGGAACAGTCTTCAGTGGAATACATGAGCTGAACAGCAGGGAATAACAAGAATTACAAACATACCCACCAGACTGCTTGTATTCAACCACAGAACAGGCCTTGAATGGGACAAGTCCTTCTCCCTCTGCTGTCAGTGGGGGTGTTCCTCTAGCTTGTCCCAATCCCTATTCTATTCTATTCTATTCTATTCTATTCTATTCTATTCTATTCTATTCTATTCTATTCTATTCTATTCTATTCTATTCTATTCTATTCTATTCTATTCTATTCTATTCTGTTCTGTTCTGTTCTGTTTTCTAGAACTCCTGAAGTTCTTTCCATGTCCATCACATTAAATAAGATTTGAATCCCGGGATGTGCTTCACCACAGCCACCACACTTATGCTGTCCTGAGCACTGAGAAAAAGAGTCTCAGATGCCAGCGCTGATTTAGATTAACTGTCCTTAATTGCTGACAGCACTTAATTGCAGTCATGAGACCTAATCCAGAAATCCTCAGGTATAGAAGTGCTCTGTTAGAGATTTACCTATGATCCTTCAGGATCAGCTCTGTAGAAAGTCAATGTGGCCAATCAGTAAAACAATGCTGAAAGGTAATTTCCGCTTTTTTCCACTCAAAATTTACTAAAATTGCAACAGACCCATTTACAAAGTGTCCTTTTCATGTTTACCTGACAACTGTTGAATTAATACCAGCACAAGTTAGAATTTTGTACA
The DNA here is from genome assembly GCA_036630365.1 of Acanthiza pusilla. Taxonomy (NCBI): domain Eukaryota; kingdom Metazoa; phylum Chordata; class Aves; order Passeriformes; family Acanthizidae; genus Acanthiza; species Acanthiza pusilla. The sequence continues at coordinate 148,369 of JAXCHO010000006.1, read as the reverse complement.
GAAGAATGTATTTTCTTAGCTATGAATTTGTAAGATTACATTTGCAATGGCCTGTGCAGATATTATATATCTGTAATATCTTAAGATATAAATACATATATACATATAAATAATATATTTGTATATTAGGGTTTTGTATCAGCAGGTCAGACCTCTCCAGATCTTTACACAAGCACTGCATTTCTTAGAACTCTGGTGCTGTTTCAGGCTTAGCCACTGCAGGTGATTGAACTTGTGGTCAATAAAAGAGAATTGCTGATTATGTCTCAGTCTGCAGTGACAGAAATGTCCTTACATGAATGTTCTGCCTGTTTTAACAGAGAGCATATTTAATAATTCTGGGCCGTTCTCAAACACCCTCAGTAACATGGAGTAAAATTAAGGGCATGCATTCAATTGTCCTTTAAAAGCACTTTTTAAACGAATTGAGTAATTTTTAAAAATACATTTTCTCCAAATAAAATGGTGCAATATTTATCCTTACACACAAACATTATATCACAAAATAATGTGTGTATATGACAAAAAAAATTGGGGCTGGATTGTTAACTGTCTTTATTTTTATGAGTGTTCAGCCTCACTAAAAAAAGGATGATGAAATAAAAGAGCTTCTTGCTTAAGAAGTGCACACTACAAACAACAGATATTGATTGAATCCCCATGTGTCAACTGTATCTTTCCCTCTTCATTGGGATGATCTCTAGTGGGTTTTTATAAACAAGTACCAAACAGATTTTAATGACTTCCGGATTATTGTTTTCCACAGGAGGAATTTACAGTATGTCAATATATTCAGCATTTCACCTAAACTACTGACTACAGCACACAGCACATTCAAAAATCAACCCTAGTCATCATTTTTCCAGTGTCAAAACAGGCCATGTAGCAGGAGCACAGGTTCAGCCCCAGACAGCACTGGGTTTGCCCTTTTGTTCTCGCACTCCTGAGCGCGGTGCTGATAAGGTAAAGGTTTACCTGCAGAGCTGCCTGGCCGGGCTGTGAGCACAGAGGTGACAGCAGGTGTCCACAACATGGAGATGTGACAGCATGGCTACGTGCTGTTGTATTTTCAGAATAAAAACCAACCTGCAGCTAATACTCTACACCAACAAATGCAGTTTCAGTCAACATGCATGCTTTCAATATGGTATTATAGGAAAACCATTTAAAAATTCTATAAAACTTAAAGTCCAGCTGGTAGCTCCAATGGGAGCAGAATCCAGGCTCTGATTTGTTTTAGATATACATTAAAATATGAGGCTAATAATTGACCTACCTTATCACCTGAACCTGTGCACCTAATCACAGCATCGACTGATTTGAGCCCAGAAAAGCAAGGAAATTCAGAAAGAAAGGCTCAATTCTATGTTATATCCACATTCAGGAACATCAGTGTTGCTCTTATTAAAGATACTTGGAGTTCTGAGAATGGGCCAAGTCCTTCCCTGGTTGAAATCAGCAGAAATTTTGCTGGAGTAGTCAAAAGAGAATTGAGCTTTATCTGTACTGTGGCATCATGAAAAACCATCACACTGTGAAACTCAGGCTTCTGTACAGACTGAATCTGAACACCTGTCAAATTCTAGAGTCAATAATGTATCCACGTGCCTTAAAAAATGAGTTTGTGTCAATGAGTAGTTGCTATATGATATATGCTAGTGAAAAATCATGACCTAACCAAGTGGCACCAGTGGGTCACTTAACTCCCCAACCTCTCAGAGTCCCACAGGTGTCCTGTTACAGCAGGGCAGAAGTGAGGCAGTGGAGAAGCACCCTTTCCCCCCTCAAAATCCTTCTGCTGTTCGCAACTTCCTAAGAGATGGCAATGCCATGTTCCTGGGACTTTTATGCCTGGCAGCCAGGTGGCTGCAGCTCTTCTCCAGAGGAGCAATCTTTTTTCTTCTCTCTCTTTTTTTTTTTTTTTCTTTTTCTTTTTCCGTTCCTTTTTTTTTTTTCCCCCCCTTTTTTCAGAACACCTGACCTGAACAGTGAGAAATTATTCTTATTCTATGGCATGGCTTAATCTATTTCTGCAGCAGAATCACAATCTCCCACTGATGAGAATTTTAAACCTAAATGCGATTTTGCCCTGGGCTGTACTTTCGGTATATTTTGGCAGGAGACACGCAAAACATAATTTATTTTCTAAAGGATGTTTCCTTTCTGGTTTCTAATAATGCCCATAGCCTCTCGGGCAGGCACGGTGACAAGAATCGCAGAAGAACAGGCGGGCGAGCAGGGAGGGAGGGTGGCGGACACCTGGAAGCTTTGTTACCCCGTTATTAGCACATGCCGGCTCTTTGGCCTCGGCCGCTGCTCCAGGGTGGAAAATGCCCCTGGGGAAGCAGCGCGGGTCTCACCTGCCCGTGCAGCCGCCCCGCCTCGTCCATGCACAGGTACCGGGAGCTCTGCACGCCCTTGATGGCCACGGTGCGCACGGCCACGGCGCGGATCTCCAGCAGACCTGCGGGCAGAGAGAGAGGGGGGGACAGCGGTGTCACCCAGCGACCCAGACCCTGCCCCATCCCGCTCCCCGCCGCCGCCACTCACTCTGCGGGCTCTGGCTGCCGGCCGCGTCCACCCGGCCGTCGGCGCCGATGCGCAGGAAGCAGCTGAAGAGCCCGTGCTTGCTGGCGGTGTAGAGATGCCGCAGCCGGATGGGCTCTCCCCAGCCGTAGTTGAGGTGCGGGCCGGCGTCGGGCAGCGGCAGCGGCAGCGCGGAGGCGGCGGCGGCCGCCAGACCGAGCAGCGCCAGCGCGGCGGGGCGCGGCCCCATCCCGGCGCGGCGCCTCGGGGCTGTAGCGCGGCCGCCGCCGCCCCCCGGCCTTTTATAGCTCGCCGTTATCAGCCCCATCGATCCGAGCGCATCCGATATAGAGCCCATTTCATAGCCGGATCGGTCACTCCCCCCGAAAATATTGAGCGGGTGACATCATTTCGCAGGGGACACCCTGAAGTCGCTTCGTCCGCATCCGCACCTCCGAGCTCTCCGCTCCTCCGGGGCTCCGGCCGCTGTCCGGCGCGCTGCAGGTCCCGCAGCCCCGATGTGGCGCCGGGACGGGGCCCGCGGGTGGGCGCGTGTGTCCCCAGCCCACCCAGTGGCAGGAGGCTACCCTGCTCCCCGCCGCGGCTCAGCCCCTGCCTTCGTCCTTGCCCGTGCTACATTTCGCTGCCCCTTTCAGAAATCCAAGAGCTGCTGCCTAGACCTGGGCTCGCGTCTCCGCTCAGGGGAGCGCTAGGGGAGCGGGACGGTCGCTCCCGGTTCCGGGCAGCCGGCGAGGCACGGCCGCACACGGCGCCGGCAGTGCCCGGTCCGGCCCTGCCGAGCCCGGTCCGGCCAGGTCCCGGCGGCTCTGGTGTCCCGGCGCGGCTCCGGGCTGCATCCCCGCCCGGCCATCCCTGGCCGTGTCACTAGATGGAGCCTGGCCCCTGGGATGTGGCTGCTCGCCCCGCCGGAGCCGCTGACGGGGGGGCTCTCCAGCTCCCACTCGTCCCCACTTATTACAAAGAGACTGGGGGGAAAAATCCTGTGTGAAGTAAAACTGCATCGCCCGATTTAAGCTTCAAATAGATTTTTTTTTTTCCTGGTCTGTGCATGGTTTTTTTCCACGTGGGCTCGTTCCAGGGAGCTTGCTCTATGAGAGCGCCAGGAGAGATTGGAAAGAAGCAGACAGACACATTTTGAGGGTTTCCAACCTATTTGAATCTCGGGATTACTGCCAGCTTTTCTGCTCTACTTCCAAACTGATCATTAAAGGAATTTTCTCAGATTTCAAAAGAGAAAACTAGTAATTTAATGAAGAAAAAATTGGTTTTATATTTTGCTGCTTGTTCGCTGCCATCCTTTTGTCCCTACACTTGCATCTCTGTCCTGCAAACACCCACACAAATAACTTTTCTTCATGAGCAATCTTAGCTCAGTGAGGATGAGCACACAGACAATGCCATGCAAAAATACAGAGGCTTGTAGGATGATGTCTTGCACTTACTATCATGTGCAACTTGAGTGTATTTAACTGGAGTTAATGTCATCGATCAGTCAGAGTTTGAACAATCAGGGTCTTGCACAACAAACTCACTGGGAGTGAGGGATTGAATCTGATCAATCATTTCAAAAGTGGCTACAGCTTTTGATTAGCTTTGGTTATTTTTTGGTGATGAGCTTCAGACACCCAGAAAAGACCCTGGTTTTTCCTCTGCATGGTTGCTGAATAATTAATAAGCATTAGGACCACTTCTCATGCAGGTATCTCCTGGTGCATCCTCCAAACCACAGGCTTTCCTAACATTTCTGGCCTTTCTTACATCATGGAAGTTCACAATATTATAAGCCCAGTAAATAATACTGAGGCATGCAAGTCCCTAATTATTTTTTTCCTCTGCAGAGCTCTGCGATGTTATTACATGGCTGCTACAAAGGCAGTTACTGCCCTGCAACCCTGGGCCCCACAGCAGTTGTGCATGTAACTCATCCTGGCATTCTTCAAGGTACTGAGCACCCACCACACACGCAGAGGTTATGGTCTAAAAGGAATCTGAAAGGCTTTTTTAGCTCGTTTTTCTGTAATGAGTGAATATTCATCTCAGTGAATAGAAACTATTTTATGATCACTGCTTTTGCTATACTCTGGTGAGAAAAATAATCATGATCACAAGTTTTATTTTCTTCATCAAGAAGTTAAAATTTCTTTCAAGTGGTAAGGAATTGATGCATGCAACTTGTTTATTCCTCTCTGTGAAGATCAGAAATTGGTGCAGAAAAGACAAATCACTTGCACTAAATGATATTTCAAATCAGTGAAGAAAGTGGCTATAAAGGAGAATTTACCAACAATTGATGCAGCGCCTTTAATAATTATTTTCATTGTTGCTGTTGCTGATGTTACATGGACTGATGTTGAAGAGTTCATGTCTAATCAAATTAAAATGAAAATGAAGCACTTAAATAATATTTTGGAATGGCCTTTCTTGTTAGTGGAAGATTTCAGCCTAAATAATTTGCCCAAGTTCCCCTGTAGTCTCTGACAGAGGTAAGTGCCTGCCAGCACTTAACTGGACTGAATAGTACCAGTCCTATCACAAAACAGCTGCTGAAGAGATATGGGTTAAATATACGCTGGAAGTGTTCATTTCTTTATTGCCTCTGTAAAGAAAAAAAAAGCTTAGGTGATTAACTCAGATTCAGGGCCTTATTTTTAGCTAGAGATAAATGAGCTAATGAATGCCACTGTTTTCAAAATACATGAGTTGCAACACATGATTTTCATTTCAGTTCCTGTCTGTGTCACTGAACTTTATCATTTATTGGCATCTTTTACCAAAGTTCAGTAGAAAGACACGTATCTTTGCATGTTCCTACAAATGCATTTGCAGGGAAAAAAATATATTTGCAGAACAAATGTATTATAGTGTAAATCACACTGTCACTTCCAGTGCTTGAACTGCTTCCTGCAACAAGGAAACCTGGTAGTGTTGGACTTTCTGCTTTTATGAGGATAGGCAAAACAACAAAAAACCCAGGAGGAAAGTCTTACAGAACAAAAATGCCTCCTGACCAAACAGCACACATTTGCAAAAGCATTTTCACCTGTTGTGATGAATCATTTATTTCCACTGCACATTGCAATGGTGTAATGTCTGCAGAAAGAGAAGTCTAGTTTTTGGTAAGAATGAAGCTGAAGTGAGTGTGTTTTGGAAGAACATAATTAGTAATAATTAAAAGTCAAACATGCAGAGATCCTGGAACACACCAAAAAGGTAGCAGAGGGCTTGTGCTCCACTGGATAACAACATCGTTGAAACCATCTGAAAAGAAATCAAGGAAGGTGGCCACAAAAACGATTAGGAATTAGGGCAAGAAGCCGCCCATGAGTAGAAGTTGGTCATAGCTGGCTACCTGGTGGTGGAGATCAAAGGAAAAATTACATGGGTGAGTCACTCAAGACTGAGGGTCAAAATGTGATAAACCAGACGTGTTTAGGATGAAGAGACATATGGAATATTTTCAGAATATAATGGTGAAAGCTTTGGTTGTGCAAGTCACGCAGAAAGAGGAAAATATCACAGAAACCTTGAAGACTTTCTGCTTCCTTTGGGGTGTCTTTGGGATCTCCTGCAGATTTTGTAGTTGGGATTACACGAATGTAATCCAATAGTGCTTTTGAGAAGAGGTCTGTCAGTCTTCCCCCCTTTTCTCTGAAGTCAGAGGTGGCAGAATCACAGAGGCTGCAAATACTGTGAGGGCAGTAAGGTTCCAGGCAGGGCTGGAGATGTCAGTGCTAATGCCGCTGGTTTCTGGTTTCTGCTGTAGTTCCTGCCAGTCATCCCAGAAGTAACAGAGAAAAGAAAATTATTTTACCAATGGCAGAGGGCCAGCAGAGCAGTCCAGCCCTTTCTCTTGCCTCTGGTAGAGGAGAGTATGTCAGGAGGATGAGGGAAGGCAGAAGTGAAGACACAGTACACTGCGATATGCAGTTATTCGAGCACGAGCTTGTTCTATAAAGAGCCTTATCAGCACAGCACAAGTTAAAAAACCTGCCTAAGAAGGAGAGGTTACTCCACCATATGTCAGGGACTGCTCTGCTTCCCAGCTGCTTCTGCAATCCAAGAGGCATGGAGGTGACAATATTTCTCCCGGGGCTGTGAATGAGTGCAGAATTGAGATTCCACAGCTCCCGCTGCGCGCGCCCACTGACAGGATGTCATGGGATGGGATGAGCACTCACTGAGGCTCTCCCTGATACCACAGTCCTCAATGAATTTGTAGGATTCAAATGCATCACATACTTCGTGATTTTCCAACTGATCCACTTCCAGAGGGGTTCTGCTTCAAAAACCGCTCTGCTAAGGCAGGTCGACATGCTGGGGAGATTCTTGCTGCTGTAATTTGGATGTGTTGTTGCTGGTTCTTTCCAACAAGCACAGCCAGACAACAAATTTCAAATATCTCTCACCATTCTGTTATCTAATGCTTCCTTAGCTATTGCTATCAGTCAATGCATTCCAGAGAGCAATACTGAGCCTGGAATTGACTCGAAGCTTGCACAGCCAAATGATGTCTTCTGGTTAAGTCTGTTCTAAAGCACACAAAATTCCCATCAGCTTCAAAGAGTCTAAATGTGGGGGTTTGTTTTAATCACTGCAAGCCATTATTTAATGTTTTAGAAGTATTTAATCCACCCCATCTTTTTTTCTGTGTGCTGTGAAATTCTTTATAATTCCACTACAGAAGAAACCTTAGTGATTTTATGGTTCATATTTGGTACTGTAGCTCTTCAGCACCTTATTTACACTAAACCAATAAAAGCTGTTTTTCTATTATGTTTTGAGCAAACCTTCATCCTGCAACAGAAAGGAATAATTGCAGGTTTCTTTGCCAACAGATTACATTTTGATTTCCATCTTGACCTAGGGAGTAATGCCCCTGGAGTTTGTTTACACAATGTGTTTGTGGAAACCTTGAGGAAAGCTTTTCCAGAGGAGGATAATTCTAGATCACCGACTCCTTAGTCAAACATGGTATCTGTGGAGCATGTACCTGTGCTCTTTTCCTGTCAGTGACTAAATAATGCTGTCTTTAAGACAAGTTCCAGCTTCACTGGAAATAGTTTCCTGTATTTGAATAGACAGAGAACAGGCAGTAGAAGAAGATGTACCAGAAATGCTTCAAACTTGCACACTCAGAGCTGTGGTCCTGTTCAAATATATCTGGAGAGGCAGAATTAATCAGGTGGCCTTAGTCAGCCTGATATAGTGACAATTCCCACAAAGTCACTCCTAAAGAGCATAGTAGGAAGCCAGGATTTGCAAAGACTTCAGCAACAAGACCAATACAGGCCCGTTAAAGCAAATCTGACCCCAGAACAATTTCACTGAATGAAATCTGGGCTGTATTTGTCCCACAGAAGTCTAACTTTCACTGGAGGTGCATTGTTAAGAAGGACACTGAGCCAGGGGTGCTCAGATGATGATTATTTGGGAGTCAGAAGTAAGAAGGAGAGGTATGAAAGGGGTTTAGCTATGCCTGTCTGTTTGGTTTTGTCAGACCACCCTATAAGGACAGATTTATAGGGACAGATTGTCCCTACACAGGTTAGTTCTTGATGGCTCAGTCCTGTTAAGACTGAAGGATGTGAAAGGTAAGAATTACACCATCTGGGGAACTTCCACTTTAGATATAGTTGCGGCTTTTTTTTTTTTTTTTTTTTTTTTTTTTTTTTTTTTTTTAATTAATTTGGGCCTCAAATACTTGATCAAGATCTGATAAAATTGAGTGTGTGCTGAACACATTACAACAATTTACCATGTTGTGGAGTAGAAGAGGTAGAAAGGGAGTTAAGGAAGACTCAGTTTTCTTGCTGTCTTATATTTCATGCTACACTGCTGCTTATCACTACTGGGAATTGCAAGGCACCAACAGAACTGTGTAAATTGTTAAGAGATGTAAATGATTATCAAATTCAGTCCACAAGTGCTTATTCACCTTTGATTATGATGATACTGCAGGAAGGACTGAAATGATGAAGCCCTTTATGAAACAGTCTGAACAAATGTAAACTTGAAAGCATAGTACAAAGTTTCCTAATGGTTTAAGGCTGTTAAGAATATTTTGCACACAGAGAGAGCAAAATTATTCATCTGAATCAATAGAAGTCTAACCTTTCACTCCAGCTCATACCCTGGGCCTAAAACCCTGGAGAAACATCTTGGAAGAAATAAAATGCTCATGCAACTCCTCCAAAATCTGTTTGGTGCATGGAGTTCCTTCACCCGGATTTAAAAAAGTGTGGCGGCATCTTGCCTCCCTTTTCAGAAGACACCCAGACTCCATCCTTAACATTGGTGACAGCCATATAGGAAGTTTTTACAGGGACTTTGCTCAAGAGGCAAGAGATGAAGATTATTAATCAGCTGTTCTTCCACTTGGAGCTCATGGGGAGTAATTTTCAGCTGATGGGAAGCCTAAACCACAGCCTGGTAATAGCTGCACAATTTGCCATGAACTGGGAAACCAAATAACTTTCTCTGATGTTCCTTATTGCAACTGGTCCCCTTTGCTGCCATCAGACGTGGCTGTGGGACATTTGGGGTCAAGAATCAAAGGGCAAAGGTTACTGAAGCATCCTGCCATTGCAGCTAAAATTGGCCTTTAGTTGACAAAGCAGAAGAAACACGGGATCTAAAAGAATGGTATTCAAATAGCCAGTCCATCCAAAACATTGCATTTGGATTGATCCTAATCAGCCATAATTTCCTAGTTTAATGGCCAATTAAAAGGCCATTTGAAAGTAAGAGAAGCAGAACAAATCAGCATGGAAAGAGCCTGGATGGTCTTTAGAAAGTAATTCAAGTTTACTTAGGTTTTACACATCTGACTAGTGAGGAAACGAGTGAGTAATGGATGTCTTACTCCAAAAGTAATTCAGCTTCATTAAATAACTGTTTCAGCAAGAGAAAAAATCTGAAGCATCACTGGAAAGTGAAATGAAATATATGCATTACAGCAAGGTATTTATCTGTCTAAACATCACAAATATTGAAAGGAATGTAAAATCCCCCACTATCTGGCTATTGTGTGTTACATACATTGACTTGATGTAAGAAGCACAATTAAAATCAGTATTTTTTAATGTGCATTTACAACTGTGATCAGAAATATAATGATCAGAACAATTCTACTTTACCATTTTTAAAGCCACATATTTTTTATGTCAAACTCATCTTCAATTTTTTTTTCCTTTTTCTGAAAACAAAATTCCTTAAACATTTCAAGGCAAAAGTGAGAGCCTCTGGTTCTTTCATGTCTGGAGGTATCAGGAAGATCCTTGCATGACCAGAGGCAGAGACCCCTCAGCTCGTGAAGTGAGCAAAGCAGACCAGTGTGCTGAGGATGGAAAAGTGGAGTTCACGGTGCCTCTTTCACACGGATCAGTGTGCAATTCTTACGCTCCTGATTGTGGATATCGTGATTTAGGTACTCCTTTTGCCAAGGGGGTTGTCAAGAGAATCACACACCACACACACATGCCCCAATTAATTCACAATTTAACCTGTTTCAGAACATTTCCAGAGCAGGGCAGGAGTCCTCCTTTCCCTGTGTGTGGCACGAAGGTTTCAGTCGATAGCAAAGGCTCCCTGAGATCTGTCTATTGCTCTTTATCAGAGGCCTCCAGCAGATAAAGCCTGCCACAAACCAGCTACTGCTCGCACCACTGCAGCCTCACTCCAAGGAAGAGCTGCCCTTTTTCCGCTCCCTGGACTAACAGGACGCAGATCACCACCAGTGTGGCTCGGACGCAGCCAGGCAGATGTTCCGTTGATTGTATAATATTGCAGAAGGAAGTAGCCAAGGCTAATGACATCGAGAGCAGCAGAACAGTGTCTGAGCCTGGCACAAACACTTTCAGGTCATGGCCCCAGTGGCAATATCAGCATCCCATTCTCAAAAGACAGTAATCCCCAAATTTATGGGTTCTTCTCAAAGACACGCACAGGCAGCAATGAAATACCTTTGCACAGCAAATAGCAGTGATATAAAACCCCACTGATTAATCATTCACCCCTCACTCCAATTGCCTGACTTACATTTCCTTTAGGGTTGCAATTTAAATTAATATTTGTAGTTTAGTCCTGGTAAGGCTTCACGAGAATGAAGGCTCCATTTTGCCTCACATCTCATGAGCAGGCCAAAAAAAAGCAACAACGTCATGTTTTTCCTTCCTCACAGACAAGATGCGCAAGGAGTGGATTTTGTAGTCCCCCAGGCTGCACATTTGTTCCTAGAGAGTCTTGCTGCCCTTACAGCTGTGGACACACATGGCTCCAGCTTTTCCAATTTCAGATCAATGAGCCACCCAGCAATGAGCATGGAGTTGGCAGGTCCCCCGCATTTGTCTGAATGAAATGAAAGGGAGCTCAGTTCTTGGCTCCAGTTTTCTGTCACGCCATTGTCATTCAACAAAACGGGCCAAAGAGAAAAGCGATCAATCCATAAACTTGTGAAGCCTCAGTCTCCAGCTGTCAGCAGCTTTGAGCCCCCTCTACAGATCTTATCTGTTGCAGAGTGATTGAAAGTAATTTGTTTTGGTTGAAAGTAATTTGTTTTGGAGAGTAATTAGATTATCTCTTGGGGGGCTTCCTACCTGGTGACCCAGTGTTTCTCCTTCGCTTGCTGCTCATTAACATCAATTACCATAGAGACACTCTTCAAAGGAAGGCTTGCACTGCCCAGGGTGAGGAACCTATTAAGAAATATGCCTCTCATTCCTGCAAGGAGATAATAAACCTTCTGGTGTCAAACAATTATTTGTGGGTCAGACACGATCCCACTGGGGCTTAAACCTTTCATTTGCCATGCAATATGAACTGTTTCACAATTAGGAAATGAGCTGGATCTCTCTGTGATGGTGTATGTTGAATGGAAAAGGCTCAAGCATAATATCTGGGGACATTTCCTGACACTGGATGAATATCCCACACTTGCAGAGGTACTGTGAGGTAAATAAAGTGCATGTCTGTAGAGGAAAGTGCAGAGAGGCTCAAAAGTTCATACTCCGGTTCTTGTCCCCAGAATCAACTCTTTTTAATTGAGACAATTTATATGGTCATGTATATGACACGGCACTGATAAGCATCATCATAAAACCAGTATCTATTTTTTTTCTGAAATAAGTGAGTGCTAAATGAGTCGTTGCCTGACTGGGACATTTACTGGTAGTGATTACATCATTACTACTGTGCCATCCTACAGAACAACACAAAATAAAGAAGAGCCACAGCGATCCACCTTTTGGACCAGATCTCCTTTCAGGCACAGTGAATCTGAATAATAAAGGGCCCTGGTTATGCCTTCATTTACCAATATTCGATCTAAAATTTTCTCTTGATGTGTCTGGTTTCTGTGGTCCCCATGTCACCAAAAGCCACAGGCTGGCCCTGAGCCTGCAGGATGAGCTGGGACTGACCACTGGGAAGCTGGGGGACAAACATGGTGAAAACATCCTTGTTCTGCAGTTTATGGTTGCCTGGTCCATAGGGAGAGGAGTTTAAGTTGGGACAGCCTGAGTCATAATGGAAGGGAATCATCAACAGTGCTTGTAGTCATCAAACTCCACCCTTTAGGCGATTCTGGTTCTCGAGGTTTAACTCCATGCTACAAGCCCTTTAAATGGCTTTTCTGAAGAGCTGCTAGATGCTAACATCTGAAGTAAATAACTGTTGGTTTTTTTCTCATTTGTCTTGTTTGAGTAATTAGGTCATTATATCTGAAAGTGATTGTTTCATGCGTGCCAAGAGGGAATAATGAAGACCTTTGATGAATCCAGTGAGCAGCATGTAAATGTGGTGAAGGAATGCAGAGGCAAAGGAATGACCTTTCTGGAACAGAATTTCTCCCTGCTGCCACCATTTTTATCTGCATTAAAGTCAGTTTAATGCGTTTACTTTTTCCTGCTGTGTGTATTCCACAGATCTTCCTTTTCCTAATAAAATGCACATTGTCCAAAGGGCTTGCAATGTTCTTTAAATAAGCTACTGTGACCTTGTTTGTGAGCCAGCCAGTGGCTGCTCATGTAGAGCTAAACATTTCCTCTTCCCATAGTTTTCAACGAGTGCTTAGAACTTATATATTTCATCAGATTGCATCTATATAATGTTGCTATTAATGCTGAGCTATGAGTGGTCTATAGCCACCTCTCCAGCCCCTAAACATTATGATGGATGGACATAACAAAGTAAGCTAATTTTCTTACTGATTAAGGTGGTAGTTAAAAAATTAAAAACAAGGATCAAATACGGAAAAAATTTGCTTCTCAGGACTGATCCTCTCAGGTAAGGGTGAATTGACTTATTCCTGTTAGCAGCTCACGTGAGTGGCTGTGGGATGTCACTCTACAGCCCAGTGAATTTGACTTTTGTTTCTGTGCAGTGGAGAAAGAAAAGGTCTGGTTTAGCAGCATTTTAGGTGGAACCAGAATAAATGGTTTGAAGGAAAAGATTTCCCTCCTTGCTGAGCTTCAGTTTGCTTTTAGGTGCAAGTGGCATCAGAGCATGGGGACTGAATTCCCTTTGGAATAAACCAGGCCTGGATTTGTGCTCATTGAAGCCCCCAGACATTGTGTAGGGAAAATTATGGGATAATTCAGGACATCCATACCATCTTCTGTTGTCTTAAATAAATACCTTTTTTTACTGTGACAGACATCAGGTTCAGTAATTCCAAATCTACCCCTTTGTTGCTATGATTCTGAACCACAGGTCTAAGGAATTATGGGTGGATTATCACTGACTTATAAAGCTGTGGGAAAGCTGACAACGTAACAATGCCAAGCAGGCTGCTAAGTAAAATAAAGAACAAAATGTGGATCAAAAAAGATGAAATCTGTGGCAAAACCCCTGAATTCCCTCTTGGGAAAATTACTTTTTTCCCAGCCAGAAAATTGCACGAAGTCGTAACAAGGAAATGAGGTGGGTCACATATCTCAGAAATATTGTGGACAGATACCACTGTTTACAGCTGGCTTACAGTTTTTAATTATTTCTGGGACTTTAGAAGAGAGAAACAGAGTTTAAAGAGAGAACCTCCTTTCTGGAACGCAACACAGTAAGTCAGAGCTAATTCTGAAATTAATTTCTCAACCATAAAACCACCTGGCAAGATACTTTCTTAAAAGTTCTGTTAAACCTCATGTGGGTTCTGTTAAGGCTGTGGGTCTTAAATCTCCTGTCCACAGAAACCCTCTGTCCCTTCTTGATTCTCTGCTTCTATAAGGTAAGAAAAGAAAATATAAAGTGACATAGAGGCACACATTCATATATTTTTACCCATTCAGTTACTGACCATTACAAATGTAATTGCCAAATCATGTTCTGTGCACACTGTGGAGGGAGAATATTGTTTGTGTGGATGGTTGATCAGAGCACTTCAGAAGCACAGCACAGAGCCTTTTTTAAATGTGCAGGTTACTCACCCAAGGCAGAAAGGTCAGGGTATGTTAGGGGTCCACTTGTCCAGAAGGGGAGGGAATGCCATGTATGTGCACATCCTAAATACAGACATTTCAACAGTTTTTCTCTTTGAGACAGGTACCAGTCACAGACCTAGGTTCATATTGGAAAATATCCACTGACTACTGTTTGAACAAGTAATCACAGGTTAATTAATTAGGCAAAGTAACCAAATCTCTGTGGGCAATTTGCTATGTCCCATTTGTTGCTGTCATGGCACATTCAACCATTCTGAGCTAAATGGTGACTTCTTAAGCTCCAGAAAGCAACATACCCAAATTCCAAAACACCTTGCAGTTGCAAGGAATTTATCAGCTTGTGTTTCCCCTCACCCTGAGATTTCAGCACTGGCCCTCTTCCAACATTTCCAATTCATGACCACAGCTCTGCCTACCATACCCACCGAAGTGGCTTTGTTGGTTCTGCCTTTTCCCTCTTGATGCTGCTGGATAATCTTGGTGACTTCCCCACAGGAGGAGCAGGGCTGTGAGGGATCCTAGCAGAAGAAAATGAAGTGCCAGCACCCTCTTTATGTGGCTGACACAAGGATCCTGTATAAGCTGCTTCATTAAAGGGATGTTGCAAGATGGTGATTACAGGGAAAGTACAGCTGGTTTCCCTTTGAAATCCAACAGGGTGGTGTTCAGGTAATGGATTTGAGCAGCAGCCCTTTTGATGTCGGCAGGGTTTGCACCTGCACATCTGGAAGCCTGGACACCTTGCTCTGCACAGAACTGGCCGCTGTGTCTCACAGCTGGCTCCACAAAAGGCCAGCAGGATGCACAGCACTCACAAAAGCCTCTCTTCTTCCTTAGCTTGCCTCAAATTGTACGTTGTGACTTTGCTCTGGTGGCTGTGATTGTCTCATTCATTTTCTTTTTACTCACCTTCAAAGAATAAGCAATCTGGCCCCACAGATTGTGCCATGTTCCTGCAGGAATGGCCATGGCCAGGGTCCAGCATTTGTTCTTCCAAGTCCATTCTAGCCCCACTGAGGAGCACAGGAAGGCTTGGCTCTGGTGTCAAATGCCCCTAGCCCATCAGGAAAGAGCTGAGGGTATCCTGGAAAGCAAAGGAGATGTGCTTGGGTCAGTTTGGACACAAATCTTACTGATTTCAGTGTCTCTACCCCTGTATGTAATTACTTTTACTTCTAGACTCAAATTCAGTCTACAGAAAGAGTGACAAAACATCATTATAATTTAAAAATTGTGTTGTAGAAGCAAACTTCTTCATGTCACAGCTCCAAAGCACAATGCATGTTCTCACCCAGAAATGGGAATGACCATCACTGCTTTTTGAAATACTTGGGAAAAAATACCATTGCATTTGAGACACTGTTTGATTTAGAGAGTTGGCCATGTCTTCCCAGGTAAGTGCTGTGCTGGTCACACTGCCTGGTGCCAGCTTCCTGCCTCACGAGCTTTGGGGCTTTAAGGTGGCTGTGTTAAACATTGGAGTTTACTCCATAGGACATAATTTTCCAAATTCACAGTTTCCCTGCTTTCCAACTGAGCCATGTGATTTAGGGATTGGTTAAGTCCAGAACCTTGGTGTTTAACATCCTCCAAGTATTTTGCTATAACTGGAAGAGTGTGTCTGGGGAGATTTGCAAAGAAAGACCTAAGTCTGGCTGGAATGAGTCAGATTGAAGACGAGTTTAGTCCAGGATCCTGTCAATATGGTTGTAGTTGGCTACAGACAACTACAGAAGAAGATAAAAAGGATCATACAGAGTCATTCTTACACCTCTGGCAATGTTTGTTAGTGGGACTTTTTTAAACAAAGGTTACAATCATATTTTTATCCATTAGGGTTTCAAACACGGTGCTCAGTGCTGATTATTTACTGATTTTAATTTTTTTAATAGTCTTCCCTTGAGCCCTTTTGAAAACAGGCATCACATTTGCTTTCTTTCCTTCCTCTGATAATAAGGCTGCTGCAAGTAGTAAGTGTCACAGCCACTTATCAGTTCAGTGAGTCCATATCTGAGCTCATCTAAACTCAGATACCCTTTGGTCAAGAGCACTGTGGGTAATTACCCCGTTGGATTTGCCCCAGGATAGAAATAGAAAGAAAGCACAATGAATGGACGCTTAGACAATTGAAACATCATTTATATGGCAAAATGTGTAACAGCACTTCATCAGCCCATCTCTCTGTGGTGCTCAGGGTGGTCTAAAACCTCCATCTAAGTAAGACTTTTTTTTTACATTGCCCACCCGTTGCCAACTTTTTGTTGTTGCTGTTTTTTAATAAACATATAAATGAAAGAATCTCATATTTTGTCTTCTAATTTTTGACACATAACAAACAGGAAAGCACTAAATCTCCAGACAGGTTTCCAAACAGCCATTCCCCATCCAAGTCTGTCCGTCTTTGCCTCCCCCTTCCCCTTCCCAGGAGCACATTCCTTCCAGACTTCAGCTGAAGTGGCTTTGTTGTTCTGGGGGTGCCCTGGCAGCTCGCAGCCCATGCCATGACACAGCATTCCTTCCTCCCGCTCGCTGCTGGGGCTGGGCTGTGCCACTCGCAGCTGACATTCAGCAAAGTGCCATTCGTGCTCCCCAAGACAAGGGCTCTTGTTGAGCACGGTCAGCTGAGGCTGCGATTTGAGGCACAGACTGAGTGAGGCGTGGAGCCACAATCCCAGAAGGAGTTCTCCCGCCCGTGGGGTGCAGGGCCAGTTTTGCCGTGGACCTGGCCTTGGGCAGGGGCTGCACCTTGGAGGCACCAGAGAGAGAAGAGCCATTTCTCCTCGGAGACGCGGGGTTGCCGTTTACCTTGACGTTTTTAGGGGACAGGCAGTGCAGGGAGGGCTTTTCCAAACTCCTGACAGACACTCGCCATGTACTCATGAGGGGCTAGCAGAGATTTCTGTGTCTGAAATGGGTGTACATATCCCAGCAGGATGAACAGGGGAACATGCACAGGATGGATGTATTTCCTTACCAACATCTGATTTAGGGCTTGACTTCACTGAAGGCAGTAGAAGAATCCCTACCCACTTCAGTAAACCTGAATCAGGGCTGCAATATAAAGTATTCTGCAACTTATAAAGTATGAAAGCATGAGAATATGTTTGTTATTTAATCAGAGCTGATACATCTTGAAATTAGCAGCAAATGCTCTTTTAAAGCCATCACAGGAAAAAATGTTCACAACAAACTATCCTCTCTGCTAAAGGAGGCAGCTTTTGCTAATAGAGGCTTGTAAGTGTTAGCTGGAAAGGAGAACTAAATAGTAAATGTTTGCTTTCTACTTAGCGAATGTCTGTCATAGCCCTGTTAAGTAGCCAGAAACAAATTACGTGTGAAACTCAACATCCCTGTCCCTCTTTCTCTCCTGTGATTGATATTTGCTTATGCAGCCCAAGTCCTTAATTTAATTAACAGGAATATGCTTATTTTACAAATTATAACCTTGTAATCTCCTTAGCAGGAAAAAAACGAGTGCTTTCACCACAGGCTATTCTTTGTTGCACATCATCTTATTACCAACATTGTTGTGGCCCTCTATTTTTTATAAAAACTATATTAGACTTTCTGATTATTTCCTCTAACTTCCAAGTGGATTTTATTTACAGAAATTTTATGGGAAAGCCACAAAAATCTCCTCAGGCTGTGTGTCACTAAATAGACTTCTAGAGTAGCTCAATCTTTCAAGTGCTGGCGTCAAATAATAAAATGAGTTAGCACTGGTTGTTTCTAACATTTTCTTTAATAGAATTATTGAATGGATTTCCCCCTGGTGTCACCATTTTGAGCAAAATTGTGAACTTCAGTGAAATTCCATAGGCCCCCATGAAAGGTAAGAAAGGAATGGATGTTGATGGGTAGCAGAGATATTTTTGAGTGTGTATATGTGCGTTTATATCTACAGATACATTCACAGAGCTGTGGTTGTTGTGTTTTTGTGACTCTGTATAAAGAACTCGTGTCGGATCTGCCTTAAATGTGGACTTATGATTGCCAGTTCCTTCACTCTTCCCTTTTATCAAGGAATATATCCTTCAGTGCACTCCCACCACCAACACAAAGAAATATTTTTATGGATGGTCACATGCAAAGGTAATTCTGTTAATGCAGCGCCCTGTGCAGGTGAGCGCCCGACTGTCCCTGGCAAACCTGCCAAGGGAGTGGGGCTCTCTGCACAATCAAGGGGACAGCAGGTTTGGTGCTCCTATGAATACAAACAGAACAAATTGGCAAGCAGATTCATGTTTGCTTCTATATTTTTCTTAATTAACTTCTGAAGACTGCAAACAATGAATAAATGCAAATTTGTACCACATCATTTCCCCAAAAATCTAATGGAAAGAAGTCTCAGATTTATGTCATGAGGAGAAGGGAATATGATAATTTTCTATCAGCCACTCTGATATCCACATGAACACCAAGAGCTTTTTGTTAAATGTATATCTGGTCCTTATTTCTACATCTGCTCACCTTTCTGTAAGAATCAGAAGGCGATTACAGCAGAATATTTTCATGACTATTAAACTCTTAATTCAGCATGGGCCATTCAGTGACTGCAGTGGTGGCCTTATTCATTTTCTGTGATCACTATGCAGAAGAACACAACTTATTTAAAAGCTGAGCTTTAAACCAGTAATGTAGAATAGAATGCATCCTTCATTCTCTGAGGTCACTACTTCATTCTCACCTAACTTGCAAGCACAGAGCACCAGGAGATCCTTTTTACAACAGGCGTTCATTGATTTTTCAGCCTTTATTCACAAAAGGTTTTAAATATTTCTTTCTTGTTCTTCATTTTGCTGCACACCTTTGACTAAGAGTAAGCTGAGGCTTACAGGGTCCAAATTAAATCCTAACCATATGTGATAATTATTTTATTAGAGTCACCCAGGTTGCATAGGTGGACTTTGTTGAGAAGTGTGGTAATTACAGCCTGATTTCTAATGTGAACATTGCCATTGTGGTATTTATTTGATAATAAAAAGTGTAAGAGCCCAGGACTGCAATGAAATGTCTGAATTTGTAACCTTGGGGAATATTTTGATAAACTTTCATCACACTGACCTTTGTGCTTGTTTTTACTCCTTTAATCCATTTTTTGGACTAAGATGTATTCCAAAATTATAACAATTACTGAATAAGCTCTAGTCTAGTACACCCTGAGAAAAAATAATGTGAGATCATCTTATTCTATGAAGTCACATTCTTTGCTATTTACTAACCAATAATCCAAAATACTAATTCCATGAATTATTTGCCAATGATATTTTATGGATATGATACCCATTTTGTAATTTAAATTGTGTATCTCTGTTTATATGTATATTAAAATTAACAAAATAAATAGCAAAAATTAATTTAAGACAAATCACTGCCTTGGATATGACTAGTATTACTAAAGATTTGCAGAAGATGTTAAATTTCTGAGGTCAAAGACTTTCAGTTTAGCTTACTCTGTGATTTCTTGGGTTTCCATTTATAGATCTGACTTCAGCAGCAATCAAATTCCTTCAAACACAATCACTATCAATCCCTGTTTAGCACAAAGCCATGTGAGATGGCCATCTATATAGATATCTTTCTGATGAAAACACACTTTGCTGTGATTATTCCATCAGGGCATGCCTTCTCTGCAGGGCATGAGACTATCACAGCTATATTTATAACTTTCATAGCTCTATAAATACTTAAGTGCTTTTCCTTGACCACCCTAAGCACACTGGAGAACCCTGTGCTGAAATGCCCACACTGTGATTGCTAAAACAGATACAGCCCAGTGAATCACATCTGATAGCTTATCAGGGAGCACAAACAACCTGGTTTTTATGCTTTTCTGGGCAGTAAGCAGACACTTGATGTTCGAATTCTCCTTCCACCCGGGTTTGTGACCGGTACACCTTGCTCTTCAGAGGGATGTGTTGGACTTCTCACAGGCTGAGCTTGCCCGTGGCTCACTGAGATCTGCTTTGGTCACTTCTGTAACCTTGAGATGTGGGGAGAGAAACTGCAAAGGACTGAGGGGAAGGAGATACGTGGGTCAGAATGAAATATGGGCAAGTCAGAATCTCTGTGCTAAGCTGAAAGGAGAATTTGATGCAGAAGATGAAAACTACAGATACCAACCAGAGCAGTAAGAAAGCATTTTAACCTTGAACAGGGTTGGTTCACACTAAATATGAGGAAGAGCTTTTTTACAGTGAAGGTGGTGAAACACTGGCACAGGTTGCCCAGTGAAGGCTGTGGGTGCCCAATCCCTGGAAATTCTCAAGGTTAGGTTGGACAGGGCCTTGAGGAACCTGATGTAGCTGAAGATGTCCATGCTCATTGCAGGGGGGGTTGGACAAGATGACCTCCAAAGGTCCCTTCCAACCCAAACCACTCCATGATTCTGTGATTCTGTGAAAATAAACCCACCCTGACAAGAGCATAGCAGGCAGTCCATGCCTATGAACCTCTGCAGGAGCAAATCCAAGTCACAGGGCTGGATTCAGGTAGGAGTCGCTCCCACCTTGGCAGAGTTTGCATCCCTGCTCTTCTGACCCATGCCAGCAGGCAGGGCCAGGCACATGCCTGGGCAAAGCTTGAGTGTCTTTGGCCTTGAGTGCCTTTGACCTTAACACGATCCATAAGCTCTCCAGAATAAAATGCAAAAGAAGAGTTCAAGGAGCGGGAGAAGTGGGAGAGAAATGGAAAGCGATCGGCGAGAACACAACTGAAAAACATCATAAAAGGTGGTAGAAAATCAAAAGAGGAGTATGTAGATGTGTCAGAACAGGATGTGGAGGAAGGAAGGGTGAAGGAGAACGTGAGGAGGAAGCCGGGCACAGGCAGGGCTTCTGGGGAAAGGCAGTGCCAGTCACCCTGCCCTGGCAGAGGAAGGTCACACCAAGGCAAAAAGCAACCACGGTAATTTTCCCTCGGGGCTGTGGAAAAGCTGTAATCAATTGCCGCTGAGATTATGGCTGTTGGCAGGTCACCCCTGCCCAGGTTCCTGGAGCAAGCACCGCAGGAGACCCGGGGTCGTCGCACCGGAGTAACCCCGCGGCTGCAGCGCCCGTGCCCGCGGAGATCAGCCCTTATCTCGGAGCTCATTGAAGGAAAGGCACCGACACGAAGACACTCTGGCTCCAGAGCGAGAGCACCCCGGGGAGATAGGGAGGTAACTGCCCGGGTTAATGTGTAACTCGCCGGGGCTGAGCTCCTGCTCCCTGCAGCGTCGGGTGCCTCCGAGCGGGACTGGGGTGGGAGGCGAGCCCCGAGCAGCCTTTCCATGCCCTTCCCAGGAGGGGAAAGGGTTCGAGCAGAGCAGTGTCCCTCCCTGCAGGAGGGGCTCGAGATGGGAAAGGAACACTCTAGTGTTGGGTTTTAGTGCTGCTGGTGGCCTGGGGAGGCACTGGAGCAGCCCTGGCTTGGTGATGAAGGACCCTGAGAAGGACATCCATCCCTCTGTGCTGCTCAGCCGCGAGCCAGCCTGGGACAATCCCCACCCTGGAAAGGGATGGGAGCAGGGATCCGGTTACCATTCAGCCAACAGAGAGAGCTTATAAAAGGTTTGTCCACCAAAAGCACCAAAATATTCCTCATGCATGAGCCCTCAAACTTGCCAAGCAACCATCAGTCACAGGCCCATGGCTGGACATTCCTTCCAAGCGTATTTAAGGAGATCCCCACGAGGCTGGGGTCTCTCCCATCCCTAAGGGATGCTTGTCCCGCAGGTGGCACTTCCCATCCCTTTCTTCCCACAAGCACCCTTCCCCTCAGTGACACCCAGCAGCTGTATTGGCCCCAGCCAGCACTACAAACACCTTTCTTGAAGGCACTGGAAGCAAACAGATGTAGCTGCAGAGATAATGAAAAAGTATGTAAATAGTAGCTCCCCAGAAACCACCGAGTTTTACCAAGTGGCTTTGACACTTGCCAAGTACCTTTAAGCTGATAAAGATCTGATTTGTACTTCAGAGGTAACCTGATTAGCAACCAATTTGAATCTGGAATATGTTAATTGGTACAAACATCACTAAATCACTTTCTTTAACCTATATGGAGCAGTGTGAATGAACGATAGTGAAGGTCAACACAGCCTGGGGAGTTATAGGGAATGAGTACTCCTGTATCTACACACAATAAAATAGTACGATTAGTAATAAAATGTAATTGCATGTACACACAGAGAATGACACTAGAGGTTACCCAAGGTCAATCCAGCACTCAGAATTTAAGAAAAACTTAATTAAACCTTCCTTTAAAACTAAAATCTGGATATGCACCACCTTTTTTGTCAGGAGTCCTGCCTCTTTCAGTGCCCAGTACAAAGGCTGTTCAATAAATGAACATCCATTCCTCATTTTGCTTTGTTCAACCCCAAGCTGACTGACCTCATGCTCTTGCAAATCCAGAATCTTCATGTCTCACAAATTTTGATGTATTAATGAATATATTTTGAACACTATTTATGACAGCTTGGAAAAAAGGAGGTAAAGCACAGGGATATCAGTGTCAAAAAGTCGAATTACTGTGAACTGCCCAGGCTCAAAACCTCCTGACATGATTTTTCATAATGCTTGTCTTCATCAGTCATTTATACCCACCACACAGCGGCAGCTGAGTTAAATTTTGGGTGCTCACCTTCTTCATCACACTTCGTGGAGTCCGGTTGAGCATTCAGGAAGGGCTGGGCCTGGCTGTTGCTGACCTTGGAGAAGAGAAGGCTCCAGGGAGACCTTAGAGCCTCTTCCAGTACCTAAAAGCACCACAAGAGAGCTGGAGAGGGACTTTGGGCAAGGGCACGGTGTGGTAGGATAAGGGGGAATGGCTCTAAACTGAAAGAGGGCAGGGTTAGATGGGATGTTGTGAAGAAATCCTTCCCTGTGAGGGTGGGGAGGCTCTGGCACAGGTGCCCAGAGAAGCTGTGGCTGCCCCTGGATCCCTGGCAGTGTCCAAGGCCAGGCTGGACAGGGCTTGGAGCAGCCTGGGACGGTGGGAGGTGTCCCTGTACATGGCGGGGGCTAGACTGGATGGTGTTAAGAAGCACAGAATCATGGAATGCTTCGGATTGGAAAGGACCTTAAAGCTCATCCCATTCCAAACCCCTGCCATGGACAGGGACACTTTCCACTAGACCAGGTTGCTCCAAGCCCCATCCAACCTGGCCTTGGAACTTACGATGAAAATTATGATGTAAGAAAGCGACATTGTTTTACATTAAGTAATTTTTTGCCTGAGGTGACTGGCTGTAGGCTCTTCTTGGATATTTTTAAGTAATAAAATTTTTAAACCGAATGGTTCAGGGAAATATTTCTTGTCTGAAGTCTGACTCATGTTCAGGAACAAATTGTGCTGTGTCTTTTTGCATGTTGTATTTCCTGATAGCAGCTTGGTATTACAATTTTGCACTGTGCCATCCATTTTTAGATTATTTAATAGAAAGAGGACTGGGGTGGTTTTGTTTTGGTGGGGTTGCTTGGCTGTTTGGTTTTTTTTTTAGCTTCAGGCTGGCTTTTCCACATTAAAAATCTGTTCTCATCTGTGCTTGGCAAGCAACAGTACTTTGTGTCATATAAAGGGAGCTGCAGTGTTTCAGGGAATTCCTTTTAACTTTCTCGCTGAAGTGCTCCCTAGTCATTATCAAAAGCCTCCTCAGCCCTTAACAGACTGCCTTTAATTGGCCACTTGCGTGGTCAGTTCACAAGCTGCGGTGGAAACCAAGTGGTGAAGTGTGAACAGCCGACTCTGGCACTATAAACTCGGTGGCCGCTCTGAAAAACCTGTGGCTATTTATATACAAGGCATTGTTTTGTCATGCTGATTTTTATTGGCGCGGATTAGACACAGACAACTCGGGAGATGTCACGGGTGAGTCACAAAATGCTAAGCACGGGCCATGCAAAACAGGCGAGGCTGCAAACGAGGGATGGGGCTCAGAGCTTCGTGCTGTCCTTCCCCTGGAGAGCAAGGGAGCGGTGCAGGGCCAGGCTGGCACGGCTCCCCTTCTGCCTGGATCATCCCTTCTGGCTGGATCATCCCTGGGTGGAGGGAAATCTGCCTGGCTCACCGAATCTGTCCTCAGTAAAGGTTTTTGCTTGTTCTGTGCAGAGAAATGTTTGGTAGATGGCAGGAACGTTGGCCATGGCAATGCTTTCAGTGGTCTCAGAAATGTTGCGACCCATGATGTATCAGTGCCTTCTTTTGGAGGCATTCTTACCTTTAATGCATTCATTTTACTGCCTCAATAGGTAATGCGAGGAAAGCTCACCCCTGGAAGAGTTCAAAGCTGGGTTGGATGTGGCTTTGCGCAGCCTGGTCTAGTGGAAGGTGTCCCTGCCTACAGCAGGGCGTTTGGAACGAGATGGCTTTTAAGACCCCTTCCAAACCAAACCATTCTATGATTCTGTGATTCTGTGGTTCTGTCATTCTATGATCCTATGATTCTATGATCCTATGAGTCCATGGTTCTGTGATTCTGGTATTCCATGATTCCATGATTCCATGTTTCCATGATTCTGTGATTCTATGATTCTATGATTCGGTGAGAGCTGGCTTAGCAATGAAGCAAAAAATGGGTGATGCCAGAGGAGGAAAGTTTCTCTCAAGTCCTCTGTGACAACTCAAGCTGCCCCATCTGTCGTGGCCCTGTTATTTTTCTGTGGGTAGGACACATGTGCAACACCAGTACTCCAGATCCTATGAACCTGCACAGCTACTACTCTGAAATCTCACCTTCCTAACATCCAAGCCTTAGGATTTATCTCCAATCTTAAAATTATAATTGATAAAATTTCATACCCAAAGCTGAAAATTTTTTTGTCCCTGGTGACAACTGTTTGTTATAATTTTGGCAATCCTGGCAGTGATAAATTTGTGATTGTTATTTTTAGAACATTGTAAACAAAAAGTTAATTGTGAAAAATTATTATGTCTGCCTGCCTATTTATTCTGGCTCTATTCATAGCAGCATTAAATACGATGCAGCTATACTTATGCAGTTATAAAAACTCCACCTGTGCTACGTATTTATAGATCCCATACAACTTTAGAGAGAAATTGCCCTTGTTCAGAGCCAGAGCACTGGACATTCCCAACTCATCTATCGCCTTCCCCTTTCTAGGAAGAGAAAAAAGAGCATCACTAGTAGAATATAGAGAAGTCTGTATGTTGGATTTCTGTTTTACTTAGCTGGACAAACTCCCTTTGCTGTCAGGGTGTGGAAAGTCAAACCTGAATGCTGTGTGTGCCATTATGAAACTTTTCCTAGTCCTAGGAAAGGGGTGAAACTGAAAGCACAGAAACTGGACATGGTGCGTGTGTGTGTGTGTGCAAGTGCAACTGTGTAAGCATTTGTAAATAAAAGTTGTGCCAAAGAATCACAGAGTTGTTAGGGTTGAAAAAGACCTCCAAGATCCTCAAGTTCAACCTTTGACCAGACACCACTATGTCCCCTAAACCATATCACAAAGTGCCACTTCTACTCCTTTCTCGGACACTTTCAGGGACAATGACTCTACCACTTCCCTGGGGAGCTTTGGTCTCTCTTTCAGTGAAGAAAAGTTTCCTAATCTTGCCATATGGTGTACACATCTCCTGCCACGTGATGTCACACAGCACTTCCGAGTTCTATACACCTGTATTCAGCATAAATACTAATTGTAGAACGGTCCCATCCCAAACCAAGCAGGTTTCTTGCATCAGTATTGTCACACTTCAGAGAGAGAGCAAGCAGCACTCACTGAAGTCAAAGCCTGAAGCTGATTTGTGCCTCTGACAATTAATTTTGGATGCTGCCATTGTTAATAACCAGGGAAAGAACACAAGTGAGAGCTGCAGCATGTGGCAGATGAAGGAGTGCATATCTGTTACCAAGCCTGGAGCTGGGCTTTCCTGGACAACTTCCAGCTTTGGCAGGGGGAACTTTAGCTGAGTAAGAAATCCAGGCTGTCAGTCCTGGAGTAGCTGGCAAAGGCACAAAGACTCCACGGGCTTTGGGAAAGTGAAATTGCTTTTTTCCCCCTTTCCTTGCAGGATGTGTTCCCTTATAAAGAGTTGAAAATCAATACCAGGGTGTCATGCATTGTAAACATTTATCATTTATTATGCATTTAAGTGTGCACAGCACATACACCACAGTCTTGAACAGCACCTGTATAAAACTACAGACAGATTCTGGTAAATGGTGAAAGCTCATACCATGTAACATTGTTACCAAGGTTTCATCACAATATTTAAAAGTTACAACAACTACCTCTGAACATATCTCATATGAGGCCGTTGGTTGTGGATTTAATGAAGTGAAAAGTGGCAAAGAAGAACCATTCCCAGAGAGAATCTTTGTGGCCTGATTTTGCTATCTGAAATCTGGAACAAAATCATCAGTTGTCAGAGGTAGTGGTGATAAATACACTATGATTACTCACATATAGAAAACATAGAAAGTACAGAAAATTCCCAATTCTATAGAAAAAAAAAAAATCAAAATCCTTAGGCATGATGTTTCCTTTTCCTTAATTATTTTTGCTTTGAGGGCAGCTGCCTTAAGGTCTGGTCCTGGTCTGCTCTGATCTTACTGAACTTTGGTGAGTAGAGTTTGTCTTCAAGGTCATGTGTAAGTAGAGGATACAGGCAGGTCTATACCGTTACAAAGGAACAAAGGCTTTTGTGTAGGAATGTAAAGAGGAAAAGAAAAAAAGCAGAACTCAGATTGGCATGTAGTCAGAAATAATTAGTTTCGTTTGGAAGATGATCTGTAAACGTCCTCTAAGTCATCAAACATTGTGGCTAGTCCTGGCTCCCACTTAACATATTGATGCCCCAAAGATGAAGTGTCTTTTAAACAAAAAATAAAAAAAGAAATGAAAAAAAAAAAGGACAAAAAAAAAAAAAAAAGACACATGAATCCTTTTTGTGATTCCCCCATAATTAAACCTATCTTTTCCTTCATCATGTTAGAGACATGAGTTACACTTGCAAAATATATAAGGAAAAATATAGGGTTACTTGATGACGATATAGTACTGCAGCCTGACAGCTGCCTGCAAATATTTTCACCATGATTACCCTTACTAAAAGTAAACCACTGGGTAAAGATAGCTCAAACGTGACAAGGCTCAAATAGGATGCAACCAACTCTATCCTGAATACTTTTGGCTACATATGGAAAAAAAGAGAGGTTTGGGATTACGGTTGTTCCCCCAGGCCCTCCTCCAGAACTTTCAGCCCAAGCAGGAAAGTGGGGCTTTCCATTTTCCTTCCATGCAGAATTTGTTGCAAGACTGGCTTTGAGAGTTAGTGAGGTAGAAATTAATCAACTTCATCAGGGAATGAGACAGAAAAAAAAGCAGCATATTTCTCCTTCCAAATACTGCAGCAAAAATAATAAATAGTACAAACCAACCTCAATTCCTCATCATCAATCTGAATTCTTTCTATGGAGCTTGTGTTTGCTACAAACCAGCAAACACTTTTACCTTGTAAAAAACTTAGGGGTGTTACAGAGCTCCCCACACTTTGGAAAATGAATGTCGTCTCCAAATATGAAAGGGAATTTGATTTGAGTGAAGTAGAGCTGGTTCATGGCAGAGTGTTCCACAGTGTGTTTGCTGGGGGAGGGACAGACACGTTATCTTTTAGCCTCATGCCAAGCAATTTTACCAAATAAAAGCTCCCATTAAGGGCCACAGTTTAGCTTAGCAGAAAACCCCAGCCCCAGCCCTGCTGAGGTGTTTCAGCCTCCCCGAGGAGATGGGCTGCAGGGAAGTTCAAAGTTCAGCGCTGGCGGATCTAAAAACAGATTTGCGGGGTGGCTCTGCAGCACCACGCTCCCTGGGCTGGGGTAAACCGATCCCGTTCCAGCGAAATAGCAAAGGGGATCAGGCATTGTGTGTGGCTCCACACTGGCATCCCACCCAGGCACCTCTCGCTCCCAGCCCAGGAGATGCTTTGGGAGCCACCGGCAGTTTGGGAAGTGCAGAGGGGAGAACAAAAACACCACAAAAAACAAACAAGTGAACAAATACTTGTACAACGATAAACACTGTACGACACACAAACAGTGCAAAACATCGGAAGGGAGGAATTGGATGTCACCTGGCTTAGGACACGGAGTAGCAGCACACCTGTGATAACTCAGAACTGAATTAAATAAACCACAAAGCAGAAGACTTCAACTGTTGCACCATGAAATGAAAGACCTTGGATTGGAGGTTTGTTTCCAGAAATTAAAAAAAAAAAAAAAGGTAACTATAAATAAATTTTGTGACAATATATACAGATTTAAATAATTAACTTAAATATCTTACACCTACTCTTGCATAAAACTCTCCAGTAAAAGTGCACCATGTTTCTTTTCCCCAAAGCTGTTCTGCATCTTCCCCTGTGCTGAGGTAGGTCTGAAGGGAGATGTCTCAGATTCTAGGAAGAAAATGTGTCACTGTCATTGTGGGAGATACTTTATTGCCTTTCTTTGTTCTTCCATTTTTGCTCAGGGCTATGTACATCCCGGGATAAATCCTGGATTCATAAGCATTGTAGTTGTTTGGCAGGAGAATCTCTTTGAATTTGCACTCGTCATTGAAATGGGCCTGAAATGAAAAAGAAAGGATGAGAGGGAAGGAATTTTAAACATCAGGTGTGGAAATATTCTTGCTACCAGGTGTCGAAGTTGTGTTGTGGGCAAACATGCAGGTGAGTCCCCCCCACTTAGCAATCTTTTGAAGTGGCCTCTGAAGCTTCAAACAGGAGCCCAAGGATTGTTAGGGATGCTGTGCCCAGGCCAGGCATGCACACCTGAAGGAGGGAAGGACACCCATGGGAGGGACAGGGTCACATCAACAGAGAGGAGGTGAGTAAGGCCCAAGCCCAGTTCTGTGGTCCTGCTCATCTCATGGTTCCTTGTTGCCCCACCAGCACTAAGTTACCCGAGAGGTTTCAGAAAAGTCTGAATATTGGCACTTTCTAGTGTTGCTCGAGAGGAAAGAGGCATTTTAAAGCCACTCAACATGGACAGCACTTTTTGCTTTTTTGGGTTTAAAATCAAAGGAAGGGTTTGGATAACTTAGTGGATAACTTAATGGATCAGGAAAACAGATCTGACAGCAGGCAACCTTTCAGGGATGTGGTTTCATTTGCAAGGACATACAAAGAGGGACAGGCCTTGCAAGTGTCTTGTCTGGAAAGGAACAAATGAACTCATCTCTTGTTTTGGAGAAAAATCTAGGGGTTTGTAAGGGACGTCTCAGCCTGCCAAGGTGAGCACTGCACTCGGGGTTCTTTTACAGGAGGACACCAAAGCAGCAGTATTCCTAAGAAAGGATGCATTTTGGTGATTGATTCTCTATGGCTTATATAAGTCAAAATCCTCTCTAACAGGACCAATGCCCCAGAAAATAATTCTGTATGCTTCATGTCTTCATGTGAAAATGCCCCAGTTAACTCTGAGCCCAGTTTGGCTCTGCCTCAGCCCAAGTTTCTTCTAAGGTTACTTCGAGAACATGACATAGAAAATTCATGGGTGAGGAAGGAGAGCCAGGAACATGAGTTTGAAATTACGCTGGTCACAGTCACTTATACAGAGCTGACCTCAAAAGCAGGAGGACAACTCCACATGGGCCCTGTTATTGTCCACCTCGAGTATATTTTGCAAGATGTCTCTATTTTTTCCAAAAATCCAATGTAAAAGGATGTCTGTATTGTCTCCTAATAGATCTTCCTTATAAACAGAAGCGCAGCCCCCAAGGATGCTGCACTGCCATGGGAGCTGACTCTGTGCAAGAGCATTAACAGAGTGATCGATAGAGATGTGGATTTATCACATCATAGAGGGTCACTTGTGGGGGCCTGGCTGATCACAAGTCCAACTGCCCTCTGATAGATGGAGTGAGGGACTGCCACACCCACTTAAGGCTGTTTGTACTTAGATGTAAGAAATCTATGGACTGAGCCTTGCTTGTGGTCTTGCCACACAAATGACTGCCTTGTTGGTCTGTGAGGTGGGCAAGATGTGCAGCCATGGTTGGGTGATACAGTTTTTATGTGGGAACCAAGGATGTGTAATGCAAAAGAGAGGGTTTCACTTCAAAATCTCAGTAAGCAGTGTAACTGGGCAGCACACCTTCTGCTGGCAAGGCACCAAGGGCTACTCTGTGCTGCCTGACCTGGGAGGGGCAAGGATGGGGCTCAGGTAGCTTTTAGCACCACGTACACATCTCACCCCAGCTGACCACTGTCCCCTCCCCAGGCATGCACTCAGTGGCTACTTACAGATCCATAGAGTTTGCCTTTGCTATTCATGGCCACGAAGAGTCCACTTCTAACACCAAATATGCTCACCACACCTCTTTCCACAGGAGAAATTTCCAGCAGACCTGCAGAGGAGACACAGCAATCAGGGGGACAAAAGGGTGCGTCCTGGAGCGTGTGGTGACAATGCCGTGCTCACCCACAGGCTCCCATCCCCAGTGCGGATCCCCACATCGCAGTACTGCTGTGGGTGGCCACAGAACCCTGGCCTCATGCTCCACGTGCTGCCCTATGCCCCATGCTGGGACATCTCTTCTTTTAGCTAAGTGTCTATTTTTATTTTGCCCCCCAGCATCATCTTGTGTAGACAAGGTTAAAATAAGCTGGAGTGTGCTTAGGGCAAATGAAACATTTGTCATCATGCAGCTTATATCCATGCTCCCGGATCTTATTGTTTCAGTTGCATATCAGAGTCATGGGGCCACGGGGTTAAGTCCCCAGCAGATGCTTTTCAAGTTTGGGGGAAAGCTGGGCTCTCCCCAGCCCCTGCTCAGAGTGGGCGGCCCACAGCACCGCGGATCCTCCAGATGTTTAAGCAACCCCGACACCTGATACCTGACGGCGGCAGGGGGACAGCACGGCGCTGAGCAGAGCCGACGAGCCCCTCCGGAGCGCCCGACGAGCTGCTCCGGAGCGCCCGATGGGCTCCGCCGCCGCCCCGCTCCCCCGGGCCCCCGCCGCTCTCGGGGCAGCCGAGGGGCGCAGCCCCGCGGTGCTGCGGGCGGCCGGACTTCTCCGGGAAGCTCGAGATCTGCCATGCACCCTCCCTCCTTTCGGGACGTGCCGCTGTCTCTCCGGGGCAGGTGAGTCGCTCCGCTGCCGCAGACCTGCCCTCCGGCGGTCCCCGGGCGCGGAGCGTCTCACCTGCCCCGCCGCGGGGTTGTGGCCGGCTTACTGTATCGATTCTCGCTGTGAATGCCATCGATGCGGCCGTCGGGCAGGACCTGGATGTGGAAGCCGATGCCTACGTTGCAGTAGAGGCGCCGCAGACGTTTGATGCCCAGGAGGTAGTCGCCGTCGCGGGCGGCATCGCGGCGCTCAGCCGGGAGGCGAGCGACGGAGCGGGCGAAAAGAGCCGCGTCCCAGCGGCGCTGGCGGGGTCCGGCGGGGAGGCGACCCGGTGGCGAGCGGCCACGCACCGCCCCTGGCCACAGCAGCCCCAGGAGCAGCGCCGGCAGCAGCGCCGCGGGGAGAGGCATCCCGGCTTAGGGGCGGGTAGCCACGGGCCGGCCGCAGGTCGCTCCGAAAATACGCTCGCCCCCCAGCTCCCACTTTATACTGAGGTCAAAGAAGGGGAGAAAAAAAGAAAAAGAAAAATAAAACCAACAAAAGCCAAACAAAAAAAAGAAAAAAGAAAAAAGAAAAAAAGAACCAACTAAAAAGCAGAGCGGAGAGGGAAGGGAGGGAGTTTAGTGCTCAGTTCCCCGAGGATCTGCGGTTTCCTTGGGCTGGCTGCATGGAGAGGAAATCCCGGGAGCAAGAGCTTCTGAACTTGATCTCAACTCCAGGAGTCTTGTCTGAAGTGCTGATCTTCTTCTATAGCTGCTCAGCCATAGCGCTTCAGCCCTGGCCACGATATTTATATATCCATGTGCGTTGGTACCTATTACATCACCACCTACTGCTGTCTGCTGCAGCCCTCCGGTTTAGCTGAAAGTCAAATTATCACCCCTAGATGCTTAACAACTCTGAAGCGTCTTGAAGGGAAAGGGTGAGCAGCACTGGTGCTAAATAAGAGGGACAGCACAAACTTTTAAAAAGTAAAGGTCATATTTTACGTTCATCACAGCAGCTTTCTTTCTTTTTCTTTTCTTTCTTTCTTTCTTTCTTTCTTTCTTTCTTTCTTTCTTTCTTTCTTTCTTTCTTTCTTTCTTTCTTTTCCTTCTTTCTTTCTTTTCCTTCTTTCTTTCTTTCCCTCTTTCCTTCTTTCCTTCTTTCCTTCTTCTTTCCTTCTTTCCTTCTTTCCTTCTTTCCTTCTTTCTTTCCTTCTTTCCTTCTTTCTTCTTTCTCTCTCTCTCTTTCTCTCTCTCTCTCTTTCTTTCTCTCTCTTCCTCTTTCCCTCTCTTTCCTTCTCTTTCCCTTTCTTTCTTCTTTTCTCTTTATATCTCCTTTCCTTATATTTTTCTGTTTCACGGGTGCCTACAAATGCTAATACAAAAATCAAAGAATGCCCAGCGCACTTCCCCCAAAACAATGTATGACTACGTAAATCTGTGGAATTTCAGCTTTTGCTGTATCCAAGCGACATGGTTTACAGTTTGCTGGATGCAGAAAAAAAATCCCTTCATTAAAAGCCAAAATAGTTGTTGAATGGGAGGTTTAAGACATGAAAAATGAAAGAACTTGCAGGAAAAAAAACTGGCAAAGGAAATGACCAAGGTTTTAATAAAGAGGAAAACATTTAAAGGGGCAGCAAGTGTTCCAAAGCGGTAATAAAGTTTTTGATTCTAAATATCCCTTTAAGAAATCTGGAGTACCAGACATGTGGAGCTGCCTCTTGGTCACTGTACTGACAGGGGCTGTAGTGACACAAGTTCATTCCTGAGCTTAGAGGCTGCCCACTCATGCAAGTGTTGCTGCACTTTTTAATGGAATTGTTATTTTTTAATCTTCACTTAGATGCTGCTACTGTGTCTTAATGATGCAGTTGTTCTTAGGAAATTACTTAATTTGGTTTAAGTTAGTGGCAATGGATTCAGGATTTAGAAGGAGGAGAAGTTTTGACCCCATCAGTCTAGAATTACTTCGCTTAGAGCAAATCCCATATGTTTTGTCACCTCCCGTAGCTTAAGCCCCGACCCTCAACAGGTTTTCAGAACAAACAGGTGGAGAGACATTAGGACAATTTTGGTAGGTCCTGAATTAATATGAAAGTGTGTTTCAGGGAGGGGGGGAGAAGTGGTTTGTGACTCAAGTCCTTTATAGCCCGAAGCCAGTTTAGTCTTTCACGCCAGTAAAGCTCTCCTGCTGTTCCAGCAAAGGATTCGAGAGAAAAGAGAATTGCCCGGAGGCAGATGACAGCTCACCTAGGTGCGAAAATCTCTGACCTTCGCTAAACCTGAGCAAACTCTGACGATGTGCTTTTATTTCTTCTTGTGAGGTGCACATGCTGCTGCTTTGGGGGTGATTACAATCTCCTCGGTGTAGTTTTGTCTCAGCCTCAAACAACTTCATTCCTCTGTGTGCGTTTCAAGATAGCACAATTTAGATTTTTCTGCTGTGGAGGTGAAAATGCCCCATCCCTAGAAATGTTTCAGGTTGGACAGGGCTTTTAGCAGCCTGGGGAAAGTGTCTCTGCCCCTAGCATTGGGCTGGAATGAGATGATCTTTAGGGTCTCTTCCAACCCAACCAAATGCACAGATATTTACTATGTTTTTATTTGCATTAGGTCCTCTCAGACCCCTCTCACACCTGATGAGCTGAGGGGCTCAGTTGTGGATGCAAAGGCTGTGCATCAGACCAGCTGCCGCCAGGCTTGAGAACTGCCCTGCCCTGCAGGGCTGTGCTGGACACCTTCTCCTTCCCCAGCACCATCAGAGCAGCGTGACCCCACCTCACTTCCAGCTCTGAATTATTTGCTCTTAGCAAACGGCAGTGGGTGAATTTGGGATTAAGTTTATTTACCTTCTGAGGGATAAGGAAAAGGAGTGGCACTTCTGCTGACACACCTACCCAGCAGCTTCCCTCCTGCAGCAGAGGGGTGGCCCTGTGCCCATGGCTGATGGGCCAGGGCCAGGTCTGCTTGGCCCTACTGCCACCAACAGCAGCTCTGCCTGGCCCAAAGCGGTGTGAGCTCTCAGCACTGTTAAAACTCTGAGTTAGAGATGTGCCGTAGAGGCTCAGCAAGGGATGATACCTTCATGCCTTTGGGATGTATGGAAATGGGTCCTAAAACCCTGTGTTAGGCTCCTGGCCCATACGTTTGCAGGGTCAGGTCCTAAATGGTTACACAGAGAATCCAGAGCATCAGGCGGCACTGCCACAATCTCACTGATTAATAAAGGGTGCTTCTGCAAGTTCATTCTTTAGCTTGGCACAGAATTAAACATCACTCTTCCCGTAAAGCCTTCCAATGAACTTTTCTAAGAGGAAAAGCAATGACTTTCCAGCTAAGAATGAAATGATGAATTTGGGTTTGCTTTCAAATATTTTCTATATTCATGAGCTTGTGTACAGGCTACCTATGAAATACAGGTCTTGGTGCTACAAAGACCTCTGGTTTTTCTTGTTTGTACCTGGGAAAAAACCCAGAGGGATGGAGGCAAAGCAGAACCATGCCATTTTCTGTTTGCACCCGGTGTAAATTACAGGTGGAAGATGCTCAACCTCGGGTTCTTTATGCTGTAACATAGACACTCTCAGTAGGTAATTATTGACACAGGAAACCATTAAATCAGGAAATTCTCTGTGGAAGCAAAAAAAAATCAAAACCAGTGTCAGGCAGTCCGGGTCAGAGAGGAACTGACCCTCCAATGTGCCATCAGCTTTCATTGGGTGTCTCCGGACCATCCCATAATTAATTCTGAATCTTCCGCATCGTGCCATGTTCCGCTGCTATCTGTCCCTACTCCTGGCATCACATACTCTTTCCCAGCAATAATTTAGATACAAAACCAGGTAAAATGTCTCCATGTCT
The DNA here is from genome assembly GCA_036630365.1 of Acanthiza pusilla. NCBI lineage: Eukaryota > Metazoa > Chordata > Aves > Passeriformes > Acanthizidae > Acanthiza > Acanthiza pusilla. Next base: position 113,463 of record JAXCHO010000006.1, on the reverse strand, counting down.
GTATTGGCTCTCTTCCCTAAAGAGTACATGTGGATGGCACAGTTCAGACAGCTCTCCTTTCCAAATTCCTCTAGTCTTAAAGTATAAAGAAGAGGAAAGGATTCACAGAATTCAGGTCCATACCTAGGTTCAAGCCTCTTATTATGGATTCTGAAAGAAAAGGGGAAAAGAAGAAGGAATATAGAATACCTTTACAGCATTCTGTTGCATCTGCACTGGCTTAGGAGCCATCCAAACTTGGCTCTGTGTCTGTCTTTCTAAAGGGGTCTAGGTCCACAATTTAAAAATCAGTTTACATATTTATTAACTCCAGCAAATAGATGTAAATGACCCTGAAAGTCATTGCTCATGAGCTTTTCTCCTGAAAGCAAGTATTTCACTGAGGCCCTTCCATCTGGAAGGATGAGGAAGCATTTTTGAGGAAAAAATGCTTTTCACTCTGTTTGCACGCTATGAAGACATGGAGAAAAAGCACCCCAGCTCCCCTTTGGCTACGCCCCTTTTAATTACGATCATTTTGGAGGCGCTCCGCAGCCGGGCAGAGCCTGGGAAAGCTTTCTCCCGTTCACGTCTGGCTGCCTCCGTGAGCGAGCAGGCGCAGCGCTCCGGGAGAGGAGAGGAGAGGAGAGGAGAGGAGAGGAGAGGAGAGGAGAGGAGAGGAGAGGAGAGGAGAGGAGAGGAGAGGAGAGGAGAGGAGAGGAGAGGAGAGGAGAGGAGAGGAGAGGAGAGGAGAGGAGAGGAGAGGAGAGGAGAGGAGAGGAGAGGAGAGGAGAGGAGAGGAGAGGAGAGGAGAGGAGAGGAGAGGAGAGGAGAGGAGAGGAGAGGAGAGGAGAGGAGAGGAGAGGAGAGGAGAGGAGAGGAGAGGAGAGGAGAGGAGAGGAGAGGAGAGGAGAGGAGAGGAGAGGAGAGGAGAGGAGAGGAGAGGAGAGGAGAGGAGAGGAGAGGAGAGGAGAGGAGAGGAGAGGAGAGGAGAGGAGAGGAGAGGAGAGGAGAGGAGAGGAGAGGAGAGGAGAGGAGAGGAGAGGAGAGGAGAGGAGAGGAGAGGAGAGGAGAGGAGAGGAGAGGAGAGGAGAGGAGAGGAGAGGAGAGGAGAGGAGAGGAGAGGAGAGGAGAGGAGAGGAGAGGAGAGGAGAGGAGAGGAGAGGAGAGGAGAGGAGAGGAGAGGAGAGGAGAGGAGAGGAGAGGAGAGGAGAGGAGAGGAGAGGAGAGGAGAGGAGAGGAGAGGAGAGGAGAGGAGGCTGCCTGGAATGCCGGGGTCGCTGGGAGACCTCCATGCCGCCTCTGCCTCCTGCATAACACACATACCCTCAGCCGAGCCAGCAGCCAGAGGCACTCCGGGCTTTTCTCCTCTCTCTGTTTGCAGCTATTTGATCTCCGTGTGCCGGGGCTGCTCGCTGCAGGCAGCGCCTCGCCGCAATCAAAACCTCATTATCTCCGGCGGTGTTCCACGTTGGAAAAGGGCAGTGGAGCACAGCAGCAAGCAGCCACAGCGCTGGGCAGGCAGCAAAGCCCGCAACAACCTCCCTCCAGTGTGTTTGGATGGTTCAGGGAGGGGACTGGACATCACTGGGCTCGGGATGGGCACGGATGCTTTCAGCAGCTGCTCCCTGCGCTGCTGGTGAGCAGTGCCACATCCCTGTGAGAGGCAGAGACCAGAGACGACACGGCCGTGCCCATCTGTGTGGCTCCTGTAGGGCTCTCACAGCTCGGATGTCGCAATTTACACTTCCAGCTTGTACCCATGCTGCTCATGTACACCCACTGCTGCAGGGATGGTGTCCAGGAGAACTGGGAGATCAAGCCACAGACTTTCTGGGTGCTCCATTCAGTGCCCTGGCAGCCTTTGCCTCGGCTGCTGTGCCTGGTTTGTTTGCTCGGTAAGGGTTGATGCTCCTGCAGCATCACTTGAGAGGTGAGAGGTGCTGCTGTGGTGGCAGTGGCCCTCTGGGAGACCCAAGGCTGCTCACCAAGCAACCTGATGTGGTCATGGCAAGCCATTTCCTTGTCCTTCTGGTCGGTTAACAGCTTCTCAGCTGAAGAAATACATCCAGAAAATCCATCCATTACACCTTCCACTTCTCAACCTGCTTCTCAGCTTGCAGCTTTGCTCAGTGCCTTTTCTTTCACTTTGTGTTGCCCAGAGAAAAAATTCCCAATCCTACTGTCACCAGTGCTCTGTATTTCCAGCAGTTTTCTTTGCTTAGTGCCTTTTGCTCTGGTATCAGCTCTCCTGGCCGCATGTGCTTCCTGCTGTCCACTATCCTCTCATTTTTCCTGTAGCTGTTCTACTCCCTCATCCACCCTCAGGACAGCAAGTGCCCTTCTTGGGACTTGCATTCCCACACATCACCCAGACCTGGACTGGGTGGTGGGCTGAGTGGAGAAAGTGGAGCTCTGAGGAGTCCTCAGGAGCACCACTGGGGTTTGTGTGATTGAAGAGGAGGATTCAGTGGGATGGGACCATGGGATGCCATCGGTCAAGGCAGATCATTCGGGGGGCAAACGTGTCCCCATACCCCTCATCCTCATGTAGGGTGAGCCAAAGTTTGGGAAGGAAGTCTGCTAAGAACACAGATGGGGAAATATGTTCCGGAGGCTCCAGTTACTGATGTTGGTCTTCTTTGGAAAAGTTTGTTCCCAGCCAGGCTTACTCTTATGCTGAAGCTCACATGCTGATACTTTCACACTCACTGCTGACATTTCTGCGTGTGCTGTTTTGTCCTTCCTTGTCCTGTATTCTTTCTACCTATTGAAATCATAAACACTTTGAAACTAAAAATAGACATTTTCTTCCTTTTGTCAGATTATGACACACATACTTCTGCTGATACATGACTTGGCATTCTGCCAAGCAAAACTGGTAAAAGGAAACATAATAGAAAATGAGTTTTGAGAATCAGAGTAAGTGTTTGTTAAGCTTATTTTTATTATTATTATTGTGGGAAATAGTAGCTTAAGTTGACTTTCTGTGTGAGAATGTTTTAGCTGACTTCGAACATAGCATAATTGGTTTACACCAATCTATTCAACATGTGGCCTCTCTTGCATGAATCATTTTTTACCCGTGGCTAAAGTGAAGAAAACTGGCTGTTGTAAGCAAATGACGTGTATTGCTGAATTTTAAAACTCCCTAGCAAAGCACCACTTAGAATCTGTCAGAACATATATGGACACAGCTGCACAATCCATAGCCTCTCCGAGCATGCAGGAGACCAGCTTTTCCAGTTGACCTTTAGTGTCACAACTGTGAAACAAATCCTCTGCTTTCCTGATACCACCAGTGGGATTAGCAGTGGCAACAGTTTTATCTTTCACTCTGGCACACAAAAAGCCCTGAAAACAGGTATAAAACCAGGTCAGCACAGCATTGCTCCTGATGGAACCAGCCAGAAACATCTGTAGGGTTTTGATGGGGGAGTTTTTGAAAAGCAAACTGCAAGCCATGAGCTATGCACAGGTAACAGCTCAAGAGCTGGAAGATCAACCAGCATGGAGGTTACTCATCAAATTGTCTTGTTTGAGGGTAGTGACAGCAGTAACATATCAGGTAATATGTATTTTCTCCCCCTTCATTTGGAAAGCAGAGCTAAGAAGGCAAGTCTGTAGCTGAGCAGCATATTGCAGCACTGTGTAAAACAAGTTATCTGTCAGCAGACATGTCAGTCATCTGTCAGCAGACATGGCCAGGGGATTTGTCATAGGTTTCTCTTTGTGCTGTTGAGTAAGAGGCCTTGCCGATCACAATGGGAGCCAGTTCTCACTCCAAGTTCGGATCATACGAGATATAAGTAAATAAGATTTGGATGAATGATCCTTGCCCAGAAAAATCCCCTTGACACCAAGAAACCAGCAGAGATGGCATGGCTTGATTTTTGATTTAATCATTTAATTCCCCTTGCTATTCAAGGCCCAACAGCAATTTTGTTCTAGTCAACCATTTTAATATTAACTATTTTTGCTACCACCTTTCTCACATCACTGATAGACCTGCAAGTGCTACAGTAACATCAGCATTACAGGAATTAATCCATGCAGGTTAAGAAACGACAAGCAAAAGAACACAATAAAAGCTGCTTGTCTCCTTTAGGATGATTCCTCGTGCTGCTCTTAGAGCACATTTCCCACAGGGTTTGCTTTTGTTCCTGCAGGTGAAAGAGGGAACAGGACCGGGCTCTAAGTCAGTGTGCTCCGTGAAGCCATGCAGCCTCTTTAGTTCTCAGCAATAAACACTGAAGAGTACTATTATTATTATTATTATTATTATTATTATTATTATTATTATTATTATTACTACCATTGCATTTCAGAATATGTTTATATTTGGACCAGAAGAATACGCAGTTTCCTTCCTACCAATGAACTCTGTGGGAAAAGGTCCCCAGGGAATTAGCTCAGATACTCACCTGGCTTGGAACTGCTCTTTAATAAGTAAAATGAGTTAAATGTAAATTAGAAATTACGAATTTGAAGATTGTCTTGAGGGAAAAAACCAATCTGAAATGGGGCAGTCAACAACAGAATGAAAGCTTTGGTATTTTTAATAATTTCCAGGACCAGTTTGTGATTCCCTCCATTGATTGGAACTCAGCCAAATGTCCCTCCCGAATGTGTGTGTCCTACAAATGCTGAGTGCAATAGTGTGCCCACTTAAAGCCTGTTAGCTGCCATATCCTGGCAGAGCATGTCCCAACAGCGTTTTCCCAACATTTTCCCTTTGCCACCACCCACCTGAAATAGCAGGTAAATTATTCTATGAAAGGTGCCACCGAGCTCATTTCCATGTAACTTCCTGAGATAATGGGATAGAACAAAATAAGCTGCAGCTACACAAAGGCTGATCCCTACCAGAAACACTGTTTTTATGTCAGAGCACACCCACTGAGGATGATTATTTTGATATTAACGGGAATGGAGGATGCACACAAGAGCTGCTGGAGTCAGGACGGTGGCATGGGAATGACACATTACGAAGGGAAAACTCCCTGCCCAGGGAATTCAGACAGTGCTGTGCAGTCACTGCTGTGCTATTTGCCATGTGCTATATCCAGGCACAAAATATTCCACTCAGTCAGAGACACGGCCAGAAAAAGCCCTGCGAACCCCAAAGTCTTGGAGTCTTATAATAACCCCTGGAACACACCCTCCTCCACAAAAGAAGCCCAGCAGTGCTCCCGGTGACCTGCCAGGGACACACTGCCTGCGATTTATTCTGTATTTAAAGAGGCAAAAAGCACAGGGCCTGGTTTCAGTGCCTTCATGGCCATCTAGCATTGCTCTGGAACTGGGAAACAAATATTTTTGGCTCCCGTAATGAAATTTCATAATGCTGGAAGGAGGTATAACAAAACTATCTGGAGTTAATTTCAGTGGTTAAAAACTAAATTTGGATACCAGTATTGAGTGAGAAAGGATTCTGTCATTAAAAAAAAAGTCCTTTCAAAATTAACCTGCCTTCTTTCCCCCCTCCACTTTCCAATTTTTAATTTGCAAATTTATATTCCTGAGAATTGCTGGACCAGGAGGCTGCTTGAAGTTCAAATGCAGGATTTCAGAAAAAGCACAAATATTGGAGTCGTTATGAGCGTTTCTTGAATTGGAAGACAAAGTAACATAATAATGATACAATAGCTCTTACTATGAAATGCCGTTTCTATTGCCTACAATACAATAAATATCATCACTGTCACTCTCATTATTACTTTTCAGGGAAAAAAAAATCAGTCTAAGACTTCAGTCACAATCAAACCACAAACAGGATGGAACAAATCAGCTGCTGGCTAATTTGCAGAAGGGAGGGCAGCTGAAGCTGGTCAGGACATCATGCCAGGACCTCTCGGAAGCAGAGCTCCACGTCAAACCAGAGCCAGCCTTAGAGAAATCGGAGCAATCCTCAAGATCCTGTCAGCTGAAGGACCCCAGGGAAGGTGGGTGTGTGTTGGTGTGGGCTCTACCTTTGGCTAAGAGAGTGGATGGAAATCCTGGCTCAGAACCTTTTTTTGGGGCGTGATGGACTGTGGTGCCAGTAAGAGCCCCACTGGCTGGGGACTGGAAGGTGTCAGAGGCAGCAGGAGCCAGGAAGCCCTCAGAGCTACCTTGTTTGTTTGCCTGGAAGTCCCCACTGAACTGCTGCCAAAATGATTTCATAAAATGTTATTTCTGGTGGCAGGGGCAGTTTTCTCTACGAGTGTTGAAGAGGCAAAGAAGTCTCACTCTTAACAACAGCATGGGGATGTGCCACACCTGCAGTCAGGCCTCATCTTTTCCTTGCCTTCTGAAACTTCCCTGCTCTGTTCCACACTGCCTGGGGCCACTGCTGAAAATTTGGGAAGATGAAGGAGACAGGAGAGAAGAACTGTGCCAGCATGTGTTGTTGTACAATATATTTTGACAGAGTTTAGAAAGTTCCTCTCGGCCCCTCTCTGTCACCACAGTATTCTATCTAAATTGCAGCAGGCTAATTAAGGAGATATATCCAAAAAACTACCTCCAAACTCCCTCCTGTTCCAGCTTTGGTGCACGCGCAATCATAATTCAGAACCACAGGAACAAACCTCACACACGCTGCTGTGGATTATTATTTAACAGCAACAAATTCCCATTATTTTTTACCAAGCCTAAGGGATGGTTTGCAACCCATTCTCAATCTTCCTGGTGCTTTTAACTCAACATGGACACAGGCTGCAGGGTCAGCTCCCAAATACAAGGGGTCATGATTTGATCATGTTGGCAAAGTGGCTTCAGGAGCTCTTTCTTCCCTTTTGGGGATGCCCTGCTGTGGTGCTACTCCTGCATCACCAACAGTGTACTCAATTATGACAAGGTTGCATATTATTGTACTATAATTTGCACACTACTATAAGTTACATATTACTTAAGCTTCTCTGACAGTCAGGGATAAGGGAATAACGTTTCCATCACCTGCAGAGGAGAAAATGCAGAACACCTTTGCTCATGGACTAACCCCACGCTGCTGAAGGAGCTGAAACACCTCAGCAGAAAATCAGCCAGACACATTTAAAGAGCAATTTGGAATCACCAAATCCCAGCCAAATATATCTTGCTGTTGTTACAGCATAAATATAATTACTGCTATTATTAGTAGCAGCAATAGTTGCTATTAAGGTTATTATTAGCCATAATTTTTACTGTGGTACCACTTAGGAATTCCCTCCAAAGACCAGGGTGCCATTGCAACACGCTCTGTGTCCCTGTTACCATGACAGTTTTGCTCTGTTTGCCAGTGTGTTTTGGCTAGAGAGCCAGCTGCGGGCTCGCTGCGCTCCAAGTTGCTGAGCAATAAATCCCAAACCAAATTCAGGACCAGATTTCTGCTCCAGGTCTCAATCCTGTGTCTTGCCACAGAGGCTGCTCCGAAACTCCGCCTGAGTCCATCAAGTCTCTCTGCAAAAACACCACTCCCACCAAAACTAGCAGCTCCCAAGTCAATTTTTTGAAAATGTATATTGCAGGGAAGCACAGGAGGTGCTGCTGGTGAGATTGACACCACAGAGGGTTATTGGCAAACAAGGAAGATGAGAATTATTCCTTTGCAGCACAAGCAAATAGAAGCACATTTTATTAAGAAAAAAAGACATTTAGCTAAGCAGGATGAGACAAACTTTGTGAAATATTACATGAATACAGGGGAGATTTCCCTGACAGATTGTCTCAAGACATCCATAAACTATTGGCCTGGCTTTCAGCTTGATGTTGGATGTACTAATTTTGTTAATCTTTCTGGGATGACATGGTTATTTGACTTTTCAGTCTTGTAGGAACATGTGAAATTGGTCACTGCACACAGAGAATGAATTTCATTGTAAGTTCACTCACAGGTTGTGTTCCCCCTTAAAATTTCCATGGGCTTCTGGGCAGAGGTAGATGGCACACACTGAGCCAAAGGTGCAGCAGAAGTGTGTGGGGTGCCCCCAGCTGCTCACAGAGGCCACGGAGGGAGGTTCAGCTGCCCCAGGACCATGGGGTGACACAAACCTCTTGTCCCCAGGACAGCAGGCCATTAACAGCCACGGGGAAAGCCACGGTATGTGAACTAATGGTCCCAAACCATTACCTCGGAAATCCTTATCACAAAAGCAACAGCGGTTGTGATTTGCATCTCTCCCAGTGTGGGTCCAGTCACTTCTCCATCTGTCAGCAGCAGTAATCTCTGTGTAATCTTCCTTGCACCTCCGTGCCACCAGCATCCCCACTACAGGTGTTGTGTTTTCTGCTGGTCCACTTAGCACATTCAGAGGCCTTCCATGCTGCCAGCATTGTTTGGTGATGTCTTTTAGGGCTCAGATCTGATCAGTATTTGTACAGCCTCTTCTGAAGCTGAGCTGGCTTGTCCTTAAGCCTGCTATTCAGCTGTGCCTGCCTTCTTGTTCACAGGCACTCAAGCAAATGTATCCTCAAACACAGCGAGCAGGCTAATGCCTCTTGACTCTTATATTCCTTCCTGTCACCTCCTTTTCTTTCTCCCTGGCTTGCTGTAAGCACAGCTGAATACCAGGCAGCTTCAAAGAGCCCCGGGAATACCTGACACTGTCCCGTGGGTGACACCTTTGCTGTCAGCACGGCCAGGAGGATGCAGTGCTGAGGATCCAAGGATCTGCAAGGATCTGCGGGGCCACTGCACTCTCCTTCGTGGCTTTTGGTCTCAGTCCGGGACACCCGTGTCAGCTGATTTTTCTGTCTTGAAATTCCCCAGCATGAATTGGCAACGATCTTTTCGACAGGTTTCTGCTCTCAGTTCTCACCTGAAGTCTCAACTTTTTCTGTCTCCCTCGTCAGTAAAATCAGCTTCTGAGAGGTGAACTGTCCTGGCAGGTTTCTGACTGTGTGGAACCATGTGAGTTTGTGACCCACTGTGTGTGTCCCTCACCTGCCAAAACACAGTTTCAGAGATCTTTTTCTGAAAGGGCCTATTTAGAAATGAATTAAACAACTAGAATTTGGTGTTAGGTCCTAATTTAACACGTACTCAGCCTTTACTCAGTCTGATCACAGAAGTGATTTGTCTCTTCACACTGAACTCTTTACATTGAAGGGACTTATGTCCTTGACCAGATTTTATCTGATTAAATATTGATGAAAGTGCACCATGATACAGGCAGGCAAAATAGTGCATTTATTTAAAAGATGCTGAGCATTCAGATTCACATGTTGTGATCAGGTGAAAATAGCAAGCCTTTGCCTCCTCTTTTGGGCATCTTGGCAACAACTTTCTGAGAACCCCCTCCGTCACTGCCAGGAGGCTCTCACAGCTCACAGATGTTGTGGCCAAACTCCTGAGAGAGGCTAAAATTACAGCAGGCCTTCTTGAAAAAAATATCCAGTCCCTTCGTATGCCACTCTTACTTAAAAACAAACAAACAAACAAACAAACAAACAAACAAACAAAACAAAACAAAAAACAAAACAAAACAAAACAAAAAAACCAAAACAAAAAACCCCCAAAACAACTGAGGAGAACAATTCTCTAACATTTCTGTGTTGTTCAAATGCTGCATGCATCGTGTGAGGCATCACACAAAACTGCAGTGTAAGGCACTGCTCTGAACAGCTCACAAGCTTGGCTGGTGCTGATGTAAAACAGCCATTTCACACATTTTTAGTGAAGTGCTATGGCTCATGATTGAAGTAAAAACATTTTAAGTAAATAAATCCAAAAGCTTTCTATGCCAATCAAAAATAGTCACGTCACTGTCCATGCCTTGGCATTTTAAGGCTTGATTCTGTATTTTGCAGGGAAAAAAATTAAAAATATTTCACTAATAAATGATTGATATCATGTGGAGTAAAAATATCTCAGGGCCGTGAGGATGTTACATTTCAGCTGGAAATCAGTGTAACAATTAGGGCTCCCAGCTCAGGTTGCAGGGAAACATCTTTCTTCCATTGCATTTTTCTCTGTCCCTCCGATGCCAACTCTTATAAAACAAGATACCACAGGATTTAATTCTAAAAATCTAATATTACTGCCTCGTGGTGAACTGAATACTACAGATTCCTTCTTGATAATACTGTCTCATGGGATTCTTGTGTGGTAACAGAATCTCCTGGGATTCCTGTCTGGTAACCATATCTCACTGGATTTTGGTAGTATTTCTCCCATTGGATAACCCCAGCCCCACCAAATAAGCAGTCATAAACCTCACACTCTCTTTATTTTGTGTGACATTATTTTACTAATAGTAAATTATTTTACTAATATCAGATCCTGGGGGTTTTTCACCACATTTTTTAAACTCAATTAGAATCAGGGCCCTAAGAGAAATGAATATGATGGAATATTTTGTTTGTTTTACAAGAACAAAAGTAAGATATCCCTTTAAAGAAGCAATCATTGGAATGCTTCATGGCTTCATTGCACTTAGTCTTTAGCCATACATGGACTAGAAATCTTTCTGTTGTTCTGAAAGTGAGCTATAGTAATAGTTCTTCCTCTTCATGCCTGTGAGAGAAACCACAGCTAAATAGTTTCAGAAGGAATATATTGAGCAGCTCTTGAGAGAGGTTTTCGGTTACATCATGAAGCAGCAACCCCACCTTTCTGTCCTTAGCCACTCGCTCCACCCAGTTGCTCACAGCAAGTTGACAGGGATAAAATTATTGCAAAAAGTCCAGAAACAAACAGAATTTTGTTCTTGCAGTCCTTCCTGGTGCTGTCAGATATTTTTCCAGCTTCTCACAGGATGCAGGACCACCCTGGGAAGTCAACCCATGACCTGGGAAACTCTGTCATGAGAGCTGCACATCTCACAGGGCTCAAACCCTTTCTATCATCCTGCAACACTGAAAGTTGTTCAGGAGAGATCTGCTCTGGTTCTCCCTGTGAAATTTCCAGGCTCAAAAGTTTTGTCTTAACCTTTCTTTGACTTATTTAGTGTTTCTAATGGCCCACTTGAGAAGAGGTGGTTGGGGGATCACCTCCAGGGAGGAATTGCTGCTGAGGCAGGACCCAGCCTTGCTCATGGATGGGGAATTTCAGAATATTTTTCTATTGCCATGATCCACCTCCTGGAGTACTCAGACCCCCAAATGTGGTTTAGATAAAACAGTGATGGGCCCTGCAAGGAATTATTCACCAGGATTTGTGTCACTGCGCTCTAGGATGTGCCAACAGACATCTGGGCACATCTTGACCTGGTGCTTTTAGCAGAGCTCTGAGCAGCTGCACTTCTGGCTCAGCAAGAGAAGGAAAGTTTGAAACCCAGATGCTACCAAGGCTTGGAGCCCAGTGAAGGTGCCTGAAGAATACAAATGTTAGAGATGGAAGAAGGTAAACAGGCAACACCTTCCATTAAAGCATTGCATCTCCTGCTGTGTGCTCAGACAAAAAAATGGACATATGCCATTTTTTCCTTTTCACAACTGTCTTTCTGTCCGAATATAACACTCACAACTCCAGAACTTACAGCTGCTCTGAGCCCTTTTCTGAATTCAGGCCGTGCATCACCACCAGCTTTTCTCTGGTCCTGCTCAAGTCATTGAATCTCATCCCACTTGGAGACACAAGGAATTGTGATAACAATTAACAACTTGATGTTATTTTTGAGAGGATCAGTAAAGTTTATGATGCACTTCCTGATGGTAAAAAAACCCCAAATACGACTGGCACACTTGATACCAGGTCTGCCAAGACACCTTTATCCCTAAACCCTGGAATTTCCATAGTGTTTATCTGCCTGAAGTACCATTGGAATTAGCAGGCAGGTGAGCGAGTGGAGGTCCTGGCTAGCACCTTGGCACCCTCTGCAATGACTAGGAAGACTGTTCTGGCTATTGCTATGGGCTGGGACAACCAGGAGTGGTGTCAGATCAGGGGCTGCCTCTCTCCTCTGCTGCCTTTTGAGTCCCAGCTCTCTGCTTGGACAAGGAACGGAGAAAACCACGTTGGACAACAAAAAGCTTTTACCAGGGGCTTTTGATGGTCCTTTAAGGGGCTGTTCATGACTTTCTGGTGAGTCACCACCCCAAAAATACTGCAAGGGCTATTCATTCAGCGGGGCTAGCAGTGCAAGCTGGAAACAATCTAGGGAACTCTCATCTTCAGGTCAGTGGGGCTGGCAGCACGGCCACGTTCCGCCTGTGAACGAGGGGCGAGACAAGAAAGAGCACGGCTCCCAAATTGCTCTCGTGCATGCTGTGCCTGGGGACTGGCCCTGCAGGAAGGGAAGGGTTTATTCCATGCCCAGAAGCAGAGTTGCAGGTCCCTCTTTGGCTGTGATGAGTTTTGTTTTGTTTTGTTTTGTTTTGTTTTGTTTTTTTTCTTGAGAAATGATGAGTCTGGGAATGGTTTCTGTAAAACTGGGAGGAAAAGGAACCGTGCAGAGCTTGGGGGAGACACATGAAAATTCCTGCCATCCGACACTGCTTGGAAGGGTCAGAGAGTGACTTGGGTGTTTATCCTGTTTATAGCCCACAGGACCTTCTTAGGGCCTGAAGCCCTCCTGCTATAAAAATAGGGGAGAATCCATAAAACCACCAGCACCTCACATATAGCACAGCCCCTTTCTTACAAGATAGGCAAGAAGCTTAAATGCCTTAATTAGAAGTTCACCGAGTTATTTTTTGTGTGTTGCAGCCAACGACACAGAACATGGACTCCTGATGGAATACCAAGGCAGTAAATCAATGGAGGGTCTTTGCTACCGTTCATGAAATGCTCCAGCTGTGCTCCTAAGGATTATAATGTCAACAGAACCCTTGATTTGAATCACAGCCTTGCCTTCACTCAGGGGCCATATATTAGTCTTGAAAAGCAGACAGAGTTTCATTGCTCAGGGGGAAAAAAAAAAGAAAAAGAGAGAATTGCTGAGCTGAAAATAAAATGGTGATGTAGGAGAGGAACACTGCAGTGCAGCCAAAGGAGACACGTGGTGACTTTAAACAAAAACCTCTAGAAACTTGAACTTCAGGATCTTTCTCCATGTTTGTTTAGGATAAATTTCACAAATAAAATTTAATCTTTCCCAATATATTTAGACAATGCTTCGGCACTTGATTAAGTGCTCAGCTTCACCAAAGCTATTACAGTAATGCCAGCTGACTTCAGCTGAGGATCTGGTCCTTACTCGGAGTATGATATATATCAGGAATCTCAGGAAACAAAAATGGATTATTTTAGACAGTGGCAAATTTGTCTGGAGGGCAAATGTGTTTGAATACCACTTGTGGCTACGCTCCTACTTTAGGGCATGATCAAATCATAGAATCAGAATCATAAAATACCCTGAATCAATGGAGACTGGACAGTATTCCATCTGGCTGGATTCTCAAAAGCTGTGTAAAAGGTGCTGTTTTGCCTTAGCAAAACACTTGAAGTTTCCCAGGAATCTTTTGACGTTTAGCAGGTGTTCTCTCGCAACTATTGTAATAAATCTTAACAACCCACGTGTAACCAGGCGAAAAAAAATGCTGAAGGATTTTCTAATGATGACCTTGAAGTTGTTGACGAGGTCACACTGGTAGTGTCATACTGCAGTTTGCACATGTTCTTACTTTCTTATTCCTACAGGAATCAGCTGCTGCCAAAGTATACATGATACAAACTAGAATCTTGATTATCCAAAGCTCAGTCATAGTCTCTGTTGCCTATAATACAATTCTATCCCTGGCATTTATTGCTTACACTGAAAAGTATCTCAGTTATTCAAAACCTTTGTTACCCAGATCCAGTGACTGGACCCATTAAATCAATTTGCAATCAATTCAGTTGGCTCAAAACCATTCCCCCGCTCATGACTGTACTGAAGCTGTGTAAAGATTTGCACAAAAATCACTCAAAAAGGGACAGACCGACCTTTGTTTTTGTTGGAAGCAAAAAGGAGAAAGAAATCTCATGGAGTCCTAATAGTCCTGGAACTGTTGGCATGTTTGTATCTTTGCAGGAGCAAGAAAACCTCCTCTCTGAAATGCAGAATTATTTGAAAACGCTGCCTTGCACTCTCACTAAGGTTGAAGAGCAGCTGAAATGCACCGGGGCTGCAGAGCTGAGCCAATTCCTGAAATGTAATCCTGGTTCCACTGCCCCGACTCCTGCACAGTCACGGTCCCCAGTGGGGATGGGAGAAGCCTTTTTCTTGGCTTGGCATTTTGTTTATTTTGGTTTCTTTTCATTCCTAACCAGCACACTGTGCAGATCTGTGCCAGCTCCTGCGTCCTCCAGCACCTGCAGGACTGCACTGGGGCTCCTGCCCAGGCTGCATGATGGGCTCCAAGAGCCTCATCCCATCGTTTCCTGGGATAACAGGAACTTCCCTTCTCATCGTGTCTCCAAGTACAAGCTGCCCTCAAAGCTGAAAACTCAGTTTTACATCCAATAAATACATCCGTGTGTTGCCACCACAGTCAGGTCAAATAAAAATAACTGAGTTTGTTTCATAAATAAGTGAAATGGAAGTGTTACATTGACAAGTGAATGATGTCATTGGTGTGAAAATATGCATTTTGTTTGTCTCAGATACAATGCTTTAGTCCTGGAAGTGTGTGCAGAAAAAAACCCACCAGCCTTCACCTGGCAGGGTGGTTTTCTAAACTGATTCTCTTTTTTCTCCCCAGCTGCCACTCCTTCTTTTCTTCTTTTTCCCCTCTCATCTCATGGAGGAAACAGCACCGCAAGAGCAACTCAAGGTGTAAGAGCATTTTTCTTATCTCTCTTTGCATTTTTATCTCTTTATGTCTCCTTTCCAGTTCTGTTTTACCAATGTTGCATGGAAGGGAGGCACAAAGTGCCTTTAAGACTTTCCATAGCTTTTTACCAAATACTTCACTATTTTCTTAGAATAAAATTTAAAAATTCTTCCTTTGTTTCATCATCATGTTCTTTACACAGAACATAACCTAGATTGTCTCCAAGACTTACCAAGAAAGCAAACTCCTGCCTACCTCTCTAACTCAGTTCTGAAGAGCTTTGTTTTACCATCCTGCTCACCCTCTGGAGAGGTAAGAGAGAATCTCAGTTGCCATAGCTATTTTTGAACACATTTCCTGTAAAGCATTTGAAACACCACTCATTCTTCATTCAGAACTGGGGAAAGAAAGGGTTAATCTGATCCTGGGGGTTTTCTTTCCATATGCACTACTGAATATGGGTAACAGATACTGGGAGCAGACAGACTATGGGACACAAATAAACTCAGTTTCTGCTGCTGTAGTTTTAGACCCGCGTTGCCACGAAAAAGTGTCTAAGGATTTAAGAATAATTTTCAGTTTCACGGTCTGAGCAACACATGCCTGTGAGCCTCTGATGTCTGCAGAGTAAACCAGACACGTAGGGTCACACCACAGCTATGCTGTGCCCAGCAATGTGTGTCACCTATCCTCTGGTGACACTGCCTCAGGAGACTTCTTTCAGGCTAGCTCATTTCTGGCTCCACACAGGAACATTTGATGGCTTTTTAGGAACTGGCTTTTCCTACTAAAAACACAAAAGGAAGGTGGAGCCGTGACCAGCTGTCAGTGCTTTCTTAATGAAGCATCTAAAGGCACTGAATCCTGGTTGCACTTGGTGAATGTGGCCATTTCTCCCTCCAAAATTCATGCAAGGAATAATTTCTAAAGATTAGAATTGACTTAAGGCAAACTATTAGCTGGTTATCACATATAATGTATTGTTAATAGTCAAACTTACATGAAGTACTTCCAAAAGAAGATTATTTCCAAATGAAAGAAAAAGGTTATTTCCAAATGAAAAAGACATCCCACTCAAAGACAGCTTAGTTTGAAATCTTGTGATATTTTGGTGATACTATCTGACTTAGTTTTCTTTGTTTCAAGACAAAAATTTGCAAATCAAGCAGCTGGTGCTGGGGATATTTCCAAGCCAGAAGAATCACACTTCCCACAGGGGCTGGATCCTCCAGGAGCTCTGCAGCCACCCCCACTGTCTTTTATTTCTTACATTTGCATTAGCACCAGGATGTCTCTAAATTCTCCTCACAGTTCTCATCCCTGCTCTTCAAATCCACACATTCCAGCAATAAAGACAGCACAGCATTCAGGACTGATAGTGTGGGAAAAAACCCAAACATTTTCTATAACCTGTAAAGTGAAGACCTTGAACAAAAAACTCCGATGTTCTGTGGTCAATAAGGGGATGTTCCCTGGATTTCAGAAAAGCTTCCCTTCTGCTATGCAATGGTGACATCTGAACTATTGCAGGACTAAAATGGGACAGTTCTCTTCAAGCATCTAAATTTGGAGGTGGCCCGAGAATGCTCACAAAGGAGGACAGTTACCATCAACTGTTCTTTAATTATAGATCTGCTTGTTCACCTTCCCAAATCCTTCAAACATTCTGAAAGGAAACAGGAGACATTTGAACTTGCAAACTTCAAAGGACTGTTTAAGATAGCTTTAAAAAAAAAAAAAGATCAATCAGTTTAATACATTGTCTCCCTATGGAAAGCATTTTACCTCTGAAAATCCAAGGAGAAAGAAAGAAAATCTTTAATAGAAGAGGAGGCAGATATGTGGACTGAAGAACTGCTACCTTATTCGAGCTATTCACTTCTGTTATATTATTTAGTTCTCACAGGAGTACAAGTTTCCAAAATTTCCCTAGGGTTTTATCCACCTCACTCTCTTTTTCGCTCTGCTTTTCTAATTCGTGCCTCTGAAAGAAACTTTTCCCACCTCATGCTTATGGGCAGTGCTCTTTTGTGAGCACATCCAAAAAGCAAGGCACCTTTTGCTTACCAAAAAAATTAGCCTAAAACTGGAGAAAAATAAGTCAAATTCAAGTAAAATTTTTATGCTTAGATACTTACATATCTGTTTTTATTCGTGTAGGATTTTTATGTCCTATTTTTTATATGTTAGAAGCTGGTCACTTCTTTTTGCTGTCATTTTCATGGCCACAACAAAAAAGTGACATTTGCAACTGGCAATGTTTCCTTCCTTGGGCCACTTTGCCTTTAAGGGTTGTGCCCACAGCGTGGGTGTGGGTGAGAGCATCCATTTCCCATCCCAGGTGCCTTCTTAGTCTCGATATCAGCAAGTGAGAAATGTGAAAAACCACCACGAAGGAGGGGACACCCCTCACATTGCTCATCTCCACACTTGCAGCTAAGCTTTTCCTGTGGACAAAAATCAAGGAAACCACTGCTTGGAAGAACGGCTCTGGCAGGAGCTAGGAATCCATGATCTTTTTTTTTTTTCTTAAATGCCATTAACAGAACATAGGAAAAATAATAATTCTTCAGTCCCCGAAGATTTGTACAGCAGAGGAGACCAGAAGCAACCAAGGGGTGATTGAAGACATTTCACATCCACTCCTGAGCTCCAGAAGACGCAGTAATATGTGCCAGGACCTGGCTCATCAGGAGATACTCTTTGCAGTCTCCTGGTTTTGACATGTTAGCATCCTTCCCCTCTGCCTTACCTCTGCACAGAGAACCATGGCATAGTTTGGGTGGGAAAGGCCTCTTTGTGGTGTGTTTTCCTGCTAAAAGATACTTCTTTTGTGGCCAGTAGGAAGACGCTATATTTATTATCAATAAAAATATTTTGCGTTCCAAGAAGGAGAAGAAGAGCTGTCAGTGAAGTCCCCTCTGTGCACAGATTATTGTTTTGATAAGACAGATCTCAGCAGTTCCTATCAAAATCTTTTTGGCAGAGTAATATGCTGATCTTTGGTTCTTAGAAAACAATTCTGCACATCAGCAGTGCATAAATAGTTGTCCTAACTGAATGCCTCTCTTTACAAGGCCTCCAGCATATTGCTGGTAATTAATGTTACAATTAATATCGAAGCATTTCATTTCCAGGAGTGTAGAAATATGTGGAATCTCATTTGTTTTGGGCTCAAAGGTGTAAATGTATTTGCTGTATCAATACGACAATCAGGAATTTTGTTTTGACTAAACTTAGAAACTTAGAACTTGGCTTAATTTGCCTGCATTCTTTTTTTGGGGAGGTACCTTGCAAACCACTCTCTTCTGATGCTCTCCCTCAGCTCTTGAGGCCAGAAAAATTATTCCTGATTTTTAATGCTATTGATTATACATTTTTCTCGGAGGAAAATTCCATGTCACTGTGAGATACATGGGCATATGAGCATGGAGAATCCGGTGCTTTGTATCAGATACAATTAAGCACTGAGATTCAAAGCTTCATTGTTGTTGTTAACAGCTTTATTTCCTGAGGTTATTGTTTAGGTCTGAGAGGGAGATTTTGGACATCAGTGCTCAGTGGTGGCAGGGTGCTCAGGGGGAAGGTTTTCAATGCAGCTCAAAGAGACTTTTCTCAAAGGCATTTTTCTGTGATATCTCATATTGCCCTGCCTGGCTACAACTTTAATACATTTACTCGTCTGCTCCTCTGAGTTCGTATTTACAGATGAGGCTGTGAATCAAGTACTTGACGATGAAAATCAGGGTGTTGTAACAGCTTTGTTGTAGAGATTTTTTTCATCCTGAACTGCTCTGGATGGGAGAAAACCCTCCTAAAGCTGGGGGTGTAACCACATCCTCAAGTCAGACAATGATAAGAAACACTTAAGCCTTGCTGGCTGAATAGTTGAACTAACAGCAGCCCCATTCCAGCACCAGGCCCATGCAGCCTCCAAAGGGAAGGCACGTGTGGCCAAAGGGATTTCTTTGCCTATTGTTTTCCAGAGGGTTGTACATCTGTGGAAGAAAAGCAGAGAAGAAAGTGGAAACATCAGGAAGTAAAGCAGGAAATCCAAGAGCTCACAAAAGGACTCAAAACAGAGAGGGTTTGGGGGGTTGCTAGTGCTATTTAAGATTATGAACAAAACATCCCCTCTGGCATTATTTTCATGCTTGTGGTGACTGAGAAAAACAGATTTTGTACATTCTTTGCAATTGAATAAGATTACGTGGAGAAATGTCACCAGGCCCTCTTCTAAATGCTGAGGGAATAAGTGTGAAGCAGTTTCCAAATACAAATGGAAATGGAGTTCACTGCTGTTCTTGCTGAGGCAAACAGGTAACAGGAGCAGGGCTTGTGGAAACAAATATCAGACCTCTAGCAGGTGGTGAAAAAAAAAGGGTCAGAAATATCACAGAACTACCAGAATATAATCTCAGGATGGCAAATTAATGATGCTCAAAGAGAAGAAAAATTCATGCTTAGAAAACGGAGACAAGAAGGTGTGAGTAAATTTGGAAACAATTCCTGCTCTGTAACTTTGCAATTTGACATGGGGGAGCAATTTGTGTTTCAAGCACAACTCCTGCTTTTTATGAAGAGATAATCGCAAAAGTCCCAACCTAATCACTAGAGACCAGGATATTTTACATGAGGTTGTTGAACAGAGCTCTGATGGGACAGAGCAAGGATTAAAAGAATTTAAAAATCTGCTTCAGATATAAATCAAGAAGTCACAGGCCAGGCTGTGTGTCTTCTGTCTGGAAGCAAGTAAATGAAAACTTTGCCAAAACCCTTCAATTCACTGTCCTCTGCCTCATGAAAAGACACTGACATTCAAGTCCGGTTCAAGTAATGTATCAGTGACTGGGAAAGCAACAAAATATTTGCATAATGTGTACAATTTCTTCAGAACATTGTTTTTTAAAAGTACAGAACTGGGAAGAAATGGTTCCACACAGTGCTGAAAATGGCACCAACAGAAGGTGGTGCAACCTGGCGGGGGAGGTCTAGGAGATGAAGAAAATGTACCTTGTGGAGTTTGGAAAAGAGATGGTGCAGAAGAGCAAGCCGAAAAGATAATTTTTGGAAGTACGTACACCAGCTGCTCAATTCTTGTTTATATCTGGCAATTGGGCGACTACTGCATGTGCAATAAGTGGTTTTAATAGAGAGAGCAGATAGTTAGCACACCAGGTTGTTAGAGTGGGCTAGAGAATTACTGATCCCAGACTTAACAGAACGCTTAGATTGTGAATGGAGAGAAATCTGAGGGGCTGGGATGGGGAACTGGACTCCAAAATGCACAGCAGGAAGCTGGACATCCAAAGGCAAGGGAAAAGTAATAATCAGTTTGATTTAAGTACAGCTAAGCACTGAATCACAGACAGATTGGTGGATGGGAGCTCTGGGAGGTGTCTGGTCCAAGCCGTCTCCTCAGGCACAGCCATCCAGAGCAGGCAGCCCAGGAAAAGGCAATTAATTTGTGGTGAGCATCCTCTCCTGGCTCCAGGGTGAGAACAGCTCTGTGCTCTGGAGCATGTTAAGTTTGCACAAACTCTGCAGCCCCAGGAGGGGTAAAGTTCACATCTTCCTCAAAAAGAGTGAAAGAAAAGAATCCTGATAATAACCTGCACAATGGAAAGGTATAAATTCACGCAAGAAACTTTTAAAAGAGGAGACACATCTTGATGTTTTAATCCTAAGGAGAGAAAAGCTCAAATCTAATTCCTCCTGTAAGGTATCCCCTATGGTTCTGGTCCAAATAAATAAAATGGGATATAGAATACAAGTGGGATCATTATCATGAATAGGATTTCAGCCTGTCAGTGTCTGGGAACCGTGGAATTCAAGGCTGCTAAACGAATATTAAGCAATGAATGTCTGTAATGAAAAGCATTTCAACAAGAACATTAATATTTCTTAAAAGATATGAAGAAAAAAAAAAAAAGACAAATCCCAAAGCCATCTCCTTTGAATTGCTGCAATGAGACTGAGCAAAGAAAAATTCTAAGAATGTGGATAAAATTGTTTTAAGTTGATGTGAAAATCATCACTTACCTACAGTAGTTAAAGTGCCATTATGTCAAATCAATTAATTATTTTTTTCTTTTGTCTCCCCCCTTCTGTCTTTTTCTGTGCTAATATTTTAGGCTTTTTTGGGATGAAAATTAACACTGAAATAAGGATACTAATTCACAAGTTAAACTGAATTCCATTGTGATTTCCTATGGGAAAGTGGTTAAAACGATATTCCTACAAGCATTAAGTACAGCTCAAAAAAAGGCAGGAGTAAGCAGCTGTTTTGTAATTAGCGATATTCCTGCACCGCCCACAGCAATTACCTGCTGATCCTTTACGGCAGCGAGTTGGGCCATCTGCAAAAGAGAGGCAGGAGAAAAGAATGAAAGTTTGATAAAAACAGAGGTACAGAAAAGCAAGGGACACAGCCAGCACAAATACCTGAGCTTGAGAAAAGCTGCGAGCAAAGAGTAAATGTTTGATAGGAAACAGACGTGGAGCAGGGGGGAAGATGCATCTTTGTGTCACGGGAAACAGGAGTCTGTTAATTTTCTTGAGACCATCAGGACAGTATTAAAAATACCTGAAATAAAATACCTGAAAATATCTGAAATATAAAAAATACTGAAATAAAAAATACTGTATTAAAAATACCTGAAGTAGTCAGTAGTTATTAACTTTACAACAGGAATTTTGGAGGAGAGAAAGCTGAGAATGGATCTTGGTTTTGTTACAAGTCGAGGTGAAGTAGATCTGAAAGCGGTCAAAATAAATATTTTTTATTTATTTATTTAGAAATTAGGCATGAGGGAAACTATCTCTCTTAACCTTCAGCTGCATGTGATCTTTCCTTGCCATGCTTTCCCTCCCTTGCATTTTTTCCCTAAAGCTGCAGAGCTGGGAGGGCTCTCTGCATCCTCTTTCCTGCCCTGTCAGCTCCCACCTCCAGTGGGAATGGATCAGGGAGCTGAGGTGGGGGAGCTGGCAGAGTCAGCAATGTGTCTCCAAAACACCCCTGGATGCCCAGGAGGCAAAGATTCATTTTCTTCCTGATATGACCAACTTTCAGAAGGCACCTTGGATCCTGCAGCCGTTTGGGCCTTGTGTGGCTCACAGGAGAGAGAACAAACACAAAATCTGAATTCTTCTGTTTCTTTTTCAGTCTCTTTCTCCTTAGCACAAGGAGAAACCTGCCATGAGACTGCCTGATTAACTCCGTGAAGATACCACCACTATTTTCAGTTATTTTGTAAAAGCAGGAAAATTTGGGAACAGGGGTCATGGTTTTCTGTACTCTCCTTTAAACCTAGGCCTTTGCTGCGTGCACCATTATTTAATGTATGTCATTTAAGGGTCTTTTTACACTGTTTCAGTATAAAGGAGAACAGAGATCAAGGAACATCGTTATTCAAACTTAGTTTCCTTCTTTGTTAGAATATTACAGAAAAGATACAAGGGTGGAAGGAATGGAGCACATGATTTAGTATAAAAACACTTTTCTGGTTTTACCTTTCTAGGATGCCAGCAGTGCTAAACCTAGGCTTAGATGCCTCATTCTAGGACTCATCTTACTTGCCTCTCTCCCAGATTTCAGCTCCTGGTGAATGGAAGATTTTCGCTTGCTAGTTTTAAACGAGCGCATTTAAATGAGAACATTGAATGGCAGCCCACAAGAAGCCCTTTCTCTCAATATGACCAGGAATGGGATTCACACCTGTTTCTCTGTAATGTCAGATGTAACTTTTGTTAAATTCAGATGGAGTGCTCATTTCAGTGCAGTCTTTATTTCCTCCAGCTGTGCACTATCAGGGCCTAATTCTAGGAAATGAAGAGCACAAGGCCAAACCTCACTGAAATGACCATTATTTGTGCTTGTCAAGCACATCTCAATCTTTGTTCTACTCTGTCATCTCCTGGATGCCAACAGAAATGTTCAAAGCTTAACCCTTTGCTCAAAATGGAATCTGTGATGTGGACTCCCCTCGACTTTGCAGAAGTTAACTTCCAGAACCAGAGCAGAAAAGTCACAGAATCATGAAATGGTTTGGGTTGAAAGGGACCTTAAAGCTCACCCCATTCCACCCCCTGCCATGGGCAGGGACACTTTCCACTGTCCCAGGCTGCTCCCAGCCCTGTCCAGCCCGGCCTTGGATGCTTCCAGGGATCCAGGGGCAGCCACAGCTGCTCGGGGATCCTGATCCTGTGCCAGGGCCGCCGCACCCTCGCAGGGATCGATTCCTTCCCAATAACCAACTACTCTGAACCTACTCTCTTTCACAGCACATTTCAGTCCTATTCTAAGAGAGGATTCATCTGTTGGTAAACAGATTTCTACTGCCAAAGCTTGGCCAATGCAAGTGCTACGTTACCAAGATTCATTTATTTAAATGACAAGGTCGAGTGTCTCAGAGTTTTAGTTTAACAAATTCAAGAATAATCTGGTAATGTATTGAAGTGTTTGAAGTAGCTGACAATCTTACTTTCCTTGGACAGTCTTGGAAAAAGTATAATTGATAATGGCTGGTCATAAAATAAAAATAAATATATGTAAATTTTTAAAAAAACCCACAATTTTTCTAACTCCTGTAAAATGTGAAAAAAAGCAGGTAGCCTCTTTTGGCCAGAAGAACCATGAAAGTGCTATATCTTCTCTGTGGACATGAATTTGGTAAGTGTAAATTATCCATATGCTCTGGGAGGACAGCATCACTGAGATAAGAGCCTACGGCAAGTTAGAATAAAAATACTTGAAATAAAAATTATATTTTGGGGTTTTTTAAGAAAAGAAAATGTGAAATTCATTGACAAAATTATTACATCCAGCTAATTTACCTTTGAATGTGCCTCAGTTTGTCTCACTTCTCTCACAGGTAACAATCCTACAATAGCTAAAAGTAAATTATGTGGTTTTCAGTTCTATTACACAGTGTGTAAAACCTGTCCATGTTAATCCTGTCATACAATCACAGCTGTTAGTTTTTTTAGTAACATTTTAAAGGCTCTCAGTCCCTTCCATCCCCACAAGCTCCCCCCCACCCCATCAGTGCCCTCTCCTTCTGCGCTGGTTCTTGCTCGGGGCCTTCAGGAGACTCTCCCGGTACCTCCCGTTCGTGTGGAACAGCCGGACCATCTCATGGTCTTTGTTATCCAGCACTCTGGGCAGAAAAAGGGAGGATTTCTGTGTCCTGCGGGTTTTAAAGCCCCTCCTGGGTCGTCCTTTGCCATTGATGGAGAGGTACCAGAGTCTCTCGGCGCTGGCTTTGCGCTTGGGGCTGGCCCTGCTGGGCACAGTCCGGTACAGGCGGGAGGCGTACGTGTTGTAACCCAGCTCGTGGATCCTCTCCACGAACTCACACTCAGAGTTGTAGCTCTCCTGTGAAGGAAACATGGCAAAATATTACACAAGGCTCAGTTTTAGGACACGGACAGCAGCGTGTTTGGTAAGAAAACCTCAGGCTGGTGCTACAAAAGGCAGGAGGGAAGCACTGAGCTTGGTTCAAGGTGCTCCCTGTCAGCAGTGTGAGCACATTCTGTGCATCAGAGACAGGAAGAGGCCTCAACACCAAACTGGAAACAAACAAATGACATGTGAATAGGAGTGAATAGCTCTGTTGATTGTGCAGCTGTAATTTTCTTTTTGGTGTGCTTATGAATTTAATGCAGCTGTGAACTGGCCAGAAGATTTAATTGCAGCCTATCAACCTCTGCTATCTATTGAAAAGGTAAAATCCTACCGTGTAATGTCAAATGTGTCTCTTCAATTGGTATATTAGCCATTAGATACACTTGTAGTCTGTTACACCCAGTTCATAATGGGTATTTGAGCAGTAAACTACACCTTCATGGAGCTTCTTTGTTTGCTTCAGCGTAACAAAATGAAAGCACTCTCTGCCCACCGGTGTGTTCCTCCAAAATGCCAGGCTGCTCCTTTATCACAAACTATAAGGGAGAATATTCACCCAGGTGCTCACATTTCACATGATCTGTCCAAATTTGCCCCTTTCCATCTGCTCCTTAACTGAGAGAAACCTCTGCAAAAGCTTCACGCAAGGAACTCCTTTCCCCTCCCCGGGAGCAGGAGAAACAGCACAGAGTAAGGACCTCCCACACTGTCCATCCTTCCTCAGCTACAAACCCATCCTGGCTGTACCTGTGTGATTCAGATCTCAGGATCTAACTCGTGTGAAGCAGAGGCAGAAGGGAACTACCACCATGGGTTTTTGTTTTTCGTTTTCTGGAGGACATGGAAATGGCACAGGGAGCCAGGCTGAGGCCAGAAAAGCCCTGGACCCCAGTGGCAACGTGCCTTTAGTGCTGTTCACTCCCCAGAAACGCTGATGGGCGTTCAACAAGGTTTTAAAAGGCTCCACATGTCCCGGCTTCCCAGCTGTAAAACGGAAGTGCCCTTCCTTGCGAGGACAAGGATTTCAGATGCTGTGCTGCTGGAGCCCATGCAGCCACCAGATGTAGGTGGGTTTGTCCTGCCTCCCTGCTGGCTGTGGAGGCTTTACCACACAGGGTAAATCCAGAGGATTATCACGATCTGCTAAGGGTACAAAGGAATTCTGCAGGCTCAACAAACCCATTCTGTTGACACGGGAAAATTGGTGAACCGAGGGATAACAGAGATATTCCAATACGATTTCATAAAATGCTCCCTGTATAACTATCCCTGGATTAGTCATGGTTTTGAAACAGGGGCCTTGCACAGGGTCTTGGGCAAGCGGTGTCAGTAAAGTTGTTGGACAGTTTTCTCCAGGCAAGCAAAGACAGGAAGTTTCTCCTGAGCTGAGGCCTCACCACTTCCTGCTGCTGTGAAAAAAGATGGAGTGGAACAGCTTTCCCTTGATTGTCCCTCCAGCTCCAAAACCCAAGCCTGAAACAGCCTCTATCAAACTGGAGCTAGAAGAGGACAAATTATCTTTCCAAGTTAAACAGAAACCTTTCATGGCTGCCATTCTTTGGCCTGTGACAGATGAACAAACTTCAGGATTGGCCAGAAGCTCCTCAAGAAAGGAAAATCCAGGAGAGAAGGAGTCTCAGAGCTATCCTGTGGCTTTTCTCCACTTGAGGAGAGGAGCTGTTTGCTCGGAATTTGTTTAGTCTTATTTTAATTCAGTTTAAGTAATCTGAAGGGAAAAAAGAAAACCCTTTTTTGAAGAAGAGAGAGAGAAAAAACTTGAAAAAATCATCCTTCCAATTAATTTCTTTGGGGCGGATGTTGGCTCTGAGCTGATGGAGGAGGCCCATCAGAAAAGATACCCATTTTAACCAGAATATTAACCAGAAGCATAGAAGTGGACAGCCTTAACTTTGGCAAGCAGAGCTACCATGGCCCCATTCGTCTTCAGCTGCATTTTCTTTTGTCAAAATCGTTTGTGGTCTGCTTGCCTGCAGCAGCAAAGAACCCTCATCTTCACACACAGGCTCCTTAAGCAGTGAGCATCAGGTGATTCACATTACAAAAACTGGGTCATAAACACTGTTAGAACATTCCTGAAAAGGTGGAGTTAAATGTGTCAAACTGGGGAGGTACAGAGTTGATTGTGTCACCCAGGCTAGATTCTCATGGGGAAAGATCACATTGTTCAAGGATATTGCTGTTCAAATCAGCAGAGTTACATTTAATGACTCCTAGGAGGGAGCAAATTTCACCTTAGCCGTATTTTCCCCCTGCAAATCTGCTTCCATACCCCGGGATTCGTGGGGAAACTGCACAGTTTGGCTGTCATGCAGCAAGAGATCACAAGATTGCTGGGTTGTAACCAAAGACAATGGAAGAAATTCAAGTAGGGAGATAATGTGTATGGTACATACTGAGAAATGTGCCCTGGGATATACCTGGGTGTGAAGAAGTCTAAGCTGAAGTATTTTATTTGCTCACGGGAAATACTGTCTGGGCTGAACAGGCAAGGCTCCCACTTATATCAGCTCACCCCAGATTTTATCTCAAAAAATTAGGTCAAAAGAGTAAAATAAGGTGTTAATTTTCACCTTTATCTTCTTGCACCTTCTCCTTCTTGTTTTCCTTGCTATAGCCCTGCCTTTTAGTACCTGTAAATGCTTTCATTGCCCAACCAAATGCTCTGTGCAAAGAAACTCCCATCAGGAGGTTGCTTTCCCATAGCATAAATGCTCAGTTACTTCTGGGTATTTCTTATGTGACATATCTCTGCCAGCATCCGAGATCCACATAAAATACGGACAATTCTGACGTGCTGTGTGCCTATGGCTGTCCAGACAGCAAGAAAGTATGAACACAGCTTTTCCCCACTTTTAAGAATGTACTGATTGGTTGCCTGTAACAATTCCAGGCAAAAACCTGCTGTAACCTTACTCTTTTCTCTAGAAATGTCAATTTATAAGAAATCAGTGCTCCCTGCTATACCTGTTCCTTCCACAGGAAATGACAGGCATGTGCCAGACTCAGGTAAAACTTACTGATGCATAAAGTCTCCCCCTCTTGTTCATGGCCAGGTATCTGCCAGAGAACAGGCCCTTGATGGCAACGATTCCAACATCCACAGCAGTTATTTCCAGAATACCTAGAAACAGAATTAGGAGATGTGTTACTGCTCAGGTGTAATTTTTTTATTATTCATTTGCCTGGCTGCTTACCTGAGGAGTGTGATCTCACAGTTTTGATCACTCGCCTACATCAAAATCAGTGCAATCATATGAATCAAATTATTATTTGGAACACTACATAGCGGTGATGATGCGGGAATTGTTTGAGACAAGGTGGACGAGAAATTCCAGGATGTCTGATTGAGATTGAACTCTTGCAAAAATGAAAAAATCTGACACTGAACTAGAGGTTCACTTAATCCTATGTATGTATAAAAAAGTTTAAATCCTCTTTAATGCTTAGGAACACAGGAGCTCTTGGCTTATTGAAGCCAGTCACAAAGCTGCCCATTTCAGGACAAAGCCCTTGCTGAGGTCTCCAGAGGGTGAAACAGCATTTTAGAGCCATGTACATAATCATGAAAGGGACTTGTCATTTAAGAGGCCAATGCATCCCTCCAGACAAGGACTGGATGACTGTCTGAGACAAATTAAAAGGGAGGAGATTTTCAGGCCATCCGAGATGGGGTCCTGCAACACCAGTAGTGTCACAGGCAAGGCTGGTGCAGTACCTGCCAAAATGTTTATGTCCAGCCAAAGGTGCCAGGACACCGGTGGAGGCACACAAGCCTCTGAAGATGCTGTTGTCCATGCATGGCTCTCCAGCTGAAACCCTGGTCTCAGTTCTCTGGCCATGGCCTGATTGCTCTGTGCTTTCCATGAGAGTTTGGAAGCAAGAGGTGGCACTGGCACCCAGAGCCACTGCTGCCTCTTGGGAACCCTGAGGGCAGAGCCGGGGGTCTGTCCCCTGTGCAGAGTTGGGCTGCTGGCCTGGGAGAGCTGGGCTGGGTTTGGCACAGCTGGTTTGAATCAGGCACCAGTTCGCTGCTGAAGGATGCCTCCTCCAGGCTGTGACAGGGAGGGGGGCGTCTCTAGGAAATAGTGGTTTTCCTTTATGGACTTCAGGCAGATCCCTGAGGTCTCCCTATCTCTGTGTGCCGTCACCAGGCAGGATTTACGCATCCTGGGGCGGCGGGGCCGGGGCGGAGGCCGGGCTGTTCCTGGGCTGGGTCCGGGGGCTCCGGGGGCTCCCCGGTGCTGAGCCCCACTCTCGTCCCTCCTGCCGCCCTCGCACAAACCCCCTCGCTCCCGACATATCCGCTTTCATCTTAATTACCGCCGCTCCCCGGCACATGTCAAAGGGGACAGATGTGGTTTAGCCGGTGGAGGCTCGAGATCCCTGCGGGAGCCAAGCCGGCACAGGACGGGGGAGATGCGGGCAGCCCTAAAAGGGCTCCGGGATTGTTCTCGGGGAGGTGAAGGGCATCGCCTGCCCAGCGCGCCGGGCTGGGGCACAGCTGGCATGAGAAGCCCCGGGCCCCAGCGAGGCCAAGTGACAGCTCAGACGGTCTGCGCAGGGCAGGGTCCTGGTCCCCGTCGGGGGAAACTTGGGGTTTGGGGGTCTCCTTCTTCCCCGGGGGGATTGCGACCCTCCACCTCCGGTCGGCTGCCCGCGCTCTGCAGGGCCGGCTCGGGAGCTCCCCGCACGGCTGGGGGGCCGGGGGTGCTGCCAGCCCCCGGAGCCAGAGGGGAACGCCGGGGTGAGGGGAGGGGGCCAAAGCCCCGACCCCGGGGGATGCCCTCGGTCCCCGCCGAGGAGCCTCAGCCGCCCCGGTGGGCAGCGCGGGGCAGCAGCGGAGGCGGGAGCGGCTTCGCCAGCGCCCCGTGCGCCCCGTCCAGCGCCCGCTGCCCGCCGGGGTCGGGGCAGGGCGCGATCGGTGCTGGCGAGGGAAGGCGATGGGACCCCCCATCCCCGCACAGCCCGGCCTGGGGGCCGCGGACTGGAGCGAGGTGAGCCCGGTACTCACTGAAGGCGCTGTTCTTCTCCAGGGTGCCGTTGATCCTGCCGCTGGGGTGGATCTGGAGGTGGTACTTGGTGGCACAGTAGAGCTTCCTGCGCCTGGGCGCTCCCCCGAGGTGCTCGTAGACGCCGCCGCGTCCCCCCGCATCCCGGCGCGGCCGGGGGGCGCTCGGGGCGGCTCCGGCGGCCTCGGGCACCGCCGCGGCCCGCCCTGGGGACCACGGCTCCTGCAACAGAGTCAGGAACAAGATCCAAATTATAACCATTGTGGCATGATGGCCGCAGCGCTTGGTCTGCTGGGGAGAGCGAGGCTCGCAGCGAGTGGCACCAGGGGTCCCATTAAAGCCGTCTTGCTAGCAGCACTCCGGAGATGCCGAGCGCACGCTGTTCCGAGCCGTGCAGCATTGGCAAGATTTTATCAGCCTCGATCTGGACCTTTTTATCTGTCTCAGATTTACTTAAATCAATAGACATCGGCAAAGGCCACCGAAGAGTCCCAGCTGTTTGCGTTACACGGAGCTGCCGTGATCAGCCTTCTCCTTGGGTTTCCAGATAGACAGACGGCATGCGTGAGAGACAGACAGGGAAGGAGGGAGGGAGAGAGAGAGAGAGCCGCCGAATTTCGGCAGGAGACTGTGGGGAAAATAGTTGATCGACGGAGCATAGAAATAAAAGCAGCTTCCTGCAACAATAGCCTGATCTGCGACCAATTGATACAGAGCAGAGGAGGCAAAAGGTATCAGTCTCGTGTGAACTCCCAGAGTGCAGCGTGGATAAAATTACACAGCATCTCTCCCTCACGCCACCCCACACACCGCACACCCCCGCACGGGGGCCGGCTGCGCCCGCCGCCCGCCCCGCCGGGGGCGCGGAGCAGCCGCGGACCCTCCGCCGAGCGCCGCCGCCCCCCGCGCAGCCCCCGGGAGGGGCAGGGGATGATGCCCCAAGTGAGCATCCTCGGGAGATGGATTTTGGAAGCGCGCGCGTTAAAGGCAGAGGAGCGAGGAAGGGGGTGCGGGTCCCGGCTCCCCGGGAGGTGATGGGGAAAAAAAAAAACCCCGTGGTTCGCACTCAGGCGGCAGGATTTGCTCAGCGTGTCTGTGTCCCCCCCCCCGCCTCTGCCCCCGGCGTGGAGAGCAAACAGTTATTCCTAAATCAATCGGTTCACGCTCACAACTAATACGCGTCGTTTAGAAGGAGCTGGCATGATTTAATCATTTCCAAATTAATTTAGGCAAAGTAGGGCCCGGCAACTGTTATGATATACACCCCTGAATGCATTTGCAAGACATCGTAGCTAATCCTTCGCCTTAACTCCAGTGCCTGGAAAGTCTCATTAGCTGGAGCAGATCTGCCCTCGCTACCCTGTCGCTTCACACCACTGCCTACGCTTTCCAAATAGGATGGAGCTACCTATAAATAAATATAAAAGAAGGCAAAAGGTTCAACAGCTCCGTGAATTACGCTGTCCCTGTGTGCTCCTCAAAGGCAGCTCGTTAATTAGATTTGCATCTGAAACAGGCGGTAGGAGTTTTGAGGAAGTGTTTGAGAGATAATTAGTATTAATGTGCTTGAAGGGCACACAAATACACCTTTGAAGTGAGTCACGTTACAATTCAAGCGTTTGACCTTGATCAATATAATTTTTTTTTTCCGGAACTGGTGAACATGAAGAGGTCTATAAATTTTTTTAAAGACCTTCCTATGTAGACCAGGAGGATTTTCTTACACGTTAAAGACTTCTTTTAAAAGGGAAGCTTTTACTAGCGGGAGAATAAGGGAAAGGGTACGACCTTTTCCTAAAAAGAATGGCAGGAGGATGAAACTATCTCGAAAGCTGCTCCCCGTTTTAGGTTGTGCTTAATATTTAGTAGTTCTTCAAGGCTAAAAGGCTTTTCATTATACAGTCGTCTGGAATAAAGGAAACACATAAAACCCCCCACAAGCACCCACTCCGCCATTACCACCCTTCCTCCCCCTTTTCTTCTCCACAAGTTAAGCTCCAGCCTCACAAGGAGAGTTTGATCTGGGGATGATAAATGTTTGTACAATTAATTCTTTATTGCTGTTCCCCTACAATGCCACTGTCAGGCAGCCAAGTGGTTCCAGTATATTGACTGGAAATTAAAATAGCTAAAGCACTGTATACCC
Source organism: Acanthiza pusilla (assembly GCA_036630365.1). NCBI lineage: Eukaryota > Metazoa > Chordata > Aves > Passeriformes > Acanthizidae > Acanthiza > Acanthiza pusilla. Next base: position 82,244 of record JAXCHO010000006.1, on the reverse strand, counting down.
GTAAAAATATGAAAATCTTAAACATGCAGGATCCCAATTTTGGAGTTTATGGGGGTGGGTGGGTGTTGTTTGTGGGCCGAATCCCTCAGTCTCTCCTAAAAGAAGAACCTCTCTGGAAATCCTTCCTCTCGGGGATGCTCCGTAAATCGTCTCCCGGGGACTCGTAACCTCTGACGAGCTACAAGACACCACTGTCAGCAGAAAAATAACTCCTAACGTGCCACGAGTCTCCTGAAAGATGCTTTCACCGGCAGCTCTTGAAGGGAAGACAAAACATAATTACTGACGGTAATTACAGCGATCTCTTTAGAGCAAATCTCGGCTCTGTCCCGAGCCTGGTGCATCGCCTTGTGCATGTGCAGCTGACATTTTCCAGGTCGGGATTCGCGGGACATTTTCATTAAGTGCTCTGAAAAAACCTCACACCAATCCCGCAAGATCCTCCTCCCGCCCCCCACCGCAATAATAAACCCCAAAGACCAGTGGGTGGAAGAGTAACACGCTAATGACTTTTGCTCAAATTGTTTCCATCTTGATCACATTTTCATAATTAGCACCATCATCCACAAATCTTTCCGCCCTGGGCATCTGCCACAGCCAGGCTTCCCAAGCGATGTGGATTCTACTTATTAGGGAGGGGAACACTTACAGGTCCATCATTAGTGGTCCCCTTTCAAATGAAATGAATCCGACCTCCACGGAAATATCAAAGGGCCGTAACTACCTCGTCTCGCTCGCTACAGCACTGAATAGCGAGCAGCCTTAAGTCGTTTTGCCCTGCTCAGACATCTCTACAATAAAACATAAGCCCACTCTTGTATATTTTAAGTTGTCTGGTGACCATTTTTGAAAACAAAAAGGGTCCCTTTGATGTGGTCTAATTCTAACAGAGGGTGGGACGTCAGATGTGGTCTACCGAGTCTTTCTGGAAATATTTTTAATTATGCCCCAGAGCTCCTTGTAGCCCCAAAGTAATAATCAGAGAGCGGTTCGAGTCTGTCACTTAACGTCGGGGGGTGGGGTGGAGAGAAGAGGCCCTAGACCGTATGTAACTCAATTAGAATTACAGCTGATAATGATCCACTAATTCCCTCGAAATGTGTGATTTTAAATGGAACACGGTAGGGATCTGTCATTTTGCTAGCGGACTGTTTCTAAGGCTGCTCTGTTCAGCCACAGACCCAGCGTTTCTCCTGCAAAGTCATTGGGTAAAAAGCGAGTATTTGAGACAGATCATTTTATCCTTGTAAGCACATAAAGCACTCGTGCCCTGAACTAATTACCCTCGGAGAAGGAATATATGTATTTGTAGATGGACGTCGAAGATCTTTAAGGAGACACAATTTTTATTTTATTTAATAATGTTTATTTAAGTATTACATAAGTGTAAACATTAAAAAAAAAAAAAAAAAAAAGGCAAAGCTTTGGAAGTGCCTCTCTTAGAAACACCCGCCAACTTTAACCTGTAATAAACTTTACAAACACCCATCTTGCAGCGATGTGAATCAGAATGTGCTGTTACTCCGCACCCGGCGCTGATTTACGACCGGCCCGTTACTCGAAGGAGAAGGAAGTTACAATTTGTAGAGCAATAAATACCGAGGCGGTGGGTGGAGCCCTCAGCAGAAAAAAAAAAAAAAAAAATCGCTCTCCTTCTCCAATTAAAAATCCATCCCAGCTCGGCTGTGGAGCGTGGGAAGGTCCCAAAGAAAACAGGCGCGGTGCTGATGAGGTGTTTGTTTGCGATGTGCTGATGGCATCTTCCGAGCGGAGCTCTCCTCTCTGCTGCAGTCCCCCCACACCTGCTGACACCGGGAAGAGCTCCTAAAATCCAACTGATTTTATTCGGCTGTATTTTGTTTTCTTTGTGCTGTCCTGGCGGGGTTATTCTGCACCCCGCGAACAATATAATCTTGTTTAAATGACTTTCCAGACCACACAGCATCACGTTTCCCTGTTCAATAGGGGCAGGCAATGCTGTTTATTGTATTGTACACTGGTAGCTCCCAGAGCGCAGGATGGAGGCAGAGCAGAGGAGGAAAGCTCCGGGGAGGAAATTCGTAGCTTCTGAGGTTCAGGTTGCTTTCTCAGGTGGGGAAAAGAAGATTTAGATAATTTCCAATGAAAACACATAGAAAGAAAACTAAAATAAGTGATAAACACATAAATGGCATGAAATAATTTTTACCTTTGTCCACTCATGTGAAATGCTTTTCACTTTTACAGTAAGCTTTTGTAGTTTATGAACAAAGAATCTGAATTTTTTAGATTTAGGATGATACAGTTGATTCTACACATATTATGTCAGCTACTGCTAGATTGCCCTTCAGACAGTACATGAGTTTACAAGTTTTGATCTTCTGTATTTTGGTTAAAACACGAGATCCAATTGAGATCTATTGTTGTTATTATTATTGTTGTTGCCATTAATAATATTTCAAGATGCAAATGCCTAAATTCCTTACTCCTACTAAATTCCTACCAAAGTTGGCGAGAGTTTGTCTGTCTGAGGACCGAGGGATTAATCCTTCATTCAGAGTCCGTGGAATTCACTAAGAGCCTTTTCTTTAATGCCAGTGAATTTGGATCAGGCCCAATCTTATCATTAAAAAAAAATATTTTCTTTTGTGCTCTGATAATCTCTTAATGGTTTACTGAATGAAAATATTCAAAACAACGAATGCAGCAACATTAAAGGAAAAAAACAAACATTTTTTACCCTCTGTGGTTTCACTCCTTTTCAACACAAGACACAAAGGAAGCAGTAGAAGAAATGTAACAGAAAAATGTGTGATGGTGAGGTTTAGATGACCATCACGTGGCTTGGACAGATCTGTGGCAGGCTCAAAGCAGCCTACAATGGGGATATTCAGACTAATGCAGAACTGTAAACTGCAGCCACGAAAATAACCAAACACGGGAGAGATGGAGAAGTCCAGGAGAAAGGGAGTACAAAAACAATAAAAATGTGATTTGTTGATAACTTGGGGACCATGTGTGCATACCTGCTTCACACCTTTGGTATCTCAATCATCACTTAATGGCCTGAGCTCTTGGAAAAACTTCACTCCCTTTTTTTGGGTAACGTTTTTGAAATCAGCTTCAAAGCCTTTCTTCTGATTTACAGAGGAGCCTGGTGTACCTGGGAGAAACATCTGGCCCATCTCCATGATGAAATTGCACTTTGTGTCTGAAGGACCTGCTGTTCAGATAAATCTCTTACTACTTTTAGAATTTATCCCCCGGTTGCTTTCACAATCAGAGGCTTGTTACAATCTCACTCAGCCCTGCAAATCTTTGGGAATTGGGTTACCGGAAGATAAAAGATCTCTCTCTTTCTCCAAGCTGTGGTTGGATCAACACTTTGCAAAATCAGATGACAGGCAGAGGGGTCAGGCCTAGGTCTCTGCATGGGGTGCCCAAGCAGCAGGGATAAAACCTGGAAGGAGCTGCCTGCAGGAAGTGCCACAGGCATGAACCCTGGGGGAAAGAGCACTAGTGCCAGAAATTATCCACTCCACACTGAAGGTTAGCAACTGCTGCAGTTAAGCTTTTCTGGGTTTAAGGAAGACCTCTTCAGATCAAGATTTGCATGGTATGCCTGGAGTTTTCCCAAAAATCCCACCCTTGGTTATATGTGGTCCTAAGAAGGCCACGATGAAAAGTGTCTTGAAGTTCCTTCTGGATCAGGGGATAAGAGAGAGGGCCAAGGAATCAGAGGTACAGGAAAGGAAAGGTTATGCAATTCTCAAATCTACAAAGCTGATGTAGAGAACAACAGAAACACAAATCCAAATTAGTGCCTGAGATGAATTTCAGCAGAATTCCTCTTTTCCCTCAGGGAAAGAGATGAGGCCTTTGTCACAAGGGAATGATCCCAGGCATGTTCCTCATCCACACACACGCACAGACGCAAACCAAGACGCCACAGAGCAATGGTGGCATCAGGCATCATGGTGAGAAGAAAACGCGCAGTGCAAAAAGGGAAAAAGCTCAAAGGATCTTTCTTTCTTGTACTCCCTGGATTTACATGCCAGAGCCTGGGTGGAAAATAAAATAGAGCAATGAATAACTCCTGAGTGTCCTTGGTACAGCTGCAAGTTTATCTCTAGACCCAATGTCGCTATGGCCACTCTGGTTACAGATTTCGGACAGTGGCCATGACATCTCTGTTCCACCTGTGCTGGGCAGCTGGGAGGCACTCAAGGCTCACCTGGAGTGGTCCTGAGGCATCCCGAGAGGCTTGGGATGAAATCAGTGTTGTTTTGCTTACCTCCACAAGGTCTGTAATCGACAAGAACGTGGGACCAGGCTCCGGGGATTACCCAAGCCAGCAGAAAAGTGGCTTCCACTTGATACAGACCCTTCCCACAGCAGGGATTTAATCCCACAGATGGATTAGAAATCTCTCCTGCTAGACCTGGAATGCTCTAGAGGAAATAAACTGCTGAAAGAAAACACTTATTACGTGTCTTCATCTTTTTTCCTATTTTGTGGAAGCAGAAGTCCTACTACTCAAATCCTCAAGACCAGCTGAGCCAACAAAGAGGAATTCACCCTGTCCTGGCACTGGTCACCCCATGGAGCAGATATGGCCTCAGTTCCTCTGTCACTCTTCTGCAGAATTTAACAAATGTTTTTTTCGTGGCAGTTTCATTAATCAGGGTGTTCATCAATTGATTCGTAGCATGTTCTAGACATCCTGTATCTTAGACAGTGCATCTAAGGAAGTGTTGGGTAGGTAAGACGATTTGGCTCTCCTGTTTCAACCCAATTCGGCTGTCTGAGCTGCTGGAACTGAAGGTGTGTTTTTCACCTGTAACATAAAGAGGGAGTTTCAATAATTGAATAGAGTGTTATCTTAGTGCGCTTTCTAATCTGAGACCGTCTTCTACTATTTCTCCTGTCCTCAGAAAAATATCATAGAAGTGGTGACCCAAATTAGCCAAATTATCCAAAATAAATAAAATGTGACTGAAGTATCTGAGAAGGAAAGATGCAGACACAAGCTGTGAGAGATGACAATGCAGAAATGGACTGAGGGCTGCCTGTGACAAAGCTGGCATTGCACAGTCACGGGGGAAGGGCTCTACGTTAAAACTGAGTAACATAAGCTCATAAACTCAGAGTAGCAAAATTAGGATCTAATGGCCAATATTTTTTTTTATGTCTCTAAACCTTATTGCCACATCTGGTCTCCCTTCACTGTTTTCTTTCAGGTATTTTTCTCACTGGGAAATGAAATCTGTTTTCTCTCCTCTGGCTGGGATGGCTGACTGGTAAGCAAATTTGACTTTTTTCTGAAAGAAAAGATAAATCAGAGACTCCCAGGATAGATGAGTTGCATCCTATAGATGTGGCATCTTAGACAGCTTTGCTGAGGCCTTTATTTCGGTGGGTATGTACAGAGCAGAATTTTTCCTTCAGTTCATTTCAAAAGCATTGATGCATCTTGCAACATTGGTGCTTTAGTGAGTTACAGGAGGCAAGGTCAGCATGTACATCTTTATGTCTCAGCACTGCTTTCTCCAAAGGGTGTTTGTTGCCATGAATCTCTCCTTGATAGTCCAGTCATTTGCCTTAATAGACCACCCAAAAAAAAAAAAAAAAAAAAAAAAAAGGGTCTGTGGAATCTTTCTTGCTTATTTTCTTTTCTGAAATCACTTGTCCTCTGATTTTACCACTAAACCCACTGACTGCTTGCACAGACCAGCTGAGGCTCCCATCCCAGGAACAGTTTCCCCTCCTGGCCCATTCTGACACTTCATGGTATGAAAAAGGGTGAATTGGAATGTGAAGAAGTCAGGTCCCTCTTGTGAGACCCAGGGCACCATCACCTGTTCGTCTCAGAAGTACCTTGTTTATTCATTTATGAAGGATGATCCTGGAGTTGTGCTCCAGCTACATCCAAGTGCAACGTTGTTCCTCAAAACTGGTACCTGTATCAGATCTCAACAGGGAAACCTTGGTCTGTTTTTCAAAGATATTTCTTTGGATAATTTTGGGTCACAGGGCTCCTCTGAAATAAATCAGTGAAGTTATCGCCAGACAAACATCTGGGCTGAAAGAGAACAGCAGGTTTTATAATCACCTGAATTTTACGAAAGCAAGATGCAAACAGTTGTAGAGAGTTGTTTATTTGCTTTGGTCTTAAATTTTGAGGTTTCAAATGCATAATTATTTTTTTCAGGTCACTCATTCAAACTCATTCTTTGCCCAGAAAGGACACCCACCTCCAAGCAGACATGCAAACGCAGACACAGAGAGGTACACCTGCAGCCTCTAACTATATGTAATGCCTGAACTTGCAAACCCTTTGTCACGAAAGTAATCTTTATTCACGTGAGCAGCCCCACAAGACTATTCATGCAATGGAGAATTACTCACATGAGTAAAACTTTTGCAGAATCAGGTCCTGGATCTAACAACAGCATTTTAATTACAGACAATCCCCAAGCAATGTGTACAAAAGAGTTTTTTTCCTGGACAATAACAAAGGTTATTAGCCTGTTCTTTTTTTCCCCGTCTTGCTCTTTGGTTTGAAAGGAGGCACCAATAATCCAAACCAAATAAAACTGACCTTTGAACCTTTTTTGCTGTACTTTTTCTCATGCCATGATTTCTTTAGTCTGTTAGTGATCTGAAGGCTCGTTCTGGGCTACAGCCACTTTCCCAGACAGGACTGCCTTTCGTCCCCTGACAAATCACTGCTGAGCCCCTTTTGTCCTGCACCACTTTGATCTCACCTGCCTGTCAGGCAAAAAAGAACTCCCGTACAGTCAGAATGCATTGCAAACAAATTGGCAACCATTTCATTCCTGTGCACCATTTTCAGCAGAGATCAAGACGAAGATAGAGAATTTTTAACCCTTTCCTTGACCTGCAGGGCTGGCAAGGAATGGTCGGTCATGGTGGATTGATAACATCGTTTATTAAGGAATTGAAGGATTTAAAACAAATCAGCAAAAAAAGCCCACAAACCTCTATAGATCAGAATCGCATGGCATATTCTCTGTCAAAGACAAAGGAGTTATTGCACAGTGAGCAGTGCTATGTTCAGATACCAGCTTTGTAGAAGATCGATTCCCTTTAATTGGCCAGCTGCTTAAGCATAAACTAAAGAAACATAATAGGTATTCTCCAATGTGAATGAAATTAATCCTATTGTAAATAACCATTGGAGTATTTAAAGGGAAATCTGAATCCTTTCCAATATCCAAACTTAGTCATAGGTGAGTTTCTTTCCCAGTTTAACCTCAGTAATTTTTAATTTTTAATTTTAAAAAAAAATTACAATTCTTCATCACATAAAGTTTAGGAAAGACATCACGTAGCAATTGGAAAGTTTTGATGCTTGGCAATGACTTTGTGTATTTCACTGTGTGATGTTAGAGGTATCCAGTCCTGGAGCTCGGATTAGAAGGAGCATAGGTGTGTTCCAGCTGCTCACCATTTGTCTTCCCCCATCTGCCAGCCTCCTTCCACAGTAACAGCCCTGTTTACCCAAAAGCCAGCTTTTAATCAAAATACCTCCCCGCCTTTATTTCAGCCTGGCAGTACATGCAGTACTCAGAGAAAGGAAAATTAACACATCCCTCTCTTCTGTTTAAAATGATTGAAAGAAGGAGGATAAACTTTTGGAGAAAGCAAAGCAACACCAGGGATGAAAAGCAGAAAGTGCATTCAGACCTGCTATCAAACATACAAATTAATGAAACAGTGGCATATAGCACAAAAATATATAAATTACATTTTATAGTTAAAAGTTCAAAGTTTTTTCCTGCTACACTTACCTGATACAGACAATAGTGATTGTTTTATTAATATCCCCACATATTTGTAGGATTTAGAGTGTATAAGTTTTTCTTTCAAGTGTTTCTCTGCTGATTCCTCTACAAGGAGAGAGCCCTTTATTTGGCAGTAAATATCCTCTGAAATCAAAAGGGAATAAGCTGTTTAAGAATGGGTTATAAATGTCAGAAGGTAACTATTACCAAATCTCAGTTTTGCTTCATTGTGCTGATGTCCTAATAATGTTTAAATATGCTAATACATGAGATGAAAATGCTGTTAAAGTATAAAAATGCTGTAAAAATACATGAGATTAAAATGCTGTTACTTCTTGACAATGAAACTTTTTTTTTTTTAAACTGGGCTAAGTACAGCTTCATATTCAGAAATCCCAATCCCCAAAGCATGAGAGCAGAATCTAAGTATCAGCTATATTTTGCTAGATTGCAAAAAGTTGTTGGCTGGTTTTCAAGGATCGTGGAATCCCAGAATCATGGAATGGTTTGGGTTGGAAGGGACATTAAAGTTCATCCAGTTCCAATCCCCTTCCAATGGGCAGGGACACCTTCCACTAAACCAGGTTGCTCACAGCTTCATCCAGCCTGGCCTTGAACAATTCCAGAGGAGGAACATTCCCAGGAGAATGTCCTCCAATTTCCTTCAGTACATAAAAAAGCCCAGTCATGGTGGAAGGGTTGAACCAGCTCCTGTGATCACACCCTGTGATTTCTTAGATTTGAAAAAGGGACAGTATTTTCACATCTCATTCCCAAAGAGGCTCAGGATCTTCTTCAAAAGGATCTCTTTCTATCTCACCTTGCAGGTCTTCTTCAAAGATATTTCATGACCATCCTTTTTTTGGTGATGCTCTGTGTCTCCTAACCTGTGCTCAGCCTTCAAGAAAACTCTTTGAGAATCCTCTTCTATTTGTGCATAGCATAATTTTGTCCCACCAGCTGTCCAGCACTTAATCCTAAATTGCATCATTTTAAACAGGAAATTCTCAGTGATGGAAATCATTGAGTTTGGAGTAGGGTCGTTTTTCATGGGATTTCACAGGGATCCTGGATTATGGCTGGGCCAGATCATCTAACCCAGCTCTGAGAAGGATTAAACCTAATAAATATGTGGTACATGTGGTGATGCTGCTGCTGCTGTTAACCCAAACTGACCTGCTGTGCTGCAGGAAGATGGCAACTCAAATTCTGTAAAGGGAACAATATATACAACAACTGGGAATAAAAATTCCAAGGAGATGTTGCCAAAAGATGCCAGGGAGAAACTCCTTTGCCATAATGTTCTCCAGATATCTTTATGGCTGCCACTGACCTTTCTGTTCCCGCCAGTATAAATTAGAGTCTTTCTTAGAGCATTTCTTTTTTCTTATGAAGGGGAAATGCAGCTTGTGTTTGACCCAACTTGTGCAAAAGTCAGCCCCAAGTTACCTTTCCTATCATCTGTTTTGACTGTCACTCTCCCCCTTGTAACTCTACACACAGCTTTGTAACGAGGTTTGAAAACCCTTCCCCTGCCTTTTTTTTTTAACCTGTTCCCATCAGCTATTTAAGGTGCACTCACTTTTTCTCTTTTTTTTTTTTTTTTTTTTTTGAGCCTGATTATTTATAATTAGCATTTTCTGCCCACATGCAATTGTGCTCTAAACTCTTTCGCTTTGGGTTAATTCACTGACTTTAAAATCTATTAATTGACATCCAGAAGAAAAAAAGTAGACATGTCTTTAAAGGATGGCATGAATGGTTGAATCAAGATTAGGTCCCCACTCTTGTTAGTCCCTGATTTTCAGGGAAGGCTGCAGTCTTCAAAAATCAATTGTCTTCAAAGCTCCAAAAAGCAAAGGAATGAGCAGGGGTCAGACTCAAGAGCATCCCTTGTGCGCCAGAGTTAACATGACCTAAGTACTTTAAACGATCACTAATTAGTGCTTTCAATGGCCACTCCGAAGACCACAGGGCTGACATATCTTATTTGGGAATAAACAATTGTGTCAGGCAGACTAGATCAGCTCTCTAGCAGGGGCAGCAAAGCAAATCTTGTGTTACGCCCTGTAACCAGAGAGAGCTCCTGGAGGAGCCGCTGAGCCATGCACGGTCGCCCTCTGCCACTGTTCCCAGGTGAAGGTGGCCACAGGACTCTTGCCTGGGCATGCAGTGTGCTCCTCTGCTGCATTCCATGTTTAGCACAGCCCTGTTTGTCTCCCGTCAGGGACGTGAGTGCTGCTCTTTAGGTATTTAGGGATCCAGGCAGTGAAAAAAATTATCATTGCTGAGCGTTTCAGAGGCAACTTGGAAAAATCCTTAGAGTGTTCTTACAAATAACAGCAAAACAATTTGTTAATATTTATTTCCTAGTTGAGTTGAATTCAGTAGAGTTAAAGTTTACTACCCACAACTGCATTTGAAGAGAACAGGAGTATCTAACAGAGCAGAAAATGATTATGAAATGCGCTGGATCCTTGAGTTTCAAACCAACAGCCATAAATATTTTCTATTACATGCACATAAAACGATCCTCATATAGACAGGAAAGGGTTTGACATATACATCCAATCATTTTTTAAGAGTTCATTTACAAATACTGAGCATTCTTGATGGAGTTTTCATAAATACCTTGCAAAATGAATGCAATTTTCATGAAATAAGGGAATAATGACTGTACACAAGGACAGGGATCCACCATAGAAAATTGGCATTTTAGCACCATTTATGAAAATAATGTTTCATAATGATTTTGCTTTTTAAAAAACATTTCTTCATTACTGTAAAGTAAAATGAGGATACTTAGCAGGAAGCCTGTAGAGATTCCAAAACCGAAGGGCAAAATTCTTTGTCAGAGCCTGCTGTACTCCACAAATTAAATTTTCCTTCCTGACAGCTATCACAGAATCAATCAGGAATCACAGAACATGAGACTCAATTAGGTTGGAAAAGACCTCCGAGATCATGGAGTCCAACCTTCGGCTGATCCCCAGCTTGTCAATCAACCAGACCATGGCACTGAGTGCCACATCCAGTCCTTCCTTGGACACCCCCTCACATAAAATGTATTACGTCTTCTTGATATGAACAACAAACTTCTGTGATGGTTAAAGAACAATCATCAGAAAAACGAGAGTGGAACTGTGACTGTTATAAAGAACAGTAAAACCCTCTTTATTCACCAGAAGATGTTTCTGAGTTTACAAATTAAAAAGAAGTGGAAAGCTTTTAATTCATATATTAATTTTTTTTTTTTTTTTGGTGACAACAGATTTGTTTTGAAGATGGAAACTCTGGTTTTTCCATATCGACAACAACAACAAAAAATTCCTGGAAAAAGATCTGCATAATACCAGCAAAAATCTTGTAAGTTCTGCTGTGGCTTCTTAATCTTTTCTTGACTCTGCTGGAATTTCGCTTCTTGTGCTTTACAGCACACTTTAGTAGAGGAACTTCATTGTTACTCCTCAAAGACAAATAAAAAAATTCCTAATTGATTTTGTCTGTCAGGAATTTGTTTCAAATTCTAATACTTAAACTGCAGCCCCCAGAACAGTAATTTCTGGTGTGTCCAGCACTGATTTTATTATTTTATTTATTATTGAGCAGTGGCAGCCTGGCTCCCCAACCAGGAGAGGCTCCCTCAGAGGGGGGAGGCGCTTGGGGTCCTGGGTTTTCCCCTGAGGCTCCCAGGTGGATGGTGAGGGTCCTTTCCAGTGCTGTGGGGTGTGGATAAGGTCTCAGTTCAATGGCCGCTCCGACAAGCAGAGCCCCACTCGCGGTCGGAGAAGACAAGAGGAGGCAGAACTCCTCAGTGGTGGTGAATTCTTCCCACAGCAGCCGCAGCCTGACTCCCTGAGAGATCGAGAGCCAGCCGAGAGCTGTGCCCAGCGCCTTTCTCCCAGCCCAAATCTCACCGTATCTCTGCCCCTCCAAGAGAAGCCCCTCTGATAAGGGAGTAGCCAGCTGCTCCCTAACCCCAGAGTGTGGCTACTTCTGTCTTTTTGTGAGTTCTGGTCATTATTGTCTCTTTAGCAACAAATGGGACAAAATTCCCTATGAGAAAGAAAGCGAAAGGAAAAATCCTAACCTCCGACAGGGTGGGATCAAACTGTTTGAAGGTGCTCAGTGTCTCTGTGCATTGTGGTCGTTGCTGGCAGAGTCAACAGGTGGCACAAGGGAAAAATAAACCACAGGGTTTCACATTTCTACTGCACCCCCAGGGTAATTAACTGCTTGTGGGTCAATCAGAAGTTTCTTTTCTAAATTATTTTCCTGGAGAAATCCGACATTAGAAAGATTCATACAAGATCTGTTTCCAGGATTTACAGAAGTTTCAGTGGCTGCTCCATGCTGGTAATGCTGATTCCCTTTCTCACCATAGCACAGGAGCCACTCAGCTAATTCTGATTTGTGGGCCTGGCTGTTATCATCCCCTCGCTGTAGAAAAGCCAAGAGCAACATAAATTAAAACCTCCCCAGGCAGGTCACTGATGGTTTCTAGGCTATACACAATCCTTGTAAACATTAGATCAGTAAAATCCTCTTGAACTGAACCTCTAATTTCAAAAACAGACCAAGAGAAATGGAGAGGTAAGATAGTTCTCTGAAAAATGAGAGGGGGCCTGCACACTAATATAACATACACAGTCTTCTGAATCAGGAAAAAACCCAATCTTTCTACATGGAATCTGGTTGTATAAGATCAGTAAAGCTTTGAATTGACGTATGAAGCTCTGGAGTATTTGTTTAGAAACTCTGATGCTGATTTTGGAAGGTTTGTGGAAGAAGAAAAAGTTCTGACTCCTTTGCTTCCAGGCCCTGTGGTTGGCAAAGTCTTAGCAGGAGAATCAAGAATTCTTCCATGCTCTGTCCAAGACTTCTCTGTGCCGTGGCCAGAGAGAGCTGCTTTGGGAATTAAATCAGCAGCTGATGCTTCCCGGGATGTATTGTGAAAACACAGGAATGCCTCTCCTATTTCCCATATCCTATCCTGTTTCCCACACGTGACCTGAGTGACTGCATGTCTTTCTGGAGCATTCTGCCTGAAGGCCTTTGTGTGTCTCAGCACACACGGAGCCCACACCATTCCTCTGCCCTGCCATTCCCAGGGACTCCCCAAAGTCCCCTGCTCTGGCAGGATGTGCCACCTTTTCTCTTATAGCACCGTGTCTCCACAGATGTGGGAACAACTCTGGTCGTATCACAGAGCTGGAAAATATCCTGCGCCACCCTCTGGCTATAAAGGACTGATTTTGAAAGGCTATTTCTAAGTGATAGAGATGGCTGATCAGACAGGCCAGCAGGAAAAACAGATTTAAATTAAGATTGTAGGTGATGATTAAAGGTTACATTGCATTAAAGACCAGGCTTGGGGTCTCTCATGACCCCAAATGACAATGCCAGCAGCATTGTCACAGTGGGGTTGTGAGCCCAGCTCAATCCTTCTGCCTGTTGGACTCACATACCTTGTACTGTTAAAATTATTCTAAACAGATGTTTAATCTGCTTCATACTGCCATATTTAACAATTTGAAGTGTTGGTGCAGGGTCATTACTTACAGCTCATAAAAAGAATTTTTTAGTAAAATATTCATATCTCTTACTTGGTCTTACTCTGCCTTCTATTCCAATTTTCTACACTTTCCAAGTATGTTAGCAGCAGAGCAAACGCAGAACCAGATTCTCCAGAAATCTCTCTACTATAGGCTTCTTCACAAAAGGATTTGTAAAGTGAAAGTGAATGTCACTGTGCACACAACGTAGGCTGAGATAGCAGTTGCATTGCCTAAATGTGCTCTTTAGAGTTTTAATTCACCAGGAAAACCCTCTCAGAGAAATTAAATAGTACTCATGGGAAAGGATCCTTCTTTCAGCAGGTTTTTCTTGGGATTTTCAGGGCCATTAACAAGCCTAATACACTGCATTACCTTTCCAGTCACTTCTGTTTCCCTTTGTTATGATACCTACTTAAAATATCAAAGCTGTGAGAAGTTCAATGAGATATTGAAAAGTGAGTAACACAGGTTTTATATGACAATCCCAAATCCCTCCCTCTGTCTTTTTTTTTTGTAAAAAAAAAGAAAAGTTCTTTGCCAGCATCACTAGATGAAAAAGAAATAAAACATCTGTGGGTGGGACACGAAGGACTGACAAGGTAAAGCCAGATCAAAAAGAAGCCTCCATTAATAAATCAAAGAGGCTAAACAGAGGGCAGAACAGGAAAAAAAAAGGAAGTATTTTGAATCCTGTAACCGAGATGTAAACTGTCCTAATTCAGTATTATTTAGCAACCACAAGATTGATTTTTAGGCATTCTAACCTGGAGAAGGGGGAGCGGTGAAGCAATGTTCATGGAAAAATGGCAAGGGTAGGAATCAGTGGGGAAAATCAACATATTACTCCTGGAAACAAGGAAAGGAAAAAAGTGCTAGTCCTTGATCTTCTGATTAAATGTTAATATTTGGAAAGTTCAATATGTACAACTCTTGGTCTAACAAAGGTAAAGAAGGAAGCTGGGAAAAAAGGAAGGGCAGATGTAGCTTTGAAAGTCCAGTGAGATAATTTGTTAACTATCGCTGGACAGAAATAAGTCTGCAGAATATCAGGTGGGGGGAACATGTCTGTTGCATTTCATGCAACCAAAAGTCAGTTCTGGATTTTCAGAATCAATTTGCAGTCAGGATTTTCTCTTTTTAACTGTTTGGTCAGCACTGTGATGAGGTATGACATGCCACCAATGAAGCTGCCAGAACCTCCCAGTGCAGAGGCAGCTGGAAAACAGGAAGAAACTTTGGAGGAAGACTTAATAATTCTGTGATATCATCCAGCATATATTCCGTGCTGTGCATAGCTTTGACCATTCCGTTAGATTTTTGCAGTCCTGGTCCTAAAAATTCTTTGTCAAGGTTTACAAAATGCTCTGAATTCAGAACACATCCTTACTGCAGTTGGTGGATGTCATACACTGAACCAGATTTATGCTCAGGTTTTCAGTATCCAACCCAGACCTGATGGGCTGAAGACATAAAATCCAGAAATCCAGTCCAAATTGCAGTATAATATGCATAAAGCTCCAAGGAGTGAAAATAGATTAATGTAAGCATAAGCATACAGAAATTATTTAGGGTGTATAAATACAAATTACAGACATTTTAAGAGCGTACCAATCTAAAATTTATGTATTTCCACCTTGATGGAGCTGTGGAAATGCATTTTCTTGAAATGACATTTTTTAGAAGAAAGTTAGCAAGTGCTCTCTGGCCATTGATACATTCTGACCAGTAAATCATGTCAGGGAATGTGTGAGGCTTCTGCAAGGCATTGCTGTTTGCATTCAGATAATCGATCTGTTTTGAATTCTCAAACCTAAACTAAAGGTCAATCTATATAATCCTATTAAATGGAAATACAGAAGTGAAGGTCTGGTAATCCAAATCCAAGCATCCCAGGTCCAACTTTAGAAACTAACTGATTAAAGTGAGTTAAAGTGCCTTGTTGCTGCCAGGGTCAGCACCTGCTGGTCTTATTTCCAAAGATACAGATGGGGGCCTTGGCAAAAGCCTTTTGCTGTACTTACACACTCTGTAATTTGACTGGTCGCACTTTGAAATTGAAGGCAAAACTTTTATTTTTCATCAATAATCTGCCTACGTCTTTCAAAATAAATATTCTTTGAACACACTTATCAAATCAGACATCCACTCTGATGTTTTAACAACAAAACATTTTTTACCTGACACTTTAAGGGGGACTTGATAACCCCTAATCCTCAATTGCTCCATAATCTTTTCTTGTTTTGTAAAGTGCCTTTAGGAAAACAACCCTCTTTGATGTGGGTTTTTCCTTTATTTACTACAGCTTCTGGAAATCTTTGATAAATTCATCTCACCAATAGAACAGCCCTGTGTAACTCATACTTCAATGCCTGCTGTTGAGGGAGCTGCTGCTCACCAGTGCTGCTCACTCGGTTGGAGGTTCAGGGGAAAACACACAGAAGGCATCCTCATTTACAGGGTTTTGTATATCCAGGTGAGAGAGACTGTGTGTGCTGGAGAACCATTTTTTTCTGTAATAAATTCCATTTAGTTTTACAGCATTGTTTCTTGCAGCTCTCCATCTGTGCATGTGTGATTCAGCTTTTAGAAACAGTGGCTTCTGGGAGATGATATACATAAATATGCATGATTACACATAAAAATAGGCATAAATAAATGAATATTAATGAGGGTCTGTGTCTGTGTGTGTGCTTCACCAGCCTTCAGTGGGGTTGTTGCTGCCCATGTCCCTGCAGTATTTCAAAGGGACCTGTTGTACAGCTCTTTACACTCTGAAATGACACATTTCAGATTAATCCTGCATTTAAGTCTGCAAAAATGAACTCAAATCCCCATGGCATATGGCACATAGGCAAACTTTAACGTGCAAAACCAGAGGTACTGGCCTGAATCAGAACTTGAATCACCAGATTCCTCCAGGCTATATTTATTTATTTGAATTATATCAGCACTGCCATGGTAAATTGTCACTATGAGAAGACAGTGTGTATGTCCCCACAGTAAGAGTTAAATCAGCCCTGCTTTTTTCAGCCCTGCATCCATGATTGGCAGTGCTCAGACAGGACATTGAGGATTGCAGGCCATACCTTGGCCTGCAATCCTTGAGTCTGAAAAGGACACAAGGACCAGGGCTTTTAACAATTAAACCCTTGGGCACAGTAGAAGCTGAAAGTATCAGCTGGAAACACAAACCTGACAAATCCCTGTTGTTGTTGCCTGATTACTTAAAGAAATATAGGCAGAAGCCTCTATGCAATCACCCAGCATTTGAGTTTGGGCTTAATTTTAATACAATGGCTTAAAACTATGATTTAAGTACTTGGGGTTTGTTTGGTTTTTTTTTTTCCTTTTCAGACTGAGCAATATTCCAAAAATCTTTGACACAGAAAATGGACACAAACAACCTTGTAATTAGGCAAAGTCTATTTTGGGAATGTCAGAAAGAATGTAAAGAGCCTGTTGGGCCCAATGTCATCATTTGGTGTAATGCCTCTATTTGTCCCATTTCTGTCCAAGATCACAACCTTATTCTTAACTGTAGGGCAACAGACAGGAGGCACTTTCTCACTCCTTGTAATCATCTTCTCTTTTAAGGTACACTCTGTCTCTGCCCTTCCTCATGCTCTGCTCTTATCTTTTTATTCAAACACAGAGAAAAGATACACATTTCAAAAAATTTCAAACACAAATCAGAGAGTGAAAGGTTGGGGCCAAAGATATTGTGATGTTTATTTACTCTCAGGGAAGAAGGGAGCAGAGAAGAAAAAAAGACACTGCTTTTAATGCCCAATTAGGAAAAATGCTGGTCATGTCAAACAGTGAATTTAAGGTGATTTGCATCTGCATTTATTTTAATCTCTTTGCAGGTATATAGATTATTATTTAGATAAATTAGCCAAGAAAAGCATGTTTCGGCATGATCATGTATTTAGAAGACTGCTAAATGCCAGGTAAAGATGTGAAGATGGCATCAGCAGAAAAAAAATAAATCCTCAAAGAAGAACATCTGAAAGTATGTTCTCTTTCATTTATTTATTTATTCACTTTTTCCATACAGGGAAAATAAAAAAAAAAATTAAAAAAATTTTAAAAAGAAGAAGAAGAAGGAGGAGAAGAAGAAGAGGAAATGCTTAGATCTAGACCTAACTTGTATCATCATTTATGATGATTCAACCCCAAAGCTGATTCATCCAGGTCTGGCTTCAGGCATAGCTTGCATGCAGGATAAATTTAGCATGGAGTGTGGTGTCTGTAATACACTCTGGTGATGGATGTGGTCTCCTGCCTCCCAACTTTATGTGATTCTACTTCAGAGTTTACTGAAGTAAAGTATCTTTACTCTTCTTAGAGGGGTTGGAGAGAAATAAATAGAGTTTGGGTTTAAATATAGTTCTGAATTAGTAATTTAAGATGGAAGTAAGAGGAGTGCTGAAACAAAAGTGCCTGTTTTTCTTAAATCCTCCTAAAACATGGATTCAGCTGTATGAACATTTGCTGCAGGCATCTGAAGGGAGGTGAATTGACTCTCACCTTCTGCCCATGAATCCACATGTTTCCTCGGAGCAGTTCTGGAAGCAGAGGAGGGTCCTTCATGGCCCCGAGGCACTTTGGCCCTGTCTATCTGTCTGTCTGAGTCCCTGCGCCTGGCTGTAAGTCACAGCTGTGTCTTTGCTCCCAGGCAGGGTGAGACCTGGGCATGAACATTTTTCCCAATTCCCCACTGCTTTCATGGAAAGGAAGCTGAGCACGTGGAATTTGTGCTATGCTCCAGACAAGGAGAAGGATGAGATGCTGCAGGAGCACCGTGAGTTCCAATTTCAGCCTACAGAGGACATGCATGAGGCAGATACTGAGCTGCAGAGTCCTCTGGGCACCAGGATCTCCATCTGGGTGACCCCTTCTCCATGCTCCTCAAAAGCCAGAGAAATCCATTGACTTCAGATGGTCCTTTCAGCACAATCTGAGTCTCCACAGGCACAGATGTTGCCCCAAGGTAAGCTGGAGGGAATGTAGCCATGGGCTGTTCCTCTCCTGGGCTCTCACAAGAGCTGCTCTTTGAAATCACAGCACAACTTGTGAGTTCTCTCATCTATAGACACAGACAAATGCCATGGGACAATATCCTCCGAGCAAGGAGCCCTTTGTGAAAGGGAACTGGAGGAATGGAAAGTGTGTGATCAGTTACACCACCAAGATATATCATTTCTGTGCCCTGAATCAAATTTGCTGCATGATTTAAGGGCATCATCACTGCGCGCAGTATTGTCATTCCTTGTTAGTTGTTATTTCCTTGCTATTCATTCTGATTCTTACTGCCCACGCTCAGAAAGAAGTGCGTGCCTTTTCTGTGTTCTGTGGCTATGTAATGTGATATAAAACAAGTCTGGAGTGGCTTCCTGAATACATGCAATCAAAACTAGGCCAGAAATCCCTTCTGCTGCAGCTGCTGATCAGTAAATCATGGATCTGCCCAAGGATCCTCGTGTCAAACTGCAGAGGGACCTGGAGGAAGATATTCACTATGAAGTCCCCTGGAATGCAGTGTAGGTGCATCCTCCCCATACTTCTGGATACAAGTCTTTTGGTTTCAACAAGACCACTACAAAATTAGGAAGAGAATTTATGTGCACATGTATTTGAATGTACAGAGAGAGAGCCAAAAGGGGCGAGCTGCTATTATTTTACTAGAGCTGCTTAGAAAAATTTAGTAAAAATGAAAATTCAAAAAAAAAAATTGAGGAAGAAAATTAAAATGTCACCTTTTTTTTTTGTTTTGCAACAAAGGTTTCTGCAGATGAAACAGGCTGTTTTTCTCAAATATTGTTTTTGTGCTGATTTTTTAGAACAAATGGGGAAAATGTCATTGTTTATATTGTTTTCAATTTCAGTGTAATTTTGAACGTATTATTCATTACTGTAGTTTTCTTTTTAGTCAGCCTGTTTTCCTGAGATACTGAAAACATTTGGATTGAAAAGGCAAACCTGCAGTGAATTCAGCACCTGTTTTAACACCCATCTGTAAGATTCAAAACTATTTGCAGAGATTCAAAGATATTTTCACCAGGCCTCCCTTCCTGAGTACAGAATTCAAATTGTCAGGGTCTGAGAGCTTACTCAAATATGCTTCACACGGGGGGGAAGTGATTTTGAAACTGAGAATGGTATATAGTTTTTCCTAATGCCAAAAAATCATAAATATTCAGTGTCTTTTTTACTCAGAGAATCACAGAATGTTTTGGCCTGGAAGAGACCTTAAGGATCTCTTCCATGCAGGAATGAGGGCACCTGCAAAGGACAGGTTTGGTGTCTCTCCAGAGCTCTCTGTTACGATGAGGGCTCTCATTTTCCTTTCCAGCTTGGCAGAGCCATTGTTTTTTGGCAGGTGCACACTGCTAATATTAGTCTTCCTCATAAGGATGTTTGTGAGACTCAGTTAATTAATTTGGAGATAATTAGAAAGTGCTCCATAACTCAGTTACAATCTGTGTTACCATCTGCAGGATTTTCACCGCCGGCTTCAACAGGGAGAGTATTTTTTTGTATAACAAAAGACAACTGATTTTTTTTATGTGACCCAAAGAGTGGAGCAAAAGTAGGACAACTCCAAGAGCTTTCTAAGATGTCACAATATTGATCTGCTATCGCCGACCTCCCGCTGCTGCCAGCAGAATGACCAAGCAAAGGCTGTTTACTTCCCTGTAGATCAAAGAGAGGCAACAAAAGAGATCTCCCCAAAAGGTGGCTCACTGCAGAAGGCAGTGCTCTTGTTTGCCTATCTGATCAGCAGATTCCTTGGGCCTGCATTGACAACCCCTGGGTGCTGCTCACTCAGCCCCAGCGCTGTCATCAGTCTTGTGGGACAAGGTGCCTGCCTCTTCCCAGGCTGCATGGGAGAATAGCAGTGCTGCTCTACCACAGCCAAAATACAATGGCTGGGAGCTGGAATATAAAGTGGAGAATTCCTCACATACCTTCCCATTTTCATGGACTATTGGCAGTGAAGAAGGAAGAAAAAAAAAAGAAAAGAAAAAGAGGAAAAGAAAAAAGGGGCACTTTGGCATTTAGCCAGATATTTCATTCATTTTCCTTTTAGTTGCCTGGAGTCACTCCACATTGTGCTGGGGTCCCCCTTCCCCCGACCTCTCTCCCTTCCCTCCATCCCTCCCTCCCCCTTGTAGTCCCCTGCAGCCCCAGTGGCACTGGGGGAACGCTGGGTCCTGCCTCCAAGGAGAGCAGCACCTGGGCACCCCTGTGACTGGAATTCTGCTCTCTGGTCTGATGCAGAACAGGAAAAAGTCCCTCTGTGCAGCAGCAATTGCTCACCTCACCAACACTGTCACCCAGGACCACAGCCTTACCTTGGGAAGCCTTAGTTTGGTGGAAATCAGAGACTGCAACAACCTGAGGGTCTTTCCCTGGGTCTCTATTACTATTCCAAGGTGTTTTCCCTAAGGCTTTAACTGATTTCCAAATCCCCAGTGCAGTCTGCTCACTGACGTCCCCAGCACAATGCCAGTTACCCAAACCAGTCCCCTCTCTGCGCTCTGAAGAGCTACTGGGATGTGTTGCATGGAGTGGTTTGACTCAGCCTAGGAACAGTTTATATTTTTTAGGGATTAGGGTCTTGCAACATCTCTGTCCCCAGTGAATCTTATATAACACTTGAGAAAAGGCAGAAGGTGTGAGAAGTAGCACTTTTTTTCTCTATTCAAAGAACACTAACCAGCAAATTTGTTACTTCTAAAACTATGTTGAGGAACAAAGGTCTCAAAGACTTCAGCTAATATATTTGAAAAGACTGCTTTTCTATAATAATTTAATGAAAACGTCTTTAAAGAGCTTCAAGGCAACCTTTGCTTGAAAATGTTTATATGAACTGTTGGATATGTTTTTATAACAGCCATTTCAGGACAGTGCATTAAATACATCCACTGCTCATTAGGGACCAGGTCTGAACATCTTGCAGATTGAGATTTTCTCCCCAAATACTAGCCAATAAAAATATGTATACTACTCAAATATGCAAAAGCCTATTTGCTGAAAACTAGGGTGAAAAACTACTTTTTTAGGTTGAGTGCAGGGTATTTTTTAAAATTACATAACAATTTCAATTTTCTAGGGTTATTCTGTAGAATTTATGAAGAAATTAGTATAGCAGATTTTTCTTTTTAATGTAATGCTCTGGTTGTGGGAGTTGCTGTGGTTTCAAGTCAACATCTGCACTCAGTCTTTGTCATCCTAATTGTCAGTTGCCAGTTTGGTGCCAGTGAATGATGTGGTGATCTTCTCTGTCGGAAAGTTGTAGCAGAATAAAAGAGAAGAAGAGGAATGAATGGAAATCAATGAAATGGATGGAGAGAAGAGTGAGGCTGTTGTCAGGAAGTAAAAATACAAAAAACCCAAAATCAATGAATTGGTAATGAAGTTTATGCTCTGCAAAACTTCAAGAAAAATGCTTGTAAATCTAGGTTGGCCAAAATATTTGGGTATTTTCGATTATTACCCGGGTTCTTACTTTAACTAAAGACTCAGTGCAGTCTTAAATGAGACTGAGGAGCTTGAAATGAACACCAGCACAGGAGAGCTTGGCTCTACCCAGAGCTGAACATTTGCTCTGCCTGCACTCCCTGGCAGAAGCTGGGTGAGGAGCAGAGCATAGCCCAGCCCTTATTCCATGCTCTTTGCCTTCTCACCAGCAGCAAAGGGGTTCAGGCAAGGAACACCCCCTGTGAGAAGGATAAACGGAACAAGCAAAAATGGAGATGTTCGGTTACACAAACACCTATAAACGTGTGACAGAAAAAGCATGGAAGTGCAAGAAGTAACCAGACAGGGTGAAATCCTGCAGACTTTCAAAAGCACTGCAGTGAAGTGGTGTTTAGGACTCTTAGTGAGGGTTCCTATTTGTGCATTGATTGTAACTCTGATTTGCAAAGCGCTTTTCATTCGGAGATCTGCAAGTGTCTCTCACACTTGTGCCAAAGCCACCACATCTGCCAATAGATTGAGGCAGCTCTGGAATTCTGTTAAAGGCAAATGCTGTCTAATGTTCTACTATTTAAGCACAAATATCAAAGAGAGGGGGAAAAAAGAGAGAGTTGGAGGGATGGGGAGGGGGGAGGGAAGAGTCAATTGCTTTTGCAGAAACTGCAGTTTCTTTCAAAAAACCTGTCATTGACATCTCTGCCCAGAAAACATTTTGTCATGCACATCAGTGGATGTCTCTAAGAAGATCAATCTAGAGAGGGAGTCAAGCCCACAATCATCATGTGACAGATTTTCAGATGGTGTTCTCATCAATCACACTGATAATGAGGTGGCAAATTGCTGTCTTATGGCAAAACTAAAAAGACAACTACCCCAGCAGGTGTCAATGAATATGGCAAAGGATTGTCCCATGGGGAGTCTGAGAAGGTTCTCAGAAACCTTTTTGTGAAGACTGAATGCAGAATACTTTATTGATCACTAAAGAACTTGCACTGACACGTTATTTCCCTATGACATTTGAACCACCAATTTCCTAATTTTCC
This sequence comes from Acanthiza pusilla, assembly GCA_036630365.1. Taxonomy (NCBI): domain Eukaryota; kingdom Metazoa; phylum Chordata; class Aves; order Passeriformes; family Acanthizidae; genus Acanthiza; species Acanthiza pusilla. Next base: position 59,369 of record JAXCHO010000006.1, on the reverse strand, counting down.
AGTGAGTACCTGCCTGGCAAACACTTTGGGAGGTTTCTTTCACCTTTAGCTATACTAAAAAAAATCTTGGCTTAATTTTAGCTTATCCTTTCATCTCCTGAAAAACCACAAAAGCAAAATCTTACAAGTTATAACCAAGCTAAACATCTGAAAATGTTTAATGACCAATAACCATCCTGAACTAGTTAGAATTTCTCAGAATTAACTTTAGATCATATTCTGAGATATTTTTAGTTTGATTAGTATCTTATATTCTGTTTTAGCAAAGCAAGTAGTCCTCTTGATGGAGTAACCTTTTATTAATCTGCATTATCAGTACTGCGACCTCTGCAGATAAAATGGTCCTTTTGTTCTCCATTCCCTAAGTCTCTTAGCATCTGAATCAGAGCCCAGAAAGCTCCTGCAGCTCAAGACCATGCAGTGGTGAATTGCCACCACTCCAGGTTGTGTTCTAGAGACTTATGATGGCAGACAGGCTGCTCTTTACCAGGCCTGAAACTCTGCATGCTTTGCTTTTCCCATTTCCAACCAATCGTGATCATGCTTTTTTTTCCCCATTCTTGTCAGAGTGCAAAACTATGGCTGGTTCTTCTCCGTGCTGAGGCAAAAAGTACAACAGTGAAAATTTTATGCACTGTTTTGATTGCTCTTGGCTCAATCATGAGCCAGATTTCACAAGATTTCCCCCAAAATTTACATGGAAAAAAAACCTTCTGAGATAATTTGAGGAGAGGTTGTTTTACACTCTCACTTGTGGCAAGAAATGATAATGTGAACAGGTGAAAATAAAAAAAAAAAGATTGAAAAACACTTTGATAAAAATCTTCATTTAAAAATAAAAATATTCATCCAAGTAATAACATCACACAGAAAGTGTTTATGCTGAGAAAAGGCCATGCTTCAATAATAGATATTTTAACCCTAACATTTTAATTAGGTTTGGAATTTGTATGGTGCCAGGTGCATTTCATTGTAGTTTTGAGATCAGTAACACAGGATCACACCTGGAATAGGTTTTCTGGGATCCATTAGGACTTGTGTGGCTGAAGACAGAAGTGTAGGGGACACAGCCTTACCTCCGCTGTCCAGCTGGCTGATAACTCATAGTCAGTAAATGCCATTATCTCCTTTGCACCGCAACTCTTGGTGTAAAATCTCACAGATTTCACACCTACAGTGTTGCACATGCCTGGGGTTGTCTCACCTTGGACAATATTCAGGCCTTCAAAAACACACTTGGTGTGACATCAGCTTTTGTTCTGTCCAAGTGAACACGTGCAGTGCACGTGTAACAATTAGAAACGTAACTGCAATAAATAACTGAGCAAGGGCAGGGAAGGCCCAGCAAGCCCAGCATTTCTCTGTGTACAACTCATGCTCCCTTGCTGGTGAGCTGTTCCTGAAACAAGGTGAGGCATCAGTCTCATGCCACATGCATCCTCTGTCAGAAGATGGTTGTGGAAGTCCGAGAAAAGCCATCCAAAAGATTATTTTTGTGGAATGTCAGGAGTTAGAAATGGGAACAATGTCTGGGATTGTTCCTGCTCCTGACCTCTGACATTCCATGAAACCATATCCTGGAGCACAGCTCTGCTCCAGCATTATGAGTGATGTGTTTCAAAGGGTCTGTGAGCCTTATCTAATTCCAGAGAAACTCAATGGAAAAATTCCCACTGCACAATAGCAATGGTAAGGGTAGTCTGGCTGGATTGCCCAGGGGCCAGCTGTGAAAGGACCACTGTTGTACGAGACGCTCAGCGGAGCAGTGGCAAGCTCAGATCCCAAAGAATTTATGATCTGAACGGACAAGACAACCCCATGGAGAGGTAACAAAATAGCCCAGAAACTGAATGGCATCCCATTATACTGTGAGTAATTGAGGCATATCAGTATTTAGTATCTTGGATCTTAATCTCCCAATTAATACAATCGACATCAGAGACTTGAACTAGACCAACCCCAACTGCACCTTGATTGGAGATTTTTTGTTTGTTTGTTTGTTTGTTTGCTTTTTGGGTGGTTTCTGGGGTTTTTTTTTTGTTTGTTTGTTTGAATTTCTGTTGTATTTGGGGCTCTGTTCATATTCCTTCAGATCCTCACCTGGATATTTAAGACGTAAACAGGCGAGGGAGCAGATATGGTTTTTTGAGGGTAAGGGATTATCAAAGCCTGAGAAAGAATGTTGGTGGCATCTACCTTGGGATATGGAGCAGGTCTCTATATATGCACAAAAACTCAAAGAAATCTGCTGGGACAGGTCTGCCATGAGACTTCTTCCACCATTCCTCTCCTGGAAGGCTCAAGGAAGGGAAGAGGAGGAGGGCAAGGAGAATTTCAGAGGGTTGCCATCCTGAGCCTGCATTAAAGCCCCTTCAAATTCTCTCCCCGTGTAAAAAATTTGTAAGGACTTTGCTGCACCCCACAGCTGCTGTTCACATCCTGAAATGAGTCTCTGCCCAGAAGGCTGCCTTGGAGGATGACGTGTTCCTTTCTTGCCACCCACTCGCTCTGTCATTTCCTAAACTCTGATGTTTTTCACATCATCTCTGGCAGTTGAAAGAACACATGTACATGGACATCCCTGGAGCAGACTGCAGACATGTTTTTAGAACATCTGTTTCATAGGTCAACCAAAAGTAACTGGCTTTTATTGTTCAGAGACTCGAGGGAACACAAGCTGTTGGCTTCTCTTCACACCCACTCTAGGAGGTGGCTACAGAATCAATTTAATCAGGGATGAGGACTGCATAATTCAGGCAACAAGGTCAAAAGTCTTGTGTCTACAGCGAAAGTGCATTGGTTTAACTCCAGGCAGTTTTTAAATCAACATCATTAAAGCTTGGTTAAATAATTAGGTAAGTAGATTAATATCACTTCTAATTTAATTTAAAGCTAAGCTAATTTAAGACAAACTAATCGTTGTTCTTTTACGCTAAAATGAATATATTCCCACAAGAGTTTGCACTGATTTCCCTAAATCAATTAAATTAATATCCTAGGTCAAACCAGTGCAGCTTCCCCATGTAACTAAGCCTTAAAAAGAGTTTTTTAAAGATAGATATCTCAGTTAAACACTTCAGCTGCAGCGTGACTCCTACAGAAGTCAATGCTCTATACAACTCTGAAGCTCATCTGGGTGATTTCTGTTCTCTACCATCCTCAGTCCTGTGCCTGTGCTGTGTCCTTATCTTTCCACAAGTTCATAAGAATTGTATTTAAAACCAACATGGTACCACCCTGCTTCCAGCAATCCCATTTGGGATTTGCACCTCTTCCCCATGACAGCAGATCAGCTCTTGCTGAGTGTTTGGGAATTCTGGTGCCCAGCTCTTGCACAAAGCACTGACAAAATGTTTTCACCTACTGCTGGCCTCTTACTCAGGCACTCAGTCCCTTTAATATTCAAAAGCAGCAGGAAGGCTTGGATGCTTTGAATGTGGTGCTTCTTTCATACAAACCCCACAGCTCTGTGTGTTGGAGTTAGACCTTGGCAGTACAGAGGTGAAAAAGTAACTTTTCTTTCCTATTTCTTATAGGGAACGGCACCCCAAACAGTGCCAGGGACGGTCAAAATGCAGACGAGGTTGTAGTGCCTTCACACCTCCTGCTCTTTACACTTCCCTGAGGAGTGAGGCCACTGCATGAAGAGGAGAAATAGATTCCCTCCCTCCGATAAGGGCCAGCCCCTGGCAGATTGCTCTGCCTGGCTCCTCAGTGGGTGTGTTGTGTCTGTGTGTGTGGAAAGGTCTGATATGAGGGCGAGCTGAGCCATTTTGAATCAGCTCTTGTTTTGTGCAATAGCTGCCCCTGGGGCGAGTGATTTACTGGAGAAGGAGAGCCTGCAGAGATGTAACCCTGCTATCCTTCCGTCTCTTGTCCACTTCTGCAAACTTTTGCCCACTGTGTGGGCTTCTCAGGTCTTGCTGGGTCTGTTGCTGCTTGCCAGGGCTCAGGTAAATGTCACCTGCATCACTTTTCACTGCACAAAATCTGAGCACATCACGTAGCACATTTCCAGAAATATATAAATCTAAATCAGGCATGTTTCAGTTCCTTTGGATAACTCTGGGTGTTCCTAGGCAGAAATAGATACGAATTTTAAGTAACTACTGAAAAGGGTCAGGCTGTGATTTTTCAACTGCTAAATGTGAGTTCTTGCACTGAAAACCTGCTTCTAAGCCTTTTCACTGTATTTTTGGGGTCCTAGCAATTGGGGTCCATCTTAAATTATGGATCTCAACTATTAGCAAGATACAGCTTGTAAACAATTTACTGGCTGCCCATCAAATCATACCGTCAATAAAATCACAAAAGCAAGACAGAATTTGGTGAAGGAAACAATGATGTGCAAATTATTGATCCAGCTCCAGAGGACACAAACAACCCATTACCTTCCTTTGAACTGAGTATCCTTTATATTCATGTAGAACATTCATAGAAAAGCTCACAATTAAGGAAATAAAACTCTGCATGATTCAAAGGAGTGGAGCTATGAAATGCAATCTGTAGCACATAAGTTTGGATAACTTCTTGGGAGTGGACAAATAAATTAATTTTTACAATGATAATGCCAAGTGGAGGTGTAGCTGCCAATGAAATTGGTAAGATTATTCGGTCTGTCTTTTGGGGAAAAAATGCACCTTGAATCTGGTCTCCCTTGTACTCAGTTTATCCAAGTGAGAACATGATTAGTCTCACACATTCTGCCTTTTAAAAATGATTTCTTTTGCTAGGACTAAATGCTGTTAACACCATGCAGGGTGAGTTAGTGGTTTTTACAGTGTGGGCAACAGGTTAAAAATGTAGTGAGCAAATGTGTCCAGAAGGAAGGAGAATACCCCTAATTCTATCCCAGGCAAGTCAATATATACCTAATATGGTTTTCTGCACAGGAAACTGCACTTCCAGTGAAGAAATCTCCAGTTTTGTGTATAGATCGCTCAGTAACCTAAAGAAAACATAGGCCATTATCTGTTTAAATTTCTAAGAACATGTGTTTTTATTAATTTTTTTGGTCAGACACCTTTGCTTTTATCTCCCAGTCCTTAACTCATTGCTTATCTCTAAAGAATTATCAACAATTCTTAGAGCTACCTTGCACAAAATTGGTGGAGAGGAAGTGTGTTTTTCAGCATTCTAAGTATGGTACTTTATCTTTCAGTGTGTTGTCCCTGATAGCAAAGAAAAAAAAAAAAAAAAGGGCTTGCAGGTGATATTGACACTTTTCCCCTTCAGGTTGCTAGTATTTCATACAGAGATTAAAACAAAAGGAGAATTTAAAAAATTCTACAGGGTCAAAGTGAACAGACTGGGTTATGACAGTAAAAATGTGGGGAGGCTCAAGGCAGTATGGGGAAATTTTGTCTTATAATTTCAGTTTGTTTTTTTTTCATGGGAAAAGTAACACTTTGCTTTCATAAAATAAAGTAAATAGCTACAAGCACAACCCATTGGCTGTTTGATGTAACAATGTTATCTAGTTATCTACTCTCTGGGCTTCTTTTTTTTTTTTTTTTTTTTTGGTTTGAGGCATAAAATAATTATTGAAGAGGGCTGTTTCATCTCGGTGGAGAAAAAAAGTCCTCTTGCTAATTGCCACATCAAATGACCAGAGGACCCCGATGGAAACCTTCAAATGACTGTGAAAAAATTCAGGCCGTCACTAAACGCTGGGCAGTTCTTTTTTTTTTCTTTTTTTTTTTTTTTTTTTTTTTTTTTTTTTTTGGTGCTGTGTGTGTGATTTCCCATTCAGATTAGGTTACTTGGGCGTATTGGGCTTATCGCACAGGAAAGGCCCTGCACAGATTAGTTCTGCACCATTGCAGGGCTGTTATGCCAGCTCCATCCTTGACCAAAGCAGTGGCCAGCACCTTTATTGCAGCTGGGGACACGGGAGAGCGCTGCACTGTCCGGGCAACAAAAGAGGCAGCAGAGGGCCCACTGTGTCTCTAAAGTGTTACTTCTCCACTTTTTGTCATGCACCAGTGACATGAGTGCCGGGTCCCAGACCTTAACCCCACACAGAGCCAGCAAAAAGCTGTCAGTCTCGGCTTGTTCAAAGCCAAACCCTTTGTGGAGATCAGACTGAAGGGGCATGGTCCATATACTCACTAAAGCATGCCAAGGAGTCAGAAAGTCATAATCCGGCTTTGTACTCCTGGCCATTCCCATTTTCCCCCGTAGCTGGTGCCCAATTACCAGTGCTGTAATTTTTTTCCATTGTTAGGGAGCCTTAAGGGTTTAGCTACCACTTATCCAATCGGGGTCGTGACCTGATGTATTTAGGCTTTGCAAATATAAGTAACAGTTCCCTTATCAGTGTCCCCAGGACTCTTTAACACTTAGCAAGCAGAAAGATAAATATACTTGGCAGATACAATTTGATCCATTGCTAAGCCTTCCATTTTCCCACTGACCCATGGCACTCTGCTATTCACGGGGATGTTAGCTGGTATAACCTCCTAGCCTTGGCCTGGCTCTCAAACCGCCTGGCCTGGCCTTGCAGGAAGGACTTAGAGATGACAGCTTGTCAACATGATCTAGAGTACTGGGAAACCAGGGATGAGGCTGACCTTGCTTCCACTTGCTCTGCTTTCAGCAGAATTCCTCCTGGCTCACACCAGGAGAGGAATTAGACTCCGTCTCACACCAGTTTGCTTCCAGGGAAAAGCCAAAGCCAGCTGGTTTATGCATTACTATTACTTGAAGCATTGCTTTTTACTTTTTGACTTTCTCTGGTTAACTGGCTAACTTAAATATTGTTTTATGCTATTTTACAACTCAGGTTTGTCCTGAAAAGTTCTGATTACTTTCCTTGCCTCTTTCAGATCCTTTCTAAGACCTCTGCCAGTCACAAGGGTCCTGCTTCAGAAGCTGGAGAGTGCAGATTGTCTCACCTCTCCAGCAGGAACTGAATTCAGTATTCTGGGCAGGGTTAGGTTCAACAGGCACTAATTTAAGAAAGGTTAAAGATGCAGCATCAGATCTAGAGAAACATCTCTCCTAAGCAGAATAAGGCAAGGATCCACAAGATCCTGTAATAAATGGGCTGGAGCTTTCTGCTATCTTGAAAAGGCGTCTTGATTGACTCAAGGTCTAAAACTTTGAGGCATTTGGTTATTGCCTTTTCAACAGCACTGACTCCAGCTATGAATAAATTCAATAAAGTGCCATTGTCAGCCAGATTTGATTAGACATAGAACAACATTGGCAAATACCAGAGCCAGTTCTTGCACCAACCAGGGAGATTTTACACTTTAGATGCCACTTTAAAAAGTGCAAATTTTCACAAGCTGTTTTGATTTATTTCCACCATATGGGAAATTTTTATGATCACTACAAATATCTTCTATCAGAGTATCCTCCTTCATTAGGTTATGACCTTCTTTAACTCTCTGAAGTGTTCCAATGCTAGTTTACTAAGATAAGAGACAAGATAAATCCTTTTAGAACAACAGCAGAAGGGTGATTAAGACTCCTTACTACTATTAGAATGTTTTGGTCAGAATTAATGGCTGGGTAGCAGCACCAGCTCATTCAATCAGAGAATCACAGAATGGTTTGGGCAGGAAGGGACCCTAAAGATGATTTAATTCCAGTCCCCTGCCATGAACAGGGACACCTTCCACTAGCCCAGGTTGCTCATATTTGCAATTGGGTCGTGATTGAGTCATCATTTCAGACATGATTAAAACAGAGCCTGACTTCCCACTCAAATATGTATCTGTGCACATAAAGGAAATCTCCTTTAATTTCCTTAGAATTCATTAGTCTTTTGGAAGTGCTTTATGGAAGCTTTCCTTTTAAGTGCAGCTCGATGGGACTTTAAACAATGATATATTTCAGGCTATGAGCCTTATCTGATCTGAGATGCCCAGGAGAATGGGAGAATTCTTTTTTTTGTTGTAGCTTTTTTAATGATGTGTTAGGGCATGGGGTTTCCCGAACATTTAGCAAAGGGGTGTCAGGGTGAAACAGCTGCACATGTTAAACCAGCAGTGAAATCCAACTCCTTTTCATCTCCTGGGTTATACAGCCCTTTGTGAAATTATTCCACAGGGCGATGTGTGAGTAACTGCTGACTAATGTACGATCAGATCCATGTTAAGGTGGTGCAAATGGGACTGGCTGCATGGTGCTGCCATAGCTGCTGGAGCCAGCACTGAGGAAAACACAGTGTCATAAACTGATCCAGGTTAAACGCCTCGATTCTGAGCTAATTATTTTATAGTTCATTGACATTCAGCAAATGTGAGAACTGCAAACCTTGTAGCCACGAGGTGCCATGAGATAGCTGTAAACAGAAGGTCTTTGATGAGACAAATGGCTTGTAGGGGCAGTTCCACACAAGCATCCCAGCACAAAGGCTTCCTTGCAGGGCTGCTGCCAACATAAAAAATAAATCGACATAACAGCTATTTTGATCCTGCCTGGAAAGCTCACGTGAAACAATCTGAGGCACTGACCTTACCTTTCCCTAGCCAGGTCCTTTGTCTCTCCTCTAGTTACACTTTATGAGATGTTTCCAGAAAGTGTGGAAACTCTTTGGTTTACGTCAGTATAAAAGTTAAGCACTCCTGGAAACAGACATTGGAATCAAACATCATTATGTAATTTAAAAGAAATACTAGAAATCTTCAAATATCTTGCAGAAGCAAGAATACAGCTTGTTTACAAACACCCTTTATTTTCCTTTGGAAGCAGGCAGGGTGTCCCCGCTGGAAGCACACACTCAAACAAGAAGAAGGGGACTCAGAATAATAGTTGATTTTAATCAGGTTTTAAAATTAAAAAACAAGATGCCTGACTACATACAGAATTTACATGAAAATGTTCTGATCTTAATCATTTTCCCTTTCAAAAAAGGCTGCTCCTTCAATAGATGATAAAGCCTCCCTCTCCTTTTTGCTTACCAGAAAGATTCCCTGTGTCTCATCCTATTTATTTCAGAGTTTGCATTGCCTAGTGTGTATTACTCATGCATTACTCAGATCCATCGAGCTGCATTTAGATGAGAATTTGAAACTAAATAAAACACACAAAACAGTATTTTACCAAAATACTGCTACTCTAAATACACATAAGTAAAAGACTTATTTTTAGCAAGGCAGGGTGTTGACAGACTTATTAGATAAAGAAATATTTTATCTTCATGTAAATGAAACTTAATTAATTGGGTTTTGATCACAACAGATCAGAATTTGAGTTTTATTATGTATTATCTCTCACAGTCTCACTTTATTCATGGGTGGGAGGGGAAGACAAACTTCCCTGCCTTCCCAGAGCCTGAGGAGCTTCTGAAGTTAGGATCAAGTACCAGACTAATCAAATACATGTAGGTGAAAAAGTTTAATAGTGCAACAAACTCTGTTTGAAGAAGCTCACCCAGGAACCAGGTCAAGGTTTTGGCTTTTGTTTGAAAGGTCAGCAGAATTAATTCACTGTTGCCAGAGAAGCTGACAAAATATCACACTGCTGGTCACTGATGGGAGGGCCTGACTATGGAGATTCAAAAAGATCAGGACCCATTTTTATTATTTTTAGCGAAGTCCAGGCCAAGCTCAAGAATTTTATATCCTTCCCCCTGCCAAGATAAAATACCTCAAGATTATTTTGTGATGTAGTTTAGAACTTCCTGAGGATCGAGGTGTAGGAAATACACCGATTGTCAGAACTTTAAAAACCATTGAGCATTAAGTTATTGGTTCACTGTTAGAGATTTCAAAATGTCAACCAGACACTTTTCCTCTGGGATCCCTGAGGTCTCTGTGAGCTCCTCTTGCTTTTTGGGACACCCAGAGAGACCAGGTTAAGTTCTCACATCTCTGTTCACGTTCCCATCAGTGTGGTCATGTCTGGAACTCAGACAGAGCAGAAGGGGTGTTAAAAATATATTAAATTATCAGTGATTATCAGCATTCATTCAAGCATGGTAGTGGGGGAAAAAATGACATATTTTGCCACAGTGATGCGGCCAGGATGGACTATCCACATGAAATGGGATTTGTTGCAGAATAAACACATAATTCTTATACAATTCCATATGAAAAAACTCACCAGGACTTGCAAGTTTAAAAAAAAATCCCAGATATTTATCTTTTTTCTCCTTTTATTTTCCTCGGTTTTTTCTCGCTGAAAAATTATGAAGTGTGAGAAAGAAAAGTGCTTACATTAAAGAGCAAAATTTTGGAGCAAAACTCAACACACCTTTACAGCATTCTCAGCACTGTCTTCTAAACAAACCCCCAAAATGCTGAAAGGAAGTTGGGAAGCATGGATGGAAATTTACTTTCCTCTGCTCATGATTTCAGTTTCCTCGTTTGCTTTGTAGCAAATCCACTTGGAATGAACAGTGCTTCAAAATTGAAGCTACCGGTTTTGTAAATGGATTTATCCAATCATTTAGCCCAAAATATTTGTATTTAACTTGGTAAACGACACTTTATGTCTAATAAAATAAAATAAAACTGGCTGTGCTAGAAATGTATGTGCTGATTGTACTCCCAGCTCTGCACATGGAAAAATATTTCAGAGGTTCTTGTGTCTGAGCACTTCATTTAAGTTATTATTTTGTTGGGTAGTGTTATCAACACAGAGGCTCAATTAATTCAAATAATCTTTAATTTCCAGTATTAAAGTGCTGTGGTGGTAGGTTGACCACCCAATTCTTCTCTCTTATAAAGAAATCACTCTTCCACTGTTCCCTTGCTTCCTTTAAAAAACATAGTCCCCTTGATTAGCAATAAACAGATATCTAGAAATCATAAATAAGTATTACTTGCTAGTCCTATGCCTGTTGGCCAAAAAAAAAAAACCCTAAAAATAATGTTTTAAGCAGAGAAGCGAGCAGCAAAAATGACTAAACTGCTGTTTGATACAGACTTAGTAACCTTCTTGCAAAATGAATACATTCCCACAGGTCACAAGTCTGTAGAAACCATTTCAGACTATTGAGGAATGAGAATTCAGTGTTGCTCTTGATCCCTTCAGTGGGGCACAGGTCTCACTGAATTTGAGTTGTCAGTCTATGGGCAAGAATTTGGCAGAGGAGTCCAGCCATCAATCATGAAGAGTTTCTCCAGTTTAGATATAAATAGCTTAGGTGAAGCTTTAGGGTTGTTCATAAAGAATCCGTGAAATCTTTTTTTAATCTGTTACTGACAGATGGAAATACCACAGCCTGTTTTCAGGCCAAATTCAATGCATGTAGCCTGAGCCAGTCTGGAATATAAAGTGCCGGTTAAGTGGTAAAAATGAAGGAGAAGGGCCCTTTTCCTTGGTCCTGGAATGGGAGGGCAGGTGGATGAGGACCTGAGTGCCTGGAACACCAGGTCACTGAGCTGGGTCACCCCTTGTGACTCTACAATAGAAGCAGTTTCTGTGCCTCAGCTTCTGATTTATTCCTAACATTAAACATCTTTCCTTTTTGTCCACTTCATTTCCTTCTTTTTCAGGGAAGTTCTTCAGAGGAAGAGGCTGTCCTCTCTGCGTGTGGGGTGGGCTGAATCTGGCCGTGGGCCGGCTGCCCACCCAGCCCACTCCCCTCCTCAGGGACACAGGGAGAGGGGAGGAAATGGGATGGAATGGCTTGTGGGTTGAGATAAGGGAAATCACTCATGCTTTGCTGGACTCAGCTCCACCCTGGCTCCTCTGCCTCTCCATCCTCACAGGTGTCCGCACTGCACTCTGGTCTCCCTCCAGCACCTGAAGGACCTTTTCTCCTCCTCCTTCTTCCCTGATCTGGGTGTTCCAGGGCTGTTCCTCGCCTTTTACTCCCTCTCCTCTGCCTGTCCAGCATTTTTGGCTCTTACTGCACACCTTTCCCTGGGGTGCCATCAGCCCGGACGGGGGGCTCGGCCGTTCCTGGGGGAGGCACCGCTGTGCCTGGGTGGCTGGACCAGTCTGTGTCCTGCTCAGAGCAGCCCCAGCCTCTCTTCACTGAGCCCCCCTGCAGCCAAAACAATGGGATTTTACCTTAAATGGGAAAAGGGACCCCAGAGTAGCTGTTACTGGCTGGGATGGGCAGCAAACAGGGAGCCCCGATCCCCAAGAGGAGCCCAGAGCCTGGCTCCAGGGAGGGCTGAGGTGACATCCTGAGCCTAAGGAAGTCATTTGACAGTGAGACACTTGATTTTCGTTTGTTTATTGCTGTGCCCAGTTGCTCCTAAGGCAGCTTCAAGGGATCAACTGGTGGGAACACAGAGTCAGGTCTGGGGCTGCTCCAGGACAGTGACACTCAGAGGTGCCCAGGCTGGAGACCACAGCAGGTTAAGAGCCACCCCAGCTCCCGTGTCCAGGGAATTTTTGTCAGGATGGCCATCAGTCCCAGGGGCCAGGATGTGCTGTTGGTCCTGGGCAGAGTTATTCCCACAGCACAACAGGGGGCTGGGCAGGGAGCCTTCCCGTGGCTCTGGAATGCCATTTTTGAAACCCCATTTTTATCTTCTGTTACAGCACAATGTTGCACCGTGCTAAAAGGATGGCCACAAATAAAAACCCCACACGGTGTTATCTTCCACTCATCTCATTGGCAAAAACAGAGTGTTTAATACTCCCACTAATACAGATAAATATTGTGTCATCACTGGTGGCACTCCGCTTGTACTCAGGAGGGCACCAGAAATTATTCTGATAAAAAATATGTCTCGAAATACTGCTTGGTAGATAACCTTTATGTTTGCATTTTAACCTCTGAGCTTCCCTGAACCTTCTTCCAAGCCCTTTTCTCCAAACACATGATGGGGAAATTCACTTTTCCGAAGCCAGGAGAGCTGCCTTTCTGTCTGACCCGTGCCAGAACAGAGACCTCAGTTTATGAAAAGCAGTATTACAACCGTCATGCTGCTCTACTTTTGCAACAAAACAATAGAAAATCAATTACACTGGCACCCCCCTGCCTTGCAGAATGAGGCTGTGTGAGCTTTCCCAACAGCCATAGCAGATGTTTCTTAAAAACCCGACTTTCAAAGCCTGGTTCTCTAGGTAAGAAAATAAGGCCTCCTTTCACAAATATTATGTCTTTATTTCCTCTGTTAGAACTCACAAATCATTCTGCATTTTATCACTGGGACACCTGTTAAATGCTGGACTAAAATCACTTATTCCTGGTGTCTGGGCCACAAGGAAGTCCACAGATGGTGACACTTGCCAGCAACCTCTGCAAATCAACATTGCAGAGTTAAAAATATCTCCTCCATTCCTTTCCCCACCACCCCCTCCATTCTTAATTTTCACATCTTGAGAAAAATATAGTATTTGGAATTAGGACTCACTTCTGTAAAGGATTTTAGCAGCCCCCATTTTTAGAGATGGAGTCTCCCAGGTCAGGGAAGGCCTTATTTTCTAAATGCCTAATGCATATTTAAAGGCTGATAATAGCATGGGATAGCTCCAAGAATGTTATATAACTAACAGAGTGTCTATTAAAAAAAGGAGAGACTTTGCCATTAAAAAAAACCAAATAAGTAGGAGCCTGTGAGATTCCCACCATCTGGATGGAGTCTTTTTTCTTCCCAGATGAATTAGTTGTCAGGGGAGGAATTATTTTAGGCATCAAGTAACCCCTGATTGTGAGTGACAGACTAACACAGGAGCAGATGCAAGGTTACTGCAGCCTGTCCCTTGTGGGGAAAGGAGACCCCTGCATGTCCCACTCACTGTGCACAGGGACCTGGGTTACTAAAGAGCAGCTAGAGGTGTTTCAGGCCCAGGAGATGGCTCATGACGCTCACAGCAGATGCTCTTTCACAAGGGAGAGAGCAAACCCTGGGTACTTGCTGGGGGTGCCGGAGAAGGAGCGTTCACTGCTCACAGCAGCTCACAGATTTTCAACAAGAAGCACAAAGCCAAATTTTTCACTCAAAGAGCAGCCTCTGTGATAAACTTTCTTAAGATCTGATTTCTGCAGAAATCCTGTGCTGGTGTAACCCTTATTTGAGAGTATGCTGTACATAACAGCATCTTGGTGAATCCAGATAAACAGAACAACCAAGTAACCTTTTGAATACATCTTAAGATAAAATCAGTTGTCACAATCTCCTATTTCAGCTAATGGAAATGTCTTCTTTTTTTTTTTTTTTTAAACATAAATATGGATATCAGTAAATCCCCTTGTCCTTGCAGGCAGTACAAGTCTATTATGAAAATATTTACCCACTCAGCACTGTCATATTTTTAAATTTACACAATAAAATCACAACCTGATGTGCAATTTTAAAAAGCATAATTGTAGTAAAAGTGTATTAAATGCTGTCTAGAAATTTGTGCGCCTGGTTTCATCATGAATTTAAAACTCAAATCCTGACCATTCAAATCTTGACAGAGACCCCAGAATCTAGCAGAACATCTGGATTAGTCTCACATCTAAAATATTTTTTCTTATTTAGTGGACCCGAAGTAAGTGTTAGCTGGCCTGAGAATGAAAATGCAAAAGTGAAGTGGTGGGCTGAGAAACATTTTACAGTCTGAAAGGAAAATAATATTGGCAATAAATAAACACTGAAAGCCACAAACCAGTAATTTTTCAAATTTAGTATAAAGGGAGCAGATGGTCAAAATGAACAGGTATACAAAGTATTCATGCTGTTGAGATCTGATCGTTTTCCCTTTGCAAAGCGTTGGGGAACTCAAGAGAACTGTGGACAGTGCCAGCAAAAAAGGGAAGAAATAAAAAACAGTGACATCTTGTGGTAAGTAAAACACTTTGACAAGAGAAACTCAATTTTCCATACACACTGAAAAATCTACATGTTGGACTACAGCTATTTAGAACTTGAGGTGGTGACTTTTCCCTTCCTCTGGGGTCTTCTTTTGGTTTTGATTTTTTGGGGGTTTTTTTGTTTGTTTGGGTTTTTTGATTTCTTTTTTTTCCCTCTCTTTTTGGCACACTCCTAAGTGCTACTGTTAGAGAAAGAGCTATTTCCACCAAGAAGAAAGCAGTAGGACATTGAGTTTAAATTAACGTATTCATGTCTGGCTGCTCCCTGTGTTGTATTTAACAAAAATCACTGGTCTCAGCAACAGAATTACCGGGGCAGAAGGTGATTAATCCTTGATCCCTGCTGAAACGCTCTGAAGCCACAGCTCAGGACAGTGTCGCTTCTGGGGAAGGTCATGCCAAAGAAAAAAGAAGTATTTTCTTAGAAAAGACTCCTGAAGTGACTCGCTCTGCCCAGGCAAGCATCTGCTGGTGGGAATGGAGTTGGAAGTATCAGAACAGGAACTCATCAGGTCCTTGCTCTAATTTCTGACACCCCAGTTTGACTGAAAATAAACCAGGCAGAGTTACTGTGGCAAAGTATTTCTTAAGCCCCACCAAGACTACTGAAATCAGCAGGAACTTTTGTCTTTGACCTAAATGGAACAAGACTTCAGCCTATTATTATCCAACATTTTCTGTCTTACTCCAGAGTTTCTTCTTAAATCAGGTGATCTCTTTGCCAGGGCAGGTGACAGTAATAATGCAATAAAAGCTTGATAATTATTTTAGGTGCCATGGACTGTCTGGTACAGTATCTCCCAGTGAGTAAAAAATACTCTGAAGTTACTCCATTAATTTGTTCCTTTTGATTGCTTTTGAGATTAGAGAAGAATGTTCCAGGTTTGTTTGGTTTGCTTTTATTTTGTAATTAAAAATTCACGTACCTATAAAGCAAAACTTTCCGATTCCTTGAGATCTGCCAACTTTATTTCTTGACAATAAAAGAATGATGAGAAGAAGGAGGTATTTTATGGGATAGTCCAAAGCTCTAACTAAGAATTCTTGGAAATTGTCAAAATGAACCTTAAGGTTTACATAACTGCTAGTCCTAAGCCAAAGATATTCGAATGGAAAGAGCTGTGCGCCTTTATCTGCAGTGTGTTCTTCATCCCGAGCAATAAACAAACTCTTTGCTGTAAATGGTAGGCCTACAATAATCTGAATGTTGCCAAGAGGAAAGAGGAAAACCTTTTACATCAGGAAAAAGTTGCAGGCAACTTCTGGCCAAACCGTGAGCAAACTGATTTCCATTCAGCTTCAAGGCTTAGAGATACAAATATTTGTAATACAATTGAAACAAATGTATGTTCTTTTTTTTTTTTTTTAATAGAAAATTACATGTTTAGAAACAGCAGGCTATAATTTTTATTTGACTTCTCCTTTGCTACTGAAATTCTTGGCAGCACATACATTCAACACCTGTCAGTCATGTCCATGCTTGAGCCTAAAAATTGAAGTTATACGAAATGATGATTTTTTAAATGAAAACAAAGGGCAAATTATTTGCAATCTTCTGTTTTTATTCTACATAAGAAAAACAAATATATTGTTCTAATTTTTTTTTCTTTTTAGGTGATTGGGAAGAAAGCAATTCAGTGTAACTTATGATATTTGTGTTTTCCTGCAGGAAGCTTTTGCAGCGCATAATTCTTTTATAATGTGGCAAGTGAAAAACAACAGGTTGCAATTCCAGCCCTTTGTGAGACAGTGAACAGTCTGTGAAGACCCTGTTGATTCTCACAAGTGTTAATTTTCTGTATATTAAGGATTGAGTTTCATGTATTTGACAAATTGTGTCAAAGTTTATTAGTACATGCAGTGGCACTCCATCTCTTTTGGTGCTCCGAATATCACCCAACCATCCCAGTGAGGGAGAGGAGACTCCAAATCTCCCTAATCTATCCACTCTCTTACCTGGCTGATCAAAATCCATGTGTTTGCTGGAGCCAGAGCAGGGACTATGAGCAGCCCCGTAGGAACCCCCGTGAGTCTGCAGGTGACCTCAGGATGCATAAAACCCACAATGCAGGAGAAGTGAAGAATACCGTGAGGTGTGGTGGTGCTCCCCAGCTCCTGGGCTTTATTCAGTGAGGGCTTCCCAAGTACATGGAACTGTTTCAGGTGAAGAGTGAATTGGTTTAGTCTGGATTTCTGGGAAAGGTGATGTTGTACCATCTGAAGGATGCAATAAATGATACAAGAACCTCCTGCATAAAAATAAACATACTTGTGTGTGTTTAAAAGCAGACCCTATTTCTCAGGTGGTGCAAGGCTGTTACAATGCAGTTTGGCCAGAAATTGCACACACCTTAAGCTGTCCCCTCTCTTGGCTCTCTGCCCTATGTTGAACGTGTCTTACACCACTAAAGGGGACATGGAACAACTCAGTTCAATTACCCCATTGCAACCCAATTGTCTTTTTCTTTTTCCAGTTAGGAACATGATGATATTTCCCAAATAGCTAAAATGAGCCATATTTTTCTCATAAGCACTTCCCCAGTGACTGAAATAAGTAGATGTCATGTTCTTTGCTGGTGGGAATAAAATAACACATCAAGAGTTCATCTGAAAGAGCATCAGGCTGCTAAAAGATCAGAAATGAATCATTATTTTACTATTTCTAAATTTTGTGCTGTGAAAATATTCCCCGGGCCTAAACCATGACAGGAGCATTTAGAGCTTGGTGGGTATTTAGTCACTAACACCAGGAAATATTTGATCATGACATCTCTGGAGGAACTGATGTCAGCCTGTGACCACAGCAGGTAAATGGGCATTTTACCAGTGTGCACAGGCCACTGCACAGATTAGGAGCACTTTAGTCACATTTAGGTCATAATTGTCCAGAATGTGGTGGTCTGAGTCACAGGAACTTTCTTAGGAAAACTAGAGTGGCCTGTTTGTTTGTTTCCAGACTGACATTCTACCCAAATCCATATGCAAGGTGTGAAATAAACCTTTGTCACCCCTGAATTACTTAGTCTTGGTTTTATATCTAAAAATGGAAAGCAAACCTTAGTGAAATGTTTAAGGTCAAGCTTGTACAAATCTGGGGATACTTTCTCGTAAAGTCTCCCGCAGGAAATTGCAGGATCTGCAAATAAAATACAATCACTAGGAACAACTGAGAGTCCAGGAAGAGGTGAGAGATGCACGGGAAGAAAGAGAGCAAATGGGCTCCCACTGCAAGTGCAAACAGATTTATGGCTTCTCTAACCTGCTTTTGGAACCCAGTGCTCCATAGGGCACTATCCTGCTGGCTGCAGTTGCCAGATCACATCATACTTTGGCTCCAGTCCCATTTTATAGCTGTAACAGGCTTTGGGGAGCTGCTCAGTGGCCTCGCAGAAGATTTGTATTTCACTTCTCTGTTAAACACGTGCAGAGACGCTGAGGATCAGTGACAGAGACTGTGGAAGGACCATTCTCACTCTGGCAGCTGGGACATTTTCCTACAGAAATGAAGAATTAGCGCAATGCCTAAGTGCATGGAAGACCTGGATTAGGGGTTTTCCTGTATGAGGGATGCTCTAAGCCCTGTAGCTTGCTCTGTGTGCTCTCTGTTTTCCACTAGCATTGTTCCATCCTTCAGAAAAGAATTCAGGAACTGCCAAGCCAAGGAAACTGCTTTTTTACGGTAGCTTTCTCTAGTAAGCAGACAGAACAGGAGAGCTCTGAAAACTGTCCCTTCCTTTGCCTATTTTGCATTAACCTTGTAAAATGCAACCCCCCATTTTTAAGGCCCATTCCAACCCAATCTATGATTCTATGAAAACATCCTTTCCATTGGTGGAGGGGACACCAGAATCTGAATTTTTCACACCCTCGATGATTTCCTGAACCATTATTTGACGGCAGGAGACAGCAATTTTCACCCCGAGAACTTTGAATTCTTCCCTGAATGCCGGCACAGCTTTACCCTTTGCCCTGGTAGCTGGGGTACCTTGCACGAAAGCCAGAAATGGGGGCTGATCCCTCCTGGGAGCACAAAAAAAAGCTGAAGTGAGACTTCTTGTGTCCAGGGTTCTTGTTCTCCTTCTTCCTTCCAAAGGGCTGAGAAATGCTCCGGCTTTTAAAAAACAAACTCAGTACAAACAAACAAAAACCAGCAAACCACCCTTGCAGCCAATTATCTACCACTAATTGACTTTCATTCTGTACTGGAAGCCAGAGGAGCCAGGTTCTCCCCAGCTGAATTGGCAGCTTCTCCTGACAAGCTGAGACCAGCAGTACACACTCCTCAGGTACAAAAATTGACTTCCAAGTCATGACACGGGAGGGGCATGGGCCTCGTGGATGAGCCTCATGCATGGACTGTCAAGTCCATCAGCTAGTGAAACTGGAAATACTATGCCAATCAAATTTAAACAAAAAAAATTATTTTTCAAGCATGACTATAGCTCAAAGAGTACAAACCACTTGAGGATGTGGAGCAGAAGTCTGAGAGTTTTTAGGTACTGTTGCTGCACATGTGTAACTCCAGACAAGTAGCAGGATATATCACAGACACATTTCCTATCCCTGAATGTTGCAAGCCTGGAATCAAGGAAGAACCTACTCTAGGAGAGAAAAGCAATCAAAAATATGACCTTTTATGTAGGCAAGGAACACGGAGTTACATGGGTTTTATTCCTTAATTGCTTTCTCTGGAACATTACCCAGGCACTGTGTTTTGCTAGGCATGCCTTTTTTAGCCTGTTTAAAGTAGCAAAGTCATGCTGCTGACTTCCTGCTCATTAAAAGAGGAATTCCAACAGATAAGTCAGTCATAGAAAGAAAAATAATTGTTTAAACCAAAACAATTGATGAAATGATCATCAATGATAAAGTTCTAATTGTAGGGTTTATCTCCTCTCTGCCTTTCACCACCTGTTACAGAATTGATGGCTTATCATAATTTTCTTGTTTATTACTGATATCCCAGGTGAGTAATACGTTCGAGGGCGTATTCCAGGAGTACAATGCAGAGGAATTGCGTGAGCAACCATTTATTGGGATTAATAAATGCAAGGCCACTCATTAATCCCTATGGGAAGGTAGCAGTAGTGTTGGAAATAGTCATGGGGAGAAGGAATCTGAGACAATGATTTGATTAAACATAAAAAAAAGAAATAATTTATAAATGTGTATCCACATTTCTAGCTAAACCTGACCTGCCTCTTAGCCCCTCTCTCCCCTTGGTCTATGTGCTTTACATTTTGTAAACTCAGCATCAAACCCCGTGCAACGGAACTTACATTCATCCAAATTTGCTTGAAATGTAGCAATTAAGAGCTGGTAAAAAATTCCAAACTCCATAGAGGAACAGTTTAACCAATCCAGGTAGTGAAGCTCCTAGAGAACATCAGCGTAGCTTGGTTTTGCAAGTGTTTCTTAGGAGAAAAAAATGAACAAACACCGAAAACCAAAAACCAAAAAACCCCCGAGTGTCTTCAGATTTTATCTTTAGCACCTGCGAATGTGAACACAGGTCAGAGGTGGACTGTGGATTTTTGCTGTGGTCAGGGATGGCAGAAAACCATCCAAGAATTTCCTTTCCACACTGTGTGTAACTTGTCTTGCTTGATCTCTAAGAAATCAGGAATCCTGTATTAAATCATAACATATCTCAATTCATATGAAATCCCAAAGGATCTCAACTCTTAAATTAGGTGATGACAGCCACACCAAAGCAACAGTGATGTCAATACTCCAGACCATTTCTTAAGAAAAGTAAATCCTCCTAAAATGTGTGTGGTCTAATATGTGATTTGCTTTTTTATTATTATTAAATTTTCTTTCCTTCCACTGAAAATTCTTGTATCATTCTGTAGAATTAGTCAAAGACAGGTACATTATTACACATCTACAATGCTTGTATGATAACACTTTAATTTTAAATCACATCTCATGGGAACTGGGTGCCTTCTTCCATGAGGACTTCTTTGGAAAACCTAATTTTTGTCTGTAAAAATGTGAATTCAAGTACTTTACAAAGAGATATACATAGCATATACAAGTTTTCTTAAAAGAAATATATATACAACAAAAACACCTATGACTTAAAATATTTGCCATGTGATATTTCAGAAGATTTTCAGAAAAAAAGGAGTTGGTGGCTGAGACATTGTATTTATTCACAGTCCAGATTGCTGTCACTCTGGGTGTCTAGATGGTGTAAGGAAACCCTGTTTCCATTCTCCAGCAGCCAGATTTCCAGGCTGGGAAGTTCTCAGGGAGTTTTGACTCCGGGTGGAAGCAGATGAAGGCGTGGAATGGAGGAGCTGATGTTTTGGCGTGACACCAGAGTGGAGCACCAGCACAGCACAATTTGTGGAACGGCCTCAAAAATGTTGGCATTTTCTGACTGCAATTGTTTCATTCCCACTTGCTCTGGGCACCTTTCTCTGCACTCCAAACAAAGCTGCCAGGGATTAGGCTGAATCCACTCGCTGGTAATATTTTAATCCTTTTGCAGCTCATTGCCCATAGCTGAACTAAGTGCTGGTCAAGTGCCATGTCAGTAGTTCAATGGAATTCAGACTTTGGCACTCTGAAAAAGGCAACAGATGTGCTTTAATGATTATCTAATAACTCGTATTTTTTTTTTTTCAGTTTGCTGTGCTAATGAAATCTAATCTCATTGAACCCAACAGACAAAACCGTAACAGTAGGGACATTAATGGCAAGACAAAGGACGTGAACAATGCCACACTTTGGAAAAAGGCCAGGAATTCAAGCTCTGCAAAATGTACTGGGAGCAACAGTCCGGTTGACTTCCATTTCCACGAATGGCTACAAAAATTACCTCCGCAACCTGTGAATTAACTGCAGAGATATGAATTCAACATGCCTTGAAATAAATGTCCTGAAAAAGCACTGCTTTTCCTGGGATGGGGAAAGACCCGAGCAAAAATTCTCTTAGGAATCAGTAAACATTCCAGATGTCCAGATCACAAGTTAAACCCTGAGGCTGCGGACTGCTTCATTAAGGAGTTGTGTAAAAGATTCTTTCTGTTTATGGTGCCTGGTTTTACACATGAAATTAAAATACTGCAGGGAGCAGTGCATTTTGAGAGTCTTGACTTGTGGTCTCCAGTTCACGTTCAATGACTGCCAGGTCATGTATTGGGTGGTCTAGAAAAGTAATTAACAAAATGGCATTTAAACAAATCTGGGGCTGCTGTTGGAGGCATAAAATTAGGGATTTGCGAATCAACTGGACTTAAAACTTGTCATCTTTCCCAAATGCATCCGGATGTTGCGGCAGCTGGGCTCACTGTTTGCCACCAATCTCTGCCGCTCTGATGCTCTGATTAGGAATGAGTGCTGAACTCCTGCTGATTTCTTCAGGGATTTTAACAGAAGAGAAGCATATCAGTGCTTTTGTGGACCTGGTGCAATTTTTTAAAATACCAGAACTTGTCAGGAAATATTTGGAGCAGCATATAGATCCATCAACAAACCCTGTTTCAGAACTGTCTCTTACCTCCTGCTGTCACTGCTGTATTGGTCCTTGTCCTATACAGTAAAAGTCTTGTTTATGAGAAGCTTGAAAAGAGCTTGAGAAGAGCTTGTCTCTAAAAGGCAGCTTTTCCTAGAGTGCTGGTATCTGTAATATTTTAATATTGCTTGATGATTATTGTTTATTTCTAATGTTCTTTATTTGTCTCAAAATGTTGTGTTGTGGAACTGCTCTGTTCCCTCAGTGATTCCTGGCTTTGTTCAGCAATGACATTGCAGTTTTATAATTTTAGCACTAAACAAGGCGATGAAATGTTTTCCTCAGCCTTGTGCAGCTGGAGTGACTAAATCATGGTGGGCTGTGTGGCATTAAGGGATAACAAGCTGAGAATCAAATCTGAGCGCACAGATCTGGGTTAAAGGATCAGAGGCACTGTTTGAATGAAAAAAGTCTTGGAGTCTGTTGAGCGACAGGATTTGTTCTCTCTGCACATCTACTTCCCCAAGGGCTGTTTTCCTAGTGATCCCTCCTTCCTGGCTGTTTTCCTTTTGCCTTATCCAGGCTGAATTTGATCTAGCTATCAGTGTCTGGAAACCACCCTTCTGTAGGCACTGCAATATCCTATTTATATCATCGGTGACGTGAATGGCAAACAGGGAACATTCATAGCATCACAGCAGAGTTGTCAGATGTTGAGGCCATGACTTCTCTTTATCTCTCCAGATGACAGCAAGTAAATATTTTGATGTAAGGGGCTTAGATAGAAGCCTTTGATCTTCATGTGTGCCCTGCAGAAGCTTCTGGACCCCAGCAGGCATCAGTCATGCTAATGGACAGCTGTCAGAGGAAGCCATGGCACCTTTAATTGGCAGATTCTTCACTGATTGCTGAAATTTGGGTGAGAAGCTGAAAATTGTCATTCTGTCTTCTGCAGGCTTCAAGCCTGGGAAAAGGATAGAAATGGGAATTCAACTTACTGGCACCTCTGAGCACTTCCATTGACTGTGTGGCTGTCAAAGGGGACTGACCAAAAGATCAGAGATGAGCTGATTTACCAGATGCTGGCTGTTGTTTTCAGTTTGAGCTCCAGTGAAACCTATGTCCTTTTGGGAGCCACCAGAGATAAAAGGAGGAAAATGCTCAAGAGGGAAATGACCTACCTTGCTGGACATAACAATCATTCTGGCAGGAAATTTTGTTAAAATGAAGTAGCTACACACCTCAGCCACCAGCCCTAACGAGGCCCAGCCACGCTCCTCACCAGCCAGTGTTGGGGAGGATGAAATAGGAAAGCCTTATAAATATGATTACCGGGCAAAAGATGCTGAGAATATGGAAACTATAAGCGAGATTGAAATGAAGACAAGCTTTGAGATACCAAACCCCAGGTACTAAATAACTGGAAAACAATGGTATGGCCACTGAAGCCAATACCCTTTTGATTAAACAACCCCCTCTGCTTGCAGAAAGGCCCAAGGGTCAGAGCAGACCCTACCAACTCGGCAGAGGGTCCCAAAAGCAGTTTTTAGAGTTTAAAATGTAAAGCCGTATGGTAATGCAATGACTCTAATAGGCTGTATGTAAATGTTGTAGGATTTGTAGCTTGTTCTAGATTAGTTGGTGAAAATTAGAATATTCAGCACAGAAGTTGATTTCTTGTATTGTAAACGGCAACCACGGCATTATTCTATCATTCTTCTTCTTCTTCTCTCTCTCACCTCTCTGACCTGCTCTGAGCTGTGTTTGGCAGCTCCTGGCAGGTCTCCTACACCCACGCCCTTTCACAATAAACCTCATGCTCTAAGACCTGAATTCAGAGATCTCTCATCTCCGTGCCAACCGTCCGAAACAAAACCACGGACAAAATCCTACACAGCAGCATTTCTCAGACTTGGAAGCTCATGTGGGAGAGACTCCTGTCTCCTGCTGAGCAAAGTTCCTCCCCTGCCATAGGAATATTCCGCACAGGCTGACAAGAAACCGGGGCAATTTTATGGAAACAAACACTGAAGAGAGCAGTACAAAAATAACTGAGCTCTGCTGGCATCAAAGTCTGTTCTCTGAAAGGTGTACAAAAATAATTTAATATAAATATAAAAGTCTCATCTTCCTAGTCACCCCTTTTGTACACCCACCAGATTTTACAGTGCCCTCGGCCTGCGTTCACGCTAGCGCTTTGGGCATCTGTAGAGACAGAGAATTGTGCTGCCCACCAACCATTTTTGGAAAGGCCATTGCACAGGAATAAATCCTAGAAGCAGACTACCTGGAGGGCAGATGACAGGTCACGGGTTACCCACAGGGGTGCGTCTCATTGGGGACCTGCCCCTGCAAGATGCAGCTCCCTGTGGGTGACCACAGGCGTTAAGCCTTTCTAAATAAGGGACTTTAATTAACGAACCAATCAGGCAAACTAAAATGAGCACACAAAAGCTGTGGCTTCCACCTCCTCTTTGCTGGAGGGCTCAGCCTTTGCCATGGCTCAGGAAGCTCTGCTGTGGAAAGTCTCTTGCCAGCACTATTCCTTCTTGGAGAGCTGAGCAGAGAAGATCCTGGCAATTCTTTTGGCTTCCTCTTCCGAGAGGTCAGGGATGGGCCTGGGACAATTTGGCCTCCGGTAAGGGATGCCTCCGGGCACTGCTGCACTCCTGCTCTGCAGAGAGAAGGGAGAGAAGGGACCAGGCGTGAGCTCTGCCCTGCACTTGGTTTCAGGTCACGGCAAGCCAGGGCTGTGCAGCAGGTGACAAGATCCTGGATGCACAGAAAATCCGCCCCAACGAGAAAGATGCAAAGCCCGGAATGGGAAGGGACCCCTTCCACTAGCCCAGGTTGCTCCAAGCCCCAATGTCCAGCCTGGCCTCGGACACTCCCAGGGATCCAGGGGCAGCCACAGCTGCTCTGGGCAGTCTGTGCCTGGGCCTCCCCACCCTCACAGCCAGGAATTGCTTCCTAACATCTCATCCACCTAAAGTGCCCAGGCCTCTGAAGCCACAACAGAAGAGCAGTCGGTTTGCTCCCAAAGTCAGGAAAGCAGGTGTGCTTGGAAAACACACCACTGGCACGTTGCTCCGGAGACAAGCAGCTAAAACACACCTCCTCCCATTCTCCTCCCCTTGTCCTACGTGTACGATGAAGTGGTGTTGTGTGCGTATCTATCCTAATGACCTTCCTAAAAATGAACTTCCGGCTGTGGGAAGGGTTTAACAGCAGTTCTTGCTGCTATTTTACATGTACAGGTGTGAATCAGAATGAGTAAGATTTAAAAGCACCGTTAACACTCCCAGCTCAGACGGATGGCCAGAATCATAGAATCATGGAATAACTGAGGTTGCAGAAGACACATAAGGTCATGGAGTGCAACTGCTCCCTCAGCACTGCCAAGGCCACCATTAACCCGTGTCCCCAAGTGTAGTTGCACTGTTTTAAAATCTTCCTCTTCTTTCTCATGGAGAATAGAGATAAGTTGCATTCTTGTGCTTCTAATCTCTTTGTTTTGGTGCTGGACACTTCAGTGTTGTAACCAATCATTATAGGGAGCGGAAAAACCGTCGACCAATAATTATTAGATCATTAATGGATATATAAAGAAGTTCTTGTAAATAAAGTCTCTCTTTTCGCCATCTTGTGTGCTGCCTGCCTGACTTCTCTGCAAGCTTCCGCAAATCTCCACAAATATCCAAAAATCAGAGCAACACCCAAGTGCCACATCCACACGGCTTTAAATCCCTCCAGGGATGGGGACTCCACCACTGCTTTGGGCAGCTGTGTCAGGGCTAGACGACCCTTTGGGGGAAGAAATTTTCCTTAGTATCCAACCTCACCTTCCCCTGGCAGAGCTTGAGGCCATTTCCCCTTGTCCTGTCCCTGTTCTCTGTGAGCACAGCCCGACCCCACCCCCGGCTGTCCCCTCCTGTCAGGAGTTGTACAGAGCCACAAGGTCCCCCGAGCCTCCTTTTCTGCAGTCTGAGCCCTTCCCCAGCTCCCAGCCACTCCTGGGGCTCAAGACCCTTCCCCAGCTCCACTGCTGTTTTTTGGACATCAAACCTTCCTTTGATCCATCTCACAGATGGTTTCTGACTGTCACTTTTATCCTCCTGCATGGTTTACAGAGCACACATCTGAAATGTGTTTACACCATTCCTCACTCCAGGAACAGGGTCAGGTCAGGGCCCATCCCAGGTTTCTAGCACTCTGTCTCTCAGACTCCAAGTGTCTGGTGCTCAGCCAGGAAGCACACGTGTCCCCTGGGGAAGATGCAAGAGGAAAGGGGACTCGTGCACTGCAGATCACACTCCAGTGGCAGTGACACTGAAACCAGCTGAGGATTATCCAGTGCCTGTGTGACAGGGGCTGGACTAAGGCAGCTTCATGAGCATTTCATAGGTCGTGGTGGTGGGCACGGCCTCTTCCAAGGTCAAACAATTCCAGTCCTGGAGGCAGAGGATGTTTCAGCGCTGTGGCTCAGCGACTTTGCCAGCAGTTTTGTTCGTGCACAGGGGTGGAGGGCAACCAGATCTGTGTTAACAGGCTACAACCTACCCTGGCAGCGGCCTTGCCCCTGCTCCTGCTTTCCAGGCAAGAAATCAGCAAATCGAGCAGAAACAACACAACCGAGAAAGGATGTTTTGGCTCTTGCTGCCATTGGCATTGTTGGAACATATAAAGCCTGTGGTTGTGAATCTGCCCAAGGCTCTGTTATTTCTGATTCACAGAACCAGACTAAGCCCAGGTTTAGAAACTGACGTTCCAAAGGCCAACTAAAACCAAAACTCTGAGGAAGCATTTGTCTGAACTCTGTGCAGTGGTAGCAGTGAAGAACTGATTCTTCACAGGGGGGATTTGATGCACAAGGCATAACCGAATCCTCTCTCAGCACAGGCTACAAGGGCTGCGGCAAAGGATTTGCACCAGCTCATCCTGGAATTAAGCTGATTTAAGATCAAAATATCCAAATAGTGCCTTGCTAATAGTCTACCAAATTATTAATGATTTTCAGGGCTGTATTTCCAGCCAGTCAGCTCAGAGCTGCGGAGAGGGGATTCAAGTAAAGCTGGTATTAGAATTAAAGCACAGGCTTCCCTGGCTTCAGGGCTATTAGAGCCTGTCTGATTCTGTTTCGATTCATCAAGCAAACTGTCTCCAGTGACATAAATGTTCCTTAATGTGTTTTTGTTTCATGGGTCATATGGAGAGGAACCAAGACATCATCTTACCCGGGAGCGATGAACAAAGAGCCTAGCTGCTGCAGCACCCAGAGCCACATCGACATCCACAGCAAAGCTGGGGCTGGAAAAGGATCATGGAATCCCAGAATGGTTTGTGTGGGAAGGGACCTTAAAAGCTTCTTCCATTCCACCCCCTGCCATGGGCAGGGACACCTTTTCCTATGCCAGGCTGCTCCGAGCCCTGTCCAGCCTGGCCTTGGGCACTGCCAGGGATCCAAGGGCAGCCACAGCTTCTCTGGGCACCTGTGCCAGGGCCTCACCTCCCTCATGGGGAAGAATTTCTTCCCAATAGCCAATCTAAATCTCCCCTCTGCTAGTTTAAAACTATTTCCCTTTATCCCATCACTATCCCTCCATGTAATCTGTCTCTATCTCTCTTTTTAATAACCCCACTTTATGAACTGAAAATAAGGTAAATATGTAGACCTTGAAACAACTGAGCCACAAACCTCTCGCAGTAAAGAAATCTTCACGCACATGAAAAATAAGACCTCAGCAATCCCCAGCTTTGGCACAGGAGAAGCAATCACTGCAGTTCTTCTGCTGCTCCCTGGGTCGCAGACCTGTTCACGGTACCTCTCCAGGAACCCCTCCTGCTGCAAACTCCCTCATTTCATCCTGATCTGAGAGAGACACATCGAAGCCATAATTACAAGTCAGAGCTCCTCAGAACCAGGCACGTGCCCTGACATCAAAGCACAAAGAGGTGAGTCTCTGAGTCTAACTCTTCTTCCTCAGGTTTCTCTGAGTCTAACTCTGCTTCCTCAATTGTTTCTGAGTTTAAACCTGGTCCATCTCCTTTCTCTGAGTCCAACTCTGCTTCCTCAACTTTTTCTGAATTTAAATCTGGTCCATCTCTTTTCTCTGAATCAAACTCTGCGTCCTCTCATTTCTCTGAGTCTAACTCTGATTCCGCAATTTTCTCTGAGTTTAAATCTCGTCCATCTCTTTTCTCTGAGTCAAACTCTGCTTCCTCAATTTTCTCTGAGGCTAACTCTGCGTCCTCAATTTTCTCTGAGTCTAACTCTGCATCCTCAAATTTCTCTGAGTCTAACTCTGCTTCCTCAATTTTCTCTGAGTTTAAATTAGGTCCATCTCTTTTCTCTGAGTCTAACTCTGCTTCCTCAATTTTCTCTGAGTTTAAACCTGGTCCCTCTCTTTTCTCTGAGTCTAACTCTGCTTCCTCAATTTTCTCTGAGTTTAAATCTGGTCCCTCTCTTTTCTCTGAGTCACCCTTTGCTTCCTCAATTTTCTCTGAGTTTAAATCTGGTCCCTCTCTTTTCTCTGAGTCTAACTCTCCTTCCTCTATTTTCTCTGAGTCTAACTCTGCTTCCTCTCTTTTCTCTGAGTCAGACACTGCTTCCTCTCTCTTCTCTGAGTCAGACTCTGCTTCCTCTTTTTTCTCTCAGTCTAACTCTGCTTCCTCAATTTTCTCTGAGTCTTACTCTGCTTCCTCTATTTTCTGTGAGCCTAACTCTGCTTCCTCTGTTTTCTCAGAGTCACACTCTGCTTCCTCAATTTTCTCTGAGTTTAAATCTGGTCCCTCTCTTTTCTCTGAGCCTAACTCTGCTTCCTCAATTTTCTCTGAATTTAAATCTGGTCCCTCTCTTTTCTCTGAGCCTAACTCTGCTTCCTCAATTTTCTCTGAGTTTAAATCTGGTCCCTCTCTTTTCTCTGAGTCACACTCTGCTTCCTTAATTTTCTCTGAGTCTAACCCTCCTTCCACAATTTTCTCTGAGTTTAAATCTGGTCCCTCTCTTTTCTCTGAGTCTAACTCTGCTTCCTCTATTTTCTCTAACTCTGCTTCTTCTCTTTTCTCTGAGTCAGACTCTGCTTCGTCTCTTTTCTCTCAGTCTAACTCTGCTTCCTCAACTTTCTCTGAGTCACACTTGGCTTCCTCTCTTTTTTCTGAGTCACACTCTTCTTCCTCAGTTTTCTCTAACTGTGCTTCTTCTCTTTTACCTGTGTCTAACTCTGCTTCCTTAATTTTCTCTGAGTCTTACTCTGCTTCCTCTATTTTCTGTGAGTTTAACTCTGCTTCTTCTCTTTTCTCTGAGTCTAACTCTGCTTCCTCTGTTTTCTCAGAGTCACACTCTGCTTCCTCTCTTTTTTCTGAGTCACACTCTTCTTCCTCAATTTTCTCTGAGTCTAACTCTGCTTCTTCTCTTCTCTGAGTCTAGCTCTGTTTCCTCTCTTTTCTCTGAGTCTAACTCTGCTTCCTCAATTTTCTCTGAGTATAACCCTGCTTCCTCAATTTTCTCTGAGCCTAACTCTGCTTCCTCAACTTTCTCTGAGTTTAAATCTGGTCCCTCTCTTTTCTCTGAGTCTAAATGTGCTTCCTCAGTTTTCTCTGAGTCACATTCTGCTTCCTCAATTTTCTCTGAGTCTAACTCTGCTTCCTCAGTTTTCTCTGAGTCTAACTCTGCTTCCTTTGTTTTCCCTGAGTCTAACTCTGCTTCCTCTTTTTTTTATGAGTCCCAATCTTCTTCCTCAATTTTCTTTAACTCTGCTTCTTCTCTTTTCTCTGAGTCTAACTCTGCATCCTCAGTTTTCTCTAACTCTGCATCCTCAATTTTCTCTGAGTTTAAATCTGGTTCCTCTCTTTTTTCTGAGTCTAAATCTGCTTCCTGAATTTTCTCTGAGTTTAAATCTGGTTCCTCTGTTTTCTGTGAGTCTAACTCTGCTTCCTCAGTTTTCTCAGAGTCACATTCTGCTTCCTCAGTTTTCTCAGAGTCACACTCTGCTTCCTCAATTTTCTCTGAGTCTAACTCTGCGTCCTCAAATTTCTCTGAGTCACACTCTGCTTCCTCAATTTTCTCTGAGTTTAAATCTGCTCACTCTCTTTTCTCTGAGTCACACTCTGCTTCCTCAATTTTCTCTGAGTTTAAATCTGGTCCCTCTATTTTCTCTGAGTCTAACTCTGCTTCCTCAATTTTCTCTGAGTGTAACTCTGCTTCCTCAATTTTCTCTGATTGTAACGGTGCTTCCTCTCTTTTCTCTGAGTCAGAGTCTGCTTCCTTTGTTTTCTCTGAGTCTAACTCTGCTTCCTCTCTTTTCTCTGAGTCTGTGTCTTAGGTGGGATGGGGGTTTTGTGCAGTTTTTCTTACCTGCCTGAGCAGCAACTTGTTTCCTGTTCCATTTGTGTGCGGTGCGTCGTCCTATCGTCCGACGGTTTGGAGGCACAGGAGTCCTTTGTGTCTTGGGTCCGTTCTCTCTGTACTTGGTGGTTGAACCGACAGTGGTGTTGTCTTTCTGTTTTGCTGTCTGTCCTTCTCCTTAGTCTTTCTCCTTCCTCCGTGTTAGCAGTGTGGTTCACCGTCCTGTTAAAATTTAAAAGTTTAATCAATGGCAGTATGTGATAAAGACAATAAAGCAAATGAACAGTGCTGGGTCATTGGTCTTTACACCAAAGTCCCCTCTGCTATTTATGGGGATATATTAATTATTGTTTGTATTGCATCAGCGTAATGTCTATTTCTTGGCATTTCTCTATGTTGAAGTTTATTTCTGAAGTAATTTGATCTTGGACGCAAGAGCCATTTAGTGTGGCTGTTACTTGATCCTGCCATTTTAGACCCTGTGTATTTTTGGGGTCCTGTTTTTTTGGTCTTTCTTGTCATCTGCAGTTTTCCCCCATCTATTGTATGGTTCTTGTGGGTGGGTATTGTTGGTAGTCGACATATCGGTAGCAGCAGTCTCGTTATTGCTGGTAAAACTGTAAACATTTTCAACTAGTTATATTTATTTTTTCAGCACTGTATCTAGATCCAGTTAGTAATAGCCATGAAGGCATCAGTTCATCTTACCTGCCTATGTCTTTTTAAGAGCAGTAGTCTTGTGTAAGAGTACAAACCACAGTTGTGACACCCATTTTAGTATTTGTGCCAAGCTGCAATTAAAATACAGCTTTGCCATCCCACTTCTATTTGTTCTTTCACCACTGTGTGTAGATTCATTTAGTAACAGAAGTTTAGGCATTAGTTATTGGTACACACCTAGATCTTTATACCAGCCCTCCTTTTCTCTAAGAGTACAAACCATGCACGTGACATCCATCTTAACATTTGTGCAAAGCTTACTGTATTGTATGTATTTATCACCTTAGCTATTGTAGTTATTTTGCCCATGTATTTACATTTAGTTAATAGAAGAAGTCATCCAACTAGTTATTCTTATACGCCTGTATCTTTGTCTCAGGAACATTTTTGTATAGCAGTAAAAACAATACATGTGTACCCCCTTTCATATTTGTGCATTGCTTATCTGATAATATGTACTTTTCCCCCAGCTATGTTAGTTATTTCACCAGTGTCTTTATATTCAGTTAATAACAGAAGTCAAGGCATCAGTTCACATTGCACAGCTCTATATTTTTGCAAGATGACTTTTACGTAAGAGCAGAAGCCGTATCCACGTGACAGCCCTTTTAGCAGTTGTGAAAAGGTGACACTATGGTGTGTCTTTGTCACACCACCTATATCAGGTATTTCACCAGTGTCTCTAGATTCAGTTAATAACTGAACTCAAGGCATTAGCTATCGTTACTCGCCTATATCTTTATACGGATACTACTTTTTACAACAGTACGAACCATACACTCGACAGCCATTTGACTATTGGTCCATAGCCGACACCATAGCGTGTACTTTTGAGCACAGCTACATTTGTTTTTTTTCCAGCCCGTCTAGATTCAGTTCACAGCGGAAGGGCAGGCCTTAGTTCGCATTACATAGCTGTACCTTCATTGTAAGAGTACTTTCGTATAAGAGTACAATCCATATATGCGATTGCCACTTCACTATTTGTGCAAAGTTTCTCGTACAGTTTGTCTTTATCACCCCAGCTATAGTAGCTCTTTCAGCAGTGTGTTCTGTGTATTCAGTTAAGAACACCAGTAATGCCTCTAGTTATTTTTCCCTGCCTTTGTACCTTTGTCTTTATCACAGCAGTACTTTTGTATGAGTAGAAACCTTACCCCTGATACCCATTTTAATATTTGTGCCAAGTTGCTGCTATAATATCTCTTTATCACACTGCTATATTACTCATTTCACCAGTCTATCTGTGCTCAGCTAGTTAGAGAAGTCAAGGTATTCGTTACTGTTATGTGTCCATAAGCGTACAGCAAGCGTCCTTTTATATAAGAGTAGAAAGTGTACCTGCCCCATGTATTTTAATATTTGTGACCAGCTTACGCAGTATTACGTATTTATCACCCTAACTGTATTAGGGATTTCACCAGTGTATCTGCATTTAATTCATAATGACCATAAAGGCATCAGCCATTGTTACAGAGGTCTGTCCTTACAAGCAGGCTCCCTCTGTAAGCAGCGAAGCCATATATGTGACATACATTTTAATATTTGTGAAAACCCAAAACTGTAATATGAGTTTATCTCGCTCCTTCAGCTGTGCCCCTGGGGAAAGAAGCTTGTCTGTCCCCCATTTGCCTCTCACCTCAGTCAGCCGTCTTTTCCCACGTCCCTCGGTAGTCGTGCCGAGCCCCAAAACCACCCACCGCCAGCCGTCCGGACGGAGGGGTTCGTCTCGCGGCGTTCCATTCGGCTCGGCTCGCTTCTGTCGCCCGTAGCTTTTGCCGCTCCGAATAGCATGAAGAGCGAACAAATAGATAAATCAAGAAATAAAAAGAGAAGCACTGGTAACACTATTAAGTAAACAATTCCTCAACGAGTAAATCAGAAATGACTATTAGTTATTTGTATGAATAAGTATGCATATAGTTCTACATACATATATGTCTAGAACTATATATACTATGCATACATAACCGACATACTATATCTATGTATCGATACATACCCACACACATCCATTCACCTATATATATAACTCCATATACACCTACCTATATATATACATACATACATGCCTATATATGTATCTATAAATATCTACATACCCATAGATAACTATACATATGTGTGTGTATGTTTATACTGCATATACTATATATACATTCTACCTGTATATGTATTCTCTATGTATTTAACTACTACATATATATACATATACAGTGCATATATATAACATTCATATAACGTTCACGTTAATATATAGGCGCCCATTGTAAAACCTGGTGCGCAACGGGCAGCATGTCCTGCCGTCCTGCCGCTCTCCTGCCGCGCGAACTGCCATCGTTAGCGTCGACGCCGAAGTCACGTCGACGCCCTTTTATCCGTGGCCCTTCGAGACGTGGCCCCTCGCAAGAATGGTCGCCGGGCTCCCGGCGCGTCCGCCTTTTATAGTCCGCCGGCCCGGGCCTCCGTCCGCTCCGCGCCCGGGCGGGGGCCAGGTGCGGGCGGTCGGCGATCGCCCCCCCGGCGGGCGGCCAGGTGCCCGCGGTCAGGCGATCGGCCGCCGCCAGCGGGGAGGAGTCGGAGGCGGGCTCGGAGAGGCCGCCGCGGCCGGTACCGCCGTCGCCTAGCGACCGCGGACGCCGCGGCCGGTAGCGCGCCGTTCCCCGCCCGATCTCCGCGATCGCCCGCTCCGCCGAACCGCCCCGGAGCGCGAGGGTCCCGAGGGGCATTTGCGGCGCGACGAACGCCGCCGCTCGTCTCCCGATCGTCGCGGCGGGGGAGCGCGCGTTTCGTTTCCCCCCCGCCCCCGTCCGCTCGGAAGCGCGGCGCGCGGCGGTCCGGGCGCGGCCTCGGGCACCCCGGCATCGCGGATCGCGCCCCGGCGCGCGTCGCCCACCGCGCCGCCTCCGTCCCGGCGAGATGCGCGGTTTCCGAGCCTGCTACTTCCCGCCCCGATCTCGGCCGGGGTCCCGGAGACCGTCCCCTTCCCCGTAACGGCGGCGCGCCGGTGTCCCGGGCGGTCCTCGCGATCGTCGCCCGCCCTTCCCTCCGATCTCGGCTCGGATCCCGGAGGAAGGTCGCTCCTTCTCGCGCCCCTCGATCTCGGGTCGGGGATCGCGCGCCGGCGAGGGGCGCGCCCCGTCCCGCCGAGATCCGGAGTCCTCGAGACCCTTTCTTCCCGCGGCGACCCCGGCTCGGCCCCCGGGGCGAGTCCCGTCCCCCCGAGCGCGGCCCGCGGCCGTCACGGCGCTCCGCACGCGCGCGCGGATCTTACCGCAAGTTCTCCCGCTCCCCGCGAAAGACGTCTTCCGATCGCGGCGCCGTCGCCGGAGGGAGTTCGCGTCCCCTCGCCGCGCCCGATCCGCGTCCGGGGTCGCCGCCGCGCGACTCCGCGCCTCGCCGCCGCCCGAGGTTTCCGGCTTTAGATCCGTAGATACTTTGTCCGCGGGTCGGTCCCTCCCGTTCCGTTTCGGCCGCCGCTTCGTTTAGCCGGCGGTCTCCCCGGGCGACGCGGCTCCGCCGGCGTCGGCGCGGTCCGCAGGCGCGGGTCCCGCCCCGGGCCGCTCCCCCTTCGCGGCACCGGCCAGGCGCGTCGCCCCCCGTCGCGCTTCGCGCGAGGGGCATTCGGCGTTCGCATCCCCGGCGCTCGGTCCGGGCCCCCGCCGGTTCCCTGCCGGTCCCCGGGAGCGCGGCGGCGCGGCCGCGCCCCGTCTCCGCTCCCTTCGAGTTCCCCTTCGGACCGGGACGCGCGGAGGAGACGCCCCGGGGGACGCGGGAAGGGCCGGTCGCGCGGCGGCGGCGCCGCCCGGCTCGAGCGGAGGGACCTTTTCGGCGTCCGGTCCCGTCGCTCGCAGCCGCGTCTCGCTCGGCCGCCGCCACTCCCGGCGCGTCCCGCTCGGCCGCCGCCGCTCTTTCGCGCCCGCTCCCCTCGCCCCCCGGGACACGCGTCCCTCGGGACGTCCCGGGGCGCGATCCCCGGGGGGGCGCGCCGCCGGCTCCGCCCGTCCGGGCGGCGCCGGCGGGGCGTCCGTGCGGACCGATATGCCCCGTCCCCGTCGCCTCGTCTCCGGGCAGGCGGAGGCCGTCCGTAGCTTAGCCCTCCGCTCCCGTTCATCCCTTCGGGCTGTAGCCCGGGACCCGGGCGCCGCCGGGCGCGTCTCGGCGGGGACTCGGGGCGACCGGGAGGACGGCTCCTTCCCTTCGAGCGCCTCGCCTAGGTTGCCCCGTTCGCGATCCCCTTCCCGCCTCCGTGTCGCCCTTCCGGACCCGGAGGGTCCGCCGAGCCGGTTCCGCGGGTCGTCCCGGCCCCTTCCCGCTCCTCAGCCGTCCTTTGCTTCGCTCCATTCCTTTCAGAGTCGTCGCCGTCCCCACCGAGTCCCGGCCGGGCCGCGAGACCCCCGAGCGCTCGCGCGCCCCGGCCCGCGGGTCCGGAGCGACGTCGCGACGCCGAATTCCCACGGGGCGGAGGGAAAGCGCGCCGCGTCCACCGTCCCGCCCCTCCGAAGTCGGCGACGGGGGGGGGGGGGGGGGGATCCGGCGGGCCCCCCCGCCCGTCCCGGGCGCCGTCCACGACGGCATCGGCGACGGCGAGCCGGCATTCTCCAAAGGCGAGGGCGGACTCGCCCTCGGACGCGCAGAGCCCGGCGCCGGGCGCGAGACGCCGGCGCCGGACATCAAAGCTCCCGAGCGGGCGTCCTCCGCTCGCCTCCGCGAGGGAGGCCGGGACGTACGAGGCGGGGGGACGGGCGGTCGCCGGGTCGCGGTCGCGTCCCTCCGGAACCGAGAGAGGCCCCAGGGGTCTTTCGGCCCCGGGCGGCAAAATCCCGGGCGCCGAAAAGCGAGCGCCTCTCTCCCGTACGTAAAACCCACGTCCGTCCCGGCGCCGCGCGCGCGTCCGCGTCCCGAGCCCGTCCCGGTTCCGGCGGCGCAGCCGGGCCGCGTTCCCGGACGGCCCGGCGCGCGAGAGCGACCGTTCGATGCCGGAGGTCTCCCCGGCCCACCCCCTTCTATTTACGTCCTTAAAAGCCCGGGGGCCCAGGTTCTAAACTTCGCCCTCCCGGTAGCTACCGAAGCCCCAGCTCGGCTCGGCCGCGGGGAACCGGCGCTTTAGGTCGCCGACCCGACGCGTTCCGTCCCGCGGTCCCCTATGTTCCGCAGGAGACGGAGACGGGGTCCCCGGAGTCGACGACGCGCACGGAGGGCGCGTGCCGCCCCTTTCGGCCTCCGCGCCGCCCCCGGGAGGCATCCGCCCCTCTTTCTCGCGGCCTCGCCGCGACAAAGTCCCGTTTCTCCGAGGACCATCCGTACCGGCGCTACGACGGCCGTCGGCAGAGAACGGAGCCGGGGACGGTTCCGAAGCCCCCCCCCCGCGGAAGGGAATACCCAGCCCTTTAGCCCAAACCCCCTCGCGGGCGGTCGGACGGCGCGCGCACGAGCCCCTTTAAAAAAGCGGCGCGAAGAAAAGCGGCGGCGCGTCCAGCCCCGTCCCGGTCCCCGCTGCCGAGCCCCGGAGGGGACGCCGACCGCCGGCGTCCGAAGTCCGAGAGGGAGAGGCGATTTCGGCCCTATCTCCCCGTCCCCCTCGCTCCGCGGCTTCATTATTTTTACAAGGCAATAAAAAATCGCGCGGGGCTGCTCATCGCCCTTTATTAAAAGAGCGCGCTCCCCGCTCATTCGCAGCGATTCCTAAGGCGATACGAGTCCGTCGTCCCTCCTCGCTTCCGTCCTCGTTCGATTTTAGGCAGCATAGACGAGGACGCGGTCGGTCAAACCTTTCCAAAAGGTTTTCCGCGAGTCCGCCTTTACTTTCGAGGAGGAGAATCCTCCTCGGTCCCTTCCCCTTAGATCGACGGCGAAATCCCGTCGCGGGCAACGTTTACAGGCAGCTACCGGGCGGCAGCCGAGCGGCGCCCCGGGGTCCGTCGGCCGGCTCCCTAAGGGCGTAATAGCAATCGTTAAACCGGGCACGGAAGGCTCCTCCCGGCGGCCCCCCCTGCCGAGTCTCTCGAGCGATCGAAAGCGGCTTTCCCATCGGGTAGGAGTCGTCCCCGGCCCGGGACCCCCTCACGGAATTCGCTCCCCGCCCGTTCCGCGCGGGCGACCGTCCGCCGAGAGCGGGGGGTTCCCGGGCCCCGCCGGGCCCCGCCCTATTTTTCGCAGTCCCAGGCCAGCCGCACGCACCCGGGGTCGTTAACGGGGAGCTGGGTTTCCAGCCCTCCCGCGCCGGTCGCGAGAAGGACAGTGTCCTACGGCGCTCCCGGCCGCCGCTCCGCAGGGTCCCGGTCTCACCCACCCGCAACTGCAAGGGGCGTATCCTCCCTAGGGTCCCCCGTAGAACGGGCATCGCCCCGTCCTCCGCCTCCGAGCGCCGGCGGCCGCTCCAGATCGGCGCGAGCAACCCCCGCGCACCGGAGCACCCTCGCCCTTCGGAGCATCCGTCCCGTAGCGACGGGGGACCTCGGCGATAAGCAGATCGACATCGCAGGCGCCCGGGGATCGGCCGCGCCGGGAGCGCCCGTCCGCCGCCTCGACTCCCCTTCCCACGCCTTTTACCGGCGGCTGCGCCATCCCCGCTCACCTCGCTTTCGGGTTTCGGCGCCCTCGGGGACGCGCGTCTCTTCGTTCGCGCCGACAGGCGCCGCAAAGGGCCGGCCGGCGGGACGGAGGCGCGGCCCGGGTATCCCCCGTCCGTCGCCCGGGACCGGGCGCCGCGCGGGCCGCCGCCCCCTAGGCAGAATATAACCCTAACAAAAACAAACCCTAGAATCCCCCTAACACCTGTTCGCCGAAACCGTAAAGACCCCCACAAGCCTAGAGAGTCCCACCACCAGAGGAGCGGGAACCCTAAACACCCCCGTAAGCCCAGAGCCGCGATTTCCGCAAACCGAGCCGACGCGGAACCCGCATTCCCCCCTCCAATGCCGAAAATGTCCAAAAGCATCCTTCCCGGCAGCCCCTTCGTGCCGCAGCGCACGAAATCTGCATAATCCCGCCCCGCGTTCCCCTTCTCTTCCGCGTCGCGCCGCGCCGCCCGTCCCGGAAAAGCGGGGACGGAGGGCGCCGCCGGGGACCCCGGGGGACACGGCTACGGTTTGAAGAAACCGAGCCGACAGGTAACCCGCACCGGCCCTCTCGAACGCAGCAAAACCCCACGAACACCCTTCCCAGCCTCCCTTCGTGCCCCCGCTCAGCCATCCGCATCACCCCGCCGCGCCTCCCCCTTCTCTTCCGCCCGCCCCGGAAAAAAGGGGAAGGGGGGACGGGCGCCGGGCCCGCGGTCGGAGCTCCGGTTCGAACGAGCCGTCGCGACAGGGGAACACGATTTTCCATTATTTTTCGGGTTAAACGGCAAGGGAAATCGCTCGACCTCGCTAGCTTACGGTTTCGAAATAAGGGTCACTCCCCCGTTTACGTCGTCTTAGGGTTTAAATTACGGGGGACGCCCAGTCGGCTCTCCCTTTTAAAGGTTCGATTTGCGGGAAAATCCCTTTTTTTCCATCGCGGGAACGACTTAAGGCGAGGAAAACCCCTCTTTCCCCCAAATCTTCGGGGACTAAACTAAAGGGGCGAGACCCTTTGTTCGCCACTGTATCAGTTTAAGCAGAGATAAACAATTTCCCTCTTCTCTCCCTTAAAGGGCTCCCGTGCATTTTTCGGCACCGTAAGGGTTTAACTCCTCATCTCAGGGTGCTTGTGCCCGTGTTCCGGTAGTCAGCGTCTCATACAGGAACGAGACCGGCACATATATATCTAGAGTGCCACACAAAAGTCCACTGTTGTTTTACTTATAGTGCATATGGTCCTAATGAGAGGCCCCAACGAGATACACACGAGTCCCTAAGACTTAGCCACACATAGAATTACTAACCTTCCCCCCCTACTTAGTCATGTGTGAAGTACTACTTAGCAATCACCAGGGACTAATTATGCTAGTTAAAAATAAATTATTCAGCTACCGTTAGCTACGCTACCAAAACACAAAGTTCTATTTCCTACCTGGTCTCTGCCGTTTTAGTCAACGAAGCTGGAGCAAAAAGGAAGGTGTAGCCATACCCCCTAAGTGTTTTCTTCCCCGTCTAGCCGTTTCCTCGCCCGAGATTTCAGTCAGAGGAGCCAAACAGCCCCCTTCCCTCCGAGGGCTTTTATGCCCGGTGGGTGGTATTCGACCCTCCCCTTTTCCAGGGGCAGGCTGGGAACGAGAGGCGGGCCCGGTCAGGGGTATATTATCCCCAGGCCGCAGCACAGGGCATCATTCCCTCTCCGGGATTCACTGGAGTGAGAGCTCTCCTCTCATTTCAACGAAGGGGATAATTCAGCGCTTCTCAGCTCCTTCTCAGCAGGTGCTTTTGGCATCTCGAGCAAGGGAGGCCTCGAAGACAGCATGAAGAAGATGGCATTAAACACAGGTGGTATTTAATTTCATAATATTAAGTTGTACATTCGGGGGTGGTAAGGTGCCTTTGTAATTTAACAAGTTTTCTGATTTGTTTTTGTTCCTGTTTTCTCTTTAGGAGTGCTGCAATTTCCTGAAATTCCATGCTGCGTCCAATTCGATCTTTCAAATTTTTCCAGCGTATTCATCCTGTCGCACAGGGGACACGCCTTATAACAAAAATAATGTCCGAAATGGAGGCTTCCAGTAGGTATTATGATAGGGAGAGGGACTGTGAGCAGTGTACAGGGTAAGGAGTTACGGGGGGGGGGGTGTCCTGGGGTCGAAGGTAGCAATGTAGGAAATAGAGTCTATTCAGGGGCCCCCTCAGACATTTCCCCTAGCGCAGCTGGGGTATTTAGGTGTCTCCAGGCACACAAATGCATCCGCCCCGCTCGTAGAAACACCACGTAACTGCTCCTTCCAGACGCAGGTGTCCATCCTAATAACAGCCACAGCTTTTGGCCCTGGATGAAGCCAGAGACTCAAGGAGTTAGGTGCACTTAGGAGATGGCAAGCAGCTGAATTGCGGGGATTTGACCCACCTGCCACAAAACTCTGTTATCGCATTTCATTTCCTTTATCGTAGCTAAGAAGCTAACCCGGGATCCCAGGGCTCTCCGAGACGGCCGAGGTGGACCCCTTCAGCCTCCCACGTGGATTCACATCGCCGGTCATCCAAAAGATAAGTCCAGGGTCACGAGCCAGAGATGGGCCGATAGCAGGGTCGCAGGTTGGGAATATCCGGGAGAGATGTAAAGATGAGCATGGGGAAAGAGATGTCCTTTAAGGCACCTCTGTGGATAGCCAAAGGGAGCAGCTCCACTCAGATTGCAATCGTAGCGCATGCAGCGCAGAGCAGTTCCGGTCCGTCTCGTGTCCTCCGGCGTCTTTTGTCGCGTCACGTGTTTTCGGGGTCCCTCGGAACAGTTATCTTCACCTTTTGCTCTCGGGTCGAAGCACCGGGCACCATCTCTAGGTTTTCGAGCTCTCGCCCTTCTCGGCACCGTGCCGGTATCGTTCTCTCTTCTACCGGCGTTCTCGGCCGTGTCTTGGAATCGCATCTCAGAGGCGTGGAGTCACGTACGTAGGAGTTGTATTTTGAGGCCTCGTTCCTGGCTGTTTTGCCATCCATTCCTTCCAGCTGTGAGTTGTACCATCCTGGGGCTCCTAAGGACACGGGGAGCATTCTGAACACAGCATCATCTCACAGCCATCTCCATCATTGTGACCCCCAGTTCTCGTAACAGGTCGGTCCGTTAGACTCTTTTCTTGCGGTCCTTAGGACCCCCTCCGTCCACCATCGCCGTACCATCGCTCATCTGTTCTGTCGTTATCTCGATCCCTGCCATCTTCTTGCCGAGAGCTTATTGCTCATCGTCGCCTCGCGCCGTTCGTAGCATATGTCTGTGTCTGTGTTTAGACCGGAACTGCTCTGCCCTGCGGAATAGGGGGGGGGAGTACAGAGAAGCCTGTACAAGCCTGTACTTTGCTTATCCACCTGAGCCACAGCTCGGATGGGGCAAACCGCAGCCGGTCCATCTGGGGTTTGGGGGAGGCGGTGGGAGCGATACAGCAGCGTCTTGCACCCTTTTAGTCATTTG
This sequence comes from Acanthiza pusilla, assembly GCA_036630365.1. Taxonomy (NCBI): domain Eukaryota; kingdom Metazoa; phylum Chordata; class Aves; order Passeriformes; family Acanthizidae; genus Acanthiza; species Acanthiza pusilla. The sequence goes on along the minus strand of JAXCHO010000006.1, from coordinate 18,089 downwards.
TGTAAATGCCTGCTGTTGTCAGATGCTGGGCATTTTGGTTTGAGAAATAAGAACTTTGGAAGGGCTAAGCTTTCCCCGTGTGACTAACAGTGACAATCAATTCTTTTGCAGAGGCAGGGGAACGGGACGCCAACCCGACGTGAACGGAGGAGGCCAGAGGAGCACGGCGACGAGGCGGGTCCGCACCTGGCATCCGAGCGACAGCTCGACTTTCGGCTCCACAGTTACCTCATCGTTCGGTTTTTCATCTCATTTTGAAGATGTGCAGCGCTCAGCACGGCCGGGTGCCTGCACGGGGCGGGGACCGTGAGTCCAATGGGTACCAGAGACCGAGATGAGTATTAATTCCAGCACAGAACTAGGTGCTATTGGAGTTGTTGTATTGGCGATGAAACTATAAGCATCTTTTTTTTGTTTCGTTCCACAGGTGGACCGTGGCCTTCAGCCCCTCGTTCCATATGACAGACACCCTTGTGGATAGAGGCCACCGTCGAGCGGTTCCAGACAGAAATTACCTCACCAACGCGATGCTTTTGGATCCCACGTGCATCTGCACCTCTCCATTTTGGTATGCCCCCTTCTTCCCAGGCAGGGCTTTCTGGGGGTGGTGTACAGGGTGGATACATTACAGCAGTGTCCTTTGCCTTTATTTTCAGGAAGTACTGCTGCATGTGAGCGCTCGAGGTCAATGGAGCGAGGTGAGCAGCGAATGGCAGACAGAAGGAGTCGTTATTGCTCAGGTCTCGCCTTCCAGCACAGCTCTAAGCATCCTTTGTCATTTGTGCATTTCAGGGGGTCCGCTCCTGAGATGTCCCAGCCCAGGATGCCAGAGGCCAGATGGGTGCGAGCCGAAGGTATAGATGCAGTGTAATTCCACCGGAGCGGGCAGGTTGCAGTTTCCCAGTGTCTCAGCATCTCTTTTTCCTTTGTTTCCTTGCAGGTGCCGCTGCTGCCGCTGCCCTCGGCATCCCAAGGAATGGAGGCGAGCGGGTGAGTCGACGTTTAGGTGGGGTGACTAATAGGTGAGGGATATGTGGCAGTTTGCTGAGCTCCAACTGTGCCCTGTCGTATTTTGTGTTCTAGCCGGTCCGCTCGTATCGGATGCATCGGGGCCAAACCCCCTCACCGACAAGCTGACGGACCCGGTTCACCGGCCTCATGAGCCTTCTGGAAGTATTCGGGGACTCGGCGATGAAGCCTTTACATTTTCCACTTGAAGTTGCCATCCGGGCAGCCTTCAGCAACGGCCGAGGATTTGCGGTGAGTCGGGGAGGTAGAGAGGAGGAGCGAGGTTCCGCTCGAGTTTCAGCGCTGCCACATCACCGTGTCTCCCCTCCTCAGGTATGCCCTGCGATGACGCCGTCAGCCTCCTCCTTCCGGCCAGAGCGTGCGGCCCGAGGACCCGGCCGTTCTCAGGAAACGGTGAGTAGTGAGATCGTCAGGTTTGGGCCGACGTGGCACTAAGATCACGCATTGATGTTTGGCTTTCTCTGTTGTAGCCGACTGAGAGAGACCAGCTCGGTGACAGCAGGAAGTTCTGAGACAGTGAGGAGGCCTCCTTTTGCACCCCACGAGGACTCACATCCCCAGACATCCAGCAGATAAGTCGAGGGCTACGAGCCCCAGAGGGGATGGACACTGGGTGCCGGGTCGGGACTCACCGGGAGGGATCTTTTGAATTAGCTCTGGACGCTGGGATGTTCAGGAAAGGGCCCCTTAGGCCACATACAGGGACAGCCTCAATTTTGGTCGCAACGCTGAGGTGTGCAGGGCAGAGCAGTTCCGGTGCACGTCGTGTCACTTGTCTATTGTGCATTCTGTGTGTTTTGGGCATCTTATGTCGCACGTCATTTGCCTTAACCCCTTTCAGGGGATTCTCAGAAAGCCCACGTGTCATCCTTAGCATCTCCGATCTCCACGTTCATCACCCCGGGGCGGATCTTTTCAAACCTTTGGCTCCCCAGCCCGGATGTGCATCCGAATCGCATCTCTCTTTAGAAGCATCGAGTCCGATCTCTGTTATGGTCTTGTTCTCAGCTGTATTGACAGCCGTGTACTGCAATGATCCATTATAGCAGGCTAGGACTTGTAAGACCGTGCGGTCGCAATCTTGTCCACATCTTCACAGTTCTCGGGCATCCATCTTTGCCGTTTCGGCGAGCTTGTCATCAGGCGATTCCATTAGCATCTTCTGCCAGGGTTCTTCGAGCCTCGTCGGCTCACCATCGGTCTCAGCTCGGTCATTTCATTCCACTTTGCGATTGTTCTTCTTGCGGAGAGTTTTCTCTCATTGTCCCATCCCCTCGTCGCATCCCCCCTCTAACGGCCGTCTGTCTGTGTTTGGCCCGGAGCTGCTCTGCCCTGCCGCATAGTCCGGTACGTAGGTGTAACAGGAATAAGACCATATTGTTAATTTGTCGGTCGGCTTAGCCGGTCGAGCCCACAGTTTTGCAGCCATCCCATACCTCCCGCTCCCCGGCCTTACGAGAGGAGAGCGGGAGCCTGGGGATCCCAAGTTTGTCCTGGGGTGTGTTGTTATACTCTAGATGGTACACATCTATATTGGCAAAAGATTTCTGGACCTGTTAAGTTACCATGCAGCTCTGACTTTTGTCATGACTTTCTTTCAGATGCAAATGGATTAAATCCGTGGCAGAGCATCCCATACCGGGTGAGGGGGTTCCCACGTGAAGGTAAGTCACCATTGTCTTTGCAGGGGAAAGTGAAACCGTGCCTACGTTACAGCATTCTTCTCTGCCTTTATTTTTAGGAGGTAATGCCGTATGTCAGCAGTCGAGGCCAATGGAGCGAGGTGAGCAGCGAATGGCAGACAGAAGGAGTCATTATTGCTCGAGTCTCACCTTCTGGCGCAGCTCTAAGCATCCTTTGTTGTTTGTGCATTTCAGGGGGTCCACTCCCAAGATGTCCCAGCCCAGGATGCCAGAGGCCAGATGGGTGTGAGCTGAAGGTATAGATGCAGTGTAATTCCAGCGGAGCGGGCAGGTTGCAGTTTCCCAGTGTCTCAGCATCTTTTTTTCCTTTGTTTCCTTGCAGGTGCTGCTGCCCTAGGCATCCCAAGGAGTAGAGGTGAGCGGGTGAGTCGGTGTTTTAGTGGGGTGACTAATAGGTGAGGGATATGTGGCAGTTTGCTGAGCTCTAAGTGTGCCTCGTTGTTCATGTGTTTTAGGCAGTCCGCTCATATCGGGCCCATCGGGGCCGAACCCCCTCGCCGACGAGCCGACCGACCCGGTTCACCGGCCTCGTGAGCCTTCCGGAAGTATTAGGGGACTCGGCGATGAAGCATTTGCCTTTTCCACTTGAAGTTGCCATCCGGGCAGCCTTCAGCAACGGCCGAGGATTTGCGGTGAGTCGGGGAGGTAGAGAGGAGGAGTGATGTTCCACTCGAGTTTCAGCACTGGCACATCACCGTGTCTCCCCTCACCCAGGTATGCCCTGCGATGACGGCGTCAGCCTCCTACTTCCGCCTGGAGCGTGCGGCCCGAGGACCCGGGTGTTCTCAGGAGACGGTGAGTAGCGAGATCATCAGGTTTTGGCTGACGTGGTAGTAAGATCACGCATTGATGTCTGGCTCTCTTTGTTGTAGCCGACTGAGAGAGACCAGCTCGGTGACAGCAGGAAGTTCCGAGACAGTGAGGAGGCCTCCTTTCGCACCCCATGAGGCGTCACATCCCCGGACGTCTGAGAGATAAGTCGAGGGCCACGAGACCCAGAGGAGATGGACACTGGGTGCTGGGTTGGGACTCACCGGGAGGGATCTTTTGAATTAGCTCTGGAGACCGGGATGTACAGGAAAGGGCTCCTTAGGCCACATACAGGGATAGCCTCAATTTTGGTCGCAACGCTGAGGTGCGCAGGGCAGAGCAGTTCCGGTGCACGTCGTGTCACTTGTCTATTGTGCATTCTGTGTGTTGTGGGCATCTCGTGTCACACGTCTTTTGCCTTAACCCCTTTCAGGGGATTCTCAGAAAGCCCACGTGTCATCCTTAGCATCTCCGATCTCCACGTTCATCATCCTGGGGCGGATCTTTTCAAACCTTTGACTCCCCAGCCCGGATGTGCATCCGAATCGCATCTCTCTTTAGAAGCATCGAGTCCGATCTCTGTTATGGTCTTGTTCTCTGCTGTATTGACAGCCGTGTACTGCAATGATCCATCATAGCAGGCTAGGACTTGTAAGACCGTGCGGTCGCAATCTTGTCCACATCTTCACAGTTCTCGGGCATCCATCTTTGCCGTTTTGATGAGCTTGTCATCAGGCGATTCCATTAGCATCTTCTGCCAGGGTTCTTCGAGCCTCGTCGGCTCACCATCGGTCTCAGCTCGGTCATTTCATTCCACTTTGCGATTGTTCTTCTTGCGGAGAGTTTTCTCTCATTGTCCCATCCCCTCGTCGCATCCCCCCTCTAACGGCTGTCTGTCTGTGTTTGGCCCGGAGCTGCTCTGCCCTGCCGCATAGTCCGGTACGTAGGTGTAACAGGAATAAGACCATATTGTTAATTTGTCGGTCGGCTTAGCCGGTCGAGCCCACAGTTTTGCAGCCATCCCATACCTCCCGCTCCCCGGCCTTACGAGAGGAGAGCGGGAGCCTGGGGATCCCAAGTTTGTCCTGGGGTGTGTAGTTATACTCTAGATGGTACACATCTATATTGGCAAAAGATTTCTGGACCTGTTAAGTTACCATGCAGCTTTTTGACTATTGTCACGACTTTCTTTCAGATGCAGATGGATTAAATCCGTGGCAGAGCGTCCCATACCGGGTGAGTGGGATCCCACGTGAAGGTAAGTCACCATTGTCTTTGCAGGGGAAAGTGAAACTGTGCCGATGTTACAGCATTCTTCTCTGCCCTTATTTTTAGGAGGTAATGCCGTACGTCAGCGGTCGAGATCGATGGAATGAGGTGAGCAGCGACCGGCAGACAAAATGTGTCTTCATTGTTCGAGTTCCAATGCAGCTCTAAGCATCCCTTTCTGTTTGTGCATTTCAGGCGGTCCACTCGCAAGTTGTCTCGGCCCAGGATGTCGGAGGCCAGATGGGTGCAAGCTGAAGGTATAGATGTGGTGTACTTCAATTGAAAGTGCACATTTTGTAGGTTCACAGTGCCTCAGCATGTTTCTTTGTTTTGCTTCTTGGCAGGTGTCGCCGCTGCCCTAGGCACGCCGAGGAATAGAGGCGAGCGGGTGAGTCAGTCTTTTGGCAGGGTGATCCATAGGGGAATGGTATGTGGCAGCCAGCATGCTAAGCGTGTACCTTCTCATCTTGCAGGTGCTGTCCAGGTGGCCTCTGGAGTCAGATGAAGATTTGAGGTGAGCTGGGGTGGTGGTGGTTAGTGCATAGGAACCTGGGTATTGCTCTTCTCGAGGGCGATAGTCACATATCCTGTTTTGTTGTCCCTAGGTGCTGTCACCAGCTGCGGAGCTGATGTTTGGGTACGGCAGGTAAGCAATAAGCCTGGGCAGGCGAGGGAGAGGGATGTTGCGGAAGGGGTCTCTTTTGGGTCCTGTCATCACAGTCTGAATTTTCTGAATCTTTGCAGCCACCGAAGCAGACGTCGGGGAACACATCGATGTCCACGGTGCAGAGGCATTCTTTTCCACCGAGGGTGGACTCGATCGGCCGGTCCTCTTAAAGCTAAGTGTCAGGATTGGTGGTCGGGGGAAGGGAAAAACCTTTGGAATCACGGGAGGCAATCTGAAGTCAGCTTAGAGGAGAGGGCCGTGGTGGGACAGGCCCCTGGGAAGTAACGGGAGAGGGTTTCTCCTTAGCATCAGCCGAGCCTTTGCCAGGCAGGGCAGGGCAGCTCCAACCCCTCTCCACGTTCTCGTGGGCCCCACATCATCCTGGATCTTTATGCGTCTCGATGTCATCGTGCATTTCTATGGGTCTCGGTATCACCCTGGATCTCTATGAGTCTTGATGTCACCATGGATCTCTGAGTCTCGATGTCACCGTGGATCTTGTTGCCCGAGGAGACCACCTTCTCGAGTCCGGAGGGATCGCCGCGGTCACCTGGCAGTCATCGCCTCCTCCTCGAGGCCTCCTGAGCTTCTCGAGCATCCTCTTAACAGCTTTGGCAATAACTTTGTGTCAGGAGCTATGTTTCACTATCATATGCTATTCTGTAAAGCTCGTGTCTATGTTGTGTCGTTTGTGTCTTGTGTCGTTTGTGTCTATGTTGTGTTGTTTGTGTCCATCATCCTCTGTGTCAGAGGGCTTTGTTAGGTCTCGATGCTCTATCAGCATTGTTCTGGGCCATATTGGCAGCAGGGGTCTCTACCCGTGTACTTTCCCACATCGGGCCTATTCTGGCATCTTGACATCTTTACTTTTGGAGACCAGAAGATGTTCTCATCCATGTTCCTTCTCTGGTTTGGTAGTACCTTCTTTTCACGTGTCATTCCCTTGGAGTTCTATACCGAAGAGTACTAGACCCTCTTGCAGCGACTGCAAGTAGTTCCGTAGGTTCCATCATCTTAAAGCATATCAGGCTCAATAATTAATCTTCTGGAGAGTTATCTCAAGTCCTCGTGTCATCTTTGCTTTCATTTGGTGCACCGAGGGTCCTTGCACCACTCCAGGCTTGGAGCTGCCCTGCCCTGGCAGGTAGAGTCACGGCTCGGTAGAACAGTTACAAGACTTTATGGTTCATCTAAGGTCCATGGGGTTTTGGGTATAACACTTATGGGCCGGATGTGGGGATAACTCTTAGCCTTCAGCTACTCGTAGACCGTCTCACGTTGTCTTGCAGGTCCCCGAGGGAGATTCCAGTCACTGCGGTCCCCGACGCTACCGATTTTCTCAGAGTCCAGAGCTTGACGTTGAGGAGAGGGAGTTGGAAGATGAATTGAAGCGTCTTCTTCAGTAGAGTGTCTCGAGTGAGGGCTGCAGTCAGTGTGTAAGCTGAACAAGGGTGGCTGCCTGTGGCTGGTTATGGCTGCCTGTGAGAATGTGTGTGTTGCCTGGTGCTAAGCTTGTGTGTGTGTGTCTGTGTGAGAGAGAGAGTCTTTTACCTTTCAGGTTTCTCAACACATTTTTAAACTTAGAATAAAAAAAACCCCAGCTGGGGGATTTTTTTTTTTTCCCTCAGCTGGGGTTTTTTTTCCCTCGGTCCCGGCCGGTCTGCGAGGCGACGTTCATCGCCTACGTTCGGGTGCAGACCGTGCCGGGCCGGGGTTTTGCCAGGCAGGAGGATGTTCGAGGCTCCCGGGAACCACGTTCCCGTGGAGCGGTGCGGATGTGCGCCGGCGCCCGGGCGTTAGCAGTGCGGTTGAGATGTGAGCCAGGGTGGGTGTGTGTGGAATGGTTCTAACCTTGTGTGTTTGATTTTTACCTTTCAGGTTTTTCACCACATTTTTAAACTTAGAATAAAAAAAACCCCAGCTGGGGGATTTTTTTTTTTTCCCTCAGCTGGGGTTTTTTTTCCCTCGGTCCCGGCCGGTCTGCGAGGCGACGTTCATCGCCTACGTTCGGGTGCAGACCGTGCCGGGCCGGGGTTTTGCCAGGCAGGAGGATGTGCGAGGCTCCCGGGAACCACGTTCCCGTGGAGCGGTGCGGATGTGCGCCGGCGCCCGGGCGTTAGCAGTGCGGTTGAGATGTGAGCCAGGGTGGGTGTGTGTGGAATGGTTCTAACCTTGTGTGTTTGATTTTTACCTTTCAGGTTTTTCACCACATTTTTAAACTTAGAATAAAAAAAACCCCAGCTGGGGGATTTTTTTTTTTCCCTCAGCTGGGGTTTTTTTTCCCTCGGTCCCGGCCGGTCTGCGAGGCGACGTTCATCGCCTATGTTCGGGTGCAGACCGTGCCGGGCCGGGGTTTTGCCAGGCAGGAGGATGTGTGAGGCTCCCGGGAACCACGTTCCCGTGGAGCGGTGCGGTTGAGATGTGAGCCAGGGTGGGTGTGTGTGGAATGGTTCTAACCTTGTGTGTTTGATTTTTACCTTTCAGGTTTTTCACCACATTTTTAAACTTAGAATAAAAAAAACCCCAGCTGGGGGATTTTTTTTTTTTCCCTCAGCTGGGGTTTTTTTTCCCTCGGTCCCGGCCGGTCTGCGAGGCGACGTTCATCGCCTATGTTCGGGTGCAGACCGTGCCGGGCCGGGGTTTTGCCAGGCAGGAGGATGTGTGAGGCTCCCGGGAACCACGTTCCCGTGGAGCGGTGCGGTTGAGATGTGAGCCAGGGTGGGTGTGTGTGGAATGGTTCTAACCTTGTGTGTTTGATTTTTACCTTTCAGGTTTTTCACCACATTTTTAAACTTAGAATAAAAAAAACCCCAGCTGGGGGATTTTTTTTTTTTCCCTCAGCTGGGGTTTTTTTTCCCTCGGTCCCGGCCGGTCTGCGAGGCGACGTTCATCGCCTATGTTCGGGTGCAGACCGTGCCGGGCCGGGGTTTTGCCAGGCAGGAGGATGTGTGAGGCTCCCGGGAACCACGTTCCCGTGGAGCGGTGCGGTTGAGATGTGAGCCAGGGTGGGTGTGTGTGGAATGGTTCTAACCTTGTGTGTTTGATTTTTACCTTTCAGGTTTTTCACCACATTTTTAAACTTAGAATAAAAAAAACCCAGCTGGGGGATTTTTTTTTTTTCCCTCAGCTGGGGTTTTTTTTCCCTCGGTCCCGGCCGGTCTGCGAGGCGACGTTCATCGCCTATGTTTGGGTGCAGACCGTGCCGGGCCGGGGTTTTGCCAGGCAGGAGGATGTGTGAGGCTCCCGGGAACCACGTTCCCGTGGAGCGGTGCGGTTGAGATGTGAGCCAGGGTGGGTGTGTGTGGAATGGTTCTAACCTTGTGTGTTTGATTTTTACCTTTCAGGTTTTTCACCACATTTTTAAACTTAGAATAAAAAAAACCCCAGCTGGGGGATTTTTTTTTTTTCCCTCAGCTGGGGTTTTTTTTCCCTCGGTCCCGGCCGGTCTGCGAGGCGACGTTCATCGCCTATGTTCGGGTGCAGACCGTGCCGGGCCGGGGTTTTGCCAGGCAGGAGGATGTGTGAGGCTCCCGGGAACCACGTTCCCGTGGAGCGGTGCGGTTGAGATGTGAGCCAGGGTGGGTGTGTGTGGAATGGTTCTAACCTTGTGTGTTTGATTTTTACCTTTCAGGTTTTTCACCACATTTTCAAACTTAGAATAAAAAAAACCCCAGCTGGGGGATTTTTTTTTTCCCTCAGCTGGGGTTTTTTTTCCCTCGGTCCCGGCCGGTCTGCGAGGCGACGTTCATCGCCAATGTTTGGGTGCAGACCGTGCCGGGCCGGGGTTTTGCCAGGCAGGAGGATGTCAGAGGCTCCCGGGAACCACGTTCCCGCGGAGTGGTGCGGATGTGCGCCGACGCCCGGGTGTTAGCAATGTGGCTGAGGTGAGAGCGAGGGTGGGTTTGTGTGCGAGCCGAAGGATGGTTATGTTTGTGTGGTGGATGAGTGTTGTGTTTTCTGTGTGCTGCTTTTGTTTTGGCTTTCCTCTATCAATGAAACCAAATGTAAGAAATTTCCCTGAGATAGAAAAATGGTTATATTGGCTTGATATGTGTTTGGCTTGTATTGGTCTGTATTCCGTATTTCTGTTTGCTGCTGCATTTCCATGTATTGCTCCGTATGTAAATTGTACCTTTACTGCTGTGTATATGGATTGCATTTGTAATTGTACACATTGTTTACATGTGTTCTGCTGAAATGTAAATAAAATTCATTCCCTAAAGTTGAATAAATCCTGATAAAGCTACATTCCCCAGCCCCCCTCCCCCTTTTGGCTGTTGTCTGTTATTGGTGTGGCGTAGTCATTTCTTCACTCTGTCCCTTGCTTTGCTTCTCACTGTACTCTTCTATTTCTGTCTGTCTCTGTCTCTCTGTTCCCTGCTGTTCCTCACTGCCTGTTTCTCTGTGTTCTCCCTATTTTCTCCAACTATATTTCCTCTATCTTCCTCACTGTCTATTTTCTCTGACATCATTTTCTCTGTTTTCTGTAACTTTATTTCTCTAAGTGTCCTTTCTCTATTTCCCAGATCTCTAGCTGTTTCCTCTGTTCTCTAAATCTCTAATTCCATTTCCTCTATTCCCTCTAAGTATATTTTCTCTGTCGTCTTTAAGTCTAACTCTATTTTCTCCACCCTCTGAGTCTACTCCTATTTTCTCCAAGTCCTGTTTGTCTATTTCCTCTAACTCTATTTTCTCTTTGTCTAAGTCTATTTCCTCTACGTCTAACTCTGTTTTCTCTGTCCAACTCTATTTACTGTATTCCCTCTAAGTCTAACTCTATTCCCTCTAAGTCTATTTTCTCTATTCTCTCCATTTTCTCTAAGTCTAACTGTAGTTTTCCTCTTTTCTCTAAGTCTAACTCTATTTTCCCTCCTTTCTCTAAGTCTAACTCTATTTTCTCTATGTTCTCTATTTTCTCTAACTCTATTTTCTCTAAGCCTAACTCTCTTTTCTCTAACTCTAACTGTCTTTTCTCTATTTTCTCTAAGTCTAACTCTATGTTCCCTATTTTCTCTATGTTCTCCATTTTCTCTAAGTCTAACTCTATTTTCCCCCCTTTAAGTCTAACTCTATTTTCTCTAACTCTATTTTCTGTAAGTCTAACTCTCTTTTCTCTATTTTCTCTAAGTCTAACTGTCTTTTCTCTATTTTCTCTAAGTCTAACTCTATTTTCCCTCCTTTCTCTAAGTCTAACTGTATTTTTTCTAAGTCTCTTTCCTCTATTTTCTCTAACTCTATTTTCTCTATTTTCTGTAAGTCTAACTCTCTTTTGTCTGTTTTCTCTAAGTCTAACTCTATTTTCTCTGTTTTCTCTATTTTCTCTAACTTCTCCATTTTCTCTAACTCTAACTCTCTTTTCTCTATTTTCTTTTAGTCTAACTCTCTTTCCTCTATTTTCTCTAAGTCACTTTTCTCTAAGTCTAACTGTATTTTCCCTCCTTTCTCTAAGTCTAACTCTATTTTCTCTATTTTCTGTAAGTCTAACTCTCTTTTGTCTGTTTTCTCTAAGTCTAACTCTATTTTCTCTGTTTCCTCTATTTTCTCTATTTCCTCTCAGTCTAAGTCTTTCTTCTATCTAGTCTAACTCTCCTTTGTCTAACTTGATTTCTAACTTTATGTTAGAAATCCAGTTAGGCAAAGTAGAGTTAAAGCAGCACTAGAAGATCACTGTGTCCCTGGGAGTAAAGAAAGAAGTAGAAAGAAATGAGCAAGACTCCCAGGGCCCCAGTGATTTTCTAGTGCTGCAGCAAAACGCAATACTTATTATTTTTCTTCTTTTATATATATAGTATATAGGGGCAGTAATTAGGGGCTGCAATTAGAGTTCAGCTGGGAGTAGAGTACTGGCAATGACTAGTAAGTGATTGTCAGACGAGGAGCGGGCGCAAAGCGCCCGCTCCTCGTCTGACAATCACTTACTAGTCATGGGGGGGAGCGGGCGCGAAGCGCCCGCTCCCCCCCCAAGGGGACAGGGGGGGGAGCGGGCGCGAAGCGCCCGCTCCCCCCCCAAGGGGACAGGGGGGGGAGCGGGCGCGAAGCGCCCGCTCCCCCCCCAAGGGGACAGGGGGGGGAGCGGGCGCGAAGCGCCCGCTCCCCCCCCAAGGGGACAGGGGGGGGAGCGGGCGCGAAGCGCCCGCTCCCCCCCCAAGGGGACAGGGGGGGGAGCGGGCGCGAAGCGCCCGCTCCCCCCCCAAGGGGACAGGGGGGGGAGCGGGCGCGAAGCGCCCGCTCCCCCCCCAAGGGGACAGGGGGGGGAGCGGGCGCGAAGCGCCCGCTCCCCCCCCAATGGGACAGGGGGGGGAGCGGGCGCGAAGCGCCCGCTCCCCCCCCAAGGGGACAGGGGGGGGAGCGGGAGGGAGCGGGCGCGAAGCGCCCGCTCCTTCCCGGTCATAGGAGGGAGCGGGCGCGAAGCGCCCGCTCCCTCCTATGACTGTTACCTACTGGTCTCAAACAAAACCTCTCCTCAAAAAACTATCTCACTATCTATCTCTAGATCTTGATCAATGCGCATGCGCGAGCGTTACCATGCCAACCGAGGCATACGCAGGCACCTGGGGCCAGTAATTAGGGGCTTTAATTAGTGTTCCAGATGGGAGTAATGGAAAGGAGCAGTAAGTAATCGTCAGAGGAAGGAGCGGGCGCGAAGCGACCGCTCCTTCCTCTGACCAGCAGAAACTCCATCCCAACCAAAACCCCTCTCTCCTCCAAAAAACTATCTCGTGCGATTGCGTTCACCTGTGTGAATCACCCATCCCGAGCAGAACCCGCAGCCCCCTCAATCAGATAATTACTTAATTAAACAACTAGTTGATTAGGTAATTAGTCAGAAAGGTTCGGCGCGGCGCAGCCGCGCCGCCAGAACCGCCGTACAGCGAGACGTCACGGAGCACCCCCCCCACTGCTCGCACCGCCCCCTGTCCCGCCCCTCGCCCCCCCCACCGCTCGCACCGCCCTCCGTCCCGCCCCTCGCCCCCCCCACCGATCTCACCGCCCTCCGTTCCGCCCCCCCACCGCTCGCACCGCCCTCCGTCCCGCCCCTCGCCCCCCCACCGCTCGCACCGCCCTCCGTCCCGCCCCCCCACCGCTCGCACCGCCCTCCGTCCCGCCCTTCGCCCCCCCCGCCGCTCGGACCGCCCACCGTACCGCCCCGCGTGTCGTCTCCAGCCTCCGCCCCTCGCTCCGCCCGCTCCCACGCCCCGTACCGCCCCGCGTGTCGTCTCCAGCCTCCGCCCCTCGCTCCGCCCGCTCCCACGCCCTCGGCACCGCCTCCCAACCGCGCTCGCGCCGGAGGTCCCCCATGGGGGGGGCGCGCGCCCGCGCCCGAGCCGACTTTGCCGATGCCGGCCGCAAGGGGCGCGGCCCCGACGCTCCCCGGGGCCCGTAAACGCGCCGCACGCCTCGTCCACAGCAGTAGAAGCCGAGAAAAATCGCGCGGCAGCCATCAAAACTCAATTCCCGTTCAGGCAGTCCATTAGGCACCTATCCCAGTAACGAGGTCCCCGTGGGGGGGGGCTGTCCGTAACAATTCACAAAACGCATGCGCAAGAGTCGCCATGCCTATCGAGGCATAACGAGGCAAACGGGGGCCGCCATCTAGGGGCCCCGTATAAG